>JBBBVM010000702.1:0-1313253 GCA_037355625.1 Petunia x hybrida | reverse complement strand
TCCATAAGCTGGAAAGTCGTTTATAGTCCACATCTAAGAAGCATGCAGTTGAAAGTTCTGTTTCGTTGATATATAATATGCTTCCACGCCTTCATGCCACAGTAATTTAAACTCATCAATCAAAGCCTGCAAAAATACATCAATCGAGGCTTTCGGGTTATGTGGACCCGGGATAATGCAATTCAAAAACATATATGGACTAGTCTTGCACATTTCAGGCGGAAGATTGTACGGTGTGACAAATACGGGCCAACAGGAATAGAGTGAAGAAGAGACATCAAATGGAGTGAACTCATCTAAACATAAACACAACCTGATGTTTCTTGGTTCACTAGCAAATTCAGGATACATCCGATCAAAATGTTTCTATGCCTCACCATCTGATGGATGACTTAGAATGCCTGGCTATTTTGTATGATCATGGTGCCATCTCATATGAGGAGCAGAGCTCAACGACGCATACAATCTCTTTAACCTAGGTATAAGGGGCAAGTAATGCATCGACTTAACAGGGATCAACTTCTTTTTAGCATTTAGAACTAACTTGTAACGAGGCTCCTTACTGATGCAGCCCGAAGTGCTGATCAAGTGCTGGATGATCCACCGAAGTCAATGAATGATCCACCGAGGCCAATTTTTGAACCCCAAAAATTACCCTTTCTTTAAGAAAAGATAGGTTTTGGGTATAATGTTCAACAAAATGGGACTCCAAAGGGCTTTCTTTGGAGTCGCCACCTAATTTAGGAGAATTAGGAACCAATTAATTAAATAGTGCGTACAAGCACTCTGTTTTAAGGAAAATGGTCTTTTCAGAGATTCTAAGTAAGAGGTTCAATTATTTTCGAAAGAAGGTTTCAATTTGAAAGCACTTTCGAAAATCCACGAAATGTGGTTAATCCTTCGGTTTTCACAAAATAGCTTAAATAAAGGAAACTTTCAAAAAATTAATCTAAAAGTCTTAAAATTAATGCCAAAATTCTAAAATTACATTAAATTATGCTTTAAAGGAATAGGGATTTAAATGAACTTAGACTTGAAAAAGTTGCAATTTTGCTAACATGGAATTTCTAATTAATTGGAAAGAAGTAGCAATTTATTGAATTTAAAATCAAGTTATTTGCTTAATCATTTTCGGATTCAATTGCACGCGCTATTTAACTAAAAGGTTCACAATTCATAAATAAGATGGAGATTCTAAAGAAATAAACTACTCACGAAATAACTCAATAAATAATAGACATTCATTAATAAATCGATAATCGAACAAATTATTCTACAACTAATAAGGGGAAAATTCCTAATGACATGCGAATTCTAAGGGATTGGGAAAGAGAAGAGGTTTAGAAGAAGAACCCGAAAATTGGCAAACTCGCGGGAGCCTTGAATTTATTTAATTTTATACATTTATGCCCATGAGCCTAAAACATCACATGGCTCAACAAAGCATTTTTTAAAAGTCCTTCTTTCTTTACTTGAACTTGAGTTTAAAATGCGAGTTGACTCCAATGCGACCTCATCCCAAAGACCGTCCCAATTTGCGAGTTTTACCCAACTCGTCCCAAGTGTTCGTGCCAAAATGTACCTCGTAAAACAAACAAATAAAATTGGATTAGTACGATAATAAAGTGTAATAACTAATGAAAATAGAATAATAATACTAAAGTAATAAAGTAATAATAATAAAATATATAATAATAATAATAATAATAATAATAATAATAATAATAATAGTAAGGGGGTTTGTGTTTTGCAAAATTTAGGCTCAGGTTCGTATGGCGCGTCGAATAGAGGCTCGGGATTTGGTACGGTTTCAAACACGGAGCCCGGGCCGTGTTGCCGTGCCAAAGCACCAAACCCACTACTCTATTCGACTTGCTTTGCATTAAAGTGCATTCATCATCGCCTTTTGCTTTAGGGACGCGGGAACGGGACGGTTCAAGTGTAGTATCGTGTTCAAAATCCGTCAATTCATTATCCGTCAATTCCTTGTGTAGGCCTCAATACGTGTATACGTATTTTTTTCATTGGCCAGTATAGTATCGGTTCAAATCAGTTCTTAGCCTCAAATAAATTATTTTCATAGGCTTTAAAGTATAGTATCATGTTCAAGTTGGTCTTAAAATCCCGTAATAGATAAAAATTTATCCGAACAGGTCCCTGCACTAAGAAATCCAGTAAATGCATAAACCAGTACAACAACATAGAATAACCAATAACATAACAAATCCGTCAATGAGGCACTGTTGCAAACAAGATCTGTAACATAATAAGGGAATCGGCCAAAAAACAATGAAGATCGAAACACATATAAGTTGAAACATCGGCCAACCAAAGACCAAGGCAAAAGTGTCATCGCCGGCCAGAATCCGATCGTGCCTCCGGTGAACAGCATAGGCAGCAAGACGGGGAGCGACCACCAGCCGTCACTCCAGTGAGCGACAACGGCGTCACTGCAACCCTCTTTTTGTTTATTTTAACACTCCAAACTAACAGAAGTCAAGACAATAAGCAAAGGATGACCAGCCATGGTGTTTTCCGGCCAAACTCCGGTGGTGGTGACTGATTTTACCACTGGAAATCCCTTTTCCCAATCTCCCTGTCACCCCTCTGTTTCTGTTCGCGATTCAAGGAAAGAAAACATCGGGAAGCTTTAGATCGAGACCCCTTTTTCGCTTCCCTCAATTTTGATCTGCATATCCCACTCTCTTTCTGGTTCTTGCGAAGGTGCATGTGTGTGATCGATTTGTAGTGAGAGGAGAGAAATATCAAGGGTGTCATGCCGTGTCTAAGATGATAGTAAGAGAGGGTGTTAAATGAGTGTGTCCCGTTTAAGGGAGATGAAGAGTGGAGATAGTCATAGGAGAAAGGTGTCGCGACTGATCTCCTTTTTTTATGGGTAGGTTTTTTCTTTTATAATGGTGGGTGTAGGGTTTTTGATGAGGGGAGATGGTGAATTAATGGGCTGGGGCTTTTGGTATGGGCTAAGATGTGAAATGAGGGATGTATAGTGTCTATAAGGCTTTGCGGAAACAGGACATAATTTAATTTTAAGAACGATTTTATTCCTTTCTCTTTTAATTAAACTAATTAAACGCCATTATTACATGAATAAGCGGGCCTTAGGGTAAACAATGCAATTTGGCATTTTCTTCCAAAATCTCATTAATTCACTTTAAAGGAATTAAAACTTTTTATTTTAATAACTGATTTTATTTAAATAATTTAGATATTAATTAAAATCCGGGATAAAATTGGGTGTCAACAGCTGCCCCTCGTGACCCGAAAAGGATGAAAGAGTTTTTTTAGGGTAAAGAAAGTTGACGTGAAAGCCAATTTTGTCACGGTAAAGCCAAGACTCTGATTCCTGGGATCAAAATGCGAGGCTTATGGACATGGCCGAACTCCGGTTTCCGAGTTGCCTACATATCTCGGGTTGAAAGAGAATCAGGCCATATGTAGTTCGACGCGATTTGAAAATCAAAGACGAGATAGTAACGACTACTCAAGTGCGGGAAAAGAGGCTTGTAATCACCCAAGTTATGAAAATGTGGTCGACGACACACCCATAAAGAGGGGTTTACACGGACATAGCTTCCACTGCACCTCGATAACCGAGCCATCTTGTCTTCAATCTCAAACCTCAGACTCAGGGTTAACAAGAGACTTACCTCTAGGGTGGATGACTTATGCGGGTGCGATTCTTCAGGTCTTTGTTGACGGGTCTAACTCATATCAACGATTGCCCCAGTTCGTCGCTGAGAAAAGCTCCATGTTATGCTCCAAATGCTGCTGCGGTGCTGCTAAATTCTGTAATAATCTCAACAAACGGTAAGCGTGCAACTGCTAATAAACTGTAATAATTGGAATAAGAAATAAATAAAGTGATAACAAAAATTGTAAATGCGGGTGGTGATATCATCCAAAGTTCTTCCTTCGATCAACTGACAAGATACTCCGCCCGGAGAACCTCTAAGCTGATCCTTATTCTGAAACAGTAAAGCAAAACAATAAGTAAAGCGAGATCGAATAGTAAAATGCAAGGCTTTCATAAGATAAGTTGACTAACGAGACATAATGTCTCAAGTTGACTTGGCTAATCTATATCCTACGCATGTAACATAACGTTCATTTCTAAGGCGAACGAGCCCAAAACATTCAATTGTAAGGCGAATGAGCCCAAAACGTTCAACCATAAGATGAACGAGCACAAGTCATAAAATAAAGCAAAAGACGCAAAATTCATTAATGCATGTGCTTCTTCAAACTCAGCAATATCTGCAAATCACAACAATGGAAATTTGGTAAGGGTTCTCATAGCGAAATAGAAATGAAATGGATATGTTTAACAACTTGCAAGAATTATAGGAGATAAAAATGCCGCCTTTCGGCAATAAACCATGACAAAGCATAATGCTTAAAATCATGAAGAGGTAGTCTACAATGCAATCTCGGAATGTGCTCCATCCAATTGATAAAGCAATGAGGCGTCGGGTCATGAAGTGATAAGACCCAAATTGGAGCCAAAGCGCCAACCATCAAGAGCCAAGCTCGAGAGCACAAGGAGTACCATCAAGGCCTCCGGAAGCAACTTGAAGATCATGCTTTTGAGCACCATGGATGGAGGACCACTTGGGCTCTAAGGGGATCCACCCCAAGCTCATTTTGAGCCTCTTGCACAAGTTCCAGAAGGAGGCGGAGCGCCTCAAAGCGGAGGCGGAGCGCCTACCAAAAAGCAGAGAGCCGAACAGAAGAAGGCGGAGGGCCTCATCCTGAGGCGGAGCGCCTCATCCTGAGGCGGAGCGCCTCATCAGCTGGAGGCGGAGCGCCTCATCCTGAGGCGGAGCGCCTCCCCCTGTTTCAGCATGCGGGATATTTTACTTCTTTTTGCATGAACTTCCAACTATAGCCCTGCGTGGCCTTATTTGTTTTAACCCACTTTGGGGGTACTTTAGACCTTTTATTATGACTAAGTGAAGCCTATAAATACTTCACTTAGCCTCATCAAACCTTAGTTAGTCATTGTTGAAGATAGAATCTTGAGAGAGAACATTGAAGAGGCCGAGCCCTTCTTGTGTGAGCCCGAGGCTCGTTTATATCTCGACTTGGAACCTATGGAGATCGACATCTAGTTAGATTCCATTGTAAGGTTCAAGTTTCCCTTCTCCCCTTTTGAATTCAATTAACGTTAGTAAATTGAATTCGATTCTTTCTTCTATTTTCTTGCCTTCCCAATCTTGATTTCTTGTTATCCTTTACTTGCTTCCGCTCGATTATCGTATAGTTGCTTCCGCGTATTTTGACCCTTATCATTTGGTATCAGAGCACGGATCGGGTGTTGTTCTAACAAACCCTCGTTCCTTGTTCATAGTATCCTTATCTTTGTTGTTGTTGTGTTTGTTCTTGAAAAATTGAAGAAAAACAAAAAAAATTGAAAAACTTGAAAATTTCACAAAACTTGGTGGGACTTGTTGGATTGGAACACCCATTCATTAAAAGTCATTGGGGTTTGTTCCTTATTGTATTCCCGTTCTTTTGGTACCAAAATTACAAGATTTGGTGGTGTATTTCAAAGTTTGAAGAAATCAAGTCTCCAAAATTTTCAAGAACCCTAAAATTTTGCTCAAGAATCAAAATCGATTGATTGTTGTTTGTTTGGGGTTAAAACCTATTGGGGAATGTTTAGAAACATAATACACACCTTTGGGTATCATTAGAATCGAAAACAAGTCGAAAACGTTGGATTTTGGGTGCAAAACGAGCCAAAAACGCGTTTTGCAAAGTTGCAGGAAATTGGCCTAGGCGGAGCGCCTCCATTTTGAGGCGGAGCGCCTCTTTCTGGGCTGCTCTCTGGATTTCCTGAGGCGGAGCGCCTCCTTCTTGAGGCGGAGCGCCTCTTGCTGAAGGGTGTTCCCGAGTAGTTTTTTGCCTAGGTTTCCATTGTTATTCGCCCACGGGCTTCTTGGTTAGTGTTTCTAGGGTAATTGGCCTACTCAAAAGACACTAACTTACTAGCGTATTAGGACATTCGTGCTTAGAGGAGATTAGAAATCAAAGAAGATTCGTAGAACTTTCTTTGGCTTCAAGTGCGCACTAAACTAGCTTCCGTACATCGAGTCGCATCAACTCCACTCCGGACTTTTACTTGGGTATGCTAGTTGATTGATCTTACCATTTTGGTTCCTAAAAGAGATAAGGGCATATTTGGGTGGGGGTTTGGGAGTGTGCACCCTAAAAGGAGTGTTGAGAGCCACCACCAAAGGTAAGGAAGAGCAAGTGAGGTTGTTTATACTAACCTTTGCACTTTCTTAACATGTCTTTTGCAGGTACAAGGAGCCATAAGGGAGGTTTGGAGGGAAGTGGGAGTGATGAGAAAGGTGTGAGTGATTGGGAGTTAGTTGAAGCTTACCTCCCGAGCCTCATGACTAAGATGGAGGAAATAGATACTCGACTCCAACACTTGGAGGATGAGATGAAAGAGAATGAGGCCGAGGGAAGAGATGGAATGAGTCGCACTATGGGTTATGGTATTGCTAGTAGTGGTGAAAGGAGGAAGTACCCAATTAGTGAAGGTACTATTGAGGGGATGTGTGAAGGGCATTACATGGATGAACTCATGAGAAAAAGAGATTGGTGTCAATTCATGGTGAGCCTTAATGGGAATCATGGGTATGTGCTTCAAGTGGATAGTGGTGAAGCAAGTTGGATTAGCCATCTTGTGGTGAGAAGGTTGGGAATACCTTGTGTTGATGGAATGGCTAGGGTAGTTATTTCACAAAGGAACTTTGAAGAGGAAGTGGAGTGCAAAGTAGGCCCTTTGGTGGGATGTGATGTCATGTTGGGAAAGCCTTGGCTTTTCAATAAGCACTTCAAGTTCGCCAACTTCTTTGATGGTTATCTTGTTAAAGCACAAGGGAAGAGGCAATTCCTCCTTCTTAGGAAAGAAGAAGTACAACCAAGCACGCCCACGAACATGAGAAGTAGTGGGACACCATTGAAGAGAAGTCCTACAATCACAAGCAATGGTGGGACTAGTGCAAGAAGAGAGTTGACATATGTCAACAAGGTGAACCCCAAGCCACAAGCTCCAAAGCAAAGTGGTTCACCAACGAAGAAGAAAGAGACATCAAGTGATGAGTCTCTTAGTCCTAGATTCCGAGTTGATGTTAAAACGCCACCTACTCCGGCCATGGGTATTCTTGGGCCTCGTCCCAACTCACCCGAATTTGAGAGACAAAAGATTGAGAGGAGTAAGGGAGCGACCGGGTGACATTCCTCGAGTGGAAAAAGGAGAGGATGTGTTGAGTGATGTGAGTGGGATTTCACCACCCGAATCTACACCTAACCTTGAAAAGAAAAAGAGAGAAAATAAAGAGGGAAAAAAGAGTGAGGACACCCCTTATTCTAACCTTAACCCTTTATCTTTCTCTCCTACTTTTGTAAATGCTTGTGTAGGTACTCTTGGAGGCCAATCAATGGAGCCTCAATCATGTCCCAAGAAGGATAGACAAGGTGAAGAAACTCTTCAATGTGAGCTTCAAGGTGAAGAGACAATTCATGACACTTCAAATGCATTGAGTGAGCAAGATGGCCACTCAAAGGTAAGTGATAGCTCGTCCCTTGAACATGTTACTTCCTTGTCTCATGGTAGTGTTTTTGCTAACTCAACACTAGTTGATGATTTGTATGATTACAATGTGTTTGCAACTAGTGTAGAGTCGAATGGTCAACTTGTGTGTGATTGTGAACCACTAGTTGAGAGGGAGGATAAGCCACATCATGATGTGAGCTCGGTTTTCATTGCACCTCTCATTAGTGAGGAATGTGTAGTTGACCTTGCTTGTGAACCTTGTTATGACACCCCACCCATATTTGACAAAGGGGTAGATGAGTTGAATGAATACCCTATCATTTCCCTTGATGAATTGCTTGATAATGGTGGACTTATGTGTTGTAGTGAGGTTGGTAGTGACCTTGAGGAGTCCCTAGTGATTGAGATGGATCGGATTGTTTTCAATGACTCCTCGGGTAATAGTGATGAACCTAGTCTTGATACCATACTTTTGTGTGACCATGAATTTGAGGTGCATGCTTTTACATTTCCATTGTGTGAAGATAATATCATTTGTGGTAGCGAATTGTATCGGACTAGGATTGGTAATCGAATAGAACCTCCATGGTTTGAAAAGTTAGACTCTATGGACGATCCATTGTTTGGAGCTCCAAGTGGGATGAGTGGTCTTGATATTGGTTGTGTTGAACTATCTTCTAGTAGTCCTAACCTTCGTTGTGTGGACTATAATGATGAAGGGCCGATTTTGGAGACCTTCCTTTGGAGTTTGTCTAGTGATGAAGATTGTCTTGGAGTTGGAATTGGAGGAGAGGAAGTCACTCTTGGTGTGTGTAAGAGTACTTCCAAGAAGGGGAGAGGAGTATTTGATGTTAGTTTCCAATTGAACTATTTGGTTTACTCCATCCCACATGTTGATCACACCTTGGGTGTTGAGCATGCCAAAGCCGATGTGTCACATTGTGATGATATTAATTTGAAGGCTTGGTGTGTTGGTCATGAGCTTAGGGGTCATAGGGAATTTGATTGCTATACCTTGCATGTTCCATATCCTATTGATCTCTTTGCTTGTTCTTGTGTTGGGTGCACTTTGATTTGGAGTCAAGTACTTGTTGTTTCCTTTGGAGACATAAGCTTTTTACTTGTTATTGATGCTTGGCTCTATCACAAGAGTGTGTTTTCCCACACTTTTGCCACTAACCTACTCTTGTAGTGGGAAGCTTTGTTTGTGCTTGTTTTGAATGTAGGCTTGATGGTTTGATTTCGAGGACGAAATCCTTTCAAGAAGGGGAGGATGATAAGACCCAAATTGGAGCCAAAGCGCCAACCATCAAGAGCCAAGCTCGAGAGCACAAGGAGTACCATCAAGGCCTCCGGAAGCAACTTGAAGATCATGCTTTTGAGCACCATGGATGGAGGACCACTTGGGCTCTAAGGGGATCCACCCCAAGCTCATTTTGAGCCTCTTGCACAAGTTCCAGAAGGAGACGGAGCGCCTCAAAGCGGAGGCGGAGCGCCTACCAAAAAGCAGAGAGCCGAACAGAAGAAGGCGGAGGGCCTCATCCTGAGGCGGAGCGCCTCATCCTGAGGCGGAGCGCCTCATCAGCTGGAGGCGGAGCGCCTCCCCCTGTTTCAGCATGCGGGATATTTTAGTTCTTTTTGCATGAACTTCCAACTATAGCCCTGCGTGGCCTTATTTGTTTTAACCCACTTTGGGGGTACTTTAGACCTTTTATTATGACTAAGTGAAGCCTATAAATACTTCACTTAGCCTCATCAAACCTTAGTTAGTCATTGTTGAAGATAGAATCTTGAGAGAGAACATTGAAGAGGCCGAGCCCTTCTTGTGTGAGCCCGAGGCTCGTTTATATCTCGACTTGGAACCTATGGAGATCGACATCTAGTTAGATTCCATTGTAAGGTTCAAGTTTCCCTTCTCCCCTTTTGAATTCAATTAACGTTAGTAAATTGAATTCGATTCTTTCTTCTATTTTCTTGCCTTCCCAATCTTGATTTCTTGTTATCCTTTACTTGCTTCCGCTCGATTATCGTATAGTTGCTTCCGCGTATTTTGACCCTTATCATGAAGCATCCAATGTCCTAGCGTAACTTGGAAAAACCTGCATATCCTATTAATAGGTGGATGAACCTGAATTGTTCATTTATAAGGCGAACGGGCCCAAAACGTTCATTTATAAGGCGAACGAGCCCACAACGTTCAATTATAAGATGAACGAGTCCAAATTTGATAGCAGCCTGCGAAAAGAAGTTGCAAATTGGATTAATTAAGACAAGATAATGCAAAACAAATAATCAAAACCGGGTCGTGTTGCTTGTATTGATAGCGATGCAAAGTGTTGAATGCTCCCTTCAGTTCATATTGAATCTGATGTTCAGTTCCTGAAAAAGTAAAGCAAGGCATTAATTTAAAGCAAATATAAGGCAGGATTTAAAGCAAGTGCAAAGCAAAGCAGTGCAGAAATGTAGTCAGTGCAATAGCCATTTGATAAATCAATTGGCGAGACAATCGGGCAATGATGGCCTTGAGTGGATTGTCAATTAAAAAAATAAGGTAATGCTTATTTTGGCGTGATTTGAGAACACAATGCATGCCTCGACTTCATTGCTTATTTGGAAATGAAAATCATAGAAGTAGAAATGCCGCCTGTTCGGCAATAACTCATTGCAAAGCATAACACTTTAAGTCATGAAAAGGCAATGCAACGCAATCTGCAAGGCGGCTTTGAATGCGCGTTCCATAAATTGTTCATCCATAGTGCGAATGATCCTTTCATTGCAAGCTTTCATGTTCCTGCTCTCAAAGAAAAATTGTTAGTTTTGGAGAGGGAGGGGAAGCGTTTGATTCGTGCAGACTTCATCCTGATCTTGCTGCTTCTGCTGCTTCCTCGTCTTCATTGGACTTGGATTTGCGAATTACTTCCAGAAACTTGGCTCATGAACTCAAATAGCATAGATTTTGAAAAATAGAGGCAAGATAAAATATTTTAATGCAATATAGCGAGTGAAATAAGCATTCAAATGAAGTCAAAGATGCATTTGAAATTTCGCCTTGACTTAAACTTGTAACATATTTTAAAACAAACTGAGCGTCCTTTGTCTTAGACTTTGCACTGTTTGCCTAACCAATTTCAAAATTCTTGCCAATTCTGCCTCTTATAACCAATGCTGCTTCTTGCAAAATTCTGCCCCAGTTATTATCTTTCGCATCTCCAACTTGCTTTGCAAAATTGCGCCAGTTGTCCTTCTTAGGGGAAAATAAAAATTTAAATGCTAAAGGGTCGAGCCCGATGTGGGAGCCTACGTATCCCTCCTTGGGAATCAGACCGTGCGTAGTTCTGCATCACTGTTTCAACGCCATATACCAACAAATAAAGCTGCCCCAGTTGAAGTTCTAACAGAAGTGCGATATCCAAAGAGCGCAGACAATAACTTTCAGTGCGTCATTTAAATTGTTCAGTTGTTTTGCCATACGTTACAAGCAAAGTTTTGGCGGGTTTATCAATTTTAATTTTGAAATGGAAACAAATGCAATCGTAAATAATATAATAAGAATGCGATGCATTTTATTTCAACTTTCATAGATTCAAAATGAGTTGATTCAGATTAACATAAGCCTTAAAGTATAATGCAATTCAGGGCCTCAATCTGAATTAAAATTGAAAATAATGCTACTAAGTTCAATTGCCAAGTTCTTTCAAACAATGCCATTAGCTTCTGGTACTGCATCGTTCACGAGCTAAAGCGTCTACCATCAATCAGATCTCGAAACCTTTGCGTAGTGAATGGTCAGCCACTTCACAAATCCAACATTTGGTAAAGAAATAAATAAAACAAAAGAGACCTCTCAAAGGGTAACTAAGATAGTTTGCATGTCATTCATAGGATTGCATACAAGCAAGCAACACCTAGTATTTAACGCATTTTGAGCAAATAAAGCAAGGCAAGCAATTAACATGTGACAATCACAAATAGTTGAGCGTAAATAAATATGCAAACGCGTCCTACCCTGTAAGGTACCTCTTTATGCCAGAGGTAGGCCTAATCGTCAAGTTGCACGCACATGTGGTTATTATAACGACACAAGCCGTTTGTCAATACAACATCTGAGATAAAAATAAATCGACATAATTGTCAACTTCTCAAATTTGACATGGCAAATGGTTTGGGATTCGTTGTAATATCCACACGATCACATAATATGCAATGTCGTTGGGATTCAGTAACCCGTCAACAAAAGGGCGGTTTCTTAATTCTTGGAAACGGTATCAAGGACCGGGTCCAAACTAAGGTGTATATGCATGCATGTTCCTAACGGAAACTCTAGAGTGGGTTTACTAAACACAAGGTTGTTTTGAGTGGCAAGCGGTGACGCGGTAGTAAAACTATCCGCTCACCCCGCAGGTACGCGCACTCTTTCTTAAAGGGTTTTTTGTGAGTTGCGGGTGTATATGCATACACCTTGCGGGTATAAGTAACCATGAAGAAGCTCCCAGGAATGGGGGAAATATGAACGGAATGCCAGTTTAATATGTGCGCAAATAAAAGTGTAGTGACATGCTTTCAGTGACAAACAATTGCAAATAATCAAATTAACTAATCATGCTATTTTTTTGCAAATAATAAACAAATAAAGAGTTATCTTGTGAAAACCTTGCGGTTAGAACCTTAAGGTATCCCCAGCGGAGTCGCCACGCTGTTGAACCCCAAAAATTACCCTTTCTTTAAGAAAAGATAGGTTTCGGGTATAATGTTCAACAAAATGGGACTCCAAAGGGCTTTCTTTGGAGTCGCCACCTAATTTAGGAGAATTAGGAACCAATTAATTAAATAGTGCGTGCAAGCACTCTGTTTTAAGGAAAATGGTCTTTTCAGAGATTCTAAGTAAGAGGTTCAATTATTTTCGAAAGAAGGTTTCAATTTGAAAGCACTTTCGAAAATCCACGAAATGTGGTTAATCCTTCGGTTTTCACAAAATAGCTTAAATAAAGGAAACTTTCAAAAAATTAATCTAAAAGTCTTAAAATTAATGCCAAAATTCTAAAATTACATTAAATTATGCTTTAAAGGAATATGGATTTAAATGAACTTAAACTTGAAAAAGTTGCAATTTTGCTAACATGGAAAATCTAATTAATTGGAAAGAAGTTGCAATTTATTGAATTTAAAATCAAGTTATTTGCTTAATCATTTTCGGATTCAATTGCACGCGCTATTTAACTAAAAGGTTCACAATTCATAAATAAGATGGAGATTCTAAAGAAATAAACTACTCACGAAATAACTCAATAAATAATAGACATTCATTAATAAATCGATAATCGAACAAATTATTCTACAACTAATAAGGGGAAAATTCCTAATGACATGCGAATTCTAAGGGATTGGGAAAGAGAAGAGGTTTAGAAGAAGAACCCGAAAATTGGCAAACTCGCGGGAGCCTTGAATTTATTTAATTTTATACATTTATGCCCATGAGCCTAAAACATCACATGGCTCAACAAAGCATTTTTTAAAAGTCCTTCTTTCTTGACTTGAACTTGAGTTTAAAATGCGAGTTGACTCCAATGCGACCTCATCCCAAAGACCGTCCCAATTTGCGAGTTTTACCCAACTCGTCCCAAGTGTTCGTGCCAAAATGTACCTCGTAAAACAAACAAATAAAATTGGATTAGTACGATAATAAAGTGTAATAACTAATGAAAATAGAATAATAATACTAAAGTAATAAAGTAATAATAATAAAATATATAATAATAATAATAATAATAATAATAATAATAATAATAATAATAATAATAATAATAATAATAATAATAATAATAATAATAATAATAATAATAATAATAATAATAGTAAGGGGGTTTGTGTTTTGCAAAATTTAGGCTCAGGTTCGTATGGCGCGTCGAATAGAGGCTCGGGATTTGGTACGGTTGCAAACACGGAGCCCGGGCCGTGTTGCCGTGCCAAAGCACCAAACCCACTACTCTATTCGACTTGCTTTGCATTAAAGTGCATTCATCATCGCCTTTTGCTTTAGGGACGCGGGAACGGGACGGTTCAAGTGTAGTATCGTGTTCAAAATCCGTCAATTCATTATCCGTCAATTCCTTGTGTAGGCCTCAATACGTGTATACGTATTTTTTTCATTGGCCAGTATAGTATCGGTTCAAATCAGTTCTTAGCCTCAAATAAATTATTTTCATAGGCTTTAAAGTATAGTATCATGTTCAAGTTGGTCTTAAAATCCCGTAATAGATAAAAATTTATCCGAACAGGTCCCTGCACTAAGAAATCCAGTAAATGCATAAACCAGTACAACAACATAGAATAACCAATAACATAACAAATCCGTCAATGAGGCACAGTTGCAAACAAGATCTGTAACATAATAAGGGAATCGGCCAAAAAACAATGAAGATCGAAACACATATAAGTTGAAACATCGGCCAACCAAAGACCAAGGCAAAAGTGTCATCGCCGGCCAGAATCCGATCGTGCCTCCGGTGAACAGCATAGGCAGCAAGACGGGGAGCGACCACCAGCCGTCACTCCAGTGAGCGACAACGGCGTCACTGCAACCCTCTTTTGTTTATTTTAACACTCCAAACTAACAGAAGTCAAGACAATAAGCAAAGGATGACCAGCCATGGTGTTTTCCGGCCAAACTCCGGTGGTGGTGACTGATTTTACCACTGGAAATCCCTTTTCCCAATCTCCCTGTCACCCCTCTGTTTCTGTGCGCGATTCAAGGAAAGAAAACATCGGGAAGCTTTAGATCGAGACCCCTTTTTCGCTTCCCTCAATTTTGATCTGCATATCCCACTCTCTTTCTGGTTCTTGCGAAGGTGCATGTGTGTGATCGATTTGTAGTGAGAGGAGAGAAATATCAAGGGTGTCATGCCGTGTCTAAGATGATAGTAAGAGAGGGTGTTAAATGAGTGTGTCCCGTTTAAGGGAGATGAAGAGTGGAGATAGTCATTGGAGAAAGGTGTCGCGGCTGATCTCCTTTTCTTATGGGTAGGTTTTTTCTTTTATAATGGTGGGTGTAGGGTTTTTGATGAGGGGAGATGGTGAATTAATGGGCTGGGGCTTTTGGTATGGGCTAAGATGTGAAATGAGGGATGTATAGTGTCTATAAGGCTTTGCGGAAACAGGACATAATTTAATTTTAAGAACGATTTTATTCCTTTCTCTTTTAATTAAACTAATTAAACGCCATTATTACATGAATAAGCGGGCCTTAGGGTAAACAATGCAATTTTGCATTTTCTTCCAAAATCTCATTAATTCACTTTAAAGGATTTTAATTAATTAAAACTTTTTATTTTAATAACTGATTTTATTTAAATAATTTAGATATTAATTAAAATCCGGGACAAAATTGGGTGTCAACACCAATAACACGAAGCCAAGCCAAATTGCTACATAATATTCACATTCAGTTGGCTTGGTCGGGAGGAAGCATGTGTTCGGAGGAAGAGTGACAAAGTGTTAGAGCCGAAGGCTACATCCTCAAATTTGAGCCCGAGGACAAAGTGACCGAACAACAACCCTTGGCGCTGAGCAGCACAGAGCCGGACACTACAAGTTTTGTCCGAAGTTAAGTGAGCGTCCGATGATAAATGTGTTCGAGGAAGCAACCGAGCATCGAAGTCAAGGCTGCCGAACACTCACTTATTCAGCCCTGCGTGGCTTGCTTCTATTGGTCATTTGTGACCGTTTTTACTAGTTTACCCTTAGTATTTCCTATATAAACCTTGTTCCATTTCATTGTAGGGAGTTAGTTTTTGGATATTGATTATTGAATGAGAATTATCGTGGGCATTTACACTTTTAGTCTCAGACGTGAGCAAACCCGATGGGGTCTTTGAAACTTGTGGCTTTCGGTGAATCTGATTGAACAATTCCTCTTTGATCATTCAGTTTGCAAGAGGCATTGTTCTCTTTAGGATTGTTGCATAGTTTAGGTGCTCTTCCTTCTACTTGAATCGTATCGAGACCAGTTCCTCGGTGCCGTTCAAGCAAGAAAAGTTGTGTCAAACATCTATCTTTACTTTCCGCTGTTGTTTTCGGTTGCTTGGCTTCATCTTCGGATTTAGCTTGCACCATCTTGGTATCAGAGCACGGTTTGGGCTTATCTCTACAACCCCAAATCCTGTTCGACGTTATCTTTAATTTTTCATGCGTTTGTGTCTTTTTTTCCCATTTCCTATTCTTGTTATTGTTCTTGTGTTACTGTTGGTGTTCTTATTTTACAAAAAAAAAATAGTAAAAAGAAGAAAATTCAAAAATTTGATTGTTGGATTGTTGTTTGGATTAAATAATCAGGTGTTCGCCACTGCCCGGTGATTCGTTTGAGTATCTGTCGTACATGATCGACAAGTAGGGTTTCTCGACGATGTTTTTGGACTGTTTTGACGTGGTAGTGGTTGTTATCAAGCCCCAGTTGAGTTTTGGTGTTTACTGTTGAAGACTGGTGGTTTTCTTTTGATTTGGGTTGAGTTTCGAGCTAAAAATCGAAGTTTCATTGTTTGAACCACCGTCCGTACGCCGGAAAATTGTTACATTGTAACAAGTGTACGGACGAAGCAAGCTGTGTTCTTAGCTCGAACTTCTGGAATTGATTTCATCCGATGTTGATGTTACAGGAGTGAAAAGGCAACCCAAAGTCTGTTTAAACCTTGGTCAGTGAACGAGTTGAAAATTTTGTCCATACACCGGAGCAAAAGATTCACTATTCCATTGAAGAAGAAGGGGGTAAAGTTTCAAAATCTAAAACCCCAGGTGAAACTTTGTCGGCTTGAAAAGGGAAATTGAATAAGGTAAAACCCTATCCGTAGCAAGGAGGGACCACTTTTGTCCGATACAAAAGTTGGTGTGATCGAAGGATTCCGAAGGAGGAATCGAAGGGTAAAATCTCCTAGGTTATCACTTTTCTTGTGTTCGAAATTTCACGATAGTGGATCTCTAGAGTAATCTCTTCTACCCGAGGTCGTACTACCGAATTTGAGCTTTTAAGGAATTCGTGCGAGGGGTGACAGAAGTTCGAACTTTCGTAGAAAATTCTTTGACTTCCCGAGCGCAGTAAAAACAATGTCCATTCCATCGAGTCGAACATCACTTCACTCTTCCCGAAGAGTCAATGACTATTGTCGAACTTGAAGGATCTTAGAGGAGATTGGTCAATCCGACGAAGCCACTGCTAACAAGTTCCTCGAGTGACTAAAACCAAACCCACAAATTGAGTGGAACCGAGCGCCACCCATTAAAAGTGAGAGAGTGTGTGAGGTGATTTCTAACCTTTTTAACACTTGTTTTAGTCTTTGATTTGAGCAGGTGCAATGGCTGGAAATGGAGAGAAGGGCATTACAGCGCCTGAGGTGTCGTTAGCCGATCTCATGGCTGCGATACAAGGCCTCAGCGCCGAAGTAAAAGGAGTGAGTGCTCGAGTAGCTAACCTCAAGCAACGAACTGTGTCCGTGGCCTTGCATGGGTCCGGCGCTGGAACGAGCAACTCCACTCCTATGAAACCGGAGCAAATTGCTGAGCTCCTTTGAAAACAACAGTTGAAGGACAAGGCTGATCGAAATGAAGTTGTGGGCAATCCCCGAGCTAATCAACACTTGGGCAATCCCCAAGTGCAAAAACAAAACTTGGGCCCCGAGCTTATTATCAAAACTTGGGCATTCCCCGAGGTGATAGAATGCAACTTCCAATGGCCCGAAGACAACTTGAGGCCGTTGATTAAGGGGTCGATGGAGGAGAATTTCCTGAAGCTGAATATGAGCCACCATTCGGTCAATGAAGGCAGGTTCAACGAGGTCGTGGAAATTTCCGAGGTCGAGGCCGAGGAGCAAATGTTGAACGAAATATTGAGCGTGAGGCTGATGACTATTAAGATGAGTATCCGAAGCCGAACCGAGGTGCTCGAGATTCAAACTTGAACAGTGTCAAGATCATTATTCCACCATTCAGAGGACTAGTGATCCGGACGAGTATCTTGAATGGAAGATTAAAATGGAACGAATCTTCGAAACCAATGAGATGAGTGAAGAGAAAAAAGCTGCACATGCTATTGCTTCGCTCGAATCGTATGCATCAACATGGTGGGAGGCTGACAAAAGGATGAGACGAAGGAATTATCCCGAAGTCACCACATGGGCGCAGTTGAAAAGAACAATGGATGCTAAGTATCTGAATGCCAAGTATCGGCAAAATCAACTTCAAAAGCTCTATGAGCTGAAGCAAGGGTCCAAATCGGTTCGAGAGTATCATGATGATTTCGTGAGAATTTGATTGACTCTTGATATGGAAGAAGATGGCGAGCAAGCCATCATCCCATTCAAAAATGGCTTGGCTCGTTATGTGTCATCTCAATTGAGGCTGCATATGTATCACACGTTGGAAGATGTTTTCAAAGCTGCCATCGAAGTTGAGAAATGGGTGAAGGACGATAAAGCAAACTGGTACCGAGGAGTCACTACTTCAACTCCTTTGAACCGAAGTAAAGAATGGAAAAGTATGAACACAACAAGTGCTAACACTATTCGAGATCCGAAGAAACCCTTCGAGAAGGGAGTGACTGTTAACCAATCCAAAGACATAGGAGGTAAAACTCAACTCAATACTCCTAGTGCTTCTAAAATTCAATGTCATAAGTGTAGAGGTGATGTTCATATGAAAAGAGACTGTCCAACTCCGCATATCATGGTAATGCTCGACGATGGAAACATCTATGAGCAAATAGATGAATCCGAGGAGGAAGTAACCGAGGAGACTGATCGAGCTGAATCTGAGAACGGTGGATGTGACATCACCAAGGATGAGCATCCCGAAGTTTTTTTAGTTGTTCGAAGGAACTTGAGTACCATGGTCATGGAAGAGGAAGATGACAGCCAAAGGGAGAATCTCTTCCATGCCCGATGTCGAGTGAAGGGGAAGGTGTGTTCGATGATTATTGATTCAGGCAGCTGTTCGAATGTAGTGAGCCAAACTTTGGTTTCACAAATGGGACTGCCTACTTCCAACCATCCCCGACCTTACAAGCTCCAGTGGTTGAACGAGTGTGGAGAACTAAGAGTGGCGAAGCAAGTGTTGATCAAATTTCAAGTGGGGGCCTATCATGATGAAATGATGTTTGATGTGGTCCCAATGCAAGCTTGTCATTTGCTTCTTGGGCGATCGTGGAAATTTGATCGATCTGTTATCCATAACGGTCGAACCAACCCTTACACTGCTAAGCGCGGAGGGGAGAGTCTTATACTCAAACCTTTGTCTCCGAAACAAGTCAATGAGGACTATAAACGGATGAGAGAGCTGAAAGGAGCGGCCAAAGCCAAGACTCCTGTCGGAGCACCAATTGTGGCCGAACCCAAAACTCTACCACCCGTGGTCAACAATATTTGTGCAATCATGCAACCGGAGGAGTACTTATGAGGCAACGACACTGGTCGAATGATAATTTGCCTCGTGCACAGAGATATCTTTCTAAACACTAGTGATGATTTTTCTAACGATAACCCTTTGCCTAGTCTTGTACAAAGTATTTTGCAGGACTTCGGAGACATGTTTCCCGAAGAAATTCTAGGTGGATTGCCTCCATTGAGAGGAATCGAGCACCTGATTGACTTCGTACCGGGGTCTCAAATCCCCAACAAGCCTACATACCGGCGTAATCCCGAAGACACTAAAGAGCTCCAAAGGCAGGTGGATGAGTTGCTAAACAAGGGCCTTGTTCGAGAGAGCTTGAGTCCTTGCGGCGCTCCTGTTATCCTTGTCCCAAAGAAAGATTGAACTTGGCGAATGCGTGTTGATTGCCGAGCAGTCAACAAAATCACAGTAAAGTATCGTCATCCTATCCCTCGATTAGATGACATGCTCGATGAGTTAAGTGGTTCTTCATGCTTTTCAAAGATAGACCTCAGGTCCGGTTACCACAAAATCCGAATGAATCCCGGAGACGAGTGGAAAACCGCATTCAAGACCAAATTCGGTCCCTATGAATGGTTGGTGATGCCTTTTGGCCTATCCAACGCACCGAGCACTTTCATGTGACTGATGAACCATGTGCTCAAACCGTTCATAAATAAGTTTGTTGTTGTTTACTTTGATGACCTCCTTATTTATAGCAAATCTGTGGATGAACATGTCGAACACCTAAGGCTAGTGCTTGATTAGCTTCGAGAAGAGAATCGAAGTCGATCGCTTACTTCTATGAAAAGCTTAAGGGTGCAACCTTGAATTATTCTACGTATGAAAAAGAATTGTATGCCCTCGTTCAGAGCACTCGCCCATTGGCAGCATTATTTGTGGCCTCAAGACTTTGTGATTAAAAGTGATCATGAATCTTTGAAGCATCTCCGAGGTCAGGAGAAATTGAACCGAAGACATGCCAAATGGGTTGAATTCATTGAAAGCTTTCCCTATGTAGTTCATTACAAAAAGGAAAAAGATAATGTTGTGGCCGATACGCTATCAAGAAAATTTGCCTTAGCGACCACTCTTACCTCGAGGCTCATGTGATTCGAAAGTATCAAGTCAATGTATGAAGATGATCCCAAGCTGAAATGTGTTCGTGACACAATCTTGAGTGGCCGAAGGATTGAGAAATATCAATGGCACGATGGCTATCTCTTCAAGAATTGGAGGGTTTGTGTGCCAGTGTCTTCGTGGAGAGAGCTCTTGGTTCGAGAAGCTCACTCCGGAGGCTTGATGGGATACTTCGGTGTCGACAAAACTCTTGGTATTTTAACCGAGCAGTTCCATTGGCCAAAAATGCGACGCGATGTGGAAAAGCTTTGCAACGCTTGTCTCGTTTGCAAGAAAGCTAAATCGAAGTCCAACCCTCATGGTTTGTATACTCCATTACCTGTGCCTGATCGACCTTGGGTTGATATATTTATGGACTTTGTATTGGGGTTACCAAGGTCGGGGAAGGACACGATAGTATCTTCATTGTTGTGGACCGATTTTCCAAAATGGCTCACTTTATTCCTTGCAAAAAATGCGATTGTGCACAACATGTTGCTTCTTCGTTTATTGCTCATGTGTTAAAATTGCATGGTGTGCCTCGTACAATTGTGAGTGATCGAGACTCGAAGTTCTTGAGTCATTTTTGGAAATGTTTGTGGGGTGCCCTCGGCACCAAATTACTATTCTCGACGTCTCACCATCCTCAGACTAATGGACAGACTGAGGTGGTTAACTGAACCTTGGGAGCTCTGCTTCGAGCTATGACCAAAGGCAAGGTTGGAAATTGGGTAGATCGTTTGCCCATAATGGAGTTTGCATACAATCTAACGGTGCACCGAATGATAAATATGACCCCGTTCGAATGTGTGTACGGTTTTAATCCTTTAATTCCACTTGATCTAACCCCATTGCCTCGAGATGTTATTATTGATTTTGAAGGTACTCACCGAGCCAAAGCTTTGCTCGAGTTGCACGCCAAGGCAAAGAAGAATCTTGAGGAAGCTTATGCCAAAGTGGCATTGAAAAAGAACAAGGGGCGAAAGAAGGTTGAGTTAAAGAAGGGAGATTGGGTTTGGGTTCACTTCCGAAGAGAGCGATTCCCGAACCAAAGGAAAGGAAAGTTGGCACCTCGAGGGGATGGTCCAGTTCAAGTGCTGAGCAAGATCAACAACAATACTTATGTAATCGACCTCCCAGGTGAGTATAATGTGTCCAACACCTTCAATGTTGCTGACTTAACTCCTTGTGTTGTAGGCCAAGAACCGGGGACAGATGATGAAGCAATTTCGAGGACGAAATCTTCTCAAGAAGGGGAGGATGATGCAGCCTGAAGTATTGATCAAGTGCTCGATGATCGACCGAAGTCAATGAATGATCCACCGAGGCCAATGACACGAAGCCAAGTCAAATTGCTACATGATATGCACATTCAGTTGGCTTGGTCGGGAGGAAGCATGTGTTCGGAGGAAGAGTGGCAAAGTGCTAGAGCCGAAGGCTACATCCTCAAATTCGAGCCCGAGGACAAAGTGACCGAACACCAACCCTTGGCGCTGAGTAGCACAAAGTCGGACACTACAAGTTGTGTCCGAAGTTAAGTGAGCGCCCGATGATAAATGTGTTCGAGCAAGCAACCGAGCATTGAAGTCAAGGCTGCCGAACACTCACTTACTCAGCCCTGCGTGGCTTGCTTCTATTGGTCACTTGTGACCATTTTTACTAGTTTACCCTTAGTATTTCCTATATAAACTTTGTTCCATTTCATTGTAAGGAGGTTGTTTTTGGATATTGACTATTGAATGAGAATTGCCGTGGGCATTTACTCTTTTAGTCTCAGACGTGAGCAAACCCGATGGGGTTTTCAGAACTTGTGGCTTTCGGTGAATCCGATTGAACAATTCCTCTTTGATCATTCAGTTTGCAAGAGGCATTGTTCTCTTTTGAATTTTTGCATAGTTTAGGTGCTCTTTCCTTCTACTTGAATCGTATCGAGACCAGTTCCTCGGTGCCGTTCAAGCAAGAAAAGTTGTGTCAAACTTCTATCTTTACTTTCCGCTGTTGTTTTCGGTTGCTTGGCTTCATCTTCGGATTTAGCTTGCACAACTTACAAAATTTACATTCTTCTAATTTTGCATATCCTTATAAAACAACATGCAATCATTGATACAACAGTGAATTCTCTTCGAAGAAAGCCCTAACGTGGCAACCAACTTTTTAGTATAATAATAATCAGTTGGTAATTCCATGTTAGCCGGATTAAGTTCATTCATAAGGCCAATGATGGAATCCATGGCTGCTTGAGATATACTAAAATCAGATTTAATACTTAACAATCTAACAGCAACTGACAACTTTGAATGCACTGAGCCTTCATACAATGGACGACTAGCTTCCTCCAGCCGTTTATAAAAGAGCTTTGCCTCATTATTGGAAACGTGCTCAATAGTTGGTTGCGGTGTACCTGGTTGGGATGGCTCCTCTGGGTACATCCCAAAAGTATCATTAACCATATCATTCATGCGATAATTATCAAGATCATTATCCACAAACGGACCACTCCCACCGCCATAAGCATTTTGAAAATTAACATCACCGCCCATATCACCAGACTCTCGATAATAAACTCAAACAAAATAATTTGGCATAAAACATTTCCTATAAAGATGCATTTCAACATCTACCAAATTTTATCCTTTTGTGCACTTGCATTTCACACAAGGACACTTAATCTGGCCATGCCGTATAAAATCATCAAGTGTTTTCGCCTTTTCAATAAATTCTTGAACACCTACTGTAAATTTGTTTCTCATCCCCTGCCGCCCGGGATTATTTCTATTATACATCCAAGTACGACTTCCATATTCCATATCTACACAAATATTTCAAGTTTAAATAAATTGATATACAGATTAAATTGTAAATTTTAAAAAAATAATTTATTGTGAAATACTACCAATTTGGAAAATATTAAAGTAATTGTACAATTTAAAAGTATTAGTAGTATTATATCTAAGTCATATTCATATTTGGCTATTACTTTTATATTACCAACTAATTTGTACTCTAGGATTATCATTTAGTAATTAATAACACTTCTCATTTGCAACTTATATCTATTTCTTTGAAATGATAAAACTATTTACTTATATATAATTAGTTGGAGTAATTTAAAATCCAATATTTTAAGGATCAAATAAAATAGAATCAAATATTACAAAATGGATATTTATAAATAATTTATTTCATTCGAATTAATTTACGAAATATATTGTTTAGCTACTATATTACTTATAGCTAATGTCTATTAAATTATTGTTAAGTGCAATACTAGTACATTTGCTTACAATTTATGCTACAAGAAAGTTCTATATTTTCCCCCTTTGTAAAACAAGTATCACATTCTAAACAAATGGTTAAAAAGATTCAAACTTTAGCAATATAGGAGATTAAAAGAACCTAATTTTCTTCTTATGTTCCTACTCTCTAACTATGTTTCTACTTGGGAATATTGTATTATATTAATGTCTTTAATAATATAATTAAGATGAAACTGTTGTAAATAAAATGCAAAAGAACAACAATTAATTTCATTATTCTCGTCTGAGTGTGTTTGTCACAAGGTAAAGAACTCTCTTATATAGGACGTGAAATTCATCCTAAGAGTTACACAAACTAAATACTTCATTTAATATATAGATTGATAAGTAGTTCGATGAATGAAGAAATGAACAAACCATTCATAAATGGACATCCACATTCTGTAGATTTATAACACTCTCCCTTGAATGTCCATTGATATAGATGATGTGCCTTGTTAAAACCTTAATAGGAAAAACCCAGTGGAAAAAAGCCTAGTGAAGGAAAAAGAGTACACACATCTTATAATACGCATTTAGAGCTGCCTCATTAAAAACCTTACCAATAAAACCCAATGGGACAAAATCTTGGTTAAGGAAAAAAGAGTGCATCGCGTATTTATTCACCCTGATGAAATATCATTTAATATCTCGAAGACGACATATTCCAGCATTCTATATCAGCTCCTCAAATATTGAAATTTGAAATGACTTAGTGAACAAATATCTCAAATTGTCACTGAAATAGATTGTTTAATATTTATTCCACGACTCTTTTGAAGATTACGATTGGAACGGAATTCTGCAGAATTTAGCTTCCTTATATCTCCATCTTAGATGAATTACCCATTCAATATTATCTCTATATAATATTGTTTAGATCTTTATCTTCAAAGAAAGATACACTGTAATTAAATATGTTGAGCCATTGATCTCAATCATTCATATTCTCGGCTGGCTAGCGTCATGAATGACTATTATCTTTTCATGATTTGTAGATATAGCAACTATAGTTGTCTTGTAGAACACCATAAAATAGGTGTACCTCCATAAGTGAATAAAGAGCTTGTTGAGATCAGGCTTCATGTGGATCAAACAAATATCTTGTACCCTTCCAATGTCTTTGCATTAGGGAAGTACTAAATCTTGTTGATAAGCTTATAACAAAAGCTATATCTGGTGAAATATTATTCGGAAGATACTTTAATGCACCGATTGCACTGCGATATAATATTTCGGTACCAAGAAGTTCGCTATAGCGATTTCACATGTGGCCAGATTGATTTAATCCGTATAAATATTTATAAAGCTTTATTGAACAGGTTTTCGAAAACCTTTAAAGTCTTTAGATATTTTGAATATAATATTCAGTTATGGGTCAGTAGATGCGTCTGACAGTGACTTATCTTTAAATGAGGATCATATCAATGATAATTCATTTCATTTATTCCTCAGCTACTTTGGTCATTCTCTCCCCCTAATACTAGGTAAACCTAATATTCATCCCAACATACTTAGAGAATCTATCTTCTGAGTGTGTTTGTCTTGAGGTAAAGAATTCTCTTATATAGAACGTGAAATTCATCCTAAGAGTTACACAAACTAAAAGCTTCATTTAATATATAGATTGATAAATAGTTCGATAAATGAAGAAATGAACAAAACCGTTCATAAATGGACATCCACATTCTGTGGATTTATAACACTCCCCCTTAGATGTCCGTTGATATAGATGATGTGCCTCGTTAAAACCTTAAAAAAGTCTAGTGAAGAAAAAAGAGTACACACATCTTATAATATGAATTTAGAGCTGCCTCATTAAAAACCTTACCAATAAAATTCAATGGGACAAAATCTTGGTTAAGGAAAAAAAAGTGCATCGCGTATTCATTCACCCTGATGAAATATCATTTAATATCGTGAAGACGACATATTCCAGTATTGTATATCAGCTCCTCAAATATTGATATTGGAAATGACTTAGTGAACAAATATCTCAAATTGTCACTGAAATAGATTGTTGAATATTTATTCCACAATTCTTTTGAAGATCACGATTGGAAAGGAATTTTGTTGAATTTAGCTTCCTTCTATCTCCATCTTAGATGAATTACCCATTCAATATTATCTCTATATAATATTGTTGAGATCTTTATCTTCAAAGAAAGATACACTGTAATTAAATATGTTGAGCCATTGATCTCAATCATTCATTTTCTCGGCTGGCTAGCTTCATGAATGACTATTATCTTTTCAAGATTTGTAGATATAGCAACTATAGTTTTGTGAAATATTATTAGCAAGATACTTCAATGCACCGATTGCACTGCGATATAATATTTCGGTATCAAGAAGTTCGCTAAAGCGATTTCACATGTGGCCAGATTGATTTAATCCGTATAAATATTTATGAAGCTTTATTGAACAGGTTTTCAGAAACCTTTAAAGGCTTCAGACATTGTGAATCCTTCAAGGATTTCGTAAATACTTCATTGTCCAATGAGCCATATAAATAAGATGTGACTACATCCATTAACCGCATATCAAATCTTTCATATACTGCCAGACTTACAAGATACACCTGAAGTTGATTGCATCCACCACAAGAGAATATGTCCCCGTATAATCAATGCTAGATTTTTGCAAAAAACATTGTGCCACAAGTCGTGATTTACATCGTTGTGCCAGATTTTTTTTTCATATTTGTTTCGCACAGAAATGTAGTATACCCCTCTGGTTTTATATCTTCAAGTGTTCGGACTGTAGGTCTGAATACTTCACATATGCTAGGTGAAGCCAATTATGCTTGAATGTATTTTTTTTTTTTCATTTATGGCCAATAAATATGTCTGTATTTCTAACAGACTTAAGCTCAAGATCCTCATAATCATTCATAAAATTGAGCTTTAAAATTTATGCAAGATATCATCGATGATTACTTTTGATCGGTTCCAGATACAACATAACTTATTGAGATCTCTTCATATTCATTATTTTTCAGGTACCTGAACCTCTTCTGATGAAGTTTTATGAAGTGTTATGTCGTGGGCTCTTCTACAGCCTTGCCTCATCATTTGACCATCTTAAAACATTTGCTCCTTTCATCTTTGGAACCGAATGGTCTGCCACGCTTCAGGCGGTCTTAGACTCATTTGCATAAATAGATTGTCCGATCAGGACATAATTAAAATTGGAGCATTTGCAGCTGGAATATAATATTCAGTTTTGGGTCAGTAGATGCGTCTGACAGACTTATCTTTAAATGAGGATCATATCAATGATAATTCATTTCATTTATTCCTCAGCTACTTTAGTCATTCTCTCTCCCTAATACTAGGTAAACCTAATATTCATCCCAACATACTTAGGGAATCCATCTTTGTGAGTTGTGGTGGAGCAATTAATATTATACCGCACATCAAAAGTATTAGATGGAAAACACTTGGTTCCTGATCCTGAACCAATTATGAGGGGAGAATTCATATGTTGGGGGGGATTTAGGTCCCAAATTTAGCTGGTCTTAATGATTAATTTAGCATGAGAACAAGCAGCACAAAGAGAATTCTTGAAGAATCCTGATTCTTCAATATACACCAATGCGAATTCTCAAATATATATTTTTCGCATCATATTTGAACCGGGATGGTCAAATCGGTCATGCCAACTGAAGAGTTATTCGTTCGAGTAAACAATTCTAGTTTACTGTAGCATGGGCTTTGATCTCAATAAACTTTTACTCTATTATGGCATGCATGTGATTGCACCATGCTTCTTCGTAGTACAAACCAGAAGAAGAGTCGGGGAGCTTTGCAAGCACATATTCCTCACCCGATATTATTATAGTAATATAAAGATATTAAATCTTTCAATATTTATTGTCTCAATATAATAACCGTTTTGGCTAATGTCTTAGAAACTTAACAGATTTCTTTGAGACTTACTACAATAAAATAATATATCAATTTCATTTCTCCATATAGTAATAAATTTGGATCTTTCAATCTCAATTAATTTTGTACTACTATATATTTCAAACACCACCTATATAGTGAACACCTCCTTTAAGGAAAAAATCATATAAGTATGATCATGGTCTAGTAATTATATGCAAGATTTATTTGTTGCTTTACTTTGCTCTTTCGATTCATACTAAGACATAATTTGACGTACGATCTGTACGTGAGCAAAGACCATTGATGCCACAATAAATAACATATTCATTCTTCTCGAACCTCTTTTGGAGGTGAGTTGTGGTACATTATCAAACACACATGAGCACGTCCATATTCATAAGTATTATCACAAATTATCTCATTCAGTTCAAGAATGGACCATTATTATTTGGATGTGCCTCATATTCACGTACCATGTATTGATGGCATTATTATCTTTACCATTTGAAAGGTAATTTGAGAACCCTTATTGTTCTCTTGTTTATTTTACCATGATGACGATTATTATTTCGTCCCTTTGCCACGTCCACATACACGACCATGGCTTGATTATGGTATTTATTTTGCCTTCTTTCAGACATAAAATATGTTGCTACTACATTCACCTATGGGAATGGAGCATGTTCTACTCCCACACTATATATTATCCAACTTGGTGAATCTTTCAATTCCATATACAATAAAGTATAACCAAAGCTCTTTTAAATTTAAATGTTTATATCAAAAGCTCTTTCTTCTACGACGGCTTAAGCATTACATTTACAACTTTTTTCCTTTAGTTAAGTAGATCATTACACTTATTACAACTCTAACACACACCATTTCCCCTAACCTTTCACATTACAAGATTTTTAGTTCTTTGCTTCCTCTTTACAACATATAAATAGAAGAGCATTTTGTACCAAAAGCAACAACAACAACAACAACAACAACAACAACAACAACAAAACATAGAACAACCATAAAATTAAACATTTTGTACAACAATTCCTAGAGCTAGAAAACATCATTTTGTGCAAGATTCACAACAACAACAATAAAGCTTAACTTACAAACTATTAGAAATAAAACATCAAACCAAATACTTATCATTTGATTGCCCCTTTAGTGTCATTACATTCAATTTACCCCTCATTTTCTATGGAGACATCTAGTTGTCAACATCCAACACCTCCAAATTTAATTCTAAAGACTAACAATAAACTATAAAGCTACCAATAAAATTACCCCAAGTAATATGAACTCAACGCTTCAATTCAATGAAATTACCCCAAGAATAGATAAAATCTTTAACATACTACACATAAACCATACGAAAAAAAAAAGAAAATAAATAAGAAACAAGACAAAAAAATACACTTGAGTTGTCCGGGCCGGAGATGGCTGTCGCCGCTGCTGGGGATGGATGCTGTCGTCGTTTCCTGAGGGAGTCCGGGCCGGATCTGTGGAGAAAACAAAAATTAGGGGTAAGCTTTATAATTTGTAGAAAAAAATGAAAAAATTGGGGGTTAGGATTTATAATTGGGGAACTTACTGACACGACCCGAAATCCAGCTAGGACGTGCGGGCACCCGACATCCTTCTCGAAACCCGTCGGGCGAACCCTTAATAACTGAATTAGGAAAATAAATATAATTCCAACTCATAAATAAGAACAAGACTAAAAAAAACACAAACCTACTGATACCTCTAAGCTGTACAAAAGAAATTGCAGCTGACTACCCAATATACTAGGTTTAGGGCTATCCAGACTGGACATCTAAGAGTACAAAAGAAGACAGATACCTCCTGAAGGGAGCAAACTGCAACTGAAATAATAAACAATAAACTGGTGGCCATCTGAAATAAAAGCTGGCTCACCCTGACAGCTGAAGTCGTCTTCGCTCCTTCACAACGTGGTGAACTCAATCCTGGGGCGAACCTGCTGAAACGATATAGATAGACAAAAACAAATAACAAACAAGGGTGAGTCAAAACGACTCAATAAGTGGGGCAGACTAGCCACCTCAAAGAACAGGCTAGCCAGGGAGAAAAGAAACATATAAACTAAATTCCTCTTATTTAAATTATAAAAAGGCAGAGCCAGATAATAACTAGATATACGTATGGAATCACAAACTCATTAACAACCAGCAACGTAAGATAGCTAGAACATATAGATATCCCGAACATATCAACAATAAGAAATACATCATATTGTCGCGGTGTTCAACCCGATCCATATATTTATAACGTTGCGGCGTGCAACCCGATCCATATATTTATACCGTTACGGTGTGCAACCCGATCCATATATTTATACCGTTGCGATGTGCAACCCGATCCATATATTTATACCGTTGCGACATGCAACCCGATCCATATATTTATACCGTTGCGACGTGCAACCCGATCCATATATTTATACCGTTGCGGCGACCCGATCCCCACAACCCAGAATACGAGCCAGAAATATATAGGCAAACTGAGATATGTCCACGACATTGTGTACATACCGCATACATAAAACACAACACAATACACACAATAGTCAGTATGCGGTGCAATGAGATGGGATGAATGCGGTACAATGCAATGCAGTCACATATGCCTGATACCTATCTCCGGCGCGGGACTCTCATCGTCTATCAGGAGATATATGCAAAGATGACCCTTCACCGGCTCGGGACTCTTATCGATTACCGGGAAGTATATGTAATGATGACCCTTCACCGGCTCGGGGCTCTCATCGATTACCAGGAAGTATATGCAATGATGAACCTTCACTGGCTCGGGACTCTCATCGATTACCGGGAAGTATATGCAATGATGACCCTTCACCGACTCGGGACTCTCATCGATTACCGGGAAGTATATGCAATAATGACCCTTCACCGGTGCGGGACTCTCATCGCCAACCGGAAAGTATATGCAATAATGACCCTTCACCGGCTCGGGACTCTCATCAATTACCGGGAAGTATATTCAATAATGACCCTTCACCGGTGCGGGACTCTCATCGCCAACCGGGAAGTATATGCAATAATGACCCTTCACCGGTGTGGGACTCTCATCGCCAACCAGGAAGTATATGCAATAATGACCCTTCACCGGCTCGGGACTCTCATCGATTACCGGGAAGTATATACAATGCTCAAAACCAGAGTGCAATGCTCATATGCTCAATGTAATACCAACAACATGGCATAACATATTATATACAATGTAAATTCATAGCTAAGGCGTAATGAGTACGCCTATCGGCAGCTACACACGTAAGGAACACGTGGTAGAATATCCAAAAGGCCAAGGGCCTCCAAAGAAATGTATACAAACACTTACCTTGTTACAAAGTTAGCACAGTTACTCAACAACCGCTTTATCCTTTGGATTTACTACCAAACGATCCTGCTGTATTCAATAAGCAGAAAACTATATCAAATAAGGCTAAAGGCTTCATTCCCCACATCTTAGGGTAATCCGGTTAGGAACCTGATATCTTATTCGCATACGCAATACGCATGCTAGGCCTATGTACAGGGTTTAAGGTCACATAACCAAACCCCAAATAAATTACATTTATATGTTGCCCATAACTCACTGAGTACGAATATATAATCAATTTCATTATCGGGGTCCAATTGACCCTTTAAACTATTAATTGAACTTATTAAAACGATGTCTAATATCCCAATTTTTACCGTTAAAATATATTCAAACACACGTAATAAACTCAAATAATGTATTAAGATCATTACCTGAATATTTTGTGGTGAAAATTCTATCTTTTTCCGGATCTTTTCTCATTTCCCGGCATTTTCCTGTTTCGTTTCCGTTCTCGTTTCTCTTTCTGTCCTTGTTTCGTTTTACTGTTCCTAGGAAATTTAGCTAAGGGATTAATATCCCTTAGACCACCACCACTGACTAATTCTTTTGTCCTTTCCTTTTTCGTTTTTTTTATTTTATTTTCTTTTACTTTTATATTTTCTTTTCTTAATCGAAAATTAAAACGGTACCCTATGATACTCGAAATAATTCAAACTTTTGCATACCAGTTATTGAAAATATATGTAACATACTTGCTAAGGCGGATCTCAAATCGGACTCCCGAAACTCAATATGCAAATTTAAATGGAAAAAGGTCAAATTATTTAACTTTCGGCATTTTAGCGGAAACTAACCGAACGACCACAAAATTTACTTCTGAAAGTTCACACAGGTTACAAATAATCATACGAACCTAATGACGGTTTTAGATTTCAAATCGGAGCTCATTCGCCAAAATTGAGCTCAAAAATATCTTTTTAAGATTTACCGACAACGTAAACTGAAACCTTCTTCCGATACGTACCAAACGAGGTCTGATTTAGCTCAAATTTTACAAACAGGTCCTAATAGACCTTACGAAGATTTTAAAATTATCAGCACGCCAATCGAAGTCCTAACTCCCGAAACGACTACCTAAGGTCATTTTATTTACCAATTTAGATGGATGATGGATTGAGAAATTGGGATTTGGGGTGGCAGATTAATGGAGAAATTGGGATTTGTGGGTGGCGGATTCAAGTGTAAAGTGAGAGTCAAAAGAGATAGTGAAAGAAAAGAAAAAGAGAGAAAGAAAGAAAAAGGAGTCTGCACGTTTTTTAATTCTCGCTATCCGACCGTCGCGGTCGGACATGTTAAAAAATAATATTTAAAATAACGTCCGACGGCTGCGGTCGGTCGTTTAAAAATTTTTTGATATAATGTAAATGCATTGACCGACCGCAACGGTGGGGTGGAGGCCGCCGACCGACTTTCAATCAAAATTTTTCGGTCTGAAAATACAGTATTTTTAGTAGTGTGCTACCTTGCAGGCATACTTGAAGTGCTGCCCCCGAGGTAGCACTGTTCAATTTATAACGTGAAGTGTTGCCTCCTGAGGCCATTTTGCTAAACCATTCTTAAGTGAGGACAAAATAGTATAACCAAGGATAATGGGTATATGTAGTGAAATTTTTTGGAATTATTACACTCTAAGTAACTTTAAGATATTATAATTACATTAATAATAGTGTTAATGATTAATTTCAAAAATAGCAAACCTTTTAACAAAAATAGCAGATTCATCTATTCACATAGTCACCCACTAATTACACCCACTAAGGCACTAATTAAGTAATTTACTTTTTATCATTATACATTCTCTCTCCCTATAACCACGCAGTCTTTTAACAATTCGTAAGATTCTCATTTCTTAAAAATAACCATGGTACTGTCACTTTTATTTTTAAAGAAAGCCATACACACAGCCATTGATGGTTTGTGTTTGTTACAAGTTACAACTGATTCTCACTTATTAAAAGTTAAAAGAATAAGAATATAATGAAATGGTTGACTATACAGCCTCGAGTAGTCCGTACTGAGTGGTCGGTTGTCTTATTTTCTTGCTATACTATACTGTGTAGATAATTAGATACAGATACTTAAGTAATAAATATAAATCTACAATAGATATTTATACGTGTATATAACAAGATATATATTACTGAACATACACCTACAATATACTTATAATACACCGTGTATATTTATAATTGTAAGCAAACTTACAACATATCTTTATTATACCATGTATATAATTAGAGACATACACTAGTAACAGTAATAAACCTACAATATACTATGTATAAAATTGGATTTACCACTCAAGTAAAAAAAAATAAACCTGCTATATCTTTATATGAATAAACATATACTCCATGTAACTTAAAATACATCATTATTATACAAAGTATATAATATAACATATATATTTAATTGCACAAAGTTTATATAATTAACATACACATTTATGTATATTTGATGTATATGTGAGGTGTTGTGTTAATAATGTGCACAAGCACATAGATACCAATATACTGGATGAGAGTGTGTGTGTGTATATATATATATATATATGTATATTAAAATAGACCATTATTATACAAAATATATATAATTACATACACATTTAAATATACCTCAATATAATTCATATTGTTGTGTAAATTGTATTACACATTTAAAATATTCCTGGTATATATACATATATCCATAATTCATGCATTTTTCATTTCTATATATTTTGATTCACACTTAAATGCATATTATACCATTACTACCCAAGGTATATTATTATACCATAATAAACGTGTTTTTAAATTAGCCTATTGCACATTCATTTTGGGCACAATATATTTTTTGTGAAAGTAAAGTAATTGATTTGGAGCTACGTGAAAGGAAAATAGTTGATTTGGGGCATAACTTGTTTAACACTGATTGATATTTATCCATAATTAACAAAAGATTTGATGAGAGTTGATGCAAGGTAAAACGAGCGGAAGCTAAACACAATACAAATAGTGCGGAAGCGATAAAACAAGATACGAGATATCTAAAAGATATCGAGAAATTCAAGATTAGGAAGGCAAGAAATAGAAGAAAGAATCGAATTCAATTCACATACCTTGATTTGAAATCAAAGGGGAGAAAGGGAAACTCGAACCTTACAAGGAATTCACACTAGCGATGAATATCCATAGATTCCAAGTCGTACAAGATTCACGAAGCTTCAAGCTTCGGACTAGAAAGGCTCGGCCTTCTCTAATTCTCTCTTCTCAAAAGTTCATACAAGGTAAGTTTTGAAATGAAAGACTAAGTGTGGCCTTTATAGTTTTCCCACACTCCTAAGTGAAATGACTAAAAGCCCCTAAGTCTAATTAAAGCAATAGAAGTCACTTAGGGCTATAGTTGTACTTACACAACAAAATAGAGCAAAACTCGGATGGAGCTTCACTGCACTAGGCGCTCCACCTCTGATGGGAGGCGCTCCGCCTCATTGAAGATCCTGAGACCAAGCAGCAAGTGGGCGGTCCGCCTCTAGAAGGGGGCGGTCCGCCTCCTCCATGTCCTGAGGCTGTCAATCAACTAGGCGGTCCGCCTGATTTACTGGGCGGTCCGCCTCCTCCTGTGTCATCTTGAAACACCTCAATTTGTGTCTCTTGAGCCTCTCCCTTGGAGCCTAAGTGATCCTCCTTCCTTGGCGCTCCAATGCATGATCTTCAAGCCGCTTCCGGAGCCTTTGACTCGTGTTCTTTGTGCTCTCAGAGCTTGGCTCTTGATGGTTGGGAACTAAGCTAATTTGGACTGCATCAAGAGTTAAGCAAGACTTTGATGGTTTTTCTTAATTTTTGTACATGTGGATATCCATTCTTGAAGTGCATCGTTTATGGCAGATGGATATGGAATGAGAATTGGGGGGTGAAAAATGCAGGATGGATCAGTTTTCTGCCATATAGGTTATTTTTTTTTTCTGCTGCTCTATTGAATATATCGAAAGGCTGCTAAAAGCTAGTAATTAAATCTTAAAAGGTAGCTATTTATGTAAAAACCCCAACTTTTTTTTTGAAAAGATCATTATTTAGTTCAACGTATTCGCATTTATACTTCAAATCAATCAACAAATGATATGGTTGTGCAAGTTGACTCCTCACTTAAAAAAAACAATTCAAGTATAATTTCTTCTCTTTAAATTATTATAAGTTTATATATTTTTAATAAAAAATATCGAGTAAATCCTACTTTAGCTCATTTACCTTTAAGGGTTTGAAAACGATACCCATCCACCTTTTAAATGGGAACAACAACCTTTTTGAAGTTGGGATACAATACGCCCTCAACCTTTTTAATCAGAACATTACCCCCGTTAACTAAAATTTTAGTAAATTAAAAAAAAATATTATTGTTGGAACGAAACAATTTTCTTTTTAGGGAATAACTTGGCATTAGGTAGTTTTTATTCACAAGAATATAGTTTCATGCTTCCACTGAAGAGAGATTTCAACCCCAGAAAACATAGTCATACTAAGACAAAAATTGAGAATGAAATTCTACTCAGATATAATCTAACTTAGCAATTTACTAAATTAATTTTAAAAATTGTCATGACTATGCAAATTCAATTGTTCTAAAATGACTTGCTAAAAAAATAAAAATACAAAAGAACTACAATTATCATGATATGATGTCTATTTCTTTTTCCCCTCCCTCTCGCTTTTCTCCTGCTTCTATGATGTGTATTAACCAAAGTAGTTTCTTCCTCGCCTCTAACATTCAAGAACTGCAATGTAGTTTCACTCTCGCCTCTATTATTTGCCACATGTACACTAGTTGCTGCTCTACTTGCATTATTTATCTCTCTTCCTAGCCCTCTTCATTTACATTTAGAATTTTCGCCCATTTACTTTTAGAATTTTTTGGCGACTGAAGATCACATACATAATTAACACCTTTTTCGTTGTTCTTTTAAACCCAAAAAAAAAAAAATCGAATCAAGTCAAGGATGAAAGAGTATGAGTTGTGATAGGTAGATTAAATTTATCCAAACATGACAGAAAAGAAAAGGCTTAAACTAATCAAGAATATTTGAACATTCTTTATTTTTTTGCCCTTGACTTTCTGGGATTTTTTTTACCAATATTCGTATGTTTATCCAGCAACTGTTCTTTTTAATCCACTGAATTTTGAGTAAAAAGGGTTATGTTGCAACTAAAAAGGTGAGGGGTGTCATTCTCCAATCTCAAGAAGGACATTGTTCCCATTCAAAAAGTAGAGGGTGTATCGTTGCCCAACCATTAAATATTAAGGGGTAAAATGAGATTTACTCTATTCAATTAGGTGTTTTTCCAAATAAACACGATCATAAATTGATTTGACTTAAGTGATTAGACATCAGGAGTGTATTGGCCGAAATTCGTCCGAACACATAATTACACGTGTTCGTCGATGTGGCGAGCTGGGAACAAATTTCAGAGGCAGGTCAGCTGAGGATCATGAAGAATGGGCAATAGCTAAGCATGACTGCCTATTTTGCAGTACCGGTCGAAGTCAGATTTTCCAAGGACGTGAGAAAGGATGTTGTAAGCAGATAAGCTTGATCAACCAAATTCCTTCATTTTCGGAGGCCGTTTGACGTGGATAACAACTTTATCTGGTAGTGGAGAGACGTGCGTGGAATAAAGACTAATTAGGGTTGGGGGTCTTGTGCCTATAAATAGAATCCTCCTCTCCCCATTGTAAAGTTACGTTCTTATGAACATAACTCCCCCCAAGCAATCACAATCACCACCATTATTATTATTATTTTACCACCGTTATTCATATTCCGCCACCACTATCGTTTATTCATTACTATCACAGCATTGTAATCAAGCTTTGCTTTGGAGGAGATGTTCACCTTCTTCAACGGAGCCCGAGCATCTGATCTTCAATACAATAAGCTTTATTATTTCATTTATTATTTTCATAATTGCTTATTCGACTTTTTGGCTATTTTCTTACTAGATTAACTCGCTAATTGTTGTCATCACAATTAATCATTAAATACGCTTTGATCGGAATCTTATGTAGCCGTAGGCCTTGATTCATTGTTGATTCACATCCATATCTTGCTCATTAAATTGCTGATTAGTGGTCATTTAATCATTTAACTGTTTTCATAAACTATCGATCAAATTGTTTGTTTATTTTAAATTTTCAATCTAGTATATCATAAACAACTACCATTTATTTATCCTTCAAGTGTATATTTATATCTTCGTGACCGATCGAGTAATCTGCTTGCTCAACTTGTTCGAATTTTCGTTGCTTACACCATCAATCTTTTAGTATACTCTTCATTTAATCTGATATTTGTCGGTTGTCGTTTCGTGTTATTGTTCAAATATATTTACAATTTGCCTCCGTTAAATACTTATCAAAACGGTTAAGCTTGTGAACGTAAGATTAACAATCAGCTATCGAATTTTGATATAAAACGATCGCCTGTGGCTCAACTAAATACAAATTTAATTGTAATACTTGAAGACATATTTTAGGAAATACAAGGAGAAAAGACAAAAAGTCAATACGTCGCTCTTTAAGATAACGGAAGTTAACGAAAGGGACTAAGAGCCTGTTTGGTCAAGCTGCCAACATCAGCTTATTTTGAGAAGTGCTTTTTATCAAAAGTGCTTATCAAAGAAGTGCTTTGCCAGATAAGCAGTTTGTGTTTGGCCAAATTTTAGAGAAGTGCTTTTGTTATTAATTTGTATTTGGCCAATATTTGAAAAAATAATCAAATTACAAAAATAGATATATAATAATATTAATTTGATTAAATATGGAAGTTTGAAATGGGTATTCTTGTCCCAAATAATCAAAAACACTTATTTTTTCAAGAAGCTACTTTTTTCAGCTTCTTCTCCACAGCATAAAAATAGCTTCTGCTGCCACTTAAAAGCACTTATTTTTCCCTAGAAGCTTGGCCAAACACCCCCAAAATTTTAAAATAAGCACTTTTTGAGAAAAATGAAAACTATTTGACATTGAAGAATATCATACAGGTGATTCATCAAACTAAAGAGGATTTTCATTTGACATTTGATTATTGTGCTTAGAGACCTCAGCTAAAGTGTATTGCTTAGTTTGAGCACCCATTTAAAGATAAACATTGGCCTGTAACATCTCTTTGCCCAATAACACGCTGAATCAGTTGCCGATTTCCGGCGACTCTCTGTCCTGGTAAAGTTTCTCTCTCTCTTCCCCCTAGCCCCTATCCACTTCTCCTTCCTCTTCTTTTCTCTCTCTTCCTCCTAGCCCCCCATCTACCCCCAGCCCCTAGTCCCTCGATCTGCCAAGAAATTCTCCGGCGACGCAGGAAACACGCACCAGCAGGTACACTACCGGAGTTGCAGAACCACAGTAAGGTTACGAAACCATCTGCCTCAGCCCTTTTCCGCGACAAGATCAACGGATATCGTGCCCTTCCAGCAGCGGGTCACCAGCAGTCCCACGTCGGGATCGGAACGGGGCGGGATTACCCACATCCCGCTTGGGTTTGCTTTCTTAAATCCTTACACTCGTTCTACAGTTTTTTTGCTTTTATTTTCGGTACTTTCAGCATAGTCCATCCTTATAGTTCATCTAATATAATTGATCTTCTTATAGTTTTCTTGTATTCAGTGTTGCTTGATTGTTTGTCATCTTAGCTTTTATTGTGTTTGTGCAATTTTTTGTGATTTTGTGCTCTAGATCCGTATATTGTGGGATTTGCCATTAGTTCTGGTATTATTATATTTGCATTATTTTACCTGTTTCCCTGAGCCTTTATTGATTTAGTCTGGTTAGTAGTAGTGTGGCGGTGGTCTATGATGGTAGATTGAGGTCGTGTCCTCGGTTGGGGTCAAGGGCCGGGGGCAGTGGTGGGAGGGATTTTCCAGGTTAAGAATTGGGTCATAGAACATCGGGCCTCTGACGGGGAAATCTATAGAGTTGGTAAAGATCCTTAAGAAAAGGAAGGTCGGTATTTCCTGTGTTCAAGAGACCAAATGGGTCGGAACTAAGGCGCGGGATGTAGACGGGTATAAATTGTGGTACTCTGGAATTGCGACGGACAGGAACGGAGTAGGTATTTTAATCGATGGAGATCTGCGCGAGCAAGTGGTGGAGGTCAGAAGGGTGAATGATAGGCTGATGGCTATCAAGCTTGTCATAAGAGGGCTCACCTTTAACATTGTAAGTGCTTACGCACCTCAAGCAGGCTTGGATGAAGAAGCCAAGAGGCACTTTTGGGAGGATCTTGACGCGGTGGTGCGAAGCATCCCTGCCAATGAGAAGCTAGTTATTGGAGGAGACTTCAATGGTCATATCGGGACTTCTTCGGGGGCCTACGATGGAGTGCATGGCGGTTTTGGTTTTGGGGATAGAAATGAAGGAGGAGTAGCTTTGCTAGACTTTGCAAAAGCTTTTGATTTGGCAATAGCTAACTCAAGTTTTCAGAAGAAAGAAGAACACCTGGTTACCTTCTGTAGCTAGAGGGCAATGACCTAAATTGATTTCCTCCTCATAAAGAAGAGTGATAGGGGCGTGTGTAGGGATTGCAAGGTTATCCCTAGCGAAAACCTTGTTACCCAGCATAGGCTCTTAGTTTTGGAGCTGGATATTGCAAGGCCGAAGAAGAAGAGGGTTGTGTCAGAGCGTCCTCGAATTAAATGGGGGACCTTGACTGCGGAGAAGACCCAGGAGCTAGGGAAGAAGCTGGATGCTTTGGGTGCCTGGGAGAGTTGCAGGGACGCGAGCAGTATGTGGGCTCGGACAGCAGAGTGCATTAGAGGCGCCGCCAGAGAACTGTTAGGGGTTTCTAAAGGAAACCACTTTAGGCACAGAGGGGACTGGTGGTGGAACGAAGCTGTCCAGGAGAAAGTAGAAGCCAAAAAAGCTGCATACTTGAAGTTGATTGAGTACAGTAATGAGGAAGTTAAGATGAAGATCAGGGAAGGATATAAGGCTGCGAAGAAGGAAGCAAAGTTAGCAGTCTCGATGGCTGAAACGACTGCTTTTGAGCGGCTATATAGGGAATTAGATAAAAAGGGAGGGGACCAGAAGTTGTATAGGCTCGTGTAGGAAAGAGAGGGGCGCTCGCGAGATCTGGACCAAGTGAGGTGTATTAAAGATGAGGAGGGCGCGGTGTTGGTGGAAGAGGCTCAAATTAGGCAGAGATGGCAGTCGTATTTCCATAAACTCTTGAACTCTGATGGCGATAGGCATGTCGAGCTGGGTGAGTTGGCCCAACCAGAGGGTCACCGAGACTTCGGCTATTGCAGACGTATAAGATTTGATGAGGTCAAGGGTGCAATGTGAAAGATGCGAGGGGGAAGAGCAACTGGGCCGGATGAGATTCCAGTAGAGTTTTGGAAGAATGCGGGCAGAGCGGGTTTGGAGTGGCTGACCAGGTTGTTTAATGTCATCCTTAGGTCGGAAAAAATGCCTGAGGAATGGAGATGGAGTTGCATGGTGCCATTATACAAGAACAAAGGGGATGTCCGGAACTGTAACAATTATAGGGGTATCAAACTTCTCAGCCACTCTATGAAAGTCTGGGAGAGGGTGGTGGAGTCGAGGATGAGGCGGGATGTGCATATCTCTGAAAACCAGTTTGGATTCATGCCTTGGAGATCGACTGCGGAAGCCATCCATCTGTTGAGGAGGTTGGTCGAGCAGTATAGGGACAAGAAAAGAGACCTGCATATGGTGTTCATTGACCTCGAAAAAGCGTATGACAAGGTCCCTCGGGAGGTTATGTGGAGGTGCCTGGAATCTAAAGGGGTTCCAATGGCATACATCAGGGTGATTAAGGATATGTATGAAGGAGGTAAGACTCGAGTGAGAACAGTGGGAGGAGACTCGGACCACTTCCCTGTCGAGATGGGGCTTCATCAGGGGTCAGCGCTTAGCCCATTCTTATTTGCACTGGTGATGGATGTGTTGACTCGGAGTATCTAAGGAGAAGTACCGTGGTGCATGTTATTTGCAGATGATATAGTGTTGGTGGATGAGACACGCAGAGGTGTCAACGAGAGGCTAGAGGTGTGGAGGCAAACTCTGGAGTCTAAAGGCTTTAGACTAAGCTGGACGAAAACAGAATACATGGAATATAAGTTTAGTGACGCCCCTGATGAGCCAGATGTGGAAGTGAGGCTTGATTCTCAAGTCATTCTTAAAAAAGGAAACTTCAAATATCTTGGCTCAATCCTTCAAGGTAACGGTGAGATCGATGATGATGTCACACACCGTATAGGAGTAGGGTTGATGAAGTGGAGGCTTGCTTCTGGTGTACTATGTGACAAAAGAGTGCCACTTAGGCTTAAAGGTAAATTCTATAGAGTGGTCATTAGACCATCTATGTTATATGGTGCAGAGTGTTGGTCAGTCAAGAATTCTCACATCCAGAAGATGAACGTAGCAGAAATGAGGATGCTTAGATGGATGTGTGGGCATACTAAGATGGATAAGATTAAGAATGAACTCATTCGTGACAAGGTTGGCGTAGCCCCAATGGCCGAGAAGATGAGGGAAGCAAGGCTACGATGGTTCGGTCACGTGAGGAGGAGGAGTGTAGATGCTCTGGTTAGGAGGTGTGAGAGATTAGCAGTGCTGGGTTTACGGCGAGGTAGAGGTAGACCGAAGAAGCATTGGGCCGAGGTGATTAGACATGACATGGCCCAGATCCAGATCACCGAGGACATGACCCTAGACAGGGGGGCGTGGAGGTCGAAGATTAGGGTAGAAGGTTAGGTTGTAGTCGAATATCCTTTCTCCATATTAGATGTAATATTATGCTTATATAGATGATTTCTATTTTACTCTTCGCCTTTATGTCTGCTGTATTATCAGTCTGTTGGTTATGCTTTAGTTTAACAGTCTCTATTGCATGATATCACTGGTTTAATCTTCGAATGTGTTTCTAATATGTTCATTTTTCTAGTCGAGGGTCTATCGAAAACAGCCTCTCCACCTTGGTGGGGGTAAGGTCTGCGTACATCTCACCCTCCCCAGACCCCACTTTTGTGGGATATACTGGGTATGTTGTTGTTGTACTTTTTGAGAAAAATAAACACTTCTGGTGACACGACCCGGAATCCAGTTAGGCCGTGCGGGCACCCGACATCCTCCCCTAGACCCGTCGGGCGAACCCTTACCAATTAAATTAGAAAAATAAATATAATAATTCATAAATAAGGAAAAGACTTTAAAAAAAAACAGAGATACTGATACTTCTAAGCTGTACAAAAGAAATTACAGCTGACTACCCAATATACTAGGTTTAGGGCTATCCAGACTAGACATCTAAGAGTACAAAAGAAGAAAAATATCTCCTGAAGGAAGCAAAATGCAACTGAAATAATAACCAATAAATTGGTGGCCATCCGGAATAAAAATTGGCTCACCCTGACAGCTGAAGTCGTCTTCGCTCCTTCACAACGTGGCGAACACAATCCTGGAGCGAACGTGCCGAAACGAAATAGATAGAAAAGAAACGAACAACAAACAAGGGTGAGTCAAAAGGACTCAATAAGTGGGGCAGACTAGCCACCTCAAAGGATAGGATAGCTAGCCAGGGAGAAAAGAAACAGATAAACCAAATTCCTCTTATTTAAATTATAAAAAGGCAGAGCCAAATAATAACTAGAAACACGTATGGAATCACAAATTCATTAAATCAAGGAACGTAAGATAGCCATAACATATAGGTATCCCGAACATATCAACAATCAGAAATACATCCTGTTGCGGCATGCAACCCGATCCATATATTCATCCTGTTGCGGCGTGCAACCCGATCCATATATTCATACTGTCGCGGCATGCAACCTTATCCATATATTTATACCGTTGCGGCTTGCAACCCGATCCCCGCAACTCAGAATACGAGGCAGAAATACATAGGCAAACTGAAATATGTCCACAATATGGTATACATACCGCATACACAAAACACAGCATGATAGTCACACAATAGTCAGCACGCGGCGCAATGAAATGGGATGAATGCAGTATGATGCAATGGTGCCACATGTGCCAAATAGATGGAGCGGAATCCTCCTCCTCTGAGGGCGGAATCCTCCTACCCTCAATATGATGCAATGGAGCGGAATCCTCCTGCTCCGAGGGCGGAATCCTCCTACCCTCAATATGATGCAATGGAGCGGAATCCTCCTGCTCCGAGGGCGGAATCCTCCTACCCTCAATATGATGCAATGGAGCGGAATCCTCCTGCTCCGAGGGCGGAATCCTCCTACCCTCAATATGATGCAATGTAATACATATGAATGCAATATGGTGTAATAATAACCCTTCACCGGCGCGGGACTCTCGTCGACAGCCGGGAAGTGTATGTCAACTCACAGCCAAAGTACCATGCTCAGATCCTCAATGCAATACCAATAACAGGACATAACATATAGTATACAATGTAAACCCAAAGATAAGGCGTAATGAGTACGCCTATCGGCAGCTACATACGTAAGGAATACGTTATAGAAAATCCACGAGGCCAGGTGCCTCAAAAGAAATGGATATAAACACTTACCATGTTACAAAGTTAGTATATCCACTCAATAACCGCTTGTCCTTTGGTTTCATTGCCAAACGATCCCACTCTATTCAATAAGCAGAAAAATATATCAAATTAGGCTAAATGCTTCATTCCTCACATCTTAGGGCTATCTAGGTAGGAACCTGATACGCTATTCGCATACGCAATACGCAGGCCAGGCCTATATACAGGGTTTAAGGTCACATAACCAAACCCCAAATAATTTACACTTATATATTTCTCATAACTCACTGAGTACGAATATATAATCAATTTCGTTATCGGGGTCCATTTGACCCTTTAAACTATTAATTGAACTTATTAAAACGATGTATAATATTCCAAGTTTTACCGTTAAAACATATTCAAACACACGTAATAAACTCAAATAATATATTAGGATCATTACCTGACTGTTTCGGGGTGAAAATTCTATTTTTCTCCGGCCCCTTTTTTCATTTTCTGACATTTTTTGTCACTGCGTCATCTCACTTTCTCTGTTTCACGTTTCTGTTTTGATACCCCTCTGTTTCCGTATTTCATTCGTCCTTAGCATAGGACCACCGCCCAACTTTATTCCTTTTGTCTTTTTCTATTTTTTTTTGTTTTCTTTTATCTTATTTTTTTTTGTTAACGAAAATTAAAACGGTACTCTACGATATTCAAAATAATTCCAACTTTTGCATACGAGTTATACAAAATATATGTAACATACTCGCGAAGGCGGATCTCAAATCGGATTCCCGAAACTCAAGATGCGAATTTAAATGGAAAAGAAGTCAAATTATTTAACTTTCGGTATTTTAGCGGAAACTAGCCGAACAACATCGAAATTCACTTTCGAAAAATCACAAAGTCACAAATAATCATACGAACCTAACAGCGCTTTCGGATTTCGATTCGGAGCTCGTTTGCCAAAACCGAGCTCGAAAATCCCTTTTTAATATTTATTGACAATAAAAACTGAAACCTTCTTCCGATGCCTACCAAACGATGTCTGATTTACCTCAAATTTTACAGATAAGTCCCAATGGATATTACGAACATTTTAAAATTATCGGCACACCAATCGGAGTCCTAACTTCCGAAACGACTAACCGAGGTCGTTTCATTCTCCTCCACTTAAACTCTCGTTCGTCCTCGAACGAGCCTAAGTCTAAAGAAAAATTCGCACAGATAGCAAAAGAACTTGCACGACCTTCATAAGCTACTCCACGGGTATTATTCCCTGATTACAGGATCAGAATTATAACACGCATATCGAACTTTTGGAACAAAATATATCTGGATAATATGATAACACCATTGCCCAACTTATTTTGACTAAACTGACCCTTCCTCGATCACGAGAGGAGAGTTTTACTTTTTCGAAACAAAGATACATGAAACCTTGAATGGGTTAACATGATTCAGCCGATAATCACCCCTTCGATATACCTTTTGATATAGAACAGGTCGATGGAACTAAAAATTAGCTCACGCTTGATGCAATAGGGGAAGCTTTTGAAGTACCTTGTTACTACACACTATAGAAGATTTGATGCAAGCTATATTATTTTTTTACGAACGCACTATGCAACATCTCAGTTGATGTTAGTGTTGTTCCGCAAGCTCCTTGTGGGAATGTAGTTACTCATATCCTAATGTATGTCAAAGGTTCATCTGAACAGGGTATTGTCTTTGAATTGGAAATAATATGACTTAAAAAAAGTGAAAATAAAAGAGACATGTAGTTGGACCATGAGCTGAGGCAGAATACCAGCAACAACGTTGATTACATGTGCACTTATAATGCTAAAGTAACTTCTCAAAGAGTTGAGGTGTGAAGGAGATATGCCAATGATGGATGGACGATAAGCTGCACTAGACCTTTATCTCTAAATTTTCATGAAATAAAACAGCATCTTTATAAAGATCCAGTTCTAGTTAAATACAGACAAATAGCTAAAAGAATATCGGAGTCACCATACAGGGTTACTACTGACGGTGTTCTCATGTATAAAGATAGACTTTGTGTCCCTGATGTTGGAGATTTACGTAGACAGATTATGATAGAGGCACATTATTCCAAATACACTGTTTATCCAGGTTCGACTAAGATGTACCATGATCTTAAGCAGATTTATTAGTGGGTTTAGCAATGATCGACACTCATTGTAGATTTTTGTCGTGGCCTTACTTTGGGTCGTGAGAAAAGTGGTATCAACACCTCAGAGATTTAATACTACCATTCAGTATTTGGAGGAAGACTCCTCCACTTAAAGCACAAACTCATGCAGTCATTTGAATAGGAATAACCATCCTCGCACAGTCTGCTGGACTAAAGAAGATTTAGCTAAAATCTGAACGTAGGCAGACCTAAGCTACCAACTACTCTTTCGAGTTGCCACACAGCTGCAACTCTCAAGTTCACAACTCCATACCTTTGACGTAAACACCACCGCCTGATGGACGGTACTTCTATATAAAAATTTCGGCAGAATTTCCCCTGAAACTGGATGATCCGCAAAAATAGAACCAGCACTATACTATACATGAGAATGGATACCCGGATAAACTAATATCCAAAACAATAATATGCCTACGCAGCTACAATAACACGTACTCTGGCTCAACACAGGGAACGTCACAAGCGGCTACCAATCGCCCAAGCTCACTAGTGCCGGATGAAGAAGAAATGGAAATGGATCGAGGATAGAAATAATTAGAGCTTTAGGAAGCTCATCTTTTTTATTTACTTGGCTCCCAGAGCTAGACTACTTCCAAGTCAGGCTAACCAAAGAATCGCAATTGGAGAAATAGACATTAAATGAGCTTTATGGAACAACATCCATGCCAATTTGACCTCCCAATAAGAAGGAAACTCTGACAATTTACCAGAAAACCCTTTTATAATCGAGACAAGCTCATAGAATAACATGACTCTACTAGCATTTTGAACCAAAGAAGATATGTAGATCGAATATTACTTACTAATAACTTTGCATCGGAAGAAATAATATCACTTTTTGATGGTGACGAATAAGAATCCCACCATCCTATCAACACTGAATTCCAAAGAGAGATAGACTGACTTGACATAATAAGAGAAAGTGGTACAACAGGATGCCAAGCAGACAATACCGACACTCTCTCTCAAATTTCTCATATTTAAACCAGATCAACTAGGAGGATCTCAGAAATGCCAGGAATAAATCATACCAGAAGCTCACCCCTCTACTGGAACCGATTCTTAATAGAAACGACATCCAAGGAAACCATCGGAACATGATAAGACACATCATTTCCAGATCGATCGAAAGAATCAAATCTTACTCACATTTAAGAGAAGAAGAAATCTCAGGGTCTACTATATCGGATACCTCAGCATCCTGCCAGACTATCAGTTCATAGATCTGCCTCTGCAGCTGAGCTGAGCCACTACCCTGATAATCACCTTCTGAAGAACCACTGCCACCACGTTCTCAACCCCTACTGGATGGTGGCATTTCTCCGGCTGATTGAGATCTAAGTGAAATCGCCTGCGACTGTGCATGTGCCTGATGACAAGAGAAAGGACGACTGCCTACTTGCCGGAGTAAGGGAGAACTCCACCAAAGATGACATGCTCGCGACAATGATAATACCTTCTCAGTGAAAATGGAAGCTGGACAGATTGTTGATAGCTACAAAGAGAAAAACTGGGTCTGATATTGACGAACTACTGGCGCACTCTAAGAATCACGTGACACACGCTGAGATAACCTGGAAGGTGACCTCGCAAAATAATCAGAACTTTAACCTCCAAATGAGGTACCATGGTTGCCCACCAGGGCCACGGAATTTCTTGCTCTCCCACTCAAACTCTTCCCCCTCTAACTTATGGTATGCCTAATACCTTTGAGCAATATCAACAACGACATCAAATGAAGTCCCAACCTCAATTTTTCGAGCCATCTGGGATCTCAAGGAAGGAGAAAGGTCATCAATAAATATTTGAAGCTCTTGAAAGGCTCATGGACTAGTTCTAATGCATATTCAGCCATTCTATAGAATTCAATCTCATATTCTGAAACCAACAGACTAACCGACAGGCTACCCTGTCTAATCCACTCAAACTGGCAACACTTTTCATCTCGCTCGCTGCTCGAAAGGAACTTTTCCACGATCTAGAAGAAAAATCGAACCAAGTTAGCTAATAAGAGAGCGGCCCACCAATTCAAGGCTGGACCCCTGAAACTGGAAAGAAGAATAATCAACACCATACCGCTTGATATAATCAAAAGTCTAAAGGATACGCTGGCATCATTTTATTTTAAAAAAATCACGAGGTTTATCTGATGCATTGCTTAAGAATATCGGATGGTTCAACCGCGTAAAATAATGCAACCTCTTTAGGCACTCGGACCGAACTGATACCTCGGCTGGCTAACCAGCAAGATCAATTAGAGGTACAACACATATTACCTCCGAAATATAATTTACTGCAGCAATATTAAGAACCGAAAAAGGAGCTCCCTGAGATCGAATGTCTGCACATGCGGCAACCTGATGGGCTGCCCAGTGAATAATAGGTTCTTACGGTATGTGCGTCGCCAAGATTCTCGTAAAAGCATCGTAGAGAGCCAAGGGAACCACAAGGCCCTGCTCCCTTTCCCATTGCTAGGTCGTACAGCTGGGACCTCCGTAACTAGATCGTCAGCACGATAAAAACTCTCGGGGCTTCATCAGTGCTAACCCCAGCCAGACTACTTCGTCTTGAACTCATACCGTTTGCTAATTTGTCACACGAGGGTTTCACAATTACCACGAAGGAACCAACGAATATACTTTTGCATCCTAGACCCACGCAAGATCGGAAATGAAGGAAGTGAAACTTCCTAAATGCCATCATAGCCTCTCCTAGATAAGTACGGACGTCTACGTACCCATCAGCGAGACTCTACTAGACATTGTCTTAGTCTGGATAGACTCTAAACCGGTTGTCTTAGTCTGGATAGACTCTAAACCGGGCTCTGATACCAACTGACACGATCCGGAATCCGGTTAGGCCGTGCGGGCACCCGACATCCTCCCCTAGACCCGTCGGGCGAACCCTTACCAATTAAATTAGGAAAATAAATATAATAATTCATAAATAAGGACAAGACTTTTAAAAAAATACACAGAGATACTGATACCTCTAAGCTGTACAAAAGAAATTACAGCTGACTACCCAATATACTAGGTTTAGGGCTATCCAGACTAGACATCTAAGAGTACAAAAGAAGACAAATATCTCCTGAAGGGAGCAAAATGCAACTGAAATAATAACCAATAAATTGGTGGCCATCCGGAATAAAAATTGGCTCACCCTGACAGCTGAAGTTGTCTTCACTCCTTCACAACGTGGCGAACTCAATCCTGGAGCAAACCTGCCGAAACGAAATAGATAGACAAGAAACGAACAACAAACAAGGGTGAGTCAACAGGACTCAATAAGTGGGGCAAACTAGCCACCTCAAAGGATAGGATAGCTAGCCAGAGAGAAAAGAAACAGATAAACCAAATTCCTCTTATTTAAATTATAAAAAGGCAGAGCCAAATAATAACTAGAAACACGTATGGAATCACAAATTCATTAAATCCAGGAACGTAAGATAGCCAGAACATATAGGTATCCCGAACATATCAACAATCAGAAATACATCCTGTTGCGGCGTGCAACCCGATCCATATATTCATCCTGTTGCGGCGTGCAACTCGATCCATACATTCATACTGTCGCGGCGTACAACCCTATCCATATATTTATACCGTTGCGGCGTGACACCCTATCCCCGCAACTCAGAATACGAGCCAGAAATACATAGGCAAACTGAAATATGTCCACAATATGGTATACCTACCGCATACACAAAACACAGCATGATAGTCACACAATAGTCAGCACGCGGTGCAATGAAATGGGATGAATGCAGTATGATGCAATGGTGTCACATGTGCCAAATAGATGGAGCAGAATCCTCCTGCTCCGAGGGCGGAATCCTCCTACCCTCAATATGATGCAATGGAGCGGAATCCTCCTGCTCCGAGGGCGGAATCCTCCTACCCTCAATATGATGCAATGGAGCGGAATCCTCCTGCTCCGAGGGCGGAATCCTCCTACCCTCAATATGATGCAATGTAATGCATATGAATGCAATATGGTGTAATAATAACCCTTCACCGGCGCGGGACTCTCGTCGACAGCCAGGAAGTGTATGTCAACTCACAGCCAAAGTACCATGCTCAGATCCTCAATGCAATACCAATAACAGGACATAACATATAGTGTACAATGTAAATCCAAAGATAAGGCGTAATGAGTACGCCTATCGGCAGCTACATACGCAAGGAACACGTTGTAGAAAATCCACGAGGCCAGGTGCCTCCAAAGAAATGGATATAAACACTTACCTTGTTACAAAGTTAGTACATCCACTCAATAACCGCTTGTCCTTTGATTTCATTGCCAAACGATCCCACTCTATTCAATAAGCAGAAAAATATATCAAATTAGGCTAAAGGCTTCATTCCTCACATCTTAGGGCTATCCAGGTAGGAACCTGATACCCTATTCGAATACGCAATACGCAGGCCAGGCCTATATACAGGGTTTAAGGTCACATAACCATACCCCAAATAATTTACATTTATATGTTGCTCATAACTCACTGAGTACGAATATATAATCAATTTCGTTATCGGGGTCCATTTGACCCTTTAAACTATTAATTGAACTTATTAAAACGATGTATAGTATTCCAAGTTTTACCGTTAAAACATATTCAAACACACGTAATAAACTCAAATAATATATTAGGATCATTACCTGACTGTTTCGGGGTGAAAATTCTACTTTTCTCCGGCCTCTTTTTTCATTTTCTGGCATTTTTTGTCACTGCGTCATCTCACTTTCTCTGTTTCACGTTTCTGTTTTGATATCCCTCTGTTTCTGTATTTCATTCGTCCTTAGCATATATATATGCTAAGGACCACCGCCCAACTTTATTCCTTTTGTCTTTTTCTATTTATTTTGTTTTCTTTTATCTTATTTTCTTTTGTTAACGAAAATTAAAACGGTACCCTATGATATTCAAAATAATTCCAAGTTTTGCATACGAGTTATACAAAATATATGTAACATACTCGCGAAGGCGGATCTCAAATCGGGTTCCCGAAACTCAAGATGCGAATTTAAATGGAAAAAAAGTCAAAGCGGAAACTAGCCGAACAACATCGAAATTCACTTTCGAAAAATCACAAAGTCACAAATAATCATACGAACCTAACAGCACTTTCGGATTTCGATTCGAAGCTCGTTTGCCAAAACCGAGCTCGAAAATCCCTTTTTAATATTTATTGACAATAAAAACTGAAACCTTCTTCCGATGCCTACCAAACGATGTCTGATTTAGCTCAAATTTTACAGATAAGTCCCAATGGATATTACGAATATTTTAAAATTATCGGCACACCAATCGGAGTCCTAACTTTCGAAACGACTAACCGATGTCTTTTCATCTGGCTCCCCAGAAGCTTGGCCAAACAGGCTCTAAGCATGAGGAAAAACGAAATAATGAAAGTCGTTTCATTGTTTTAAAAATGAAAAATCGGCATTTCCTTTACTCGTTAAAGGGAAGAATGAGAAATAAACAAGAGTCCATGACAAGAATCATACCATACTCCGATACTTGGGGTCGTTCAAAGGAACTAAAAATTTTAAAAAGAGACAAATGATACTTGTATAATGAAATACTAATAGGTAGTAACTATGTCTAAGACAATGTATAAGAAACAAATCATGATAAGTCAAATGAAATTTGTGACACACATAGTGGGTTAGTAAAATTTTCTGAAAATGGAGTATACTTTTGAACTAGAGGAGGAGACTACATTCCGTACTCACTAGTGGAAAGAGTATGATGCATTATTAGTCAAATTTGGGGGCGTTTATCGTGTTACCTTTCCCTGTCGAGAGTCTCGAGACTAGGGAATGGTGATGGATGGGGCATTTTTAGCGTTAATATGGTTTTCATGTCATTTTTGTGGGGTGTTCCATGTGCCTTGGCTTTAAGTTTGAATAACTTGCCAATTATTGGATTCTCTACTGAAAACACTTCATTGTCAAACTTCAAATTCAGAGAACTTTGATTAAAATGAACGGATTCTAACTTGTATAACTTTCATTTTGATTAAGATCTATTACTGAGGCACCCAAGGGAGTTTCTTACAATTGGTTTTCCATCATATTGTCAATCATACTCTACCTTATTCAATAGTCAAATATTTGAACTGTGTCTATGCTCACGGCCAGGGGACTCAACACAGCGAAAAGGAAGAAGTAATTCTTAACGAAACAATCTGGTGCTTAAAGGTCGTAATAGAGTAGCCTCATGACTACTGGAATTTAGTTGAAAACTTTTGGGAAATTTACACTATAGATCAGTTTAAAATACTTTATTAACTGAAATAGCACAGTACTTAATTTGTTTCAAAAAGAGCAGAGTATATAACAAATACAGTATATATGCCAATAATAATAGCAACTCATTAAAAGTAAACATGAACCCACAAAATCAGGGTTTAGATTTAGGTTCAAATTATGTTCTTACAACGTGTAAAGAGGAGTTCCTCTTCTACTGGGGATCCCTTCAATTAGTATATAACAATAGTTGTATTGGATCATCCTCCAATCATCATCAGAACTTTCTCACTCTATAATCACCGCCATAGATTTGCTTCACTATTGCAATACGCATCTTATTACTTTTCTTACCCATTGTCATTAAACATATTATAATCACTCAATTGGGTCTTACTGTTTACTCCATACAATATCACCTGGCGAAAAATATTTGGTCCACTAGCCAAGGAAACGGTGGATCTATGGTGGCGATGCATTATTATGAGAACTGCAAAATGAGTCATTGATCATGAATCATTTTGAAGCTTGGATGTGTAAGGCAAACACCAATTTTCTTCACTTATTTCCAAGGTTTTAATGGTCCACTGAAATAATCAAATGTGAAAGATTCATCCAGAAAAGCAACCATTGAATAACAAATATAAATCTATAATAGCCAGTTATTACACCAAGTATATGATTAGATATATGCACATAAATAAACAAACAATAAAATGCAATATATATACCATTATTATACTGTGTACGTAATAGGGTATTTGGACACAAACCTACAATATACCTTTAATATACGCCGTCTACAATAAGATATACATGGTATATATTTTGGAACTGAAAATAAATATTTTATGGGCCTAAACTGATTTGGGATCACAAATCGAATTTGGGTTATGAATACAAGCAAATCTTGGTATCAAAGTCGAAACAATATCAATAATAAGTGAAAATGTGAATAAATAACGTAATTTCAATATATGCCAGTGAGTACAAATTTTGCCAGAATTTCTGTATGTATTTCTGAATAGCTACAATATGAAAACTAATGCTATTTATAGAAGAAATAAGCCTAGCCCACAGTCTCCATAATCAGGCATCTTCAGGCCCACGTTCAGCATGCTCGATAATGGAGTTAGTGGGTTGAAGTGACGGGCAACTATGCCGCTGAAACCGGGGCATCCCACCGAGGTCCGAGTTCACAACCTCGGATGCAATCTTGTTGTTCGGCTGAGGTAAATCTACACCGAGCCGTAACTTGAAATTCGCCTTCAGTGATGGGCCTCGACAACCAACTTCGGTGATCTTATCATTCCTCTCGATCTTCAGCCTTTGGAGCAGTAGCTCGATCGACTTCGGTTTATGTTACCAAAGTGCTATCCGAGCACGTCGATTTTTACCCAATACAGATAGTCTCCCCACTCCTTGGTTGAGTGCCTGAGTCACCGAGGGGTGCAATGATCTGCGCGGGAGGACAACGTGGCTCAACTCTATCCAAGGATTTCAAAACGTCGCAAGTCTTTTCGAATTACTGTTCCGCATTACGTGGTGACTGTTCATTGGCCGCTGAACGGTCACGTCGATTTATTTGTCTTCCCAATATTCCAAATCATCATTACTTCTTCACTTGCATTCATATATCACTTATAAATACCCCATTTAGAATATTTCTTCCCCATTTGATGATCAGCTATAAATACTGAAGAGAAAGAAAAAGTGATTTCCATTACCAACAATTTTCTGATCCGTTTCATCTTGAATCTAGTGCTTTCTTCTTGTAAGAACACCTTTCCTTCAAATTCCATACCATGTCTGCTACAAATTCCGGTCAAGGTTCCGGCGACTCAGGCGAGAGAATTTCACGCTTTGCCGCCGTGATAGCCAGCGGCGATTTCATCCCCACCGTGCCGGCACTGCAAGTCATCGAGGCAGAGGTCGGTGGGGAGGCGACGTCAGTGGCTAGTGGCTCTAGGCGGCGCAAAGCGAGAGCTGGACGCGACAAGGAAGAGGTTAGCGTCGATGCTGACGTTGGTGGTGACGACCACGGTAACGACAAGGGTGACGTCGAGGGTGATGGCGTCATCAGTGCCAATGAGGCAAATGGCCAAGTGGGCGAAGTCGAGGCCAGTAAAGAGGGGTCCCAGACCGAAGCTGGTGCCTCGAAGAAGTCTAGAAAGAAAAATTCCTATCGAGGTGGAGATCGACCCTCGGTTAGTCATCCCTTCAAACTTCAATAATAATAAGGGCCTCAAGGTTCAAACTCAGTCTGATGCCCAAAAAGATAAGAAAAGGGACATACTAGTGCATGTCACCCCGAGTGTGATAACTGAGGATTTAATTGAGACTGTTCGGGCAGACTGCCGTTGGGGGTCCGAGGTGGAGATAAGGGTTCCAACCTCGGACGCGGCTGCTTCTACTCACGTTTCAGGGTATTCTTCGGTTTTCACATATCCCTTTACCATAGGTTTTAGTTTACCAGTTCACCCCATAATCGACATATTTTTTATCTTACAACTTATGCTTGGCTTAATTGGGCCCCGGGGTTTGGAGAGTTGTGCAGGCCCTCGAATACTTGAGTAGGTTAGTTGAGTTGCCTTTCACCTTCTAGCATTTAATCTCCCTCTACTATCCATATTTCCACAAAACCGGGGTGGTGGCTCTCTTACCCCGTGGATCTTACGCCATTTTGAGCAAGAGTGAAGACCACGGTGACCGAGGTTAAAATGACCGCTATGTGCTAATCCCAATGAGGCTATTATCAGCTGACCCCAGTTTTTTTCGAAGAGTGGAATGCCCAACGTAAGTATTCTTATCCTTGTTTTGTCTTTGGTCATCGCAAGTTGTCCTTACCTATTTTCGTGTTTGTGATATGCAGCCGAAAGGGTCCCAGTTAACCCACCGAGAGATTTGCTCGAGTGGGTGACCGAGGTGATGAAACAAAAGGAGCGTCCTCATCGGCAGTGGATGATCCCAGCTGCCCTGAAGGAAAACCGATGGTCATGCAAGAGGCATGGTGAGCTATTCGCCGACGTTTAAAATGCCCTAGTGTTTGTTTTGAATGGTTGCTTCTTGATGTTTTCTTTTCCTTTTCCATTTAGGTTTTTCCAACAAAGCTGTTAAGGACACCGAACAGGAGGAAGAGGAAACCGAGGAGCTGAGAGACAGAGAAGGAGAAGAGAAAAAGAGAAGAAGAAAAGGAAAAAGGAGAAGAAAGTTCTTGACGCCACAGAAGGCGTCAGCCAGATGGCGAGTTTGGCGAGGCGACTCGCCGAAGAGAGGAAATCTAAGGGCTCGCCAGGCCAAGGGACTTCACAAGGTGATGATATCTTTCAGGGTCGGTTTACATGTATTCAAACTTCTACTTTATCTCATATTTACGAGATTGTTCCCCTCCCTTCTCCAGGCTCAAAGAGGAAAAGGGGGCTGAGTCGAAGAGGGCCACTAAGTCGAAGGGTCCTCGAATCGAAGAGAATGTTACCCCCGCTTCCGAGGCGGTAACTGAAAAATGCCGAGGTCTTGTTGACGAGCCTAGTGACGAGGTCCACGAAGCTGCTCCCGAGGTAGCTCCAGAACCAGTCCCTAAGGAGACCGAGGTGATAAATGTTGATGAGTCTGACCAAGAAGCCTCCAAGCGGAAAGGAAAAGCTAAAGCGAACGAAGGCTTGATTAAAAGCATGGTTAAGGCTTCCGAGGCTCGACTAAGGCTTCAAACGCTACCCCTCGGGCTTTGTAAATTGCTCCCGAAGCCAATCTGCTGGATCCTACCAAAGAGGACATCTCCACCATCGATGTTTTGCTTAGGTTCACTGAGGCTCATGCCCTTCGCAATCTTAGCCCTATGAGCTTGATGGGTGTTTCAGCCGCCTCTGCTCTTCGCGTAAGTTTTCCTCGCATTCCTGTTCGTGCAACTTACCATTTCCTCGTTCTTGATGCTAAAATTTTGATCTTGTGTAGAGTTTTGTCCTCGCGCTGCAGGCTATTCACTTAGAACGTGACCGAGCTGAGCAAGTTCAAGAGGCGACGGCTGCCTGGGGAGAACAAAAGAGAGGGTTCATAGACAGGATCATCGAATTGGAAGCTCGATTCGTTGCTTTGAATGAAGACTTGGGGCACGCTAGTGAAGCTGCAGCTAAGGCCGAGGCAGACTTACAGGGGGTTCGGGAGTCTGCCGAGGCAAGGGTTTAGGCCTTGACAAACGAGTTCATGAGCGTACGTTCGAGGCTTAGTTTGGAAGTTGAGCGGCTCGATGCTGAACTTTTCTGCGCCAAAGCCGAGGTGTTGGAGGTAGGTGAAAACTACCGTGGCAAGTTAGAGGAATACAACGCCAAGCTTAGTGGGTTGCAAAGCAAGGTAGATCAAGTGTCTGCCCTTCGGGGCAAAGTTTCAAAGCTTCAGGGAAAAATTGCCTACCTCAATCAACGGGCCGAGGTCAAAGCAACGAGGACGAAAATTGAAGAGGCCTAGGCTATTGTTAAGACTAGGCTTCATACACTCGAACAGGTCAAAGCCGGGCAGATTGTGCTCGAAGAAGAGATAGTCAAGCCTAGGAGCAATGCTGCTGAGGCCCAAAAAATAAATTATGATCTTCCGTCGAGTGAGGGTTGGGATGATGGTGAATCTGTGGACGATGAGGAAGACGAGGGTAGCGCCGAAGAGGATGATGAAGATGCCGAAGAGGGAAATCCTTAGGGGAAAATAATTCCCAATCTTGACTTGTTCTTCATGCTTGTTTATCCTCTGTAGTTTTTTTTTAAGGTCTTCGGGCCTTTTGATGTAAATAACTTCATAGTCTTCGGGCTTTTCAATGAATGAACTTGTGTTTTATGTTCTAGGTGTTAGCTTTGTTTTGCCTTTTGAGGGTTTTGAGCCGAACACTTGGAGTAATTTACTTGCAAGACTTACTCGTATAAAACCGATGCGAACTTAGAACGACGTCTCGTCCTCGAGTCAATGCATTAAAATATAACTTCAGTATGTAAGATCATAGAAAACAAAGAGATATTGAATCAAGTTTGTTTCATTGATGATATCAATCGAATCCCGAAGGGACTTTACATAAGGCCTAGCTTAAACAAGGCTTAGGCGCAAAAACACATTTAGAAAGCGTCACTACTGGACGAAAATACATGGCGCTAATCTATTCTTCGGACGCTAGTCCCCGAATTTTGAATAGACAGGCTTCGGCAGGGGAGGTCTGGTGCCGACCTCGGTTGCATCCCGCCTCTCACTCCCCCAGTGTTCGAGTTTGAATCTTGATGAAGATCCAAGCACTGGAGATCATCTTATCTGCTTCCTGAAAAGGTCAAGAAAAACGAAATGTGGAGCAAGTTAGCATTTTTCTACCGAAGCTTTTAGGAGCATTTTTCTGCTCGAGGCTGTAGGTGAATTTTTAATGATCAAGGAGTGCTTACCTTGGTTTTAGAAGTAATACCGCTTCAAATTAGAGATGTTCCAATTCAAAGGTTCGGGTTTGCCTTGCAAATCTTCGATCTGATAAGATCCCTTTCCAACAATTATTTTGACTCTGTAAGGCCCTTCCCAATTTGCAATGAGTTTTTCCCCATTCTTTTCCTTCGTCGACTGATTCGAAGCCTTTAAAAAATAATCGCCGACTTTGAAATCCCTAATTCTGGACTTCCTGTTGAGATATGCCACGATTTGTCTTTTTGTGCTGCTAATCGAACCAAAGCCAACTCTCTTTTCTCCTCAAGCAAATCCAACTCTATGTGCATGGCTTGCTGATTGGCATCTTCGGTGGTGTGAGCGTACCGAAGACTTGGTTCGCCCACTTCCACGGGAATAAGTGAATCCATGCCATAAGCGAGGGAAAATGGGGTTTTACCTGTGCTATTTTTCTCCGTTGTTCGTATTGCCCAAGACACCCCTGGTAACTCTTCAGTCCAAGGACCTTTTTTCTCATCAAGTCTCTTCTTTAGATTTTCAATTATTACTCTATTTGAAGATTCGGCTTGTCCATTGGAACTTGGGTAGTAGGAGGTCGACGCTATTCTTTTTATTCCCCATTGCTTTAGAAAATCAGTGATAGCCGCCCCCATGAACTGCGGACCGTTGTCACAAGTGATCTCCCTTGGGACGCCGAACCTGTAGATGATGTTTTTCTTGATAAAATCGATTACCTCTTTCTGTCTAACCTCGGTGAGAGCTCCTGCTTCCACCCATTTTGTGAAGTAATCGGTTAAAATAAGAATAAACTGAACACCTCCTTTTCCCTTCGGTAAGGGGCCAATGATATCCATTCCCCACTTCATGAAGGGCCATGGTGACACGACCGAATGCAAAGGTTCAGCTTGAAGATGAATCATTCGGGCGTGGCGTTGACACTTATCACATTTTTTCATGAAGGCCTTTGCATATGTGCTGATAGTGGGCCAATAGTACCCAGCTCGAAGTAATTTGCTTAACAAGGACTTTTTCCCTGAGTGGTTGCCACACTCGCCCTCATGTATTTCTACCATCACATATCTAGCTTCGTCTGGACCCAAGCACTTGGCCATCGGGCCGCTGTACAATCTTCTATATAGATTTCCCCCAATCATTGAGTACGAAGCCGCTCGAGTCCTTAACTTCTTTGCCTCTTTCTTGTCTTGAGGGAGAGTCCCCGAGTCGAAGTAAGAGATAAACCTACTCCGCCTATCCCATTTGTGGTCCACCAAGTTGACTTCAAATTTCATTTCCCTCATTTGTGCAGAAAGCAACCGAACCACTGAATCAGTCCTCGAGTGTGCCTCGTCAACCGCCAAATCCAAGTTTGCCAAGGCATCGGCTTCGGTATTCTCCTCCCAAGGTACTTGTTTGATTTGCCATTCTTGAAATTGAGCCAAGATTCTTTGTGCTCGGGTCAAGTATTGCTGCATTCTGGGCTCACGAGCCGTATATTCACCGAGCACTTGGTTTACCACTAGTTGTGAATCACACCATAATTCAATTCTTTCTACCCCATCACTCGGGCCAGCTCCAAGCCTGCTAAAGCCGCTTCGTATTCGGCCTCATTGTTGGTCACTTTTTTGAACCGAACTGAAGACCTAATTTTCTCCCCAATGGGCGCTATCAACATTATTCCTAATCCCGAACCCTTAGAATTAGTCGCCCCATCGATGTAGAGTACCCACTGTCCTGAGGTCGATCCCTTCGACATCGAGTTTTCCTTTTCAGCTTCAGGTAAGATCCCAACACAAAAATCAGCCACGAACTCAGCCAAGACTTGGGACTTAGCCGTTCGGGGCTGATAGGTGATATCATATTCACTTAATTCTACTGCCCATTTAGATAATCTCCCCGACAACTCCGGTTTATGCAATATACTTCGTAGATGGAAGGTGGTAACTACTGCTATTGGATGACATTGAAAATAGGGTCGTAGTTTCCGAGCAGTAACAATTAAAGCAAGTGCTAGCTTTTCCAAATGAGGGTACCTAGCGTCGAGGGGTGTCTTGCTCACATAGTAAATAGGCTGTTGCTTGCCATCCTCTTCCCGAACCAACACAGTACTAACTGACACCTCGAACACAACCAAGTAAACTAGCAAAGTTTCACCATCTTTTGGCTTGGCGAGCAACGGCGCGTTAGCCAGATAGCATTTCAATTCCCTTAGCGCTTCTTTACACTCCGGTGTCCACTCGAAGTGATTATTCATCCTTAAGACTGAGAAGAATTTGTGGCATCGCTCTGAAGACCTTGAGATGAATTTACTCAACGCAGCGACTCGGCCAGTCAAGCGCAGAACTTCCTTCACCTCGGTTAGCTCCTCAGGGATATCTTCAATGGCTTTGATCTTGTTTGGATTGGCTTCGATTTCCCGTTCGGAGACTATGAATCCTAAAAATTTGCCCGACCTCACACTGAAGGCACACTTTTCAGGATTAAACTTCATGTTGTATTGCCTCAGAACGGCGAAAGCTTCTCTCAAATGGCTTAGGTGATCTTCCATTTGAATAGACTTGATTAGCATATCGTCTATGAAAACCTCCATAGACTTTCCAATGTACTCTTTGAACATGCGACACGGTAGTCTTTGGTATGTCGCCCCAGCGTTCTTCAAATCGAAGGGCATTACCTTGTAGCAGAAGGTGCCTCGGTCAGTGATGAATGAGGTCTTTTCTTCGTCCTTCGGGTCCATGAGAATTTGATTATACCCTGAATAGGCATCTAAGAAGGTTAACAATTTGTGTCCAGCCGTGGAATCTATTAACCTGTCTATCTGTGGCAATGGATAGGAATCTTTGGGGTAAGCTTTGTTTAGATCGATGTAATCTACATACATCCTCCACTTGCCATTCTTTTTGGGCACAACAACGACATTAGCCAACCATTCGGGGTACTTCACCTCCCTTATAAAGCCATTCTCTTGCAGCTTCATAGTTTCATCCTCGATTGCTTTCTTTTTGACATCGGCATGCAGCCTCTTTTTTTATTTTACCGGGGTAAAACGGGGATCCACATTTAATTTGTGGGTCATGATCTCCGGATCGATACCGACCATATCTGAATGGGACCAAGCAAAGCAATCATTGTTGGACTTCAAAACTTTGATTATAGCTTTCTTCGACTCGGGGTCCAACACTGAGTCGACAAACACTTTCCTGTCTGGGAAATCTTTCGATAACGTGAAAGATTCTAATTCCTCAATAGTTGAATCCTCGGCTTTTTATTTCCGAAGTTCTTGAATGCATACCGGGATCTTCTCTATTTCTCCTCGGGGGTCATCTTGGGAACTTGACCCTCCCTCTTCGTTTGACCCCAGTTGCATTGGTTGCTATTTCTTTGGTCCGATCGGGACGACTCCACTCTTCAATGCAACCGAATAGCACTCTCTCGCTACTCGTTGCTCTTCTTTTATCGAACGAACTCCCCATGGGGTAGGAAATTTGATCACTTGGTGAAGAGTGGATGGAACAGCCTCCATGGTCTACCGAGGATCACCTTATATGCCATGTCTTCGGGTAGAACTTGAAACAGTGTTTCCTTGCAAACTCCTTCGGCGAATGTTTTGAGTGTGATTTCACCCAATGTCTTCTCGGTGGAGTTGTTGAAGCCAGTCAACACAGTTGCCTTAAGGATAGCCTCTCCCTTCAACCATATCTTTTTTATGGCCCCGTAGCTGATTATATTGACAGAGCTACCGAGGTCAATCAGGACTCGTTTGATATCTGAGTCATTTATCCTCAACATGATGACTAAAGCGTCGTGATAAGGGAACATCATCCCATCACAATCGTCATCATCAAACACAATTTCTTTCCCGAGCCTCCAACTCGAGTTCTTTTCTCCATAGTGATCGACAGCTTTTCAAGCTTCTTAGCGGCTGAGAAGTTCACTCCATTTACCTCTGACCCCCGGTGATCACATTGACGACTCTTTCGAGGGGTGGTGCCCGAGGTGGTTGTCAATCACCTCGGTTCTTTGTGTAGTTTTGTTTCCCCTTATCAGTGAGTAATTCAGCTAACACGCCCTTCTTCAGTAAGTGCACCACCTCGAGGTGCAAAGCTTTGCAGTCCTCGGTGCGTTGACCATAGTCTGCATGAAACTCGCAGTATAGATTTTGATCCCTTTTGTCAGCAGGAGTTCTCATGTCCTTTGGTATTCTCACCTCGGCTGTCTGCTTTACTACATTGACCAATTCCGAGGTCGATATGTTGAAGTTGTTATCGGGGATATGGGGTAACGCCCTATTCTTTGAGACCAGAGCTGGGCTCGAGGAGCTCCTTTGGTTCGTGTTGGGAAAAACCTTTCCACCGAGCCGTTGGCTCACGTGCGAATTTCCAAGCCTTTGACTAACAGGCTGCCTCGATGAGGTGTATGGTTCATACCTCCCCTTCGAGTTTCCTCGCGGCGCCTCGGTGCGATATGAGGACTCGGTTCGATTCTTGTAGCTGTGATTTTGGCCATTATTTTTCCACTTGGCATCTTCCAACCTTCTCTTGGTGTATGCCCTGTTGTGCAAATCATCCCATTTCAAGATATTATATTGTTAGAGCTCTTTTCGCAACTCAGCAGCGGCCTCAGAGTTTCGAATATTAATACATTTTTCGAATGCCATGATGGCTAGAATATCATCCATGGGAGGCAACTCCATGTGTTCAGCGTGAGAATGCTCGAGGAAGTCTTTGAGTGGCTCGCCGGGCCGTTGTTTGACTTCGAATATATCCTCCTTCCTTTGAAGGATTTTTTTGTGCCTCGGTATGAACTTTGACAAATGCGTTAACAAACTCTTTGAAAGTTGAAATTGATCCCGATGGTAGACACATGTACCAGCGTAACGTTCCCTTTTCCAAGGATTCGCTGAATTTTTTCATCAACATCGATTCCTTCTTTATCTCCGTTAAGTCGTTACTCAACACCATTGACATGTATTCGGTCACATGTTCAACGGGGTCAGTGGTCCCATCATATTTTTTCAAGAACAAAATCTTGAAATTTTTTGGAGTTGGGGCTGGAGCAGCCTCGGGCTTGAACGACAATTTCCTGTATTGATCAATATCAAGAGCGTTTTGAGTCTTAGTCACCCCGGGGATGCTTTCAAGTCGTTTTTCCATGCGTACCTCGACTCGGGCTTCGATCTCCTTGGTTAGCTTCTCAACGTCTACCGAGGAGGTAGTTTCCGCCACGGTGGAAATCGTCCCGAAGTATGGCATGGTGCTCGGTAATGTGCCCGAACCCCCAGATGTGGCCCCATTTTGAGGTCCCCCTGTTATCGCACCTGTAGGAACGAAGGGCGGGATGCCTCCACTTGGAACCACAGATGGGACTCTAATCGGAGTAGAGCTATTCCTCACTTCTAACGAGGCACGAGATTCAGCATTGATGATAGCTTGCTCGTCTTGCTGCTCTAGAAGGGCTTTCAAGGTGGAGACAAACGAAAAAGACGTTCGACTTTGGAACAAAGCATTTATGCTCGTATTCCCACAGACGGCGCTAATTTATATGGGCCTAAACTGATTTAGGATCACAAATCAAATTTGGATTATGAATACAAGCAAATCTTGGTATCAAAGTCGAAAAAATATCAATAATAAGCGAAAATGCGAATAAATAACGTAATTTCAATATATGCCAGTGAGTACAAATTTTTCCAGAGTTTCTGTATGTATTTCTGAATAGCTACAATATGAAAACTAATGCTATTTATAGAAGAAATAAGCCTAGCCCACGTTCTCCATAATCAGCCATCTTCAGGCTCACGTTCAGCATGCTCGATAATGGAGTTAGTGGGTTGAAGTGATGCGCAACTATGCCGCTGGAACTGGGGCATCCCACCGAGGTCCGAGTTCACAACCTCGGTGATGAAATCTTGCTGTTCGACTGAGGTGAATCTACACCGAGCCGTAACTTGAAATTCGCCTTCGGTAATGGGCCTCGACAACCAACTTCGGTGATCTTATCATTCCTCTCGATCTTCCGACTTTGGAGCATTAGCTCGATCGACTTCGGTTTATGTTACCGAAGTGCTATCCGAGCACGTCGATTTTTACCCAATACAAATATAACCTAAAAATACATGTCATAGAAGTTAAAAATACTCTATATATACAAGATATATTACTTTTGATGAAAATAAATATTAAAGATACATATTATGTAAGTAAAAAGTTGAAAAATACACATTTGTACCATCAAGTAAAAAAATACATCAAAAATATACCTGGTATATTTTGTTATATTGTCGGTGTTTTTTATATTTTTAGTATTTGGTGTTTGATGTTCGACCAATATACATTGTATATCGGTAAAAACTTACCCGCACTGGGTGTTTACACCCAATGTAGTTAACTTAACCATGAAAGATAAACTAAGGTAAATAATAATTATTTTAATAAATAAAAAAAGTAAAAAGGAATAAAACTCAAAGCTTAACTTAGGGTTGCCTAACCATTACCGTAAGCTCCATCACAATTACAATTCTTTCTTCTTCTTCTAGCTTTGCTAAAATTCTATTTTTTTCTGATATGCTTTGCTCATTCTTTAAATTTATCATCTCAAAAAGAAAAAGGCGTAACCCCAAAACTAGAACGTTGTTGGGAGTTGAAATTAAGAGCAATTGGCATTTAACAGGTTAGTAACAAAGTTCTGCAAGTAAATTACATGTTGGAAGAATTAAAACTACAGTATGGGGTCTGAACAAAAATCTTGCATGTTTAGTGTATTGGAGAAGTTCCATATACTTGCTAGATGTTAGAAACTATTAATGTTATCACTTCTACACGTAGAATAGAAAATTTTGCATGTTTTGATTATACACTTTTGAAATTTATTTATTTTCAATTATAATCAGTTTGCTCTTTTTATAGTTTGTTACATGAACTTGAGTTGATTTTGAGTATAGGTTGTATATATTTTCTGCTAATTTTTTTTTTCTGTGATTATACATGTTACAAAAACTTAGACTTTTCTTTTGAAATATTCAGAATGTCAACTATTGATAAGACAATCAATATTAAGGATCGTGAAGAAGTATTAGAAGATATCAACATTGAGAAAAAGGATGAGAAAGAGGAAGTTTCAGAAAATTTTATTATTGAATTAGATGGGAAAATGAAAGACCAAATTGTTAAGGACGAGAATGAAACTTATAACTTATATTATGAATATGCACATTCCAAAGGCTTTAGTGTAAGAAAGGATAAACAATATTATTTTCAAGGTAGCGTGGTGCTTAGAGAAAAATGGTTTGTGTGTTATAGGCATGGGGAGAAAGATGAGAGGCAAAGAAAATCTAGTAAGACATCTTGCAGTCACATAGACACGCGATCAAAGTGCCCAGCAATGATAAGTTTTAAGCGATAATTTTCTGATAGTCCTTTTATGGTTGACAGATTTATTAGAGAGCATAACCATGAAATGGCTTCCCCAAAAAAAAGACATTTGTTACGATCTGCTCGTGCAGTAACTAAAACCAAAGGGCTAGTCATTGAAAATATGGTTAACGCCGGTGTAAAGCCGACTGCAACCTATTCTTATTTGGCACAAGAAGCTGGAGGGGCTGATGTATTAGGCTATTCGAAAAAAGATTGTTTCAATTTTATAAGCCAACTAATGAAATCTAAGGTGAAAGCTGTAGATGCTCAAAGCGTTGTTAATGCATTTATTGATAGACAAGCTAATGAGATGCTATTTTATTCGAATGTACAACTTGATTCTGAAGGGCGTATAGCTAACGTTTTCCGGAGAGATGGTTGATCGCGAATTGATTATGATATTTTTGGTGACGTCGTATCTTTTAATACCACATATAGAACTAACAAGTATCGTATGATTTGTGCGCCGTTTATTGGAATAAATCATCATTGGCAGAATATAATTTTTGGTTGTGCTTTTTTATCTGATGAGTCAGCTGAATCTTTTAAATGGTTATTCTCTATATTTTTAAAGTCAATGGGAGGTATTGCCCCGCAAACTGTTATAACTGATCAAGCTCAAGCAATGGCAATTGCTATTAGAGAAGTAATGTCTGACACTAGGCATAGATTGTGTCAATGGCACATATCTCAGAATGCGCCATCTCATCTGGGCTCACTTAAGAATGATAAAGGTTTTTCTAAACTTTTTAATAAGTGTATGTCTGAATGTGATTCCATTCTTGAATTTGAAGAAACGTGGAAGATGATGCTTACAATGTACAATGTAGAAGAACATGGGTGGCTGAAAAGACTTTATAATATTCGACACATGTGGTCTACAGCTTTTAATAATTATATCTTTAGTGCTGGGTTGAAAGCCACATCTCGAAGTGAAACTACTTATCATGTACTAAATGGGCTTGGAGATTTGAGCACTTATTTACATATATTTGTGACTAATTATGAGAAAAATGTAGTAAATAAGTGGCGGTTGAATGAAGAAAATGAAGACTTCAACTGTAAACATGGTAAGCCTACTCTTGCCATTAAAGATAGTCCAATCTTAACTCAAGTTTCTGCAATTTACACTCACAAGATTTATAACATGTTTGAGAAACAATTTCTTAAAGGAGTTTGCATATGTTTTATTGAGGCACAAGTATATTGTGATGGTCAAGTGTCCAAATACAAAGTAAGAATGCATAATTCAAGCAAAAGTTGGTTTGTTGACTTGGATCCTGTTACTTTACATATAACATGCACTTGCAAGAAGTTTGAATCCGTGGGTATTTTATGTGCACATTGTCTGCTGATTTTTACTTCCAATAAAGTGTGTGAAATTCCTAAGGAATATATTTTGAAGAGATGGACCAAGGATGTGAGGAAAAGAATTAAAAATTTGCCAAGTAAGAGTTGTTCTACCAACGAAAGTTCAGAATCTGAAATTGTGTACACAAATAGAGTGACGCAGACTTGTTATAATCTTGTCCATCTTAGCAAATCTCATCTGGAATGCCGAGAAATTGTTCAAAGACATCTAGACGATGCTTCAGTTGAGTTATATGACTATCTAGGAAAATTGAACAGTAATGGTGTCCATATTTCAACAAAAAATGGTAAGGACATAGAAGATAAGGTATTGGACCCTCTTTATGTAAGGACAAAGCCTTCTAGTGCCTTCACCACCTCCGCTACACTCTCTTCATTCTCCACATCCATGTTTCAAATTACCACAGCCAACGTGTCTTCTTGACTAGCTAAGACACTCTCCTTTTCCACTAGGGCATCAACCACGACATCGACATAAGAACAAGTCGCATCATTATCCATTGGTTGTTTCAAGGCCTTGCAAATATGAAATACGGCCTTCTCTCCATTGAACCTAAAAGTAAGTTCACCTCTCTCCACGTCACAAAGAGCTCTTCCGGTTGCCAAGAATGGTCTCCCACGAATGATAGGTACTTCAAAATCTACAGGACAATCAAGAATAACAAAATCCGCCGGGAAGACGAATTTGTCTACCTTCACCAACACATTGTCAATAATTCCAATCGGACTTTTCATTGAGTGATCGGCCATTTGTAGGTTCACGGTTGTTGGTCTAGGCGCCTTGGTGTCCAATGTCTTATACACCGCATATGGCATTAAGTTGATACTTGCACCTAGGTCACACAAAGCCTTCTTGAAGTGTCTTCCACCAATTGTGCATGGAATGGTAAAAGCCCCGGGATCCTCCATCTTCGCAGCTATGTGTGTCGACACAATTGCACTCACTTGATGTGTCACCTTGATTGTCTCGAAATCTCCATATGTCTTCTTAGTCACCAAATCTTTCATGAATTTAGCAATGCTGGGCATTTGTCCCAATGCATCAACCAATGGGATGTTGATGGAGGTACTTGCTATCTTCTCCCAAATCTTCTTGGCATGTGTGATTTCTCTTTGCTTGTTACTGTTTTGTGGGAATGGAAGGGGAATTTTGGGAATGGAGCTTGGAATGGAAAGGCTTTCTTTGGGTGGTGGAGTTTTCTTTGGTTTAGCTTTTTGGGTAGTGGTGTTTTGGGACGTAGGCTTGGGAATCTCTTGAACATCATCATCATTGTCTTGCACAAACTCATCACCTTGCCTCTTCTTTTCATCTTGCACCATCTCCTCTCCAATAGCTTCATTGTCATTCCACTCGGCACCCTCATGATCATCTTGCATTCTCAACTTTGCATCGTCATTACTCATGGCTTTAGGATCTTCATATGTCTTGCCACTTCGAGTTTTGATTGCCATCACGTGGTCTTTACCGCCTCTTTTAGGATTCACTACCGTATCACTTGGTAATGCTCCTTGCGGCCTTTGATTGACTTGATGTGCGAGTTGGCTCATTTGCGACTCAAGTTCTTTGATGGATGTGGAATGTGATGTCATAGTTTGCTTCATGTCTTTCATGTCTCCGGAGTAGCCTTGTTGATTTTGAAGCATTTGACTCATCATTTCTTCCAATTTTGTGGGAGCCTTTGTCTCTTGATCATTTTGCTTAAACGGAGGTCTTGGAGCATATTGTTGAGAAGAACCGGCTCCTCTCCCCTCTTGGTTGTTACTCCAATAACCTCTTCCTTGACTTGGCCTCCATTGCCCTTGTTGTTGGTAGGCTTGTTGATATGGTTGTTGGTAGGGTTGTTGATAAGGTCTTTGATAACCACCTTGATCATACCCTCTTTGCCCTTGGTAGTTACCCACATAATGTACTTCTTCTCCTTCTTGCATATGGTAGCATTGTTCCGGATAGTATCCTTCTTGCCCATGTTGGAGAAGGGACATAGGAACACCTCCGGGAGACACATAACCCATTGGGGCCACTTGATGTCCGGCATGTGTAGTGTGGATATTCTCCACCTTGTGCAACTTCTTTTCATTGGCTTCTCTATCGGCCTTTGAGTTCTTGTTTATGAGGTCCACCGATGTCAATATCCTTGCCATTTTCTCATCTTGGGCTTCAAGTCTTTCCATCATCATTGGACTAATCCCAACTTCTCTTCCCGGATTCTTAGCTCTTGATTGCCATTCTTGAGATCTCTTGGTCACTTTGTCTAGGATATCTTTCACTTCTTCGTACCTCTTGTCCATGGTGACACCATCACATAAAGTGTCCAAGGCGGATTGGTTCATCTTGTTCAACCCTTGGTAGAGGCTTTGCAACAACATGTTCCCATTGAAACCATGATTAGGACACCGGAGCAACCCATCTTGGAAAGCCTCCCAAGCCTCTGTCAAAGAATCGGATGCCTCTTGCTCAAACATGTAGATCTTATCTCTCAATGCCGCTTGCTTCCCCTTTGGTGAAAACTTCCCTAGAAATTGTTTTACCAACTCTTGCCAAGTGAAAATGGAGTTTCTCGGCAACTTGTTCAACCAATCTTTAGCTTTTCCGGTGAGAGAGTAAGGGAACACTCTCAACCTCAATGATTCTTCCGACACCCTTGCCGACTTGTAGAGATTATAAGTTTGCACAAAATTTCTCAAGTGATCATTTGCATCTTCATTCTTATTACCGCCAAAGCAACCATGTTGTTCAAGACCTTGAAGAATTACATTTGGGATGCTAAAACTAGCATTGCCATGAATAGGAGGAGGAACTATGGCACTTGCAAAACAATTCATATCAATTTCTTCCTCAATCTCCTCATCATCTTCATAGTCTCGCATTTCTTGTTGATAATCCCGAGCACCTCTAGCATACTCTTGTTGATAGTCTCGAGCACCTCTTGCATATTCTTGGTTCCGGTTGGCATTGTGGGCATTCACTCTATTAACATTGCCCCCTCGGTTGGCATTTACTCTACCTCCACGGTTCACACCCCGGCCACCTTGGTTCATACCTCGGCCGCCTCGGTTTGCATTGTTGCCACCCCGATTGACATTACCCGCAACACCTTCATATCCACCAAGATTTGCTTCTTCATCATGTGCTTGAGCCCCCGCATTTGCTTGGGCAAAAGGATTATCACCTTGAGGGTTCTCATTCTCAACTTGAGGCTCATTAGCCTCCACTTGTGCATCATCATCGTCCACTTGCTCGACGTGGAATGGATAGTCCTCTTGGTTGATTTCTATGTGGAACTCTTCATCATATTGCTCTTCATAACCTTGCGGATCCCCATGTTATTGATTATAATAATGATTGTAATTGGGGTTCCGCAAGTGCCGATTCGGATTCCTCCTATAAGACATGTTCACCTACACAAGGTAAAACCAAAAACAAAAGTAAAATGCTAGGACTTGCGAACTAAACAACTTTGATTAACTGATGCAACTCAATATTGAAACCGTAGTTCCCCAGAAACGGCGCCAAAATTTGATCCACGCTCAATCCTACACCTTTAATGGTGAGGGGCGGTCGTCAAAATATAATACCCGATATGAGTCGGGGTCGATTTCCCAAGGGAACTAGTTCGTCAAGTAAGAGAATTGCAAGTAGAAATTCAAATGAAGTTTAATATTGAGTCCTAGGAGTGGGGTTGTTTTTAAGTTCGCTATAATTAACTACAAGACACGCAAATAAGCAAGTAAATTGATTATATATTACGAGACTAGGGGTGCAACTACTATAAGTGATTTCCAACCAACGGGTGACTTCACTTCACTTTCCCAACACAAGCATAATTATGGTCGAGTATTCTGATTGTGATCTCTAGAATCCTTCCGGCCTAGAAGAGATCTTCCACAACTTGCTCGTCAAAGCCTTAGTTGAATAATTAAAGTGCTACTCAAGACCCGAGGAAAGGAGACCTCTTCCGAGTGTAACTCCTTTTAGATGAGTTAGTCTATATGAATAGCCTATCTACTCAAATCCTCGCCAACTCCACTATTCTACACTAGTTAATCTCTTCCGAGTCTTTAACTAGCAATGTAGACAAGAAATCCCAAATATCATGGATTTGGAATTTTGATGTTATTGTAATGGGGAATTGGATAATTGTTACTTATGTTATGGTTAGTGAAATGGAACAACACCCATTGATTTTCTATCACTATAGCATATTTACACCCCTAGTTATGGATTTAGCTACTCATAACTAGGGTTTGAATCAAAACAATCAACATGTAATGAAATGATGGATTGAAATCAAACATAGACTTTGGATTGATATATGAATCAATATTCAAAGATACAAGTTTAGAAGCTTACAAAAATGGTGTTAAGTCTCCAACTTGACTCCCAAAATCGCCCAAAACCTTTAGAGTATAAGTATATAATTGGATCATGTTAAAACCCTAGCTTTTGATATTTATACAAGTTCAGGATCCCGTGTTTTAGGCGGAGCGCCCCAATTCTAGGCGGAGCGCCTAGAAAATGTACACAATTGATCAGTGGCAAGGCTCAGGCGGGGCGCCCACTTTCCAGGCGGAGCGCCTGGACAATGTTGGTCTTGGGTGGAGTGCCTAGCTTCAGGCGGGGTGCCTGGATATTGCTTGTCTTGGGCGGAGCGCCCCAATTATAGGCGGAGCGCCTAGGAAATTTGCACATTTGGACAGTGGGGAGGCTCAGGCGGAGCGCCTAATCCTCAGGCGGGGCGCCTGTACACTGCTTCCTCTGGGTGGAGCGCCTGATCATCAAGCGGGGCGCCTCCAGCTGTGGCAAGATGCTTGACTTTTTGAATCCAATTCTTGCTCATTTAGCTTCACTTTTCAATTGATGTCCATACCATCTGGTATAACCTGAAAATGAGCAATTCACGACATTAATAACACTAAACGTTGGTTTTGGATTCAAAAACGAAAGCTTAGATTAGTCTTTAATTTGGTATTTTACCAACTTATCACATATCCCTTAACGATCGAATTCGCGCTCCCGATCGACCATTTGATTGCTGAATTTTGTCGCATGTATAGAGTTTGTGTTGGATAGGTTTACCCAATGATCTGGCGGTTGGTTGCTATGATGCGATGGATCGCCAGGAAAGCTCAAGTGGAATTGACACTTCAACTGATGCAAGCGAAATTAACAAGATAAATAATCAATCAAAAGACAAGAATGAAGACTAGGAAGAACAGAAATTAAAAGAAAAGAACGGATTAAACTTACTAATGAAAGATTACTCCATGGAAGATGAGAGACTTGAACCGACATATGGAATCATGCTAGTGATGATTTCCATGAGATTCTAAGTTAAGAGATAACGAAGAAGCTAGAGAGCTTCTCTACAAAAGGCAACGCCTGTTTTCAATTTTCTGTAAATTCTAAACTAATGAAGTAAGACTAAGTGTTAGGCTTTTATAGTGAAGCCTTACACGCCTAAATTGTAAAGAAACAGCCACCAATTGGGCTACATGTCAATTGCCATGCAGGGCTAAATACGAACTATGAAATAGAGAAGCCTAGCTATGCAAAAAGCATAGGAATGTCATAAAAAAACAGCGCATTAAGGCCAATAAACGAGCCCACCACACGGCTGAATTATCTAAAAAATTGTGTCCGCGTGCCACGTGAGTACCACGCGCCAACCATCCTTCTAGGACGCCACTTCTCCAATGCTAATCAACGCCTCTCTTGCATCCTCCAACATGCTGCCCGCTTGTTCCATCATTGCACCATCATAGCTCTTCTTCACCATCAAGTGAACATCATGATGCTCCTTAGCTTGATCTGTCTGGACTGCATCATTCTCCCCTTCTTGAGAAGATTTCGTCCTCGAAATCATACCATCAAAATCTACAAGCAAAGGAAGGCACAACCAAAACGTGCTACTACAAGAGTAGGTTAGCTCAACAAAGGTTAGCGCAAATAGTGTGGAAAACACACTCTTATGGTAGAGCCAAGCATCAATGACAATGAGAAAGTCTATATCTCTAAAGAAAACAACAACATCTCAGCTCAATAATGAAAAGCATTCATAACAACAACCATCAAAGAGATCAATAGGACGTGAAGTATAAAAACTCATACAAGAAAATGACCTATTATCTCTAAACTCATGACCTACACGCCAAACCCCCAATGTATGATTCTTGCTATTTGACACAATGGTTATGGCATGCTTATTATCCAAGGTGTGATCAACATATGAAATTAATTCAACAAGGAAAAGGAAATTCCTAGAAGAAACTACCCTTTTCCCCTTAGGAAAAATATTCAAGCCTTCCCTTTGTGGATAGGAGTAAGTTTTTCCACCTAATTTTGTTTTCCAATTCAGTTTTGGATCCTTTTTTTAGTGCAATAAGTTTTCCCTCTTTTCCCTTGCTTTCCAACTCAAATTTGGAGAACTTTTACCACTTTTTTCCTACACTTGATGGCCGAAATTCCCACTCCTTTTCCCCTAGGATCAGCCACCCAAACACTCTCCCAAAGCCAAAAGAAAACTAATTCCCTTACTTGGAAAGTGGGAAAACTTCTCCCCTTTGAATTGAGATTTGTTTCCCTCTTGAATTAGGCTTAGATTTTCCTCCTTCTTTCCCTTATGCGCAGCCGTTCCAAGCTTCTTAAACAAAAAAGAAATTCAGCAATCAATCTCACAAATTCAACGTGCAAAGGCTAGGAATTTCAAGATCAAATCAAGTTATTTTTCTTCCTATTCTAGAATAGCAAGTTGTTGATCAAGAACTACCAACTTCTAGCCAAGAATCACGTTTCAAAGCTCAAGAAGGGTTCAAGAACACGCTGCACTTTCTTTTTTCATGATTCTAATGATTTTATTTCAAGAACTCAACTAGGTTTTCAAGAATTCAATAAAGATTGTTTTAAGAATCTTACTACACATTTTCTTTCACTTGTTTCTAATGTATTCTAGTACTTTTGTCAAGAACTAAATCAAGAACTTCCTAAATTATTCAAGAACAATTCAAGAACTCAAGAAGATTAGTTCTACAAGTCCAAGAACGCAACATCTATTCAAGATTCCAAGAAACAATGCCAAATTCTTCAAGAAACACGTCAAGATTCAACTAGGGTTTTAAGATTTCAATCTAAATCAATCAAGCACTCTATATTATCAACCCTAGATGTCCCACAATAATTTCACACGGCTGTTTGTCTTCTTTTCCTCACATTTTTTTCTTATTTTTTTTTTAACAAAAAAGAAAATTAGTGGAAACCTAAAACTAAGAACCTAAACTAAGGCACGAAGAACAGGATTGGGGTTGTAGAAACAAACCCTTTCCAAGCTCTAATACCAACTGATGCAAGCGGAATTAGCAAGATAAAGAATCAATCAAAAGACAAGAATGAAGACTAGGAAGAACAGAAATTAGAAGAAAAGAACGGATTAAACTTACTAATGAAATATTACACCATGGAAGATCAGAGACTTGAACCAACATATGGAATCACGCTAGTGATGATTTCCATGAGATTCTAAGTTAAGAGATAACGAAGAAGCTAGAGAGCTTCTCTACAAAAGGCAACGCCTGTTTTCAATTTTCTGTAAATTCTAAACTAATGAAATAAGACTAAGTGTTAGACTTTTATAGTGAAGCCTTACACACCTAAATTGTAAAGAAACAGCCACCAATTGGGCTACATGTCAATTGCCACGTAGGGCTAAATACGAACTATAAAATAGAGAAGCCTAGCTATGCAAAAAGCATGGGAATGTCATAATAAAACAACGCATTAAGGCCAATAAACAAGCCCACCACGCGGCTGAATTATCTAAGAAATTGTGTCCGCGTGCCACGCGAGTACCACGCGTCAACCATCCTTCTAGGACGCCACTTCTCCAATGCTAATCAACGCCGCTCTTATCTCCTCCAACATGCTGCCCGCTTCTTCCATCATTACACCATCATAGCTCTTCTTCACCATCAAGTGAACATCATGAAGCTCTTTAGCTTGATCAGTCTGGACTGCATCATTCTCCCCTTCTTGAGAAGATTTCATCCTCGAAATCATACCATCAAAATCTGCAAGCAAGGAAGGCACAACCAAAACGTGCTACTACAAGAGTAGGTTAGCTCAACAAAGGTTAGCGCAAATAGTGTGGAAAACACACTCTTATTGTAGAACAAAGAATCAATGACAATGGGAAAGTCTATATCTCTAAAGAAAACAACAACATCTCAACTCAATAATGAAAAGCATTTATAACAACAACCATCAAAGAGATCAATAGAACGTTAAGTATAAAAACTCATACAAGAAAATGACCTATTATCTCTAAACTCATGACCTACACGCCTAAACCCCAATGTATGATTCTTGCAATTTGACACAATAGTTATGGCATGCTTATTATCCAAGGTGTGATCAACATATGGAATGGAATAACAAAAATAATTCAACCTATAACTGACATCAACTACCCCACTCCCCTTCTTGAAAGCATTCTTACTCACACTAAGAGATAAGTCCTCACCTCCATATTCACCACTAAGACAATCCTCCTCAAGAGACAAACTCTCAAGGAAAACATCAATAATGTCTTCTTGATCAACACAGCCCACACACTCATGATTAGGACTACTAGAAGAATCACTCACCTCACTTCGAGTTTCAAACAAAGGAATATCTAAGGAATCAAACTCTCTACACCATGGAGGTTCAATCTCACTCTTTACCCTAGTTCGATACAAATCACCATCTCTATTAAATATACCCTCAAATAAGGGATTAGTTAAAGGTAGCTTCTCAAGCTCACCACCTAACAAAGGTGAAGTATCAAAATAAGGTTCATCATTACCTAAGGAGTCATCATATACTATCCCATCCATCTCATTCTCTAGAGACTCCTCTAGGTCACTTCCATCCTTACCACGACACACAAGACCACCATTGTCAAACAAACTATCAAAGGAAAGAATAGGATAATCAATTAACTCGTCTTCCCCCTTATCAAATATGGGTGGTGTGTCATAACAAGGTTCACAAACAAGGTCAACAACAGAACTTTCACAAAAGAGAGATTCATTAAAATAGAGCTCACATCATAATACTGCTTACAGACCCTCTCAACTAGTGATTCATGCTCACACACATGTTGACCACTGGACTCTAAACTAGTTGCGAACACATTGAAGTCATGTAAATCATTAACTAGTACACTATTACTAATACTTTCACAAGACAAGGAGTCATCAGGCTCATAGAAAGAAGAACTAATACTTAAACTAGAGTTGCTGCCTTGATCACTTAAAGCACTTGAAGTATCCTGACCAGTTCTTCTACCTTGCAGCTTACAATGAGAATCATCATCACCTTGTCTTTCCACCTTAGAACATAATTGAGGCTCTAACACCGGCTTGCCTCCAAGAATCCTTGCACAATAGCTAAAACAACAAGAAGAAGAAGATAAAGAATTGTTAGAACAAATGGTGTCCTCACTCTCAACTTTTCTTTTCTCTTCTCTCCTCTGTCTCATTTTTCTTTCAAGGTCAAGTCTAGAATAAGGTGACAACCCACTCACATCACTCAACACATCCTCTCCTTTTTCCAGTGGATGATTGTCACCGGTCACTCCCTTACTCCTCTCAATCTTTTTTCTCTCATGTTAGGGCGAATTGGGATAAGTCCCAAGAATGCCCTTAGCCGGAGTAGGCTGACTCTTCACATTAACCTGAAATCTGGGACTTAGAGAAGAATCACTTGACGCCCTATTCTTCGTAGGGGAACCACTTGACTTAGAGACATGCAGTTTCGAGCTCACCTTCTTGGTGGTTCTCTCCTCACTTTCTCTTTGACTAGGACAAGGGTGCTTACTAGTCGATGCCTTAACTCTTCTTCCCCTTGGCACAAAGTAATATTCTCCCTGACGCGTACCCAAATGGTACATATCCCTTTTAGCACTATATAGAAACTCCTTATTGTACAACCATAGGGAACCTAACCAAACATCACAAGAATTCAAAGGATATACATCACACCACACAAACTCCTTATAATCTCCTTTAGAGATGAACACTTCGGCTACCTCAGAAACCCACACTCTGTTATATTCATAGGGATGCTTCAATTTGTAGCTTCGTACCCTTATCATATCAACCAAAGATGGGTCAATACAATTGGCATCAGTACCATCAACCTTTAGTAAGAATCCTCTACACCCTTCGACTTCAATGTTAAACCTACTCAATCTATGGTTTCGCTCGGCTTCATCCAAGTAAGAACCTAAATGATCATGAGTGGAAAGACTACCAGCTCGATCTCTTACTCTCTTTACTTCATCCTTAGTCACCTCGGGAGTGTAGTAAAAACTCCTATAAACTGATTTTTCTCCATAGCCAACCATACCTCCCTTATTGCTCCGTGTACCTGCAAAAGACATATCAAGAAAACGGGGGAAGAGAAGGTTAGTAAAAACAACCTTACTTACTCTCCCTCACTTTTAGTGGTGGCAATCACGCTCTTTAGATTTAACTCTCCAAATACCCCCACCCAAAGATTTTCCGTTATCTCTTAAGGACAAGGGTGAAAAATCACCAACGATGTTGTCCAAGTATTAGCTCGGAGTGGAGTTTATGTGACTCTATGGACAAACGACTCTTTTAAAATAAGCACTTGAAGCCAAGAAAGTTCTATGAGAATGGAGGAAATTTCAGCAAGCACAAGTTCCTAAAAGCTCAAGAGTTAGTATAGCTTAGAGTAGAAAAATACCCCAAGGATACTAACTAGAATTAATTCAACAAGGAAAAGGAAATTCCTAGAAGAAACTACCCTTTTCCCCATTGGAAAATAATTCAAGCCTTCCCTTTGTGGACAGGAGTAAGTTTTTCCACCTAATTTTGTTTTCCAATTCAGTTTTGGATCCTTTTTTTAGTGCAATAAGTTTTCCCTCTTTTCCCTTGCTTTCCAACTCAAATTTGGAGAACTTTTACCACTTTTTTCCTACACTTGATGGCCGAAATTCCCACTCCTTTTCCCCTAGGATCAGCCGCCCAAACACTCTCCCAAAGCCAAAAGAAAACTAATTCCCTTACTTGGGAAGTGGGAAAACTTATCCCCTTTGAATTGGGATTTGTTTCCCTCTTGAATTAGGCTTAGATTTTCCTCCTTCTTTCCCTTATGTGCAGCCGTTCCAAGCTTCTTAAACAAAAAAGAAATTCAGCAATCAATCTCACAAATTCAACGTGCAAAGGCTAGGAATTTCAAGATCAAATCAAGTTATTTTTCTTCCTATTCAAGAATAGCAAGTTGTTGATCAAGAACTACCAACTTCTAGCCAAGAATCACGTTTCAAAGCTCAAGAAGGGTTCAAGAACATGCTGCACTTTCTTTTTTCAAGATTCTAATGATTTTATTTCAAGAACTCAACTACGTTTTCAAGAATTCAATAAAGATTGTTTCAAGAATCTTACTACACATTTTCTTTCACTTGTTTCTAATGTATTCTAGTACTTTTGTCAAGAACTCTCAAGAACTTAATCAAGAACTTCCTAAATTATTCAAGAACAATTCAAGAACTCAAGAAGATTAGTTCTACAAATCCAAGAACGCAGCATCTATTCAAGATTCCAAGAAACAATGCCAAATTCTTCAAGAAACACGTCAAGATTCAACTAGGGTTCCAAGATTTCAATCTAAATCAATCAAGCACTCAATATTATCAACCCTAGATGTCCCACAACAATTTCACACGGCTTTTTGTCTTCTTTTTCTCACATTTTTTTCTTTTTTTTTTAACAAAAATGAAAATTTATGGAAACCTAAAACTAAGAACCTAAACTAAGGCACGAAGAACAAGATTGGGTTGTAGAAACAAACCCTTTCCAAGCTCTAATACCAACTGATCCAAGCGGAATTAGCAAGATAAAGAATCAATCAAAAGACAGAATGAAGACTAGGAAGAACAGAAATTAAAAGAAAAGAACGGATTAAACTTACTAATGAAAGATTACTCCATGGAAGATGAGAGACTTGAACCAACATATGGAATCATGCTAGTGATGATTTCCATGAGATTCAAAGTTAAGAGATAACGAAGAAACTAGAGACCTTCTCTACAAAAGGCAACGCCTGTTTTCAATTTTCTGTAAATTCTAAACTAATGAAATAAGACTAAGTGTTAGGCTTTTATAGTGAAGCCTTACACGCCTAAATTGTAAAGAAACAGCCACCAATTGGGCTACATGTCAATTGCCCGCAGGGCTAAATATGAACTATGAAATAGAGAAGCCTAGCTATGCAAAAAGCATGGGAATGTCATAAATAAACAGCGCATTAAGGCCAATAAACGAGCCCACCACGCGGCTGAATTATCTAAGAAATTATGTCCGCGTGCCACGCGAGTACCACGCGCCAACCATCCTTCTAGGACGCCACTTCTCCAATGCTAATCAATGCCTCTCTTGTCTCCTCCAACATGCTGCCCGCTTCTTCCATCATTGCACCATCATAGCTCTTCTTCACCATCAAGTGAACATCATGAAGCTCCTTAGCTTGATCAGCCTGGACTGCATCATTCTCCCCTTCTTGAGAAGATTTCGTCCTCGAAATCATACCATCAAAATCTGCATGCAAAGGAAGGCACAACCAAAACGTGCTACTACAAGAGTAGGTTAGCTCAACAAAGGTTAGCGCAAATAGTGTGGAAAACACACTCTTATGGTAGAGCCAAGCATCAATAACAATGGGAAAGTCTATATCTCTAAAGAAAACAACAACATCTCAGCTCAATAATGAAAAGTATTCATAACAACAACCATCAAAGAGATCAATAGGACGTGAAGTATAAAAACTCATACAAGAAAATGACCTATTATCTCTAAACTCTTGAACTACACGCCAAACCCCGAATGTATGATTCTTGCAATTTGACACAGTGGTTATGGCATGCTTATTATCCAAGGTGTGATCAAAATATGGAATTAATTCAACAAAAATAGTTCAACCTACAACTGACATCAACTACCCCACTCCCCTTCTTGAAAGCATTCTTACTCACACCAAGAGATAAGTCCTCACCTCCATATTCACCTCTTAGACAATCCTCCTCAATAGACAAACTCTCAGGGAAAGCATCAATAATGACTTCTTGATCAACACAGCCCACACACTCATGATTAGGACTACTAGAAGAATCACTCACCTCACTTCGAGTTTCAAACAAAGGAATATCTAAGGAATCAAACTCTCTACATCATGGAGGTTCAATTTCACTCTCTACCCTAGTTCGATACAAATCACCATCTCTATTAAATATACCCTCAAATAAGGGATTAGTTAAAGGTAGCTTCTCAAGCTCACCACCTAACAAAGGTGAAGTATCAAAAAAAGGTTAATCATTACCTAAGGAGTCATCATATACAATCCCATCCATCTCATTCTCTAGAGACTCCTCTAGGTCACTTTCATCCTTACCACGACACACAAGACAACCATTGTCAAACAAACTATCAAAGGAAAGAATAGGATAATCAATTAACTCGTCTTCCCCCTTATCAAATATGGGTGGTGTGTCATAACAAGGTTCACAAACAAGGTCAACAACAGAATTTTCACTAAAGAGAGATTTATTAAAATAGAGCTCAGATCATAATACATCTTACAGACCCTCTCAACTAGTGATTCATGCTCACACACATGTTGACCATTGGACTCGAAACTAGTTGCGAACACATTGAAGTCATGTAAATCATTAACTAGTACACTATTACTAACACTTTCACAAGATAAAAAGTCATCGGGCTCATAGAAAGAAGAACTAATACTTAAACTCGAGTTGCTGCCTTGATCACTTAAAGCACTTGAAGTATCTTGACCAGTTCCTCTACCTTGCAGCGCACAATGAGGATCATCATCACCTTGTCTTTCCACCTTAGAACATAATTGAGGCTCCAACACCGGCTTGCCTCCAAGAATCCTTGCACAATAGCTAAAACAACAAGAAGAAGAAGATAAAGAAGGTATGTCTCCTTTTTGTTTCCTCCCGTTTCTGTACGGGTAAAGTTATTCTAGCAAAAAGAATATTCTTTCAGGCGTTACGGGCGCCAGAGGTGAGTCGAGCCAAGAGGATGATGAGGAAATGGCCGATGGGGAGAAACCCGAGGACGCTCCCCCGAAGAAGAAGAAGAAAAAGTTGAACTACCATGGGGTTCGAGCAAGACTCCTTGCCAAAACTGCTCAAAAGGAGAAAGAACAAATGGGGAAAGAGGTTGGTGCAACTACCGCTCTTGAACCCATAGGGAACATATTTACGGATGCAGTGACGGCTTTCGATGCTGAAAAAGCAGCCGAAGAAGGTGTGCTTGTTCGGTTCATCCCCGATCTGGAGACGGCTGAGGAGTCAGGCTCCGAGAAGCCGTTGATGCGCCCACAGAAATTGAGGACAAAAAGGATGCAGGAGGCAGCCGAGCAGCTAAAGGCAGCCGTTGAATATGATGGTGCTCCTTCTATGGAGTTGATTGAAAGGCTCCCCAGCTTCCACTTCCTTCGATATTGGAAGTTTCTTCGGGCTTGGGGGATAGAGTTTAAAGATTGGAGGCTGCTTTCGCCTCCGAAGAGCATGAAGCAAAGAAGAAAGGTAAGCTACCTCTTGACCAAGAGGTGGAGCTAGCAAAATCAAAATTTACGGAGAGTTCAGGTTCGTTTTTCTTTATTACAGATCATGACGAACCTATAACTTCATTGCCCAGGGTGAGGATGCGGCTTCGTATGCCGCTTACAGAAGGGTTGATGCTTCTAGGGAGATAAAGGATAGATCGATCAACATCACACTTCCCGTAAACATCAATCTGCTCATATTTCCAAGGCATCTTGCCGATTACTTGTATGACGTCACTGGGCCTATGAAGAGGGCCCAAATGAATTGTCGAAATGACTTGAACCTTGCCTCTCACGTTGCTTTCGACGCCTTTCGGGTAATCTTCTTTTTGCTTCGTGAGTATTTTCTAATTTGAATTTTCTCTTGACTTAGTAATTTTCTTACTTCAGACAACTATCATGGCAATCAAATCAGTGGACCGCATCTGGCAACTCAAGGCCAAAATCGAACGGTTGCATGAACGGGCCGCTTTTTTGGCATCTGCCGGTAGCGCTTGCCACCAACATCTCAAGGTCCTGAAAGTGAAATATTCTGATCTTGAAGCTGATGCAAACAAAAAGGTGGCCGCTCATGCTCTCAATGAATCGGAGTTGGAATTAAAGATTGTGGCGTTGAACGTACAGCTCGAGCGCTATGAGGCTGATGTGCGGAGAAAATGCACTAAGCTGGAGTCTGAGCTATCGAACAAGAGCTTGGAGATTGCTAAATTAAAAAATGACCTCCAAGCCTTGCAAGGTGATAAACAGGCTTTGGTTTCCGAGAAAAAAGACCTGACTGAAAGGAATCGAAGCCTTGTGAAGCAGAATCAAGACTCAGGCATCGAGCTGGCTGGCCAGAAGAGATTGATGTAGGACGAATTTGATAATCACAAAGAGTTGATCGTTGCTAAATCTCGTCGAGATGTCCTATGTCAGACAGTAAATGCGGCCGTGGAACTGGAAAAAGCCATTCAAACTGTGAGGCTTACTCGTTAGGACCTCGGCCTTCCTCTAAGTTCCTCTGAAGAAAAGGACTCCGATGAAGAAGAATGACCTCTTAGCTTCAATTAGTGTTTTTGTTTTAAGTATTTTCGACCAAATATTGTGGTCGTTTTGTAAAGACAATGAGGCCTATGGCCGTTATTAATGAAGAACCCTTCTTTACGTTGTTATTGCGTTCGTTTACTTTGAAGATGGAGTTTTATCTTTTATCGTTCTGAAAGTCCAATGACTCAGTTTTGAGTATTGTTTTTCCCAAAGACAAGCTATGTTTCCATCGTTCGTTTCTTTTGCTATCGGAAAGAGTCGAATAATTGGGGCCCAATATAAATAGTGCGTAATGAAGAATGACGTCTCACTTTCATGCCAATGCACTCTTTGAACACTAAGTTCAGAAAATTGTTTCTTAACACAAGCAATTTTAACTAGCATAAAAATAATGCCGAGTGATTGACAAGAAGTGTTGCATTGATTGTAATCGGCCGCTATCGGGCGCATTGTACATATCGTCCGATCTAATGTTATGATTGGGTAAAAAATATGGCCGTTTAGTGGCGATTTTTGAATATACTAACTTGGCCGCTAACAGACCGTTTACATTTTATTGGATCTGAAATCTAAGTTTCAAACAGTCCCCAGTGTGAGTGCCGGTTCTTTATCCGTAAAATGTAATCTTCTTCGATGGGACGTTTTGGAGCAGTCCCTAATATCTTCCAAACGATTGCAAACTTGATCATGGCCAATCCCCAGTGTTCGGGCAGTCGGATTCACTTCGAATGGTCATCCATTCCGGACTCGAGCAGTCCTTAGTCTGCAAGTAATCGGTGGAAAATTGTGAAAAATCCTCCTTATTTCTCCATCCCCCCAGTGTTCGAGTGTGAAGGAGTCGGACACTGGTTTAACGTCTCCGTGTTCGAGTGTGATCACGTTTCCTGAAACAAGGATGCAAAGAAGAACGGAATGGACTTAAAGATGAAGACCGCATTAGAGTGTTCGACTTATCTACCCCGACTAAGAGCATTTCGAGCTCATCGTGTTCGTGGGTGATGTATGTCATCATTCAATTCCAACTATTCTTATCATCTAAAATTGTTAGTACCAAAAACTATAACAAGGTACGCCCGAATTGGAATAAGTAAAAACGAATGTAAAGAGTAAGGTTATACGATACCGAAGGTTTCTAGAAGTAGTATTTCTTCAATTGGGTGATATTCCAATTAAACTCGACCGGTTTCGAGTCTAAAGTTTCCAGCTGATAAGACCCTTTACCGACCGCTGCTTTGACGCGGTAGGGTCCCTTCCAGTTTGCTCCCAACTTGCCTTCATTGGGTTCTTCCTACTTTGGTCGTTTCTCCTTCAATACATAATCACCTGCATTAAAAGTTTGATACCTGATCTTTTTGTTGAGGTAGTTTTCTGCCCTTTGTTTTGAGCTTGTATCCAGATCAACGCCATGTCTTTTTTCCATTCTAGCAAATCCAATTCTACTAACATGGTCTCTATGTTTGATTCGGTCGAATGAGCAAACCGAAGGCTTGATTTGCCGACTTCTACCGAAATCAACGCTTTTGCTCCATAGACAAGTGAAAACAGAGTCTCGCCAATGCGATTTTTCATCGTTGTTCGATGAGCCCACAGCGCACGTAGGAGTTCATCCGACCAATTACCCTTCAACTCGTCCATCCTCGTTTTCAGATACTCAATTATTGTCTTGTTGGAAGACTCAGCCTGTCCGTTTGCGCTGGGATGATATGGAGTTGACGCGATTCGCTTGATCCTCCACTTTTTGAAAAAAGCTGATTTGCCTGTCACGACCCAACCTAGGGCCGCGACGGATAACTGACACTGAGATCATCACTAAACCTACTAATAATCTATGAATAATAGAGATGGCTGGCAACCTGGTTATGAATACACACATATTTACTGAAAACATAAATTCTGGAAAAATGACAAGGCTATCACATGCTGACATACATAACATAGTGACTGAACCACACAGGGACATATCTACAGGCCTCTAAGAGTGCTGAACTGAATATACAAAGGACGGGACAAGGCCTCGCCATACCTACTCGACGTCTGTACAACATAACAAAAGTAATAAACTTCGGTTAAGAGACGGAGTGACTCCAACAGCCGGTAGATAGCCTACTAACGTGGTCCAAGTACTGATCTATCTGTACCAGTGCAGCATGAAATGTAGCACCCCAGAAAAGGGCGTGAGTACGATATGTACAAAGTATGTAAGGCATGAGCATATAATATATGGCATAGCTGAATGAAAATGTAAGGCTAGAATGTAAATATGAAAATATGTGCTGAAGTATAGCAATGAAGCTGGAAATTTGAAACATGAACTAAACATGATCTGAATATAAACTGAAGTATAACTGAATCTGAAATTGAAGACTGAGCTGAACTATACTGATAAATGACTGTAATATGAGTGATAGCTGGTAACTAGAAACTGGAACTAATAGCTGTCAACTGATACTGATACTAAGAACAGGTGGCTGATAACTGAGAACTGATAACTGGTACTGAGCTGAAACTGAACTGCTATCTGAGTTGGTACCTGTCTGGTGCTATGGATTGTATCCCCCCTAAACAGGTAACTGAACATATAAACTAGCCTCATGTATAGTCATGCAGTGTATACAGACGCGTATATAACAAACCTGACAGGTATTATTGGCTATGTCCCCCCCCCCCCCAAGCCAGTAATATCTAATCTTGCTGGTCAGAGTGTGTGAATGACACCCGGTCACACTAGGTGTTTCAACTCCCGCTTGAATCAAAGGGGTTGTGTCCCCCAGACGGGTAGTATCACACGCGATCAGACTGTGTGTCCAATGTCCAGCCTCTTTAGGGGACTACAAATCACACAAAATATGATCACAATATAAGCATAAGCATGTATGAGGCATAAAAAATGTGGCAAAAATAGATATGGACTCAAAGGAATGATGAGAAAACCCCGCATGGAATTATAACACAACCTAGAACTCAGAATTTGTCCAACTCTTTGAATTTCTATAAAAATTTCGGCAGAGTTTCCCCTAAAACTGGATGATCCGCAAAAAACAGAACCAATACTATAATATACATGGGGATAGAAACCCGGATAAACTGATAACATAAACAGATTAAATGGATAACATGATGAAACGACCGGACGACATAACAAATCCGCAGATAGAATGTCTGGACAGCACCATTGTTCTGCTTTGCGACCTAAGTTTTAGAGTGCAGATCAAAGTTATAGAGTGCATGGTCTGCATGAACATTTTAGATATATGTCTTAGTGTTCGAGGGAATGTTAAAGCATCTCAATATCAATTTTGTACAAGGAGTTATGCTAAAACTACTAACAACTGTCCGAAGATAAAAATAATTTTTTATATTTTGAAACATTTTGGGCTCCTGTTTTTGACATCTTTTACCGTGGTTCTTAGCACCAAATTAAGCACATACATAGTTACCTTTATGCCATACAAGTTTTCCACAATAACCATCAAGTTTGGAACTAAGACAAACTTCAAAAGATACAAAACAAATGCCTTGTCGAAAGAAAGGTTTAGCCCTACATACCTTTGATTTTTTTTTATTTCTAAACCTTGTTTCCCTTGAATTCTACACCTTATAAAGCTTAAACAAGCTACAACATAGCATTTAGGTACTTTACTTAGCCATGAAGTAGTTCTAAAACTCAAACTATAGATGAAATTGAAGGTAGCATAACGTTACCTTAATCGCGTAGAGCGTTTTGACGCAATCCATCTTCAATTTCGAGTTAAGATTGGCGTCCTTCCTTCAAAACCATAAAAATGGCTTCAAAACCCAAAAACATACTGCTTCTCTCATGAATTTTCTTGAAATGACGAGAAAAGAGGTGAATTCCTCTTTTATAATAAAAATATTTCACTTATAGTCCTCTTTTGCGTTTACGTCCCTTCTTCTGGCATGACTTCTGACAGTCATATCTTTTTATCCAGATATTGTATGAAAAACTGGTCAAAAACGTTGGAAAATACACTCCAAGACCTTTAATTTGGTATATGATATGTCCCCAAAAGACGTTATATAACACACAGAATTTATTGCTCAAAAAGCTTCGTTACAAGACAAATCCTTAGTCGGTTTTTCCACAACTTAAATATGATTTTTCCAAACTTTATATTCCATATATAAACGTCATATATGGTCATATTATGACTTTAAACTCACTTAAATCATTCTTAACATTTTATTAGAATGATATACGTCACTTTAGATACACGGGGTGTAACAATCTCCCCCCTTTAGGAACATTCGTCCTCGAATGTTAAATGAAGTATGTAGAAGCATTAAGAAAGGATCTGTTACATACCTGAAGTAGTGAAGAGATATAGATATTTGGCTTTCATATCATTTTCAGCTTCCCAAGTCATTTCTTCTACATTATTGCTTCGCCATAGCACCTTAACTGAAGTAATGTCTTTTGTCCTTAGTCGACGAATCTGCCTATCTAAAATTGCAACTGGCACTTCTTCATAAGTCAACTGCTCTGTGATCTGAACATCATTTACTGGTACAACTCTAGAAGGATCTCTGACACATTTTTTTAGCATGGAACATGAAATACTGGATGGACCTCCTGAAGGTCTGCTGGAAGGTCTAATTCGTTGGCAACACACCCAACTCGCCTGATAACCTGATATGGACCAATGAATCTAGGGCTAAGCTTGCCCTTCTTTCCGAATCTCATAACACCTTTCATAGGTGATACTTTCAGGAATACCCAATCGCCAATCTGAAATTCTAAATCTCGACGTCGGTTATCTGCATAGGACTTCTGTCTGCTCTGCGCTGCTAATAATCTTACCCTGATCGACTGAACTTTATCAACGACTTGCTGGATTAAATCTAGAACTATCAATTGAGACTCGGCAACCTCGAACCATCCTATAGGAGACCTGCATTTGCGCCCATACAAAGCGTCATATGGCGCTATCTGTATGCTAGAATGATAGCTATTGTCGTACGCAAACTCTATCAACGGTAGATGTTCACTCCAGCTTCCTCCAAAATCTATCACACAAGCTCAAAGCATATCTTCTAATGTCTGAATGGTCCGCTCAGCCTGTCCATCTGTCTGGGAATGAAATGTTGTACTCAGATTCACCTGTGTCCCTAAACCTGTCTGGAATGATCGCCTGTAATTTGCTGTAAACTTTGCGCCCCTGTCTGAAATGATAGATACTGGAATACCGTGTAGGCGCAATATCTCTTTGATATAAAGTCTGACATAATCCTTCACTGTATATGTAGTTCTAACAGGCAAGAAATGAGCTGATTTAGTAAGCCTGTCAACTATTACCCAGATAGAGTCATACATGCCCTACGTACGGGGTAAGCCTGTAATGAAGTCCATATTCACTGCTTCCCATTTCCATGATGGAATCTCCATTTCCTGCAACAAGCCACTAGGTTTTTGATGCTCGATTTTAACTTGCTGGCAGTGGACACTGAGCCACAAGTTCTGCTATGTCACGCTTCATTCTGTCCCACCAGTAAATCTGCTTAAGATCATGGTACATCTTAGTCGAACTGGATGAACAGTGTATCTGGAATAATGTGCCTCTGTCATAATCTCTCTACGTAAATCTGCAACATCAGGAACATAAAGTCTTATCTTTATACATGAGAACCCCATCACTAGTAACCCTGTATGATGTTTTCGATTTTCTTCTGACCATCAATCTATATTCAACTAGAACTGGATCCTCATACTAGCGTTGTTATCAACCTGTTCTTTAGTTCTTGGAAGTTGTGCTCACAAGAGTCTAACCACTGAAATTTGGCTGCTTTCTGTGTCAATTTGGTTAGGGAAGCTGCAAGGGAAGAAAACCCCTCTACGAACCTTCTATAATAACCTGCCAAACGTAGAAAACTATGTACCTCTGTTGGCGTCGTAGGTCTGGGCCAATTCTTCACAGCCTCGAGCTTTTGGCCATGTACTTTAATTCCTTCTGCTGAAACTATGTGGCCAAGAAATGCCACTGAATCTAACCAGAATTCACACTTCGAGAACTTAGCATATAATTGCTGGTCCCGAAGAGTACCCAATACTGTGTGTAAATGCTCCGCATGTTCTGAGTAAGACTTTAAATAGATGAGAATATCGTCAATAAATACAATCACAAATAAATCCAGATAAGGCCTGAATATGATGTTCATCAGATCCATAAATACTGCAGGGGCATTAGTGAGTCCAAACGACATCACTAAAAACTCATAATGGCCATACCTGGTCCTGAATGTTGTCTTAGGTATATCACATTCTCTGACTCTAACCTGATGATAGTCTGATCGTAAATCTATCTTCGAGAAGCACTTGGCACCCAGAAGCTGGTCGAACAGGTCATCAATCCTGGGCAGAGGGTATTTGTTCTTGATTGTGACTTTATTCAGCTATATTTAATCTATGCACATGCGTAGAGAGCCGTTTTTCTTTTTCACAAATAATACGGGAAAATGCTGGGTCTGATGAGGCTTTTATCTAATAAATCCTTCAGTTGCTCCTTAAGCTCTTTCAGTTCTGCTGGTGACATCCTGTCGGGAGGAATGGATATGGGCTGTGTACCTGGTACTACATCAATAGGAAAATCAATCTCCCGCTCTAGAGGAAGACTAGGTAACTCATCTTGAAACACGTCAGGGAACTCATTCACTACCGGAACTGACTCAAGAGTCAACGTCTCCTTCTCTGAGTCTCGAACATGAACAATATGATATAAGCAGCCTTTTGCGATTAGCTTCCTTGCCTTAAGGTATGAAATAAAAAGACCCTTTGGCGATGCAGAAACACCCTGCCACTTTATAGCTAATTCTCCTGGAAAGTGAAATTGGAGTGTTTTCGTTCTACAGTCAATATTAGCATAACAAGAAGACATCCAATCCATACCAAGAATAACATCGAAATCAACCATTTCTAGCTCAATTAAGTCAGTTGTAGTGATATAGTCACCAATCATCACAGTGCAACCTCTATAAACACGCCTAGCTACTACAAAATCACCAACGGGAGTGGCTACCTCGAAAGGTCTAATTGCCTCTGGTACTATTTAAATTTAATAGCAACAAAGGGAGTAACATACGATAATGTAGAACCAGGATCTATCAACACATATACATCGAGAGAATTTACTAACAGAATACCTGTGACTACATCTGGTGAAGCCTCTTGGCCCTATCGACCAATAAGAGAATATGTGCGATTCTGAGGACCGCCTGCTGTAGGAGCTCCACTTCGACCTCTACCCCAACCTGCTGGTGCCTGAGGAACTTGCCCTTGAGGACGTGCTGGAGCTGATGGAGCTACTGATGATCTGGCTGGCTGGGCTGCACCACTACCACCCCTAGTCGGGCAATCTCTAATGAAATGGCCTGCCTCGCGACAAATATAACAAGTATCAACTCCTAACTAACATGGGCCCAAGTGACATCTACCACAATCTAGGCATCTGGGATATGTCTGACTGGCCGGTACAGAAGTACCACGACCCTGAAATCCTAAAGTCCGTGATGCCTGACTATCTCTGGACTGAGGAGAACTATCAGATCTCGAGCCACAGGACTGTGGAGGTATACTAGCTGGTGGCTATCTAACACTCTGTTGCCTACTCGCTCCAGATGTCTCTCCAAATAAAGCAAAAAATCTGCCCTTCTTATGTGACACTCTATCCCTGTCGGCTCTCTGTTTTTGCTTCCTCTCCTCAAGTGATAAAGCAAACGCCTGAACGCGGGATATGCTCATACCTGGCTGCATAGCAACAGTCATACACTCATTCACCAGGTGTGGACTTAGTCCTACTACATACCTGTGAATTCTGTCCTCCATACTCGCTACCACAGTAGGAGAAAACCTTGATAAAGAATTAAAGCGATAATTATACTCTTCTACACTCAAACTTCCCTGTCTCAGGGTCAGGAACTGATCAGCACATGCTCTCTGTGTCTCTATTGGCATATACTGATTAAGGAAGGCATCTGAGAATTCCTTCCAAGTCGCCGGAGTAGCATCTGGCCCTCTAGACAGCTCCCATGTCTGATACCACCCTGCTGCTAGGTCTTGCAATCTGAATGCAGCAAACTCTATTGACTTTGTGTCTGACACATGCATGATCCAGTAAAGACTGGAGGCTCTAGTCGGATAAAATACCTGATCTTGGATCCAGTATCTCCCTGGGCATCTGTACTATACCGTCTAGCCTGAGCAACTACAATACTAGTCAATAATCTGATGGCGTCCCTCACTTCCTGCCCCTGGCTATCAAGCTGAGGAGCTGGAGGTATGGTAGCTGCAGTACCTCTAATATCGCCTTGAACTGAAGGGATCTGTGAGGCCTCAGATTGAGTCTCAGGTCTGGACTCCTCACTTTCATCCACCTCAGGTGGCACTCTACTAGTACCATGGTCGGCAATGGCCTTGCCTTTTTGGGCAACTGTAGTTTCTTCGGCGGCATCGCTGTATTTAAAACACTACTATTAGAAGGGTGAATTATAAAATCATGGCCCTATCGCACGATCTAGAGAAAAAAGAAAGACAGCCATCCTGAAATGCCTTGTAGCCTCCTGTTTCTAAGTATGGCATGTAACATACTCCTGAACAAGACTCTACTAGACACGGCCTATAGACACCCTAGGACTGAACTGCTCTGATACCACTTTTGTCATGACCCAACCTAGGGCCGCGACGGATAACCGACAATGAGTGTCGATCATTGCTAAACCTACTAATAATCTATGAACATACATATTTACTGAAAACATAAAGTCTGCAAATATGACAAGGCTATCACACGCTGACATACATAACATAGTGACTGAACCACACAGGGACATATCTACATGCCTCTAATAGTGCTGAACTGAATATACAAAGGACGGGACAAGGCCCCGCCATACCTACTCAATGTCTGTACAACATACCAAAAGTAGTAAACTCCATGAGGAGACAGAGTGACTCCAACAGCTGGTAGATAGCCTACTAAGTTGGTCTAAGCGTTGATCTATCTATACCTACACGGCATGAAATGCAGCGCCCCAGAAAAGGGCATGAGTACGATATGTACAAAGTATGTAAGGAATGAGCATATAATATATGGCATAGCTGAATGAAACTGTAAGGCTAGAATATAAATATGAAAATATGTGCTGAAGTATAGCTATGAAGATGGAAATTTGAAACATGAACTAAACATGATCTGAATATAAACTGAAGTATAACTGAATTTGAAACTGAAGACTGAGCTGAACTATACTGATAAATGACTGTAATATGACTAATAACTGGTAACTAGAAACTGGAACTGATAGGTGTCAACTGATATTGACACTAAGAACTGGTGGCTGATAACTGAGAACTGATAACTGGTACTGAATTAAAACTAAACTGTTATCTGAACTGGTACATGTCTGGTGTTATGGGTTGTCCCCTAAAATCAGGTAACTGAACATCTGAACTAGCCTCATGTATAGTCATGTAGTGTATATTGTCGCTATATACGCGTATATAACAAACCTGGCGGGTGTTATGGGCTATATCCCCCCCAGCCAGTAATATCTAATCTCTCTGGTCAGAGTGTGTGAGTGACACCTGGTCACACTAGGTGTTTCAACTCCCGCCTGAACCAGAGGAGCTGTGTCCCCTAGATGGGTAGTATCACAAGTGACCGGACTGTGTGTCCAATGTCCAGCCTCTTTGGGTGACTCCAAATCACACATAATATGATCACAATATAAGCATAAGCATGTATGAGGTACAACATATGTGGCAACAATAGATATGAACTCAAAGGATTGATAAGAATACCCTGCATGGAGTTATAACACAACCTAGAACTCAGAATTTGTCCAGTTCTTTGAATTTCGATAAAAAATTCGGCAGAGTTTTCCCTAAAACTGGATGATCCGTAAAAATAGAACCAACACTATAATATACACGAGGATGGATACTCAGATAAATTGATAACATAAACAGATTAAATGGATAGCAAGATGAGACGACCGGATGGCATAACAAATCTGCATATAGAATGTCTTGACAGCACCATTGTCCTACCTTGCGACCTAATTTTTAGAGTGTAGATCAAAATTATAGATTTCATGGTCTGCATAAAATTTTTAGATATATGTCTTAGGATTCCAGGGAATCTTAAAGCATCTCAATATCAATTTTTTACAAGGAGTTATGCTCAAACTACTAACAACTGTCCGAAGATAAAAACAATTTTTCAGATTTTGAAACATTTCGGGCTGCTGTTTTTGAAATCTTTCACCGTAGTTCTTAGAACCAAATTAATCATATACATGGTTACCTTTATGCCATACAATTTTCCCATAATAACCATCAAGCTTGGAACTAAGACAAACTTCAAAAGATACAAAACAAATGCCTTGTCGAAAGAAAGGTTTAGCCTTACATACCTTTGATTTTTTTTTTTGTTTCTAAACCTTGTTTCCCTTGAATTCAGAACCTTCTAAAGATTAAACAAGCTATAACACAATATTTAGGTACTTTACTTAGCCATGAATTAATTCTAAAACTCAAACTATAGATGAAATTGAAGGTAGCATAACGTTACCTTAATCGCGTAGAGCGTTTTGATGCAATCCGTCTTCAATTTCGAGTTAACATTGGCGTCATCCTTTGAAAATATAAAAATGGCTTCAACACCCAAAAACACACTGCTTCTCTCATGAAGTTTCTGGAAATGACGAGAAAAGAGGTGAATTCCTCTTTTATAATTAAAATATTTTACTTATAGTCCTCTTTTGCGCTTATGTCCCTTCTTCTGGTCTAATTTCTGACAAAAGAGTTAGAAACTACACTCAAAGACCTTCAATTTGGCATATGATATGTCCCCAAAAGACCTTATATAACACACGAAATTAATTGCTCAAAAAGCTTCATTACAAGAAAAATCCTTAGTCGGTTTTTCCGCAACTTAAATCCGATTTTTCTCAAAATTTATATTCAACATATAAACGTCATATGGTCATATTATGACTTTAAACTCACTTAAATCATTCTTAACATGTCATTAGAATGATATACGTCACTTTAGACACACGGGGTATAACATTGCCTCCCAACGAACTGTTTGCCGTTGTCGCAGGTGATCTCCTTCGGGATCTCAAAACGGCACATGATATTTTGGTTGATGAATTTGATGACTTCCTATTCTCGAATTTTAGCCAAGGCAATTGCGTCTACACGCTTAGAAAAATAATTTGTTAAAATCAATATGAATTTTACCCCACCGGGCGCTGTTGGAAGCGGCCCGACCAAATCCATCCCCCATTTCATGAACGGCCATGATGACGTGACCGAATGAAGGGGCTCTGCTTGTTGGTGAATAAGGTTGCCATTTCGTTGACACTTGTTGCATTTTTTAACAAAAGATTTGGCGTCTTCTCCCATCGTTGGCCAAAAGTAGCCAGCTCTAATCAGCTTTCGCACTAAAGATTTGCTTCCGGAGTGATTTCCACACTCGCCTTCGTGCACTTCCCTCATTACATAGCTTGTTTTCCCCGGTCCCATTCATCTTGCCAAAGGGCCACTGAACATTCGCCTATAGAGTTTGTCACCATAAGGCAATATCGGGCCGCTTTGGCTTTGAGGGCTCGAGCAGCTTTCTTGTCTTCGGGAAGAGTGCCCGCCTACAAATAAGATAGATATTTGTTTCTCCAATCCCAAGTAAAGTTGACATTGTTTACCTCATTCCGAACTAGGTTGAGTGGTTCGTACAGGTGTACGACCGACTCGCTGAGATTACCTTCGGTATCAGCCACCGAACCAAGATTAGCTAAGGCATCAGCTTCAGCATTTTCCTCCCTTGGGATTTACATTATTTTCCATTCCTAAAAATAAATTAAGAAACTTTGTACCTTGGCCAATAGTTGCTGCATTCTGGCATCTCGAGTGTTGAACTCTCCTTGAACTTGGTTCACCACCAATTGAGAAAAACTCTTGATTTCCAACCATTTGATTTTCAAGTCTTTGGCTATTTTAAGACTTGCAGCGAGGGCCTCATATTCGGCCTCGTTGTTAGTTTTAGCATGTAAGTTAATAGCATACGTCAGTTTCTCGCCCGTTGAGGCAATGAGCAAAATTCCGAGGCCTTGTCCCTTTAACATTTGCGGCACCATCCATGTAGAGTGTCCATACTCCTGGTCTGGATCTCTCATTATTAACTCCTCTTTCTTTTCCTCTGGAAGAATACTTGCGCTAAAATCTACTACAAAATCAGCCAACACTTGTGATTTGATGGTGGTGCGAGGCTGATAAGTGATGGCGTACTCACTTTACTCGATCGCTCATTTCATTTATCGATCGGATAAATCCGGTCGATGCAAGATGCTTCGTAAAGGAAACGTAGTTACAATAGATATAGCATGACATTGAAAATATGGTCTTAGTTTTCGTGCAACTATAACAAGTGCTAATGCTAGCTTTTCTAGATGTAGGTATCTTGTCTCGGTATCAAGTAAAGTTTTACTAACATAATAAATAGGGAATTGTTTACCTCCATCCTCACGGACGAGCACTGCACTTACGGCCACTTCTGAGACATCAAGGTAGAGAAGCAACACTTCCCCGTCTACTGGTTTTGAGAGCAACAGAGGGTTTGATAAGTATTGCTTCAGCTCTTTCAAGGCCTGCTTGCATTCTGGCGTCCAATCAAAGCTTGTGTTTTTCTTCAAGACTAAAAAGAATTTGTGATATCATTCGGATGACCTCGAGATGAACCTGCTGAGATAGGCTACCCGACCAGTCAATCGTTGAACGTCCTTCACCTTTGTGAGCTCATTTGGTATGTCTTCGATTGATTTAATTTTGTCTGGATTTGCTTCGATCCCTCTTTGAGATACGATGAATCTCAAGAACTTGCCAGATCCGACCCCAAATGTGCACTTCTATGGGTTCAGCCTCATGTCGAATTGCCTCAATATTGTGAATGTCTCTTTCAAATTATCTAAATGATTTTTCGCTTTCAATGACTTCACAATATATCATCTATATAAACCTCCATAGTTTTTCCGATCAAATTCTTGAACATGGTCGTGACCAACCGTTGATAGGTAGCCCCGACATTTTTGAGGCCGAAGGGCATGACCATATAACAGTAAGTCCTTCTGTCCGTTATGAATTGAGTTTTCTCCTGATCCTCTGGCTCCATCAATATCAGATTGTATCTTGAATATGCATCCAAAAACTTAACATTTCGTGCCCTACATTCAAATCGATCAGTTGATCGAAGTGAGGCAACAGAAACAAGTTTTTTGGGCACGCCTTGTTTAAGTCGGAGTTGTCTATACATACTCTCCACTTCCCATTCTTCTTTGGGACTACGACCGTGTTAGCGAGTCACTCTGGATATTTTAGTTCTCTGATAAATCTATTTTTCAATAACCTATCCACTTTGTCGCAATGACCTTTCTTCTGAATCCCCCATTAGGTCGTTTCTTCTATTTCACCGGTCGATGCGATGGATCGACATTTAACTTGTGAGTAATAACTTTTGGGTCTATCGCCTTCATGTTCGCGTGGGACCAAGCAAAGCAATCAACATTGTCTTTGATAAAAGAGATTTTCTCCGCTTTCATGTCAGTGTCCAACTCTGCCCCAACATATACTTTCCGTTCTGGTTTGTCTTCAAAAAGAGCAACTTCTTCCAATTCTTCTTTCGTCGAGTCCCCAGCTTTCTGTTTATTTGATTCCATAACACATGCCGGAATTTTGGCGGAGTCCCTGTCCGTTGGGTTTGGCTCCATTTTGTCTTCTTCGGCCAAAGATTCTGGTGACTGTAATTGCTATTTCGGGGCGCTCGAATTAGCACCCTCTTTTACCGCCACTAAATAACATTCTCGGGCAGTCTGCTGTTCACCCGTAACTTCTCTTATTCCCCATGGGGTGGGAAACTTGACTACTTAATGAAAAGTCGACGGGACCGCTCCCATGGCGTGGATCCACGGTCGACCCAAAATCACGTTGTAAGCCACATCTCCTCCCATCACTTGGAACAAGGTTTCATTCTCAACACCTTCTGTATATGTCTTTATCATGATTTCTCCTAACATCGTTTCACTTGAATTATTGAATCCCGATAACACTGTAGACCTGGGTATAATCTTATCGGTTAACTGTAACTGTTCAACCACCCTTGATTGTATTATACTGACCGAGCTGCCTGGATCGATAAGAACTCATCTGACGTCGGCATCATCTACTCTCATTGTGACTACTAGGCATCATGATGGGGATGTATTCTTTCATCAAAATCGTAATCCCCAAACACAATGTCGTCATTCATGATTTCTCGCGTCTGTTTATCTCTCGTGAATGATACTTTCACATACTTCTTTGTTGTGTATGTTACCCCATGGACCTCAGCCCCTCTGGTGATGGCATTCACCATTTTCCTCGGAGCCGGAGTCTTTAGCGGCTGATGGTCATCTTTCTTCTTATATAAATTCTCCTTTCCTCTTTCTGTCAGAAATTCCGTCAAATGTCCACTTTCGAGCAACTTAGCTACCTCATAACGTAGAGCCTTACATTCTTCAGTCGTATGCCCATGATCTTGATGGAAAGCACACCACAAGTTGACATCCCTATTGTTCGGATGAGTTTTCATGCGACCATGAAATTTCACCACTTTTCACCCGCTCCGCTCAATGCGTTCACCAAACTTGCTGTCGAAACACAAAAATTGTACTTTGAAATTTTTGGAGGTAGTGTGTCCTTTGGAGCCAAAGATGGACTCGGCTGACTCTTTTAGCTACTAGCCTCGTATCCGTTCCTACTTGGATGAGGGAAACTGTAGGGCTTGAACCGCTGCTGAACCCTGAGACTTCACCTATCATTTTCGACCCTCCGTAGAGCCTGTCGCTCATATCGTTGATTGTAAAGGGATAATTGTAATTCTTCCTCCTCCGCCCTGATCTTTGGCTCACATTCACGGTGTAGATTGTCAAAAGTGGTCGGAATGATTTCTCTCAATCAATCTTTCAATTTCCTGCATGCCTCTGATGTGTCGTTACTCAAATTATTTATAAAAGACGAACAAGCCCATCTTTCTTCGACATGTGGGATGCTTATCTTTTCTGTGTTAAACCGTTTCAAATATTCTTTGATCGTTTCATTGGGCCGCTGCCTTATGTTCAATATATCCTCCAATCTCCGTTCTATCTTTTTAGCTCCAGTGCGTGCCCGAATAAACTTGGCTGCCACGTCATCAAAATTTGCTATCCCATTTTCGGGCAACTGTATGTATCACTTTAGCGCTCCTCCTCTTAGTGTTTCACAAAATATCTTTAGGCTCACTGAATTGATCTCGTCTGCTGTCAGATCATTCGATTGTACTGTAATCGAAAACATATCTATGTGGTCCCTCGGATTTGTAGTTCCATCATACCTCAAACTCTCCGGTAGTTTGAAAGTCTTAGGAATCGGCAATGGAGCTGCACTTGGTGGAAACAACCACTTTGTGATTGACTTTGTGGCGGCATCCTCCGTTAACTTTGGAACTCCTGGCAACTTTTCCATAAACGACTTCATCTCATTAAACTTCTTCTCCATTGTGTAATTCAACAATGTCTTCATCGTAGCCAACATCCTTGCTTCTGTCATAACGGCGGAGCTCCCGCAGCCACGGCGGTCGTACCTAACCCTCCGAGTCCCACTCCCGCTTCAGGTCTCCCTATTACTTTGTCCTGAGGAACAGAGATTAGAGTGCCTGCGGGGGGTGTTTCTAGGAAGGTAGGCGCTCCATGACTTGTAGAACCAAACAGAAGCTGCAAGTGTTCACTTATTGATATTTGGCTATTTTACCTATATTTTGAGGGTAGTTTTACCATGTTATGATAGTACACCTAAAAGTTTATATGCAAAATTCTCAAGAGTTGATACTAATTGAGTTGTTTGGTGTTGTAGGATTTGAATATGGTGAATTGAGCAAGAAAGTGCTAGTTTTGGAGCTAAAAGTGAAGATGTTGAAGAGTTCAAGTGTGTGCCACGCGAGTGATACGAGAATAAATAGAGTCTTTGCTTAGGAATTGAATAAAAATTTCAGCGCAGGCCAAATACGCGAGCGCCACGCGAGCTGAATTGCCAGGAGAAAATCAGTCCGCGTGGCACGCGGGTACCACGCGAAGCACAAAGCTGTTAGGCGAAATTTTAAGAGATTTTTGGTACTTTTGCTTAGTTTCCTACAGGGTATAAAAGCTTCTTTTGTCTCCATTATGAATTATACACTAGGAAAGTGCCAAAAAGGAGGCTAGAGCTTTGGCGACTTCAAGAACACGAGTTTTTCCTAAATTCTTCCTTACTTTTTGTAATTTATTCATTCATGAATTATTTTGATATGACTATCATGAACATGAGTGGCTAATTTACCCATTCTAGAGTTGATTGAACCACTCCAATACTTATGTGTTATGAATATTTATTTCAATGAACGAAACTTGTGAATCCTTCCTATCTAAGTGTTTATGTTTTGATTGCTATTAATTGGAAGAGCTCCCAATTGATTGTTCCCATTATTCTTGTGTGTCTAGGGATAGATTCATAGGTTTGGGTTAAACACATAACAATATTTCAACCTAATACCAAGGTATTACTTAGGTTGTCAATAAGGTGATTTGTGACCATTGACCCTGATGTTGAACTAAACTTGTAGTCCTAGTTATCTTCATTAATTAGTTGGAAAATTGGTTCGTGAAAGTTACTACTATTACATGGAAGTGAATAGTTGTATAATTGGAGCAAGTGTTCAATAGGAAGAAAACCAAGTTAAATTTATTTAAAAAATTATTCTAACACATAGGTAGGAGTTGGGTAAATCAATCCTAGGCTTTTAAATCCTTGATTAATTATTTCTTAATATTTTGCTATTTACTTTAGTGTTAATTAGTTGTTTCATTGAAACCACCATTCAAATGCAAACCTTGGGAGTTAATTGGTTAGATAAATTAGTTAGAATAACAACTAGCTTTTTAGTGTTCCCTGTGGGATTCGACCTCGGGACTTTAAGTACCGAGCTATATTTGCTGCGACCGCTTAGTCCCTTTTATAGGGCGTAGTTGGGCGTGATCAAATTTTGGCGCCGTTGCCGGGAAACACGGTGTTATTTTAGTTGTTAAAATAACTAGTTTTATTTCTCAATTGACTTCACTTTTGTCATCTTGAGTTAACTCTTTGGAATTTGTGTGTTTCAGGTGTATGCGTTCTGTAGAGTTGAAACTGAGTTTGACCCAGAGATTGAGAGGACATTCCACGCCTTAAAAAGGGCGAATACTGTTGGCAATACACTTAGAAAATCAGAAACCAAAGAAATTGAGATGGCTGAAGATTTGGCACTTAATGCTTTTGCTCAGCCTGTGGCTGGAAACTTGGCTTCTACTATTCAGCTTCCGGACATTGAAGCTGAGAGTTTTTACATCACCCAAACCATGGTTAGTCTGTTGTCCAATGCTGGATTGTTCGCGGGTAAATCCACTGATGATCCTCAGAAGCATTTGAAAAAGTTTATGAGGGTGTGTGAAACTCAGAAGCATGCCCGAGTTCCGGCTGAGGTCGTGCGACTAATGCTATTTCCGTTCTCTTTGACGGATGATGCTAGTGACTGGTTTGGCTCTTTACTAGTCAATTCTATCACTTCGTGGGATGAGTTGGTGATCAAGTTCATGAAGAAATTTTTCCCACCAAACAAAACTGCGAAGTTGGTTGATGAGATACTCATGTTCAGGCAGACCCCGCTCGAGACTCTGCCAGAGGCTTGGGAGAGGTTCAAGAGCTGTTTGCGAAAGTGTCCCCATCATGGAATTCCTGATCAGATGTTGGGACAAAGAATTTGCATTGGCATGAGTGATCAAATCAAGGGCAATTTAGATGCAGCTGGTGGAGGAGCATTCTTGAGTAAAACATTTACTGAAGCAAAAGCTCTCCTCGATACCATGGCTCAAAATTCAGGCTGGTTGACTAGAGATACATCTGCTGGTTCAGGCCCAAAGGTTTTGGCTGCTGGAATTGATCATGGGGTTGAAGAGCAAATATCAAGGCTGCAGACTACGCTGGATGTGGCTTTGAAACAATTTAATGAAAACATGCTGAAACCCGTTAACCAAGTGGACACACCTGATCCTGGTAATTTTGCTGACTCTGATTTATTGGGTTATACTGAAGATGCCAATTTTCTGAATTATGGGCAGAGGCAGCAATACAATCAGCAGGCTCCAGTTAGACAGACACAACAACCAGCTCCATACAACACTGCCAGACAGCAGGGACAACAAGTTCCTTACCAGAGACAAGCAGCTTAAAATAACCAGCAGGTAGTATTACCTACACAGCAAGCTAATGATATAGCTTACATTAAGAGTATGGTGCAGTCCATGGTGGGAGTACACAAGAAGTTGCAAGATCAAGTTACAGCCCATGACACTGCCATTAAGGGGATAGAGACACAGTTGGGACAACTAGCCATTGCTCTGAACAATAGACCTCAGGGTACCTTGCCAGGAGACACAATGGTAAATCCAAAGGATGCAAATCCTAACCAAGTGATGGCAGTTAGCTTGAGGAATGGTAGAGATTTAGACAAAGAGCAAGAATTGTCTAAGGAAGAGGTGCCCAGTGTGCCAAAAGCTAACCCTGTGGATGTTCCAGCTAAAGTTGGTGACAAGGATGAAGCTGAAAAAGAGATTACACCTGATCCTGTGACTAAGCAACCTGAAAAGGTAAATGAAGAGGTAAGTGTAAAGCGTAAGACACCACCTCCCCCTTACCCCCAAAGGCTCATAAAACAGCAAAAAGAGAGCCAGTACAAGAAATTCATTGATATGCTTAAACAATTACATGTTAACATTCCTTTACTTGAAGCAATTAGAGATGTACCTGGTTATGCTAAAATGCTGAAAGATCTTTTGTCTAGAAAGTTTGATTTTCAGGATCTGGCTACGGTCACTCTGACTCACACTTGCAGTGCTGTGGTGACTAAGCCTGTGGCGCAAAAGCTGGCAGACCCAGGTAGTTTTACTATACCTTGCACGATTGGTAAGCACACTTTTGTTAGAGCCTTACTTGATTTAGGAGCTAGTATAAATTTGATGCCTCTATCTATCTATAAAAAGCTTGGTATTGGCAGAGCTAGACCCACTTCTATGAGTCTTCAGCTAGCTGATAGGAGTGTTAAGAGACCTGCAGGGATTTTAGATGATGTTCTAGTGCAAGTGGATAAATTTGTATTCCCTGCAGACTTTGTGATTCTTGATTGTGCAGTTGATGAGGATACCCCTATTATTTTAGGGAGACCTTTCCTTGCTACAGGGAAGGCTATTATAGATTGTGAGGCTGGTGAGATGAAGATGAGGTTAAATGACGAGGAGGTGACCTTTACTGTTCAAAAATCTATGAGGAGACCTAGTGAGTTTGCTAATTGTTCCATGGCTAATGTCTTAGAGGTAGATGATTTTGAGGATGATGAGTCTTACTATCCTAATGACCAACTAGAAGCTTGTATTATGAATATGGACATCCTTGATGGGGAGGAATGGGATGAGACTATGTTGGCCTTAGAAGGGCGCGGGTTTTGGCATAGAGAACCACGATTTGAGCCACTTGATTTGGCTAATAGGATAGCGCCACCCGCAAAACCATCTATAGAGGAGCCCCCTCAATTGGAGCTCAAACCATTGCCCGAGCACCTGAAATATGTTTTCCTGGGACCTAACTCTACTTTGCCTGTTATTATCTCATCTAGTTTGTCAGATATGCAGGTTTTGAAAGAGTGCAAGCAAGCGATTGGATGGACTATTGCTGACATCAAGGGATTAAGCCCAGCTTTTTGCATGCACAAGATTCTGTTGGAGGAGGGTGCTAAACCTTCAATAGAGCATCAAAGAAGGCTAGTCCCAAACATGAAAGAGGTAGTCAAGAAAGAAATAATAAAGTGGCTGGATGCAGGTATTATCTTTGCAATTTCTGATAGTCAATGGGTAAGTCCAGTCCAGTGTGTGCCAAAGAAAGGTGGGATGACTGTTGATAAGCCTCAAATCGAGCTTAGAGTACTTACCATAAAGAGCCGGGATTGGAGGATGCAAGGGACGAGAGGTCAAGAGCATCGGACATGAATTGAAGCCGTTCCGGAAGAACCAGGCTGAGGCGCCCCGCCCATGCCATCCAGGCGCCCCGCGCCAGGAAGCAAAGGGGCCAGGCGCTCCGCCCACCCAGGGGGCGCTCCGCCCAGCCCCCTCCACTGCCCAAGTTCGCGGGCGCTCCGCCCAAGGGGAGGCGCTCCGTCCCAAAAGCTGAAGCACGGGATTTTAAGTGTGTTTTGTCTATTTTGGCCCTACGTGGTCTTTTATCTTTAAGGCCTAAGTGTGGGCATTCTAGACCTTTTACTTAGTGCCTAAAAACCTCTATAAATAGCTAGATAGCTTATTTCATTGGAAGTTAGTTAATGTTGAATTGAGAGAATAGAAGATAGAATAGGCTTGGCCGTTCTTGTTGAAGCTTGGCTTCATGTATCTCTTACGTTGAATCCATGGAGGATCACCGCTAGTGTGAGTCCCGTTTAATGGTTCAAGTCTCTTCTCCCTTTTGAATAAATCTATGTGTTTAGTTTGATTCATTCTTTTCTTCTACTTTCTATTCTTCCCCATCCCTATTTCTTGGTTATCGTGTCTTAATTGCTTCCGCCTCTATTTTACTTGCTTTCGCGATTTTGAGTCTTATCAGTTTGGTATCAGAGCAAGGCTCGGGTTTCGTTTTAACGAATCCACGTTCCTTGTTCATCCTATCTTTAGTTTAGTTTATTGTTGTTATTTTTCTTGTTCTTGAAGAAAAGAAGAAAAACACAAAAAAAAAAAAAAAAAAGTAGAAAAGTGAAAAATACAAAAATTGGTGTAACTTTGTGGTGTGATCGATTCGTGTTATGGGTGTTATAGATTCTTGATCCTTGCTGAAAACCCGACGTTTGGGTACCACAATCTTGTGGATTGGATTGATTTGAAAATTTGAAACCCCAAATTGTTAAACCCTCCCAAAACCCTTTGTTCTTGATGAATTTGGTTGATTCTTTGGTTGTTTGATTATGGGGTTGTGGAATTGATTACCGGGGTTTGTTCTTCATTGCAAAACAAACAAATTGAAAAAAGAATCGTGTGATTTGGAGTTCGGTAACATCGATTTTGAAGAATCGAAACCCACCTTGAACCTTTGAAACCCTTGTTGAAAACCCTCAACTTGAAACTTTGAATCATGATTGTGCCTTGTTTGTTGGATGTTTGGGTGTGAAATCTATTGGGGTTTGAAGGTTATATCAATAATCAACTTTGGGTACCTTGAATTTATGCAAAAAACGTTGAAATCGGACCCAAAATTGGCTTGGAATTGAAGAAAATCGGAGTTGGAAAAGGCTGAACCCGACCCCCAAGCAGACCGCCCACCCCCTAGGCGCCCCGCCTACCCTACCTCACTGCCTACCAAGGCAGGCGGACCGCCCACCCACCCCAGGCGGACCGCCCAGTGAGCTGGTTGCTTGGTTTCGCTCCGTTTCATAGTTTTTTTGTGTTTGTTTCGATTCCGAACTTCTTGGTTAGTGTTTCTAAGGTATTAGTCCTACTTTATTGAAACTAATCTTTGCTCATTAGGGTGTTGTGTGTCTTGGAGTCTTTACTTAAAGTCGTAGAATTTGCTTGCTTCAAGTGCGCGTTAAATTAGCTTCCGTACATCGAGTCCCTTAAACTCCATTCCGAGCCATTACTTGGGTGCATTAGTTGATTGATCTTGCCATTGTGATTACTAAGAGACAAGAAGGTCTTGAGTGGAAAAAGGCTTGAGTGGTGAGAACAATAGAGTGTGGTCACAAAAGCCAACGACCTTGAGTGTATACACGAGTGGTAAATTGAGTGACATCTTTTGAGTGATACACGTGAGGGAGTGAATTTGTGAGGTCCTATACTTTTTGGTTACAACTATGGCTTCGGATGACGATTGTGGAGGGTATGACTCATGTGGAGATGATGGAGACTATGGTTCCTATGATGGTGATGATGGGTATTGCTATGACGATTCGGGGAACCAAGGCTCGTATGATGATGAAGCAGGTCACTATGTTGATTATGAAGATGAAGAAGACTATGGGGCTTGCGAAGATGAATATGAAGAACCTTATGCTCCAAGTCAAGAATATGAAGATGGTGACGCTTTAAGGTATGATGATCCTACTTACTCTTCTTGTGATGAATTTGAACATGATGATAGTGACATAGAGAGAATGGATGATGAGGTTGATTATACGAATTGTGCTTATGCATCTTCTCTTGGTGTTGCTTATGGTGTGCAAGGGATTAGTAGGGATCCTTCCATTAGTATGGGAGGAGGTGGTGGTTGTTCCATGGGAAATGGGAGGTTTGCATCTTCTAGCTCCCATGTGAAGGGTGGAAGGAGAAATGGTATTGCTCTTACCGTGGTAGGAATGCATTGCTCTAGTAGTGGTGGTAGGAGTGGTGCTATGGGCTATGAAACCAAGGCGAGAGGCAATTATGGGTTCCATAGTGGTATTTCTTCCCCAACTTTCAACAACACTTCTAATGTTGGAAGAGTGACGGGAAGTGGAGGTTGTTCTAGTGGTGTTGCCACTAGTGGAGGGATAAGGAGAACTCAACTTGGGGGTGATGGTTTTCTTGGACTTGATCCTATACAAGACATGTGTGAGTGTAGGTTCATTTTTGAGGTGAATGGTAGAGGAGGATGCTTGCTCAAGGTTAGTGAAGCCTATGCTAATTTTGTTAATGTCTCTTGGGTTAATAAACTAATGATACCATGCTACAAATTGAAATATCCTTATGAGTATCAAGGAGTTTGGATTACTAGTGAATCTCAGGTACTCATATCTCAAGGGAGTTACAAGGAATATATTTGGTGTGATGTGTGTCCCATGGAGCATTATGGTGTTTGGCTAGGACAACCGTGGTTGCAAGGTAAGAGGGTGCGGTATGATATCGTGAAGGATGTGTACAAAGTGAGCAAGGGGCAAAGAACTTGTGACATTGAACCTTGCCGGGCAAAGTTTAAGTTCTATCCTAGTACATTCTCTCGGCCTGTGACAAGGGGAAAGGAGCAAGTATCTCAATCCAAGGATGCAAGAAAGCAAACAAGAAATCCTACAATCACAAGCAATGGTGGGACTAGTGCAAGAAAAGAGTTGACAATTGTCAACAAGGTGAACCCCAAGCCACAAGCTCCAAAGCCAAGTGGTTCACCAACAAAGAAGAAAGAGACCTCAAGTGATGAGTCTCTTAGTCCTAGATTCCGGGTTGATGTAAAAAGTCCACCTACTCCGGCTATGGGTATTCTTGGGCCTCGTCCCAACTCACCCGAATTTGAGAGACAAAAGATTGAGAGGAGTAAGGGAGTGACCGGTGACATTCCTCGAGTGGAAAAAGGAGAGGATGTGTTGAGTGATGTGAGTGGGGTGTCACCACCCGGATCTACACCTAACCTTGAAAAGAAAATGAGAGAAAAGAAAGAGGGAAAAAGGAGTGAGGACACCCCTTATTCTAACCTTAACCCTTTATCTTTTTCTTCTACTTTTGTGAATGCTTGTGTAGGTACTCTTGGAGACAAAGCAATGGAGCCTCAATCATGTTCCAAGATTGATGGACAAAGTGAAGAAGATCTTCAATGTGAGCTTCAAGGTGAAGGGACAATCCAAGACATTTCAAGTGCATTGCGTGAGCGAGATGGCCACTCAAAGGTATGTGAAAGTTCTTCCCTTGGACGAGTTACTTCTTTGTCTTATGATAGCGTTTATGAAAACTCAACACTAGTTGATGATGTGTATGATTACAATGTGTTTGCAACTAGTGAAGAGTCGAATGGTCAACTTGTGTGTGATTGTGAACCACTAGTTGAGAGGGATGATAAGCCACCTAATGATGTGAGCTCGGTTTTCATTGAACCTATCATTAGTGAGGAATGTGTAGTTGACCTTGCTTGTGAACCTTGTTATGACACCCCACCTATATTTGATAAAGGGGAAGATGAGTTGAATGAATACCCTATCATTTTCCCTTGATGAATTGCTTGATAATGGTTGACCTATGTATCGTAGTGAGGATGGTTGTGACCTTGAGGAGTCTCTAGAGTGTGAGATGGACCGATTTGTTTTTGATGACTCCTCGGGTGTGGGTAAAGAACCTAGTCTTAATACCATGTTTTTATGTGTCCATGAATTTGAGGTGCATGCTTTTACATTTCCATTATGTGAAGATAATCTCATTTGTGGTAGCGAATTGTATCGGACTAGAATTGATAGTAAAATAGACCCTCCATGGTATGTAAAGATAGACTCTAAGGATGATCCATTGTTTGGAACTACAAGCGGGATGAATGGTCTTGATATTGGTTGTGTTGAACCATCTTCTAGTAGTCCTAGCCTTCATTGTGTGGACTATAATGATGAAGGGCCGATTTTGGAGACCTTCCTTTGGAGTTTGCCTAGTGAGGGAGATTGTCTTAGAGATGGATTTGGAGGTGAGGAAGCCACTCTTGGTGCGTGTAAGAGTGCTTCCAAGAAGGGGAGTGGAGCATTTGATGTTAGTTGCCAATTGAACTATTTTGTTTACTCCACCCCACATGTTGATTACACCTTGGGTGTTGGGCATGCCAAAGTCAATGAGTCACATTGTGATAGTAATGCATTGAAGGTTTGGTGTGTTGACCATAAGCTTGGAGGTCATAAGGAACTTAGTTGCTCAATCTTTCATGTTCCATGTCTTATTGATCTATTTGCTTGTTATGGAAGTGAGTGCTTTTCATTGTTGAGCCAAGAACGTGTTGTTTCCTTTGGAGACCTCTTCTTTTTTATTGGTATTGATACTTGACTCTATCACAAAAGTGTGCTTTCCATAGCACTTGCACTCACTCTTGTTGGACTTGCTTACTCTTGTAGTGGGAAGTTTTGGTTTGTTCTTAATGGACTTGGGGATTATAGGAATTTTGATGGCTTGATCTTGCATATTCTCTACCCTATTGATCTCTTTGATGATTCATGTATTGAGTGCACCCATTGGGGAAGCCAAGTACTTGTTGTTTTCTTTGGAAACATGCGCTTTATCATTGTCATTGATACTTGGCTATACCATAAGAGTGTGTTTTCCACACTACTTGCACTAACCTACTCTTGTAGTAGGATATTTGGCTTGTTCTTGTCTTTGATTTTAGGTCTTGATGGTTTGATTTCGAGGAAGAAATCCTTTCAAGAAGGGGAGGATGATAAGCCTCAAATCGAGCTTAGAGTACTTACCATAAAGAGCCGGGATTGGAGGATGCAAGGGACGAGAGGTCAAGAGCATCGGACATGAATTGAAGCCGTTCCGGAAGAACCAGGCTGAGGCGCCCCGCCCAGGCCATCCAGGCGCCCCGCCCAGGAAGCATAGGGGCCAGGCGCTCCGCCCACCCAGGGGGCGCTCCGCCCAGCCCTTTCCACTGCCCAAGTTCGCGGGCGCTCCGCCCCAAAAGCTGAAGCACGGGATTTTAAGTGTGTTTTGTCTATTTTGGCCCTACGTGGTCTTTTATCTTTAAGACCTAAGTGTGGGCATTCTAGACCTTTTACTTAGTGCCTAAAAACCTCTATAAATAGCTAGATAGCTTATTTCATTGGAAGTTATTTAATGTTGAATTGATAGAATAGAAGATAGAATAGGCTTGGCCATTCTTGTTGAAGCTTGGCTTCATGTATCTCTTACGTTGAATCCATGGTGGATCACCGCTAGTGTGAGTCCCGTTTAATGGTTCAAGTCTCTTCTCCCTTTTGAATCAATCTATGTGTTTAGTTTGATTCATTCTTTTCTTTTACTTTCTATTCTTCCCCATCCCTATTTCTTGGTTATCGTGTCTTAATTGCTTCCGCCTCTATTTTACTTGCTTCCACGATTTTGAGTCTTATCAACTATGGTTTAAAATGAGAATAATGATCTAATCCCCACTAGAACTGTAACTGGCTGGCGAATTTGTATGGACTATAGGAAGTTGAATAAAGCTACTAGGAAAGATCACTTCCCCCTTCCCTTTATTGATCAAATGCTTGACAGATTGGCAGGGAGGTCCCATTTTTGTTTTTTAGATGGTTACTCGGGGTATAACCAAATTCACATTGCCCCTGAGGACCAAGAGAAAACTACCTTCACATGTCCCTATGGCACCTTTGCTTTTCAAAGGATGCCCTTTGGTCTATGTAATGCGCCTGCCACCTTCCAAAGGTGTATGATGGCTATCTTTACGGACATGGTAGAGGATATTATGGAAGTATTTATGGATGACTTCTCTGTGGTAGGTAACTCTTTTGATGAATGTCTGACTAATCTTGAGAGTGTGTTGAAAAGGTGTATTGAAACTAATCTTGTGCTTAACTGGGAGAAGTGCCATTTTATGGTACAAGAGGGGATAGTCTTAGGGCACCAAGTGTCAAGTAGAGGGATTGAGGTTGATAAAGCCAAAGTAGAGGTAATTAAGGAATTGCCTGAACCCACCTCGGTGAGGGCGATTCGTAGCTTTTTAGGCCATGCTGGCTTCTATAGGAGATTCATTAAGGACTTCTCTAAAATTTCTCATCCCTTGTGTAAATTGCTTGAAAAGGATCACCCCTTTGTTTTTTCTGATGAGTGCAGGTTAGCTTTCAAGGAGCTAAAGGAGAGGTTGGTGTCAGCACCAATCATTATAGCACCTAATTGGGATGAGCCATTTGAGTTGATGTGTGACGCAAGTGACTATGCTGTGGGTGTCGTGCTTGGACAAAGAAAAGATAAAATAATGCACCCAGTCTACTATGCCAGTCGCACACTGAATGGAGCAAAATTGAATTACACCACTACTGAGAAGGAGATGCTAGCTGTAGTATTCGCCTTTGACAAGTTCCATTCTTACCTACTTGGTTCGAAGGTGGTGGTGTATACAGACCATGGTGCAATCCGGTACTTGGTGGAGAAAAAGGACTCCAAGCCCCGTTTGATACAGTGGGTGTTGCTGTTACAAGAGTTTGATTTGGAGATCCGTGATCGTAAAGGTACTGAGAACCAGGTTGCAGACCATTTGTCTAGACTTGAAGTAGCTGAGAAGCGAGTTGAGGAAGGTGAGATTTGGGAAAACATTCCAGATGAACAATTGTTGGCCACTACATTAGAAGAAATTCCATGGCACGCTGATATTGCAAATTATCTGGTAAGTTAAATAATTCCTCATGATTTTGACTCGGCGAAAAAGAAAAGGTTCTTGTATGAATGTAGATCTTATTTTTGGGATAAACCTTATTTGTTTAAGATATGTGTTGATAACATGATCCGGAGATGTGTCCCCGAGATAGAGCAATCTTCCATTTTGCAGGCATGTCATTCTTCACCTTATGGAGGACATTTTGGAGGGACCCGGACAACTGCTAAGGTATTGAAAGCGGGCTTCTTTTGGCCTACTTTGTTCAAGGATGCTAACATTTGTGTCCGGGCTTCTGATGAGTGCCAGAGGACCGGCAATATCTCTCGTCGTCATGAGATGCCTATGAAACCAATCTTGGAGATTGAGGTATTTGACGTGTGGGGGATAGATTTCATGGGTCCATTTGTTAGCTCCTATGGGAACAAGTACATACTTGTAGCAGTAGATTACGTCTCCAAGTGGGTCGAGGCTGTTGCTCTCCCCACTAATGATGCTAAGGGAGTTACTCAGTTCCTTAAAAGGAACATCTTCTCTAGATTTGGTACTCCTCGGGCTATCATTAGTGATGGGGGAAGTCATTTTTGCAACCAAGTGTTCAAGAGGTTACTGGAAAAGTATGGTGTTCATCATAAAGTTGCCACACCTTACCACCCGCAGACCAGCGGGCAAGTTGAGGTCTCAAATAGAGAGATTAAAAGTGTGCTTCAAAAGACTGTAAATGCTACCAGGATTGATTGGGCAAGGAAGCTGGATGACGCCTTATGGGCTTATAGGACTGCTTACAAGACACCTATAGGGATGACTCCTTACAAGATGGTGTTCGGGAAGGCATGTCACTTGCCTATAGAGTTAGAGCATAGAGCTTTATGGGCTCTTAGGAGGGTAAATTTGAATTATGCCTCTGCAGCTTCTGGCAGGATCAACGAGCTGCACGAACTTGAGGAGAGACGCTTTAACGCTTATGAGAGTGCGAGACTATACAAGGAGAGGATGAAAAACTTGCATGACAAGAGGATAATAGATAGGAGCTTTGAGCCGGGCGAACAGGGATTGCTTTATAATTCTAGAGTTCGTTTGTTCCCTGGTAAGCTTAAGTCGAGGTGGTCTGGACCATTTAAAGTTGTGCAAGTGGCCCCTCATGGAGCTGTGGAAGTAGAGACCGAGGATGGTTCAAGAAGATTTAAGGTAAATGGGCAAAAGTTGAAAAGTTACTATGGAATGGAAGAAGAGGTCAAGGTGATCTCTGTCTAGCACTTTTACGAGTGATTGAAGCGTGCATAATATCGTGCCATGACTTTAAATAAGGAGCTTCTCGAGAGAAAACCCGTGTTTGTAATTGTAAACAAAAGAAAAAAATAAAAAAAAAAAAATAATTAAAAAAATATACAAAAAGAGTCGTGCCACGACATTAAATAAGGCGCTGCGTGGGAGGCAACCCACGATTTTAGTTAGTTTTATTGTTTATTAATTTTTATTTTAATTATAGGGTATTAATGTTTGATCAAGTTTTGTAGGATTAATTGACAGTTGCAGAGTTCGTGGAACATGCGAAGGTGAATCAAGATGAGCAAGTTGAAAAAATGGCATGAAACGAGGTGAGTAACGGTGAGAATGAGAAGAAATTGGAGCTCGTGGCATGCTAATACCACGTGAGATTTTTGGCTTGAGGCTCGTTTTAGTCTCGTGCCACGAGATGAACACGCGCAGTTTTTTAAGGGAGAGCACGAAATATACAGTTCATAGAGGCTCAAAGACAAGCCCACCACGTGAATTTAAACTTATCAGGTATGTATTTTAACTTAAACTCACCCGTTTAATTAACACAAAACACGTACCTTTCATTAAACGTTTCCTCCTCCCCATAATCAGTTTACTACCACGCTCTCCCCACCATCCCCTCCCCTCCCCTCAAACCCTTCACCTGTACAACCCACCACACTGAAGCTGCCGCTGCAGGCAGCCAACACCGCCGAACTCCGACGATCAGGTATGCTTCTCTCTCTCCTCCTTTCACTTTCTCTGCTTCTCTCTCTCTCTTCAACCCTAGTCACACCCCCACTCCCGTTCCCATCACACCCCCCCAGTTCCCATCATCCCCTCCCCACTGTAGCGTCACCCCCACCCCCGTTCCAGTCACCCCAATCCCGTTCCCCTCACCCCAGCCTGTTCCCGTCACCCCCAGCCCCGTTCCAGTCAATCCCCACCAATGTTCCCAGTCCACACCACTTAACCCCGTCACCCTGACCCCCCTTAACTTCCCACCCTTATTCCAGTCACCCTAGTTGATATTTTCAGTAACACCACCCTCTAAAAACTTATGGTAACACCACCCTCTAAAACCCCCAACCCCGGTTATCGTAATATGCTGTGTGTGTTGATACAAACTCTAGTTGGTGCTATATCGCCGAATATATTATTGGGTGTTGCATTGTTGTAAGGTATTGCGAGAAAATGACACAAAAAGGGCCTTTCAAGTGTGGAATGAAAAAAAGGGTCCTTTTATTTATTTTTGCTTTTCTTTTCTCTCAAATGGGTGATTAAGTGTAAGTGGGGGGGTGATCAGACTCTTTTAAAAATTGTGGGGCAAAATTAAAACACCCAAAACTTACAAGCTTACCCACTAATCCACTACCTACCCTTTACCCCAACTTCTGATTTTTCAAAAATCAAAAACTCAAACATCCCCAAACATTTCCCAAAGAATCCCAAACATCACTCTCTTCAAAGACGACCCGCGTCCAACCCGTTTTCGACCCGGCTTTTTTTCTCAAAATCGGACCGTCAAAACTCATCCATTGTCACCGAATCTCTATTGTAAGTCTTCTCCGACACCAACATAGTAGTTTTCTTCATTTGTTTTCATTATTTTACCAATTTTTTGATCGATTTTTGTTGTTAAGAAAAAACCGTAGAATTTTATTTTAAAAGTTATGTTTGTTTATGATTCTGTCTGGGTCGGTTTGGGACGAGGAAATGATGAAGTTTTGACTGAATTTTTTGTGTAGTTGCCGGTGATATGGTTAAACAAAATCCGTTTGTTTCAAACATCCCGTAAGATGTTTGAAACATCTGTGTTGTGTTTGGCCATATCACTGGATGTTTAGCCGGAGATGATTTAAACATCAATAGAGATGTTTAAACATCATCCCCTGTAGAATACAAACATTAAGCGTGATGTTTAAACATTATTCATGATGTTTGAAATGCATTTTTCAATAACACATATGGATAAGGCATTTAGAATATTCTTAAAACTTGTGAAGAGTGGTAATAACAAGCCTAATGTACACAATCATGATAGTTGTATATGTTGAATAGGAAATGGGCCTCAAGTTTTTTGCACCATATTTTGTTCTTATAAATATGGGAAATACGTGTAAAGAAACTTATTTGTTATTTGTGTATATAGGCAACATGCCCCCCAAAAAAAGGCAACTGGTAAAGGCTACGGCTGCTGCTGCTAAGAAGGTCCAGAAGACCACAACCAAAGCCACAGACAGGCAAATTCCCTTGGAATCTGAAAGTGAATCTCCTCATGCAAAAAGACAAAGAAGCAGGGCAGTACCGGATCTTTTACAGGTCCCTTTCGAGAGTCCAAACGCTAGTCGTGCTAGTCGTGCTAGTCAAGCTAGTCGGGATCTTAGCAAAAATCAACACGAAGAGGAACAACAAAGATCAAGAAGTAGTGAAGAAGGTACAGAGGATGCAGAAGCAGAGCCAAGTAATGAACAAAGGGGAGAAAGTAGGGGTAGTGCTATGCCTCAAGTTAGAGTTAGTGAGGCAAGGGAAGGAAGAACAAAAGCTGTTCAAGATTTGCCTGCAACAATAGAAGAAACAACAGAAGCAACAACACAAGCAACAACACAAGCAACAACACAAGCAACAGCAGAGGATCAATTTGTAGAGGCAATAGAACAGGAGGTAACATCGAAGCTTATGTTTACACATCTTGTATGATGTTTCAAACATATACAAATATGTTCAAACATCACTCCGAATGTTTCAAACATTTTATATTATGTTTCAAACATAATAAATGATGTTTGGATTTATTTCAAACATTATAGATTATGTTCCAAACATATTATAAGATGTTTGAAACATGTTGGGTGATGTTTAAACATCTTAACAATGTTTAACCCATGAAAATGTTTTCTTCATTAGAAATGTGACTGTGTAATAATTGTTTTACTTGTATCAATTTCAGGTGGAGTTGGCTGATGAGGTTACCCCATGCATAAAGACTGACCTGCCTGATTTGAGTCAAATGAAGACGTGGATGGAGTATAATAATGCGTTCGCAACAAAGAAGGTGACGGTCAGATCATCAATGCACTCGAAGTTGGATAAATTTCGTAAAGCTTTACATCATTTTAATCTAATAGAAAGATTCAAGGAAAGCTGTTTCGGGCACCTAATCGATTTGCCCAAGTGTGTGTTTGCTCCAAAGCTGGTTCACAACATTTTACTTCGCCGGGTTATTTGTCAGAAGAAGTTTGAGGCGTGGTTTAAATTCCATGATCTGCCTCTTCGTTTTGGGATGCAGGAGTTTGCCTTGATGACAAGATTGAGTTGTGCCCTACCTCCCCCTGATGATTTCATGGATGAAGCCCGTAGCAAGGGGAAAGATTTGTGGGATTTGGTTTCAAGGAAGGGGAAGAAGGCTGCAAGTAGTGATTATATTCTGGAACTGATAGAGAGTGAAGACCTGGTGAAGGATGATGACATAAGGTTTAGTTTATGTTTGTGTTGGTTCGAGCACCAAGTGTTGTGTTCAAAGGACACTAACAGTGGTATTGAGGAATGGGTGGTTTGTCTCGCGAGCACTCCTGAATACTTTTACAAGTACCCATGGCGAAGAAAAAGCTTCGACTTGACTGTGTTTTACATCCTGAAAGATTTTACAAGCTGGAAGGCTCCTGAGAATAGGTACACATTGTATGGATTTCCATGGGCTTTCATGGCATGGGTGTTAGAGGCTATTCCGGCACTTAGGCTAAGGGAATACCCTAAGGAAAAGACAATACCACGGATGAAACGTTGGTTGGGGGATAAGGTAGAAAAGGACCCAGATGCAGTGTTCCAGCATGTTGACATCCAGGTAGGATTTCTTTTACTCCCCAGTTCTTTCACATTCAACACTGCATTATTTGTGTAAACATTAGTAGTGATGTTTAAACATTACACAAAATGTTTAAACATTATACTAAATGTTTAAACACTTGTACTGATGTTTAAATGTTACAATAAATGCTTAAACATTAGTAGTGATGTTTAAACATTACACGAAATGTTTAAACATTAGTCGTGATGTTTAAACACCGGTACTGATGTTTAAATGTTCACTACTAGAAATGCGCCCTATTGCATCGCTTATACAGCAACAGTTAAACAACTGTTGCAATAGAGGGGCTATAGCAACGGTTATAATCGTTGCAATACTATTTCAGTGATATCAGCACAGTTATAAAATACACGTGTTGCGCTAGGACTAGAACTGTTGCGGTAGAGTTATCTATGGCAACAATTATTTTAACCGTTCCGATAAATCTTCCTGTGGGGACAATTTTTGTGAATTATATGCTATTGCTACACACTGTAAAATTTTCCCTCCTTTATTTTCACTAACCCCGCCAAAGACTAATATTTTAGTCATTTATTTTTTATAAAAAATTACCCTTTTTCTTGTTTCTCCTTACAAACCTTTACCCTAACAAAATATTTACCCAAAGCAAACCCTTTGCTCAACCAGCCGGCGATGTGACACCGGTCGAAAAATCTCTACTGCTCCAGCTAGCCTATTTCAGCTTCTTCCTTTCCTAGTTTATCTTGCTTCAACCAGATACTGGACAGTGCGACAGCAAAGTGACACCGCCACTAATCCTAGATCAAAATCAAGGTATGAATCTCACATCCTCTAGTAATTTTTCTCTTCTAATGCTCAATTTCTTTGTCTATTTGCTGAAATCTCACCCCCTAGCTCTAACGAAAGGATACCCAACTTCTGCATGTACTTTATCTGGTACTATTTTGTACATAATCAGTTTAGTTCGGTGTTCCTCAAATCTTATTTGGTATGACCCAGGTGAAATCTTTCTATGCATGAGTTTTATCGAGTCTATATTTATTTAATTTTTTGGGGTTTTTTCTTTTTCTACGAAAATTATTTGGTTATGTGTTAGATTAGAGCCATTCAAATTTAAAATTTTGAAGAACAATATATAGAAGTACATCTATGGGCTAAATGAGATTCTGAAGTTATGATGTTATTCATCATTTTATTTTTCTATTGTTTTGGAAAAATTATTCATAAACTTGGAATCGTATGTAGTTAAAAAAGCTTAGTCTTTTGAAATTTGTAATATTGTTAGGGGGATTAATTTTGGGTTTCATTCTTTTTCAGTTATAACTGTTGGATTATTTTATAAAAAAAAGATGTCTTCATTTCATAAGCCATAGCCAGTAGCATCACAATGTGTGTTGCTTGAAGAAATTACCTTTCCATATTTTCTGGCTTAGTATGTCTTGAGCCGATGGTCTATCAAATGCAGCCTCTCCACCTCACTCGAGGTAGGGGGTAAGGTCTGCGTATACTAACCCCACTTGTGGGATTGTATATTGTTGTTGTTTCTTGGTCTGGTGTTTGAGTTTTTGCTACTATATTTGTTCTCTGACTTTTTAAAATTTTACATCAAGACTATCTTTTGTTGCCTGCAAGCAGCTAAAGAAGCTTGGTCTTTTTGGCCTTCTTTTTCTTCAATTTGTAATTTTATTCATCATTTATATTATCCCAAAAGGGGAAATAAAGATTAACAAAGATAAGATACATCAACAAGTTTATCATCATTTCAGGGTTGTCTAGGAATAGATGTACAATGAGAACTGTAGCACTAACAGTGATAAGAGTGAACCTTTTGTGAAATTAGGTGAAAATTGTAGCAAATGAGAAGAAAGATAGAAAACCGATCATTTTCACGGAGGTGCAGAGAACTACTTTATGTTTCTTTGTATTGTACCATTTTATGAAGTTCTCTATTTTACTGGTGGAGGAGAGTAACCTTCTAAAATGCATATTTTCATGTAGGTGATTAGTGGTTAAGCTAGCTGTAAGTCATCTTCTATTAAAATCAGTATCAAGATGTAGAAAGTCGAGGAAATCTAACAGGTCCATCATATTTTGCAAACTGAAAACAACATTTCCTTCTTGGATGAAATACAAATAATGTAAACAACTAATTTTACTGATGGTAGCTGTTCCTTTTTGTCTTCTAAGGAAATCTTGTTCCTTTCTTTAATTTCTATAAGTTGTACTGTTGTATAGGGATTTATTGTATGAACGGTGTCGTCTATATAAAATTTGGAACATCTTATTACTTACAGTAGTAAAATTTCAATCTTTGCTTGTATGATTTAATACCCTTTCCTATTGATGTTTTTGTTATATAATGAAAAAATTTCACTCATTTTCATGTGACTTTGATGTGGGCAGGTAGGTTTTTATCGTACTGCTGAGTTTTATAATTTAACTTTCTTACATTTGGGTTACGTATAAAATGAAGTTGCGGTTAGTTTTCAAAGTAAATATTTGTTGAGGTTTAGTATTTGAAAGTTGTTGGAACTAAGGACTGGATATTTGTTTCATTTGGTATTTCTTTAAATCAATATCATGACCATTATTGTTGCTGCTATCTTTTGCTTAATAAATTCATTAGACTTGTTGAGACATCAATTATGCGGTCAAAACTGGACACCCGGATGGTCAACTCATTTATCTGAGAGGAAGGCTGCATTAAGCTGCTTCCAGATCTTATTTCTATAATTGTTAAGCTGATTTGTTCTCTGCTAGCTACTATTGTATATTAACTCTTTATTTTCTTATTTTACCACAGATTGGGATATTCATGGATCAAGAAAGGTCTTCAAAACCAAAAAGAAGACCAAGTATGTACATAAAGGCCGGAACAATGGCATCTTTGGTAAACCAAATGAGGAGTTCGTTTAATTAAAAAAAACTGTTGCAAGTCGACCATCAAACAAGGAGCGTGCTCTAAATATGATTGAAGAACATGGGCTACCAACACCACAATATGCTGGAGCATCAGTAGCTCATATACAAGCTAATTCTTCCACTCCTCCAACAGAATCAGTAGAGGAACAAGTTCAACCAGATGTTACAACTCCTACAACTGACGAATAGTTTGAAGAGCAAGGTGAGAACCTACAAATTTTATTTTATATATATGTAATCCTATTTCAAAAAGTATTAATTTAGTGGTTTTGTTTTGTTCATTTAACTGTAGGACCTTCCATACAAACAAGAAAAAGAGGTAAAACAAAGATGAAAAGTGTACATGGACGGCGTGATCGTAAAATGATTACACTGAATGAGGACGATCAACCTGTCGGTCCTACTGAAGCTGCTGTAATGGAGTTTGGAAGCTTCCTCGGCACATTGGCAAGAAATGCAACTCCCTGTCGTCTTGATATACTTGATTGGAGGTATATGGACACAAAAGAAGATATATGGGAATATACCAAGGTTTGAAGTTTTCCATGTTAAATTTTTTGTTAAGTATTTCAATATTTTCTGCATCAACCTATTTAAATCAATTGTAGGAAAAATATGATATTCTTGAATCTGGAAAAAAATGGACTTTGGAAGGAGTCCAAGCTGCTTGGAGAAGGCACAAATATCAATTGAAAGAAAAATACTTTGATGCCTATACCACTGATGAACTTCGAATGCAAAATATTCCTGATGAAGTTCCAGCATCTCAATTTAAAGAGCTCATCAAATATTGGAAGTCTGACAAACTCCAGGTAAGTCTTGAAAATTTATACTCCTCCTCCTCCTCCTTCTTCATTGTGTCGCTGCCACTCCTTTAGCGTCACTGCTGCTCTATTTTGTTGTTGCTTCTTGTTTGTTGCAGCTACTATTATTTCCTTCTGATGTTGTGTCGCTGTCCGTTATGTGTCATAGTTGCTGCTATTTTTTTCTCTGCCTTTCTGTAGTATTTTGGTGTTGCTTCTTGATTGCTGCTGCTATTGTTTCCTTTTTATGGTGTGTCGCTGCCCATTATTTATCATGGTTATCATTATTAAGTGTAATAGTAACAATTACTTTATGTTCTTGAATTAGAAAAAGTCAATTAACATGAATTGAAGAGACCTGCTCATTAACAATTGATTCGTTAAGCTTTTGAATAGCTAAGGACAGTAAATATACAACTTCAGTGTCCAAGAATTAGACTATGCCTTTCATTTTCAGATATTCTGAAATTTACACCAAGAGACACCAAAAAGAGCTGCCTGTGTTATTAGTCCATACTTGCTAGATGAGTATGTATGTATGCTTGCAGTTGGTGAAATTATATAGCTTTACGTTGTATCGCTGCCTCTTCTTTGTCACTACTGCTGGTGCTGTTTTTTGTTCCTTTCTGTATTGTGTTGTTGTTTCTTCTTTTCTTGCTGCTGCTATTTTTACTTATAGTCTTGCTATTGCTCTACTTGTAAGATATTGTTTGGTGTTCCTTTTGACAGAATACGTTCAAGAGAAATAGAGAGAATCGAAAAAAATTGAAGAATCCACACACTTGTGGGAAAAGAAGCTTTGCTATGGTTCTCCATTCTATGGTCAGTTATCTTATTATTAAATATGTACTTATCAATATTTTAAAAGATTTTTTAAACGCACTTTAATTTGACCAGCAATTAGAGAGGGATCCTTCAGATTCTTTATCACCAAAGGAAATCTATGTAGCTACAAGAAAAAGGAAGCCTGGTCGAACATACAAGTGCTTGGATGAAGACACAACTAGTAAAATTGTGCGAGTTTTTTAAATTACTACTATGCTGACATCAATTATTTATTTTTATTATTTACTTTTATTTACTTAAGTTCTCCCTTTATCGGATTTGCTTTGTAGGCTGAAATGGAGGAAATTGAAAAACAACAAAATGAAGATGATAATGGGCCTGTTAATGCATTTGCATCTGTCATGGGACCTGAACATCCTGGACGTGCGAGGTTGTATGGACGGGGAGTTACAAAAACATCTTTGAAAGGGAAAGTTGGATCTTTTGAACCCTCTTCAAATGATATAAGTTATTTGAAAAAACTGGAGGAAAAGATACAAAGACTGGAGGACAAAATGGAGGAACAAAAGACAACTATCCGTCAAGAAGTTGTTGCAGATTTCCTTGAACAACTTCATCGTTCTGGACATGACATTGATCCTAAAATTATTCTAGCAGCTTTGGTTTTATCGAGAGAAGCTTCCTCTACACATGCAGCTGTTCAACCTATTCATCGTCCATCTACCAGTAACAACAACGAAGGCCAGCTCAGTCCAGGTAATATTTCAACTTCTTAACCGTCCATCCAGAGGATGAAACCCCAGATACGAGTCTGACTATATCTTGTTGATCACTAGCAACCTCAAGTGCTTTTAGGTCTCCTGTGCTATCTAACAAGCATCATTAGGAATTTCTCTCCTGTAACCGATATTTTGGTAGTTTAGTTCTCCTTTAATCGATATTTGTGTAGTTTAGTTCAGTTTGTACACATGTATCGACAGTATTTTAAAAGCAGCTCATGATGAATAGATGATTTGCATTGGCATTTAATAGTTTATAGTAAGCTAATGTTAATCACTATACGAAGTTAACTTGAGAGATTCTGTTGAGAATGAAGTATATTACGGATTTTTAAAATTTAATTTAACTAAGATAGAGGAAAAAACAATAATAACTGTGCTAAGTCTCTTGTTTGTGCTTTAAAAATTGTATCGCACAGAGTTGAAACTTCTCCAACTTGATAAAGTTTCTTTACTTTCTTAAATTCCATCATTTCAACATGAATGATAAATCACAATTTATCGTCAATTAACCAATTTTTGAAGTGAAAAGGAAAGATGATAAGACCCAAATTGGCCTAAACGACAACCATCAAGAACCAAACTTGAAGAGCACAAGGAATGCGAGTCAAGGGCTCCGGATGACGTCTTGAAGATCATGCATTGGAGCGCCAAGGAAGGAGGAGCACGGGAGACACATTTCGGCGCGTTTCAAGGGCTCAGGAAAGCAGGCGGACCGCCTAGTCAAAGGGGCGGCCGCCCACTCTTTGCTTGCTCTCTGGATCTGCTCCAGGCGGACCACCTACTCCAAGGAGGCAGACCGCCTACTCCTATTAGGCTGACCGCCTACTCCAGAAGGCTGGGCGCCTAGTTGCTGAACAAGTGCGGGAGTTGCTAGTTTCTATCCTATGTAATTTCTATTATGCCCCTACGTGGCTTATGTCTTTAGAACTTACTTAAGGGTACTTTTGGGCTTTCACTATGTATTAAATGAGGCCTATAAATACTCCATAGCTTAGCATTATTCCTTAGTTAGCTATTATGATGAATGAATGATTGATTGTCAATGACAATGTTCAAGAGTGGATTCTCTTTGAATGAAAACCTTTGAGTTCGGTTTGAGTTTACTAGTGGATTCTAGTTGAACCCCAAACCACCCCCGACCATTCTACTTGCGAGTCCGTTGTCGTCTCGAGGGTAGTTGCCTAGCGTAGGTGTTCTTGGCCTTCTCCCGGGGTGTAACGGAACTAGTTCTCCGTTGCTACTTGGGATTAGTGATCGAGTTACGTCTCGTTCCTATCTTTTATCTTTCCGCATTTTTGATTCTTATCATCTTGGTATCAGAGCAAGGCTCGGGTTTTGTTTCTACAAACCCCCGACCCTTGATTCTTCGTGCCTTAGGTTGATTCTATCTTTAGTTTCCTTGTTCTTGTTATTGAAGGAAGAAAAACACAAAAAAAAAAAAAAAAAAATTGAAAAAATTGAAAATACCAAAAATTTGGTCTATCTTGATCGTTTGTTTGATTCGTGTTGTGATTGTTATTGGGGTTTGTTCCTTATTGGAAACCTGTTATTTTGGTACCCAATACACATGATTTGGAGTTGTATTCCATGATTTGAGATTTGAAAACCCTTGAAAAATTTGAAAAGCTTGAAACCCTAGCTATGAACATGATGAACATGGTAGATTGTGGGATTTTGATTGGGGTTTGATAAAATTGATTGGGGTTTGATCTCTGTGCTTGAAACAACGTTTGGGTACCTTCGGATTGATAAAACAACGTGTGAATTGTTGGATTTTTGGGTGCCAAAGGCAAGAACAACGAGTTTGAACAGTGCTGGAAGTTGCACTAGGCGGGGCGCCTAGTAGAAGGGGCGGACCGCCTGATTTTTGCTCACTCTCTGGACTTTGCAGAGGCGGACCGCCTGATTTAGTAGGCTGACCGCCTACTTCAAGTAGGCTGACCGCCTACTCCCCTCTGCAGAGGACCAGGCGGACCACCTACTCAAAACAGGTGGGGCGCCTACTTTTCTGAAAGTTGGGAATTGGGTAGTTCTTCTAGGTTTCCTTGTTTTGTTGTTTGCATTGCTTCTAATTAGTACTATTAGAGTATAATCCTACTTGTTTTGTACTAATTACTTCGAGCTATTAGGATCGTCGTGCCTTAGAAAGGAGACTAGAATTCAAAGAAGATCCGTAGTATCTATTGATTCAAGTCCTCACTTAAAGTGCTTATCGTTCCAATCGAGTCCCATTAACTCCACTCACCCCGGAGCGCATTGGACTTGACAAGTTGAGTGATTGAGATGTGGTTCGTTGATCAACTACTTGAAGCTTTTAGACTCAAACTTGTGTGAAATATCCATCCGCCAACTAAACACGAGTGAGCCGAGTGAAACATTTGTGAGGGAGTGAGTGAGGTATTTTGCTAACGTGTTGCTTTTTGTAGGTACGATGGCCAACGACGGGCGAGATTTCATAAAGGAGGCCTTGGCTAACCTTCTTGCCAAGATGGACCTCATGAACCAAAAGATTGGAAATCTTGAGAAGATGACACCTATTGCTCTAGTAAAGCAAGGGACCCCGAGTGTCCAAGTAAAGCAAGGGACCCCGAGTGTCCAAGGCAAAGCCGGAGAAGGCACAAGTGGTTCAACCTTTACCCCGGGACAAGTTGTTGAATTACTTAGTCAACAACGGGTAAAGGAAGATCGTGAAGGAAATGAGCAAGTGTTGGGCAATCCCCAACAAGTGGGCAATCCCCACCCTTTGGGCAATCCCCAAAGGACTACTCCACCTCCAAAACCCACTCGAAATGATCTATCTATGGATGATGTGGACGAGGATATGGTTGAAGAGGATAATCCTCATGTTTCACTAGTTGTGAGAAGGAGCTTAGGAGCCATGATTGTGGAGGACGGCGAAACCTTGCAAAGAGAAAACCTATTCCATGCTAGGTGTCGCGTCAAAGGTGTTGTGTGCTCTATGATCATTGACTCCGGGAGTTGCACTAGTGTGGTGAGTCAATCTCTTATTACCCAATTGAAGTTGCCTACCATGAAACACCCAAAGCCATATCGATTGCAATGGCTTAGTGAATGTGGGGAGTTAAAGGTAGTGGAACAAGCAATGATCAAGTTTAAAATGGGTAGTTATGAGGATGAACACTTGTTCGACGTTGTGCCAATGCAAGCTTGCCACCTCCTCTTTGGAAGGCCTTGGCAATTTGATCGACAAGTGGTCCATGATGGACGTGTCAACACTTACACGCTCCAACATGAAGGTAGGAAATTTGTGTTGAAGCCCCTAACTCCCAAACAAGTGAGTGATGACTACAAGCGGATGAGGGAGTTGAGGGAAGCGGCTAAAGCCAAGTCACCCATTGTACTTGAACCCGAGGCAAACAATCTTGTTGTCTTGCCAAAGAATGATCAAAATGGGAGTCACTCCACTTCGAATGAGAGAGAAAAGATAGAGAGAAGTGAGGGAGTGATCGGTGACAATCCAAGAGAGGAAAAAGGAGAGGCTTTGAGGAGTGATGTGAGGGGATTGTCACCACAAACTACACTTGACCAAGAGGTAAAATTGAGAGAGATGAGAAGTGAGGAAGGAAAAATTGAGAGTGAGAGCACCCATTGTTCTAACCCTTCTTTATCTTCTACTTTTCGTGTGAAAGTTCTTGTGTAGGTACATTTGAAGACAAGCAATTGGAGCCTCAATGCGAGCTTCATGAAAGGGAAGTTGCCTATGACACTTCAAACCTTGTGAGTGATCAAGGAAGTACTACAAATGTAAGTATTGCTTCACCTTTGCATGAGCCTACTAGCTACTTGTCTTGTGATGACTCAACACTAGTTGGTGGTTTTGATGCATCTAGTGAGTATGCCACTAGTGAAGAGTCTACTTGTCAACTTGAGCTTGATTGTGAAACACTAGTTGGGAGGAGCACTATGCCACATCATGATGTGAGCTCATTGTTCATTGAACCCCTCCCTAGTGTAGATTTGATAGTTGGCCATGATTGTGACCTTTGCTATGACACCCCACCAATCTTTGACATAGGGAAAGATGAGGTAGTTGACCATTCCCTAATTGATATGCTTCTATTTGGTGGACCAATGTGTTGTGGTGAGGATGGTCTTGTCCTTGAGGAGTCCAAATTGCATGAATTGGACAAGGTTGTCTATGACGATTCCTCAAGTGAACCTAGTCTTGATACCATGCTTTTGTGTGACCATGAATTTGAGGTGCATGCTTTTACATTTCTATTGTGCGAAGATAATCTCATTTGTGGTAGCGAATTGTATCGGACTAGGATTGGTAATCGAATAGAACCTCCATGGTTTGAAAAGTTAGACTCTATGGATGATCCAACGTTTGGAACTCCGAGTGGGATGAGTGGTCTCGATATTGGTTGTGTTAAACCATCTTCTAGTAGTCCTAACCTTCATTGTGTGGACTATAATAATGAAGAACCTATGTTGGAGACTTTCCTTTGGAGTTTGCCTAATGAGGGAGATTGTCTTAGAGATGGATTTGGAGGTGAGGAAGCCACTCTTGGTGTGTGTAAGAGTGGTTCCAAGAAGGGGAGTGGAGTATTTGATGTTAGTTGCCAATTGAACTATTTTGTTTACTCCATCCCGCTTGTTGATCACACCTTGGGTGTTGAGCATACCAAAGCCGATGTGTCACATTGTGATGATATTAATTCGAAGGCTTGGTATGTTGGTCATGAGCTTAGGGGTCATAGGGAATTTAATTGCTATATCTTGCATGTTCTATGTCCTATTGGACTCTTTGCTCGTTCTTGTGTTGGATGCACTTTCTTTATGAGTCAAGTACTTGTTGTTTCCTTGGGGACATGAGTTTTTTTATTGGTATTGATGCCTGGCTCTATCACAAGAGTGTGTTTTCCCACACTTTTGCCACTAACCTACTCTTGTAGTGGGAAGCTTTGTTTGTGCTTGTTTTGAATGTAGGCTTGATGGTTTGATTTCGAGGACGAAATCCTTTCAAGAAGGGGAGGATGATAAGACCCAAATTGGCCTAAACGATAACCATCAAGAACCAAACTTGAAGAGCACAAGGAATGCGAGTCAAGGGTTCCGGATGACGTCTTGAAGATCATGCATTGGAGCGCCAAGGAAGGAGGAGCACGGGAGACACATTTCGGCGCGTTTCAAGGGCTCAGGAAAGCAGGCGGACCGCCTAGTCAAAGGGGCGGCCGCCCACTCTTTGCTTGCTCTCTGGATCTGCTCCAGGCGGACCACCTACTCCAAGGAGGCGGACCGCCTACTCCTATTAGGCTGACCGCCTACTCCAGAAGGCTGGGCGCCTAGTTGCTGAACAAGTGCGGGAGTTGCTAGTTTCTATCCTATGTAATTTCTATTATGCCCCTACGTGGCTTATGTCTTTAGAACTTACTTAAGGGTACTTTTGGGCTTTCACTATGTATTAAATGAGGCCTATAAATACTCCATAGCTTAGCATTATTCCTTAGTTAGCTATTATGATGAATGAATGATTGATTGTCAATGACAATGTTCAAGAGTGGATTCTCTTTGAATGAAAACCTTTGAGTTCGGTTTGAGTTTACTAGTGGATTCTAGTTGAACCCCAAATCACCCCCGACCATTCTACTTGCGAGTCCGTTGTCGTCTCGAGGGTAGTTGCCTAGCGTAGGTGTTCTTGGCCTTCTCCCGGGGTGTAACGGAACTAGTTCTCCGTTGCTACTTGGGATTAGTGATCGAGTTACGTCTCGTTCCTATCTTTTATCTTTCCGCATTTTTGATTCTTATCAAAAGATTTTTCAAAACATGACACATACAACAATTTAAAAAAAAATGAAAATGATCAAGAAAATGTTTGTCAAAATGATGTTAGGTTGGACTATTAAAGGACAACATGATATTCAACTTGAAAGGAGTAGTGTACCACTTTTTGCTTCTGAGTATCGCCTATATTGACCAATGCTAACACCATTTAATTTGTTGAAGAAAAGGAATAAATTACTCGTTACTCTTTAGCATAGTAGATAGGAGTAATTAAGTAATGTTAATTTTGGGAGATGTTTTTGTACTCTCCTCACAGAGGTTTGGTTTATGTCCCCCTCTGTTTTGTTTTTTCTCTTCTTCTTTTTGTACTTTTTGGGAGCTTATATACAAGGATCAGTGCTTGCTTGAATTGAAGCTTTGATAATTTATATCTGCAAGTTCAATTGCATCCACCTCCCTTCTCTATTGAAGCTTGGGTTTGATTGGATAGTTGTTTTAGTACTTTCTTTTTTTTCTATTGGGAGATTTCCTTATTGTTTTTGTTTAACTTAAAACGTTTATGATTGTAGACTCCAGATCAAGCTGATATACTTTGGAATATCTTAAAGTATAATTATAGTATAAGAAACAGCCCTTTGGATGCAAATCAAATAAACTTTGTTCAATATGCATTCTTCATAATTCGCTCTATCGAGTTTCCTAAACACAGAACTCCTTCACATACCACAGTTCCATCTTGGTTCCTCACTTAATGAAGCGTTGGGTTGATGAAATCGAGATTGATGTTTTGATATGAAAAAGTTGGAGTTTTGTGCATTCAAGTTTGGAGGCAAAGTTTCTTATCATGCATTTAAGGTTCTTTTTATTAGTAAGCACATTTTTAAGTGCTTCCTTCTTGTTCTTATTTTTAAAAGGGTAGAGACAAGTGAGGGTGAGATCATTAAGTGCTTGCACCCAATTGATTGTTTACTGACTAGATCCTTATCCCTCAGTAATAGTCATCTGAGGCATCAGACATTGAAATGGCTATACTTGTATGTCTCTCTTAACCAGAAGGCTATGCACATGTTTACCGAGTAACATATATATTTTGTGCTCATATTTTGGTAGTTAAAGTATGGTTAGCGACCTGTTGTACAGTTTATACCTGTTGGATTATTCTTCTGCACATGCTTGGTAAATATGTATATAACTTGATATTACATCTTTTGGGAAAGTTGTGCTTAAATGATTATTTATTGTCTTTTATAGGTGGAGCAGGGGAAAATGAAAGCAGTGATGAAGACCTTACTTAATTAAGTTAGACTAGTGCTGGTTGATTGCTGTTAGGCCTACTTCTCATGTTATAGAATTTTGTCTTAGAGAAGTACTTTAATGTTTGGCAAACTTTATGAATGGTGTCCAGCAATTAATAGAACCACAAATCAGTCCAGTACTATTTTCAGTCTAGTCATTTTGGCATACTTAATGTTTTGACAGAACGCTCATGATTCTGAATGGCTTATTTTAAAGTTTTATGTATGGATAATTAATCCTAGTTGAATGTCTTCCTGCCATGGTTTATATTAGTGGTAATGTGTAGTATTTCATCATGATATTTGACCATTATATTGCTTCCATTAAACAGCAATAGCATGCATGAATTATGGTTGTTGCAGTAGTCTAAAAGAACTGTTGCAGTAGGTCTATAAAAATATCACAGTAGCCATGATTCTCTGTTGCAATAGCTATATTAACCGTTCTAATTGCCTATATTAACCGTTGCGCTAGGCCAAAGATCCGTTGCAATATACATATAAATCGTCCCAATATGTTTAAGAACCGTTGCGTTATGTCAAAGAAACCGTTGCCATAGAATCAAACAAACATGTCTCAAACAATATCACAACGGAATATAACTGTCTCATTAGAACAAAGTAACCGTTGCCATTTATTACCTGTGGGAAGGGTTACAAAACCGTTACAATAGAATTCTATGGGGACGGTTTTGTGCCCGTTGCAAGAAACCGTCACAATTGACCTACGGCAACGGAGGTTTACGTGTCAGAACCTAAAACCGTCCCAAATGACTTATAGCAACAGTTTAGGCACCTACTGTAACGGTTTTGGAAGTGATGCAATATGCAACATTTCTAGTAGTGGTTACAATAAATGCTTAAACATTATTAGTGATGTTTAAATGTTACAATAAATCCTTAAACATTAGTTTTAACATTTGTGGTTATTTTATTGCAGGAGGTGCACCCTTACCTCGTACCCACACCCAAAGAGTTGAGGGATGTGCTGCATGACTTTGTGCCATTTGAGGATGTAGAGGACGTGGTGATTGATGGCTTGATGCGGCAGTTAGATGGGGTGACAATGTTGAGGAAACAAGCCGTTGTTCCTAACACCCCTCTAGAACATGTTATGCTAAGTCGTGGTGCAATGTTGACGGGATACAGTGGGGGCAAGGGTGCTGATCTTTTTGGAGTAAGTGGAAGAGAGTACACTGGAATTGCTGGGGATCTTTTTGGATATGCTAGAAGGAAGGATGAGGGTAGAGGAGGAGTTATTGGAAGAGAAGAAGATGGCAGCAGTAGAGGACCTGCTAGAAGAAAAGAAGATGGTGGAAGTACTAGAGGAGGAGTTGTGAGGAGAAAAGAAGCAGTTGTGGGTACGTCGACTGGAGAGTGCACTTGCAAATGCTTAAAGTGAAAGGAAGACACTGATAAATTGTTGTTGAAGGTTGGTGGGATTGAGACTATGTTAGTTGAGTTGAAGGAAATGATGAAAACACAGGTGCCCAAGAGAGTAGGTTTGAGAAGCATCTTCCCTAGTAGAGTTCTGAAATCCCCATTTACTGCTTCAGGAAGAAAGGGGAAGAAGAAGACAGTGAGGGGGAAGATTGATATTTACAAGCCTGTGTATAAGAAGAGCAAAGATGCATTGGATGCCTTCTTGGCAGAGAAGAAAAATGAAAAAAGTCCGCTTTTTCTTGGGCATGAGTACAATTACAAGGATCTGGAAGAAATCATTAGAATGGAAAGCAGTTTGAAGGAAAAGGTACAGGCAATTCACCCTAATTCTTTTTTCTTAGTGCATATATTAGATCATATATTTAAACATGGATTGGGATGTGCAAACATAACAAGCAGTGTTTAAACATCACAAATAACTTATGATATGTGTAAACATAATACATAATGTGTAAACATATTAGTTAATGTTTAAACATTACGCATATATGTTTATATAATGTTAAACATCTATACGATGTTGCAACATATCACAAAATGTTTAAACATTATGTCTGGTGTTTAAACATTTCCCCTGATGTTGACATGTTCTGCCTGTTCTTTATGTGTTTTCTTTTTCCTTTATTTTTTCCTTTTCTGCAGCATGTTGAGGAAATCATGAGCCTGATGAGGCTTAAAAAGAATGCCCACTCCCAGTTCTATCTCAAATCCGATGTCATTTTGGATTTGAATTTCTCTAAGAAATTGTGTGAGCTTTACAAGAAGCAGTGTGTACTCGCTGATGCATTGGCTGCGCCCCTAGAAGTACAGCTTGAGACTGTTCAATTCAAGGATGACATGCTGGACTATGCACAAGGTAAGTAGCCGAACCCAGGGGGTGTGAAGTGGGCTGGGGTGAAGAGGATTTTCTGTCTTATGAAATTGAAAGGGGTTCATTTTGTCACTGTGGAGTTCCTTGTGGAGGAAGGTAAGATAAGGGTATATGACTCCATGTACAGTGACAACAGTGATGATGAATTTGACACACTGATCAAGCCCATCACTTCCCTTTTCCCCATTTTCATCAGACAGTGCGAGATGTTCCAAAGTTTGCCGGAGGATATCCTGAACAAAAAAGTGTGGCCATATGAGCGTGTGAAAGACGTCCCGACAAACAACATTCGTACTGCATCAGGTGCTTATGCCCTTGCCTTCATTGAACACCTTCTTACAAAGACTCCCTGGGACAAGCTCTGTGACAACACCATGGTAGATTTTAGGATGAAATGGGCTGTGGACATATTTCGTGGGAAGATGGTACCGTAGTTTGATAAGTTATGGTTGGACAATTAAGTATTTGTTGGCATGTAAGGATAATTAAGTATTTGTTTTGGCTTGTTTTCTTAATTTTATGTTATGTTATGTTTTGTTGGAAGTCATGTAAGGATAATTATCTGTTTTATGTAAATACTTTGGTTGTGTGCAATCTCACTGATTTAAGAAACATCGTGTGGATGTTTAAACATTTCATCATATGTGTAAACATACTTGACTATGTTGAAACATAATTCAGATGTTTAAATTATTAATTGGAATATGCTGAAACATCATCCAAATGTCTACAAAACACGGCATCCAAATCTCTCCTTTTTGTTTTTCTTTTTGATAAGTAATACTTAATACCACTTAATAATTATTCAAAACAATGAAACGGAAAATGAAAATACAAGACTACAAAACACGGCATTGTAAACAAACTGAAAATGAAATGACTAGACTTAAAAGAAGACAATTCAAACTACATTATATCTTCACTTCACATGTGTGCCGCTGGAGGATGTGGTGGTGTAGAGTAGTTCTGCGGGTCAATCTTGAGTTCAACTTGAATACCACGGAGCATACGCTTGATAAGATGTATATTTATCTTATAATCCTCAAGGAATTCGTCGAACCTAGTTGTTAATTGCGTCACTTGATCCTCAATATTTCCAATATATGCTGGTAATTGATCCACATCTGCGCTCAAGGTTGCAATATCTTCACGGACATATTCGATTTCAGTGGTCCTTGGCATTCTACGATCACGTTCTGGTGCTCTTGGTGGCGTTCCTCGGCGAGGCATCTTTGTTGTTGTTAAAGTTGTTGCTTGCTGCAGATTCAAATGCTTTCTAATAGTGTTGGTTTGTGTTGTTTTCTTCAGATTTTGTTTGGGCTGGATGGAAGTAATTATGGAACATATATATAGGCTACATTTGGTGCCTTTTCGGTTGCATATGTGATGGTTACAGGAGGTGCCTATTCATATGTAGTTGTGTATGTGCCTATTCACATCCACCCCTTCATAAAATTCAAACGCACCCCTTCATAACCCCACGTACACCCCTTCATCTTTTCCTTTTTACACAATAGAATAACTGCATGCTTAATCATGGTTGCATACTTGCAAAAAAAAATGTGTAATTATACGTCTCATAACTCAACATATGGTTGCATACTTGCAAAAAAATAGATTGCTTCATCCAAACATATCATGATATGTTTAAACATTTGATGAAATGTTTAAACATATAGTCATATGTTTCAAACATCTTACATGATGTTTAAACATACCATCAGATGTTTCACACATCTGTCATGATGTTTAAACATATTATGATATGTTTAAACATTTGATCAAATGTTTAAACATATCATGATATGTTTCAAACATATGTCATGATGGTTAAGCTTAAGCTTGAGCTTTCACTAAGAATGAGTTCAATTATCAATATATACTTACTTTAAAGTGTTTTTTTTACTGTTTTGACTCCTAAACCCTTCAATTGTCGATGAAAACTTAGATTAACTCTAATCCCTTGATAGGTCACTCCAAACTCTTTTTTTAATGTTCATCTACATGAGTGAACAAGTTAAAATAGAGTTCTCACTCTAATTTTGTTCAAAATCATTCACATGCACATAGGAACGACTAATTATTGGAGTTTAAACAACCAATATGTTCACCTATCAATAAAAATACATGTAAACGCTTAGTTGTTGGTGCTATCACTCATAACACTAACACCTTTCACTCAAACACCTCCATCTTGATTGATAGAAACACCAATAGTCAGTGTTATCATTTCAAACACCTTCAATATCGATGGAATTATACTTTGTATACTTAATCATTAAGTTCATCGTTCAAAATGTGTAATTATACGTCTCATAACTCAACATATGGTTGCATACTTGCAAAAAAATAGATTGCTTCATCCAAACATAGCATGATATGTTTAAACATTTGATAAAATGTTTAAACATATGGTAATATGTTTCAAACATCTTATACGATGTTTAAACATACCATCAGATGTTTGAAACATCTCATACGATGTGCAACATCTTACGAAATGTTAAACATCAGAGGGTGATGTTTTGCATATTTGGCAGAATCTTAAATATTTGTCATGATGTTTAAACATCCCATGTGATGTTTAAACATAACATGATATGTTTAAACATCACACGTGATGTTTAAACATCATGACAAATGTTTAAACATAACACATTATGTTTAAGTAAATTAGTGAGATCTTAAACATAACGAAATATGTTTAAACATCGTGTTAAATGTTTAAGATTCCGCCTGCTTGTTAAACATTGCAAGTACTATACTAAAATGAGAAGACGCAGTTGTAAAAAAGAGACTAAACGACTAAATTAAATAATAGTAGAGTTTACGACGTACGAATATAAAGTTTATAACATAATAATACGTTACATGATATAAAGTTTACAACATAATAATATGTTAAATACGGAAACTAAGGTAATATATAACAACTTAAAATATATCATAAACTTCATATGCCTTCAATCTCTAGGTCCAGTTCATCCAAAATTTGTGTAATTATTTGCATGACCCTTCGGTGATCCCTCGCGTGCCTGTACCTTAAACGCCATAAATAATCTCGTACTGTTTCTATGGCTTGATTCATCTCTGCCATGTCGTCCTTTAGAATTGCAACTTCCCAATTTATATCGCCTCGTCATTCTCTTTGTGGCGCATTCTGTATTGGTTGGTTGTGACGTGATGCCTGATCACTATTGCCAACCTGCAAGGGGTCGTTTGATCCTGCTTCAGACATATTTATGTTGTTGAAGTTGTTGGTGATGGAAAATTCACATATACTGTTGGTGCATATAGTGTTGGGTATTTATAGGATGTCAATGTGGTTTTTAAAAGTCACCCTTTATACTTTAAGAGGCACCTTGTGGAATGAATGTGTCTTTTCAGTGCAGTCGTGCAGTTTTGAAATGTGTCTTTTCAGGAGAACCCGTCTTTTCAGTGTAGACGTGCAGTTTTTGACAGTTACTGTGAAACATCCGTCGTGATGTTTAAACATCCAGTGGGATGTTTAATATATTAGGTGGAATCTCAAACATTTCATAATATGTTTACACATTACACGTGATGTTGAAACATATTAACTTATGTTTAAACATTCGATCTAATGTGTATACATCTCCACTGATGTTTAAACATAGTTCAAGATGTTTAAACATTTTGTTATATGTTTAAACATTGTGCAAGATGTTTGGAACAGACTCAAGTGCGATCAAACATGTTATATGGAACAAGGAAGCAGGCAAAGCATGAGAAAACAAGACACACCTTAATAACTTAATACGAACATAAATAAAGGATTGTCTAAATAGAGATTACATATTAAAGGATTGTCTAAAAAGAGGTTCAGAAATTCAACAACAAACACCCAAATAAAAGGATTGTTCAAAGCAGCAGCTAAACACTTGTAGGATCGTTCTGACTTGGTCTTGTAACTGTTGGGCAGGTAGTTTTTTTGTGGCCAAGATTTTTGCAAATCCCGCATTTGTTTCTCCTCTTTTTGAATCGCTCCCCAACGGATGGAATTCTCTTCATCCTCCTTCTTCCACGGCCAAGTTTCAAGTAAGGGCTAGGTAATTTCCATTCCTTCAGCTCATGAGGACAGTCATGGCAACATTGTTCATCCGGAACTGGATAGATTGGTTCGACATATGCAAGCAAGTAGGAATCTACATAATAATATGGCGGCGTGTATTCATAGATTTTCCTCCCAAACTCATCTGGATACTTCAACCTCATAGCTGCCATAGCATGTGGACAAGGTATATTGTCCAAATCAAACCGCTTGCAAGTACATGTCCTGTTGTGTAGGTCCACCTCATAAGTCATATTTGTTGGACCTCCTCCTTTAACTTTGAAAAAACAGGTATTCACTCGATGCACCAAAAGCTTGCTGCCCAATAAATTGTTGGCTGTTATCACCTTCTCAATTAAGGGGACACAAGTGTTCGAACTGTACAAAAATTCCATGCGCCTCTGAAGAAACTTTTCAGCATAGTTCTCGCTTATAGCATTGAAAAGCGCATCAATTGGAAATTCTTTGTGATTCCTGAACATTGAGTTAACAGACTCGGCAATGTTTGTGGTCATCACATTGAACCTACAATATTAACAAACAATAAACAGGAAATGCAGTCACACATACTGGAACATTCGTTAATATGTTTAAACATCCAACACTATGTTTCAAACATCAACAATAATGTTTCAAACATCTAAGTAAATGTTTGGTGTAATTCAGGTACCTGTTTCCAGGGAAGTGTGCTCTGCTCCACTTCTCAACCCCAAGATCAACCAGGTAGTTGGATACCCTCGGGTCAATTTCTTCATTTTCTTTCAAATGCTTATCAAACTGAGCAACCGTATACGCCTCCGCTGCGGTAATGTACTTGCCAATTAAATCTCTACAATGAAAAGTCGTGCGGAGGTTCTCACCAAGGTGCCTCGTGCAATAACCATAGTTAGCAAATGGGAAAACCTTACAAACAGCTTTTCCAATGCTTCTGTGCCTGTCAGAGATAATGCACAACTCATCATCGTCAGGGACTATTCCGACCAATTGCTCAAAAAAGAATTCGTAGGCGGCATCGCACTCTTTGTCAACTACACAAAATGCAAGAGGAAAGATGTGATTTTGAGCATCCTGACCGACAGCGGACAACAACACTCCACCATATGGACCTGTCAAAAAAGTGCCATTAACAGCCAGCACTTTTCTAATAGTCTTAAACCCCCTGATCCACGAACCGTAAGAAACAAAAAAAATACAGAAACCTCCCTTGTTCATCAAGCTGTAATGCTGTCTTGCTTCCTTCATTTGACTGCCGAATCATATAGTTGTATGCACCAAGAATGGCATAGCCATGTTCGGGTGACCCCCTTGCCAAAGACTTTGCAATGTTGCTGCCCTTGAGACACTTCCAATAGCTTATTTTGCAACCCAACTCTGCTAGAACTGCATCCTTGATTTCTTTGGTGGATGGTGCTTTTCCATCATGAAATATGTTCTTCATGTACTCTCCAACAACATTGCACGTGGCGTGTGGATGATGGCTTTTAGAATGCTCAGAACCACAAGTGTGCTGGCTGTTGTAGACAGTGATATAAAACATGTCACAGCTCTTGTACTTCATGGCTCGAATCCACCAGTGGCAATTCTTGTCCACACATCTAGCACAAAATACATTCTTCTTATTCTTCACATACTGAAAATAGAAAGGCACTCTCACTGCAGCAAGCTTCAACAGAACAACCAACTCGTGCTTGTTCGTGAATGTTTGCCCTGTGTAGAAACCAGTGCCGTCCGGCCGAGTGTGGCTGCCTTGTGATGGTATTGAATCAGGAAACTGTACCTCATTATCTTCTTGGATTTCTTTTGCTTCTTCATCTTCTTCTTTCTCAGCCACATTCATATTTAGTGAAGCCTCCTCTGCAATGTCATCCAACCCATGATTTTGTTCATTAGAATTTTCAGTCCGAGGAACCACATTTACACGTAGAGTGGGCCTAGAACCAGATGCATCCACATCAGCCATAAAAAGAGAGACATCAATATCATTCCTAATGTGAGAGGGTGCAGTCTTTTGCTTTACAATGCTCAACAAGTACGTAATAGATAGATCCCTTGGATCATCAAGAATTCCCCAACTTTGAATGATTTTTTCAACCAGCTCATTATAAGTAACCTCCTTACTAACAAGAATAGGTCTACTCTCTTTCACAACGGGAACCCAAACAAAACTTTTAGCTTTCTCCACCCATTCGCCGAGATAATCAACTACCAATAATACGGGCCCCATTATTTGTCCTGAAGATACAAAGAGGGTCTAAATTAGATCCTTATAGCATAAATTTCATAATTCAATTGTTTATAGAAGCCATATTCACAAAAAATGAAAGGTACTGCTTCAAACATTCTGTAAAAAAATTTACAGTGTTTACACATCGATACAAATGTTTAAACATCATGCATGATGTTTGAATATCATTCAGGATTACTAAACATCATTGAGGTTGTTTAAACATCAGTTAAAATGTTTAAACATTTGGACTTATGTTTAAACATCATGCATGATGTTTGAATATTTAGCATGATTACTAAACATCATTGAGAATGTTTAAACATACGCTCATATGTTTAAATATTTGCATTTATGTTTAAACATCCTCAATGATGTTTAGTAATCCTGATTTATATTCAAACATCATGCATGATGTTTAAACATAATTCCAAATGTTTAATGGTTTAAACATACGCTCAGCATTAGCACATATGTTTAAACATATGATACGATGTGCACAAAAACATCAACGAGATGTTTAAACATCAACCATCTCGTCGACGGATGTTTGACCAGAAACCAAACCCAGTTCTTCAAAATTGTCAATCCGGTAGCTTTTAGCTTCAAATTAAATTTCTCGACTATAAAGTTAAAGAACACTAACCAGAGAGCAAATGTGGCTGAAAATCCAAGGCGATTAGTTGAGATTCGTGTTGTAAATGGCTGAGCAAATTTTGACAATTCTCAAATTTTTTTGGAACAAATCTTTTGCAAATACACAATATACTTGGAAATAGTTGTTGAATCTACTTTGGGGAGCTTATCGTGAACCAAAAAATCAAAAAAAAATGGCCGGAAACACGCCGGAATCGGCGGAGCAGTGATGGGGGTGGTGGGGGACGGTGGGGGGGGAGCTATTGGGTGGGAAATTTTTTTTGCCATTTTGGGGGGGGGGGGGGAGGGGTAAAGTGAGGGTTTATTAGAGGGTGCAAAGTGTAAACTTAAAAACTTGAGGGTTAAGTTTGTATGCATCTTTTACCCAATTAACACTAATCCTAATGGAGGACCCTATACCTATTTTTTAAAACATGAGGCCCTTTTCATTATTAAAAGACTAGCTTGGGACCTTTTTTTAAACTTACCCAAGGTATTGCTAATGGGTTTTGATTGTGTGATTGTTGTTGAGGTTGTTGACAAAAGAGGGTATATAGACTGTCGCATTGTTGGATATACTGTTTGCGGGATACTATGATTTCAATTGCACTTTGGTTTGTTAAGCGAGCGAGCGCGTATGCATGTGACGCAATGCTAGCATTTAGACTGTGTGTAAGTGTTGGTGTGAATTATAAGGTGCTGCAGGGGCTGGTTGTTTCATGTATAGTGTGATGGTTTTATTGGTATAAATTTGTTAGGGACTTTATTGATGCTTTGAATTAAAGCGAGGAAGTCTGAGTACCCGTCAATTTTTTTTTTGGTTATTGGACTTATATTTGAAGTCACTTGTTGCGTCTTTGAAGTTGTGCAAGTCGTTAGTTGATTCAAAGGCTCTTTGTTGCGGAGTTTCATGTTATGCATTGCTTTTTATGTGTTCATAAGCTAAATTTTTGAATTTTTTGCCTATTCTGTTTTATTACTGGGATGTTTGCTCTTTGATTGCAGGTGTCCAAATGGGTCGTGTCAGAAAGTATACTGGGCAGGAGAAGGACATTGATTCCGAGCAACAACTTGCAGCCAAGCGGCGCAAGACAGTTTCTCACACTGTTTGGCGTGATGATCGAGCCAAAGAAGATTACAAAGAGATTTGTGGTAAGACGTTTCTGAGTGAATCACCTATTAATACTGAGATGTGTAGGAGAAAGTTTCCAGATGTGTTGGAGGAAATTCAGAGGAGACAGTGGGATGTGTTGCTAACTGGGTTTGGAAAAGCCAACATATCTTGGGTTCATGAGCTGCTGGCCAATTGGAAGATGGATGTTGATAATGTGGTAAATGTTCGTAGCAAAATGGTTGACATATCTTCTGATAAGCTGAATGAGTTCCTGGGGCTCCCACAGGTTGATAGAACTGCACTTCAGGCTATTGAGAATGCACCAGATCTTGATGATATCCGATGTGTGATATGTGATGATAATTCGAAGGCAAAGTGGAAGGCAAATTCAAGGTCTCCACACAACACCTTGGCTTTCAAATATTTCTCTAAGAGAGCAAGAGTGTATCTGAGATTTGTTTTCTTGCGTTTGATCCCCTGTGAGCACATGACAGACATACGGTTTGAAAGGGTTATTGCCACCTATGCGTTGATGAAGAAAATTGATATTAATGTGCGCTATTTGATGTTTAGAGAGTTGCAGCGCACTCGAGAGAATATGCAGTGGCGCTTGTTCTTTCCTAACACTTTGACCAAATATATGTGATCATTGAAGGTAGTGGTTGATGACGGAGATGAAAAGGAAGTAGAAACTCCAAAGAGAGTCGATATCACAAATGTCAAGAGCCCGAATGAAGATAGAGTGGAGAAGTTATCTTATGAGCGACGCTTGGATAGAATTGAGCAGATGCTACTTCGCCAATGGCGTGCCACAGAGCTTGATATGAAGATGAAGGGCGTGGATCTCACTCCTCTTATGACTGAGTTTCCCTATACTGCTGATGAGCGCTTGCTAGTTGGCTTTCCGCCTGAGGTTGAGCTACCTGCTGCTTCTACTATGGTTGCACCATCCCAGGTAGCTTCTACTCCTTCTTTTTCTACCCTTGTGGATGCTCCGAGCGCTGCTGCCACATCTGCTGGTGGGCCTGCTGATACTGCAGTAGCTGCTGTGACTACTTCTGATGTTGTTCCTGGTGTACGTCCTGATGCGAGCGCCAGCTGTTCGACTACTACTGCTTGACAGGGAGTACCACCACCATACTTGTTAAATATGTTGTTTTTATAGTGCAGTGAGGACACTGTTTAATCTTAAGTGTGGGGTGGGAGTTTATTGTGTGGTACTTGTTTATTTTATGATGTTTTCATACTTTCTTGTCACTTGACAGTTTTTGATTTATTTCTTGCTTTCTACTTTTGTTGGGTCTGTAATATCCTATATATTCATGGCCTGTAATAGAATAGTATTATAAATATTTAGTAGTTCATTAATATTAAAGTTAATTTTTAGTTTAGTTAATTCTTAGTTTATCAATAATCTCTTTGGGTTTTCTTAGCTTTGATTCTTTCCCATTGAGTTATTTATGTTGAACCAGGCAGTCTGTAGGTTAGATAATAATTAAAAATAAAAAATAAAAAAAAATGCCTAAGAGCTCAGAAGGAGGAAAAATGGAGAGTAAGCAGAAAAAGAGAGAAGTTAGGGAGTCGAAAGGCAGCCTTTAGTTAGAACTACCTACATATTTTTAACTTCCTTTTTGAGTTCATAATGTGGTATTGCGAGGTGAAACTGAATTGATCTTTGAGTTCCATGTACAGTGTGTGGTGAGGTTATTTTTATATACTTCTCATTGTTTTATGTTAAGTCTAGAACTTGCCCTGCTTGTTGTTTGAGGCGAAATCCTAGGTAGTCTTGATCTTAAGAATGAAAAGTAGGCCTTCTTTGGCCCGCCAGTTCCCAAATTAGCCTACCTAATGAATATATTCCGTTGAGTCCCCAATCTGAGCCTATTGACCTTTTCTTTGGCAACTTGAATTACAAGCCTTATCTATTTTCTATTTACCTCTCTTGTTACCCATCTTCCCCTTAACTACTTTAGGTTGTGTGTTTGGAAAGATTGTGGGTTATTAATAAGAGTTGTTGTGTATCTGGGAGGAAAGTTGCAAAAGAATGAAGGAATGAAATACTTGATATTCTCTTCGTATAAAAAAAGAAAAAAAAAATGAAGGATGGGGGCAATGTTCCTATGCTCGGTTAAGGGTGATAAAAGCCTCGAGTATGAACACGCCAAAGGCACCCTAGGGAGGATGATGTATCTCATTGAACTCTTAGGGCCCCAATCATCCAAGTGTTGTGAAAATCATTAAAAAAAAAAGAAGAAATTAAAAGAGAAGAGAATGAGTTGATGAATAAACGAGGAGAAAGGAAAAATTAGTAGTGAGTGATGTTTAAAGTGTTGAGGGGAAGAATTAGTCACTATATACCCAAAAGTATACCACACCTTACCCCAAGCCAACATTACATGCTATGAAAAAGCCCTACTTGACTTTTGATTGAGACTCTTACATTAGTGGATAACGACAAAATGGGCAAGCCTATGATACTTTTCTGTGGGACATGAGAAATTTCTTTCTGAGTGTGAGAGTATTTGATATACCACAATGTCTCTTGAAATCATATGTTGTGTATTTGGTGGCATCTTTTTTCTGTGAGGTACATTGGAACTTGAGTGGTCTATAAGTTTCTACTTTCAATACTTGACTATGACCAAAAGAAAGGGTGTTTGAATTTTTGTTGGGTGAGTTTTGCTAAGTTGTTGTCGCGAGTCCTTATCTAACCCTAATGTCTTGCCCGCTTTCTGTGTATTCTTCTTCTTTGCTCGAGGACGAGCAAAAGTCTAAGTGTGGGGTTGTGATATTTGGCTATTTTACCTATATTTTGAGGGTAGTTTTACCATGTTATGATAGTACACCTAAGAGTTTATATGCAAAATCAAGAGTTGATACTAATTGAGTTGTTTGGTGTTGTAGGATTTGAACATGGTGAATTGAGCAAGAAAGTGCTAGTTTTGGAGCTAAAAGTGAAGATGTTGAAGAGTTCAAGTGATCCGTGTGCCACGCGAGTGACACGGGAAGAAATAGAGTCTTTGCTTAGGAATTGAATAGCAATTTCAGCACATTTAGGCCAAATACGCGAGTGCCACGCGAGCTGAATTGCCAGGAGAAAATAAGTCCGGGTACCACGCGAAGCACAAAGCTGTTAGGCGAAATTTTAAGGGCTTTTTGGTACTTTTGCTTAGTTTCCTACAGGGTATAAAAGCTTCTTTTACCTCCATTATGAATTATACACTGGGAAAGAGGCAAAAAGGAGGCTAGAGCTTTGGAGACTTCAAGAACACGAGTTTTTCCTACATTCTTCCTTACTTTTTGTAATTTATTCATTCATGAATTATTTTGATATGACTATCATGAACATGAGTGGCTAATTTACCCATTCTAGGGTTGATTGAACCACTCCAATACTTATGTGTTATGAATATTTATTTCAATGAATGAAACTTGTGAATCCTTCCTATCTAAGTGTTTATGTTTTGATTGCTATTAATTGGAAGAGCTCCCAATTGATTGTTCCCATTATTCTTGTGTGTCTAGGGATAGATTTATAGGTTTGGATTAAATACTTAGCAATATTTCAACCTAAAACTAAGGTATTACTTAGGTTGTCAATAAGGTGATTTGTGACCATTGACCCTGATTGTGAACTAAACTTGCAGTCCTAGTTATCTTCATTAATTAATTGGAAAATTGTTTAGTGAAAGTTACTACTATTACATGGAAGTGAATAGTTGTATAATTGGAGCAAGTGTTCAATAAGAAGAAAACAAAGTTGAATTTGTTTAAAGAATTATTCTAACACATAGGTAGGAGTTGGGTAAATCAATCCTAGACTTTTAAATCCTTGATTAATTATTTCTTAATATTTTGCTATTTACTTTAGTGTTAATTAGTTGTTTCATTGAAACCACCATTCAAATACAAACCTTGGGAATTAATTGGTTAGATAAATTAGTTAGAATAACAATTAGATTTCTAGTGTTCCTTGTGCGATTCGACCTCGGGACTTTAAGTACAGAGCTATATTTGCTGCGACCGCTTAGTCCCTTTTATAGGGCGCAGTTGGGCGTGATCACTTATCCTCTTCATTTGCTGACTCTACTTAATCAAAAACTCACGCAGCAAAGTGTTCGTATCAACTGACGTTGCTTCCACCATGGGTTCCTTGCCGGGTCGACATCCTCGAGGCACGTTCGACTGTGAACCGGCCGCAGTGACGTTCAAGGGTGGATCCCGTTCATGGTGGGATGATTCATCGACCTCCTTTTCAACGGCTGTAAGCTGGACCCCATTAGCGGGGTTAGGCTAAAGCATGCTGTCTTAGACGGTGGTGTTGGCCTTGTTAGCATTGTTGCTTTCATCGTCTATCATTGCACACGAAAAGAATAAATGTAAGTAGAATCAACAACAAATTTCGGAACAAATCGATTGCCTAGGCCCCAAGGTGGGCGCCAAATTGTATTTCCTAAAATATTCCTTCAGGTATTACAATTAAATTTGTATTTAGTTGAGCCACATGCGATCATTTTATATCAAAATTCGATGACTGATCGCTAGTCTTACGTTTACAAGTTTGACCGTTTAGGTATTTTCTTAACGGGATCACTGTAAATATGTTCGAACAAAGATAAGAAACGATAAATGGCAGATGACAAGATTAAATGAAGAGTATGTTAAATGAACGATGGAAATTCAAACAAGTTGGGGCAAGCAGATTTACTCGATCATTCACAAAGATACAAATACACTTAAAAATAAACGTGCAGTAGTTATCCACAGATTACTAGATTGAACCAATAGATTATACGATCAACGTGGTCGATAGTTCACGATAATAACTAGATGATTAATTAGCAATTAAACAAGTAATAGATATAAATGTAAATAAAAAATTAGCTAGAGTTTCGTTTAGATAGGATTTCGATCAAAGCATTTCTAAAGATCAATTACGACGGCAATGATTAATAAAGCAATATATCCGACGAACAACTAAGCAGTTGAATGAGCAATTATGGAAATAGTGAATAAAAGTAATAAAGTTTATTGTATTGAAGATCAGGTGCTCAGGCTCCATTGGAGGAAGGTGAGTATCTTCTCCGAAGCTAAGCTTGATTACAATAGTATGATGACATGAAATAGATGACAATGGTGGTGGAATATAAATAGTGGTGGTGGAAATAGCAATAGTGGTGGCGGCTGTAGTTGCTTAAGGGAGAGTTATGTTCAGATGAACGTAACTTTACAATGGGGGGATGGGGAGTCTATTTATAGGCACAAGACTTTAACCCTAATCAAACTCCACTTTGCATACGTCTCTCCACGACCTGATAAGGTTATTATCCACATCCAACGACTTCCGAAAATATAGAGTTTCAGTTCACCACGTTTATATGTTGTCTTCATATGTTTTCAGGATAAACGACCTAGATCGATAAAAAGGGACAGTCGTCCTCGATTGTCAATTCTTCACAACAACAACTGACTTGTCTCAGATTTTGGCTCTAAGCTCGCTACGTCAACGAACACGTCTCGCCACGTGTTCGGACGAGTTTCGACCAGTACAATTTCGATTTGGCAATCATGGTTTTCGGCTTTGAAAAATTTCACACCATTACCATACCAAACTAATTCGATATGGTTTGGTATGTTCATGTTCGGTATCGGTAACTTTCGGTACGGTAAGTCGGTAACCATAGTTTGTTTTATTTCAACTTACATATAATAGATATATATGTTGCAAACAAATGGTAAAGGAACTTCGAAACTTCCTTTGACAATTAATAATGAAACTTAGAATGAAGTAGCAAAAAATACAAAAAGACCACAAAACATGAACAAAAATTTTAAATTACAATTAATACTAGCCAAAATCTAAACTTAAACACAATCTTACTACACAAACTTACACACAAAATCTCATTCATTGTAATTTATAATCTACCTATGATAATTTAGTATACTTTTTACACAAAATAATAAACTTTTTAATTTTGACGGTGCTTGAAAGACAACTCTCTGTTAAAGCATTAAATGATATTTTATAGTATTTGTACTATTTTATTTATTTAGTTTATAAATATTTATTCGTTTTAATTAAATATATAATCATATCACAAGTTTTAGATATTCTCTAACTTAGGATTTTATTGGATACTATTTAGATTAGTTATTAAATTATTATGATTTATATAAACATAATATATATAATTTGTGTATGTAAGTAATTATTTCGGTATTTTCGGTATTTCGGTATTTTTTTTAATAAATACCAAATACTGTACCAAATACAAAAAATAAAAATTAAAATTACATACCAAATATCGTACCAAATACCGATACCAAAGTAAAAGATATTTTGGTTCGGTATGGTAATTCAGTATTTACCATGATATGGGTGTAATTATTGCGTAGTCAATTATTCAAGGCAATTAGCTAGGAGAATGAGGGAATGGGTCGATAGAAAGTGTTGCCTAGGATGATTAGGGAAATACGTCGAGGGCAAGTATCACCTAGGCTAGACTTTAAGGCAATTAGTTGGGTGATTGGAGGATAGGGATCGAACGCAAGTGGTGCACATGCTAGACTTTAAGGAAATTAACTTGGATATTGGAGTCGAGGGGAAGTGTTGCCTAGCCAACTTTCAAGGCAAATAATTAGGAGAATTAGGGAAGGGGTGAGGGTACAACTACTACCTAGGCAGTACTTTTAGACAGAAAAAGGGAGGGCAGAGATACCGTGCGTTATTTATAAGATTCATAGAAGTACTTTCATTCGAAATTTACTCATTAAACCAAACAAAAGTCATCTTTTCTAAATCATTGTTTATGGTTTCTTACTTCTGCAATTCTCCCCTGGAATTAAGGTGATTTCCACAAATAGAAACTTGAATTCCACCATTACCTTTTTTCCCATGTTAAGAAAAGTTTCGTGAAAATACGTCAGAATGTGGGAGCAAAACTCTTGAAAACTAAGTCATGGCGAGTCATACTCATATCTTTTTGATGAATGTATTGTTACAAGTCATGACAAATCCAACTATTTACCATGACTTTCAATGGATATCTAGTCACAAGTCATGGTGAATTACCAGAACTTTAGTACTAAGTGCACTAAATTACTAGGGATGTAAGTTATGGTAAGTCATGACGATTCACCATGACTCGCCAATATCACCTATTAAAATTTATCAACATGCTTTTGCCTCAAAATTGATCAAAATAAATTCCAAATGACTCCAATAATGATAGATCACTTTGTCAAGCTCAATCCAGTGATTTCAGTGGTCAAATTCAATCTAAATCATCAAATCCACCAATGATGTAGAAATTAATATACTGAATTTATCAGCTTCAACTGTACGTTTTTCAATGGTTAGAATCAATCCAAATCATAAAATCTCAAGATCATAATATATGTGGTTATTGTGATTGAAATAAGAGTGAAGCTACATGTCAATACTCTGTATAATGTATACAAACACTATAATATATTACATATACACTGTGCATAGTGCATACACTACATATATTAAACATGTCTTGGTAAAAATATGCAACCTATGATTATGGGGATACGAGCCCAGCTGGGAAAGACTAGACTTACTCTACAAGTCACTGGGTGTTGAGGATACACGCCTGCTCTATAAGCCACGGCAGCTAAGCAGACACGGGCCAAGGGATGTAAGGTATACATCCCGCCACCTTAGAGTTACAATCTCCTAGTTAGAGTTAATTGGTATCACCGCTTTGAGTAAATAGGCCCACGACCTATAGTCTTTATATTTAACCATAATTAGGACTGGGGTAAATCTATAACTATAAATACCCCTCTCCCGTATTGTATTGATCAACAAGAGATTCTCCAAGAATCCGACTATTCTCAAGGAATGCAATCTCTTTATTTAACGCTTTTATTACATTTCCTTAATATTTACTTTATTGCTCGAGCCCCTCTTTATTATTTATATGTTTAACCTACTAAGCAATTTTTACGCTTAAATAGCTCGGCCCCCATCGTAGGGCCAAGAAATTGTAGGTTTTTACGAAGGAAAAAAACGACGATGTCGAACGACACCGATAATGTCTCGAAGAACACCACTAATGCGGTTAACGACCCCTCTAAGGATCCCATCAATCTCGAAGGACAACCGAAGGACACTTCTAAGGGTCCAGTATCTGTCGATAGTGACCGTGACGACGATCTACCGTATGGAAACAATAAGCTTAAAGATCTCCTTTCAAACTTTTTGAAATCTTAGGAGGAGCTAATTCGGCTACCATGACCGGAAGTCTAGCCAAACGACTGCAGGTGATCTTTGCTGGTTCATTCCCGAGGCAAGCATCCCTACGAGGATTCGAGCCGGTGGATAATTCACCAGTTTATGTGCCCAGATGGAGGATCAACATGGAGATCGCCTTATGAAGTTCCACAGTGGCCAACAATGAAGGCCTTGAAGAAGTTCCCATCATCTAAGATATTCTCAAGGAGCTACAAGTGATCCATTATCGGATCGGTAACATGTCGGGTGCTCCAACCCATGTTATGACTGTTGATGAGCAGAAGTTCTTCAAGCATGCATACCAGGGGAGTGCTGCACCAGTCCACCTACCTAAGCACTTTCGCCTGCCGGATAAACTTAAATATAAGGGAAGCACTAATCCGGACGAGCATATCGCTGCCTACTACTACTACTACACAACCATCAAGAACAATGAGATCACAGAAGAAGAAACCCAATTTGCTCTGGTAAAGAGGTCTAGTTCAACCCTGACCAAGGGTGCCCTCACATGGTACACTCAGCTGCCTCTACGATCAATCGAATCATTCACCCAGATGTAAGATTTATTCAAGAAGGCGTATTTCTGGTGCCCGAAAGCGAGAGAAGAGAATGGAAGATACCTTCAAGATCCGCCGGCGTGATAAAGTACTGTTAAAGGACTATCTAGAGAGATTCTAGAGTGAGCACATGGAGCTACTCTTTGTGCCCGACAGCACTGTTGTAGTAGCCTTCGGCAAGAGCTTGAACCCCCGAAGTTCATTAGCGATGCCAGAGCTACAATGGAGTCTAATAGAATACCCAGTGAAAACCTGGGATACGTTACACCAACAGTACAACAAAAAGCTCCATATCGAGCTCGATGAGCCTCAAGCGACCGGCGATGACACGCAAAGGAGGCGAGTGCGCAGTCCCAACCAGGAAGCGGATATAGGCGGTAGAAGGATTAAGGGAAGAACGCAGTATCAAAATGGATCACGCAAGAACCTCAAAAAATTGGAGTAACAACCGAGAAACAGGTCCTCGCGATAAAAGTCCTGAGCCACACAGTTTACTTTGGGCTATGGGTAAGTGTAGTGGAGTTAGTGAAGAATCACTTCGGTAAACTAGGCTCGGGGTGCACTAGGCGTCCACCATCATGAATGCTTCTGGGAATAGTTCATTTTCCTACTACGCGTTTCATCAAAGTAACGGCCACGATACAGTCGACTGCAAAGCACTCATGCTCAAGATCACCCACTTACTGAAACAAGGGCACCTCAAAGATTTGCACGTGAAAAGAGGGAAGTGGTCCAAGACTTCAAACCATAAGGACAAGCGGAGCGTCAATACAATTATTGGTGGACCAGGGTTCAGTGCGCAAAATGCCGGAGCAGCCATGGTTTGTGAAGCCCATGAAGAAGTAAATAAGAAACCTCGTATCAACACGATCAAGCTCAGCAAGAATGATGGAAGAGAACCCCACTGCTCGCACCATGATGCTCTGAGCATCACTCTCAGAGTGATTGACACTCAAATTGAGCAAGTTCTGGTGGATCCATAGAGCGACGTAAACATCATCCGGTGGGAGGTTACCCACAAGATTGAGCTTCAGCGACATATAGCCCCTAGCTCGTACATAGTAACTAGCTTGAACAGTTGAAGTGAAAATCGGTTGGAGAAACAGCCCTGCCAGTTCACATCCCTGGAGTATCAAAGCTAACATATTTCCAAGTTATGACCTCCGACATCTCATACAATGTCATCTTGGGTAGACCATGGATACATGGAGTAAGGGCGGTACCCTCAATCTTTCACCAGGTCCTTAAGTGCCCGAGCCCGCTCGGGATAAAATAAATTTGAGGGGAGCAACGTTTGCCCAAAAATGACTATACATCCACTGCTACACATACAATAAGGATGGGAGAGGGAAGTCGATATGAAAGAAAGGAGCAGTACTCAGAATTAGGAAGAACAAAGGGCGACTAGACACCAGATTCACAAGGATCCATTCCCTATCTTGCATTTCAATATGATCATCATCCCAAGTCTGAAAGCAAAAGAAAATACAATCAAAGTCGAAGTAGTGAAAGCTACTTCAGAAGAACACAGGGCCAGAGAAGAGGTAAGGGAGCTCAATGACTGGATCTCCGCAATGAGCCACCTGATCCTTTAATTGGCAAAGCGATGCTACCAACTTTCTGAAGTATTGAAGAAGCGTAAAGATCATGAGTGGCCAAGACTCTATAGCAAGATGATGAGGGAACTGATTAAACACTTTGTAAGACCCCCGACTTTAACCAAGCCTGTTCGAGGGCAACAACATTTACTGTATGTCGAACAGTCTACACACGAGAAGAAGGGGAAATCTAGCTTCCCGTAAAATATGCTAGCGAAACCCTTTCAGGCAGAGAGGCGCAATACCAGTTTTTAGACCACTGTCGCCCGTAGGTTACAACTATATTTTTAGAGCCACACGATCATCGTGGTCTCATCCGTCCTAGTACCAACCATTTTGCATAAATCCAAACTCTCAGGCAAGCTAGCAAAATTGGTCGTCGAACGGGGGAATATGATGAAATTTACCAGCCGCGCACAACCATTAACTCACAAGTCCTCGCAGACTTCATCACCGATTTCTGTATTGATATGATGTCGAAGGCTGAGTATAAGTTGAAGACAGGAAGGAGTCACCCTAGGAGAATGGGTAATCTACATGGACGAAGCGTTAAACGTTAGAGAAATCGGCCTTGGCCTGGTAATTAAGTCTCCATCTGGGAGAGCTGTTTGTAAAACCATCAGTTGCCCGTTGATTATGAATAAAAAAGTTGAATATGAAGTCGTAATTCAAGTCATTGAATTAGCCTATATATTGGGCGCCAGGGAAGTCAATCTCTACGGCGACTCTTAGCTGGTTTTCAATCGAGTGAATGGAGTATTTGTAGCCAAAGATGCTTGTATGCATGAATACTTAGCTAAAATGCCGCTTGAATAAATTTCACAAGTGGAAGTTTGCTCATGTACCAAGAGAGGAGAACACGGGAGCCGATGCATTAGCTAGCCTAGCAGTAGCCGCAGATATGAATATGGGCAATCCGAATGTGCTAATCGAATTAACTTACACGGACCTGCGACTCTTTAAAGTTAACACCATAGGACTCGTCTGGAATTTTTGTCACGCGTTGATCGAATACTTGGACAATGGCACACTCCCTGGAATCAAAAAGGAAAGTAGATGGTCGTGGAAGCACTCGGCTCGTTAGAGTTTGATCAATGGAGAACTATACCATCGGATGTTCAGCGGCCCACTTGCCAAGAGCCTAGGTCAAACTCAAGCCAATTATGGTCCTCTAGAAAGCATCTTAGAGAACCAAGAAGGCCAACGCAGGCAAGCTAGCCTCGAATCAGAAAGGGTTGTATAGAATCTGAGGCACGTTTGAAAAGAGCGTACACCCTCAAAGACATGGAAGGAACAACCATTCCAAACCACTGGAACATCACTTAGCTTAAGAAGTTGGTGCAGGGAATAATGCGGAAAGTAAAGATACAATAAAAATGAGACGTGGCTTGAACAACTAACCCAAGTAACACTGAAGAACTAGTTTCGATACACCCCGGGAGATCATCAAGGAACACCTATGCTAAGCAACTACTCTCGAGTCAACTAGAACCCGCAAGTAGAATGATCGGGGAGGGAATGTAATTCATCTATATCCGCTAGAAGAAGAAGAAGTCCCAAACTTGGTTGTTTCATTCATTCACAAGAGTTCAACTCTCAATAAGGTTCTTTAATCATCAATCATAAACTAACTAATGAAAGAGGCTATGTTAAGCTATTTATAGAGGTTTCTAGGCATTAAGTAAATGGTCTAAATAGCCCACACATTAGGCTTTAAGTTAAAAGACCACGTAGGGTCAAAATAGTCTTAACACACTTAAAATCTCGCCTCTCAGCATCTTGGGCGGACCGCCCGCTAATTTGTGCAGTGAAGGGGGCTGGGCGGAGCGCCCCTGGGTGGGCGGAGCGCCTGGCCCCTGTGGCTTCTGGGCGGTGCGCCTAGAGCTCGAGGGGGCGCCTGGCTGCTCCATGCTTGGCGCTTGTGCCTTGATCATCCGGAATGGCTTCCCTTCGTTTCCATCTTCTAGGCCCCTCCTCTCCAAGTGTAAATGTACTTCTTGAACCTTCTTGGCTTGACTCCGAGTAAAGGGTCTAGTGACAGGTTGCCCGACATCATCCTCCCCTTCTTGGGAAGATTTTGTCCTCGAAATCTAAGCTTCATCACCCTCGGGTCCATCATCTCCTACGACAAGAGTAGTCAAGTCAGCCACATTAAAAGTATTAGATACATTATACTCACTTGTCAAGTAGACCATATAAGCGTTGTTGTTGATCTTTGAAAGCACTTGGAAGGGTCCATCCCCTCGGGGTGCCAACTTCCCTTTCCTAAGGTTTGGAAACCTTTCTTTTCGGAAGTGGACCCACACATAGTCACCCTTCTTGAGTTCCACCTTCTTGCGTCCCTTGTTTTTCTTGGCGGCTATCCTCTCATAAGCGTCCTCCAAGTTCTTTTTCGCCTTAGCATGTAGCTCCACCAAAGCCTTGGCTGTAGTTTTACCTTCAAAATTAACAACCATTTCCCTTGGCAAAGGGGTTAGATCAAGGGGAATCAAGGGGTTAAAACCATAAACACACTCGAATGGAGTCATCCCAATCATTCTATGCAAGGTGCGATTGTAGGCAAACTCCATTAGAGGTAACTTGTCAATCCAAGTCCCACCCTTACCTCGGGTCATGGCTCTAAGAAGAGCACCCAAAGTTCGGTTCACCATCTCGATTTGCCTATCGGTTTGAGGGTGGTGGGGCGTAGAGAACAACAATTTGGTGCAAAGAGCACCCCACAAACTCCTCCAAAAATGGCTAAGGAACTTAGTGTCCCTATCACTCACAATTGTTTGAGGCACACCATGCATCTTTAACACATTATCAATGAACAAAGAAGCAACATGTTGTGCATCATCACATTTCTTACATGGAATGAAGTGAGCCATCTTGGAGAACCTATCCACAACAACATAAATGCTATCATGTCCCCCTCCAGTCCGTGGTAATCCCATAATAAAATCCATAGATATATCCATCCACGGGCTAGTAGGTACGGGGAGAGGATAATACAAACCATGGGGGTTCGACTTGGACTTAGCATACTTGCACTCAAGACAAGAATTGCAAAGTCTCTCAACTTGTGTCCCTATTTTAGGCCAATGGAATTGCTCCATGAGAATGGCCAAGGTTTTATCCCTACCAAAGTGACCCATGAGTCCCCCACAATATGCATCTTGCACAAGAAATTCTCTCCATGAGGACTCGGGTATGCAAACTTTACCATTTTTAAAGATATTGCCATTAATCCATTGGTATTTTTCAACTCATTCTCCCTTTTCAAGATCTTCATGAATGCTCTTGAGCTTAGGGTCATGAGCATACATCAACTTGATGCTCTCAAAACCCATGAGCTTGGAAGCAAGAGTGGTGGCTAGAGCAAACTTCCTAGAAAATGCATCCGCCACAACATTGTCCTTCCCTTTCTTGTATTGAATGACATAGGGAAAGGACTCAATGAACTCTACCCACTTGGCATGCCTCTTGTTCAACTTCTCTTGGCCTCTAAAATGTTTGAGTGACTCATGGTCACTCTTGATCACAAATTCTCTAGGCCAAAGGTAATGTTGCCAATGAGCAAGAGCTCTCACTAGGGCATACAACTCCTTGTCATACGTAGAGTAATTCAAGGAGGCACCCTTCAATTTTTCACTAAAGTAGGCTATGGGTTTGCTATCTTGCATTAAAACACCACCTATTCCCACCCCGAGGCATCACATTCAACCTCAAATGCCTTTCCAAAGTCGGGCAATTGCAATAGAGGGGCGGTACTCAACCTACTTTTCAACTCTTGGAAGGCCTTGTCTTGAAGCTCTCCCCACACAAATTGTTGGTCTTTCTTCACCAATTCGGTGAGTGGAGCGGCAATGGAGCTAAAGACTTTTACAAATCGTCTATAAAAACTAGCAAGACCATGAAAGCTCCTCACTTGAGTCACGGAAGTAGGAGTAGGCCAATCACGTATGGCCTCTACTTTGGACTCATCCACCTCCACTCCTTGGGCACTCACAACAAACCCAAGGAAGACTACCTTCTCAACACCAAAGGCACACTTTTTAAAGTTAGCATAGAGCTTTTCGGCTCTCAATACTTCAATGACTTGCCTTAGGTGATCAACATGGTCGTCCATTGATTTGCTATAGATCAATATATCATCAAAGTAGACGACCACAAATTTGTTGATAAACGGTTTCAAAACATGGTTCATTAGTCTCATAAAAGTACTAGGTGCATTGGAGAGCCCAAAGAGCATCACCAACCATTTATATAGACCAAACTTGATCTTGAATGCGGTTTTCCATTCGTCTCCGGGTTTCTTCTGGATTTTATGGTAACCGGACCGAAGGTCTATATTGTTAAAGACACATGAACCACTCAATTCATCAAGCATGTCATCAAGTCTTGGGATATGATGACGATACTTTACCGTTATCTTGTTAACGGCCCGGCAATCAATGCACATTCTCCATGTCCGGTCCTTCTTTGGCACAAGAATGACCGGTACGGTGCATGGACTCAAACTTTCACGGACCAAGCCTTTAGTGAGCAAGTCATCTACATGCTTTTGCAATTCTCTTGTGTCCTCCGGATTGCTCCTATAAGCCGGTTTGTTTGGAATTTGAGACCCCGGGATGAAATCAATTTGGTGCTCAATTTCTCTCAATGGAGGAAGGCCACTCGGCATCTCTTCGGGGAACATGTCTTCAAATACCTTCAAAACACTCTCAATTGCACTAGGTAAAGGGTTAGTGAAATAATCAACATCGGATTTAAGAATTATACCTTTATGTACTAGGCAAAGGAGTAGTTTGTTGCCATCATTTCCCCTCAAAAGCTCACCCGGTTGCATCATGGCACATATGCTACCGGTAGAAGAGGGTGGAGTCACCACCAAGCTCTCGGCCAAAGGGCTAGTCTCAACAACCGACTTAGCCTTTGCCGCCTCTCTTAACTCCCTCATACGCTTGTAATCTTCACTTACTTGTTTGGGAGTCAAGGGTTTAAGCACAAATTTCTTTCCGTCATGCTTGACCGTGTAAGTGTTGACACGGCCATCACGCACCACATGTCTATCAAATTGCCAAGGCCTACCAAACAATAAATGACAAGCTTGCATAGGCACCACGTCAAACATGTGTTCATCCACATAATTCCCCATTTTGAACTTAATCATAACTTGCTTCACCACCTTTAGCTCCCCACACTCACTAAGCCATTGCAAACGATAAGGTTTGGGGTGTTTCAAAGTGGGTAATTTCAATTGGGTAACTAGTGATTGACTAACTACATTGGCACAATTTCCCGAGTCAATGATCATAGAACAAACAACACCCATGACTCGGCATCTAGCATGGAAGAGGTTTTCTCTTTGCAAGGTCTCACTATCCTCTACAAGCATAGCTCCTAAACTCCACCTCACAACTAGGAAAGCATGAGGATCATCATCCTCCACCGTATCCTCCTCCACATCATCCACCTCATCTCCCTCTACTCCCTCATCCTCCGGTTCACTCTCTTGTTCATAAGCACCATCACCAACCACGACCATGGTCCCTTTTGTAGGACACTCTTTAGCAAAGTGTCTGTACCGTTTGCATTTGTGACATTGAATTAAAGAAGAGGTAGGAGTATTTTGTTGGGTTTTAGAGTTACCTCCCATATTTGATGTGTACCTCTCATTCGGCTTCTTCACTTCTTTGTTGGCACTTGGTGACACTAGCATTGGGGAATCTTGCATTAGGAGTAGGAGTCTTCCACTCCTTTGGTTTGCTCATGGAAGTAGAAGTGTTGCTCTTGTAATGGTTGGATCTTTCTTCTTTAAGCCATTGCTCGACATCAATTGTGGCTTCAAAGATTTCTTGAAGTGAAAGATAAGCATGCTGACACGACCCGGAATCTGGTTAGGCCGTGCGGGCACCCGACATCCTCCCCTAGACCCGTCGGGCGAACCCTTACCAATTAAATTAGGAAAATAAATATAATAATTCATAAATAAGGACAAGACTTTTTAAAAAAAAACACAGAGATACTGATACCTCTAAGCTGTACAAAAGAAATTACAGCTGACTACCCAATATACTAGGTTTAGGGCTATCCAGACTAGACATCTAAGAGTACAAAAGAAGACAAATACCTCCTGAAGGGAGAAAAATACAACTGAAATAATAACCAATAAACTGGTGGCCATCCGGAATAAAAGCTGGCTCACCCTGACAGCTGAAGTCGCCTTCGCTCCTTCACAACGTGGTGAACTCAATCCTGGAGCGAATCTGCCGCAACGAAATAGATAGACAAGAAACAAACAACAAACAAGGGTGAGTCAAAAGGACTCAATAAATGGGGCAGACTAGACACCTCAAGGAATAGGATAGCTAGCCAGGGAGAAAAGAAACAGATAGACCAAACTCCTCTTATTTAAGTTATAAAAAGGAAGAGCCAGATAATAACCGGAAACACGTATGAAACCATAAACTCAACCAGGAATACGAGCCATAAACATATCAACAAATAAACAATGCACGTATAAGCAGAACAGTAGTTATGTACCACAAGTCTATACAATGGTATGAAATAATTGAAATGAAATGACATGAAATAAAATGAAATGAAATCATGCAAAGGGTCACATGTGCCCGTCATCCCATCTCGAAGCGGAATACTCCTGCATTCGAGGGGAATCCAATCTGATAACCTACAGGAGCGGAATACTCCTTCTCCTGGGGCGGAATCCTCCTACTCTCAATATGATACAATGGAGCGGAATACTCCTGCTCCTAGGGCGGAATACTCCTGCACCTAATGTGATATGCAATGTAATGCATATGAATAACATATAATGCATATGAATGCAATGTGATGCAATAATAACCCTTCACCGGCGCGGGACTCTCATCGACAGCCGGGAAGTAGATGCCAACTTACAGCCAAAGTACCATGCTCAGATCCTCAATGTAATACCAATAACAGGACATAACATATAGTATACAATGTAAATCCAAAGATAAGGCGTAATGAGTACGCCTACCAGCAACTACATACATAAGGAACACGTTGTAGAAAATCCACGAGGCCAGGTGCCTCCAAAGAAATGGATATACACACTTACCTTGTTACAAAGTTAGCACAATTACTCAATAACCGCTTTGTCATTTGGATTCATTGCCAAACGATCCCACTGTGTTCAATAACCAGAAAAATATATCACATAAGACTAAAGGCTTCATTCCTCACATCTTAGGGCAATTCGGTTAGGAACCTGATACTCTATTCGCATACGCAATACGCAGGCAAGGCCTATATACAGGATTTAAGGTCACATGACCAAACCCTAAATAAATTACATTTATATGTTGCTCATAACTCATTGAGTACGAATATATAATCAATTTCGTTATCGGGGTCCATTTGACCCTTTAAACTATTAATTGAACTTATTAAAACGATATATAATATTCCAAGTTTTACTGTTAAAACATATTCAGACACACGTAATAAACTCAAATAATATATTAGGATCATTACCTGACTGTTTCGGGGTGAAAATTCTACTTTTCTCCGGCCCCTTTTTTCATTTTCTGGCATTTTTTCCTCTACTGCGTCATTCTCGTTTCTCTGATCACATTTCGTTTCTGTTATATGTTTCTTTGAATGTCTAGGCTATGGGATACTAATCCCATAGCCACCGCCCATAATCTCTTTTCTTTCTTTGTTTTGTCTTTTTTGTATTTTGTCTTTTTCCCTTTTTTTTTTAATTTTCTTTTCGCGACGAAAATTAAAACGGAACCCTACGGTATTCGAAATAATTCCAAATTTTGCATACAAGTTATACAAAATATATGTAACATACTCGCGAAGGTGGATCTCAAATCAGACTCCCGAAACTCAAGATGCAAATTTAAATGAAAAGAAGTCAAATTATTTAACTTTCGGCATTTTAGCGGAAACTAGCCGAACAACATCGAAATTCACTTTCGAAAAATTACAAAAGTCACAAATAATCATACGAACCTAACGACGCTTTCGGATTTTGATTTGGAGCTCGTTCGCCAAAACCGAGCTCGAAAATCCCTTTTTAATGTTTATTGACAATAAAAACTGAAACCTTCTTCCGATGCCTACCAAACGATGTCTGATTTAGCTCAAATTTTACAGATAAGTCCCAATGGATATTACGAACATTTTAAAATTATCGGCACGCCAATCGGAGTCCTAACTTCCGAAACGACTAACCGATGTCGTTTCATTCTCCTCCACTTAAACTCTCGTTCGTCCTCGAACGAGCCTAAGTCTAAAGAAAAATTCGCACAGATAGCAAAAGAACTTGCACGACCTTCATAAGCTACTCCACGGGTATTATTCCCTGATTACAGGATCAGAATTATAACACGCATATCGAACTTTTGGAACAAAATATATCTGGATAATATGATAACACTATTGCCCAACTTATTTTGACTAAACCGACCCTTCCTCGATCACGAGAGGAGAGTTTTACTTTTTCGAAACAAAGATACATGAAACCTTGAATGGGTTAACATGATTCAGCCAATAATCACCCCTTCGATATACCTTTTGATGTAGAACAGGTCGATTGAACTAAAAATTAGCTCACGCTTGATGCAATAGGGGAAGCTTTTGAAGTACTTTGTCACTACATACTATAGAAGATTTGATGCAAGCTATATTATTTTTTTACGAACGCACTATGCAACATCTCAGTTGATGTTAGTGTTGTTCCGCAAGCTCCTTGTGGGAATGTAGTTACTCATATCCTAATGTATGTCAAAGGTTCATCTGAACAGGGTATTGTTTTTGAATTGGAAATAATATGACTTAAAAAAAAGTGAAAATAAAAGAGACATGTAGTTGGACCATGAGCTGAGGCAGAATACCAGCAACAACGTTGATTACATGTGCACTTATAATGCTAAAGTAACTTCTCAAAGAGTTTAGGTGTGAAGGAGATATGCCAATGATGGATGGACGATAAGCTGCACTAGACCTTTAACTCTAAATTTTCATGAAATAAAACAGCATCTTTATAAAGATCCAGTTCTAGTTAAATACAGACAAATAGCCAAAAGAATATCGGAGTCACCATACAGGGTTACTACTGACGGTGTTCTCATGTATAAAGATAGACTTTGTGTCCCTGATGTTGGAGATTTACGTAGACAGATTATGATAGAGGCACATTATTCCAAATACACTGTTTATCCAGGTTCGACTAAGATGTACCATGAGCTTAAGCAGATTTATTAGTGGGTTTAGCAATGATCGACACTCATTGTAGATTTCTGTCGTGGCCTTACTTTGGGTCGTGAGAAAAGTGGTATCAACACCTCAGAGATTTAATATTACCATTCAGTATTTGGAGGAAGACTCCTCCACTTAAAGCACAAACTCATGCAGCCATTTGAATAGGAATAACCATCCTCGCACAGTCTGCTGGACTAAAGAAGATTTAGCTAAAAGCTGAACGTAGGCAGACCTAAGCTACCAACTACTCTTTCGAGTTTTCAAACAGCTGCAACTCTCAAGTTCACAACTCCATACCTTTGCCGTAAACACCACCGCCTGATGGATGGTACTTCTATATAAAAATTTCGGCAGAGTTTCCCCTGAAACTGGATGATCCGCAAAAATAGAACCAGCACTATACTATACAGGAGAATGGATACCCGGATAAACTGATATCCAAAACAATAATATGCCTACCCAGCTACAATAACACGTACTCTGGCTCAACACAGGGAACGTCACAAGCGGCTACCAATCGCCCAAGCTCACTAGTGCCGGACGAAGAAGAAATGGAAATGGATCGAGGATAGAAATAATTAGAGCTTTAGGAAGCTCATCTTTTTTATTTACTTGGCTCCCAGAGCTAGGCTACTTCCAAGTCAATGAGCTTTACGGAACAACATCCATGCCAATTTGACCTCCCAATAAGAAGGAAACGCTGACAATTTACCAAAAAACCCTTTTATAATCGAGACAAGCTCATAGAATAACATGACTCTACTAGCGTTTTGAACCAGAGAAAATATGTAGATCGAATATTACTTACTAATAACTTTGCACCAGAAGAAATAATATCACTTTTTGATGGTGACGAATAAGAATCCCACCATCCTATCAATACTAAATTCCAAAGAGAGATAGACTGACTTGACATAATAAGAGAAAGTGGTACAACAGGATGCCAAGCAGACACTCTCTCTCACATTTCTCACATTTAAACCAGATCAACTAGGAGGATCTCAGAAATGCCAGGAATAAATCATACCAGAAGCTCACCCCTCTACTGGAACCGATTCTTAATAGAAACGACATCCAAGGAAACCATCGAAACATGATAAGACACATCATTTCCAGATCGATCGAAATAATCAAATCTTACTCACATTTAAGAGAAGAAGAAATCTCAGGGTCTACTATATCGGATACCTTAGCATCCTGCCAGACTATCAGTTCATAGATCTGCCTCTGCAGCTGAGCTGAGCCACTACCCTGATAATCACCTTCTGAAGAACCACTGCCACCACGTTCTCAACCCCTACTGGATGGTGGCATTTCTCCGGCTGATTGAGATCTAAATGAAATCGCCTGCGACTGTGCATGTGCCTGATGACAAGAGAAAGGACGACTGCCTACTTGCCGGAGTAAGGGAGAACTCCACCAAAGATGACATGCTCGCGACAATGATAATACCTTCTCAGTGAAAATGGAAGCTGGACAGATTGTTGATAGCTACAAAGAGAAAAACTGGGTCTGATATTGACGAACTACTGGCGCACTCTAAGAATCACGTGACACATGCTGAGATAACCTGGAAGGTGACCTCGCAAAATAATCAGAACTTTTACCTCCAAATGAGGTACCATGGTTGCCCACCAGGGCCACGGAATTTCTTGCTCTCCTACTCAAACTCTTCCCCCTCTAACTTATGGTATGCCTAATACCTTTGAGCAATATCAACAACGACATCAAATAAAGTCCCAACCTCAATTTTTCGAGCCATCTGGGATCTCAAGGAAGGAGAAAGGTCATCAATAAATATTTGAATCTCTTGAAAGGCTCATGGACTAGTTCTAATGCATATTCAGCCATTCTATAGAATTCAATCTCATATTCTGAAACCAACAGACTAAACGACAGGCTACCCTATCTAATCTACTCAAACTGGCAACACTTTTCATCTCGCTCGCTACTCGAAAGGAACTTTTCCACGATCTAGAAGAAAAATCAAACCAAGTTAGCTAATAAGAGAGCGGCCCACCAATTCAAGGCTGGACCCCTGAAACTGGAAAGAAGAATAATCAACACCATACCGCTTGATATAATCAAAAGCCTGAAGGATACGCTGGCATCATTTTATTTTAAAAAAATCACGAGGTTTATCTGATGCATTGCTTAAGAATATCGGAAGGTTCAATCGCGTAAAATAATGCAACCTCTTCGGACACTCGGACCGAACTGATACCTCGGCTGGCTAACAAGTCAGAACAATTAGAGGTACAACACATACTACCTCCGGAATATAATCTACTGCAGCAATATTAAGAACAAGAAAAGGAGCTCCCTGAGATCGAACGTTTGCACATGCGGCAACCTGATAGGCTGCCCAGCGAATAATAGGTTCTTACGGTATCTGCGTCGCCAAGATTCTCGTAAAAGCATCGTAGAGAGCCAAGGGAACCACAAGGCCCTGCTCCCTTGCCCATCGCGAGCTCGTACAGCTGGGACCCTCCGTAACTAGATCGACAGAACGATCAAAACTCTAGGGGCTTCGTCAGTGCTAGCCCAGGCTAGACTGTTTCGTCCTGAACTCCTTCCGTTTGCTGATTTGTCGTACGAGGGTTCACAATTACCACGAAGGAACTAACGAAAATACTTTTACATCCTAGACCGATGCAAGATCGGAAATGAAGGAAGTGAAACTTCCTAAATGCCATCATAGCCTCGTGTAGATAAGTACGGACGTCTACGTACCTATCAACGAGACTCTACTAAACACTGTCTTAGTCTGGATAGACTCTAAACTGGGCTCCGATACCAACTGACACGACCCGGAATCCGGTTAGGCCGTGCGGGCACCCGACATCCTCCCCTAGACCCGTCAGGCGAACCCTTACCAATTAAATTAGGAAAATAAATATAATAATTCATAAATAAGGACAAGACTTTTAAAAAAAAACACAGAGATACTGATAAGCCTCAAATCGAGCTTAGAGTACTTACCATCAAGAGCCGGGATTGGAGGATGCTAAGGACTAGAGGTCAAGAGTGTTGGAGGTGGATTGAAGCCGTTCCGGGAAGATCCAGGCCGAGGCGCCCCGCCCAGACCAACTAGGCGCTCCGCCCAAGAAGGCAGGCCTTCAGGCGCCCCTCCCAGCCTTAGGGCGCTCCGCCCAAACCACTGCACAGTGGGGCGCTCCGCCCACAATCCAGGCGCTCCGCCTAGGCCACCCCACTGATCATTCTGTGAGGCGCTCCGCCCGATATGCTGAGTTGCGGGATTATTAAGTGTGTTAAGACTATTTTGACCCTACGTGGTCTTTTATCCTAAAGCCTAATGTGTGGGCTATTTAGTCATTTTACTTAGTGCCTAAAAACCTCTATAAATAGCTAGATAGCTTATTTTATTCCTTAGTTAATTAATGTTGAATTGAGAGAATAGAAGATAGAATAGGCTTTGCCATTCTTGTTGAAGATTGGCTTCATGTATCTCTTACGTTGAATCCATGGTGGATCACCGCTAGTGTGAGTCCCGTTTAATGGTTCAAGTCTCTTCTCCCTTTTGAATCAATCTATGTGTTTAGTTTGATTCATTCTTTTCTCCTATTTTCTGTTCTTCCCCATCCCTATTTCTTGGTTATCGTGTCTTAATTGCTTCCGCCTCTATTTTACCTGTTTCCGCGAATTTGGGTCTTATCAGTTTTGTTATCAGAGCAAGGCTCTGGTTTCGTTCTTACGAATCCACGTTCTTTGTTCATCCTATCTTTAGTTTAGTTTATTGTTGTTATTATTCTTGTTCTTGAAGAAAAGAAGAAAAACACAAAAAAAAAAAAGTAGAAAAGTGAAAAATACAAAAATTGGTGTAACTTTGTGGTGTGATCGATTGGTGTTATGGGTGTTATAGATTCTTGATCCTTGATGAAAACCCGACGTTTGGGTACCAAAATCTTGTGGATTGGATTGATTTGAAAATTTGAAACCCTAAATTGTTAAACCCTCCCAAAACCCTTTGTTCTTGATGAATTTGGTTGATTCTTGGGTTGTTTGATTATGGGGTTGTGGAATTGATTACCGGGGTTTGTTCTTCATTGCAAAACGAACAAATTGAAAAAAGAATCGTGTGATTTGAAGTTCGGTAACATCGATTTTGAAGAATCGAAACCCACCTTGAACCTTTGAACCCTTGTTGAAAACCCCCAACTTGAAACTTTGAATCATGATTGTACCTTGTTTGTTGGTTGTTTGGGGTGAAATCTATTGGGGTTTGAAGGTTATATCAATATTCAACTTTGGGTACCTTCAATTTGTGAAAAAAACGTTGAAATCGGACCCAAAATCGGCTTGGAATTGAAGAAAATTGGAGTTGGAAAAAGCTGAACCCGACCCCCAGGCGGACCGCCCACCCCCTAGGCGCCCCGCCTACCCTACCTCACTGCCTACCAAGGCAGGCGGACCGCCCACCCACCCCAGGCGGACCGCCCAGTGTGCTGGGTTCTTGGTTTCGCTCCGTTTCATGGTTTTTCATGTTTGTTTCGATTCCGAACCTCTTGGTTAGTGTTTCTAAGGTATTAGTCCTACTTTATTGACACTAATCTTTGATCCTTAGGGTGTTGAGTGTCTTGGAGTCTTTACTTAAAGTCATAGAATTTGCTTGCTTCAAGTGCGCATTAAATTAGCTTCCGTACATCGAGTCCCTTAAACTCCATTCCGAACCATTACTTGGGTGCATTAATTGATTGATCTTGCCATTGTGATTACTAAGAGACAAGAAGGTCTTGAGTGGAAAAAGGCTTGAGTGGTGAGAACAATAGAGTGTGGTCACAAAAGCCAACGACCTTGAGTGTATACACGAGTGGAAAGAAAATTGAGCGACATCTTTTGAGTGATACACGTGAGGGAGTGAATTTGTGAGGTCCTATACTTTTTGGTTACAACTATGGCTTCGGATGACGATTGTGGAGGGTATGACTCATGTGGAGATGATGGAGACTATGGTTCCTATGATGGTGATGATGGGTATTGCTATGACGATTCGGGGAACCAAGGCTCATATGATGATGAAGCGGGTCACTATGGGAGGAGGTGGTGGTTGTTCCATGGGAAATAGGAGGTTTGCAACTTCTAGCTCCCATGTGAAAGGTGGAAGGAGAAATGGTATTGCTCTTACCGTGGTGGGAGTTCATTGCTCTAGTAGTGGTGCTAAGGACTATGGAACCAAGGCGAGAGGCAATTATGGGTTCCATAGTGGTACTCCTTCCTCGACTTTCAACTACACTTCTAGTGTTGGAAGAGTGACAGGAAGTGGAAGTTATCCTAGTGGTGTTGCTAGGAGAGAAGGGATAAGGAAGACTCAAGTTGAGGGTGATGTTTTTCTAGAACTTCCGAGTTCTTACTTGGATGATCCTATACGGAACTTGGGTCTAAGGAGGTTTCTTGTTGAGGTGGAAGGTAATGGAGGGTACTTGCTCAAGATTGGTAGCACCGATGCCAATTGCATTAGTACCTCGGTGGTTGATGAGTTAAGGGTACCTTGCTATGCCCTAGAGCATCCTTATGAGTACCACGGAGTGTGGGTTTCCAAGCAAGTTCGAGTGTGCATATTTCATAGGAGTTATTGGGGTTATGTGTGGTGTGATGTGTATCCCATGAAGCATTGTGATGTGTGGCTAGGTGAGCCATGGTTGCAAGACAAGAAGGTGCGATATGGTATTGAGTGTGATAGGTATTATGTGAGCAAGGGCCAAAGGACTTTTGACTTTGAGCCTCTTAGGGCAAAGATCAAGTCACCTCTTAGTATACCTTCTAGGCCTATGCAAAAGGAAAGGGAGCAAGAACCTCATCCTATGGTTAAAAGAGTGCAAACAAGAAGTCCTACAATCACAAGCAATGGTGGGACTAGTGCAAGAAAAGAGTTGACAATTGTCAACAAGGTGAACCCCAAACCACAAGCTCCAAAGCTAAGTGGTTCACCAACAAAGAAGAAGGAGACCTCAAATGATGAGTCTCCAAGTCCTAGATTCTGGGTTGACGTTAAAAGTCCACCTACTCCGGCTATGGGTATTCTTGGGCCTCGTCCCAATTCACCCGAATTTGAGAGACAAAAGATTGAGAGGAGTAAGGGAGTGACCGGTGACATTCCTCGAGTGGAAAAAGGAGAGGATGTGTTGAGTGATGTGAGTGGGATGTCACCACCCGAATTTACACCTAACCTTGAAAAGAAAATGAGGGAAAAGAAAGAGGGGAAAAAGTGTAGGTACTCTTGGAGGCAAACTAATAGAGCCTCAATCACGTCCCAGGAAAGAAGGACAAGGTGAAGAAGATCTTCAATGTGAGCTTCAAAGTGGAGGAACTAGCCATGATACTTCAAGTGCATTGAGTGAGCAAGATGGCCACTCAAAGGTAAGTGATAGTTCTCCCCTTGAAAATGTTACTCCCTTGTCTTGTGATGGTGTTTGTGAAAACTCAACACTAGTTGATGATTTATATGAATACAATGTGTTTGCAACTAGTGTAGAGTCAAATGGTCAACTTGTGTGTGATTGTGAACCATTAGTTGAGAGGAATGATAAGCCACATCATGATGTGAGCTCGATATTCATTGAACCTCTCTCTAGTGAAGATTGTGTGGTTGACCCTATTTGTGACCCTTGTTATGACACCCCACCTATATTTGATAAAGAAGATGATGAGTTGAATGAATGCTCTATTCTTTCCCTTGATGAATTGCTTGATAATGGTGGACCAATGTGTCGTAGTGAGGATGGTTGTGACCTTGAGGAGTCTCTAGAGTATGAGATGGATAGAATTGTCTTCAATGACTCCTCGGGTGAGAGTGAAGAACCTAGTCTTGATACCATGCTTTTGGTTGACCATGAGTTTGAAGTGCATGCTTTTACATTTCCATTGTGTGAAGATAATCTCATTTGTGGTAGCGAATTGTATCGGACTAGGATTGGTAGTCACATAGAACCTCCATGGTTTGAAAGGTTAGACTCTATAGACGATCCATTGTTTGGAGCTCCAAGTGGGATGAGTGGTCTTGATTTTGGTTGTGTTGAACCATCTTCTAGTAGTCCTAACCTTCATTGTGTGGACTATAATGATGAAGGGCCTATTTTGGAGACCTTCCTTTGGAGTTTGTCTAGTGAGGAAGATTGTCTTGGAGTTGGAATTGGAGGAGAAGAAGTCACTCTTGGTGTGTGTAAGAGTGCTTCCAAGAAGGGGAGTGGAGTATTTGATGTTAGTTGCCAATTGAACTATTTGGTTTACTCCATCCCACATGTTGATCACACCTGGGGTGTTGAGCATGCCAAAGCCGATGTGTCACCTTGTCATGATATTAATTTGAAGGCTTGGTGTGTTGGTCATGAGCTTAGGGGTCATAGGGAATTAGATTGTTATACCTTGCATGTTCCATATCCTATTGATCCTTTGCTTGTTCTTGTGTTGGGTGCACTTTAATTTGGAGTCAAGTACTTGTTGTTTCCTTTGGAGACATAAGATTTTTACTTGTTATTGATGCTTGGCTCTATCACAAGAGTGTGTTTTCCTACACTTTTGCCACTAACCTACTCTTGTAGTGGGAAGCTTTGTTTGTGCTTGTTTTGAATGTAGGCTTGATGATTTGATTTCGAGGACGAAATCCTTTCAAGAAGGGGAGGATGATAAGCCTCAAATCGAGCTTAGAGTACTTACCATCAAGAGCCGGGATTGGAGGATGCTAAGGACTAGAGGTCAAGAGTGTTGGAGGTGGATTGAAGCCGTTCCGGGAAGATCCAGGCCGAGGCGCCCCGCCCAGACCAACCAGGCGCTCCGCCCAAGAAGGCAGGCCTTCAGGTGCCCCTCCCAGCCTTGGGGCGCTCCGCCCAAACCACTGCACAGTGGGGCGCTCCGCCCACTATCCAGGCGCTCCGCCTAGGCCACCCCACTGATCATTCTGTGAGGCGCTCCGCCTAAGCTTGGGCGCTCCGCCCGATATGCTGAGTTGCGGGATTATTAAGTGTGTTAAGACTATTTTGACCCTACGTGGTCTTTTATCCTAAAGCCTAATGTGTGGGCTATTTAGTCATTTTACTTAGTGCCTAAAAACCTCTATAAATAGCTAGATAGCTTATTTTATTCCTTAGTTAGTTAATGTTGAATTGAGAGAATAGAAGATAGAATAGGCTTGGCCATTCTTGTTGAAGCTTGGCTTCATGTATTACGTTGAATCCGTGGTGGATCACCGCTAGTGTGAGTCCCGTTTAATTGTTCAAGTCTCTTCTCCCTTTTGAATCAATCTATGTGTTTAGTTTGATTCATTCTTTTCTCCTAATTTCTGTTCTTCCCCATCCCTATTTCTTGGTTATCGTGTCTTAATTGATTCCGCCTCTATTTTACTTGTTTTCGCGAATTTGGGTCTTATCAGATACTGATACCTCTAAGCTGTACAAAAGAAATTACAGCTGACTACCCAATATACTAGGTTTAGGGCTATCCAGACTAGACATCTAAGAGTACAAAAGAAGACAAATACATCCTGAAGGGAGAAAAATACAATTGAAATAATAACCAATAAACTGGTGGCCATCCGGAATAAAAGCTGGCACACCCTGACAGCTGAAGTCGCCTTCGCTCCTTCACAACGTGGCGAACTCAATCCTGGAGTGAACCTGCCGCAACGAAATAGATAGACAAGAAACAAACAACAAACAAGGGTGAGTCAAAAGGACTCAATAAGTGGGGCAGACTAGCCACCTCAAGGAATAGGATAGCTAGCCAGGGAGAAAAGAAACAGATAGACCAAACTCCTCTTATTTAAGTTATAAAAAGGAAGAGCCAGATAATAACCGGAAACACGTATGAAACCATAAACTCAACCAGGAATACGAGCCATAAACATATCAACAAATAAACAATGCACGTATAAGCAGAACAGTAGTTATGTACCACAAGTCTATACAATGGTATGAAATAATTGAAATGAAATGACATGAAATGAAATGAAATGAAATCTGATGCAAAGGGTCACATGTGCCCGTCATCCCATCTCGAAGCGAAATACTCCTGCATTCGAGGGGAATCCAATCTGATAACCAACAGGAGCGGAATACTCCTGCTCCTGGGGCGGAATCCTCCTACTCTCAATATGATACAATGGAACGGAATACTCCTGCTCCTGGGGCGGAATACTCCTACCCTCAATATGATACAATGGAGCGGAATGCTCCTGCTCCTGGGGCGGAATACTCCTGCACCCAATATGATATGCAATGTAATGCATATGAATAACATATAATGTATATGAATGCAATGTGATGCAATAATAACCCTTCACCGGCGCGGGACTCTCATCGACAGCCGGGAAGTAGATGCCAACTCACAGCCAAAGTACCATGCTCAGATCCTCAATGCAATACTAATAACAGGACATAACATATAGTATACAATGTAAATCCAAAGATAAAGCGTAATGAGTACGCCTACCGGCAGCTACATACGTAAGGAACACGTTGTAGAAAATCTACGAGGCCAGGTGCCTCCAAAGAAATGGATATAAACACTTACCTTGTTACAAAGTTAGCACAATTACTCAACAACCGCTTTGTCCTTTGGATTCATTGCCAAACGATCCCACTGTGTTCAATAACCAGAAAAATATATCACATAAGGCTAAAGGCTTCATTCCTCACATCTTAGGGAAATCCGGTTAGCAACCGAGTGCCACTAAAAAGTGAGGGAGCGTGTGAGGTTGTTTTCAGTAACGTTTGTTGTTTTGCAGGTATAATGGCTAACGAAGGAGATAATACCATGAAGAAGGCCTTGGATACTATCATGTCCAAGTTGGAAGACATAACCTTGAGGCTTGAGAACGTTGAAAGAAGGACCCCAAGCGTCCAAATTGAGTCCGGAGAGGGAACAAGCCGACGTTCTACTATAACTCCTGGACCCTTAAAGGAGGTAGTGAAGAAATATGAGCTAAAGACTGATGTAGCTCCACAAGAGCATGAGTTGGGCACTCCCCAACCAGTGGGCATTCCCCACCATTTGGGCATTCCCCAAAGACATGTTCCACTTCCAAAATCTATTCGAAATGTTCCACCACTCGAGCAAGCTGATGAAGCTCAAGTTGGGGAAGGAGTCGAAGATGGAAATGATGAATATGGGTATGATTTTCCCTATCAAAATAGGAGACCAATGATTGGAGGTCGGAATGCAAACGGAGTTAGAGGCCGAGGTCGAGGGCCATACTTCGGTTATGAAGGAGGGAATGCGAGGAGAGATTATGGTGTTTTTGTTGATAACTTGGGAGCTCAACCGGAGCCTTACCAAGGGGGTCGAGATCACTTCAACCTCAAGAATGTGAAGATCAATATGCCCACATTCAAAGGGTGTAGTGATACTTCTAAGTACATCGAATGGGAAGTGACAATGGATCGAATTTTTGACACCAATGACATGACCGAATTGAAGAAAGCCACCTATGCTATATCATCTTTTGAGTCTTATTCATCTGTGTGGTGGGAAACAGTGAAGAGATCGAGGAGAAGGTCAGCTTTGCCCATAAATCTTACATGGGATGAACTGAATCGAGTGATGAGAGAGAAATATGTCAACGCTTCGTATCGACATGATCAACTCAAATGGCTTTACGAGTTGAAGCAGGGTTCACGAACAGTGGAAGACTACTATTATGAGTTCTTACAAGTTCAAATGGCCTTGAGTATGGAAGAGGAGGACGAAGAGCAAGCTGTTGTTCGATTAAAGAATGGGTTGAGTCGAGATGTAGCTTACCAGTTGAGATTTCAAAAGTTCCAATGTCATTTGAAGTGTATGAAGCTGCAGTTGAAGCTGAGAAATGGCTTAAGGAGGATAAGTCCAACCGTTACCGGAGTACAACTACTACGCCGGTAAATAAACCGAAGGAGTGGAAGAGTTCGAACACTAGTGGTACAAGTGCAAATCGAGAAGTGAAAAACACTTATGAAAAATCGATGCCAAATGTGGGAGGTAACTCTAAGACTCAGTTGAATACGCTATCATCTTCTTCTAACCAATGCCACAAGTGAAGAGGGTATGGACATTTTGCTAGAGATTGTCCTACTCGGAGAGCTATAACTCTTATCGATGGAGAACCCCAAGAGCAGGATAGTGAACCCGAGGAGGAGAAAAGCGATGAAAGGGAATTGAATTCCGAAGGAGAAGATGCAGTCGAGGATGATAACCCTCGAGCGTTCCTTGTTGTGAGGAGGAGCTTGAGTCTAATGTTAGCCGAGGACAATGAAGATGTACAACGAGAGAATCTTTTTCATGCTAGATGCCGAGTCATGGGTGTGGTCTACTCTATGATCATTGACTCCGGTAGTTGTGCTAACGTTGTTAGTCAAATATTAGTTTCACAATTGAAGTTAGGCGGAATAGCCTAACCAACACTTCAACTTGTCCTAGTTTGCCACCCCGACCATTAAACTTACGAGATTTTCATTTTAACACTTCAACTTGGCAATAACATAATTTATAAATTCCTTAACCATTAAGCATGCTTATGTCGCGTTGAAGTTTTTGATGTGGCATTTTTGCGTGTCAACCACGCATATTAGGGGCGTGGACTCCCTTTTTAATTAAACAATACCCAAAAAATAAATTTTAAATAGAAAAGGAAAATACCCAAAAAAATAAAAAATGTAAAAGCAAACCAGCACCCCCCTCTGTCACCGTACCCGTCTTCCCCATCCCCTAAGTAATCCTTAATCTTCCCGTCCCACCCACCTCCCCCAACTCCCCTTCTTCTTGTCTTCTTCCTCTTCTTTCTAATTTTTTTTTGTTCTTACATCCAAACCATCAAGTCTTATGCTATTAATTTCAACAAATTTTATTTCTTGGCCAAAATTTTAATGGCGACAAAATTCAAAGAGAAACAGAAACAACCACACGGAGGAGGGGATTTGGCGCTAACATCAATAGTACTATTATCTGATCTGAATATTGCATTTGTTTTAAGAACTTGTTGAGAAATTTTAAGGTGACAACTATGTAGAGCTAGCTTTTGGTGGGTGTTATTGCCTTGCGATGGAGCAATGGTGAATTTTGTGTGGTTGGTCTATGGAGGAGCAGTGGTGGCTTTGTTTGCTTCCTGGTGGCGGAACCTTTTGAGGGGGCAGTGTTGGATAAGAAGAAAAACCTTCTTTGTGATGGTAGAGGGACGATGGAGAAGGGTGGTGTTCACGGTGGGATGGGAAGGTTGTGATTTTTGAATTTTTCTATTTAAAATTAAAAAAAAAAGTAAAATAAACATAAAAGATGAGGTGTACTAAACTTTATGACATGGAAGCTGACGTGGGTAACATCTTAGTGAAATTGAACAACACACGTGCTGATAGTGTTTAAAAATTATGTTATTAGCGAGTTGAGGTGTTAAAACGAAAACCTCGTAAGTTTAATGGTCGGAGTGGCAAACTAGGACAAGTTGAAGTGTTGATTAGGCTATTCCGCCTTGAAGTTACCCACCTTAAAGCACCCGAACCCATATCGGTTGCAATGGCTTAATGAATGTGGTGAACTAAAGGTTGTGAAACAAGTGTTAATCAAGTTCAAAATTGGAAACTACATTGATGAGCTCATGTTTGATGTGGTGCCAATGCAAGCTTGCCATCTTCTATTTGGTAGGCCATGGCAATTTGATCGGAATATTGTACATAATGGTAAAGCTAACACTTATACTGCCACTCACGAGGGAAAAAGGTTTGTGCTTAAACCGTTGACACCGAAGCAAGTCAGTGAGGACTATAAAAGAATGAAGGAGCTGAAGGAAGCGACTAAAGCCAAAAACCCCTATCGGAGGACCAATTGTGACCGAAGCCAAAGCTCCATCACCCGATGTCAGAAACATTCGTGCAATCATGCAACCGGGTGAAATTTTACGAGGCAACGACACCGTTCGAATGATGATTTGCCTCGTGCATAAGGGTATTCTTTTAACTTCAGATAAAGATTTACCTAACGATAACCCTTTGCCTTTGTCTGTTCATAAAGTTTTGCAGGACTTCGAGGACATGTTTCCCGAGGAAATGCTAGGTGGATTGCCTCCATTGCAAGGAGTCGAGCACCAAATTGACTTCGTACCGTGGTCTCAAATCCCCAACAAACCTGCATACCGGTGTAATCTCGAAGACACCAAAGAACTCCAAAGGCAGGTTGATGAGTTGCTGAACAAGGGCCTTGTTCGAGAGAGCTCGAGTCCTTGCGCCGTTCCAGTTATCCTTGTCCCGAAGAAAGATGGAACTTGGCGAATGTGCGTTGATTGCCGAGCAGTCAACAAAATAACGGTAAAGTATCGTCATCCTATCCCTCGATTAGATGACATGCTAGATGAGTTAAGTAGTTCTTCATGCTTTTCGAAGATAGAGCTCAGGTCTGGTTACCACCAAATCCGAATGAAACCCGGAGACGAGTGCAAAACAGCATTCAAGACCAATTCGGTCTCTATGAATGGTTGGTGATGCCTTTTGGCCTATCTAATGCACCGAGCACATTCATGCTACTGATGAACCATGTGCTCAAACCGTTCATAAATAAGTTTGTTGTCATTTACTTCGATGACATCCTTATTTATAGTAAATCTGTGGATGAACATGTCGAACACGTAAGGTTAAGTGCATGATAAGCTTAGAGAAGAGAAGTTATATACTAACTTCAGGAAATGTGCCTTTTGTGTCGAGCGTGTAGTCTTTCTAGGATTCGTTGTGAGTGCTAATGCTGTTGAAGTCGATGAGTCAAAAGTCGATGCCATCAAAGATTGGCCAACTCCAACCTCGGTTTCTCAAGTTCGTAGCTTCCATGGGTTAGCTAGCTTTTATCGAAGGTTTGTTCGTGACTTTAGCACGGTGGCAGCTCCTTTGACCGAGCTGATAAAGAAAGACCATCCATTTGTGTGGGGAGAGTCCCAAGAAAGGGCTTTCAAAGAGTTGAAATGGAGGCGATGCTCTGCCCTATTGTTGCAACTCCCTGACTTCGGAAAAGCATTCGAAGTCGAGTGTGATGCATCCGGAGTTGGGATTGGAGGAGTGCTGATGCAAGAATCGAAGCCGATCGCTTACTTTAGCGAAAAGCTTAAGGGTGCAACCTTGCACTACTCTACGTACGATAAGGAATTATATGCCCTCGTTCGAGCACTCGCCCATTGGCAGCATTATTTGTGGCCTCGAGAGTTTGTGATTAACAGTGATCATGAATCTTTGACGCATCTCCGAGGTCAGGAGAAATTGAACCGAAGGCATGCCAAATGAGTTGAATTCATTGAGAGTTTTTCCTATGTAATTCATTACAAAAAGGGAAAAGACAATGTTGTGGCCGATGCTCTATCAATAAAATTCGCCTTAGCGACCGCTCTCGCTTCGAGGCTCATGGGATTCGAAAGCATCAAGTCGATGTACGAAGATGATCCCAAACTAAAATGCGTTCGAGACGCAATTTTCAGTGGCCAAAGGGTTGAGAAATATCAGTGGCACGATGGCTACCTTTTCAAGAATGGGAGGGTTTGTGTGCCAGTGTCATCGTAGAGAGAGCTCTTAGTTCGAAAAGCTCACTCCGGAGGCTTGATGGGACACTTCGGTGTCGAAAAAACTCTTGGTATCTTAACTGAGCAGTTCTATTGGCCAAAAATGCAACGAGATATGGAAAAGCTTTGCAACGCCTGTCTCATTTGCAAGAAAGCTAAATCGAAGTCCAACCCTCATGGTTTGTATACCCCGTTGCCTGTGCCTGATCGACCTTGGGTTGATATATCTATGGACTTTGTGTTGAGGTCATCGAGGTCGGGGGAGGACATGATAGCATCTTCGTTGCTGTGGATCGATTTCCCAAAATGGCTCACTTTATTCCTTGCAAGAAATGCGATTGTGCACAACATGTTGCTTCCTTGTTTATTAATCATGTGTTAAAATTACATGGTGTGCCACGTACAATTGTGAGTGATCGAGACTCGAAGTTCTTGAGTAGTTTTTGGAAATGTTTGTGGGGTGCCCTCGGCACCAAACTACTATTCTCGACGTCTCACCATCCTCAGACTAATGGACAGACCGAGGCAGTTAACCGAACCTTGGGATCTTTGCTTCGAGCAATGACCAAAGGCAAGGTCGGAAACTGGGCTGATCATTTGCTCATGATGGAGTTTGCATACAATCGAACGGTGCATCGAATGATAAATATGACCCCGTTCGAGTGTGTGTACGGTTTTAATCCTTTGATTCCACTTGATCTCACCGAACCAAAGCTTTGCTCGAGTTACATGCCAAGACAAAGAAGAATCTTGAGGAAGCTTATGCCAAAGTGGCATTGAAAAAGAACAAGGGGCGAAAGAAGTTGGAGTTGAAGAAGGGAGATTGGATTTGGGTTTACTTCCGAAGATAGCGATTCCCAAACCAAAGGAAAGGAAAGTTGGCATCTCGAGGGGATGGTCCATTTCAAGTGCTGAGCAAGATTAACAACAATGCTTATGTGATCGACCTCCCAGGTGAGTATAACGAGTCCAATACTTTCAATGTTACTAACTTAACTCCTTGTGTTGTAGGCCAAGTACCGGGGACAGATGCTGAAGTGATTTTGAGGACGAAATCTTCTCAAGAAGGGGAGGATGATGCAGCCCGAAGTGCTGATCAAGTACTCGACAATCCACCGAAGTCAATGAATGATCCACCTAGGCCAATGACACGAAGCCAAGCCAAACTGCTACATGACATGCACATTTAGCTGGCTTGGTCGGGAGTTAGCATCTGTTCGGAAGAAGAGTGGCAAAGTGCTGGAGCCGAAGGCCACATCTTCAAATTTGAGCCCGAGGAAAAAGTGACCGAACACCAACTCTTGGCGCTGAGTGTTGCTCCCAAACGCACACGCAAGTATACGCGGTCGACAAGTAATAAAGTGATAAGTCAAGTATCGTTCCCACGAGGACTATTCAGACTGAGTTCTAGCAAACAATTTATATCTACTATTCAGGGGTCTTTTCCAATAGTGAGAGTTTTTATTAACTAAAGAACAGTAATTAAAAAGGTAGAAGTGAATTCAAACAATGGAGCAAAAATTGGTTGTTATTAATAATAAGGAGACGGTCCAGGGTCAGAGTTACGAACAATCCAGTTGAGTCTTCCAATTGATTCCACTTCTTAAATCCCGGGTTACTAACTAACAGATTAATTGTACCCGTGAAAACCTTTCGATTCTTCACGGTCTATGCAGGCTACTCCAATCCCTATATGTCTATGGGTTGAATCACGTGCACGCATTAACGAATTCTGTAATTAGTTAAACTAGGCGAGCAAGTATATGTCTATCCTACTCACGAATTGGTTCCCCGATGCCCGGGTTCACAAACTAGTCCTATTCTTTCTTATTACGTAATTAAATTCCCTCTGTCGAGTTCAATCTAAAAACCATAGATAATGCGTAATAATCGGGCCCTGACAATTACACAAGTGAAATCAAGAAAGAATAAGTAACCCGTAATGGGATTCAATTAATGGGAATCAATCTTCAAACATCAACCTTCATGAAATACTCTAACCCTAGAACTAGAGAATTAGCTACGCATACTCATAATAACAACACAAGGATTTGATGAAATAATGAAATAATGATGTAATAGATTAATGGAAGGAAGGAAAAACCCTTGTTCTTGATGTTATGAGCTCTCCAATTGCTCCAAAGTCTGAACTCCCTTGAATAACTAAGTTAAAGAGTATTTATAGAGTTTACAAACACCTAGTAATAAGTTAGACCCAAGCCTAGACGAAATAGGAAGTCAAAATTCGCTCCAGGGGCGCCATAACGGGCGCCCCGCGCCCCCGAACGCGCGAGCCAAGGCAGAAGACGCCAAATATTTCACGCCATGGCCCCGCGGCGCGGATGAAAACGCGCCAGCCCCTGCGCGCTATGGCCTGCGCGGCGCGTGGGGTATGGCGCCAGGCCAATTTCCTGATCCGGTTGCTCTTTTGCTCGCTCGTGTCGTGCCTTCGTGTGCTCGATCCAATCCTCAATCAAAATCCAATCTTTTCTTGCTCAATCATGCTCTTAAAAGCTCTAATTACATTGCGTAACAACCTACATACGCACGACATAAAATCAGTGTAAAATCACATTCATAAACTATAAAACGAGCGAATAAGGTACTAAAACGTGAGGAAATATTTAGGAAATATAGGCATAAAATGCCAAACATCACCACCCCACACTTGAACCTTTGCTCGTCCTCGAGCAATCACCAATCACTTCCCAACCTAGGTAAAACAGGTCTGCCTATGACGATGGTTGATACCGATCATTGAACCAATACACACATGACTACTATGGATCCACAAACATGCCAATAATTTACCAAAACCAAAAATATGAGAACAACCACCCCAAAATAGCTCAAGTGCACAAACTCAACTTATTGCAACCATGCTCCCAAAAAATCACACCTATCTACTCAACCAAGAAGCCATCAACTTCACCTATTTCATGCATTCCATGTGCCCTCACCAAAATGAAGCAAGAGAGTGTCCCCCAAATATCACACACAACAATGAATATCAAGAATAGAATGGGGACAATAGCACAGAAAGAATTCACTCACTCTCATGAAAATCTCACATGTCACACACGATGTACCATAGGCTTGCCCGTAGTGTAGGACTCCACTAATGTAGGCTCACTCCAATCGGGATTAACTAGGACTTTAAAGGGTTGTAATGTAGGCTAAGGTGCGGGTAGGATACATATGGGTAATAGTGACTACCTCCCTAAGCACTTTTAATACATCACATTTATTTCAAACACAATTCTCATCAAAGCCACCCAATCAACAACTATCACACATACAGCTTCTCAACAAGTAGCATATTTTTCTTTAATCACACACTAGCAAGGAAGGGATATCTTTTTCTCTTCTTTTTTTTTCCACAATTTTTCTTTTCAACTTTGCTATTTTTTCTTTTCTTTTTCAATTCATTTTTTCAATTTCATTATCTTCCAACCTTGCCAATGCTTTTCACTACTTCACAATTTTCACAATTATTCCCCTTCATTAGCTCCACTCAAAAACCTCCCAAAATCCAACCACAACTCCAAAACAACAACACAATATTAACTAAAGTGCTTAAGGAGTAAAGGGCCAAAAGAGACAATTTAGAACAAAAAGGTAGGCTCGGGGTGTGGGTGCCAACAAAAAGGGTCAAAGAAATCACAACAATAATTTTTCAAGGTGTATATATAAGGGTAGGCAAATCAAAAGAAGGCCTTGTATCATTTCCCGACTAGAGCAAGCCTAGGATTTCGCTTTGCACACACACGGGGCAAGTTCTAGACATTAATATGCAAACAAGGAGCAAACAAGAATATGCCTCACAACACACATTGCACATGATCCACACAAAAAGGTTCCATCAACAACTCTCAATCAAGCTTCTAGAATGCAACTTGTGGAAAATTAAGCACTAATGCACAATGTTCACAATCAAGTCAAGCAAGTGGACTCAAGCATCTCAAGGGGGTCGTTCCATTTTTTTTTTTTCTAGGCATGCATCACAATTAAAACCCAAGGACACCACAAATAGCACATGCAATCAAGTCCAAGTCCACCGGTATCAAACAAATCAAAGGCACCTAGCATTCTACCTATTTCCTTCGTCTAGGGTCATCTACAACTAACTATCCTAATCCTAAAAATAAAAAGCTACCCGGTTCAAAGGCCTCCCCGTGGAAAAGAACCGAGGTCATAAGAAAAACCACAGGGTGGATGACATGTACCACTAATAAAGACTAAAAAGAAAATCTTTTTGGAATTTTTCATTGGTTTTCTAATTTTTTTTTTCAAATTTTTTCATATATTAAAACAAGAAACAAATCAAAATACGGTCAAGTGACAAAAGAAAATCCTAGGTACATGCATCCCTAACCTCAAAAATAGATAAAGGGTAGTTCCCCACCCCACACTTAAACTAAGCAATGTCCTCAGTGCTAAAAATAAGAAAGTGCAAGGTAAAGAAAACTTCCCTGAAGACTGTAATCCTTGGAGCTAGCATCCTCCAGGCTTCATGAGGTACTCAGACTTCCCCCAACAGGTCATCAATATTATGCAAGGGTGAGGACACCCCACACTTAAACTCGACATTACATGAACCTGCAATCCAAGGAAAACAAAAACTACGTGACACTATAAAATAAAATAATACAAGTACAAACTCGGGTTGCCTCCCGAGAAGCGCCTTAGTTAACGTCGTGGCACGACGACACATTTAGCTCACTTCCAGCATTTATGTCTTCTCTTTTTACGCCTAACTTTTGATTTCTTCCTTTCTTTGAGAGAATCCATCTTCAACTTCACATGTGGTATACTTCCATGTTCTAGACTAACACATTCAATCATAGAGCACTCTTCAACCTTAGCTATGTGCTCCTTCTCATTATACACCTTGAAAGTAACCTTCTCTCCATGCGCTCTAACAGTCATCTCACCCAGCTCCATGTCAATAAGTGCCTTCGAGGTGACTAAGAATGGTCTCCCCAAAATAATTGGAGCTTCTAGGTCCTCTTCATAATCTAGGACTACAAAATCAACAGAGAATGTAAACTTACCAACCTTTAACAACACATCCTCCAACTTACCATCAGGGTGAGTGAGTGATCCATCCGCCATCTTAAGAGTAACTGAAGAGGGCTTGATTACTCCTAGCCCCAACCTTTTGCAAACAGACAGAGGCATGAGATTTATGCTCGCCCCCAAATCACACAAGGCACCAATGATACTACACCCTCCAATGGTACAAGGAATAGTAAACTTCCCGGGATCTTGGAGTTTTGGGGGTAGCTTGCTCAAAATTGTGCTACACTCCTCCACCAACTCAACTGAATCTATTTCTTGGGGCTTTTTCTTCTTGACTAAAATCTCTTTTAAAAACTTCACAAAGGATGGCATCAATTCAAACACATCAGTCAAAGGAATATTAACATGAAGCTCTTTTAGCATACTCACAAATTTTTGATACTGAGCCAAATCCTTCGATGGTATAAGCCTCTGCGGGAATGGTGGAGGTGGCCGAGGTGCCTCCTTTCTCTCTTCTTTCTTCTTCACCTTCTCCACTTTTTCAATTTTTTCAAGTTCAGCTTTCTCCTCAGGCTTGGCCATCAGCTCTCCACCATCAATTAAAGTCACTGCAAGACATTGTTCAGGCTCTTTTTTAACAGTACCTATTTCTCCCACCAACTGCCCCAACTGGTGCTCTAGGTTCTTGTGAGCATTGGCAAGATCTTGGATGGCCTGTGCATAGGCTGCAGTGTCAGCTATCATTCTCTGCTGGCCCGCCATTATCTGCTTTAGCATCTCCTCAACTGAACTGCTAACCTGCTGTGGTGGAGCTGGGAGTGGGTGGAAATTATTCGGGGCTCTCATATTGCCTTGATAATAAGAATTACCAAACTGATTTTGACCCTGCAACCTGTTGTGATTACCCACGTAATAAACTGACTCTGGGTTAGAAGGGCAAACCTCTGTGGCATGGTCTTGACCACAAACCTCACAAAAACTCTGGAGTTGTTGCACTGGAGCCACTGGTTGCTGAGTCTTCGGCAGAGCTAACTTGCTAATTTGATTGGAAATAGCATCCATCCTAGCCCGTAGCTCTGAAACTGCATCTAACTGAAGTACCCCTGCAGCTTTCTGCGTAGTAGCTCTACCATCACCCTGCCAGTCGGGATTGCTCTGCGAAAACTTATCTAGTAACTCATAGATCTGGTCAAAATTTAAGGCCAATACTTGACCTCCAGCAGCAGCATCTACCACGATCTTAGTATGCGCAGTCAACCCCTCAACAAAAGTATGTGCAAGAACCTCATTGGATTGGTTGTGGTGTGGACAATCTCTCAGTAAAGCTTTGAACCTCTCCCAGGCTGAATATAAAGATTCTCCCTCTAACTGTCTGAAGGACATAATTTCACTCCTCACCCGGGCTGTCTTGGCAGATGGATAAAACTTAGCCAAGAACTTTTTAGCCAAATCATTCCAAGTGGTGATAGACCCAGACTTTTCAGCCTTTAACCACCTCTTTGCTGCCCCAATCAGTGAAAACGGGAACAATGTCAAGCGGACATAATCAATAGGAACTCCCGCTGGTGTATAAGTATCACTGATCTCCAAGAAATTCTGGATGTGTTGTTGCGGATCTTCATGAAGTAATCCACCAAATTGTCCAGTCGTATGTAACAGTTGTATCATACCGGACTTAATCTCAAAGTTTCCAGTAATTCTTGGCTTAACTATGCTCGAGGCTACTCCCTCCAGGCTGGGGAGAGCAACATCTCGCACAGCTAAAGCTTGTTCTTCTGCCATTCCTGTAGGTAAAGATCAAGCAGGACCTAAGACCTGAAACAGCAGAAAACTCAAACAAAAATTAAACCTGAATAGGAATTAATAAACTGCTCAAAAAGAAATCAGTCAAAACTTAGTCCCCGGCAACGGCGCCAAAAACTTGTTGCTCCCAAACGCACACGCAAGTATACGCGGTCGACAAGTAATAAAGTGATAAGTCAAGTATCGTTCCCACGAGGACTATTCAGACTGATTTCTAGCAAACAATTTATATCTACTATTCAGGGGTCTTTTCCAATAGTGAGAGTTTTTATTAACTAAAGAACAGTAATTAAAAAGGTAGAAGTGAATTCAAACAATGGAGCAAAAATTGGTTGTTATTAATAATAAGGAGACGGTCCAGGGTCAGAGTTACGAACAATCCAGTTGAGTCTTCCAATTGATTCCACTTCTTAAATCCCGGGTTACTAACTAACAGATTAATTGTACCCGTGAAAACCTTTCGATTCTTCACGGTCTATGCAGGCTACTCCAATCCCTATATGTCTATGGGTTGAATCACGTGCACGCATTAACGAATTCTGTAATTAGTTAAACTAGGCGAGCAAGTATATGTCTATCCTACTCACGAATTGGTTCCCCGATGCCCGGGTTCACAAACTAGTCCTATTCTTTCTTATTACGTAATTAAATTCCCTCTGTCGAGTTCAATCTAAAAACCATAGATAATGCGTAATAATCGGGCCCTGACAATTACACAAGTGAAATCAAGAAAGAATAAGTAACCCGTAATGGGATTCAATTAATGGGAATCAATCTTCAAACATCAACCTTCATGAAATACTCTAACCCTAGAACTAGAGAATTAGCTACGCATACTCATAATAACAACACAAGGATTTGATGAAATAATGAAATAATGATGTAATAGATTAATGGAAGGAAGGAAAAACCCTTGTTCTTGATGTTATGAGCTCTCCAATTGCTCCAAAGTCTGAACTCCCTTGAAAAACTAAGTTAAAGAGTATTTATAGAGTTTACAAACACCTAGTAATAAGTTAGACCCAAGCCTAGACGAAATAGGAAGTCAAAATTCGCTCCAGGGGCGCCATAACGGGCGCCCCGCGCCCCCGAACGCGCGAGCCAAGGCAGAAGACGCCAAATATTTCACGCCATGGCCCGGCGGCGCGGATGAAAACGCGCCAGCCCCTGCGCGCTATGGCCTGCGCGGCGCGTGGGGTATGGCGCCAGGCCAATTTCCTGATCCGGTTGCTCTTTTGCTCGCTCGTGTCGTGCCTTCGTGTGCTCGATCCAATCCTCAATCAAAATCCAATCTTTTCTTGCTCAATCATGCTCTTAAAAGCTCTAATTACATTGCGTAACAACCTACATACGCACGACATAAAATCAGTGTAAAATCACATTCATAAACTATAAAACGAGCGAATAAGGTACTAAAACGTGAGGAAATATTTAGGAAATATAGGCATAAAATGCCAAACATCACCACCCCACACTTGAACCTTTGCTCGTCCTCGAGCAATCACCAATCACTTCCCAACCTAGGTAAAACAGGTCTGCCTATGACGATGGTTGATACCGATCATTGAACCAATACACACATGACTACTATGGATCCACAAACATGCCAATAATTTACCAAAACCAAAAATATGAGAACAACCACCCCAAAATAGCTCAAGTGCACAAACTCAACTTATTGCAACCATGCTCCCACAAAATCACACCTATCTACTCAACCAAGAAGCCATCAACTTCACCTATTTCATGTATTCCATGTGCCCTCACCAAAATGAAGCAAGAGAGTGTCCCCCAAATATCACACACAACAATGAATATCAAGAATAGAATGGGGACAATAGCACAGAAAGAATTCACTCACTCTCATGAAAATCTCACATGTCACACACGATGTACCATAGGCTTGCCCGTAGTGTAGGACTCCACTAATGTAGGCTCACTCCAATCGGGATTAACTAGGACTTTAAAGGGTTGTAATGTAGGCTAAGGTGCGGGTAGGATACATATGGGTAATAGTGACTACCTCCCTAAGCACTTTTAATACATCACATTTATTTCAAACACAATTCTCATCAAAGCCACCCAATCAACAACTATCACACATACAGCTTCTCAACAAGTAGCATATTTTTCTTTAATCACACACTAGCAAGGAAGGGATATCTTTTTCTCTTCTTTTTTTTTTCCACAATTTTTCTTTTCAACTTTGCTATTTTTTCTTTTCTTTTTCAATTCATTTTTTCAATTTCATTATCTTCCAACCTTGCCAATGCTTTTCACTACTTCACAATTTTCACAATTATTCCCCTTCATTAGCTCCACTCAAAAACCTCCCAAAATCCAACCACAACTCCAAAACAACAACACAATATTAACTAAAGTGCTTAAGGAGTAAAGGGCCAAAAGAGACAATTTAGAACAAAAAGGTAGGCTCGGGGTGTGGGTGCCAACAAAAAGGGTCAAAGAAATCACAACAACAATTTTTCAAGGTGTATATATAAGGGTAGGCAAATCAAAAGAAGGCCTTGTATCATTTCCCGACTAGAGCAAACCTAGGATTTCGCTTTGCACACACACGGGGCAAGTTCTAGACATTAATATGCAAACAAGGAGCAAACAAGAATATGCCTCACAACACACATTGCACATGATCCACACAAAAAGGTTCCATCAACAACTCTCAATCAAGCTTCTAGAATGCAACTTGTGGAAAATTAAGCACTAATGCACAATGTTCACAATCAAGTGAAGCAAGTGGACTCAAGCATCTCAAGGGGGTCGTTCCATTTTTTTTTTCTAGGCATGCATCACAATTAAAACCCAAGGACACCACAAATAGCACATGCAATCAAGTCCAAGTCCACCGGTATCAAACAAATCAAAGGCACCTAGCATTCTACCTATTTCCTTCGTCTAGGGTCATCTACAACTAACTATCCTAATCCTAAAAATAAAAAACTACCCGGTTCAAAGGCCTCCCCGTGGAAAAGAACCGAGGTCATAAGAAAAACCACAGGGTGGATGACATGTACCACTAATAAAGACTAAAAAGAAAATCTTTTTAGAATTTTTCATTGGTTTTCTAATTTTTTTTTTCAAATTTTTTCATATATTAAAACAAGAAACAAATCAAAATACGGTCAAGTGACAAAAGAAAATCCTAGGTACATGCATCCCTAACCTCAAAAATAGATAAAGGGTAGTTCCCCACCCCACACTTAAACTAAGCAATGTCCTCAGTGCTAAAAATAAGAAAGTGCAAGGTAAAGAAAACTTCCCTGAAGACTGTAATCCTTGGAGCTAGCATCCTCCAGGCTTCATGAGGTACTCAGACTTCCCCCAACAGGTCATCAATATTATGCAAGGGTGAGGACACCCCACACTTAAACTCGACATTACATGAACCTGCAATCCAAGGAAAACAAAAACTACGTGACACTATAAAATAAAATAATACAAGTACAAACTCGGGTTGCCTCCCGAGAAGCGCCTTAGTTAACGTCGTGGCACGACGACACATTTAGCTCACTTCCAGCATTTATGTCTTCTCTTTTTACGCCTAACTTTTGCTTTCTTCCTTTCTTTGAGAGAATCCATCTTCAACTTCACATGTGGTATACTTCCATGTTCTAGACTAACACATTCAATCATAGAGCACTCTTCAACCTTAGCTATGTGCTCCTTCTCATTATACACCTTGAAAGTAACCTTCTCTCCATGCGCTCTAACAGTCATCTCACCCAGCTCCATGTCAATAAGTGCCTTCGAGGTGACTAAGAATGGTCTCCCCAAAATAATTGGAGCTTCTAGGTCCTCTTCATAATCTAGGACTACAAAATCAACAGAGAATGTAAACTTACCAACCTTTAACAACACATCCTCCAACTTACCATCAGGGTGAGTGAGTGATCCATCCGCCATCTTAAGAGTAACTGAAGAGGGCTTGATTACTCCTAGCCCCAACCTTTTGCAAACAGACAGAGGTATGAGATTTATGCTCGCCCCCAAATCACACAAGGCACCAATGATACTACACCCTCCAATGGTACAAGGAATAGTAAACTTCCCGGGATCTTGGAGTTTTGGGGGTAGCTTGCTCAAAATTGTGCTACACTCCTCCACCAACTCAACTGAATCTATTTCTTGGGGCTTTTTCTTCTTGACTAAAATCTCTTTTAAAAACTTCACAAAGGATGGCATCAATTCAAACACATCAGTCAAAGGAATATTAACATGAAGCTCTTTTAGCATACTCACAAATTTTTGATACTGAGCCAAATCCTTCGATGGTATAAGCCTCTGCGGGAATGGTGGAGGTGGCCGAGGTGCCTCCTTTCTCTCTTCTTTCTTCTTCACCTTCTCCACTTTTTCAATTTTTTCAATTTCAGCTTTCTCCTCAGGCTTGGCCATCAGCTCTCCACCATCAATTAAAGTCACTGCAAGACATTGTTCAGGCTCTTTTTAACAGTACCTATTTCTCCCACCAACTGCCCCAACTGGTGCTCTAGGTTCTTGTGAGCATTGGCAAGATCTTGGATGGCCTGTGCATAGGCTGCAGTGTCAGCTATCATTCTCTGCTGGCCCGCCATTATCTGCTTTAGCATCTCCTCAACTGAACTGCTAACCTGCTGTGGTGGAGCTGGGAGTGGGTGGAAATTATTCGGGGCTCTCATATTGCCTTGATAATAAGAATTACCAAACTGATTTTGACCCTGCAACCTGTTGTGATTACCCACGTAATAAACTGACTCTGGGTTAGAAGGGCAAACCTCTGTGGCATGGTCTTGACCACAAACCTCACAAAAACTCTGGAGTTGTTGCACTGGAGCCACTGGTTGCTGAGTCTTCGGCAGAGCTAACTTGCTAATTTGATTGGAAATAGCATCCATCCTAGCCCGTAGCTCTGAAACTGCATCTAACTGAAGTACCCCTGCAGCTTTCTGCGTAGTAGCTCTACCATCACCCTGCCAGTCGGGATTGCTCTGCGAAAACTTATCTAGTAACTCATAGATCTGGTCAAAATTTAAGGCCAATACTTGACCTCCAGCAGCAGCATCTACCACGATCTTAGTATGCGCAGTCAACCCCTCAACAAAAGTATGTGCAAGAACCTCATTGGATTGGTTGTGGTGTGGACAATCTCTCAGTAAAGCTTTGAACCTCTCCCAGGCTGAATATAAAGATTCTCCCTCTAACTGTCTGAAGGACATAATTTCACTCCTCACCCGGGCTGTCTTGGCAGATGGATAAAACTTAGCCAAGAACTTTTTAGCCAAATCATTCCAAGTGGTGATAGACCCAGACTTTTCAGCCTTTAACCACCTCTTTGCTGCCCCAATCAGTGAAAACGGGAACAATGTCAAGCGGACATAATCAATAGGAACTCCCGCTGGTGTATAAGTATCACTGATCTCCAAGAAATTCTGGATGTGTTGTTGCGGATCTTCATGAAGTAATCCACCAAATTGTCCAGTCGTATGTAACAGTTGTATCATACCGGACTTAATCTCAAAGTTTCCAGTAATTCTTGGCTTAACTATGCTCGAGGCTACTCCCTCCAGGCTGGGGAGAGCAACATCTCGCACAGCTAAAGCTTGTTCTTCTGCCATTCCTGTAGGTAAAGATCAAGCAGGACCTAAGACCTGAAACAGCAGAAAACTCAAACAAAAATTAAACCTGAATAGGAATTAATAAACTGCTCAAAAAGAAATCAGTCAAAACTTAGTCCCCGGCAACGGCGCCAAAAACTTGTTGCTCCCAAACGCACACGCAAGTATACGCGGTCGACAAGTAATAAAGTGATAAGTCAAGTATCGTTCCCACGAGGACTATTCAGACTGAGTTCTAGCAAACAATTTATATCTACTATTCAGGGGTCTTTTACAATAGTGAGAGTTTTTATTAACTAAAGAACAGTAATTAAAAAGGTAGAAGTGAATTCAAACAATGGAGCAAAAATTGGTTGTTATTAATAATAAGGAGACGGTCCAGGGTCAGAGTTACGAACAATCCAGTTGAGTCTTCCAATTGATTCCACTTCTTAAATCCCGGGTTACTAACTAACAGATTAATTGTACCCGTGAAAACCTTTCGATTCTTCACGGTCTATGCAGGCTACTCCAATCCCTATATGTCTATGGGTTGAATCACGTGCACGCATTAACGAATTCTGTAATTAGTTAAACTAGGCGAGCAAGTATATGTCTATCCTACTCACGAATTGGTTCCCCGATGCCCGGGTTCAGAAACTAGTCCTATTCTTTCTTATTACGTAATTAAATTCCCTCTGTCGAGTTCAATCTAAAAACCATAGATAATGCGTAATAATCGGGCCCTGACAATTACACAAGTGAAATCAAGAAAGAATAAGTAACCCGTAATGGGATTCAATTAATGGGAATCAATCTTCAAACATCAACCTTCATGAAATACTCTAACCCTAGAACTAGAGAATTAGCTACGCATACTCATAATAACAACACAAGGATTTGATGAAATAATGAAATAATGATGTAATAGATTAATGGAAGGAAGGAAAAACCCTTGTTCTTGATGTTATGAGCTCTCCAATTGCTCCAAAGTCTGAACTCCCTTGAAAAACTAAGTTAAAGAGTATTTATAGAGTTTACAAACACCTAGTAATAAGTTAGACCCAAGCCTAGACGAAATAGGAAGTCAAAATTCGCTCCAGGGGCGCCATAACGGGCGCCCCGCGCCCCCGAACGCGCGAGCCAAGGCAGAAGACGCCAATATTTCACGCCATGGCCCCGCGGTGCGGATGAAAACGCGCCAGCCCCTACGCGCTATGGCCTGCGCGGCGCGTGGGGTATGGCGCCAGGCCAATTTCCTGATCCGGTTGCTCTTTTGCTCGCTCGTGTCGTGCCTTCGTGTGCTCGATCCAATCCTCAATCAAAATCCAATCTTTTCTTGCTCAATCATGCTCTTAAAAGCTCTAATTACATTGCGTAACAACCTACATACGCACGACATAAAATCAGTGTAAAATCACATTCATAAACTATAAAACGAGCGAATAAGGTACTAAAACGTGAGGAAATATTTAGGAAATATAGGCATAAAATGCCAAACATCACGGAGCAGCACAGAGCCGAACACAACAAATTGTGTTCAAAGATAAGTGGGCGCCCGATGACAAATGTGTTCGAGAAAGCAACCGAGCATCGAATTAAAGGCTGCTGAACACTCACTAAGTGTGATCGAGCAAACAAACAAGCACTGAAGTCAAGGCTGCCGAACACACATTAGTTCAGCCCTGCGTGGCTTGCTCTTTTTGGTCACCTGTGACCATTTACTGTTTTATCCTTAGCGTAGTCTATAAATACTCCTTTACATTTCATTGTGAGTAGCTAGTTTTTGGATATTGATTAATGAATGAAATTGCTGAGAGTATTTTCTTTGTCTCAGATGTGAGCAAACCCCGACGAGGGCTTTTAGGACTTGTGGCTTTCGGTAACTCCGATTGAACATTTCCTCTCTGATCATTCAGTTTGCAAGAGGCAATGTTCTCTTGAGGATTGTTGCATAGTTTAGGTGCTTTTTCCTTCTACTTGAATCATACCAAGACCAGTTCCTTGGTGCCGTTCAAGCAAGTAAAGTTGTGTCAAACTTTTATCTTATTTTCCGCTGTTGATTCGGTTGCTTAGCTTATCTTCGGATTTATCTTGCACCTGACCCCTCCCCTCTCCCCCGTCGTTGCTCCGATTAGAGATGGCGCTACTGTGCACCGCTGCTTCTCCCTGTGTTGCCGTCGCCGGAGTTCTGGTATGCGGCGGATCTACTACAATAGAGCAGATCCAGCATTTTTCGGTGACTTTTGTCCCGCGGCGCTGATGCTTTACTCTTTTTTTTTGTTCCTTTTTTTTTTATGGCACACGGAAGATCTATGGTGGTTGTGATGTATGTTTGGTGGTCGTTGATAGTGGGAAATGTATTACATGTGTATTCCCATTGTATGTGCGATGTATGTACTGTATATACAATGAATACACACCGGTCATACAATGGGTATACACTTGTATACAATAAATATATAAAACGTATTTTGATTTCTTCTTTTATATATAGTGTGTGTCCGGTGTATGAATATGCATACACTACATACAATAACCATACATAGAATATACAAAAATACAATAATCGTATGGGGTGTATGTCTGCTGTATTTTTATTGTATGCATAGTGTATCATTCTCCATACAAAAAAAATACACACACATTCAAAAAATAAAATTTCGGCAACCGAAGGCGGCGGCTGGGGGTGGCATCATAGTGTAGGAGAGGGATCTAGGATTTTATCACCCTTTTATATGTATTTACTATGTATTGAAAAGAAAATGTTACTATGCTTTGAAAATGGGATAGTATTGATATTTTTGAGTAAAAAAGAATGTTAGTTTGTATAGTTATGTAAATTGCCCTAAATTATAAAAGCTTAAATTTACAAATATCATTAGCACTAGCATAAAAATAATCACCCAAAAGAATATATGCATTAGCACTTTAATGATTTTTTTTGTTTAAAATGAAGAACCCACATATATCAAAACAAAAATGCATAGATAAAAAAATTGGGACCAACAAGTACAGATTTAATGACATCAAATTAGACCATGAATTTGTAGTCTAATCTAGTATCGACAACAAAGACTATACGTTTTGAGAAAAAGAAGGTAAAGAAAACGGAATTTTTTCTTGAAATGGTATAAGATTGAGAATTTTTCCAATATATGGGTGTGTCGGAATTTTCTTTTCTAAAATAGTAGAAACGCCAAGGGGCATGGCGTTTTTAATATAAACTTAAATGTTAAGGTGTTAACGATCCGTTAGTTTAATTTATACAGAAAACGCCATCCGGCTGTGAGTTTTTAGAAAATTGTGAAAATTCAGAAAACTATCTAGCCTATGGCTTCTTTGATAATTTTTATTTTTGAAAACTCCATACTTGATGGCATTTTTCTTATAAATAGTCATTCACAACAAAACACCCAAAGTAAAACAGATAACATCATAACATTTACCTTCCTTCTTCACATTACGCCTTTCCAACTTTTACACTAAAAACACACGGTCCCCTGACTCCATTATGTAAAAACTCACGATCCCCACCCCATTCCTTCTTAACACCATGGTCTCCCATCCCATTAATGGTCCCCCCTTACACAAAATTTTTTAAAAAAAAAGATTTTTTGTGAGATGCCGTTAAAATTGCAAAGCTTTTGTTGAATTGTTACAATATCTTCTTGTCTTGATATTTATTTATTTCTTGACGCGAATTTACATGCTAAAGTATTATCGTCCATCCATATCCTACAACGAACACCCTCTGACTCGGGGGTAGAAGCAAACATTTTTAGATATCCTTGAAGATGATAAAGAAATAGGTTATACTCACTATAAAGTGGTATGTTGGGTACTTCTTCGGCTGGAACTTTGTCATCATCATCACCGCCACTTTCTTCACTAGAATTTTCTATCTCATCAGAATCATACTGGTCATTTGGGATGTCACCTTCAGAATCATCATCACCTTGATCAGCATGATGATCAGCCTCTATTCGAGCTTGTATTTCAGGTACTCTTCATATCTCAGGAAATTCGAATTCCTTGCTAGATCATGCACCATCTCTAAAATCATAACAAGGGTTTGTTATGATTGGAAAAATTCATCTCAAATTCAGTATAACCCTAGCCTTGACTGCTTGACGGTAAATCATATTGATGTGATGTACATTATGTTAACAAGCTTCAAATAGTGGAAAATTATGGTAACACACTTATTGCTTCATGAAATGGCTCATTAACATGATGCTCATTAACCTCCAACGGTTCAGTTTTAATGTACATCTCAAGCAAACTAAGATTTATCATATAACGCATAGTGTCAGGTGACAACAAAAAAAATTTCAAAGATTCACTATCAACAATTGGAAATTCTACCTAACGAGCAAAATCCTACACAGTTGAATGTGGCCATCTCCTAAAAATAACAAGTCTTACCTCTTCAGGGTTGGTTTTCATTCTAATATGCAGGTTCCTAACCAACCAATCATACTCATCATCTGGCGACATTTTAACAATGGAACGATGACGCTAACTATAATCAACTGTGTTATTTTAAAAAATAGTTTGTCCGCCCCAGTAAAATGAAACTCTCACATAGTTATCATTCGACATTTTTTACCCCTATCATAATTATAATAACAATTATCAGTAAGTACACAACATCTAAAAAAAGAAAAAAAAATTAAACAAATCAACAAAACATATGACTTACTAGATTAAGTAGAATAACTAAAACTATTCCTCAATAAACCACTAAGAAACATCTGAAAAACAAAACTAAAAAATAAAATAGCATCTGCTGAACGGTGTACAAAAGAGATGAGTTACAAATTTTTTCTCATCCTCGATTATATAGACTACATTTGTTGTATGCAATAATTGTGGGTACAATTGCCACTACTAAAAATGCCATCCATTATGCATTTTTCAAAAAGCTGAAAAGCCTGTAAATGCTGAAAATCCTGACTATTGATTGACAGCTAAAGAAAAATGCCATCTGGTATGGAGTTTTCAAAAATAAAAATTATCAAAGAAAAACGCCAGTGGCCAGGTAGTTTTTAGAATTTTCACAATTTTCTGCAAACTCACAGCCGGATGGCGTTTTCTTTATAAATTAAAGTAACGGGCCATTAACACCTTAACGTTAAAGTTTATACTGAAAACGCCATGCCCCTTGACTATTCTACCATTTTTGAAAAAAAAAAAAAATTGACATCAATATATTGAAAAAAGTCTCAATTTCACAACATTTCAAGAAAAAATTCAAAAAAACGTGTATGTCCAATGCGTATATAGAGAAAAAGAGCAAAGGAGAGGAATGAAAGAAAATGAGTTCAAACTTCCCTTCTCCATATACCATGCTAGAAGTTAGATAATGCCATAGATTTATATCAGAAATTATGAACTTACAATTCTATTAGCATTTTGATTGTCTAACATCTGCAAGGAATTTCAAGGTCCTGTTCATGCTATGATCTAATAATAAAATTCACATTTGTTAGAATCTGTAGTCAACTTCCTGTTTATTTAAACTAGAAATAATTCTCGTTACTAGAGTATCAAATGAAAAATGACGCTGCAGTACTATAGGAACTTGCAGGTCAAGAGCAATCAATAATAAAATTAAGCACAAAATTAAGTCCACAAGATTATAGTCATGAGAGGTACAAATATATATTTGCAAATCGACAATCCTAACATGAGTACATGACAACAATCTTAAAGGAACCACACCAATCATTAGTGCAGAGAAATTAAAGTTAATGCTACGACTTAACCAACTAATAAGAGATCTCCACCTACTTTAACGTTGTCTGGTGCACTAATGATGTTCAACAAGAACTTATGAAGACTGAAAAGAAAAGGCGCTTGATGCACTAATCATATTCAGAATGAAAATTTTGCCATATCCAGAATCCTACTAACAAAAACTTTGATAGATGATTAACAAAAACAAAATAAGATCAATGTCAAGGTTTCGAGGCGCCATAATTTGTTTTCTCATAGAAGTAATTTATCTTTACACAAATTCTGCTAATCTGTTAATAATGAGTATTGTTTTAGATACAAACTGTAGTGATTGAAGATGAGTTTTTGGATTTTAATGAAACAGTAAAAATAAAGAAATAAAATTAAATATAAAGGCAATTTTCATTTCATGGATAAAATAAATCAAAACTCCAGACAATGCTTAAATACTTAGATGACAAGGTCTAACTTGTCATTCTTACAATCCCTAGGACTCAACTGCTAAAGCAATAACATAGAGGACTCAACTGTAAATAACATAACTACATGACTCAACTTAATAATAGACTCTTTGACTATTCTTTGACTCAACATTTCATCTCCTCGAGCATATCGACAGTCCAACTCTTAACATTCCTTTCCCCTTGAAGAACATTGATGCAATTCAATGTTCAAAGTCAGGAAATTGATAACTTAGAAATGTATAGTCTTCCCAAGTAGCCTCTTCTGACAGCAAATTCGCCCATTGCACTAAAACTTGCAGCGCTGCTCGATTTCCTCTCTTGACCATTCTTTGATCCAAAATTGCCAAAAGCTCTGTTAAAATTTATCCATAGGAGGTGCAATGAGGAAGGTCTTGGGACACTAACACTGAATCCCCTGCTTTCTTCTTCCATTGGGACACGTGGAACACGGGGTGTATTTTTGACTCTGGAGGCATTTTTAGCTCATATGCAACAGCTCCGATCTTCTTTACTATCTCTATGGGCCATAGAATTTTGCTGATAACTTGAGATGCTTGCGAATGGCGACAGAGGATTGTCGGTAAGGTTGTAACTTTAAGAACACCCAATCCCCAATTTCAAAACTTCTTTCACACCTCTTTGAATCAGCAAAATTCTTCATTCTATTTTGTGCTTGTGTTAAATTTTCTTAAAGAATTTTGTTAATCAACTGTCGCTCTTGTAAAAACTGGTCCACTGAATCCAATTTGCCTTGTGCAATTAACTCAAATGTAGGTTGAGGGGCATCGTAACCATAGAGAGCCTTAAAAGGCGACATTTTTAGTGTTGTGTGATAACAAGTATTGTACCAAAATTCTGCTTGTGGTAACCAGCGACTCCAGTCACTGGGTTTATGTCATGTCATACAACGGAGGTAGCTCTCCAGGCATCTATTGAGTCTTTCTGATTGCCCGTTCATTTGGGGATGGTAGGAAGAGCTCGGATTTAATTGTACCTTGAGACCTTTAAACAACTCTCTCCAAAAGTTGCTAACAAATATGGGATCTCGATCAGACACAATAGAAGTAGGAATTCCATGTAATTTGCAAATGTTGTCCACAAAAAGTTGTGCAATTTTGGTGGCAGTGTAAGGATGTGCCAATGCATAAAAATGAGCATACTTTGAAAACCTGTCTATCACTACCAGTTTGCAGTCTTTTCCTTTGAGATTTAGGTAGTCCCCCTATGAAATTCATTGCAATGCATTCCCATGCACTAGAAGGGATAGGTAGAGGTTGTAGTAAACCTGGATAAGGCACTGATTCACCTTTGTTTCTTTGACACACCTGACACACTTTGACAATGTCTTTCACTTCCTATAGAATCTTAGGCTAATAGAACAAATTTTTGATTCTTTGTTGTGTAGCTAGGACTCCAGAATGGCCTCCCCAAGAAGAGGCATGAAGTTCTTCCACCAACTTTTTCCTTAGATCTCCATTGGATCCAATCCACACTTTGCCTTGATGTCTCAATATTCCTTGCTTTAATTAAGAGTCTGAAACTGTAGCAGCATCAATACTCAGTTGAGTCACAATTTCCTGGACTTGTAGATCATCCTGGTAGCTTTCCAAGACCTCTGCCACCGACTTGGGTTTCACTACAGTGATGTTGTTACAATCACTTTCCTCAAACCTTCTTGAATAGGCATCAGCAGCCACATTTTCAACTCCCTTCCTATATTGTATTTCATAGCTTAATCCTAGCAGCTTAGTGACTCCTTTGTGTTGTAGGGAAGTGATAATTCTTTGGTCCTTCAAGAACTTCAGGCTAAAGTGGTCAGTCCTCACTACAAAGTAACTAGGTTGCAAGTAGTGTTGCCACCTGTCAACAGCCATCAGCAAGGCAATTAACTCATTTTCATACGTAGAAAGACCCAAGTGTTTGGAGCTCAATGCCTGACTTAAGAAGGCAATAGGTCTGCCCATGCATTATGACAGCCCCTACCCCTTTTCCACTTGCATCCACCTCCACAATGAAGGGAATATTGAAATTGGGCAAGGCAAGAACATGTGCCCTCATCATTGACTGTTTCAATTCTTCAAAGGCTTGTGTAGTCTCTCGTGACCACACAAATCCCCCTTTCTTCAACAGGTTCGTCAAGGGTTTGCTAGTTATGGCATAATCCGTGATGAATCTTCTGTAGTATCCTGTGAGACCAAGAAAACCCCTTAGCTCCTTGACTGATTTGGGTTGTGGCCAGGACATCATAGCCTCAAATTTGGCACCATCAGTGCTCACCCAATCTTTAGAAATGATATGCCCCAAGTACTCCATTTTGGTTTGGTAAAAATTGCATTTTGATCTTTTTGCAAACAAATGATGCTTTATTAGCAACTCAAACACCACTTTTAAATGGCTCTCATGGGCAGTTAAAGATGGGCTGTAAACCAAGATATCATCCAAGAACACAAGAATAAACTTTCGCAAATAAGGTGCAAAAATTGGATTCATGAGGGCTTGAAAAGTAGCGGGAGCATTTGTTAGTCCAAAAGGCATAACCTTGAATTCGCACAATCCATGGTGAGTACGAAATGCAGTCTTGTACTCATCACCATCTTTCATGCGAATCTGGTGGTAACCAGATCGCAAGTCCAACTTGGAAAAACAAATTGCTCCATATAACTAATCCAATAAGTCTTCCACAACTAGTATAGGGTACTTATTTTTCACCGTGATTTCATTTAACTTACGATAATCCACACATAAGCGCCAACTAGAGTCTTTCTTTTTGACCAATAACACTGGAGATGCAAATGGAGAGACACTAGTTGTAACAGTTTTCGCTTTGATCATTTCAGACACTATCTCTTTAATTGCATGTTTTTTCGAACGAGTATTGATAGGGTCTCAAGTTGACAGGCTTAGACCTTGGAATTAGCTTTATCGCATGGTTGTGTGACCTCATTGGTGGCAGGTCCTTTGGCTCCTTAAATAAATTAGCGTATGCCTCCAGCAACGACTCAATTGGGCCTAGAATAGGTTCTTGGGCTCCCCCAGATTCAACCATCATTAACTGGGCCATGTAGCTACATTGGCCCTTATTTAGAAGCTTGTAAATCTTATCAACTTCCACCACAGATAATTTATTATGGCCATTCTCGCTGCTTAAATGGACAATCTGATCTTTATGCAAGAAACATATTCCTAATGGCCTAGTATTTAACACAACTGGAGAGATTGAGTCAAGCCAATCCATGCCAAGTACAGCATCACACCCCCTACTTTGAGTAATCTCATAGGGAAAATAAATTCCATATCCTGCATAGACCACTTAAAATCGAGGCAGACTTGATCACACCATAAACTTTCCCCATTAGCAACCATTACCCTCATAGCTGAATGTAATGGTTCCACAGAACATGAAAGTACTCTCGTAATTCGTGGATTCACAAAGTTGTGGGTGAACCCACTGTCGATAAGGACTACCAGCTTGGTCCTCTTGGCCCAACCCACCAGTTTAATAGTGGATGGAGATTTTTCAAGGCCCATCATCACGTTAAGAGACACTTCTACTTGTTCAGGAATCTCTTCATCCATCACTACCTCCTCTTCTAACAATTGATCAGGAGCATCATAAAATACCTCACCCTCCATGGTGTTAAGTGTTTTATTCTTACACGTATGGCCTGGTTGGTACTTTTCATGGCACTTAAAGCATAGATTTCTTTCCCTCAGCTGGCCATAAGTCAAATTACGGTTCCCAGTCCCTCTAGTATTCACCACGTTTAGTGCTCTTTGCACGCCAACATTCTGCACCGACTTAACATTAAATGAATCAAACTTTTGAGAAACATTGTATAAAACTTGTTGATATAGGGACCCAAAGGATGCTTCAAATTGTTTAGCACATCTGTATGCTTCCAATAAGGTTGAAGGTTGTGCTTGTTCCACTAATGGCATAATATCCTATTTTAGTCCCCCAAAGAAGCATTTAATAAAATAGGATTCATCTAAAGAAGCATTGTATAATACAATCAAACACCTAAGCTCTTCAAAATTTCTTTGATATGATTCTACATCAGTGGTTTGGTCTAGGCGATTTAATTCCCTAACAATCTTAACTGTCCTATTCTCCCCAAAATGTAAGCACACATCGACACAAAACACTGACCAACTAACTTTGCCCTTTTTATCTTGCACATAACTGTCAAATCAAGTATCCACATGATCTTTAAAGTGAATTGCAACATAAGTCATTTTTGAATCATCATTAACTTGGTATAATTCAAAAAATTTCTCACACTTTTTAATCCAACTCCTAGGATTCTTTACATCAAAATCAGGGAATGGTAGTTTAGGAGGTGGCAGCCTAGGCGAAAAACCCATATGTTGTGGCCCAACACCATTAGGCCCCTAAAGAGCATAAATGGGCCACCCACAAAAATTCTATTGACCCGGCCCAAACGAAGACAATGGAAATTGGGCATAATTAAATGGGACATTAGTAGGGTATTGGCTCGGGTAAGTATTCCGGTAAGAACTTATTTGGTTAGGGCATAAGGATGGAGAATTAATGGTAGAGGGGTTTAGCTCAAAATTAGGGCTAGGGTTATTATAAGGGTATTGTGTATTATAAGGGTTAGAGGATAGGTGGGGTGACGAATTGGGTGGTTTAAAAACTACTGCAGAGGGATTAAGTAGGGTTGTATGGTACGTCTCCGCCCTAAGATTAGGGTAGCTAGAGGGGGGTCGCCGGCAATGAACTGCGCGCAGCGGGGTTAAGAACTGGTTGCGATCCAACTAAGCTCAATTATAAAGAAAACTGAGCTCCCGACTTAACTAATGCTACAGTCGATGATTGAGCTCCTTTTGACGAGGATCCAACCGTATCAATGGTGTTTTAGGGCCCCGATGATGATGATGGTATGTCTGGTCCAGTCCTAGGTCTAGAAGCTAAAAATACCTTTTATACTCTTTTAAATTATTCAGCAAACTAGAGCATAGTAGATTCAATTAGGGTTCGTCTTTCATTAACTATATCAAATTTTTTCCCAGTTTCCTCAGCTAAAACTTGAATTTGTGCCTCAAACTTCTTAAGGCCTTCTTCCACTGCTGAATTCTATTTTCGTTTATCCACCATCACTGCCTGGATCAGAGGCTCTGATACCAAATGTAGTGATTGAAGATGAGTTTTTGGATTTTAATGAAACAGTAAAAATAAAGTAATAAAATTAAATATAAAAGGAAATTTTCATTTTATGGATAAAATAAATCAAAACCCTAGACAATGCTTAAATACTTAGATGACAAGGTCTAACTTATCATTCTTACAATACTTAGGACTCAACTGCTAAAGCAATAACATAGAGGACTCAACTGTAAATAATATAACTACATGACTCAACTTAATAATAGACTCTTTGGAGAAGAATAAGCTAAATAACCCCTCAAAGTGTTGAACAAAAGTTTAACCTTTTCATTTTTTTTTACTTATTTTTAGAGAGAGAAAATCTTAAGTGGGTTTAAGTGGGGACCAAGGGCTGGATTAGAATTCTTAGAAACTTGTGGGTGCAAAACAATAAATCTTTTGGGTGCAAAACATAAAAAACTACTGTGAACTCATTTGAAATAAAAAAAGTACCGGTTAATTTAAAACATAACGGATACTTCATCTACCCTAATCGGTCGATCATACACAACAAGCTGCCGTTCCATTATTTTTCTCTCAACTTCTCCTATTTTCTCTCTATCAACCGTCTGCACGATTTCGTAACTGCTGTGAGTGTCTCATTTTAGTTATTTAAAGGATCTTCGTGGGTTCATTGCACATTATCGAGCAAAGGCGAAACAAGTACGCAACTCAATTTTGTTAGGGTTTTCGTTGAAATTTAACCATTTTCTTAGATTAATGGCTATTGTGCATATTTACATAGAGAGGGGTGGTGGTTTGGTTATTGTACTATTTTATACGCGATAGACGATTTAGGATTTAGGGTTTATTTTTGGGGGTTTTCTGTTTACCTTTCATTTTTAAAATGTGATTTGTGGGTAATTTCCTGTGTAGGTGTTTAAATGTCTAGGGTAAAGCGCACCGTTCTGAAGGGAAAAGGTCCACGAACTTGGGACTAGCGTAGAGCGCAAAATGAAGAAAATAAGAGAGCTCAGGAAAAAAATATACGTACACGTCGGTGGTCCCTGCGTAAATCAGCGCAAGAGGCTTGGGTGTCTGCGAACATCCCCAAAGAATTTGTCCAAAGTAAAGAAGAAGGGTGGAGAAACATGATGATAGTGATGAGACAACAACAGATGTTGGTGGAGGTCAAACAGAGGTGGGTGACAACTCAGAGTTCCTGGGTTCAAAACGAGCATCTGCGGATACGTTTAATCAAATCGATGCCTTTGGAGATGAGTCTGAGATTGATATTGGTGTTGGTGGTGCTTCTGCTGCAAGAAAACAAAAAGGAAAGAATGTTGTTGTTGATATTGATGATGATGATGATGATGATGATGATGAGTCTGGGGAGGTAGGCACGAAGAGTGCAAGAAAAGAGAGAAAGGAACATGAAGAGGAGGAGGAAAATGCTGGTGCACATGCACAGGAAGGGGCTGATGGAGTTGATGAAGGGGATGATGAGGATGATTCTATTACTGAGAAGAAAAAAAAGGAAGAAGAGAAAATAGAGGATGAAGAGAATGTGCATCCTCTTGATAGATTGAGTACACCAAAGAAGGTGATTGACATAGATGTGAGCAGCTTTAGGTTCAAAACCTGGCTGTCATTATTTGAGTCTTTTAATTCGAAGATCTCTGTGAGATCTTCAATGAACAAGTTTTATGACTTCAAGAAAATGTTGACAAAATTGGGGATTGAGAAGATGTTTGGGAAATCATTTTTTGGTGATTTCGTTAGGATTTCTAAGAATTGGAACTTCAACGGTCAGTTGGTGCATTCAGTGCTTTTGACGACTATAAGGCAGTCCAAAAAAAGGCACAAAATGTTCTTGCTGGATGGGAAGCTAGTTTGTTTTGGCTTGAGAAAATTTTATTTGATGACTGGCTTGAACAGTTGTCAAGAGCCAGATATCAAAGTGAAGGCCAAGTACTTGGCAAAGGGGAAAGGCTTTTTGGAGAAGGTGTGTGAAGGTGGGGATGTGGGGGCTGAAAATCTGCTGTATTTGATGGAACAGCCAGAATTTTCAAGGCAAGAGAAGCTGAAGCTGGCTTTGCTGTGGTTCTTGCACACAGTATTGATGGCTAAGGACATAACAAAGAATGTTGAGAAGTGGTGGATTCAGTGCGTGGATGACCAGGACTTCTTCAGCAAGTACCCTTGGGGTAGGCTGTGCTATGACTTGACAATTGAATACCTCTACAACAAAGTTGATTTAGCAAAAGCCTATTGACAGCATGCAGAGGGAAATGTTGCTGGTTATGCCCTGTTTGGATTCCCCTGGGCCTTCCTTGTATGTATTGTTATATTATTATCCAGTTTTCTCAAGTATGATTATGTTAAAACTTCTATATTGTGACTGTCGCATTCATGACAGGCATGGATATATGAGGCAGTCCCCTTAGTTGACCGTACAGCTGGCAAAACTGAAAAGTCTCCACTACCAATCCCAAGGATTTTGAGGTGGCACCAAATAAGAAAACATGTTGGACATATTCATGCAGCCCAGCAAGGAGCTACATAGGTATATGTGCCAATTTCATTTCCTTAACTATTTTATCATTTAATGATGATGTCTGGATATTTAATTCTTTTAATATATGTAAAATGGCAGTTTTTGCACCCTTTCTTGATCCTGACAATGTAAGAAGTTGAGGACTGCAAAAGATTTGTGTCTCCTCATGCTGATGAGGTCAAGGATGTTGCACTGGACAAGATAAGGGGTCAGCTGGAGGGGGTCACAGGCATAAGGTACATTGTAGAGGATTACGATGATGGGGAAGCAATAGAGAACCAGGATGATGGTGGTGATGGTGGTGATGATGGTGGTGATGGTGGTAGGAGGGGAACTTGCAGGCATTGTAGCCATGTTGAAGGTGTGCTGAAAAGAATGCTGGTAGTGAATGAAGTGATTTTAAAGTTGATGAAAGAGGAAAAAGAGATGAGAAAAAACAAAACCAAGTCGAGGAAGTTGATAAAGAGGAAGCTGTTCAAGCTGAAGAAGATTGTGAAGAGAAAAAAGAAAGGTATGTGGCTTTAGTAGGATAAACTCTTGTGTCTATGGTATAGCCGGCTTACTTGTCCTTACTTGCTCCTAATAATTACTTACTACTTATTTTGTCTCTATCTAATTATTTCTATTTACTTGTAGTGCATGTTGAAGTGGAAGAGGCAGAGAAGAATGAAGAGAAGAACGATAAAGAGTTTAGAGAAAAATATGCTGCAGTCGAAGAAGAAGAAGAGAAAAATGATGCTCAAGTTGATGGAGCAGATGAAGAGATAACTGGAGAGTTGAATTGCAGAGATGCTGCAGCTGAGGAAGAAGAGAAAAATAATGCTCAAGTTGATGGAGCAGATGAAGAGATGACTGGAGAGGTGAATGAGAAAGATGTTGCAGCTGAAGAAGAAGAGAAAAATGATGCTCCAGTTTATAGAGAAGATAAAGAGATGACTGGAGAGGTGAATGAGAAAGATGCTACAGTTGAGAAAGAAGCAGAAAATGATGCTCCAGTTGATGGAGAAGATGCAGAGATGCAAGAAAGGGTTGCTGATGAAGCTCAAATTGATGGAGAAGTTGCAGAGATGAATGAAAGGGATGTTACTGAAGATGAAGGTGGGGATAACAGAGCAACGAGTGAAGAGGTTGTAAAGGATTTGATTGTTGAAGAGAATCGAGAGACACAAGCAGCAGTGTAGGTGGATGAAGCTGATGTGTTTGTGAATCAAGTGCTTGTGAGTCTGAATGATCAATTTGCTTCAGAGAATAGTGGAGCAGATTATATTTGACAGTATTAATGCTTGGTTTTGTATAAGTTGACAGTTGAATTGGTTGTTAATGACAGTAGTTGATGACAATAGTTGCTTGGTTTAGGTATATTGATGACAGTAGTTGATACTTAACTTTGAACTTGATATTTTTAGAAATATCATGGTTAGTCATGGACAAGTGTATGGTGGCTGACCTTGTTTTTTGGTTAGTTTTTGGATATTAAGTGTTGGTTTATTAATGCAACTTGTTAGGAACTCATTTCATTCATTGTTCAATGTTTCAATTTTAGTTTGCAACTGATAACATGTTTGTACTTATGTGCTTGCAACTTAGACAATATCGAAGCTTTTATAACAAAAATAGCCGTACGAACACATTAGTGTGTTAAAATATTACACATCTTCGAGTAGATTACAAAATTTACACTGCTGTTGACCCCTAACTTTGTCCCTCTTGTTTTCAGTAGCCATTATTCAGAAAAATTGCATTGATAACCACATAATTACCCTACACTCACTCCTATCCTGGGTCATTATCTCATGCACGTATACCAATTAGGCTATTTTAGAAGCATTTGCATGACCGCATTTATACAAAACTTGCATATCACGTCATAATTTTTCACAATTACTGTTGGTTTTTAACAAGTACACCAAAATCATTTTAAAACCTAAAATAATAGATTGATGCAACCCAAATTGCATCGAGACCATTTACTCGGAGTCAAGTCAAGGAGATCCAAGACACTCACTTACACTTGGTTTGGAAGGGCATGGATGATACGAGCTCGGGGGGAAGAATGGAAGACCATGCATTGGAGCTCAATCGAAGGAAGAAACCCAAAGCTTCAGGGCCAGGGGGACCGCCTAGAAAGCCAGTTGACCGCCCAGCATGAAGACCATCCAGGCAGAGCCAACCAGGCGGAGCGCCTGACCAAGGGCGGAACACCTAGCAGCCTTGGTCAGGCCATCCACCAGGCGGAGCGCCTCACTATGGGCGGAGCGCCTAGACGTGCAGATTTCCACCATTTTTTGTGTAAAGTTCCAAGTTTAGCCCTAGGTGTTCTATTGTATCCTAAACTACTTAGAGGGCTTTTTAGCCATTTTATTGCTTGTAGAAGGGTGCTATAAATACACCCTTCATCACTTACTGCCATTTACTATACTTTGAATACACATTAAATGAGATTTACTCTCAAGAACAATTGTAACCTTTTTGGCTTGAAATCAATTGGAAGAATTCAAGTTGACCTTCAATCCTCCTTGATCATTCTATTTACAAGAGCCGGGTGTCTCTTGAGGATAGTTGCATAGTGTAGGTTCCACTTGACTCGAATCGAGGGTGTATCAAGACATCGTTCCTTGGTGCTACCTCGTAAGTGTTTAAGTCGCGTCTCACTTTTCTCTTACTTTTATCGCTTCCGTGTTTACATTGCATCAGTTGGTATCAGAGCAAGGCTTGGGTGTTGTTTCTAAAAACCCTCATTCCTTGTTCGTAGTGTTTTTATCTTGTCTTAGTATTATTGTTGTTGTAGTTCTTGAAAGTTTGAAGAAAAACAAAAAAAAATTCAAAAACTAGAAATCCAAAAATTTGCTAGATCTTGTTGGTTGCTGCGATTTGGTTGGTGTTAGTTATCGAGGATTTTTTGTTTAAGTATTCCCGTCGTTTGGGTGCCATCAAAACACGATTTGAAGTTGTGAATCGAAATCTTAAAAATCAAATCTCAAAAGTTGAAAATTCACAAAATTTGCTAGAACTTGTTTTATGTTATGACTTTTTGGATGTTTGCTATCATGGATTGTTCTTCATAGTTAACCCATCGTTTTGATACCCCCATAACATTATTTGGTGCAGCGGAATGAAAATCAAAATTTTGAAACTTGAAATTTTTGAAATTTCTTGAAGAACTTGCTCAAATTTCTTAGAGCAAGCTTGTTGTTGGTTGTTTGTTGGATTAAATCATTGGAGTTTGTTTAATATAGTATTAAAAAAACTTGGGTATCATCAAAAGTTAAAAACTCCTTGAAATCGCTGGAAAAATTGCTTCAAAAACGTCAACAACGTGTTCTTGACGAGCTGAAGCGCCAGGCCTAGGTGGACGGCCCTGACCCAGGCGCTCCGCCCAGAAATCCTTCTGTCCATTTTGTGCCAAAAACCAGGCGGACCGCAGACCTGCCTAGGCGGACCGCCCAGTCTCCTGAAGGGGTGCGAGTAGTTGTTTTCCTTAGGTTTTTGTGTTTTTTTGTTCACGTTGCTTCCGGTTAGTACTTTGAGAGTAACACTCCTACTTAATTAGTACTAATTCATTGAGCGATTAGGGTACTCGTGCCTAGGGGAGAGTAGACCTCAAAGAAGACTCATAGTTTAATTTTTGCTTCAAGTGCGCACTAAATAGCCTAACGTTCATCGAGTCCCATTAACTCCACTCTTCCCGAAGAGTATTTGGTTCTTGTGAATTGGATTGGTTATCGAGGAAGTTGATCAACTACGAGGAGGCCATTGATCTCAAGCTTAAGTGAACCTACCCCAACTTGAGTGAACCCGAGCGACAATCAAAAGTGAGGGAGTGCGTGAGGACTTTTACTCTAATCTCTTTTCTTGTTTTTGATTGCTTGTAGGCACATGGTGGAAGAGAAGGCAAAGAATACCATTGAGGTTCCAACCGACGTCTTGGCTAATCTATTAGCCGAGGTGAAGGCTCTCAACCTTAAAATAGAGATTATGGAAAGAGAAAGAACCCCTAGTGCCCACAAAGATGTCGTGGAAGGAACAAGTGATAATTCAATCATAAAACTGGATCAATATGCAGAGCTAGTTCGTCGACAATGGTTGAAAGATGAATCTCTTGCTCGAGAAAGATTGTTGGGAAATCTCCAACCCTTGGGCAATCCTCAAGGTGAAGTTCCACTCATGCAGCCCTGAAGGAATATTATACCCCTTGAGCAAGTTGATGAAGCTCAAGAAGGGGAGGGCCTCAGACTTGATGATGATTATGAAGCTCCCTATCCAAATAGGAGGGCAATGAATGGAAGCCGAGGTATAGATGGAGGTCGTGGATGAGGTCGAGGACCTCCAAGGTTGGGAAGAACTTGGGATGAGAATATGAGGATGTTGATGCCTACTATGGGGGCCAACCGGAGCCAAACCATGGAGGTCGAGACAACAACCTCAATAGTGTGAAGATCACTATCCCACCTTTCAAAGGGACTAGTGATCCGGAAAAGTTCTTAGAGTGGAAGGTACAATTGGAGCGGGTATTTAACACTAATGACATGTCCGAGGAGAAGAAAGCTACTTATGCCATTGCTTAATTTGAATCATATGCTTCCACATGGTGGGAATCCGTTAAGAGGTCGAGAAGAAGAGTTGGGATGCGAATGAACATTACTTGGGAGGAATTGAAAGAGGTAATGAGTACCAAATATGTGACACCCAAGTATAGGTAAGAACAACTCAAGAGGCTCTACGAGTTGAAACAAGGCTTCAAGTCTGTTGATGAGTATTTCAACGAATTTGAAAAGAATCGAATGGCCCTTGACATGGAGACCGAAGATGAAGAGCAAGCTATCATCCGATTCACGAATGGCTTGAGCCGGGAGATTGCTTCTCAATTGAGGCTACACATCTTTCATTCTCTTCAAGATGTTTTTGATGCCGCGGTTGAAGCCGAAAAGTGGCTCAAGGAAGAGAAATCTCCTCGCTATAGGAATACTACCACTACTCCAACAACTCGACCCAAAGAATGGAAAAGCCCATACACAAGTGATGCTAGTGGAAGTCATGATGTCAAGAAGCCTTTTGAGAAGGCCACTCCAAGAAGCGACTCCAAAGAAGTGGGAGGTAACTCTAAAACTCAATTAAATACTCCTTCTTCTTCTTCTTCTTTCCAATGTCACAAGTGTAAGGGCTATGGCCACTTTGCCAAAGATTGTCCCACTCGGAAAACAATGATAATCATGGATGATGGGATGGTGTATGAGGAGGAGAGTGAACCCGAGGGAGATGTTGTTTAGGATGGTGAGGTAGTTGAGGGAGAAGAGGATGTGGCGGAGGGTGATGACCCTAGCATGTTCTTAGTGGTGCGTCGTAGTTTGAGTGCCATGAAGAGCGAGGAGGAGGTGGATGTGCAAAGGGAGAACTTGTTCCATGCTAGGTGTAGAGTGAAGGGACAAGTGTGCTCCATGATTGTAGATTCGGGTAGTTGTGCTAATGTGGTGAGCCAAACTTTGGTCTCACAATTGAAATTGCCTACCCTTAAACATCCAAGCCCCTACCGTTTGTAATGGTTGAGTGAATGTGGGGAGTTGAAGGTAGTGAAGCAAGTCTTGACAAGATTGAGAACTACCAAGATGAGCACATGTTTGATGTGGTGCCAATGCATGCTTGCCACCTCTTGTTTGGTAGGCCTTGGCAATACGACAAGCATGTGGTTCATGATGGCCGAGCCAACACTTAAACGGTCAAACATGAGGGCAAGAAGTATGTGCTTATGCCCTTGACGCCAAAGCAAGTAAGTGATGACTATAGGCGCATGAGGGAGTTGAGGGAAGCGGCTAAAGCTAAATCTCTCGTTGTGGCCAAGCCTTTGGCCGAGACTCCACCATCTTCTACCGGTCGCATTTGTGCCATGATACAACTGGGTGAGTACTTGAGAGGTAATGATGGCACCAAAATGCTCATTTGCCTAGTGCACAAAGGTATGGTTCTAAACTCCGATAGTGATATTTTTCCTAACCCTAACCCTTTGCCTAGTTCCATTGAAAATGTTTTGAAGGTTTTTTAGGACATGTTCCCGGAAGAGATGCCAAGTGAACTTCCTCCTTTGAGGGGGATAGAACACCAAATTGATTTTGTCCCGGGGTCCCAAATCCCAAACAAGCCGGCGTATAGGAGCAATCCCGAGGATACAAAGTAATTGCAAAGGCAAGTGGAGGAGTTTCGTAACAAAGGCTTGGTTTGTGAATGCTTGAGTCCGTGTGCCGTACCGGTCATTCTTGTGCCAAAGAAGGACGGGACATGGAGGATGTGCTTTGATTGCCATGCGGTCAACGAGATAATGGTAAAGTATCGTCATCCCATTCCTAGACTTGATGACATGCTTGATGAATTGAGTGGTTCAAGTATCTTTTCTAAGATAGATCTTAGGTCCGGCTACCACCAAATCCGGATGAAACCGGGGTGACGAGTGGAAAACCGCATTCAAGACCAAGTTTGGTCTCTATAAATGGTTGGTGATGCCTTTTGGCCTCTCCAACGCACCTAGCACTTTCATGAGGTTGATGAACCATGTCTTGAAGCCGTTTATCAACAAATTTGTGGTTATCTATTTTGATGATATTTTGATATATAGCAAATCAATAGACGATCATGTTGGCCACTTAAGTCAAGTTCTTGAAGTGCTAAGAGCCGAAAAGCTCTATGCCAATTTTAAAAAGTGTGCCTTTTATGTAGAAAAGGTTGTCTTTCTTGGTTTTGTTGTTAGTGCCAATGGTGTAGAAGTTGATGAGTCCAAAGTTGAAGCCATTAGAGATTGGCCTACTCCTACTACCGTTTCTCATGTTAGGAGTTTCCATGGCCTTGCTAGTTTCTATAGGCACTTTGTTAGAGACTTTAGCACCATCGCCGCACTGCTCACCGAGTTGGTGAAGAAGGACAAGTCTTTTGTGTGGGGGGAGCCTCAAGAGAAGGCCTTCCAAGAATTGAAAAGTTGGTTGAGTACCGCTCTATTGTTGTAATTGCCCGACTTCGGGAAGGCTTTTGAGGTTGAATGTGATGCCTCGGGAGTGGGAATTGGGGGTGTTCTCATGCAAGAAGGGAAACTCGTTGCCTACTTTAGTGAGAAGTTGAAGGGTGCAATCTTGAATTACTCCACGTATGACAAGGAGTTGTATGCCCTTGGGAGAGCTCTAGCTCATTGGCAACACTATCTTTGGCCTAGGGAATTTGTGATCAAGAATGACCATGAGTCACTCAAGCATCTTAGAGGCCAAGAGAAGTTGTACAAGAGACATGCCAAGTGGGTAGAATTCATTGAGTCTTTTCCCTATGTAATTCATTACAAAAAGGGAAAGGACAATGTTGTAGCCGATGCACTTTCTAGAAAGTTCACCCTTGCCACCACTCTTGCTTCTAGGTTTATGGGTTTTGAAAGTATAAAATTGATGTATGAATATGACCCAAAGCTCAAGAGCATTTATGATGCTCTAGTGAGTGGAGAGAGGGTGGAGAAATACCAATGGGTAAATGGCTACACTTTCAAGAATGGGAGAGTGTGTGTCCCCGAGTCCTCTTGGATAGAATTGCTAGTGCGAGAAGCACATTGTGGGGGCTTGATGGGTCACTTTGTGGTGGGTAAGACAATGGCCATTCTTAAGGAGCAATTCCATTGGCCTAAGATGAGGCCTCTTATGGAATGCTTTTGTAATGCTTGTTTAGATTGCAAAAGGGCTAAGTCTAGATCCAACACCCATGGCTTGTACACTCCTTTGCCCGTACCTACTAGTCTGTGGGTTGATATCTCAATGGATTTTGTTATGGCTTTGCCACGGACTAGGGGAGGACACGATAGCATTTTTGTTGTCGTTGATCGGTTCTAAAAAATGGCTCACTTTATTCTTAAACACCTCAGTGCCTACGTGGCAACATCCTGGCCGTCCACGCGATTGATCCAACGGCTAGGATTAAAACTTCTATTTTTATTACACACACCCCCAAACCCTATTTCCCCCTTTCATTTTCCTCAACTTCACGCCACCACTATCACGATGTTTTCCAGCCAAATTGGCCGGCAAATTTTAGGGAAAATGACATATTCGGGTTCTCCGTTTCAACCATTACAAAACCCATACCCTTTCGACAGCATTCAAATGAGGTCAATTCTTAACCCTCATCGACGGAGTCACCACCGCCGAAAAATGCCTCCGATGTGGTCCAGGGATATTCTAAATAATGCTATTACCTGAAAAGGGGTAAGAAATCCCTCGCGCAAAATCAATTCACAACGGGTCAATTTGATCCGACTCCGACGTAAACGGGTAATTCTTTTTTCCATTTTATTTGCTTCAATCTATGTGATACCTATGCGTTAACATGCTTAGATGACTAATTATTGTGTGTTAAGTTAGTATGATTATTAATCCTTGGACTAGTTCACAAAATCGACTGGACATTGCTATGAATTTTGCACGTTTAAGTATCCTAGGTTATCTCTGTTAGTGTTAAAAGAATCCATGTTGGTTTCTGAATTAATCACCATTAGCCATGCTTTTACAGTGTATTTTTTGCTTTGTTCCATCACGATAGATGCTTCTCGTGTTTACATGTGTAAAATTGAAATGATGATTTTGTTTAAGCATGATTTAGGGGGGCTTGACTGTTCTAATTTAAATTGTTGATCGATATTTGGTTCTGGCATGATTAGGAGGATTTTGATTTAATTCCATTTGAATTCTTAATTGATGACTGGATTGGGGATCAGTTCTGAGGATAATGTGATTTCAACTGAGAATTATCGAGATAATTGGCTGATTTCCGAGCCTAAAATTAGCCTAAACATATTGCAAGACATGTTTGTGAACCTAGACTTTATTTGGGGTTGAAGGAAAGGGATCCTAGTTTGTCTAGGATTTGTTTTGCCTTAATATGTGGGGCTTGATTAATCTATATATGGAAGGGATACTAGGCTGATTTTCTTATCTATGGGAAGCAATATTCCCTTGCCTTCTTTAGCTCTTTTAACTGTTAGAACTAAAGCCCCCACCACTTGCCTATATAAACTAGTACTTTTCTACACAATAGACACAATTTGAGTACACAGAAAACACACAGATACACACACAGGCACTAAGATTTTCTCTCTGGAAACGATATTGAAAGCATAGAAGAGTAGTGACTGCTGGCTTAGTTTCTTGGTTCTTTCTGCATACTGACCATTGGTTTCTAGGGGGAACACTGCTTGTTTTCTTCATTACCCTCTGTTGGCTACTGTTTTGATAAGGTATTAGCCATGACTCATCCTGTTATTTTCCTTCATGTCTGAACTTTTATGCATGTGTTTCCTTTGAGTGTTTCCTGCTTATTTTACCTCTACTTATGCTGCATGTTTGGGGCTCTGCTTGGGCCTTACTAACCTCTCTATGCAGCTTGTGTAAGGATAGTCTTAAAGACTATACCAGTGTGTAATTTACAGGTTGTTTAGTGTGTTTAAAGGCCTAAGAAAAGGCCTTCTCTTCTCTAATAAAAACTGAGCCTAGGCAGGATATTCTCCAGTGCATACAGGGCGCCCTCTGACCCCTACTCTTCTCTGCTCTTTTCTCCCTTAGAAACTGTCCCCATCTTGTATATTTGTTAAGGAACCCTGCCTATATCCATGATTAAAACAGGGTATGCAACCTTGAGGTTGTGTATTTGGCCAGCCAGGGGCCACTTCCTAACTCTTCCTCTCAATGTTGATTGCATCATTCATGCTTAAAAACTAGGCTGATAATGATTAAGTTTGGCTTAGCCATTTTTAGATAAAACTGTGCTAAGTTTGGAATTCTGATCTTTTTTACTTAAACCAGAGAATTTGATAGCAATTTTTTCTTTGCACTTGGTGACCTGAACTTGATAAGTTAGTCCTTTTAAACCAGGTTTTAAGTTGATTGAAATGAGTAATTTTCATAAACAGGGGCTAAACGTGTAATGCTTGCATAATCTGCAACTGTTTTTTCATAAAGTGAAACTGCCCCTCTTTGCATAAATGATCCAGGCCCAAAAATATTTTCAAATGTGGCCTGTATATGTGCTAAACTGATTTTCAACTACTTGGAGCTTCTATACAGTAATCTAATAGTGTATAGGGGCGTATAAGTGAATGGGGTCGACAATACGAGCATACAAAGTTTTCTGAAGTCTAAATACTATTAACTACTCATGTATTTGCATGCCTATACCTATATCTATGTGTGCCAGCCCTTTGTTTGCATTTACGTGCTACTGTGAAACCCGCTTTTGAAAACAGCCCACTTAAGTATATCTTTTTTCCAAAACAGACCCCGACATCAAAATAGTCATTAAGGTTAGGGCTCGACAATCAATGACGAGTCACACCGACCCTAAATGGCTAACATTTTATTTTTAAAACAACACCCATTTGGTTTTGATCAAAACATGAAATTGTTTACAAAAGTGTCTAGTTTTGCAAAACTGCCCATCTGTGCAAAAATATTATAAGGGCTGAAATTACATGAATAAACTGAATTGCAATACCTTTTGCAGATTTGACCTCATTTGTGATTAGAAATTTGTATTAGAGGCCTTAAAACGCGATTAGGCGTGAAATATAGGTCGTATGTGTAAAACATAAAATCCATTTGTGTATGTGTTGTTTAGACTTGCATAGATAGATTTGATTCCCTAAATTGATTACGAAATTAACCTCTCAAGTTAGTATTGTACATAATAGTGTTCACAACTTGGCAAAGACATCCCAAAATATAGACTCGGGCGGGAACCACTTTTCGTGGGACTTGAGAGAGTGCCTAACACCTTCTTTCCCGAGTCATTTGGTCTTCTTACCCGTTGAATCTCTGAAACAAGACTAGTATGACAATTAAACTCGACCTTAGATGCTTAGGTGGCCTAATACACCTTAGAAAATTATATTAGGTGGCGACTCCAACTCTTGAACTCAAACGAGTTACCTAGTCAAATTCAAAACCCGACTCGCTCTGAGTTGAGTCTAAAATCAGGTATGACAGAATGGCGACTCCGCTGCGGATATTCAAAGTCCTAACCACAACGAGTCTTTAATTTTGAGATTTATTTGATTATTATCTTGTTATTTGTATTATTATGATTTTACTAACTTGGTTTCTTTTTTGTTTTTCTTTTTTTCCTTTTTGTATGAATTTGAATTTGATGTAACTTGGCAAATTCCACTCATACTCCCCCTGATTTTTGGCATTTTATGCCTATATTTCCTTAATATTTCCTCACGTTTGAGTATTTTATTCGCCCGTTTTCTAGTTTATGAATGTGATTTTGCACTGATATTGTGTCGTATGTGTGTAGGTTGTTATGAAGTGCAATTAGAGCTTTAAAGAGCATAATCGAGCAAGAAAAGATTCGATTTGGATTGAGGATTGGATCGAGCACACGAAGGCACGACACGAAGCGAGCCGCGGAGCAAGGAGGAGCAGGATTTTGCCTGGCGCGGTAAGCCATGCGGTGCGCCTCCAAAAGCGCCCAGCCTTCTGGCGCTTTGAGTGGCGCGGGGCGCCCCAAAAGCACCCGGATTTCGACGTCCACTGCCTTTGTGCGCGCGTTCGGGGGCACGGGGCGCCAGCTATAGCGCCCCTGGAGCGTTTTTGGAAGTCCTATTTCGTCTAGGCTTAGGTGTAACTTATTACTAGGCCTTTGTAAACCCTATAAATACTCTTTTACTTAGTTTTTGAAAAAAGTTCAGACCTTGGAGCAAGTTTTGGAAGAGAGGGGAGGAGCCCTAGATGTCTTCTAAACAAGTTCTTTCTCTCTTTCTCTTATTCTTCTCTTTAATTCTATAGTTTGTTCGTTCTAGGGTTAGAGCAATTACATGAAGGTTGATGTTTGAAATTTGATTTCTATATATTGATTTACCATTATGGATTGTTTATTCTTTCTTGAGCCTAATTGTTTGGTTATTGAGGCCTGATAATTGAACACTATCTACGGTTTACAAGTTGAACTCGACAGAGGGAACTTGTAAACGCAATAAGAAAGAGTAGGGCTAGATTGTGAACCTGGGCATCGGGGAACCAATTTGTGAGTAGGATAGACATATACTTGCTCGCCTAGCTTAACTAATCACAGAATTCGTTAATGCCTGCACGTGATTCAACCCATAGACATATAGGGATTGGAGTAGCCTGCATAGACCGTGAAGAATCGAAAGGTTTTCGCGGGTACATTTAACCTGTCAGTTAGTAATCTAGGAAATCAAGAAGTAGAATCAACTGGAAAACTCAACTGGATTGTTCGTAACTCTGACCCTGGACCGTTTCTCTTTGATTGATAACAACTTAGAATTTGCTCAGTTACTTGATCTCAATTATTTGTTTTAGTTACTGCTCTTTAGTTACTAAAACTCTCACCATTGAAGAAAAAGATCCCTGAATAGTTTTTAGAAATTGTTTGTTAAGTGTTAGTCTGAATAGTCCTCGTGGGAACGATACTCTACTTATCATTTTATTACTTGTCGACCACGTATACTTGCGTGTGCATTTTAGAGCAACAAGTTTTTGGCGCCGTTGCCGGGGACTAAATAATTGACTGATTTCTTTTTGAACGAGTACTTATTTTCTATTCAGGTTTAATTTTTGTTTAGTTTAGCATTGTGTTACTTGTCTTATCATGGCATCTTTTAATGAAAATTGGTCGAGTGGTTGTAATTCTAATTTTGATGATCTTTGCCTGCTTTGCGGAGGAACCCACTTGTGGGAAAATTGTCCAACTCTTTCAACCCTACGAGACTGGTTATGTGAATTTTCTACCACCTTTGATTGGAATTTTTGTAAATTATGTGGTGGTCAGTGGAATGATTGTCCTAAGCGTCATACTCCTTCCTCTATCAATGTGTGTGATGTTTTTAACGATGTTTGTGTGTCTGACAGGAATGAAGAAGTGCATGTTGTGAGCTAAAATTTTCTAACGGAGCAAGCCAACCTTTTAGAAGCATATGGGGATTTTAGAAGTGAACTTACAAGTATGATGAGGCAATTTAGGGAAGAAAGAGTGGAGCTCACACAAGAAATTGATCAATTTGGTTTAGCTATTCATGATCTAGAGGCAAATTTGAGGGATATAATTGAGGTGTCTGAAGCCCAATTATCAGTTGTCGTGGATAGTAGATTTGAGATAGAAGAGCTTAGAAGCCAATTTGAGGAGCAAAAAGTGGAATTCCTACCATTCGACCCAATATTAGTTGATGATGCCAAGGTTGAGGAAATCACATTAGAGTCAAGTGAGGAAATAGAAAACATCATATGTGAGGACTATAGTGTTTGTGCAAGTGAGGGTGTCAAAAGTAATGCAATTTTGGAATTGAAGGGCATTGGACCTCATTCCAATCATTTTTCAACATTGTGTTTGGATGGTGACATGAAAATTGAGCCACCCGAGCCTATGAAGAAACAAAAGGAGGAGGAACAAGGTGCCTATATTTTAGAGTTTGTGATGCCGAGGAGACAAAACGACATCCCTCATTTAAAGGCCAAGAAGTGCAAAATGCGACAATTGTTACTTGGTCCTTTTGTATTTTTGCCACCACCCCAATACCATAGTTGTAAACTTGAGGCAAAGTTGGGGATTCAATTCATAAGTTCAAGGTGGAGGAAAAAGTGATGAAGTTGTCTTCGTCGTGCCGCGACGTTAAATCAAGCGCTTCTTGGGAGGCAACTCAATTTGTTTGCTTTACTTTTATTTATTTTTATTATTATTTTTATGGTTGTATGTTACTTCGGGTGATTCTTTGGATTGCAGGTTCATGTAATGTCGAGTTTAAGTGTGAGGTGTCCTGACCCCTGCCTAATATTGATGACCTGTTGGGGGAAGTCTGAGTACCTCATGTTATATGGAAGCTTGGAGGATGCTACCGCCAACGGCTAAGCCTATTGGCCTTCAGGGAAGTTTTCTTTACCCTTGCATTTTTATTTTTAGTACTGAGGACATTGCTTGATTTAAGTGTGGGGTGGGGGAACTCCCCTTTATTTTTGAGGTTAGGGATGCATGTACCGTTAGGATTTTTCCTTTGTCACTTGACTTTATTTTGATTTGTTTCATGCTTTAATATATGAAAAAAATTGAAAAAAATTAGAAAACCAATGAAAAAATTCCAAAAAGATTTTCCTTTTAGTGTTTATTAGTGGTACATGTCATCCACCCCGTGGTTTTTCTTATGGCCTCGGTTCTTTTCCACGGGGAGGCCTTTGAACCGAGTAGTTTTTATTTTTAGGATTAGAATAGTTAGTGTAGGTGGCCCTAGACGAAGGAAATAGGTAGAATACTAGGTGCCTTTGATTTGTTTGATACCGGTGGACTTGAACTTGGTGCATGTGCTATTGTGGTGTCCTTTGGTTTTAAATTGAGATGCATGCCTAGAGAAAAAAATGGAACGACCCCCTTGAGATGATTGAGTCCACTTGCTTGACTTTGTTGTGAACCTTTGTGCATTAGTGCTTAATTTTCCACAAGTTGCACTCTATTTGCTTGATTGAGAGTTGTGATGGAGCCTTTTTGTGTAGACTGTGTGCAATGTGTGTTGTGAGGCATATTCTTATTGTACCCCGTGTTGCATATTGGTGTCTCGAACTTGTCCCGTGTGTGTGCAAAGCGAAATCCTGGGTTTGCTCTAGTCGGGAAATGATACAGGCCTTCTTTTGATTTGTCTACCCTTATATATACACCTTGGACTTGATTGTTGTGATTTCTTTGACCTTCTTATTGGCACCCACACCCCGAGCCTACTCACTTGTTCTAAATTATTCTCTTTTGGCCCTTTACTCCTTAAACACTTTAATTGATAATGTGATCTTATTGTGGAGTTTGTGGTTGAGGTATTGGGAGGTTTTTGAGTGGAACCAATGAGGGAAATATTTGATAAAATTGTGAAGTAGTTAAAGGAACATTGGCAAGGTTTGGAAAGAATTGAATAGAAAAAAAAAATAAAGGAAAAGAAAAAAAATAAAAAGCTGAAAGAAATTGAAATATGGAAAAAAAAAAAAAGAGAAAAAAATATCCATCCTTGCTAGTGTGTGCTTAAAAGAAAAATTGTTACTTTGTGAAAAAGGTGTGTGAAATTTATTGGTTTGGTGGAATGGGTGGTTTTGATGAGATTTGTGCTTAAATTAATTGTGATGTATTAAAGTGCTTAGGGAGGTAGTCACTATTACTCATATGTATCCTACCAGCCCCTTAGCCTACATTACAACCTTTTAAAGTCCTAGTTAATCCCGATTGGAGTGAGCTTACATTAGTGGAGTCCTACACTACGGGCAAGCCTATGGTACATCGTGTGTGACATGTGAGATTTTCATGAGAGTGAGTGAATTCTTTCTATGCTATTGTCCCCATTCCATTCTTGATATTCATTTTTGGGTGTGATATTTGGGGGACACTCTCTTGCTTCATTTTGGTGAGGGCACACGGTTTGCATGAAATAGGTGAAGTTGTGGCTTCTTGGTTGAGTAGATAGGTGTGACTTTGTGGGAGCATGGTTGCAATGAGTTGGGTTCGTGCATTTGAGCTATCTCGGGGTGGTTGTTCCCGTGGTTTTGAGTTTGATAAATTATTGGCATGTTTGTTGGACCCATAGTAGTCATGTGTGCATTTGTTCAATGATCGGTATCAACCATAGTCATAGGCAGACCTGTTCTACCTAGGTTGGGAAGTTAGTTGTGTCTTGCTCGAGGGCGAGCAAAGGTTCAAGTGTGGGGTGGTGATGTTTGGCATTTTATGCCTATATTTCCTTAATATTTCCTCACATTTGAGTATTTTATTCGCCCGTTTTCTAGTTTATGAATGTGATTTTACACTGATATTGCGTCGTATGTGTGTAGGTTGTTATGAAGTGCAATTGGAGCTTTAAAGAGCATAATCGAGCAAGAAAATATTGGATTTGGATTGAGGATTGGATCGAGCACACGAAGGCACGACACGAAGCGAGCCGCGGAGCAAGAAGGAGCAGGATTTTGCCTGGCGCGGTAAGCCATGCGGAGTGCCTCCAAAAGCGCCCAGCCTTCTGGCGCGGGGCGCCCCAAAAGCGCCCGGATTTCGACGTCCACTACCTTTGTGCGCGCGTTCGGGGGCACGGGGCACCAGCTATAGCGCCCCTGGAGCGTTGTTGGAAGTCCTATTTCATCTAAGCTTACGTGGAACTTATTACTAGACCTTTGTAAATCCTATAAATACTCTTTTACTTAGTTTTTGAAAAAAGTTCAGACCTTGGAGCAAGTTTTGGAGGAGAGGGGAGGAGCCCTAGATGTCTTCTAAACAAGTTCTTTCTCTCTTTCTCTTATTCTTCTCTTTAATTATATAGTTTGTTCGTTCTAGGGTTAGAGCAATGACACGAAGGTTGATGTTTGAAAGTTGATTTCTATATATTGATTTACCATTACGGATTGTTTATTCTTTCTGAGCCTAATTGTTTGGTTATTGAGGCCTGATAATTGAACACTATCTACGGTTTACAAGTTGAACTCGACAGAGGGAACTTGTAAACGCAATAAGAAAGAGTAGGGCTAGATTGTGAACCTGGGCATCGGGGAACCAATTTGTGAGTAGGATAGACATATACTTGCTCGCCTAGCTTAACTAATCACAGAATTCGTTAATGCCTGCACGTGATTCAACCCATAGACATATAGGGATTGGAGTAGCCTGCATAGACCGTGAAGAATCGAAAGGTTTTCGCGGGTACATTTAACCTGTCAGTTAGTAATCTAGGAAATCAAGAAGTAGAATCAACTGGAAAACTCAACTGGATTGTTCGTAACTCTGACCCTGGACCGTTTCTCTTTGATTGATAACAACTTAGAATTTGCTCAGTTACTTGATCTCAATTATTTGTTTTAGTTACTGCTCTTTAGTTACTAAAACTCTCACCATTGAAGAAAAAGATCCCTGAATAGTTTTTAGAAATTGTTTGTTAAGTGTTAGTCTGAATAATACTCGTGGGAACGATACTCTACTTATCATTTTATTACTTGTCGACCACGTATACTTGCGTGTGCGTTTGGGAGCAATACCCCCACTCCTGGGAAACGACACTTTGCGCACACACGGGTGATTACGTGGGTCCCACGGTCGCTTCAACACAAAAAAACCTTTAGGAGGGATATTTTGGAATATAGTTGGTCCGTGGTACAACCAACAATTTCAAATGATCCCACCCCTTGGCCGTCCTTGGGGAACCGTGTCTAGAATTACACTACTCTTTTAATGTAATGAGCATGCATCATGCCGTAGGAAGGGCTCCCTGTGAGCCGGCTAGTTTTTAACTTGTCCAAACTACCTGATGAGTTTTTGATCCCGATGAGATGCTTGGACATGCTTATGTGCATTTGAGAGAAAAGAAAAGAAAAAAAAGAGAGTGAAAAAAAAGTGAGACGAGAATAAAAACGCATTTTGATTTGCCCAACTATTCTCAAAAAGGGAGAGGTTTTAATCCTTTACTTTTTTCTTTTTAGGTCACAATGAATCAAAACTTTCACCGTTTTAGAATGATTATGGGCGCATCTCCTTTGTTAACTAGTTGGTGGAATAATTTGTCATTGGGTGAGCAAACCGAAGTACGTCAACATTTGGGTCATTTGGTTTTCCTATTAGAAATGGAGCCGTGTAGAGAGATGATTGAAGCGTCGGTGTCATTCTGGGATGAAGAACTAAACGTATTTAGATTTAGGGATGTTGAGTTAACACCTTTACTGGAAGAAATAAGAGGGTTCATATCACAATCGGGGTTAGACAAACAGCGTTGGCAACGGGATCGCATGCTAGCACCTAGTGTCCCCATAGCCGAGGAGTTTCGTAAAAAATTAGGGATGGTGACAAGCGTGAATGTAGAATTTTTACAACAAAAGAAAATACCTTTTTCCTATTTCTACAACCGGTTTGGGTGTTTGAGTGCATCCGACGACTGTAAAAAAGAGTTCAAGTCCTATAATGACTGGAGGAGAGCTAGACCGCTTGCATTTACTATTTGTTTCTTAGGAGTAATGGTATTCCCGGAAAGCTCGAGTCACGACATATGTTCGAGACTTGTCATGGTTTCCGACGCAGTATTCAATGGAATTGATGGTTATCGTTATACTGGAGTTCCTATGATAGTGGCGGACATTTAACGGGCTTTAGGTCGTTGCAAGAGAGGAGCGAAATATTTCCAAGGTTGCAATCTTCTACTACAAGCATGGGTCAAAGAGCATTTAAGGAAAACAAGAGGTGTACGAGAATTGTCTAAGCCGACTGGTTCCAACTACTTGGTTAGAGAGCGATACGGGGTTCCAAAATTCAAGAAGCCAAGCAGCACAGAGAAATGGGTCTTTGAAAACATAACGGAGGACTCAATTCAGTAGATTTTCACTTGGTTTCCTTCATCAAACTTCATCATTAGTTCTGAGAAGGCACCCTTTGTGATACTTAAGGGATTGAGAGGTCTCCAACCCTACCAACCATCAATGGTGATGAGGCAAGCAAGGAGGAAACAGATCATACCATTGATATCAGACACGAAGGACTATCAGCTTGATTACACTGGAGATGTTGTTCCAAGAGTTAAGAGCATTAGAAAATCTTGGGTAAGAAGACAAGTTATGGGAGAAGAATCGCTAGCATCAGACAGATACAACGCTGGATGCGAACCAAACTACAAAAGCTGGTTACACTCTAGCATAAAAGGAAATTTGGTAGTAGGGCCGAGCCGAGGAAATGACATAAGAGATCGTGAGGCAGAAGCTCAAATCCGATACCGAGAATTCATGCTGAAAGCTATCAAGATGGACAAAGAAAACAAAGAAAAGATTGAAGTATGGAGAAGACGTACATTAGAGCTAGAGGAAAAGATAGAAGCGTTGGAGACGAAGCTTGAACGATGGAATTTGGAGTGCGCAGAGACAGACATCCTATACTTAGTGGCAGCTAAGGGATTCTTAACCAAAACTACAGAAGAAGTCAAGGAGATTACACGAGAGGCAAAGAGGGCCAGGCTGGAGTATGAGCGTGTTGCCTAGTCAAAGTGTCATTTTCAAAGAGTCATCATGTATTGATTTTTCAAAATTGATTTGGGGAATTTATGAGAATAATTGGCAACCAAATGCGTATTTATTTTCTTTGCATCATGACAAACGTAGGAAGGTTGTACGTCCTTGGTACGTAATAGTCCATTAGTCAGCCCACGTCCAAATGTCGAAAGGGTTCTTAACCCGCAAAAGGGAAAAATTGCATCTCTGCATGGATTCGAAGAAATATTTGCACAAAATATTGATCGTTTGCTTAAACATGATCAAGACTATAAGAATGTTTTGGTCTTTACCTTTTCTTGTTTTGTTTTCAGACTATGGCTGCGAGAGGTACACTTCAATTTGACATTGTTTCCTGACCTCCTCACTTGATCAGACTCTGGTGGGAAGATCTGGCTATTGTTACTAACGCTCACGTTCAAAAGGTGTTGGGAGAACTGGTGGCTCTCAAGGCCTACACTGCCATGCCTAGTTTGGTCGACGCTGCTACACATTTCTGGGACTACAAGAGGGCTGTGTTTCATTTCAATGGTTTGGAGTTGGCGCCAATGTTGGAGGAATTTGGAGGACTAGCAAGGTTAGAGCCTGGGCCCGAGACTATGATTTATCCCCGAGACATGGACCCTAAGGAGTTCATTGAATTATGGGCGCTTCTTATGATCCATACGTCGAGGGAGTGCATGATGGAAAAGTTATGTTGGAGTACTTGTATTCTAGATTTGGAGATCCAACACTTAGGCATGATTGGACTAGGGCATGGGAAATTCAAGATTGGGAGTGGACAGAATCAAATGCTTTCATCGTTGCTTTTCTGGGAAGCATGGTTTTTCCCGAAAAGGAAGGAAAGCTCGACATAAGGTTGGGAAGAATGGCAGAGGGATTACGCAAGGGTGCTCACAAGCATCAAGTAAGCTTGGTTCCGATGATTCTGGGGAAGTTTATAGGGCTCTAACCAAATGTAGAAGAGGAGGAGACTTTTTCGAAGGGTGCAATCTTTTGTTGCAAATATAGTTGATAGAGTATTTGCATAGTGTCCCTGTCAGTCCGGTAGCACCAAAACCATCATGGAAAGGAGGGATCCGCTAACATAGCACCCGCATGGCTGGAACAGCGGCATGGGAGAACCCCGCAAACATGGAAGGATGGTACACCAAGCTTGAAGAGTTGCAAGAGGTAAAATGGGTGATTGAAAACTGTGTTGGCTTCATTGTTTCCATACAAGGTCAAGACATCACTTTCTTGACATTGATTGGATTCCGAGGAACTCACCACTATGTTCCTCTAAGGATCCTCCGGAAAGTAGGGATGACGCAGCAAACTCCGCATTTGACTGAAGGAAGAAGCTTCAACGTTGACATAAAGGACATTGAGCATCCGATGGTTGGCACTATATTGACAATGTGGGAAAAGAGGCTTACTATGCAATTTTGTCGTAGACGAGACAGTAGGGTAAACCCTGCGGCTACTCTGGCTTATCTTCAATGGCTCAGTGAAGACAGGGAAAGGTTCTGGTCCAAGACTACGCTGAAAAGGAAAACCAAGGCTCCGAGTGTCACTGAAAAAATACAAGAGGTTGCGACACGAATTCGACCAAAGTAAGAAAGAATTAAGGGTAACACAAGAGAGGGAGATGAGGAGGCAATACAAGGACAAGATCAAAGGGGATGAACTCAGGTATTGGACAGGCAAGGTCATGGCTGCAAGGCAAGCTGCTGGGAATCTACAAGATTTGCTCAAAGGATGGGGAGAGTATTTCAAGGCAGTGCCACTGGAAGAAAAAGAAGCAAAGGGAATAGAAATCTGCGAATTCTTCACAAAAGTTCTGGGAGACATGCAAGTTGGGAAGGATCTGATGGAGATGTTCGCCGCTCCTCCACCCATGAGCCTGGTTCACAAGCCTAAGGAAGAAGCCAAAGAGAAGAAAGAGAACGAAGATGCTGGAACTAATGCTTGATCTGAAACCTCTTTGCTTGGCACGTTAGTCTGGTCGTCCTAAGTCGAGTCGTCTTTTCTTTTTTGTCTTTGTTTCCGTCTAGTCAAGTCGTTATCTTAAATTAGTGGTTGTAATAAAGCCAAGCAAAATCAAATATAATTTCGTTATTTTGGGTTTTTAGGCTTGTATTGATTATGTCTATGCGAACGAAATGACATGTTTGTTGCAAACATTACTTTGAATCTACGATAGGCCTACCTCTGGCACAAAAGAGGTCCCCTGCATGATAGGACGCGATTTTATTTAAACTAACGTATACTCACATTTCTTTCTTTTGTTTTTGATGTGTCAGTCCCCAAGTCCCTGAAAGTTTGGTTTGAGCATTCTGGCCGCGCCGCAATACCGGTTGAGATCCAGAGGATAAATCCCAACACCTCCCCCTGTACCTACGAGGACAAGGACGAGACGTAATATCATGGCTGAGTTTGACAAAGTTGGAAATGGTACTCCTGAAAAGCAAGGTGTGCCCGCCCTCATGGCAAAGACCCACTATACCCTGAAAAAGACATTCCTTACCCTACCTACACCGCACCACCAAAAGCACCGCAAAACAACTTACCCCCCTTTACTGTTGAAACAAAAACCATTGCATCACCCACCAAAGATCATGACATGTACGCATGGACCAAGGAAGACTCAGACAATACCAAGGAGCAAGTCCAATAGTTGGTAGAGAAGTTCAAGCAATTCCACGGCACCAAGGGAACCCGAGGGTTAGCTTATGAGGACCTCTCCATGTACCCTGACTTGAAGCTGCCCAAAGGCTACAAGACACCCAAGTTCAATATGTTCGACGGCAGTGGTGACCCGATGGCTCATTTAAGGTCTTATTGTGACAAGCTGGTTGGGGTTGGACATGATTAAAAGATCCGCATGCAACTGTTCAACCGCATTCTGACTGGAGACGCGCTGGTATGGTACTAAAAGCACCAAACAAAGAAGTGGACGAGTTGGGAAGCAATGGCTGGGGACTTCGTTGACAATTTTGGGCACAACACTGATGCCATGTCCGATCGGTTCTATTTAGAGAAACTGAAGAAGAAGCCCTCCGAGACCTTTAGAGAATTCAGAACTAGGTGGAGAGCTGAAACCGCTAAAGTCCAACCTCCTATGGAAGACGCCGAGATAGTGGCAACCTTCATCCGCATACAAGAAGACGTCTACTTTGACAAGATGCTGAATCTGCAAGACAAGAAATTTGGAGACTTGATCAAGATTGGAGATACGGTTGAAGATGAATTGAAGAATGGTAGGATCGTTAGCTTGGCTGCGCTACAAGCCACTAACAAAGCCATACAAACTGGAGGCACTGCTACATCAAGAAAGAAGAAGGACAATGTCTCTTTTGTGGCTGCATCACTCGATCATGCCCCTACCCACAATCACTACTACGAAACACCTCCTCCATCGTACCCATATATTACACCCACATCCACCTACCCAGTCTACAATACTCAGCCCATGTTCCAAAACCCACAACCACAAAGACCATCATATCCACAAAGCCCTAACTACCGAAACACCAATACCTATTCACCAAGGCCTCACGCCAACAACAACCCAAGACCCAAAAAAAACTATACCCCATTGGCCAAATCCTGCACCTAGTTGTTCGAGAGACTCAAACCAACCGGCCACATACATCCCATACCATTCAAAATGCCTGATAGGATGACACCCTATTTTGACCAAACCAAAACCTGTACTTATCACTCTGGAGGACCTGCTCACGATATTGAAAAGTGCTATGCCCTGAGGGACAAGATACAAGACTTGATCGATCAAAAGGTGATACACTTGAAAACTCCAAATGTGCAGAACAATCCCCTGCCTAACCACGGAGACAATAGGGTGAATCTGATCGAGTTAGATGAAGAATGCAACCTGGAGGGAACCATTGTTAAAGCAAAAGGAGATACACCAGCGCTCGCCTCAGTTGCTCAAGCCGCTACAGCACCAGAGCCCATCGAGGTATAAGTGGCTCCAAAGTTCTATGTTGACGTAGTTCCCCCGTACAGTGACAAAGCGGTACCATGGGACTACGAAATGGAGAAGAAGAACAAATCAACAGTTGAGACTATTGTTGCACAAGGAATGACTAGAAGTGGGAGGATTTATACTCCCGAGCATCTTGTCCAAGGAAGATGAGGCATCAGCGAGGAGGAGTCCGAAGAATTATGGAAGAACGTACAAGCAAAGGAATACTCCATAGTTGAACACTTGGGCAAGATTCCTGCACAAATCTCTGTTTTAGCTTTACTCCTCAAGTAGGAGAGCCACCATAATGCTTTGATGAAAGCATTGGATGAAGCACATGTTCCGGTGGATACCTCAGTTGAAAACCTAGCTAGCATGGTCGGACAAGTTATGGAGTCCAACCGAATTGCTTTCCATGAAGATGAGCTACCACCTGAAGAATTGAGCCACAACAAGGCTTTGCACGTCACTATCAAATACAAAGACTGGGTCGTAGGAAGAGTTTTGATCGACGAAGGTTTCGGTTTGAACATATGCCCATTCATCACTCTTAAAAAAAGGGGAATTGGTCAAAGCAAGATAAGAGAAAGCAACATGAAGGTGAAAGCGTTCGATGGATCGCAAAGAAGCACAATTTGGGGAAATCGACCTAACTATCATGGCCGGTCTCGTAGAGTTCACTGCCAAATTTCATGTCATGGACATCTCTGCTTCGTACAACCTGCTGCTGTGGAGACCTTGGATTCATATGGCTAGAGCGGTACCTTCCACATTGCACAAAACAGTGAAGTTCGAATGGGACCACAAAGAGGTGGTAGTGCTCAGTGAAGGAAACAACTGCATTTATAATGAACAAACCATACCAGCAATTGAAGGGAATTCTCCTGATGGCCAGACTTTCTATACTGTAGAGCTCATGGGAGCAGTGCAAGGTACTCGAGGGGGACGTTGCAAAACCTACAACAAGAGTTGGAATTTCACAGACGCAATCCAAGGAGGTTATACTGCACATTTCGCTCCCAAGTTGGTCCACACACCGCCTAAGATTGAAGAAAGAAAGAGAAACTTTTATAGCGCCTACTGGGATGGCCGAGGCAAAGGCTATGAAGGGAGAAACTTAGGCTGGGAACCAGTCATATCTGATTGGGGGTGTGCCCTCACGTGAATTTCGTGAGACCTTACCGGCTAAGACGGAGAGGCGACCAACATACTCACCCAATGCTCGCCCCAATTGGAAGCGCATCTCTGAAAAAATAAAGGGAAAGTAAGTATGGCTACCTAAAGCGCCCGAACCTATGGAAGTAATGATTGAAGAGCCATATGTACTCCAAAAATCGGAAAATGGCCTGGAGACTGGGTTGTAGGCATCATGATAAAGCAAGGCTATGAACCTGGTAAAGGTTTGGGCAAAAACTTGGATGGCATGGTTGAGCCGATTAAAATTGTGATGAGGCCCGACAATGAGAAAGCTGGCATAGGGTACATTGTGACTTATAAGAAGAGTATGGAAGAAGCATCACTGGACATCAAATTCTACAAGAAAAGCACCAAGACTCTCCTACATATTTTCGTCGCGTCTGGATACTTGGATGGCCGAAAGGAGGAGCTATCTGTAGCGCAAGGAGTGGAGCCAAAGATAGCTGATGCTGAAGAGGACCTGCTGGCGGGAGTGCATAATCTGTTCATATCTGATGAAGATTGTTGTGTGATACTGGAAGAACATGTTGAACCTCCTGGACTGACAAAGGTTGTATCTGGAGCTGCATTGAACAACTGGATCAGCAACCGGGCCCGAGCTTACTGTGGACCTTGGTAGAGCTGGGTGATAGAGCTTATTTCATATTTCCTAAAATAAAACCCGACTTTGAGTCGTGGAATTTGCATTTTCTTTCCTGTTGCACATGTCTCCCTACAAACTTTTTTTGCAAGGATTCATAAATAAAATATCGCATTATTTCCCTTTTAACTTTTGTTTTAATCTTTTAATTTTGTAATATTTTATTTTTCAGCATTCAACTTAATAATCCCATTGAGTCCACAATCGCAACGTGTAATGAAACAATGGAGCTTGAGGAAACTGGATTTGATTATGATAATTTTGATGAAACCACACAAGAGAAAATTGAAAGATTTGAAAATAAGCCTAAGCCAAACCTAGAGGAAACTGAGGTGATAAATCTAGGAGATGAGGAAACTGTGAAAGAGACAAGGATCAGTGTGCATCTCACCGCCGAAGATAAAAAGCGGTATACTGAGTTTCTTAAACAATATGAGGACGTATTCGCCTTGTCGTATGATGACATGACTGGCATAAGCACGGATGTAGTAGCACACAAATTACCTATCAATCCGGGCTTTCCACCGGTCAAACAAAAAGGCTGAACTTTCAAGTCGTCACTTCTGTTAAAGATCGGGGAAGAGGTAACCAAACAGCTCAATGCAGGAATTTGGAAAACAGTCAAATACCCAACTTGGTTAGCTAACATTGTCCCAGTGCCGAAGAAATATGGGAAACTCCGAGTTTGTGTAGACTATAGAGATCTGAACAGAGCAAGCCTAAAAGATGATTTCCCTCTGCCAAGTATACACATCCTAATTGACAATTGCGAAAAACACGATCTACAGTCTTTCGTGGATTGTTTCGCCAGCTACCATCAAGTGCTCATGGATGCCGAGAAGACAACTTTCACCACATCTTGGGGAACTTATTGCTACAAGATTATGCCGTTTGGGTTGAAGAATTCTGGGGCAACTTACATGAGGGAAATGACAACTACGTTCCATGACTTGATACACAAAGAAATTGAAGTCTACGTGGATGATGTGATCATCAAATTGAACAAGAGTTCAGAGCACCTTGACAACTTTGCGTAAGTTTTTCAATCGCTTGCGAAAGTATAATTTGAAGCTAAATCCAGCAAAATGTGCTTCTGGTGTTCCAGCAGGGAAGCTTCTGGGTTTCATCGTCAGTAGAAGGGGTATCGAGCTAGATCCATCCAAGATCAAATCCATCAAAGAATTGCCGCCGCGAAAAAGCAAGAAAGAGGTCATGAGCTTCCTGGGAAGGCTCAATAACATCAGCCGGTTCATAGCACAATCCACTGTCATCTGCAAGCCAATCATTAAACTACTGAAGAAAGACGCAGCGATCGAGTGGACGGAGGACCGTCAAAAAGCATTTGATCGGATAAATGAGTACTTGTCTTGCCCGCCTGTGCTGGTTCCACCTGAGCCTAGGCGACCTTTGATCCTGTCTATGGTAGATTTGGCATTCGGGTATGTATTTGGGCAACATGAATCAACTGAAAGAAAGGAGCAAGCAATATACTATCTAAGCAAGAAGTTCCCTCCTTACGAGGCCACGTACACATTATTAACTGACTTGGATAACACAAAAGCTGAGGCACTACTTGACATCTTACTCAACATTGCTGATATCAAGGATGGACCCTCTCAAATATATCTTTCAAAAACCAATGCCTACTGGAAAGTTGGCTAAATGGAAAATGCTACTCAGTGAATTCGACATCACTTTTGTCACTCAAAAGGCGGTAAAAGCTCGGGCCCTGGCTGATCATATGGCCGAGAATCCAGTGGGAGATGACCATGAGCCACTGCACACCTATTTCCCCGATGAAGAAGTCATGTTCGTAGGAGAAGATATCTCCGAAGAGTATAATGGGTCGAGGCTATTCTTCGATGGAGCAGTGAACTTCAAAGGAGTTGGCATTGGGGCAGTGTTAGTTTCAGAGACTGGACAACATTATCCCGTCACAGCCAAACTAAGGTTCCCTTGTACTAACAACATGGCGGAATATGAAGCTTGCATCTTGGGCCTTAGAATGGCAGTAGACATGATTATACAAGAGCTGTTGGCAATCAGAGATTCCGACTTACTGATTCACCAAGTCCGAGGAGAATGGATAGCAAAGAACTCTAAGATACTGCCATACCTCGAGTGCATAAAAGAGCTGAAGCAAAGGTTCACCAAGATAGAGTTCTGGCATGTACACAGGCTGCAAAATGAGTTCGCGGATGCTTTGGCTACCATATCTTCCATGATCAAACATCCCGACAAGAACTACATTGACTAAATACCCGTGGCGGTGAGGAAGCAGCCAGCATATTGCTATCATGTAGAAGAAGAATCAGACGGACAACCTTGGTTCTGCGACATCAAAGGGTTTCTCAAAGGCGGCTTTTACCCAAAGGATGCAACAAGTCTCCAAAAGAAGACGCTGAGGAGGTTAGCAAATGGCTTCTTTTTTAACGGAGAAGTTTTGTACAAAAAGACACCTAATTTGGGATTGCTGAGATGCGTGGACGCCAAAGAAGCTGCTAAGTTGTTGGAAGAAATACACTATGGGACGTGCAGCCCATATATGAACGATTTCGTGCTTGCAAAGAAGATTATGAGGACCGGCTTTTTCTGGATGACAATGGAGCATGATTGCATAAGGCACGCAAAGAAATGTCACCAATGCCAAGTCCATAGAGATATGATTCGAATGCCTCCTAATGAATTAAATATCATGGGATCACCTTGGCCTTTCGCTGCTTGGGGAATGGATGTCATAGGACCTATCGAGCCGGCCGCTTCTAACGGATATCGTTTCATATTGGTAGTCATTGATTATTTTACCAAATAGGTAGAAGCTGCATCACACAAATCAGTGACAAAGAAAGTGGTATCAAATTTTGTCCGTGACAAAATGATATGTCAATTCGGCATTCCTGAATCCATCATCACTGACAATGGGTCTAATCTCAATAGCGACCTAATGAAGGCAACATGTGAGGTTTTCAAGATCAAGCACCACAATTCCACCGCATATAGACCCCAAATGAATGGTGCGGTCGAGGCGGCCAACAAAAACATCAAAAGGATATTGCGCAAGATGACAGACAATTCAAAGCAATGGCACGAGAACCTACCCTATGCTCTGTTAGGGTACCGCACTACAATGAGGACATAAACAGGGGATACTCCTTACTTGCTGGTGTATGGCACCGAGGCAGTGATACCAGCGGAAGTCGAGACACCATCTTTGAGAATCATCCAAGAGACACAGTTGAAAGACGCCGAATGGATCAAAGGAAGAATGGAGCAATTGGCCCCCATCGATGGCAAGAGACTAAATGCAGTATGTCATGGGCAATTATATCTGAGGAGAAAGGCTAAAGCATTTAACAAGAAAGTTCGAGAGAGATCCTTCGAACCTGGACAATTAGTACTGAAAAAGATATTTCCCAATCAATGAGAGGCAAAGGGAAAATTTGCACCAAATTGGCAAGGGCCGTACATGGTTCACCAAGTTCTGAATGGAGGAGCATTGATACTGGCAGAAATGGACGGAGAAGTTTGGCCGAAACCAATCAACTCAGACGCTATCAAAAGATACTATGTATAAGAGCTTGTACTAGTTAGTGATTTCGTCATTCTGCAATACATCATGCAATCTGAACTACGTTGCGACCTGATTCCCCAAGTGGGATACGTAAGCAACATACTCAAGGTTCGGTCGCATAAATACAAAAATTTCATTTTCCCATAAAGCAAATACTGGGGCAGAATTTTTTAGGAACAAAAATTTCTCAATGGTCAAACATAGTTGCCACTGGGGCAGAAATTTTTGAGACCTCAAAAATTTCAAATGCAAACTGGGGCAGAATTTTGAGGTCACCCTCAAAATTCATTTGATGGAGTTTGGAACAGCATGAAGAGCGACAACTATGGCTTTACATAACACGACTCGTGATTCAATGGGATAAAATATTTCACTTCATTTCTTTCTCATAAAAGTTTTTCAAAACATTTGCATTATTTACTATTTTATACATATCCCTATCAGCTCGGCCAAGGTCCCGACACTCATGGGCAGCGAGCGCGAAGCAAGCCAAGAATGCAAAAACCATACCACCCGGCACAACTCACCAATCTTTCTTTGGGTGCAGGCACAAAAGATACGCAACTCGGCCACACATGGCAAACACGTTTCGACAAAGGTTATCCAATTCCTCTCACTACATTTAAATTTGTGGAGGGTACACAGCCCGAAGCGTCGATTGAGGGTACACATGCCGATATCGATTTGTCATTTAAATTTGCTGAGGGTAACAGCCCGAAGCGTCGATTGAGAGAACACAGCCCAATATCGATTTGTCATTTAAATTTGCTGAGGGTACACAGTCCGAAGCGTCGATTGAGGGTACACAGCCCGATATCGACTGGTCATTTAAATTTGCTGAGGGTACACAGCCCGAAGCGTCGATTGAGGGTACACAGCCCGATATCGATTTGTCATTTAAATTCGCTGAGGGTACACAACCCGAAGCGTCGATTGAGGGTACAGGGCCCGATATCGATTTGTCATTTAAATTCGCTGAGAATACACAGCTCGAAGCGTCGATTGAGGGTACACGGCCCAATATCGATTTGTCATTTAAATTCGCTGAGGGTACACAGCCCGAAGTGTCGATTGAGGGTATACAGCCCAATATCAATTTGTCATTTAAATTTGCTTAGGGTACACAGCCCGGAGCGTCGATTGAGGGTACACAGTCCGATATCGATTTGTCATTTAAATTTGCTAAGGGTACACAGCCCGAAGCGTCAATTGAGGATACACAGCCCGATATCGATTTGTCATTTAAATTTACCGAGGGAACACAACCCGAAGCTTCGACTGAGGGTACACAACCCGATGTCGATCTGTCATTTTAATTCCTTGCAGATGGTATGCAGCCCAATGCATCGACTGAGGGTACACAGCCCGATGTCGAATCTAACATTTGGCATAGCAAAGGACACACAGTCAAGCATAGCAGACACACCTGTGTACGACAAAGAATCATGGAAAGACAATCCAGCCCGATGGGAAGGTACGTTCTACATTCGCTTATACATACATTGTTTTACAAACTCACTTTTATTGCAAGACGTACGTTCTGGAAATGCGGACATTATGACAACGCCTCGACAATTCCCGTAAGTCATAAGTACTCCCATAGAGTCGTGAAAAAATTAGTCGTTCTGTCAACGTGTTTGCCCAAAGACTCTTTCATCATCCCCGGGCAAAGAGGGGCAGCTATTGATACCTAATTTTGTCCCTCCTATTTTCAGTAGCCATTTAATAGATAAATGCATTGATAACCACATAATTACCCTACACTCACCCATATCCTGGGTCATTGTCTCATGCACGTACACCAATTAGGCTATTCCAGAAGCATTTGCATGAATGACCGCATTTTCACAAAACTTGCATATCTCGTCATAATTTTTCACAATTACTGTTGGTTTTTAACAAGGACACCTAAATCATTTTAAAACCTAAAATAATAGATTTTCTTAATTATTTAGCCTTAGTAATTATTTTTCTTGATTTTATAATTTTCATAAATATTTTACATAATTTTTCCACACATTTATACACAGTTTATACGCTTTTATATAGTATTTATACACTATATACACACACACACACACACACACAGATATATATATATATAGACACACATACACACACACACACACGCGCGCGCGTATACACACACATCATCACATTTAAACACCTCAGCGCCTACGTGGCGACATCCTGGCCGTCCACGCGACTGATCCAACAGCCAGGATTAAAACTTCCATTTTTATTACACACACCCCCAAAATCCTATTTCCCCTTTTCATTTTCGTTAACTCACCCGATAAACTCTCTCTCTCTCTCCCGCGGCGAAACTTCACACCACTACTGTCACGATGTTATCCGGCCAAATTGGCCGGCAAAATTTAGGAAAAATGATATGTTCGGGTTCTCCGTTTCAACAGCTACAAAACCCATACCCTTTCGACAGCATTCAAACGAGGTCAATTCTTAACCCTCGTCGACGGAGTCAGCACCGCCGAAAAATGCCTCCGACGTGGTCCAAGGATATTTTAAATAATGCTATTACCTGAAAAGGGGTAAGAAATCCCTTGCGCAAAATCAATTCACGACGGGTCAATTTGACCCGACTCCGACGTAAACGAGTAATTCTTTTTTCCCTTTTGTTTGCTTCAATCTATGTGATACCTATGGGTTAACATGCTTAGCTGACTAATTATTATGTGTTAAGTTAGTATGATTATAAATCCTTGGACTAGTTCACTAAATCGACTGGACATTGCTCTGAATTTTGCACGTTTAAGTATCCTAGGTTATCTCTGTTAGTGTTAAAAGAATCCATGTTGGTTTCTGAATTAACCATCATTAGCCATGTTTTTAAAGTGTATTTGTTGCTCTGTTCCATCAAGATACATGCTTCTCGTGTTTACATGTGTAAAACTGAAATGATGATTTGGTTTAAGCATGATTTAGGGGGTCTTGACTGTTCTAATTTTAATTGTCGATCGATATCTGGTTTTGGCATGATTAGGAGGATCTTGATTTAATTCCATCTGAACTCTTAATTGATGACTGGATTGGGGATCAGTTCTGACGATAATGTGATTTCAACTGAGAATTTTCGAGATAATTCGCTGATTTCCGAGCCTAAAATTAGCCTAAACATATTGCAAGACATGTTTATGAACCTAGACTTTATTTGGGGTTTAAGGGAAGGGATCCTAGTTTGTCTAGGATTTGTTTTGCCTTAATCTGTGGGGCTTGATTAATCTATATATGGAAGGGATACTAGGCTGATTTTCTTAACTATGGGAAGCAATATTCCCTTGCCTTCTTTTGCTGTTTTACCCATTAGAACTGAAGCCCCCACCCCTTGCCTATATAAAATAGTTCTTTTCTACACAATAGACACAATTTGAGTACACAGAAAACACACAGATACACACAAGGAACTAAGATTATCTCTCTTGAAAAGACATTGAAAGCATAGAAGAGTAGTGACTGTTGGCTTAGTTTCTGGGTTCTTTCTGCATACTGAACAATTGTTTCTAGGGGGAACACTGCTTGTTTTCTTCATTACCCTCTATTGGCTACTGTTTTGACAAGGTATTAGCCATGACTCATCCTGTTATTTGCCTTCATGTCTGAACTGTTATGCATGTGTTTCCTTTGAGTGTTTCCTGCTTATTTCACCTCTAATTATGCTGCATGTTTGGGGCTCTGCTTGGCCCTTACTAACCTCTCTATGCAGCTTGTGTAAGGATAGTCTTAAAGACTATACCAGTGTGTAATTTATAGGTTGTTTAATGTGTTTAAAGGCCTGAGAAAAGGCCTTCTCTTCTCTAATAAAAACTTAGCCTAGGCAGGCTATTCTCTAGTGCATACAGGGCACCCTCTGACCCCAACTCTTCTCTGCTCTTTTCTCCCTTAGAAACTATCCCTATCTTGTATATTTGTTAAGGAACCCTGCCTGTATCTATGATTAAAACAGGGTATGCAACCTCTAGATTGTATATTTGGCTAGCCAGGGGCCACTTCCTAACTCTTCCTCTCTGTGTTGATTGCATCATTCATGCTTAAAAACTAGGATGATAATGATTAAGTTTGGCTTAGCCATTTCTGGATAAAACTGTGCTAAGTTTACTTAAACCAGAGAATTTGATAGCAAGTTTTCCTTTGCACTTGGTGAACTGAACTTGATAAGTTAGTCCTTTTAAACCAGGTTTTAAGTTGATTGAAATGAGTAATTTTCATAAACATGGGCTAAACGTGTAGTGCTTGCATAATCTGCAACTGTTTTTTCATAAAGTGAAACAGCCCCTCTTTGCATAAATGATTCAAGCCCAAAAATATTTTTAAATGTGGCCTGTATATGTGCTAAACTGATTTTCAACTATTTGGAGCTCCTATACACTAATCTAATAGTGTATATGGGCGTATAAGTGAATGGGGTCGACTATACGAGTATACAAAGTTTTCTAAAGTCTAAATACTATTAACTACTCATGTATTTGCATGCCTATACCTATATCTATGTGTGGCAGCCCTTTGTTTGCATTTACGTGCTTCTGTGAAACCCGCTTTTGAAAACAGCCCACTTATCTATATCTTTTTTTCCAAAACAGACCCCTACATCAAAATAACCATTACGGTTAGGGCTCAACAATTAACGACGAGTCACACCGACCCTAAATGGCTAATATTTTATTTTAAAAACAACACCCATTTGGTTTTGATCAAAATCTGAAATTGTTTAGAAAAGTGTCTAGTTTCGCAGAACTGCCCATCTGTGCAAAATTGTTTTAAGGGCTGAAATTACATAAATAAACTGAATTGCAATACCTTTTGTAGATTTGACACTATTAGAGGCCTTAAAACGCGATTAGGCGTGAAATATAGGTCGTATGTGTGAAACTTAAAACCCATTTGTGTATGTGTTGTTTAGACTTGCATAGATAGATTTGATTCCCTAAATTGATTACGAAATTAACCTCTCAAGTTAGTATTGTATATAATAGTGTTCACAACTTTGCAAAGACATTCCAAATTATAGACTCGGGCGAGAACCACTTTTCGTGGGACTTGGGGGAGTGCCTAACACCTTCTTCCCCGAGTCATTTAGACTTCTTACCAGTTGAATCTCTGAAACTAGACTAGTATGATAATTAAACTCGACCTTAGACGCTTAGGTGGCCTAGTACACCTTAGAAAACTATAGGTGGCGACTCCAACTCTTGAACTCAAACGAGTTACCCAGTCAAATCCAAAATCCGACTCGCTCCGAGTTAAGTCTAAAATCGGGTATGACAACTGTGTCAAAATAATACACATATCCAGGTTGATTACAAAATTTACACAGTGTCTAAATATTATAGTAGACCAATTGAGATATCTAAAACACCAATATTTACATAATATAACTAGCGAACTAAGAGGAGATCCATTTAATAAAAGAGCAGATGACACAACCAGCAACCATTGACTTAATCAACTTCTTCAGTCGATCAATCTTCATTTCATCTTCTTCCCTCTTCATTTCAGCTTCATTCAGCTTTATTTCAGCTTCCCTCAGTGTGATTTTTAGAAAATTCTTTTGCTCTTCTGATGCAATATAAATTGGCCTAAACGACAACCATCAAGAACCAATCTCGAGAGCACAAAGAACACAAGTGAAGGGCTCCGGAGGAGGGTTCGAGAGTGATTTGAAGCCGCATGCTACCATCGGTGTGGAGGGTGGAGCACCCCAAGATAAAGGTGGAGCACCCCAAGATGAGGGCGGAGCACCCCAAGAAGAGGGCGGGCGCCCCAAGCACTCAAAAATGGCTAAGTGTCAAAAACCACAGTCTCTGGACTTTTGAAGGGTGGAGCGCCCCTGTGCAAAGGCGGGCGCCCCAAGCACTTAACTGAGACAAAGGGCGGGCGCCCTGAAGGGGAGGGTGGAGCGCCTCCCCACTTTGTCAAGCCATCCAAGATTTTGAGTATTTTGTGGCAAAATTCCAACTTTGGCCCTAAGTGGCTTCTATTATTTTAACCCACTTTGAGGGTATTTTGGACCTTTCATATTATGTAAAGGGGATGCTATAAATAGACCCCTTAGTCTTCCATTTTCATTAGCAAGTATCCATTATTGAAGATAGAATTGAGAGAGAACATTGAAGAGGCCGAGCCCTTCGAGTTCGAAGCTTACAGCTTCGCTTATCTATGTACTTCGAGTCTATGGAGATCGACACCTAGTTTCAATCCATTGTAAGGTTCAACTTTCTCTTTCTCCCTTTTGAATTCAATCAACGTGTGTGAATTGAATTCGATTCTTTCTTCTAATTTCTTGCCTTCCTAGTCTCGATTTCTTGTTTATCTCGTTTACTTGCTTCCGCGTATCGTTTAGTTTGCTTCCGCTAGTTTAGATTGCATCAGTTGGTATCAGAGCACGGATAGGTTTTGTTTTTACAAACCCTCTATCATGCTATTTTATCTTTGCGATTGTTGTTAGTTGTTCTTGTTGTTCTTATTTGGAAGAAAAACTAAAAAATTGAAAAACTTGAAAACTTCAAAAAAAAAATTGATAGATCTTTTTTTATTCGATACCCCAAATGTTAAAACTTATTGGGGATTGTTCTATATTGTTTACCCGTTCTTTTGGTACCAAAATTTCATGATTTGGTGATGTATTTCAAAATTTGAAGATTCGAAATCCCAAAATTTTCCAAAACCCTAGAATTCTTGCTTCAAAATCAAAATAGATTGATTGTTGTTTGTTTGGGGTTAAACCTATCGGGGAATGTTTAGAATCATTATATACATCTTTGGGTATCATTAGAATTGAAAACAACTTGAAAACCATTGAAAAATTGGGTGCAAAAGCCAAGAACACGTTTTGGAGCTTTGCTGAAGAACAGCCCAGGGCAGGCGCCCCAAGTGGAGGGCGGGCACCCCAAGTAGAGTTCAACTCTCTGAAATTCTAGGGTGGAGCGCCCCTGAGTCAAGGTGGAGCACCCCCACCTATTTTGGGGTCCGGGTAGTTGATTTCTTAGGCTTTCTCTTGTTCTTTGCCTCCGGGCTTCTTGGTTAGTGTTTCTTGGGTAATTGTCCTACTCGAAACACACTAACTTTCTAGCGTATTAGAACATTCGTGCGTAGAGGAGATTAGAAATTAAAGAAGAGTCGTAGAACTTTCTTTGGCCTCAAGTGCGCAGTTAAATAGTCGTCCGTACATCGAGTCTCATTAACTCCATTCCGAACTTTTACTTGGACATACTAGTTGGTGATCATATCATTGTGGTTCCTAAAGAGATAAGGGAATATTTGGTTGGGGGTTTGGGAGTGTGCACCCTAAAAAGAGCGTTGAGTGCCACCACCAAAGGTAAGGGAGAGCAAGTGAGGTTGTTTATACTAACCTTTGTACTTTTTAAAAATGTCTTTTGCAGGTACAAGGAGCCATAAGGGAGGTTTGGATGGAAGTGGGAATGGTGAGAAAAGTGTAAATAGGACCGAGTTATATCAAGCTTACCTTCGGGACATTATGACCAAGGTAGATGCAATAGACACTCGGATCCAACACTTAGAGAAACGGTGGGACTAGTGCTAGAAAGGAGTTGACAAGTGTCAACAAGGTGAACCCGAAACCACAAGCTTCAAAGCCAAGTGGTTCACCAACAAAGAAGAAAGAGATATCAAGTGATGAGTCTCTTAGTCCTAGATTCCGGGTTGATGTTAAAAGTCCACCTACTCTGGCTATGGGTATCCTTGGGCCTCGTCCCAACTCACCCGAATATGAGAGACAAAAGATTGAGAGGAATAAGGGAGTGACCGGTGACATTCCTCGAGTGGAAAAAGGAGAGGATGTATTGAGTGATGTGAGTGGGATGTCACCACCCGAATCTACACCCGACCTTGAAAAGAAAATGAGGGAAAAGAAAGAGGGAAAAAAAATTTGAGAGTGAGGACACCCCTTATTCTAACACTAACCCTTTATCTTTTTCTTCTACTTGTTTGAATCTTGTGTAGGTATTCTTGGAGGCAAACTGATTGAGCCTCAATCATGTTCCAAGAAGGATGGGCAAGGTGAAGAAGACCTTCAATGTGAGCTTCAAGGTGAAGGAAAAATTCATGACACTTCAAGTGCATTGAGTGAGCAAGATGGCCACTCAAAGGTGTGTGAAAATTCTTCCCTTGAACATGTTACTTCCTTGTCATGTGATAGTGTTTGTGAAAATTCTATACTAGTTGATGAATTGTGTGATTACAATGTGTTTGCAACTAGTGTAGAATCAGTTGGTCAACTTGTGTGTGATTGTAAACCACTAGTTGAGAGGGTTGAAAAGCCACATCATGATGTGAGCTCGGTTTCATTGAACCTCTCTTTAGTGAAGATGTTGTAGTTGACCTTGTATATGAGCCTTGTTATGACACCCCACCCATATTTGATAAAGGAGAAGATGAATTGCATGATTATCCTATTCTACCCTTTGATTGCTTACTTGCTAGTGGTCGTAGTGAGGATGGTTGTGACCTTGAGGAGTCTCTAGAGTGTGAGATGAATCGATTTGTTTTCGATGACTCCTCGAGTGAGAGTGAAGGACCTAGTCTTGATACTATGCTTTTGTGTAACCATGAATTTGAGTTGCATGCCTTCACATTTCTATTGTTTGAAGGCAATCTCATTTGTGGTAGTAAATTGTATCGGACTAGGGTCGGTAGTAGAATCGAACCTCCATGGTTTGTAAAGTTAGACTCTATGGATGATCCATTGTTTGGGACTCCAAGTGAGAAGAGTGGTCTTGATATTGGTCGTGTTCACCTATCTTCTAGTAGCCCGAGCCTTCGTTGTGTGGACTATAATGATGGAGTTTGTCTAGCGACGAGGATTGTCTTAGAGGTGACTTTGGAGGTGAGAAGGTACCTCTCGGTGTGTGTAAGAGTGCTTCTAAGAAGGGGAGTGGAGTATTCGATGTTAGTTGTGCATTGAACTATTTTACTTACTCCATCCCATATGTTGAGCACACCTTGAGTGTTGAGCATGCTAAAGCCAATGTATCACATTGTAACAATATTGGTTTGAAGGCTTGGTGTGTTGGTAGTAAGCTTAGGGGTCATAGGACATTTGATTGCTACATGCGTACCCTTGATCTCTTTGCTTGTTATGATTTTGAGTACTTGTTCTTGTTGAGCCAAGAATTTATTGTTTCCTTTGGGAATATACGCTTTTTAATAGGTATTGATGCTTGGCTCTATCACAAGAGTGTGTTTTCCACACCACTTGCACTTATTCTTGTTAAGCTAACCTACTTGTGAAGTAGGAAAATTTGGTTGTGCTTGTTTTGAATATAGGTTTTGATGGTTTGATTTCGAGGACGAAATCCTTTCAAGAAGGGGAGGATGATGCAATATAAATTGGCCTAAACGACAACCATCAAGAACCAAGCTCGAGAGCACAAAGAACACAAGTGAAGGGCTCCGGAGGAGGGTTCGAGAGTGATTTGAAGCCGCATGCTACCATCGGTGTGGAGAGTGGAGCACCCCAAGATAAAGGTGGAGCACCCCAAGATGAGGGCGGAGCACCCCAAGAAGAGGGCGGGCGCCCCAAGCACTCAAAAACGGCTAAGTGTCAAAAACCACACTCTCTGGACTTTTGAAAGGTGGAGCGCCCCTGTGCAGAGGCGGGCGCCCCAAGCACTTCACTGAGACAAAGGGCGGGCGCCCTGAAGTGGAGGGTGGAGCGCCTCCCCCCTGTTGCAAGCCATCCGAGATTTTGAGTATTTTGTGGTGAAATTCCAACTTTGGCCCTAAGTGGCTTCTATTATTTTTTTAACCCACTTTGAGGGTATTTTGGATCTTTCATATTATGTAAAGGGGATGCTATAAATAGACCCCTTACTCTTCCATTTTCATTAGCAAGTAGCCATTATTGAAGATAGAATTGAGAGAGAACATTGAAGAGGCTGAGCCCTTCGAGTTCGAAGCTTGAAGCTTCGCTTATCTATGTATTTGGAACCTATGGAGATCGACACCTAGTTTGAATCCATTGTAAGGTTCAAGTTTCCCTTTCTCCCTTTTGAATTCAATCAACGTGTGTGAATTGAATTCGATTCTTTCTTCTAATTTCTTGCCTTCCTAGTCTAGATTTGTTGTTTATCTCGTTTACTTGCTTCCACATATCGTTTAGTTTGCTTCCACTAGTTTAGATTGCATCATCTTCACATTCACTCAACAGTTCTCTCACTAGAACACAATTGTCTTCAATTTCTTTTAGCTTTCTAACTAAACTTCCAATCACCCTTGATGCTGCTTCAGGTAGTGGTCCATCAGACCACCTAAAATAGTCGCACCCACCATTTAGCTGCATTATTTAACAAAATTCAAGAAAAAATCAGTACATTAACAATTAATCAAAAACAAACATCGAACTATAATGTATGAATAACACACTTTTGGAGTCTTACAACTCCAGAATCTGCGGCCAGGGTTTGTCACAGTACGAGAGGTCCTCAACTTCGTGTATTGGCCACAAAGACAGACATCGGGTTCCTTTGGTACGTTGGAGCTCGTTGAACCTTGACTCATGATGTTATTGGACTTGATTGATTTGCATGCGGGTGGAAACAAAGATTTTGAAGAATTGAAGAAGAGGACTGTTTAGGGGTGGGTTAGGTTTGATTTGTAAAATAGAAATTTAATTGTGGGTTTTGGGGTTAAATCAGCTTTTATACATTTGAGGGGTTGTGTTAAAATATTAAAATTTATGTTTAAGGGAGGCGGGAAATTAGGGTTGCTTTGCAACTTTGTCTCTTGAAAATTAACATATGGAATTTTTCTCGAATCCAAAAAAGGTAATACTGTAATTATTCATTGAAAAGTGTATAAATGATGTTATAAATGGATTGCACTGACTTAATACTTGCTTATAATTAAGTTATGTAGCATTTATCCCATCATTCATGGTGTAACAAGACATATGAGTCGAAATACTAGGCATTTCTTAATAAGAATTGACGTAATAGGCTTATGTATAGATGAGTTATACCCTTGTAGGCATCAATGGGTTGTTATAATGTATTAAAGTAGGCAATAACATTAGATGGGCACATTATACCATCATTCATGGTGTAACAAGACATATGAGTCGTAACACTAAGGCATTGCTTAACAAGAATAGACATACTAGGCTTATATATGCATGAGATTTACCCTTTTAGGCATCAATATGTTGTTTTAATGTATAAATGTGAGCTATAATACTCAAATGGGTTCAATATACCAACATATGAGGTGTAACGTCACACATTAGTCGTAACACTAAGGCATTACTTAATAAGAATAGACATAGTAGGCTTATATATACATGAGCTTTACCCTTTTAGGCGTCAATATGTTGTTTTAATGTATCAATGTAAAATTCACTTTTTCTATTAATTAAATATTATCATTATTTATTATTTTACTTTTATTTTTTCTATTTATTTTTATTGTTGCTAATTTTCTGATTATTTCCATTTTGTGAACCTATCTATCGATTTATCTACTTGGTGTTGGTTGATTATACACTAAAATTGAGTATGGACAGTTCATCAAGGATATGCAAAAAAATGGGGGAGCGGAAAATTGAACGAGAAATTAAAGGAACAACCAGATATCATAATAATAATAATGCCCAGGGGCCTTTTCATTAATAATAATTTAAAAGAAAAGATCAATCATAATGAAAACTCTTTTCTTTTTTACATTTTAATTTTTTTTTAAAACTAATTATTACGAGGGGAGGGGGAGGGGTGATGTAGTTTTCCAGATCCTCCCCTGCTCGTTCCATGAGCACCCTCAACATCCTAGCAATACGACGGATGTTCATCTCCTTCCTCCTACGATCATCGGACAGGAGGCGGATAAGCCTATCTATGTCAGCACAAATCAGCAGCACCTCTGGGTCGTTGTTCCTGAGAGTGAAAATTCCGCCATTGCCATTGTTGTTGTTCTTCTTCTTCTTCTTCTTCTTCTTCTTCTTCTTCTTCTTCTTGTTGTTTTTGGTGGCACTTCCACTTCTATTTGCAGCGCCTGGAGCTCTTGTCATTATAATTTGAGTGGATTATTGGATCTAATGCCTCTATTTATAGGCTCCAAATCGATCCCAGAAAAGGTCTCATCGTTTCCAGTGGCAATTATGAACAACCACTTCGTTTAACCCAATTCCAGCTGCTTTCAATGACGGGGCACACGCCTGTATTAAATGCGTTCAATCACTTTATCAACTTCATTGGGTCAATTAATCTACGTTTTTTTTTTCATAATCAACCCATATAGTGTCTATTAATCGAAAATGTAAATATTCAACTGATTGTAAACATGTCTAGCATTTGGTGAAATAAATAATGTCATTTTTATAAAAGACACTTAAAATAGAAATAAAATACATTAACGAAACTATACAATCAGTTCAAATTGTTCCAATGAATAACACAGTACCAAATTAAGACAACCACATCTAACACTACTAAAACACACCAAATTATTACAATTTAAGCTATTACACCAAATCAGAATTGCAAGGTTGATTATCAACCTCGTACCAAAGCAGGGAAGGTTGTCCTCTTATGGCCACTTCTCCTGCAGTTTGAACATCTATTTTGCCTCTTCCTTGAGAAAAATATTTCACCAACTGAGGGAAAATGATTAATTCTCCTTCTACCCTTTTTGGGATCGACCATCGGCGGAAGAATTCTTCTAAGAACTACCTCTGGAGGAACCATCCACTCTTGCTCTGGTGGCATTGGATAAACATTTTCTTCATAAGCACACATGTAAGTCTGAAGCCTATAAAATGGACAAGTGTAATGGTATGCGCTAGCACCATATTCATCTCCATACCTTATTCTTAACACTGCAAACGCATGCTTGCATGGTATCTTGTCTAGGTCAAACTCCCGGCATGTACACGTTCTGAAATGAAGATTAACAGTATGGGATAGGCCATCTCTAACCACAGTGTACTTCAGTACTTCCACGTTCCCGCCTGCATAATAAGCAATCAATTTGTTTCCTTCAAGCATATTATGAGTCAATTTTGTTTCAGCACTGGGCACCAAAATGGTGTTGTGTTTCTTCATCTCCTCACGCCTCTCATTGAACTTGTCAGTAAACCTGCGAGTAATAGCATTGCACAGTCCCAGGATGAGGTATTCTCTCTCGTCCTTGAACATTGCGTTGAGGGACTCGGAAAGGTTTGTGGTCATTGCATCGTACCTGTTTCCTTAAAATTTGCTCTCGTCCACCTATGAAAGCCCACTTCATCCTTGAGACAAGCAGCTGCAGCAGGACATTTTGACACGAGCTGGTTAAAAGCATCGTTGAACACTTCAAAACGATACGCCTTCGCAGCGGTATAATAATCCTTCAAAAATAATCCACACTTGAACCTTACGCACATGTTCTCAGCAAGGTGCTTAGTGCAACAACCATGAGATGCTAAGGTATACACCCTTCTAATCCCATTTGCTATGGCCTTGGCGCAATCAGAAATTATGCACAGGTCCGGTGCATTGGTGACTACGTGAGCCAGCTGTTCAAAGAAGAATTGCCATGAACTATCGCACTCCTTGTCTACCACACAGAAAACCAATGGATAAATGTGGTTCTCCGTGTCCTGCGCGACAGCCGTCAACAAAACACTGCCATAGGTGGACGATAAATGTGTCCCATCGACTGATATCACCTTCCTCATATATGTAAACCCTCTAATCCAAGCTCCGTAAGCTACAAAAAACTACTTGAACTTCCCCTGTTCATCAACCCTTAACCCAGTCTTGCTGCCAGGATTTAGGCTTTCCAACACAATACTGTACGCATCTAAAACCACGTAACTATGCTTCGGACTGCCCCTGACTAAAGCCTTTACAATTTCTCTTCCTTTCCAGCACTTCCAATAACTTACCTTGCTATTCAGTTGTTGATCCAAAGTACTCTTGATATCTTTTGTCGTCAACCCTTTACCTTAAATAAACCTATTCTTGAAATATTCTCCGATGACATCCGCTGAAGCGTGTGGATGATGGCTTGGTAGATGTTGCACCCCACATGTGTGCTCTTTAAAGTATTTGGTGATTACAAACCTGTTGGAATTAACATACTTCATGGCGTGCACCATCCACCTGCAGCGCGCTTCTACACACGCCACGACATACAAGGATTTAGTACTCTTCTTTGTTTTGAATGTGAATGGCTTCTTCATTGAACCCATCTTCAAAGACACAACCAGGCTCTTCTTGGTATCGAAGGTTCTCCCACTATGAAAACCTGTGCAATCATCAACCACATCACCCAAGTTTCTGCCTTGAGTGAGAGCAGATTCGGCAACACAGTTGCTCCCATTTACAGCGGGATCTCCAACCTCTGGATCTTCAATAGCATTTTCTTCTTCACTATCCATATCACCAGCAGTATCACCAACTCCAGCATCACTGCCATAATCACCTGTACTCTCATTGAATAGTGGTGGTCGTGGTGGTCTTGCAGAAGCAGCTGCAGCATTAGTGGCAGCATTTGAGCCTGCTTGAGAGCTCTCGACAGCAAATATCTTTAAAATAGGCCTGCTACCATTATTTCCAACATCGAGCATATAGATATCCAAATCATTATCATTCCTTATAAAAGAAGGAGCCACCTTACCCCTCGTAGGAGCAGCACTAAAAACATAGCTAATTAAAACCCCGTTGCGATGGCACGTTAAGTTGCCGCGATTGAGTAATTGGTCAATTAACTGATCGTAGGTATATTCCAAATTTAATGCAGCAGGTACTGTTGTCTTTGTCTTAGATTGCCAATTCCAGTATTTTGGGGTCTCAATCCATTCACCCATAAAGTCAGCACCTACCACTATAAAACCCCACATCTACTTCAACGAAGTCGATGATCAACCAAATGTGGTCGATGGTCGATGAAATAATGCAGTAGTTCTGCAACAATAGCGAACAAATAAAAAAATGCTTGAACTTCTTACCAGCTGAAGAAATGAAAGGATACATGTGCAAAGATGGAAGCCCAGTCCATTTCACCTCAGATTTCCATCCACATTACTCGCATCGAGACGTTACAGTCGCAACAAGAAATTTCCAGAAAAATGGGTTCCAAAAGAGAATACAGTTATAGATCGAGTAAACGCAATTCTTGATGAGTGAAATGGAGCAAAAAACGAAGCTCAAACAGCCATTGAAGGCACGGGTGGTTCTGGGCGGGAAAGCTTGGAGGGAAGAAGAAGGTAAATGGAGCCTAGGGATTTTGGTGGGAAGATTTAATTATTTTTTTGCTATTTTAGGAAAATAATAATTGTTTATATAGTAGACCAAAGTGTAGTTTTTATAACTTGAGGGTTGGGAGTTTAAGACTTGAGAACTTGAGTAAGATCATTAATATTAAATAGTCATTAAGGAATTAAAGGTTACACACCCAATTTTTAAGACTTGAGGATTATTCCCTTGTTTTCCTTCATTGCGGGGATCTTTTAGCCAATGCACCCGGCTCTTTGACTATTCTTTGACTCAGCATTTCATCTCCTCAAACATATGGACAGTCCAACTCTTAACACAAACAAAGCCTTATGAATTCCACGACTGATAATTCCTTATAGAATGCATTAGCAAACTTTGTGTACAGACAAATAACTCTCCAATAGAGTTGATTCTTCATGCCTCAAAACCATGATTCTGTCGATGTCCATAGCCATAAAAAACCCTACTTGTTAGCTGGAATGCATCAAATATTCTAATTGGATTCCAGGGGTTTAAATTAAAAAGTATGTACATATGTATATATTCTGCATATAAATGTAAAAGGAAAAGCTAACATAATGATTGGAATCTGTTTAGGCGGCCAACCCGATAACAAAAATATCAAAAAATGTAACATGGACGTCCCCTTCATTTCTTTAATGATGGAAAGCATGCTTAGCTTTTCGAGTTGTTTCCTTTGTGCATAGTCTGAGAATTTTAATTCAAGTACTTTTGCAATCAAAAGGACATTTTGCTAGCTTAATGAATACATTTAAAGGTTTCATTCTTAAAAAATGCATTAGTCACATCTATAATGCTCTAAGTTTAGGTTAGCTTCTGTGGATAATCAGGTGAAGTTTCCAAGACTATAAAATAGAGATGAGCAGGATTATTTTGTTCTCTGTTTTGCCTCAGGCTTGACAATTTTGATTTTTCCTTTGAAAAGCCTAATTATGAATAGTTTCAAATTTCTGCTTATGGTGTTCAGCATGTTCCTTATTGGAGATACTATTAAGACACTTGAATTTACAATTGCTTCTAGTGGTCATGGTAGTAGACATGGTAGGAGAGAAGTGGCAACTGCAGCACAACCACCAGATCCATCAAAGGCACAGAACCAATTAGTTTTTGCAGATCAAAGACTTGCTGTGGTGTACCCTATCATCCAAAAATTCAAGAAAATTATCACTTCTGACCCTCTTGGTGTCACAAAATCTTGGGTTGGTCCAAACATATGCAATTATACTGGTTTCTATTGTGAAAGTCCCCCTGACAACATAACTGCCACGGCTGTTGCTTCTATTGATTTCAATGGTTTCCAGCTAAGCGCTCCGTCGCTTGATGGCTTCCTTGATCAGCTCCCAGATATAGCACTTTTTCATGCCAATTCCAACAACTTTTGTGGTACTCTTTCTGCAAACATAGCCAACCTTCCTTATCTATATGAGCTTGACATTAGTAACAACCAATTCTCTGGATCATTTCCACCTGTTATATTAGGCATGAATACCTTGTCTTTCTTGGACATAAGATTCAACTCTTTCAGTGGATTAGTTCCACCTCAGTTGTTTACAAAAGACCAGCTTGATGCACTTTTCATCAACAACAACAATTTCATGCAGAAACTTCCTGATAACATAGGCGGCAGCAGCAGCCATGTTCTTTATCTTACCTTAGCAAACAACAGATTCTTTGGTCCAATCCCACATAGTATTTCCAAAATCCTAGGGAGTTTGAGTGAAATTTTGCTGCTTAATAACTTGTTAAGTGGCTGTCTCCCATATGAACTTGGACTCTTGAAAGAAGCAATTGTTTTTTATGCCGGAAACAATAGGCTAACAGGTCCACTTCCATTCTCATTAGGGTGCTTGGAGAATGTGGAGATCTTGAATTTTGCGGGAAATCAGTTATCTGGGATTGTACCAGAGGTGATATGTGAACTAGAAAATTTGGCCAATTTGTCATTGTCTGATAACTATTTTATAGGTGTCGGGCTGAGTTGCCTGAGTTTGATCAAGAATGGACTACTTGATGTGAGGAAAAACTGCATTCCAGAATTGCCATCTCAAAGATCAACAACTGAATGTGTAGCATTCTTTGCTCAGCCAAGGTACTGTTCCTACATGGAGACCTACACTTACATTCCCTGTTTCCTTCCTGGCTTCAAATCTTCTCCTCTACCTCTTTCTAAACAAACTCCTCCACCGTTGTTTACATGACCATAAATATTCAGTCTAAATAAGAATGAAGAGCCTCTTGGTAGGAAGTGTTTTACTCTCTTACTAGGTTTGTCCATTAAAAATCTGGATTAGCCTGACCAGTGAACTTACTATACCAAAAAGATGATCATAAACTTCCGTATTCACAGTCTTTTTTATTTTTGAGCTTGTATTTTTATTGAGCAAATGTGAACAACCTAAAACTTCTACGTCATTTGTAATAATGAAATGACTTGAATTATCTCAAACTATGACCCACATTACAGCAAGTGAATCTATTTCTGCTTAATGTGCTTCTATTTTCTAGTGCACATATCACCTAACATGTTGATTATATATACCAAGAATACCCAATCCAATCGTATTTGACTCAAAATTCTTGTGAAAAATAAGCTTGCAAGCAGTACAATAGATGACTAGCTATGCCCTAAAAATAGTAAAAGTTGACCTCGTAAAGGTTCTTACTAGTATTATGACTAGTTATTGCCTTGAATTATGGGTGTCAAATGGGTAGGGGTCCACCTTTCTAAACCCGGACCCGGACTCATTAAAACCCGACCCCATCCGGACCCGCAAAAACTCGGACCCGGACCCGTAAACCCCCTAAAATACCCCTACCCGAACGGGTTTTTTTTCTTAACAAATACCCATATCCGTTAAGACCCGACAAAATTATGGGGTATTACTGGATATACCCGTATCCGTTAAAATAAACTGAGTAATAAAACTTGTATGTATAGAGAAAAGTATACACAAGTTTTCTACTCATGGTTTAATTCGTTTTGTGTCCATATTGTTACTAGTGAAATATGTTCAAGAGAAACAAGTTTAACTATTTAATTAAAAAAGAAAATTGATATTCCATAACAAATCAACAATTTGAATATATATTACTCAAATATGGTATAGAACTTCAACTATTAACTTCGATATATACCTCAGAAAGTAAGCTACTTGGAGTCGGACAAAGTAATTATTGGGCGTATATTATTAGAAAATATAATTACGTAATTCACTACATAAAATATTTTAGTTGTACCAGTTTCAACAGTTGTATCAGAAAGTGCATTTAGCCAAGGAAGACAAATGATAGGTGATACCCGTCACTCTTTGGGTAATAATTCTTTGGATGTTCTAGTTTGTTTACGAGACTGGATTAGATCGGAGCAAAGAAACCAATGAATTGAAGACTCACTAAAATAAGATGATAACCTTGAAGAAATTCTGTTAAGTGATCAAGCACTATCAATGGCACCTACACCGGAGCATGAGGGAAATGACATGGAAGAAATTACACAAAGAATTAGGCATATTTAAATTTGTAATTTGAATTTTCATTATCTAGTTTTGATGTTGCACTTTTCAAATTTAGAAGTTTAATGTTCAAGACTTTAATAGTTCAAGTATCTTAAATAAAGTAAGTCTTTCAGCTTTTCCTATCATTCATCTTTTTTTTAAGTATTTAAAATAATATTATTAAAAAAAATTAAAACCCGGACTCAAACCCGATTTGTTAATACCCGAACCCGTACCTGCTAAGACCCGAACCCGCACGGATTTTTTTTTTTCTACCAAAAACTCGGACCCGTTAAGAACCCTTAATTTAAACCCGTACCCGGAACCTGCGGGGTTACAATTTTACCACCCGGACCCGTATACCCGTTTGACACCCATACCTTGAATGCACTTTTTTTCCATGAAGGGGCAGCAACAGCTCATGGTGCTTACCTTTTACTAGTTCCAACTATTTTAAGAAGGATAGGATTATTATAGATAGTTACATGTTGAGTAGGCCATTCCTTGATGGTCAAGAAGAGTTGGTAGTGTTTCGTATAGAATAGAAGTCAAATCAGTGAAATGAATAGCTCGTCTTCTTTGTTTGAAGCTAGCAGGTTTACCGAATAAAGAATAGTGTAAAAAAAAATATTGTGGACTGTTAGTACACAAAAGTTGCTCCAATTCTTTTGATAACTGGTATTCACATATCTATGAAGAGTTCTGGAAACTACACAAAAAAGTCTAGTCTTGACTTAATTAATCATTTTCAACAGCCAATTAAGTGCAAGCATGTTCTGGTGGTCCAGCTCTGAACATCCCATCATAAACAATTAAACTTATCAACGTATAGTGTGCTTATTAACTGAACAGCCTTGTCATATTATCACTCTTTCTTGGTTTTCAAAGGTTTAAATGACGAGTGGAGTGCAGGAAGCTGATAACTAGTGGAGGAATGTACTTCAGTGGTTCTATATATATATATATATATATATATATATATATATATATATATATATATATATAGAAGGTTGACACTTTCGGATTTTATTTGATTCCCTAATTATGCCTTTCGGCTTTCAGGCCAATGAATAATATCCATGTTTTGTTTTTGGTCTGAGCTACAACGTGCAAAAAGAAAAGAGGAAGTCACTAAGCTACTACACGTCATGCTTTGATCATCCACTCTCTTCAGTTTATTTGGAACCTTCATTACCAACTTACTTTCAAGAGTTTGAATACCTGAGACCTAACGAAAAGTAACAAAACCTAAGAGCTAATACTTGAATTAAACAAATACTTAGAAGATAAAAGATTAGTAAAAGAAAAAAATAAGAAAAAAAAATAGCGAACCAATCTCAGTTCTTAGTAATGTCGAACCTTGTATTGGAAGAAGACAGAATTTTTCATTTGCAATATAAGACATGAATTATCTTAGTTCATGTAGTAGAATCTCAATGTAGTCTTTGGAAGCATGTATTCTTTTGTTCGTGAACCACAAAAGTGAATAAGATTACAATTAAATTAGGTATGTAGGTGTGCTAGACTCTGTACATGTTAGAAACAGTTTTATAAATATCTAGGTACCATACCATTTTGTAAATAGTAAAGTAAAATAAAGAAGAGTCATTCCTCCACTTGTTTCCAAGATAATTTGAGTGATTTGAAAATGCTTCTCCTACCCGAAATTTTTCAACACAGACCAAAATCTGGGTGAAGCAAAAAAGTTGGAGAATTATGTCAATAGATGGTGACTAGTGCTCTCACACCAGTTATTTAAACCTAACTATGATTTCCAGTGCTTTGGGCTTTTCCCTTCCTATGTGGATAAATAAACACCCTTTTGGACCAGCCAACTTTATGCCATAAAGCCCACTAATATTACCACATATAAAAGATCAACTTAGGTCTTATTTTAGGGATATACAAGAGAGAATTCAGCAGCCATAGAGAAAAAAGGAGAGAGAAAAACGAGCAGAATTTTCTGCACAATTCAGCACAGTGCAGCTGACTTTAAAAGGTGATTCCCGCTTCGTTTCTAATCCGATTAAGCTGATTTTTGGACAGCACGTTCCTCTCATCTTGATCTTTAACTGGGAACTAGAAGGGATTGATTTGGAGCTCTGTAGCATCAGATATCAGCTCATGAACAATAGCTGCGTGTTTGGTGATTTTACTCCTTTCTTCTCTAGTTTTGGTACTTTTGGTATATGTATTGTTGCTCCGTGTTTGGTACTTATTGTGTAGCAAATTTGGAGAACATTTGTAACTCTTGTTGATTAATTAGTGGAGCTTTGGTGGACTTTGGTCCCGTGGTTTTTTACCTCTTCACATTGAAGGGGTTTTCCACGTAAATCTGGTGTCTCGTGTGTTTAAGCTCCCAGGCAGTGGTACAGGAAGTTTGGGTCTTTTATGCAGCAGCAGGGTTTCAAGAAGACTTCTTCAGACCATTGTGTTTTTGTGCAAAAATTCTCTGATAATGACTTTATTATTTTATTGCTTTATGTTGATGACATGCTTGTTGTTTGTCATAATGCTTGCAGCATTCAGAAGTTGAAGCAAGAGTTGAACAAGTCTTTTGCCATGAAAGACTTAGGACCAGCGAAGCAGAATCTTGGCATTCAGATTGTTCGTGACAGAGAGGCCAAGAAATTGTGGTTATCACAGGAGAAGTACATTCAGAAGGTACTTCGCAGATTCAGCATGGATAAAGCAAAGGCTGTCAGTACACCTTTGGCTATGCACTTCAAGTTGAGCAGAAAGCAATGTCCTTCCAGTGTTGATGAGAAGGAAGATATGAAGAAAGTTTCTTATGCTTCAGCCGTTGGCAGTTTGATGTATGCAATGATTTGCACGAGACCTGATATTGCTCATGCTGTTGGTATTGTTAGCCGTTATCTTTCTAATCCAGGAAGAGAGCATTGGAATGCAGTGAAGTGGATAATGAGATATCTTTGTGGCACTACTAGTCAGAGTTTGTGTTTTGGTACAGGGAAACCTGTTCTTTGTGGTTACACTGATTCTGACATGGCTGGTGATATTGATACTCGTAAGTCTACTTCTGGCTACTTGATTACTTATGCAGCGGGAGCTGTGTCTTAGCAATCTAGGTTGCAGAAATGTGTTGCTCTATCTACTACAGAAGCTGAGCTTATTGCTGCTGTTGAAGGCTGTAAAGAGTTGCTTTGGATGAAGCGATTTTTGAAGGAAATTGGCTTTGCTCAGAAGAAATATGTGCTTTATTGTGACAGTCAGAGTGCTATTCATCTTGGTAAGAATTCTACATTTCATGGTAGGTCGAAGCATATTGATGTGAGGTACCATTGAATTCGGGATGTGTTGGATGCTAAACTCCTTTCACTTGAGAAGATCCACACTAATGACAATGATTCAGACATACTTACTAAATCTTTGCCAAGAGGGAAGTTTGAAGAATGTTGTTTGATCGCCGAGATGGCGGTCTCCTCCACATAGTCGGGAGGGGGAGAATTGTTGGATTTTTGGGCTTTTCCCTTCCTATGTGGATAAATAAACACTTTGGACCAGCCCACTTTATGCCATAAAGCCCACTAATATTACCACATATAAAAGACCAACTTAGGTCTTATTTTAGGGATATAAAAGAGAGAATTCAGCAGCCATAGAGAAAAAAGGAGAGAGAAAAACGAGCAGAATTTTCTGCACAATTCAGCACAGTGCAGCTGACTTTAAAAGGTGATTTCCGCTTCGTTTCTAGTCCGATTAAGCTGATTTTTGGACAGCACGTTCCTCTCATCTGATCTTTAACTGGAAACTGGAAGGGATCGATTTGGAGCTCTGTAGAATCAGATTTCAGCTCATGAACAGTAGCTGCGTGTTTGGTAATTTTACTCCTTTCTTCTCTAGTTTTGGTACTTTTGGTATATGTATTGTTGCTCCGTGTTTGGCACTTGTTGTGTAGCAAATTTGGATAACATTTGTAACTCTTGTTGATTAATTAGTAGAGCTTTGGTGGACTTTGGTCCCGTAGTTTTTTACCTCTTCACATTGAAGGGGTTTTCCACGTAAATCTGGTGTCTCGTATGTTTGATTACTTTACTTGCCTATTATTGTTGTTGGTGGCTGCCCCGTTATTATTTGTGCATCATTTAGTTTGCTCCTCGTATTCAAATAGTGTGGGAAGTTTAGACTTGGGTATTCCTTCCGTATTTATCTCGTCGTACAATTATTGTTATTGCTTGGTTTCTTCCCAACAAATGATTCATTCATGTACGGTAATCATGAAATTTGCCTTCTTTCTTTGCGTTTGTTTTGATACTTTATAGGGGTACTAAATCGGCACAGATCATCTCTACTTAACAAAAGTGCAGGCAAGTCTGGCTTATTTGTCTGCCGAGTATACCATTGTTGGGAAATTGACACTCAAATCCGTACCTTCTAAAAAGTATTCATTCAGTTGAATGATAAAATACTGTCTTCTCAAACAAATTCTATCAAGTTTCAATCAAAATATTTTAAAACATATACCGGTAAAAATAATAGAAGCAGAAAATTGAAAAATAACATTCCCAGAAATTAGTTTACTTATTCAAAGCTCAAACAAGGAAAATAGGTCTATCGATAGTTTACCAGGAAACTTTAGGTCTATCTATATTTCATACATCTGAACTGCCAAAATTTCCCATTTTATCTACGAAAGGTATACACTTTACACCTTTATTGAACTTTGCTTCCACTGGCTATTTTTCAAAAGACATAAACCTTTTCCCCCTCTTTGTTCTCTCTCTAGTACATGAAGGGAAAATTTCTGTAAAGAGAAAACGGAAGAAGAAAGAATATGTTAGCCGGAAAAGCTGTAGAAACTTCATGTTCCCGGCGAGTTTAGAGTAAAGGTTTAAAAAGAAAATTAAAGAAGACTATAAAATAAATCAAAAGAAAAAGGTAAGAAAATATTTATTTGAAAAAAATTATTGCAAGATGAAAGTTCTAAAAAGTTTTTAGCTCATCCCACGCTCTCTTAAGTGGCGTTTTGAGGGTATAGTTATTGCACTTTTAAAGAAGTTTAGGATGGTAATAGGACTCTCGAAAACTATGAGCGTGTAATTGAAAATTTTGAGACAAAAAGTTCAGGGTGATACATATACCTTCTCCCTTTATTAAGCCCTCGTATGTTTATAGTTTTTTGGGACATTTTTTGAGAATTTTTGGGAGAAAAACTGTTTGTTTATACTATTTCATCAAAACTTCTCCCAAAAAGTCCCAAAAACTCAAAAAGTGCACAAAGGTTGTTTTTGGGCAGTTTTTGGAAATTTGAAAAACTACTCACAAAACTTCAATTATTTTTTCAAGTAAATTCTATGTCCAAACACAACTTCAACTTCCAGAAATTATTTTTCAACTCAACTCCAAAAACTCAAATTCCCAAGTTTCAACCAAATCTATGTCCAAACGCTAGCTAAGGTTTTGCTTTTAAAATAATATAGATATTGATAAATATCTACATTTATATATTATTAAAAGGAATATAGTAGCCAATTAAAATTAGCCAAGTAGTACGTCAAGAAAAAGCTATGTGCTAATTTTTAGGACAAAGTAGTTAAATTAAGTTATTTAAGTAGTAAGTGATATCAACCCACATATTAGCTTTTGAAAGGTGAACAAAACTCAAAGTTTTAACCGTGTGGTTAAAAGTTTTAAATTGGAGAAAAAAAACAACTCAATCTTATCTAATACTAGGGAAGGTATGAACGTGGTGAGCACGGGCCCAAGCGGGTCTTCATTGTTAATTGCGGTTCCAGGGAATCCATACTCCTCACACGAAATTAGGTATATTATGTATATATTTTTATAAAATATGTTTAATAAGATATTTGGGAACCCATAGTATAAAAGTTTAAATGGCTTACTTGGTCGAACGATGTTTCACTTACACATAGGAATATGTATCAATTCTCATTTAAATGTCCCTTAATATTTTTTTTCTTAATATATCATCATATAAAATGATAATTAATCTATATAAACAATAAATTTTTCGACGAAGGTGGTTTACTTACCATTTTTGGGATGTTGTAACTCCGTTCCTAACAGTGGTGAACTCATACTCTTAAAATGCTAGATCCACCTCTGAGCCCAAGCATCTTTGATCAGTTTTGATTAAATATAAATATAACTAATGATATCTTCTAATGTAGCTCAATTAACGTAAAAACTATCAACGGTAACAATGGTAACTGTAATTAAATGTGGCAAAATCAGAGAGTTGGATTCCATATAACTGCACATGCCTAAGGTTCAGTACAAATTTTGCCAGAGTTTTGGTATGTATTTCTAGATAAATACAATATGAGATATTCTATTATGTATAGATACGTAAAGTCCAAACCACTTTCCCCACATCCCGCATTAATCCACTCACATCTCATGTCCTTTGAATGAATTAGTGGGCTGAAGTGGTGGGAGTTAATTCCGCTGAAGATGGGCTGATCCGACGAGGCTTAAGTCATATCCCTCGTGGATGTTAACTTGCTGATCGACCGAGGTGATAATTCACCGAAGTTCAACTTGAGTTACGTCTTCAGTTATCGACTTTGGTAACCTTTTTGTTTATCTCGAACAACAACTTACAAATATCTGCTCGGTTCACCTTGATCCAAACAACCGGGGTGCCACGTGCGCAGGCTAATTTTTACCCAATACAGAACTCAAATAATTTGATATAACAAACCACTGATTGAAAATAAAAACTTTCACAAAAATACTATCCTTACAAATAGATAAAAAAGAAAAAGAAAGTACGAAACTTTCTTTGGCTAAATATAAATGGCAACCCAAGCAGGTCAGGGTTGACATGCCTGCCTGTCTTGGGGGAAAATTAGTCTTTTCACATTGTAACCTGCTTTAGTGACTTGTACATCATCCATTAAGAGCCGTATATTTAGGGAAACATGAAATTCAAAAGAAAGGTGTGGGCATATATATCCAAGCTTTACACGTGTACCTATCCCACGTGCTCTTAATGTCCCCAACTCCCTACGCCTCGGCTTTGCTTTAAGTCTTTAACTATGTTACCGTGATACTGCTTGGTGAGGAGAGGTTTCTTGTCGTATACTCCATCCGTTTCAAAAAGGATGAACCTATTTTTTTTTAGTCTGTTTCAAAAAGAATGACCTCTTTCTAAATTTGGAAAGAAATTTTCACTTTTACTCATCCCTAGATGATTTGTAGCCACACAAATATCTATAACTTATTTTAGACCACAAATTTCAAAAGTGTTCCCTTCTTTATTAAACTCCGTGCAAAGTTAAATGGGTTCATCTAAAGTGGAACGGAGGGAGTAAATTCTTGTATGGGCCTAAATCAGTTTAGGTGTACAAATCGAATTTGGATTCGGATACAAGCAATTCTTCGTATCAAAGTTGAAATAATACGTGAAAAAAATGTAAATGCGAGAAAATAACTGTATTTCAATATATGGATGTTGAGTACAAATTTGGGCAGAGTTTCAGTATGTATATCTGGATGCCCGTTATACAAAATGAACTACTATTTATAGGCCTAAGCCAGGTCCCACGATCTCCACTACCAGCTGTATGTTATCCCACGATCTTGGCGTGAAGTGGCTGAATTAGTGGGGTGAAATAGTGGGCTGCAAAGCCGCTTGAACCGAGGGGATCCACCGAGGGGCGAATGATCGACCTCGGTGGCCAGACCCCGTTGCTTGACCGAGGTAGTTACTGACCGAAGCTCAGCTTACGGCTCGCCTTCGGTAGCGACCTCGGTACCATGTCCTCGGCGATTTGCTCAACCACTTCGGTGCTTGCCTTGTCGGCGCGTGTTCGGTGGGTTGAGATCCGCACGACCGAGGCGAATCATCGCGAGTCGATTTTTGCCCAATACAGATAGTCCCCCCACTCCTCGGTTGCCTACCGAGGTAACCGAGGAGTGGAGTGAAGTTTTAGCGGGAAAGCGACGTGGCTTGATCTTATCCAAGTGTTTCAAAATTCGCCAACGGTTCGCGTCCCATCAGGTCACTTCCCTTGGACACGTGGCGTTCATCCGATGGTCGCCCGAACGGTCACGCCGCAATTTTTGTTTTTTCCAACGTTACAATGATGGTTTTTGCCACTTGTTCCCTTCCAAACTTATAAATAGCACCCCATTAGATTCTTTTCTTCACTTCTAACCTCTTGTAAGCAACAGTATTCTTAGCAAGGCTTTTCACTTCTCCTTCAACAATTTTCATCTTTGCGAAATCACAAACTCCAGATTTTAATCATGTCAACCACTCATTCACGACAAGACTCAAGAGATTCAGGCGAGAGAGCCAAGGCCGCCCAGTTCGCCGCCATCATTTCTAGTGGTGAGTTTATCACCACCGTGCCGGCGCTCCAAATGATAGAGGCGGAAGAGGGAGAAGAAACGACCTCTGACGCCAGTGGCGCTGGGCGTCGGAGAGAGAGAGTGAGGCCTGACCTCGCTACTGGTGGCAATGATGTCGACTTAGAGGGGGGTGATGACATTGCTCACAGGGGCGAAGAGATCGAAGGCGAGGGCGGTGCCGAGGCCGAGGCTGAAGCGGGAGGTGACCTGCTCTCGGCTGAGGGTGATCAGAGTACCGAGGTGGGACCACCGGGCCCGGCGATTCCCCTCGAGCAAGAGTTAGAGCCTCATCACGTCATCCCTTCCCATTTCGACAACAGCAAAGATCTCAAGCTACAACAACAATCAGCCGATCAGGAGGGGAAGAATAAAAATATCCCCGTGAACACGACGCCAACTCTCATAACCCAGGATCATATTGATCGGGTTCGGAGGGAATGTAGGTTTGAACCCGGGGTGAAGGTGGTGGTCCCCGACCCGACAAGCAGAGTTTGCCAGCACGTGGAGGGGCTTTCCTTTGCTTACACCTACCCCTTCACCCTCGGCTTCTCTCTTCCACTGCATAGGGTCATCGACGACTTTTGCCGAGCATACAATCTGTGCCTGGCCCAACTTGGCCCCGGTGTGTGGAGGGTAGTTCAATGCTTGGACTGGCTGAGTAGGGCAGCCGGGGTAGACTTCACACTGCAACACCTTCTCTCCCTCTACTATCCATATTTCCATAAGGCCGGGGTTGTGGCCTTAAACAACCGAGGTAAATACGGGCTCCTTCACAAGAGCGAGGACCACGGGGATCGAGGCTGGAGTGAGCGGTATGTCCTTCTGGAGACCGACATCCTATCCACCAAACCCAATTTTCCTGATAAGTGGAATAACACCCGTAAGTATCTTTTGGGCGCTCAATTTTCTCCTCGATTATTATTTACGTCTTGCTAATCTTGCTTCGTTTTCCTTCTTCCAGCTAATAAGGTCGCCATCGTTCCTCCCGAGGGGCTGACCGAGTGGGTTAGATCAGTGATGGGGGCTCGGAAGCGTCCCATCCGAACGTGGATGAAGATGGCTGTTGACTTCGGTTGGCAGTGCAAGAGACATGGTAAGTTTTTATTTTTTTATTTTTTATTTTTTCGGTGGAGCTTCACTTGGCGTACTATTTTGAGATTTTGTCTTGACTACTGGGCATTTCTCCCTTGGCTCCAGGTTTTCCCAATCGCGCCACCGGTGCGAAGAAAAGCAAGAAAAATAAGAAGGAAGAGAAAAAGGCGAAGGATGGGGAGGAAACCGAGTCAGATGACGATCTGGCTACGGTGGCTGGAGAATACAAAGGGCTGAAGGCTTCAAAGTCTTCCAAGGGGGCCCCCGGCCAAGGGACCTCCAAAGGTAATCTTCTTCCTCGGTTACTTTCACTGGATATCATTCTTTCTTCCGCTACTTTGTTCTGATTCCTTCCACTATCGTAGACGTGAAGAGGAAAAGGGCGACTTCGAAGAAGCCTTCCCGCTCGGTAAATCCTCGCACCGAGGCTGGAATTCTTCCTCCACCTGAGGCAGCAGTTGAGGGGCGCCGAAGGCTAATCGACGAGCCCGATGACGTTGCCGCTGGAAGTTTAACGGCTCGAGGAGAGGTTGAGGTGGTGGACCTCGAGGATCAAGAGCAGGACGCCGAGGCTGCAATCGCCAAGGTTCGGGGTAAGGCCAAGGTTGGAGAGACTAGTGATGTGGCTGCCGAGAGAGGGGTCGGCGCCGGGGCGATCAGGGCGCAGTCCGAGCCCGCGAGGACTTCATCCTCGGTTGGGTCCCTTCGGAAGCTGGAAGTGCCATCCTCCTCGAACCTTTTGGAAGGCACCCGTGGGGATATTCTGAGCCTCATGCCTCTGCTCGGCCCTGTGGAAGACAGCATTGTGCAGAACTTCTCCCGAGGCACGCTGCACCAAACCATCGCCGCCAACGCTTTGAGAGTAAGAAACTTGTTTATTTAGTTTTGTCACTCTTTGCCCTCGGTTAGCTGATTCTGACTCTTTGGTTGACTTTCCTTTAGGGCCTCGTTCTGTCGCTGAGGGCAATCGAAGTTGACGCAATCAGGGACGAGGAGGTCAGGCGCGTGGCTCGCCTTTGGGACAGGCAAAGAGACAACTTCAACGCGCAAATAGCTACCCTTAAAGCTGATTTGTCCAAGTCCCAGACCGATCTGCACGAGGCAGACGCTACCTCCGAAACCAAGATCAAGGCCCTCGGCGATGGCTTTCAAGTCGAGCGCTCGAGGTTAGAAGCCGAGGCTACGAGGCTGAACGCCGAGCTGGTCCAAGCGAAGGCCGAAGCTGTGGAAATGGCCAAGAAGCATCATGAGCAGCTGAGGAAGCATGTGCTTCATATTAAGAAGTTGGAGGGTGAAAACTCCAAGCTTCAAGCTAAAGATGTTGAGATTGAAGCCCTTCGGGACGAAATCGCCGATCGGAAGAATAGGGCTGCAATCAAGGTCAAGAAGGCCGAGATGGACAAGCGATGGGCCATCATCAAGTCTAGGCTGAAGCTGCTCAAGCGATGCCGCGCCGGGGAGATCAACCTGGACGAGGAGATCGCAAGAGCCGAGGTCAAATCGGCGGAGGCCCAAGCCATTATTGATGAGCTTCCATCAAGTGAGGGCTCGAGCGACGACGAAGAGGAAGAAGAAGATGAGGATGCCGAAGGGGGTTCCGAGGATGGAGATGATTCTCCCGAGGCATAAACTTCTTACAGCAATTCTTTTGTAAGCCTTCGGGCTTTTAAGCTTGTATTTTTGACCTTCGGGCCATTTTTGAATGTAAATATTCAGCCTTCGGGCTTTTAATGAAAGTATTCGCATCTTTATTTCGTGTGATGGCTTTTTACATATACCGAACACTTTGATGCAAACTTTAATTTTTGCTTGCAAGACTTAAAACAGAATTTGACCGATGCAAACTTAGGACGACGTCTCGCCCTCGAGTCGATGCATTGTGCGGCTTCAGAATGTAAGATTTACATAGATAAAATGAGTGTAACCGAAGTCATTTTATTGATATCAACGAGCCAAAAGTCGGCTATATACATAAAACCAAGCCGAAACGGACCTTGGGTGACAAACGAATTTTCAAATAAAAGGAAACTAACATTATGCCGCTACCGGGCTAACTTACAATGTACTAAATCTAATCCTCGGGCGTAAGTCCCCGGTTGTCGGATAGATAAGCTTCGGTTGGGAGGCTCGATGTCGACCTCGATATCAACCCTTCTCACTCCCCCCCAGTGTTCGGCTGTGAATCTTGATGAAGATCCGAGCACTGGAGTCGGTTCGGTTCGCTTCCTGAAAAGGTCAAGCAAAAAGATGGAACGAGGAGTAAGTTAGCACATTTTCTATTAATGCCGTGGGAGCGTTGTTCGGCTCGGGGCTGTTTAATTTAAAAAGATTGAAAAGGGTTTACCTCGGCTAGAAGTAGTATCGCTTCAGATTGGAGATATTCCAATTCAGAGGTTTGGGCTCTCCTTGCAGACTCTCAATTTGATAAGAGCCTTTCCCAACAATTGCCTTGACTCTATAGGGTCCTTCCCAATTTGCGATGAGCTTTCCCCCGTTATTCTCCTTTGTTGATTGATTCACAGTTTTCAGCACATAATCTCCAACCTTGAAGTCCCTGAGTTTGGCTTTTCTATTGAGATATGCTTCGATCTGCCTCTTTTGAGCAATTAACCGAACCAGAGCTAGCTCCCTTTTTTCCTCGAGCAGATCCAACTCTATGCACATTGCCTCTTGGTTTGCATCCTCGGTCGTGTGAGCGTATCGAAGGCTTGGCTCGCCCACCTCTACGGGGATGAGGGAGTCCATGCCATACGCAAGTGAAAAGGGAGTCTCACCGGTGCTGTTCTTTTCAGTTGTTCGCATGGCCCATAGGACTCCGGGCAACTCCTCGGGCCAAGGGCCTTTTTTCTCATCGAGCCTCTTCTTGAGATTTTCAATTATGACCCTATTCGAAGACTCAGCTTGGCCATTGGCACTTGGGTGGTAAGGAGTCGAAGCTATTCTATTGATTCCCCACTGTTTGAAGAAATCGGTGATAGCTGCCCCCATGAATTGTTTACCGTTGTCACAAGCAATTTCTCTTGGGACGCCGAACCTATAGATGATGTTCTTTTTGATGAAGTCGATTACTTGCTTTTGCTTTACCTCGGTGAGAGCCGCCGCTTCCACCCATTTTGTGAAGTAATCAGTTAACACTAAGATGAAACGAACACCACCTTTTCCCTTGGGTAATGGTCCAACAACGTCCATTCCCCATTTCATGAAGGGCCATGGTGATACCACCGAGTGTAGAGGCTCGGCCTGTTGGTGGATCATCCGCCCATGGCGTTGGCACTTGTCACACTTTTGCACGAAGGCCCTCACATCGGCACTGATCGTAGGCCAATAATACCCAGCTCTTAATAACTTACGCACCAATGACTTCGCCCCCGAATGGTTGCCACACTCGCCTTCATGCACTTCGGCCATCACGTATCTTGCCTCATCGGGACCCAAACATTTGGCCAGCGGGCCGCAGTATAACCTCTTGTATAGATTACCTTCGATCATGTGATACGAGGCTGCTTGGGTCCTTAGTTTCTTTGCTTCTTTCTTATCTTGGGGGACAGTCCCCAAGTCGAAGTAGGAGATGAACTTACTTCGCCAATCCCATCGGTTGTCCACCAAATTGACTTGCAGCTTCATCTCTCTCATTTGCGCAGACAACAGCCGAACCACCGAATCAGTCCCCGAGTGAGCTTCATCGATAGCCGAACCAAGATTCGCCAAAGCATCAGCCTCGGTATTTTCCTCCCGAGGCACTTGTTTAACTTGCCATTCTTGGAATTGGGCCAAGATCCTTTGTGCCCGATCCAAGTATAATTGCATTCTGGGCTCCCGAGCCGTGTAATCACCGAGGATTTGGTTCACCACCAACTGTGAATCACACCTCAGTTCGATTCTTTCAACCCCCATTTCCTTGGCCAGCTCTAAACCCGCTAAAGCCGCCTCATATTCTGCCTCGTTGTTGGTTACTTTCTTGAACCGAACCGAGTGCCTGATTTTCTCCCCGGTAGGTGCTCTCAAGACTATGCCTAACCCCGAACCTTTGGAGTTTGTTGCCCCATCGGTGTAAAGTATCCATAGTCCCGGGGAGGTTCCCTTCGCCACGGAGTTTTCCTTTTCAGCCTCGGGAAAGATTCCAATACTAAAATCGGCCACAAAGTCTGCCAAGACTTGAGACTTAATGGCAGTCCGAGGTTGATAGGTGATGTCATACTCGCTTAACTCTACCGCCCATTTTGATAACCTCCCCGATAACTCCGATTTATGCAATATATTTCATAAAGGGAAGGTTGAAACTACTGCTATTGGGTGACATTGGAAATAGGGTCGTAGTTTCCGAACGGTAACAAGTAAAGCGAGTGCTAGTTTTTCCAGATGTGGATACCTGGTTTCAGCGTTGAGGAGTGTCTTGCTCACATAATAGATGGGCTGTTGCTTGCCATCTTCTTCCCGAACCAGCACAGCACTCACCGACACCTCGGACACTGCCAAATAGACTAGCAATGTTTCACCTTCTTTTGGCTTGGCAAGCAACGGTGCGTTAGCCAAGTATTGTTTCAAGTCTTTCAACGCTTGTTTGCACTCCGGTGTCCATTCGAAGTGATTGTTCTTTCTCAAAACGGAGAAAAACTTGTGGCATCGCTCCGAGGACCTTGAGATGAATCGACTCAAGGCAGCGACCCGGCCAGTCAAGCGTTGGACTTCTTTCACCCCGGTCAGCTCCTCGGGGATTTCTTCGATAGCTCTGATTTTGTCAGGATTAGCCTCGATGCCTCGTTCAGAGACGATGAATCCCAAGAATTTGCCTGATCCAATGCCGAAGGCGCACTTCTCGGGGTTCAACTTCATGCCATATTGTCTCAACACAGCAAAGGCCTCCCTCAGATGATTCAAATGATCCTCCATTCGGATCGACTTGATGAGCATATCGTCTATGTAGACCTCCATAGACTTTCCAATATATTCTTTAAACATGCGACACACCAACCTTTGGTAGGTCGCCCCGGCGTTCTTCAACCCGAAGGGCATCACTTTGTAGCAGAAAGTACCTCGGTCAGTGATGAACGAGATTTTTTCTTCGTCCTTCGGGTCCATGAGGATCTGATTATAGCCCGAATATGCATCCAAGAAGGTTAATAGTTTGTGTCCAGCCGTGGAGTCTATTAACCTATCGATTTGTGGCAGTGGATAAGAATCTTTGGGGCAATCTTTGTTCAAGTCAGTGTAGTCTACACACATTCTCCACTTGCCATTCTTCTTTGGTACGACCACGATATTGGCTAGCCATTCGGGGTATTTCACCTCCCTAATGAAACTATTTTCCTGTAGCTTGGCGGTTTCATCCTCGATCGCCTTCTTTTTGACCCCGGCGTGAGGTCGTTTCTTCTATATTACCGGGGTGAACTTTGGGTCCACATTCAGTTTCTGGGTCATGATCTCCGGATCGATACCCGTCATGTCTGAATGGGCCCAGGCAAAACAGTCATGGTTGGACCTCAAAACTTCCATAATCGCCTCCTTCGACCCCGGGTCCAACTCTGAGCCGATGTGTACTTTTCATTCTGGAAAATCTTTCAGTAAAGTGAAAGAGTCTAGCTCCTCAATGGTGGAGTCCTCGGCTTTCTGCTTCCGAAGCTCTTGAACGCATGCCGGGATCTTTTCAATTTCACTTGGGAGGTTCGCCTCGCTCGACCCCGGTTGCGTTGGTTGCTATTTCTTTGGCCCGCTCGGGGCGACTCCACTCTTCAGTGCAACTGAGTAGCACTCCCTCGCTACTCGCTGTTCCCCCTTAATTGATCGAACTCCCCAAGGCGTTGGGAATTTAATCACTTGATGCAGGGTGGAGGGAACAGCTTCCATGGAGTGGTTCCATGGCCTTCCGAGGATCACATTGTAGGCTAGATCCTCGGGCATGACTTGGAACAGTGTCTCTTTGGTGACTCCCTCGGTGAATGTCTTTAGCGTGATCTCACCCAACGTCTTCTCCGTTGAGTTGTTAAAGCCAGCCAGCACTGTTGATTTGGGAATGACTTCCCCCTTTAGCCACATCTTCTTAACGGCCCCGTAGCTGATGATATTTACCGAGCTGCCGGGGTCGATCAAGACTCTTTTGATGTCAAAGTCGTTGATTCTTAACATGATGACTAGAGCATCGTGATGGGGAAATATCATCCCATCACAGTCATCTTCGTCAAACACAATGTCTTTGCCCGAGCCTCCAACTCGGGTCCTCTTCTCCATGATGGAGAGTTTAGCAAATTTCTTGGCCGCGGCGAAGTTTACGCCGTTCACCTCTGATCCCCCGGTAATGACGTTCACTACTCTCTCCAGGGGTGGAGCCCGAGGTGGTTGCCCATCACGCCGGTTCTTGGAGAAATTATCTTTCCCCTTATCAGTAAGGAACTCGGCCAAAACTCCCTTCTTCAGCAAGTGGGCTACCTCGAGGCGCAAAGCTTTGCAATCCTCGGTTCTATGGCCGTAATCTGCGTGAAATTCGCAGTGCAGGTTATGATCTCGTTTGTCTGCCGGGGTCCTCATATCCTTGGGAACCCTCACCCCGGCAGTCCCCTTGACTACATTGACCAGCTCCGAGGTCGATATGTTGAAATTGTAGTCTTGAATACGGGGCAGATCCTTTTTTTGGGGCCGAAGCGAAGCTCGAGGGAGTTCTTTGGTTCGTATTGGGGTGAACCTTCCCACCGAGTCTTTTGCTAATGTTTGAACTTGGGTGCGTGCCGCCGAAGGTGTTCCCTAGCCTTTGGCTAACATGCTTTCTCGTCGAGGTGTAGGGCTCATACCTCCCCTTCGAGTTACTTCGTGGCGCCTCGGCGCGATTTGAAGATTCGCCTCGGTTACGTTGATGATAACCTCGGCTCTTGAACTCAGCTTCCTCCAATCTAATTTTGGAGTAAGTGCGCCTATGCAAGTCCTCCCACGTTAGGACTTGATATTGCTGTAGTTCTTTTCGCAATTCAGCGGCCGCGTCAGAATTGCGAACACTGATACCTTTTTCAAACGCCATGATGGCCAGGGTATCATCCATCCGAGGCAACTCCATGCGCTCGGCGTGGAATCGCTCAAGAAATTCTTTAAGTGGCTCACCGGGCCTCTGCTTCACTTCATATATATCCTCTTTCCTTTGGAGGATCTTTTGAGCCCCGGTATGCGCCTTGACGAAGGCGCTTGACATTTCCTTAAACGAGGAGATCGACCCAGCTGGCAAACACATGTACCAACGTAGGGCCCCCTTCTCTAAGGACTCCCCAAATTTCTTTAAGAACATCGATTCGAGCTGTATAGCCGTTAAATCGTTGCTCTTCACCATTGCCATATACTCCCTTATGTGTTCTTTGGGATCAGTGGTCCCTTCATACTTCTTCAGGAATATGAGTTTGAAGCCCTTGGGAGTTGGGGCTGGAGCCGCTTCGGGTTTGAAGGGCAGCTCCCTGTACTGATCGATATCGAGGTCGTCCTCCTCCTTGGTTATCCCCGGTACGCCTTCGAGGCGCTTTTCCACTCGCGCCTCGATGCGAGCTTCGATCTCCCTGCTCATTTTTTCGACGTCAACCGAGGACGTAGTTTCCGCCACTGAGGGAAACGTCCCGAAGTGCGGCGTGGTAGTTGGATTGTTCCCCCGAGCCCCCAGACGTGGCTCAATTGTGAGGTCCCCCTGTTATCGCGCCCGGAGGAACGAAGGGCGGGGTGCCTCCACCAGGAGTCGTGGGCTGAGCGCCATTCGGGGTTGCACTGTTCCTCGCCTCTATCGAGGCGCGAAACTCAGCGTTAATGCTGGCCTGCTCATCCTGCCTAGTTTGGAGAGCTCTTAACGTGTTGACAACATAGACCTGGAACTCCTCAGTTGTCATGGGTGAAATGGGCTGTTGGTTCAGCGGAACGCCAGCCCTCCCACTGTTGTTATCGCCATTGTCGGCCATAGTGTCGCAAAATCGTAAGCTTTGGTAAAAAACGGACGTGAAACTTTGGAACAAAGCGTTACTGCTTATTTCCCTACAGACGGCGCCAATTTGTATGGGCCTAAATCAGTTTAGGTGTACAAATCGAATTTGGATTCGGATACAAGCAATTCTTCGTATCAAAGTTGAAATAATACGTGAAAAAAATGTAAATGCGAGAAAATAACTGTATTTCAATATATGGATGTTGAGTACAAATTTGGGCAGAGTTTCAGTATGTATATCTGGATGCCCGTTATACAAAATGAACTACTATTTATAGGCCTAAGTCAGGTCCCACGATCTCCACTACCAGTTGTATGTTATCCCACGATCTTGGCGTGAAGTGGCTGAGTTAGTGGGGTGAAATAGTGGGCTGCAAAGCCGCTTGAACCGAGGGGATCCACCGAGGGGCGAATGATCGACCTCGGTGGCCAGACCCCGTTGCTTGACCGAGGTAGTTACTGACCGAAGCTCAGCTTACGGCTCGCCTTCGGTAGCGACCTCGGTACCATGTCCTCGGCGATTTGCTCAACCGCTTCGGCGCTTGCCTTGTCGGCGCGTTTTCGGTGGGTTGAGATCCGCACGATCGAGGCGAATCATCGCGAGTCGATTTTTGCCCAATACAATTCTTACTAGTTAAACTTTGCTCAAAGAGTTCACACACTATCCAATCTAGAATTTATTCATGTTTCTTATAAAAGAATCAGCAAGTAAAGCAAGTGTCCTTACGAAATTGATCATGCTAATATTTCATGCTTCATAATCAATATGAGAAACAAATAAAATAATTTTACTAAATTAAAGTAATGCTTCACTAGGCTTTGGATTTAATTAACTATGCTTTCTATAATAGTTACAAACAACTTGTAGAACCAGAGCATTCATGGATCAAATCGGAATAGTATACAAATAAATCATCATAAAATTTTTAAAGAAAACGGCGGAAAAATTTATAAGAAAAGAAAGAGTGGCCCAGGTATTGATTCTGGGTCGGTTCGGGTTGGATCTTTGACACGAATAGGGACAGCGGCTGGTGTGTGTGTGGGGAGGGTGGCTAATGAATTAGGCTTTTGGATTGGGAAGGGGTTGGCTTATAGATGAAAAAGGGAAATTGGATCTGGCCGTTGGATTAGAAGAAACGGCGGTCAGGACTGTGCCACGTGGGCATGTGGGTGTGTGTGTCTGTATACGTGGGTAAGTGTATATGTGTGGGTGTGATTGGATTATTTGCATATTTTAGGGGAATTAAATTGGTTTATATTTAACTTTAAAATGTCATTAATCAGAAAATGACCAGTAAATAGTATAACAAAAATATAAATAATTTTGAACAAATATTCTTATAATATAAATAGTCCAAATGAGTTGAAACAAAGGTAATTAGGTATTAATATTGGCAAATAGATAATTATGTGAATTAATTGCACAAAGACTCATAAATTATGTACTACTTTAGAAAATGACATAGATAATGCAATTATGTAATATATTCACAATTAGATAAAATTTCTATAAATAAGGGGATTAAGGATAAGGGTTACACAGATAAATGCATGATATCTAATGCAATTTTGTTCGAAAAAATATTATTGCATTTTTAAGCTAAATAGAGCCAATTATAGAAAAGGAAGAGACAAAATTGGATGTCAACGTTCCTCAAATACCCCGCTAATCACTGTAGATCTAGGTTCAAAAGAGGACCGAAATATTAACTCTGACTTCTCCGATCAAAGTCTCTGCCAGCACCACTATCCTACTCTTCTTCGACTTCTGATTTTTCGATAAGCGTTCAAAATACAAAGAAAAAAAAGTATAACCCTTTATGTTCACTTTTCCCAAATACAAAGGAACGAAAAGTATAGTCCTTTATATTCACTTCCTATTAATCTATCAATCTAAATTACACCACGAAGTCACTTTGTGAGTGAGTAGTGAATGCAAAAAATTATGAATGCAAATGTAGTGAGGATTGTATGTTTGTTAGTACCTACTGGCGTTGAAGGACACAACTTGTTCTTGGTTGTGAGGAAATAAAGAGAAGATCAGGTAACTTTGGAAGAGATTTTGCTATTTGAGAAGATTATACTTGTATTGAAAGCGATGATGATTTGTATTGATAGTTGTATTGAATGATGATATGTATTGAAAGTGATGACAATTTTGTCTTAGCTATTTGTGAATTATACATATTATTTTTACTAACACTATGAATAAATAATATCGAATTGGCCTTAGTTATTTTTTTTTTGGATCTTTGTATAAGAGCGAAGTGATAACAATTTGATTTTTACTTATTTGTAAAATAGACAGATTATTTTGGATTACTTATGAGTAAATGCGACTGGATTATTTTCTTTTTATGATTTCATATGTATTTTTGTGAATGGATGAAGTGAAGACAATTTGACCTCGTCTACATGCAAAATGTAAATAGTATTTTGCTAATTGTATGAATAGGCCGTATTATCATTATTTCTAAATAGGCAGAAGGGCCAATTAGCCTCTTATACTTGTCCGGTTTCACCATTTTAACGCTTGTACTTAGCAAAGTGTCAACTAGCGCCACATACTCGTCCAAAACCTATCTTTTAAACACTTCTCCGCTGATATGTCAAGTTGTTTAAGTATGTGGTAAATGTGCGTGTGACACACGACTTTTAAGAGAGTAGGATTAGAAAAAGAACCTTGCAATGGCTATTTTTTGCTCTTTTTAAGAGCTTTTATTACCAAAAATAAATGGGTCATTCTCCTTTATTTTTGCTTCTTCTTCCTTAGTTTTCTTTCTCCTTTATTCCTGACTTTTTCTTAGTCTTCTTTGTTAACAAATCCTGATTTTATGTGGAAGACATAGAGCATCCACTATTGTGTTCTTTAATCAATTTCTAAACATAGACTGACTATGTGTCCTTTAATCAATTAAAGAGAATATTACAAAACCCTAATTTCACAAAGCCCAAATCTCTGAATTAAAGTTGAATTCCTAAAGAATTAAGCCATAATCTTTGGTTAATTGGGAAAGATGATAGATTTTTTTGGTTAATCAAAGGGTTAAACTAAGAGGTGTGAATTTGGTTAATCGGAGGGGTTAAACGAGGGGTGTGATTTTGTGTTTCATTATTTTTATAGCGTGCCTTTTAATCTCATTTCCCTTTAATTCGTAAAAAATTACGTGGCAAGTACTATGAGCCACTTATCCGACACGAGTGCCACGTGGATGGTGTTTGTGCTCCACACTCACACACAATGGTTTCAAGAAAATAAAGATAAAAAACAAAAACATAAACAAAAGCATGTGTATAGGAGTGTTAATGGGTCAGTTTGAGTCGGTTTTATTCTAAAAGATAACCAAATTAATTAATTCGATTTTTCAAATACTTAAACCACAACCAAACCAATTAAGTCGATTTTTCACTTATTCTTTAGTTTATCATATTTAACTCAACTTTTATACACTTATTTTTCATTGAATTTCAATTAAATCTATCGTATTGGGTAAAAATCGACTCGCGATAATTCGCCCCGGTCATACAATCTGACAACAACCGAGCACATAACAACAAGTCAAAGACTAAAGCGAGTAAGTCAGTCGCCGAAGTCATACGTCAGGGTCGTCACCGGAGGCGAGCCGCTAGCTGAGCTTCGGTGACGTCCACCTCGATCGAGCAGCAAGGCCTCATCACCAAGGTCACGTATAGGCACCTCGGTGAGTAGTCTCGGCTCCAGCGGCTTTGCAGCCCACTACTTTAACCCACTAACTCCTTCCATTAATGCCAAGGACGTGGGTCAAAGCACAACTGATAGTGGAGAACGTGGGCAAGGCTCCTAGGCCTATAAATAGTACTTCATTTTGTATTGTAGGCATTCAGAAATATATATTGAAACTCTGCCCAAATCTGTACTCACTGTCATATATTGAAATCAAGTTATTTTCTTACATTTACGCTTACTTCTCGCATTTACTCAGCTTTGATACGAAGTTTTGCTTATATTCAAACCCAAATTCGATTTGTGATCCTAAAACTGATTTGGGCTCATACAAATTGGCGCCGTCTGTAGGGATGTAAGCAGAAACGCTTTGTTCCAAAGTTCAACGTCCTTTTTAATTTAAGCCAACATCTCAGCGACTCGACAGCGATATGGCTGACCACGATAGAGATCGAGGTGACCAGACTAACGTTCCGCCGAACCAACAGTCTCAACCTCCAATGACAACTGAAGCTTTTCAGACCTTCGTCATTAATTCACTAAGAGCCCTCCAAGATCGGCAGGATGAGCAGGCGCACATCAACGCCGAATTCCGTAACTCGTTAGAAGCAAGGAACAGTTCAACCCCAAGCGGTACCCAGCCTTCGGCTCCAGGTGGAGGCATCCCGACCTTCGTTCCTACGGGCGCGATAATAGGGGGACCTCCCAACGGGGCCACATCTGGGGGTTCGGGGAATGCACCGAACACAATGCCACACTTTGGGACGATTTCCACCGTGGCCGAAACTACATCCTCGGTCGATTTCGAAAGGTTGACCAGAGAAATTGAGGCACGCGTCGAGGCTCGCGTTGAGGCCCGCATCGAGGCGCGCGTAGAAAAGCGCCTCGAAAGCGTGCCGGGGATAACAAAAACCGAAGATGAACTCGACATAGATCAGTACAGGGAGTTGCCATTCAAGCCCGAGGCGGCTCCAGCCCCGACTCCTAAGAACTTCAAGCTTATGTTCTTAAAAAAGTATGATGGGACCACCGATCCCAAAGAGCATGTAAGGGAATACATGGCAATGGTGAAGAGCAATGACTTAACGGCGATTGAGCTCGAGTCAATGTTCTTGAAAAAGTTTGGCGAATCCTTGAAAAAAGGCGCGCTGCGTTGGTATATGTGCTTACCAGCGGGGTCGATTTCCACCTTCAAGGAAATGACTAACGCCTTCGTAAAGGCCCACACCGGGGCTCAAAAAATCCTCCAAAGGAAGGAGGATATCTGCGAGGTTAAGCAGAAGCTCGGTGAGCCGCTTAAAGAGTTTCTTGAGCGCTTTCACGCCGAGCGCATGGAACTCCCCCGGATGGATGACACTTTGGCCATCATGGCATTTGAAAAGGGTATCAACGTGCACAACTCTGATGCCGCTGCCGAGCTACGAAAGGAGCTTCAGCAATACCAAGTGCTGACATGGGAAGACTTGCACAGGCGAACCTACTCCAAAATAAGATTGGAGGAGGCTGAATTAAAAAGCCGAGGTTACAACTACAAAAACTGAAGCGAATCCTCGCACCGCGCCGAAAGCATCGCGAGGGAACCCGAAGGGGAGGTACGAGCCATACACCTCCACGAGGCAGCCTATCAGCCAAAGGCTAGGAAATTCCTATGGGAGTTCGCCCACAAGCTCGCACATCAGCCAACGGCTTGGGGGGAAGGTTCACTCTAACTCGAACCAGAAAAAATCTTTGGGCCCGGCTTCGTCTCCAAAGAAAGATTTGCCCCGGATTCCTGACTACAATTTTAATATATCGACCTCGGAGTTGGTCCACGTAGTCAAAGGAATTGCTGGGGTGAGAGTGCCCAAGGACATGAGAACTTCGGCGGACAAGAAAGACCAAAACTTGCACTGTGAGTTCCATGCTGATTATGGTCACCGAACCGAGGATCGCAAAGCTTTGCGCCTCGAGGTGGCCTATTTATTGAAGAAAGAAGTATTGGCCGAATTCCTTACTGACAAGGGAAAGGAAAATTACTCCAAGAACCGAGGGGATGGGCGTCCACTTCGGGCTCCACCCCCAGAGAGAGTTGTGAACGTCATCACCGGGGGTTCAGAGGTGAACGGGGTGAATTTCGCGGCTGCAAAGAAATTCGCCAAACTGTCGATTACGATGGAAAAGAGAACCCGAGTGGGAGGCTCGGGCAAAGAGATCGTGTTTAGTGATGATGATTGTGATGGGATGATGTTTCCCCACCATGATGCACTGGTCATCATGCTGAGAATCAATGACTCCGATATCAAGCGAGTCTTGATTGACCCCGGTAGCTCGGTCAACATAATCAGCTACGGGGCCGCTAAAAAGATGTGGTTCAAAGGGGAAGTCATCCCCGAAGCAACGGTGTTGACAGGTTTTAACAACTCCACAGAGAAAACATTGGGTGAGATTACACTCAAAATATTTGCTGAGGGAGTTAGCAAAGAAACACTGTTCCAAGTGTTGCCCGAGGACATTGCGTATAATGTGATCCTCGGTAGGCCATGGATCCACTCCATGGAAGCTGTTCCTTCCACGCTGCATCAAGTGATCAAATTTTCTACACCCTGGGGGGTTCGGTCGATAAAAAGAGAGCAGCGAGTAGCGAGAGAGTGCTACTCGGTCGCCTTGAAAAAAGGAGTCACCCCGAACGGGCCAAAGAAATAGCAATCAACGCAACCGGGGTCAAGCGAGGCGGACCTCCAAGGTGAAATGGAAAAGATCCCGGCATGCGTTCAAGAGCCTCGGAAGAAAAAAGCCGAGGACTCCACCATTAAGGAGCTGGAGTCTTTCACCCTATTGAAAGATTTTCCAGAGAGAAAGGTATTCGTCGGCTCGGAGTTGGACCCGGAGTCGAAAAAAGCAATTATTGAAGATTTGAAGTCCAACAACGATTGCTTTGCTTGGTCTCACTCAGACATGATTGGTATCGATCCAGAGATCATGACCCACAAACTGAATGTGGACCCAAAGTTCACCCCGGTGAAGCAGACGAAGAGACCTCACGCCGGGGTCAAAAAGAAGGCAATCGAAGATGAAACCACAAAGTTGCAAGAAAATGGTTTCATAAGGGAAGTAAAGTACCCCGAATGGCTGGCCAATGTGGTTGTCGTACCGAAGAAAAATGGCAAGTGGAGGATGTGCGTAGATTACACCGATTTGAACAAGGCTTGCCCCAAAGACTCCTACCCACTGCAGCAAATTGACAGGTTAATAGACTCCACGGCTGGACACAAGCTGTTAACCTTCTTGGATGCATATTCGGGCTACAATCAGATCCTCATGGACCCGAAGGACGAAGAGAAGACCTCGTTCATCACTGACCGAGGTACTTTCTGCTATAAGGTGATGCCCTTCGGTCTGAAAAATGCCGGGGCGACTTACCAAAGGTTGGTGTGTCGCATGTTCAAGGAGTATATTGGAAAATCTATGGAGGTCTACATAGATGATATGCTCATCAAATCGATCCGAATGGAGGATCATTTGAATCATCTGAGGGAAGCTTTTGCTGTTCTGAGGCAAAGACTCTTGGGATTCATTATCTCTGAACGAGGGATCGAAGCTAACCCAGATAAAATCAAAGCCATCGAGGAGATCCCCGAAGAGCTGATCGGGGTGAAAGAAGTTCAACGCTTGACTGACCGAGTCGCCGCCTTGAGTCGATTTATTTCAAGGTCCTCGAAGCGATGCCACAAATTCTTCTCCGTTTTGAGAAAAAACAATCACTTCGAATGGACACCGGAGTGTAAACAAGCATTGAAAGATTTGAAGCGATACTTGGCGAACGCGCCGTTGCTCGCCAAGCCAAAAGATGGTGAAATATTGCTGGTCTACTTGGCTGTGTCCGAGGTGTCAGTCAGCGCAGTGCTGGTTCGGGAAGAAGATGGCAAGCAACAGCCCATCTACTATGTGAGCAAGACACTCCTCGACGCCGAAACCAGGTACCCACACTTGGAAAAACTAGCACTCGCTTTACTTGTTACTGCTCGGAAACTATGACCCTACTTCCAATGTCACCCAATAGCGGTAGTTTCAACCTTCCCCTTAAGGAGTATATTGCATAAACCTGAGTTATCGGGGAGATTATCAAAATGGGCGGTAGAGTTGAGCGAGTACGACATCACCTATCAACCCCGAACAGCCATCAAGTCTCAGGTCCTGGCTGACTTCGTAGCTGACTTTAGTGTTGGGATTCTGCCCGAAGCGGAAAAGGAAAACTCAATGTCGAAGGGAACAGCTTCGGGGCTATGGGTACTATAACCCGATGGGGCGACAAATTCCAAGGGTTCGGGATTAGGCATAGTGTTGAAAGCACCCACCGGGGAGAAAATCAAGCACTCGGTTCGGTTTAAAAAAGTGACCAACAACGAGGCCGAGTACGAAGCGGCTCTAGAGGGCTTGGAGTTGGCTAAAGAGTTGGGGGTGGAAAGAATCGAACTAAGATGTGATTCGCAGTTGGTAGTGAACCAGGTCCTCGGTGACTACAACGGCTCGGGAGCCCAGAATGCAACTATACTTGGACCGAGCACAAAGAATCTTGGCCCAATTCCAAGAGTGAAAAGTTAAACAAGTGCCTCGGGAGGAAAATACCGAGGCTGACGCCCTGGCAAATCTGGGTTCGGCGATCGACGAAGCCCACTCGGGGACTGATTCAGTGGTTCGGTTGTTGTCCATACAAATGAGAGAGATGAAGCTGCAGGTCAATTCAGTGGACAACATATGGGATTGGCGGAGTAAGTTCATCTCTTACTTCGACTCGGGGACTGTTCCCCAAGATAAAAGGGAGGCCAAAAAGTTAAGGACCCAAGCAGCTTCATATCACTTGATCGAGGGTAATCTATACAAGAGGTTATATTGCGGCCCGATTGCCAAGTGTTTGGGTCCCGATGAGGCCAGGTATGTGATGGCCGAAGTGCACGAAGGCGAGTATGGCAACCACTCGGGGGGAAAATCCTTGGTGCGTAAGTTATTAAGAGCTGGGTATTATTGGCCCACTATCAGTGCCGATACAAAGGCCTTCGTGCAGAAATGTGATAAGTGCCAACGCCATGGACGGATGATCCACCAGCAGGCCGAGCCTCTACATTCAGTGGTATCGCCATGGCCCTTCAGGAAGTAGGGGATGGATATTGTTGGACCATTGCCGAAGGGAAAAGGTGGTGTTCGCTTTATTCTAGTGCTAACTGATTACTTCACCAAATGGGTGGAAGCAGGGGCTCTCACCGAGGTAAAGCAAAAACAAGTAATCGATTTCATCAAGAAGAACATCATCTACAGGTTCGGTGTCCCGAGGGAGATTGCCTGCGACAATGGTAAACAGTTCATGGGGGTAGCCATCACTGATATCTTCAAACCATGGGGATCAAAAGAATTTCTTCGACTCCTTATCACCCAAGTGCCAATGGCCAAGCTAAGTCTTCAAATAGAATCATAATCGAAAATCTCAAGAAAAGGCTCGATGAGAAGAAAGGTCCTTGGCCCGAGGAGCTGCTAGGGGTACTGTGGGCCATGCGAACAACGGAAAAGAACAGCACCGGTGAGACTCCTTTTTCACTCGCTTACCGTATGGATTCTCTTATCCCTATGGATGTGGGCGAACCCAGTCTTCGGTATGCCCACACCAGCGAAGATGCAAATCAATAAGCTATGCGCATAGAATTAGACTTGCTCGAGGAGAAAAGGGAATTGGCTCTGGTTCGGCTGGTAGCCCAAAAAAGGCAGATCAAAGCATACCTTAATAGGAAGGCCAAGCTTAGAGACTTCAAAGTCGGTGATTATGTGCTAAAGGCTACAAACCAATCAATGAAGGAAGAAAACGGGGGAAAGCTTATTGCCAATTGAGAAGGACCCTACAGAGTCAAAGCAGTCATTAGGAAAGGATCTTATCAAATTGAGGATCTGCAAGGCGAGCCCGAACCTCTAAATTGGAACATTTCCAATTTAAAGCGGTACTACTTCTAATCGAGGTAAATGTTCTCTTAACCTTTTTAAATTCACCCACAACCCCGAGCCGAACAACGCTCCTATGGCCTCGGTCGAAATGTACTAACTTGCTCCTCATTCCATTTTTGCTTGACCTTTTCAGGAAGCATTTCCAGTGCTCGGATCTTCATCAAGATTCACAACCGAACACTGAGGGGGAGTGAGAGGCGAGTTGATACCGAGGTCGACATCGAGCCTCCCAACCGAAGCTTATCTATCCGACAACCGGGGACTAACACCCGGGGAATCGATTTAGTACATTGTAATCCCGCCCGGCAGTGGCATATTGTTAATTTATTTTTCACCCAAGGTCTGCTTCGACTTGGCTCCATGTAAATAGCCGATTTCTGGCTCGTTGATATCATCAATGAAATAATCTTGATTCCATATCTATTTGTTTCTATAATCTTGCACTCCGAAGTTGCACTTTAAATGCATCAACTCGAGGACGAGACGTCGTTCTAAGTTTGCATCGATTAAATTCAATCAAGTCTTGCAAGCAAGTTATTTATTATAAGATGTTCGGTACATGCAAAAAACCAGCACTTAAGATGAAAACACCAAAGTCATTTCATTAAAGAGCCCGAAGGCTGAGAGTATTTACATCAAAGGACCCGAAGGTCCAAAAAGTTATGCATAAAAGCCCGAAGGCTTACAAAAAGTGCTACCAGAAGTCTAAGCCTCGGGAGAATCACCTCCATCCTCGGAGACCCCCTCGGCATCTTCATCATCCTCCTCATTGTCATCGCCGCTCGAGGCCTCACTCGATGGGAGTTCATCAATGACAGCTTGAGCCTCTGCTGATTTCACCTCAGCTTTTGCAATCTCCTCATCTAAATTAAGCTCGCCGGCGCGGCACCGCTTGAGCAGCCTCAACCGAGATTTGATAATGGCCCATTGCTTGTCCAGCTCGGCCCTCTTGACCTTGATTGCAGCCCTATTTTTACGATTGGCGATTTCGTCTTGAAGGGCCTCGATCTCGGCTTCTTTAGCTGAAAGTTTGGAGTTCTCACCCTCCAACTTTTGGATATGAAGCACGTGCCTCCTCAGCTGATCGTGATGCTTTTTGGCCATCTCCACGGTTTCACCCTTTGCTTGGGTCAGCTCGGCACGCAAACTCGCAGCCTCGGCTTCTAACCTCGAGTGCTCAGCTTGGGACTCAGCATCGAGGGCTTGAATCCTTGCCTCAGAGGAAGTCCTTGCCTCAAGCAAATCGGACTGAGACTTGGCTAGATCAGCCTTCAATCCAGCTATTTGCGCCCTGAGGCTGTCCTTCTGCTTGTCCCAAGGCCCAGCCACACGTTGAAAATCCTCGGACCTCGCAGTCTCTAGCTCGATGGCTCTCAACGACAGCACGAGCCCCTGTGAGAAAATTCGTCAAAAATCAGCGTGAAGAAACATTCCCAGAAAAGAAGTAAACTTAAAAGATCGAAGCTTACTCTGAGAGCATTGGTCAAGAGGATGGTGAATAGCTTAGCTGGGGGATACGGTTGCACCACTTTATCCTCTTCGGGGCCGAGCAGAGGCATTAGGCTCAATATGTCGCCTCGGGTGCCTGACAGCAAATTTGAAGAAGTGGGCACATCCAGCTTCCGAAAGGACCCAACCGAGGATGAAGTCCTCGCGGGTTCAGACTGTGCTTGAATCGCACCAGCTTCAGCTCTTCCCTCGGTGGCAGCAGCCCTAGCCTCTCCAACTTTGGCCTTACCCTTGGCCCTAGCCACCATAGCTCCGACATCTTGCTCTCGGTCCTCCAGATCCACAACCTCGACTGCCCCTCGGGCCGCAAGGTCCTCGGGAGCGGCTTCATCAGGGTCGTCGATCAGCCTTCGGCGCGGCTCCGCTACAGCTTCGGGCCTAAGAGAGGTTGCTCCCTCGGTGCGAGGAGCCACAGAGCGGGATGGCTTCTTGGAAGTCGCCCTCTTCCTTTTCACGCCTACAAGAGGTAGCATGATTTCTTTTAATAAATGAAGGGTGAAGAGAAGCGAAGGTCAGCAAAGTGAGTGAAAATGGTGATTACCTTTGGAAGACCCCTGACCGGGGGCCCCCTTCGAAACTTTTGAAGACTTTGCAGCCTTCAACTCCTTCAAATCACCCACCACCGAAGCCAGGTTATCGTCTGACTCGGTCTCCTCTCCATCGGTCTTCTTCTTCTTCTTTTCTTCCTTTTTTTTCTTGCTTTTCTTTGTATTGGCGGCACGGTTTGGAAAACCTAATTCTGAAGGGAGAGAAGTTAACAAAATGAAGCCAAAACCCCAAAATGACATGCCAAATAAGACGTCACAAAGGAACCTACCATGTCGTTTGCACTGCCAGCCGAAATCATCAGCCATCTTCATCCACGTCCTCTTTGGGCGCTCACGAGCCCCGGTCATAGCTCTCACCCATTCAGTCAGCCCCTCGGGGGGAACGATGTCAACCTTGTTGGCTAAGAAACAAAAAACAACGGGGTTAGCAAACATGAAGGATCACCGAAGATGGACTGAAAGCGGAGGGGCACTTACGTGTGTTGTTCCATCATTCTGGAAAATCGGGCTCGGGGGATAAAACACGAGTCTCCAAGAGGACGTAGCGATCACTCCAGCCTCGGTCCCCATGGTCTTCACTCTTATGAAGGAGCGCGTACTTACCCCGGTTATTTAAGGCCACAACTCCAGCCTTGTGAAAGTAAGGGTAATAGAGGGAGATAAGATGCTGTAGAGTGAAATCCACCCCGGCCTGGGTACTCAACCAATCCATGCACTGAACAACTCTCCAGACGCCGGGGCCTAATTGAGCCAAGCACAAGTTGTATGCTCGGCAAAAGTCATCGATGACCCTATGGACAGGAAGGGAGAAACCGAGGGTGAATGGGTAAGTATATGCAAAGGATAGCCCCTCCACGTGGTGGCACACCCTACTAGTGGGGTCGGGGATGATAACCTTCACCTCGGCTACAAATCCATAATCCCTTCGGACCCGCTCTATATGGGCCTGCGTTATGCAAGTTGGGGTTGTGTTCACCGGTATGTTCCTATTTTTCTCCTCTTGATCTGTAGATCGAACTTGTAGCTTGAGGTCCTTGCTGTTGTCAAAATGAGAAGGAATTATTTGGTGAGGCTCAAGCTCTTGCTCCAGAGGAATCACCGGGCCCGAAGATCCCACCTCAGTGACGTTTCCCCTTTCACCCTCGCCCACGGTATCATCGCCCTCGGCGTCCTCATCTCTGTGTGTGACATCATCAGCACCAGTCGCCTCCATGACATCGTCGCCCTCGACGTCATCACCCTCCTCTAGGCTGACGTCCTCGCTTCCAGCAGCGACGCCGTGCCCAGCTCTTTGCTTTCGACGCCTGGAGCCACCAACGCTAGAAGTTACTTCACCACCCCCCTCCGCCTCTATCACTTGTAGCGCTGGCACGGTGGTGATAAAATCGCTGCTGGAAATAATGGCGGAGTACTGCGCGATCCTCGCCCTTTCGCCGGAGTCACTCGAATCTTGTCTTGAGTGAGTAGCAGACATGATTAAAGCTTGAAGTTTAGAATACTTGTAAAGATGAGAATCAGTCGAGAAAGGTATGAAGATTCTTGTTTCTCTCTCTTAATACTGTTGATTGCAGAATGTGAAAGTAAGAAGAAGAGTTTGGTAGAGAAGTACTTATAGGTATGGAAGAGCCAGGTGGAAAGGCGTCATTATTGTAACGTTGGGAGAAACAAAAAATACGGCGTGACCATTCGAGGAGCCAATGGGTGGGCGACACGTGTCAACGAGAAGTGACTTGATGAGACGCGAACCGTTGACAAAATTTGAAACACTTGGATAAGATCAAGCCACGTCGCTCTCCCACTGGAGATCATTCCACTCCTCGGTAACTTCGGTAAGTGACCGACGAGTGGGGGGACTATCTGTATTGGGTAAAAATCGACTCGCGATAATTCGCTCCGGTCATACAATCTGACAACAACCAAGCACATAACAACAAGTCAAAGGCCGAAGCGAGTAAGTGAGTCGCCGAAGTCATACGTCAGGGTCGTCACCGGAGGCGAGCCGCTAGCTGAGCTTCGGTGACGTCCACCTCGATCGAGCAGCAAGGCCTCATCACCGAGGTCACGTATAGGCACCTCGGTAAGTAGCCTCGGCTCCAGCGGCTTTGCAGCCCACTACTTCAACCCACTAATTCCTTCCATTAATGCCAAGGACGTGGGTCAAAACACAACTGATAGTGGAGAACGTGGGCAAGGCTCCTAGGCCTATAAATAGTACTTCATTTTGTATTGTAGGCATTCAGAAATATATACTGAAACTCTGCTCAAATCTGTACTCACTGTCATATATTGAAATCAAGTTATTTTCTTGCATTTACGCTTACTTCTCGCATTTACTCAGCTTTGATACGATGTTTTGCTTATATTCAAACCCAAATTTGATTTGTGATCCTAAAACTGGTTTAGGCTCATACATCTATGTTCAAATGCCTACTAAAATAATATGGACAGATTATAAGAAAGAAGACGACAAAACAATTCAATTACGCACTTAGGAGTATTTTTAATATAAGAATAATATATTCTACTCATGTATGACACAAATCTAATTAGTGAACAAGATCACCGGAGAACACGAAATTTAAAAGAAGTACCTTCCTATTTGAAACTTTTGCCACTTTGTGCTTATACGGGTGGAAAGCTTCTAGCCTACCCCTAGTAAGTAAAGGAATTTATCATACCAAGTGTTTCCATACACCGGAGAATCTCTTTAAACATTTTTTAAGGTGGCCGTAGCTGGTCTACTACTGAAGAGATAAGTCAGGAAGGTCATAGCATTTGCGTAAGTTCTACCTAGGGATTTTAGGGATGAACAGCTGAAAACTCACTGCACTCTTTTCTTATTATCATCGGCAAAACGTTTGGCCCCTTGGTCGCTTCTCCTGACTTTTTGGTGTATTCCTTGGAAGATGGAAGCATTTAGTTTTTCATCCCAATTCTGAAGCCGCATTCGACGAAGTTAAAGTTCATCTATGCAAAGCCAATTTGGGACCAAGGTCAAATGACACAATTTCAATCCAAAATTACCACTGAAATTTAGGAATTCTCCATCATAAATTTATCAAATACACCGTTAGTTGTCTTCTTACGTATGATTTAAGTAAACCAGGCCTTTTCTTTTCTGTAGCTCCATTGAAAATTTTAATTCTCTGTAAACTCCTTTCAATCATACTTCTACCACGACACATAAGTCAGACGAAGCACGAAATTTATAAAAGATAAATTAACATAAAAAATGAACAGATCAGAAAACAGCAAAGCGCAAAAGAAGACATCAAAAAGAAGAAAATCCAGAACAGAGAACAGAAGCGGTAGAAAGTTCAGATATATGAGATTAATTTGACAAAGGAATTTAAGTAGACGATCAGGGCAGTTATGTAAAGTAGTGGCAAAGTATAGCGAAGTCTCAATTATATCCCTCCTTTTATCCAAAATTTCACAGGATGCATAAGGTAATATCAATAAAGGTTCTATGTGTTTCCAATAAAACCGAAAAGGTACCAAGCATGTGCATCATGTACAGTACACTGTACACGTGAAGCATCGATAAATATGAATTTCCAGATATGCCCAAGCTAGACGACCATAACCTGCTTGAAGTCTTTCTTATATACTCCCTCTGGTCCAAAATAGTTGATCACTTTCTTTTTTTAAAAGTCAAATAATGTAAATTTTGACCAACATTTTGAGATATATTTCTACATCATATTGATATGAAAAGAATTGCAACTTGTAGTAGTTTTCATGTAGTTTTTTAATATCTAAATTATAATTTTATAATATTGAATAAATTTAGTTCAATTTAACTCTGAAGATTGGTCAACTTGACTCTCGAAAAGCGAAACTTATCAACTAAAATGGACCGGAGGGAGTACTAGTTTCTATGTTCGTGCTTTACACGAATATGCCATATTATTCTGTAGAAAATTGTATACAAAATAATAAATTGTTGAAAAATAATACTTGAATAAAAGGCGTACAATTCTTTTTAAATATTATAAAGAATAATTTTCGTAACGACCATAAAAATCCCCTTAATACCGTGCTTTGTATGTATGCCCCCCATAATTGTTAAAAAAGTCAATGTTAAAATGTTCAAATGTTAAAAAGTCATTTGAAAGCAGAAGTACGTCGGTAAACGCATAATTTACTTCGAATTTTGTACTATTTGATGTAAGCTTTATTATTATTATTGTTATTAGTTTAATCTTTTGGAAACTCTTCTGAGTAGTTAATTACATGATGGCTTCTTCCAGCATGATTATATAACTATGCAAAGGATAGTCCAACTTATTCTTGTATAAGAACTATTTAAATTTATTATAGACCTTTATTTGGACTTCACAAATATTAGTCCATCTCTCAATGTTACATATTTGTTAATGATCCAATTGAGGCGTCAAGATATTGTCAAAATGAACTAATCTAAACTGTTGCCGTAATCGTTCAGATATTAATAGCATGGTCTTTTATCCTTTATGCATTTGTATTTTATAGCTTTAATACTTTCTACAAGACATACAGAATATAACTCACGTTGTGCACCTACGAAATGGATTTATATGTATTGGTACGCGGAAGTTTGAGTTCAGATAGGAGCATAGGTAATTCACTTATGGGTCAATTGATTTTTTGTCCCTTTACAAATAGTAGTATTTTTGCTTTGAGGAATTTTATAATTATAGTTTAACTTTATGACCCTTATGGGACCTACATCTTAAGAAGGAGTGTCCATGTCAGCATTTTTGTTGTCATATTTGCAAAAGTCTTAAATGTAAGCATTGCTAAGCAAAATATAAGGGTCTCATAGCAATTAAACAATTCTTGCTCCAAACTAAATGATCAGCGCCAAACCAATGTAGCAACCGATCGAATTGTGCGAAACAATTCTTGGAACTCATCTGGATATCCATTTCCTTCATACGTGCCAATCAATGAATGCTTTCAGTGCTTCTTGAAACAAAATAATCGTTTTGTGCAAAACGAATACTTGTAATAGATTGAAAGTTTTATCCTTTCGCTCCATCAATTAATAGTTTCCAAATTTTCATCTTTCCAAAAGATTCATCTTTCAAAATCATACAATTATTGTCTTGCAAAATATTCCTGTCGTGAGTGCAAATATTTTTGGACATGTAATACATTCTTTCAATAAATTATTATTTGTGTAGATGAAATTGAGAAGCAGAAGAATGACCTATAAAAGTTGGAGACTACCACAGAAGAGATCAAATAGTTGAGGCAGAGATTTGTGTATCAAAAGTAGGAGATGATCTTAATATAAATCACTAAACATCATTTTATATATTTTGAAAAGTAATTTAATCTCTTGCAATCAAGCAACGATCTCTTACAAATGAGAATATTATCTCTTAGGACCATGAGTTACATCTCTCGCATTATATTTAGTTAATCTCTTACAATCAGCAACGATCTCTTACAAACGGAAATATTATCTCTTAGGACCATGAGTTAGATCTCTCGCATTATATATTTAGTTAATCTCTTATGAACAAGAATATTATCTTTCACCAATAATAAACATATCTCTTACGAAAGTGAATATTATCTATTACAAACAAAATATAATCTCTCACGATTATAGGTTAGATCTCTCAAATTATATTTAGTTAGTCACTTTAGGTTACCTCTCCCGAACAAGAAAAATTCTCTGAGGAAAATGAAGTTGCTCTCTTTAATTATATAAGTTACCATGGAAAAGATCACCTAAAATGATTGGGCTAATACTAACATACATTTGAAATGAAGAGATAGATAATATATATTTTATCGGTATAATCTCTTATGAAAAAAAATGTAATCTCTTACATTGTGTGTTACATTAGTTTTAAAGCATAATTTATTATAAAATACTTTTTAATTTATTAAACAACAAGTATGATTATATTGGTTAAGGTAAAAAGTTGGTGACAATGATATAGTATGATGAATACAGTCCCTAAAATGATACATGCACTATTAACATACATTTAAAGGAAATAAGAGATAATGTGTATATTATCGTTTTAATCCCTTATGAAAAAAAAAGCGATCTCCTAAAATATGTGTTAAATCTTTCACATGTAGATGATGGTCTCCCTTGATTAGTTTTATTATTTTTAAATTAAAACATAAATTACTTTTTTAAACAATCTTAAATTATTAAATAACGAGTGGGATCATATTTTTTTAATGTAAAAGTCATAACAATGATAATTTATACATGATGAAGAGAATCTCCTAATAAGATCATATCATGAGTAATATTAATGGAAGAGATCTGTGGACATAGATTTTAAAAGATTTTTTCACAGGATTTTTCGTTGCCCTTGTCAGCATTGTCACTTCTGATATCTCCAGGTCTCTTCATAAAAAACCTTCCCTGATTGACAGAACGTTCCGAGGGGGGGCTAGGGAAGGCCGACGACTACATGAGGGGGAAGCTTTTGTAGAAGATTTACCCCTTGCTTTACAGAGATAGTTATGAACTGATGGTGCAAGCTAAATCAGTGAAGATGAAGCTCAGCAACCGAAGACAAAACGGCGGAAAAATAAAGATAAAAGCAAGACAAATCTCTTGCTTCGTTGGAATGAATCTGAGGAACTAATCTCGGTTCAAACAACGTATAAACAAGGAGATGCACCTATTGTTGCTCCCAAACGCACACGCAAGTATACGTAGTCGACAAGTAATAATGTGATAAATCGAGTATTGTTCCCACGAGGACTATTCAGACTGAATTCTAGCAAACAATTTATGTAAACTATTCAGGGATCTTTTTCCAATAGTGAGAATTTTATTAACTAAAGAACAGTAATTAAATGGTAGAAGTGAATTCAAGCAATGGAGCAAAACTTGGTTGTTATCAGTAATAAGGAGACGGTCCAGGGTCAGAGTTACGAACAATCCAGTTGAGTTTTCCAATTGATTCCACTTCTCAAATCCCGGGATTACTAACTAACAGATTAAATGTACCCGTGAAAACCTTTCGATTCTTCACGGTCTATGCAGGCTACTCCAATCCCTATATGTCTATGGGTTGAATCACGTGCACGCATTAACGATTTCTGTAATTAGTTAAGCTAGGCGAGCAAGTATATGTCTATCCTACTCACGAATTGGTTCCCCGATGCCCGGGTTCACAAACTAGTCCTATTCTTTCTTATTACGTAATTAAATTCCCTCTTTCGAGTTCAATCTAAAAACTATAGATAATGCGTAATAATCGGGCCCTAACAATTACACAAGTGAAATCAAGAAAGAATAAGTAACCCGTAATGGGATTCAATTAATGGGAATCAATCTTCAAACATCAACTTTCATGAAATACTCTAACCCTAGAACGATAGATTTAGCCACGCATACTCATAATAACAACACAAGGATTTGATGAAATAATGAAATAATGATGTAATAGATTAATGGAAGGAAGAAAAACCCTTGTTCAAGATGTTATGAGCTCTCCAATTTGCTCCAAAGTCTGAACTCCCATCAAAAACTAAGTAAAAGAGTATTTATAGGGTTTACAAAGGCCTGGTAATAAGTTAGACCTAAGCCTAGACGAAATAGGAAGTCAAAATTCGCTCCAGGGGCGCTATAACGGGCCGTCCCGCGCCCACGAACGCGCTGGGACAACCAGTGGACGTCGAAAACTTCACGCTTTTGGGCCGCGGCGCGCAGCCAAACGCGCCAGAAGATGGGCGCTTTGGCTGGCGCGGCGCGCCTCCTGTGTCGGCCAGCCAAACTGCTCCTCTCCTTGCTCCTTTGCTCGCTCGTGTCGTGCCTTCGTGTGCTCGATCCAATCCTCAATCAAAATCCAATCTTTTCTTGCTCGATCATGCTCTTTAAAGCTCCAATTACACTGCGTAACAACCTACATACACACGACATAAAATCAGTGCAAAACCACATTCATAAACTATAAAACGAGCGAATAACAAGCTCAAACATGCGGAAATATTAAGGAAACATTGGCATAAAATGCCAAACATCACCACCCCACACTTGAACCTTTGCTCGCCCTCGAGCAAGTCACGACTAACTTCCCAACCTAGGTAAAACAGGTCTGCCCATGACTATGGTTGATACCGACCATTGAACCAGTGCACACATGACTACTATGGGTCCAACAAACATGCCAACAATTTAACAACTCAAAAATATGAGAACAACCACCCCAAAATAGCTCAAATGCACAAGCTCAACTTATTGCCACCATGCTCCCACAAAATCACACCTATCTACTCAACCAAGAACCATCAACTTCACCTATTTCATGCAAACCATGTGCCCTCACCAATATGAAGCAAAAGAGTGCTCCCCAAAGATCACACACAACAATAAATATCATGAATAGAACGAGGCAATGACAAATGAATTTACTCACTCTCATGAAAGTCTCACATGCCACACACAATGTACCATAGGCTTGCCCGTAGTGTAGGACTCCACTAATGTAAGCTTACTCCAATCGGGATTAACTAGGACTTTAAAAAGGTCGTAATGTAGGCTAAGGGGCGGGTAGGATACATATGGTAATAGTGACTACCTCCCTAAGCACTTTAATACATCACATTTATTTGAAACACAATTCTCATTAAAGCCACCCAATAAACAACTTTCACACACACCTTCTCAACAAGTAGCAATTTTTCTTTCTTTTAAGCACAACACTAGCAAGGATGGATATTCACTTCTTTTTTTTTTCTTTTCTCAATTTTTTCAATTTTTTTTTCTTTCAGCTTTGCTCTTTTTTTTTTCATTTGTTTTCTTTTTCTATTCATTACTCTCCAACCTTGCCAATGCTCATAACAACTACTACACAATTCATTCAAGTATTCCCCTCATTGGTTCCACTCAAAAATCTCCAAATCTTTCAACCACAACTCCACAATAATGTCACAATATCAACTAAAGTGCTTAAGGAGTAAAGGGCCAAAAGAGACAATTTAGAACAAATGGGTAGGCTCGGGGTGTGGGTGCCAACAAAAAGGGTCAAAGAAAATCACAACAATTTTTTTTCCAAGGTGTATATGTAAGGGTAGGCAAATCAAGAGAAGGCCTTGTATCATTTCCCGACTAGAGCAAACCTAGGATTTCGCTTTGCACACACACGGGGCAAGTTCTAGACATTAATATGCAACATGGAGCAAACAAAAATATGCCTCACACACACATTGCACATGATCCACACAAAAAAAAGTTCCATCAACAACTCTCAATCAAGCAAATAGAGTGCAACTTGTGGAAAATTAAGTACTAATGTACAAAGGTTCATAATAAAGTCAAGCAAGTGGACTCAAGCATCTCAAGGGGGTTATTCCATTTTTTTCCTAGGCATGCATCATAATTTAAAACCCAAGGACACCACAAATAGCACATGCAATCAATTCAAGTCCACCGGTATCAAACAAATCAAAGGCACCTAGCATTCCACCTATTTCCTTTGTCTAGGGTCACCTATACTAACTATTCTAATCATTAAAATAAAAACTACCCGGTTCAAAGGCCTCCCCGTGGAAAAGAACCGAGGCCATAAGAAAAACCACGGGGTGGATGACATGTACCACAAATAAAACTAAAAGGAAAATCTTCTTGGAATTTTTCATTAGTTTTCTAATTTTTTTTTTTTATATATTAAAGCAAGAAACAAATCAAAATAAAGTCAAGTGACAAAAGAAAATCCTACGGTACATGCATCCCTAACCTCAAAAATAAATAAAAGGGTAGTTCCCCACCCCACACTTAAACTAAGCACTGTCCTCAGTGCTAAAAATAAGCAAGTGCAAGGTATAGAAAACTTCCCTGAAGACTCTAGTCCTTGGTGCTAGCATCCTCCAAGCTTCCATATAGTATGAGGTACTCAGACTTCCCTCATCAGGTCATCAATATTAGGCAAGGGTGAGGACACCCCACACTTAGCCTCGACATTACATGAACCAGCAATCCAAGAAAAAACAAAAACTACGTGACACTATAAATAAAATAATACAAGTACAAACTCGGGTTGCCTCCCGAGAAGCGCCTAAGTTAACGTCGTGGCACGACGACACTTTTAGCTCACTTCCAGCATTTATGTCTTCTCTTCTTACGACGAACCTTAGCTTTGTTCCTTTCTTTGAGAGAACCCCTCTTCAACTTCACATGTGGTGTACTTCCATGTTCTTGTCTGACACATTCGATCATAGAGCACTCTTCAACCTTAGCTATGTGCTCCTTCTCAGTATACACCTTGAAAGTAACCTTTTCTCCATGCGCTCTAACAGTCATCTCACCCAGCTCCATGTCAATAATTGCCTTCGAGGTGACTAAGAATGGTCTCCCCAAAATGATTGGAGCTTCTCGGTCCTCTTCATAATCTAGGACTACAAAATCAGCAGAGAATGTAAACTTACCAACTTTTAACAACACATCATCCAACTTACCATCAGGGTGAGTGAGTGATCCATCCGCCATCTTGAGAGTAACTGAAGAGGGCTTGATTGCTCCTAGCCCTAACTTTTTGCAAACAGAGAGAGGCATGAGATTTATGCTCGCACCCAGATCACACAATGCACCAGTGATATTATGCCCTCCAATGGTGCAAGGAATAGTGAACCTCCCAGGATCTTGAAGTTTTGGAGGTAGCTTGCTCAAGATTGTGCTACACTCCTCAACTAACTCTACTGTATCTACCTCTTGAGGCTTTTTCTTTTTGACTAAAATCTCTTTTAAAAACTTCACAAAGGATGGCATCAATTGAAACACATCAGTCAAAGGAATATTAACTTGAAGTTCTTTCAACATACTCACAAATTTTTGATACTGGGCCAGATCCTTCGATGGTATAAGTCTCTGCGGGAATGGTGGAGGCGGCAGAGGTGCCTCCTTTTTCTCTTCTTTCTTCTTTACCTTCTCCACTTTTTCAACTTTTTCTATTTCAGCTCTCTCCTCGGACTTGGCCATCAGCTCTCCACCTTCAATTAAAGTCACTGCAAGACATTGTTCAGGCTCTTTTTTAACAGTACTTATTTGTCCCACCAACTGCCCCAACTGGTGCTCCAAGTTCTTTTGAGCATTGGCAAGATCTTGTATGGCCTGTGCATGGGCTGCAGTGTCAGCTATCATTCTCTGCTGTCCTGCCATTATCTGCTTTAGCATATCTTCAACTGAACTGCTAACCTGCTGTGGTGGAGCTGGAAGTGGGTGGTAATTATTCGGGGCTCTCGTATTGCCTTGATAATAACCATTACCAAACTGATTTTGACCCTGCAGCCTGTTTTGATTACCCACGTAATAAACTGACTCTGGATTAGAGGAGCATACCTCTGTAGCATGATCTTGACCACAAACCTCACAAAAACTCTGGAGTTGTTGCACTGGAGCCACTGGTTCTGAGTCTTTGGCAGAGCTAACTTGCTAATTTGATTGGAAATAGCATCCATCCTCGCCCTTAGCTCTGAAACTGCATCTAACTGAAGTACCCCTGCAGATTTCTGCGTAATAGCTCTACCATCTCCCTGCCAATCAGGATTGCTCTGCGAAAACTTATCTAGCAAATCATAGATCTGGTCAAAATTTAAGGCTAATACTTGGCCTCCAGCAGCAGCATCTACCACGATCTTAGTATGCGCATTCAACCCCTCAACAAAAGTATGTGCAACAACCTCAATGGATTGGTTGTGGTGTGGACAATCTCTCAATAAAGCTTTAAATCGCTCCCAAGCTGAATACAAAGACTCTCCTTCTAATTGTCTGAAGGACATAATTTCACTCCTCAGCCGGGCTGTCTTGGCAGATGGATAAAATTTAGCCAAGAACTTCTTAGCCAAATCCTCCCAAGTAGTGATAGACCCAGGCTTTTCAGCCTTTAACCACTTCCTTGTTGCCCCGATCAGTGAAAATGGGAACAAAGTCAAGCGAACATAATCAGTAGGAACTCCCTCTGGTGTATAAGTATCACTGATCTCCAGGAAATTCTGAATGTGTTGCTGCAGATCTTCATGAAGTAATCCAGCATATTGCCCAGTCACATGCAGCAACTGAATCATGCCGGACTTAATCTCAAAGTGCCCGGTGATAGCGGGCTTAACTATGCTAGACGCTACCCCCTCCAGGCTGGGGAGAGCAACATCTCGCACAGCTAAAGCTAATTCTGCAGCCATTCCTGTAGGTAAAGATCAAGCAGGACCTAATACCTGAAACAGCACAAAACTCAAAACAAAAATTAAACCTGAATAGAAAGTAATAAACTGTTCAAAAAAAAATCAGTCAGTTGTTTAGTCCTCGGCAACGGCGTCAAAAACTTGTTGCTCCCAAACGCACACGCAAGTATACGTGGTCGACAAGTAATAAAGTGATAAATCGAGTATCGTTCCCACGAGGACTATTCAGACTGAATTCTAGCAAACAATTTATGTAAACTATTCAGGGATCTTTTTCCAATAGTGAGGATTTTATTAACTAAAGAACAGTAATTAAATGGTAGAAGTGAATTCAAGCAATGGAGCAAAACTTGATTGTTATCAGTAATAAGGAGACGGTCCAGGGTCAGAGTTACGAACAATCCAGTTGAGTTTTCCAATTGATTCCACTTCTCAAATCCCGGGATTACTAACTAACAGATTAAATGTACCCGTGAAAACCTTTCGATTCTTCACGGTCTATGCAGGCTACTCCAATCCCTATATGTCTATGGGTTGAATCACGTGCACGCATTAACGATTTCTGTAATTAGTTAAGCTAGGCGAGCAAGTATATGTCTATCCTACTCACGAATTGGTTCCCCGATGCCCGGGTTCACAAACTAGTCCTATTCTTTCTTATTACGTAATTAAATTCCCTCTTTCGAGTTCAATCTAAACCATAGATAATGCGTAATAATCGGGCCCTGACAATTACACAAGTGAAATCAAGAAAGAATAAGTAACCCGTAATGGGATTCAATTAATGGGAATCAATCTTCAAACATCAACTTTCATGAAATACTCTAACCCTAGAACGATAGATTTAGCCACGCATACTCATAATAACAACACAAGGATTTGATGAAATAATGAAATAATGATGTAATAGATTAATGGAAGGAAGAAAAACCCTTGTTCAAGATGTTATGAGCTCTCCAATTTGTTCCAAAGTCTGAACTCCCATCAAAAACTAAGTAAAAGAGTATTTATAGGGTTTACAAAGGCCTGGTAATAAGTTAGACCTAAGCCTAGACGAAATAGGAAGTCAAAATTCGCTCCAGGGGCGCTATAACGGGCGTCCCGCGCCCACGACCGCGCTGGGACAACCAGTGGACGTCGAAAACTTCACGCTTTTGGGCCGCGGCGCGCAGCCAAATGCGCCTGAAGATGGGCGCTTTGGCTGGCGCGGCGCGCCTCCTGTGGCGCCCAGCCAAACTGCTCCTCTCCTTGCTCCTTTGCTCGCTCGTGTCGTGCCTTCGTGTGCTCGATCCAATCCTCAATCAAAATCCAATCTTTTCTTGCTCGATCATGCTCTTTAAAGCTCCAATTACACTGCGTAACAACCTACATACACACGACATAAAATCAGTGCAAAACCACATTCATAAACTATAAAACGAGCGAATAACAAGCTCAAACATGCGGAAATATTAAGGAAATATTGGCATAAAATGCCAAACATCACCTATGCTGTACAAAAATCCTCAAGAAGAACTCATGTTTCTTGCAAATTGAATGACCAAGAAGAAAATGTTCAAACGATAACACCGAATGACACAAGTTCTTTAAATTTCCACGACGGGTTTCGGCGCCAATGGAGACACAATTACCATTCAGCTAAATTCAACTTTCATTAAAAACCAGGTGTCTACAAATAAAATGAAAGGAGCTTTATATAGACAATACTAAGGGCAAAATAGTAAATCGGTCATATATGACCAATAGGAGTAAGTCGTACAGGGCTGAATAAGCTGAGTGTTCGGACACTCCTTCAGTTGAACACTTGAATCCGAACACTTGAACTCGAAGTCTTAAACTCGGACGCTCTCCGTCCGGTTGTTTGTTTGCTTTACTCTTCAACGTCGATGTTGAGTGTTCGGTTGGGTGTTCGGTCGCTTCCTTCTTCGAGCTAAAGCTTGTAGATAAAGCCTTCGAATCTTGAGCTCGGCCAATCAACTTCGGAACGGTTACTTTCTCCCGACCACACCAATTGAATGTGAACATCATGCAACAAAGTAGCTACATGTTGTGCATCATTAGAAGATGCACATTAGAAATAAACAAAGTAGCTATATGTTGTGCATCATCACATTTCTTGCAAGGAATAAAATGAGCCATTTTGGAAAAATGGTCGACTACGACGAAGATGCTATCATGTCCACCCCCTGACCTCGGTAACCCCATAACAAAATCCATGGATATATCAACCACGGTCGATTAGGAACAGGTAACGGAGTGTACAAACCATACCTCGATTTAGCTTTCTTGCAATCTATACAAGCATTCCAAAGCTTTTCCACATCTCTTCGCATTTTTGGCTAATGGAACTGCTCGGTCAAGATACAAAGAGTTTTATCGACACTGAAGTGTCCCATCAAGCCTCCGGAGTGAGCTTCTCGAGCCAAAAGCTCTCTCCACGATGACACAGGCACACAAACCTTCCCATTCTTGAAGAGGTAGCAATCGTGCCACTGATATTTCTCAACCCTTCGGCCACTCAAGATTGCGTCACGGACGCTTTTCAGCTTAGGATCATCTTTATACATCGACGTGATGCTTTCAAATCCTATGAGCCTCGAGGCGAGAGTGGTCGCTAAGGTTTGAGCACATGGTTCATCTGGCGCATGAATGTGCTTGGTGCGTTATAGAGGCCAAAAGGCATCACTAACCATTCACAGAGACCGAATTTGGTCTTTAATGCAGTTTTCCACTCATCTCCGGGTTTCATTCGGATTTGGTGGTAACCGGACCTGAGGTCTATCTTCGAAAAGCATGAAGAACCACTTAACTCATCTAGCATGTCATCTAATCGAGGGATAGGATGACGATACTTTACCGTGATTTTGTTGACTGCTCAGCAATCAACACACATTCGCCATGTTCCATCTTTCTTCGGTACAAGGATAACAGGAACGACGCAAAGACTCAAGCTCTCTCGAACAAGGCCCTTGTTCAACAATTCATCCACCTGCCTTTGGAGCTCTTTGGTGTCTTCGGGATTATACCGGTATGCAGCTTGTTGGGGATTTGAGACCCCAAAATGAAGTCAATTTGGTGCCCGATTCCTCTCAACGGAGGAAATCCACCTGGCATTTCTTCGGAAAACATGTCTCCGAAGTCCTGCAAAACACTTTGAACAGCACTAGGCAAAGAGTTATCGTTAGAAAAATCATCATTAGAGTTTAGAAAGATACCCTTATGCATGAGGCAAATCATCATTTGATCGTTGTCGTTGCCTCGTAGATACTCACCCGGTTGCATAATTGCACAGATATGGTTTACCTCGGGCGGCGAATTTCTGTCTTCGACCACAAATTTTGTCCCTACCGGAAACTTAGCTTTGCCCGCTTCTTTCAATTCCTTAATTCATTTATAGTCCTTGCTGACTTGTTTCGGAGACAAAGGTTTGAGTATGAAATGCTCCCCTCCGAGCTTAGAAAGTGTTAGATCGCCCGTTATGAATAACCAACCGATCATACTGCCATGGTCGACCCAATAGCAAATGACAAGCTTGTATCGGTATCACATCGAACATCATCTCATCTTGATATTCTCCAACTTTGAACTTGATCCACACTTGCTTGACAACCTTCAATTCTCCACTCTCATTTAAACATTGCAATCGGTAAGGATGAGGATTCTTTGAGATAGGTAATCCAAATTGTGAAACCAAGGTTTGGCAAACCACATTTGCACAACTACCCGAATCAATGATCATCGAACAAACTTTCACCCTTACTCGACATCTTGCATGGAAAAGATTCTCTCTTTGGTTGTCCTCTTCTTCGAGAGTCATGCAGCTCAAATTTCTTCGAACCACAAGAAACATTTCCAGATGATCAACTTCGGCAGCTTCACGACCATCATCATTTTTAGCTCGGTCAGTCTCCTCGACATTTTCTTCCTCGATGTCACTCGCTTTCCCATGGACGGTTCCATCTTCGAGCAAAAGCATAACTTTGCGAGTTGGACACTCTTTTGCCATGTGACCATAACCCCTACATTTATGACACTGAATGTTTGAGGCACTAGGAGTATTTAGTTGAACTTTACCTCCCACTTCTCTTGGTTGGTTAACGGTCACTCCCCTCTCGAAGGGTTTCTTCGGATCTCGGCCACTGTTGGCACTTGCTGGATTCGGACTCTTCCATTCTTTACCTCGGTTAGAAAGAGTTGAAATAGTGACTCCCCGATACCAGTTTGATTTGTCGTCCTTCACCCATTTTTCAGCTTCGATGGCTGCATGAAACACATCTTCTAAAGTTTGATACACATGCAGCCTCAATTGAGATGATACATCTCGAATCAAGCCATTTTTAATCGAATGATGGCTTGTTCATTATCTTCTTCCATATCAAGAGCTAATCGAACTATTTCGAACTCATCATAGTATTTTTAAACTGACTTGGACCCTTGTTTCAACTCAAAGAGCTTCCAAAGTTGTTCCTGCCGATATTTGGCATTCACATACTTAGCATCTATTGCTCTTCAAGTGCAACCATGTGGTGACCTCGGGATAAGCATTCTTTCGCCTCAACCTTTTGTCAGCTTCCCACCATGTTGATGCATATGCCTCGAACGAAGCAATAGCATGTGCAACGTTTCTCTCTTCGGTTATCTCATTTGTTTCGAAGATTCTTTCCAATCGAATCTTCCAATCAAGATATTGGTTCGGATCACTAGTTCCTCTGAAAGGTGGAATAGTGATAATGATACTGTTCAAGTTTGAATCTCGAACACCTCGGATCGGCTCCGGATACTCATCATAATAGTCATCAGCCTCACGCTCAAAATATCGATCAACATTTGCGCCTCGGCCTCGACCTCGGAAATTTCTACAACCTCGTTGAACCTGCCTTCGCTGAACGAACGGCGGCTCATACTCAGCTTCGACCTCGGGAAATTCTCCTTCATCAACGACCACGACTTGTCTTCGGGCCCTTGGAAGTGGTATTCTTTCACCTCGGGGAATGCCCAAGTTTTGATGATCAGCTTGGGGATTGCCCAAGTTTTGTTTTTCCACTTGGGGATTGCCCAAGTGTTGTTCAGCTCGGGGAATGCCCATAGCTTCAATTTGAACAGCCTCGTTCTTCAACCGTTATTGTCGAACGAGCTCAGCAAATTGCTCCGGTTTCATAGGAGTGGAGTTGCTAGCTCCAGCGCCGGACCCAGGCAAGTCCACGGACACACTCCCTTGCTCGAGGTTAGCTACTCGAGAACTCACTCCTCTTACCTAGGCACTGATGCCTTGTATCGCAGCCATGAGATTGGCTAACGACACCTCAGGCGCTTCGATGCCCTTTCCATCACCTCCATTCCCAGCCATGGTGCCTGCACAAACCAAAGACCAAGAAAAATGTTAAGGTTAGAAATCACCTCACACACTCCCTCACTTTTATTGGGTGGCGCTCAGGTCCACTCAATTTGTGGGTTTAGTTTTGGTCACTCAAGAACTAGTAGCCAATGGCTTCCTCGGTTGATCAACTTCTCTCAGTTCCTTCGAATTTGACAAGTTACACTGTCTCCTTCGAGAAGAGTGAATTGATGTTGACTCGATGGAACGGATGCTATTTAACTGCGCTCGGGAAGTCAAAGAATTGTCTACAAAATTTGGACTTCGGGCACCCCACACACGAGTTCCTATAAGCTCAAACAAATTAGTACGACCTCGGGTAGAAAGAGTTACTCCAGAGATCCACTAACGAGAATTTATCGAACATAAGAAAAAGTGAAAACCTAGGAGAATCTACCCTTCGATTCCTTTTGGAATCCCCGGTCTCGTCACCTCTGGTATGGATAAAATTGTTCTCTCCTTGGTACGGATTAGGGTTTAACCTTATCCACTTTCCCTTTTCTAGCCAACAAATTTTTTCACCTGGGGTTTTCATTTTAACACTTTACCCCTTTCTTCTTCAATGGAACAGTGAACATTTACACCGGTGTACGGACAAAATTAGCATTGTTCACAGTCCACGATTTTAGCACACCTTGGGTCGTTTTTCACTCCTTTAACGTCGGACAAAATCTCAGTTCTAAAATCGAGCTAAGAGCAGCTTCACTTCGTCCGTACACTGTTACAATGTAACAAGTTTCCGGCGTACGGATGGTGGCTCAAACATGGAACTTCGAATTTTAAGCTCAAAACACAACCCAAATCAAATAAGAACCACCAGTCTTCAACGATAACAACTAAAACTCAACTGGGATTTGATAACAACCACCACCATGTCAAGAATAGCAAAAAAAAAAAATTAGTGAGAAACTCTTGACGTCAAACAACAAACGACAAGTGCAACAACGAATGACAAGTGCTCGTTTGATTCCTTAAACGATGGTAAATAAGAATCTATGGTTGCTTAATCAAAACAACCAACCAATCAACCAAATTTTTTTTTTGAAATTTTCTTTTCTACCTGTTTTTATGTAATAAAAAACACAACAGTAACAACAACAACTAAAGAAAATGAAGTTGAAACTGAAAGACACAAACACACGAGATAAAGACGAACAGGATTGGGGTTGTAAGAACAAGCCCAAATCTTGCTCCGATACCAAGATGGTTCAAGCTAAATCGGTGAAGATGAAGCTCAGCAACCGAAGACAAAACGGCGGAAAAATAAAGATAAAAGCAAGACAAATCTCTTGCTTCGTTGGAATGAATCCGAGGAACTAGTCTCGGTTCAAACAACGGAGAAACAAGGAGATGCACCTATGCTATGCATCAATCCTCAAGAAGAACTCATGCTTCTTGCAAATTAAATGACCAAGAAGAAAATGTTTAAACGATAATACCGAATGACACAAGTTCTTAAAATTCCCACGATGGGGTTCGGCTCCAACGGAGACACAATTAGCATTCAGCTAAATTCAACATTCATCATAAACTAGGTGTCTACAAATGAAATGAAAGGAGGTTTATATAGACAATACTAAGGGAAAAATAGTAAATCGATCACAGATGACCAATAAGAGTAAGCCATGCAGGGCTGAATAAGCTGAGTGATCGGACACTCCTTCAGTCAAACACTTGAATCCGAACACTTGAACTCGAAGTCTTGAACTCGGACGCTCTCCCTTCGGTTATTTGTTTTCTTTACTCCTCAGCATCGACATTGAGTATTTGGTTGGGTGTTCGGTCGCTTCCTTCTTCGAGCTCAAGTTTGTAGATGAAGCCTTCGAATCTATAGCTTGGCCAATCAACTTCAGAACTGTTGCTTTTGAAACGACCTTAGGTAGTCGTTTCGGGAATTAGGACTCCGATTTATGTGCTGATAATTTTAAAATCTTCGTAAGATCCATTAGGATATGTTTGTAAAATTTGAGCTAAATCAGACTTCGTTTGGTAGGTATCGGAAGAAGGTTTCAGTTTCCGTTGTCGGTAAATATTAAAAAGAGATTTTCGAGCTCAATTTTGGCGAATAAGCTCCGATTCAAAATCTGAAAGCGTCGTTATGTTAGTATGGTCATTTGTGATATGTGTGAATTTTTGAAGTAAATTTTGAGGTTGTTCGGCTGATTTCGGCTAAAATTTCAAAAATTAATAATTTGATCTTTTTTCATTTAATTCGCATCTTGAGTTTCGGGAATCCGATTTGAGATCCGCCTTAGCGAGTATGTTATATATATTTTGTATAACTTGCTTGAGAAGTTTGGAATTATTTCGAATTTCTTAGGGTTCCGTTTTAATTTTTGTCACGATATGAAATTTTCAAAAGAAAAAAAAGGAAAGGAAGAGAAAATAAAATGGGAAGGCGGTGGCTGCCATAAAATCCCTTAAAGCTTAGCTAAACTTAGAACAGAAACATGAGACAAGAAAAAGAAACATGGAAAATAAACGAAAAATGCCAGAAAATGAGAAAAGAGCTGGAGAAAGATAGAATTTTCACCCCGAAACATTCAGGTAATAATCTTAATGTATTATTTTAGTTTATTACGTGTGTTTGAATATACCAACAATAGGACATAACATATAATATACAATGTAAATTCAAAGCTAAGGCGTAATGAGTACGCCTATCGGCAGCTACACACGTAAGGAACACGTGGTAGAAAATCCACAAGGCCAAATGCCTCCAAAGAAATAGATATAATCACTTACCTTATTTCAAAGTGCTACTCAACGACCGCTTTATCCTTTGGATTCACAGCCAAATGATCCTGCTTATTCAATAAGCAGAAAATATATCAAATTAGGCTAAAGGCTTCATTCCCTACATCTTAGGGCAATCCAGCTACGAATCTGATACCCTATTCGCGTACGCAATACGCAAGCCAGACCTATGTACAAGATTCAAAGTCACGTAACCAAATCCTGGATAAATTACATTTATGGGTTGCACATAACTCCCTGAGTACGAATATATAATCAATTCCATTATTGGGGTCCAATTTCCCTTTAAACTATCAATTTAACTTATCAGAACGATGTCTAATATCATGATTTTTACCGTTAAAATATATTCAAACACACGTAATAAACTAAAATAATACATTAAGATCATTACCTGAATATTTTGGGGTGAAAATTCTATCTTTCTCCGGCTCTTTTCTTATTTTCTGGCATTTTTCTCTTATTTTTCATGTTTCTGTTTCTCGTCTCATGTTTTTGTTCTAAGTTTAGCTAAGCTTTAAGGGATTTTATGGCAGCCACCGCCTTCCCATTTTATTTTCTCTTCCTTTCCTTTTTTTTTTTGTCTTTAGAAAATTTCATATCGTGAGAAAAATTAAAACGGAACCCTACGAAATTCGAAATAATTTCAAATTTCTCAAGAAAGTTATGCAAAATATATATAATATACTCGCTAAGGCAGATCTCAAATCGGATTCCCGAAACTCAAGATGCGAATTACACAGAAAAAGATCAAATTATTAATTTTTGGAATTTTAGCCGAAATCAGCCGAACAATCTCGAAATTCACTTCAAAAATTCACATATGTCACAAATGACCATACGAACATAACGACGCTTTCAGATTTTGAATCGAAGCTTATTCGCCAAAATCGAGCTCGAAAATCTCTTTTTAATATTTATCGACAAAGGAAACTGAAACCTTCTTCCGATACCTACCAAACGAAGTCTGATTTAGCTCAAATTTTACATACAAGTCCTAATGGATCTTACGAAGATTTTAAAATTATCAGCACGCAAATCGGAGTTCTAATTCCCGAAACGACTACCTAAAGTCATTTCATTCTCCTCTACTTAGACTCTCGTTCGTCCTCGAACAAGCTTGAGTCTAAAGCTTATTCACACAGATAACAAGAGAAGCCGGTGAAGCGTCATCATTGCATATACTTCCCGGTAATCAATGAGAGTCCCGAGCCGGTGAAGGGTCATTATTGCATATACTTTCCGTTAATTGATGAGAGTCCCGAGCCGGTGAAGGGTCATCATTGTACTTTTCGGTAATCGATGAGAGTCCCAAGCCGGTGAAGGGTCATTATTGCATATATCTCCTAGTAGATGATGAGAGTCCCGCGCCGGAGATAGGTATCAGGCATATGTGACTGCATTGCATGGTACCGCATTCATCCCATCTCATTGCACCGCATACTGACTATTGTGTGTATTGTATTGCGTTTTATGTATGCGGTATGTATATCATGTTGTGGACATATCTCAGTTTGCCTATATATTTCTGGCTCCTATCCTGGATTACACGCCGCAACAGTATAAATACATGGATCGGGTTGCACGTCGCAACAGTATAAATATGTGGATCGGGTTGCACGCCGCAACAGTATAAATATATGGATCGGGTTGCACGCCACAACAGTATAAATATATGGATCGGGTTGCACGCCGCGACAGTATGAATATATGGATCGGGTTGCACGCCGCGACAGTATGAATATATGGATCGGGTTTCACGCCGCGACAGTATGAATATATGGATCGGGTTGCACGCTGCAACAGTATGTATTTCTTATTGTTGATATGTTCGGGATACTTAAAAACCTATATGTTCTATCTATCTTATGTCCCTGGTTGTTTATGAGTTTATGATTCCATACGTGATTCCAGTTATTATCTGGCTCGGCCTTTTTTTAATTTAAATAAGAGAAATTTGGTTTATCTGTTTCTTTTCTCACTGGCTAGCTATCCTATTCTTTGAGGTGGCTAGTCTGCCCCACTTATTGAGTCTTTTTAACTCACCCTTGTTTGTTGTTTGTTTTTTTTTATCTATTTCGTTTCTGCAGGTTCGCTCCAAGATTGAGTTCGCCACGTTGTGAAGGAGCGCAGACGACTTCAGCTGTCAGGGTGGGCCAGCTTTTATTCAGGGTGGCCACCAGTTTTATGTTTATTATTTCAGTTGTATGTTGCTGCCTTCAGGAGATATTGGTCTTCTTTTGTACTCTTAGATGTCTAGTCTGGATAGCCCTAAACCTAGTATATTGGGTAGTTAGCTGTAATTTCTTTTGTATAGCTTAGAGGTATCAGTATATCTGTGTTTTTTTAAGTCCTGTTCTTTTTTATGAGTTTGATTTATATTCATTTTCCTAATTCAAATATTAAGGGTTCGCCCGACGGGTCTAGGGAGGATGTCGGGTGCCCACACGGCCTAACCGAAAATTTGGGTCGTGTTAGTTGGTATCATAGCCCGGTTTAGAGTCTATTCAGACTAAGACAGTGTCTACTAAAGTCTAGCTGATGGGTACGTAGACGTCCGTACTTATCTACGAGAGGCTATGATGGCATTTAGGAAGATTCACTTCCTTCTTTTCTGATCGTGCGTCGGTCTAGGATGCAAAAGTATTTTCGTTAATTCCTTCGTGGTATTTGAACTCCCCCCCCCCCCCTCCAAATACATACAAGTATGCATCGGGTGTAATTTCAATAATATGAGACTCCAAAGGGCTTCTTTGGAGTCGCCACCTAATTTAAGGATTATTAGGAACCAAATGTTAATTAAAGAGTGTAATTTTATTCCTTATTTTAAAAGGAAAATAAGTTTAGAGATTCTGAGTAAGTGGTTCTATTAAATTCGAAAGAAGGTCCCTAATGGGATCACTTTCGAAAATCCGCTAAAAGCTGTTAATCCGGCGATTTTCACGAATATTGATAAAATAAATAACTTAGAGATTTTAAGAAAATATTGGATAAATAAAGAAAGAAGTAAATAATAAGTAAATAAATAAATAAGTAAATAGATAATAAATAAATAATAAATAATAAATAAATAAATAAATAACTGGATATTTAATAAAATAAGTAAATTGATAAATAAATAATTTAAATATAAATAATGATAAAATAAAGATACAAATTTAATTGAATTTTAATTTGCACTCATTAATTGACAAGCGGTTCTCAATACCTTAAACTAATTGGCGCGTCCCAAAGAAACGGGATAAGCGATTGCCTAAATAATTCTAAACATGCGATAAGATAATAATTTATAGTAAAGCGGCTATCCTACCAGGCTTCTATCATGCAAAGCCCTAGTCCGGTTTTCAGGGAACCTACAACATCGATTTTAATGGGAATAGGGAAAGAAGGAGTTTAGAAGGTAGAACCCAGATATAGCAAACTCAATAATTGAGCCTTGATAGCAATGCATTTAACTTGAGACCCGAACTCAAACCCAAAACGACTCCAATGTCGATAAGCCATCCCAATTTGCAAGTTTTACCAACTCGATCCCGGGGAGTGTGTTTATGCAAAAAATATGGGAAATAAGGAATTAGTACATCTTCAAGAAAAATACTTTGAAATTTTTTCCAATAAAACTAGGAGAAATATGAATCGAAATCAAACAGTCAACACAAGCTTAACAAAGTGACGTTAGCACATCAATTACTCATTTATTTCAGCCAAAAGAAAGATACTTAATGGACCTGACACTTCAAACAAAATAAATGAGACTGAATCCAAAAAGCTTACAGCCAAATACTAGAACACTAAATTTAAATCCCATGAAAACTGGTACGTTTATCAAGAAGTTTACATAGATCGAATTTTCAGATCTTGACCATTAGATGAAGGATGCAGAGAATCAGCAGTTCTACTATTTCATTAAAGGGTATAAACATGCACAAATTAATTAGATTTTCAACCCTTTTCCAGTACATTAATCATGAGGGTGAGTAATTAGTTTCAAGCATCCACATACCACTTTAAACACCAAATACTTATCTAATAGTAAAATTCTACTACTCGCTCTTGGTTAACTAGCTTAGCACAGGTAGATTAATAGCCCAAGCTTCAACTTAAAAACAGAAATAGAACTACTTCAAATAGGACAAATTACAGAGACTACATTTGATCACACACACACACACACGCGCACATACACACACTGGCACACAGAAACATACATGCTCACATACACACACTCTGCATACAGAAAAACAAAAATCTGCATACGCAACCAGGACAACCTGAACTCCCTCATTCCACTACTACCAGACCTCATTATAAATTCTCTAACATCAACCCCACATCCTGGAACCACACTAGCTGCCTATAAACATGACCTGCATACCATCCTTACACACACAGATCCTCTGCACCACTGCCTTACACCTGCACGCACAAACACTTACCTGCACTCCCTCAGTCAAGCAAGAACTATAAGAAAAGCCATGACAAACAAACTACAGGACCCCAACTCACCTTCTGGACCACTCTAGCCCATCCTAAAACATCCTAGACCACTTCACAACTTCCTACAACTACCAAAACAACCTCCACCCACCTCTGCAACCACCAAATACTCACATGGACACTCCCTGAACTTTCAGAGCAAGCAAGGAACCAAAAATAGCCCTCCTCACATCTGCAATAACCTATACACACAAAAACCACCATCTGCACCCATCTTCACATGCACATATACAGCACACACCTACAACCAATCACACACAAATATCACATGCACCCACTAGAAAACTGCAGCATCATACCAGAACTCTCAGTATCCTGAAACAGCCCTACACACTAAACAAACTCTCAGAGAATTGCCTGCACACACCCAAGCATCAGAACACACACTCATTGCATACACACATACACTAACCTGAACTCCTCTGACACCTGCACTTCACACCTGCAGGCCTCCCTAGACAACCATAGCCCCTGCCTGAAAACAAAGCTGAAATAGACTTATATGCTAAACAAGCACAACACCAGCCCTACAACAACCTGGCAGAACCCTATCACCTTCCACTCAAACCTGCAAACTCCTGGACAAAGCACATACACATACACACACTATCTGATATACCCTCACAAACTCTTCCCTGACTCCCTTAAACACTTATCTGAACCTGCACACCCACACTATACCACCTGAACTCCCTCACTTAACCGAACACTATAGAAAAGCCCCACTAGAGCATTCGCAATTCAGAAACAGAGCAATGAGCACAAACAAACTTAAATATAAGCTGGAAAAGCTAAAGGGAGGAGGAAAACCAGAATTGTGATAAAGTGCATAGCTACTTTATTGAAGAAAACTACAGATCAATGGCACTTTATGAATTTTAAAAGGTAGACAGCTTAATCCAGTTGAAATTCTCTCTTGAAAAGTTGGTTTGGAGCCAGAATACACTAAAGGTTCAAACTTGATTCAAAGCCAAATTCAAAACTGTTATCTTAACTAGTTTCGCCATTAAATACGTATTCAAGTGACCAAAAACAGAACTTTACATGAAAACACACTGAAAGACTAAAACTTTATGTAAATAAAAACTATCTTGAAACAGTTTCATACCCAAAGTTATCAGCCAACAGATTCATATGTTAACTAGGAACCTATTTGTACACTAATCAACTAAGTACAACAGGCAGATTCAAAGAAAGAAATAAGTTAAGGTAACTTATTACCTTTTGCAGGGCAGTGAACGAGGGGCGAGAATCCGAAGCGATACCACTCGAAACAAGCGCGACGACTCGAACACGATACAATAAACAAAACCAAATTGAAGAAACAGTAGCAACGCCTTTTGAGCTAAAAAAAGTAAAGAAATTTTAAAGTGTATATGCTACCATATTCTATGTATTTTCTGCCTTTTTCTTTTCTCTCTACTGCTCTCTCTAGAACCCCCCTTAAAAATTTCTGAAAATAACCAATTTATACTAGAGGAAATTAGGGTTTACCTTCTTTTTTGAAATTTTGAAAATAGTATCCCTTTTTTTTATCAATCCATTGGGAGATAAGGGTGAGAAGGGTAAAAATTACACCCTTCTCGTCCTTATCTTCAAAGGAATGATCCAATTCTCGGATTGCCTTTGATTCAAAATGAATGGACGAGATAAGTTGCCCGTTGCTGGAATAAGTGAGAAAACACCAGAATATCACAGCTGGAACAGTGCTACTCATCTACGGAGAAGATGAACTGAGATCGGGTTTTGTCACGGGTCGTTTGAAGGAACGGGGTCGCGAAGGGGGAAACAGGTGAGGGGAATTGGGTTTTTCTGAAATGAGGGGAAATGTTTAGTGTGTGTAATGTATGTGAGAGGTTTGCAGAAGTGAGCTAAAACGTAGGACTAGGAGCACACTTTTAGCCCTTATTTAGGATTAATTAAGAATTGAAAGGGTTTGCATGGGTGGAATAGAAATTGGGCTACGTATTGCAAAATTTGGCCCTTTTCCTCAGAAATTAAATAATTAAATTTAGTTTTTAAATTATCTTTTTAATTAAATAATTAACCATTTAATTTAAATTTCGGGACAAAATTGGGTGTCAACAGCTACCCCTCTTTACCCGAAAAAGGATGAAAGAATTTTTAGGGTAAAGAAGTTGACGAGAAACCAATTTTGTCACGATAAAGCCAAGTACTTTGATTCCAAGGACCAGAGTGCGAGGCTTATGGATATGGCCGAACTCCAATTTTCGAGTTCCCTACATATCTCGGGCTGAAAGAGAATCAGGCCATATGTAGTTCAACGACACTTAGATATGAAAACCCGCATGATCGACAGGAAAAAGAACGCACGAATAGGAAAGAATTCAAAATGACGTCCTAATCCGAATCAAAGGATTAGGATAGGACTTGCTTGTTCGAGTGCGATTCTTCAGATCCTCGTTGACGAGTCTAGCTCATATAAACGATTGTCCCAGTTCACTGCTAAGAGAAAGTTCCACATTTTGCTCCATATGCTAATGCGGTACTGCTAAAACTCTGTAACAATCTTGACAAACTGTAATCAAGCAACTGCTAATAAAATTTGATAATTTTGGAATAGGGAATAAAATAAAATGATAATATAGAACTGTAAATGCTGGTTGCGATATTATCAATAAGTTCTTCCTTCAATCAACTGATGAGGCGCTCCGCCCGGAGAACCTCTAGGCTGATCATTATTCTGAAACAGTAAAATAAGACAATAAGTAAAGCGGGAATGAATTGCAGAATATAAATATAATAAGCCGACTAACGACATATAATGCCTCAAGTTGCCTTGCCAAATCTTAGTTTGTGCAGATATAAAACATAATACTTTTGCAGGACAACCAACTGGCGAGACACACCGCACATGGTGTCTCATAGTTGGTTTGTCTATTCTACTCTAAACAAGTGCGAAATATAAAGCTTTTGCAGGACAACCAATCGGCGAGACACACCGCACATGGTGCCTCATAGTTGACTTGTCAATTCATAATCTAAACAAGTACATAATATAATGCTTTTACAGGACAACCAACCGGCGAGACACACCGCACATGGTGTCTTATAGTTGACTTGTCTATTCTACTCTAAACAAGTGCAAAATATAAAGCTTTTGCAGGAAAACCAACTGGCAAGACACACCGCACATGGTGTCTCATAGTTGACTTGTCATTCATAATTTAAACAAGTGAGAAATATAAAGCTTTTGCAGGACAACCAACCGGCGGTGTCTCATAGTTGACTTGTCTATTCAAACCTAGTTGACTTGTCTATTCAAACCTAGACAAATATGAAATATAAGGATTTTGCAGGACAACCAATCGGCGAGACACACCGCACATGGTGTCTCATAGTTGACTGTCGATTCTACTCTAAATAGGTACAAAACATAATACTTTTGCAGGACAACCAACCGGCGAGACACATCGCACATGGTGTCTCATAGTTGACTTGTCTATTCTAATCTAAACAAGTGCGAAATATAAAGCTTTTGCAGGACATCCAACCGACGAGACACACCGCACATGGTGTCTCATAGTTGACTTGTCGATTTCATGATTCCCAATAAGCTTCATCATAATGTTTATAAGAATCATAAAGATAGAGGTGCCGCCTGTTCGGAAATAAACCATGATAAAGCATAACGCTTTACATCATGAAAAAGCTGTTTTCAATGCAATCTTGGATTGCGCTCCAACCAGAAGGTAGGAACCCATCCAAAGTAATCCCATTATCAAATAAGTTTGTATCTCCGAATCCTTCTATGGAGGAATGATCTTGGTTATAATGCAAAGTGAACCTCCCAGATTTGGTAATATCTGTAAATCATAAAAAATGAAACATTAGTAAGCGCTCTCATAAAGTGAAAATAGAAATGAAACTGATATATATTTAACAATTTACAAGAATTATAGGAAATAGAAATGTCGTCTTTCGGCAATAAACCATGATAAAGCATAAGGCTTTAAATCATGAAGAGGTAGTCTGCAATACAATCTTGGACTGTGCTCCATTCAATTGATAAAACAATGAGGCGTCTTCTCACGAAGCACCCAACATCCTAGCGCAACTTGGAATAAACCTGCATATCCTATTTATGGGTGGATGAACCCCGATTGTTCATTTATAAGGCGAACGGGCCAAAAAAGTTCATTTATAAGGCGAACGAGCCTAAATGTGATAGTAGCCTGCAAAATAAAGTTGCAAATCAGAATAACTAAGGTGAGAAAATGCAAAAAAAAAAAAAAAAAAAAAAAAAGCAATGTTGGGGTTGTGTTGCTTGTATTGATAGTGCTGCAAAGTATTAAATGCTTCCCTCAGTCCATATTGAATTCGATGTTTAATTCCTGTAAAATTTAAAGTAAATGAGTTGGAAAACAAGTGAATGATAAAGCAATGGTTGTAATGGCAAAGAAAGAGATAGATCTGCTCTGCATATGCGACAAGGCGAATAATCTTCGAGGAATTGATGGTTGCTGGTTCTCCTCATTCTTCTGCTTTTGTGGAATTCCTGCACTCAAAGAAAAAATCGTGAGTTTTGGGGAGGGAGGGGGGAGCATTTGATTTGTGCTGACTTGATCTTGATCTTGATCTTGCTGCTGCTTCCTCATCTTCATCGGACTTGGATTTGCGGATCATGTTCAGAAACTTGGCTCATGAACTTAATCGCTCTATGTTTTGAAAAATAGAGGCAATATAAAATAATTTAATGTAATATAGCAAGTAAAACAAGCATGCAAATGAAGTGAAAGATGCACTTTGAATTTTTTTTTTTTTTTTTTTTTTTTTTTTTGCCTTGACTTAAACTTGTAACATATCTCAAAACAAACTGAACGTCCTTTGTCTTAGACTTTGCGCTGTTCGCTTAGCCAATTCTCGAGATCTTGTAACTTCATCATTTGATCATCAACGCTGCTTCTTGCAAAATTTTGCCCCAGTTATTATCTTTCACATCTTCAACTCATTTTTCAAAAATTGCCCCAGTTGTCCTGCTTGAGGGAAATGAAAATTTTAAATGCTAAAGGATCGAGCCCGATGGAGGAGCCTATTTATCCCTCCTTGGGAATCAGACCGTGCGCAGTTCTGCATCCATTTCTGCAAGAAATTAATGGTCCTCCGGATAATATCCACATCAGGACCTTGCCAATATTGTGCGAATTTTGCGCCTTGCTTCTTCTCGACTAGGAAAATCTTATTCAATGCAAATTTCTCCGGTTTAAAAAGTCCTTGAACTTGAATGCATTGATAATTATATTTTGATAAAATTGCCCATGAACCGTGTCTTATCAGCAATCATTAAAACTCTTTGCGCATTCTGCATCTTTCCAATTATCTTCTTGGGCAATTCTAAAAAGAAGGAAATTCCTTTCATTCAAATAACACTACTTCAACGCCATATACCAGTAAATAAAGGCTGCCGCAGTTGAAGTTCTAACAATAGTGCGATATCCAAGAACGCAGAAGGTAACTTTTAGTGCGTCATTTTCAAACTGTTCAGTTGTTTTGCCATACGTCACAAGCAAAGTTTTGGCATGTTTATCAATTTTAATTTTGAAACTGAAACAAATATAATCGCAAGCGTAAATAATATAATAAGAATGTGATGAATTTTATTTCAACTTTCATAAAATTTAAAAGGAGTTGATTCATATTAACATAAGCTTTAAAGTACAATGCAATTCAGGCCTCAATCTGAATTAAAATTGAAAATAATGCTACTAAGTTCAATCGCCAGGTTCTTTCAATCAATGCTATTAAGCTTCTGGTGCTGCATCATTCTCAAGATGGAGCATTGTCATCAATCAGATCTCGAATCTTGCGTGATTTGAATGGTCAACCACTTTACGAATCATACTTCTGCTAGAGAAATAAACAAAACAAAAGAAACCTCAAAGGGTAACTATGTTAATTTGCATGTCATTATTAAGATTGCACACAAGCACACAACACATTATTTAACGCATTTTGAACAAATAAAACAAGGCAAGCAGTTAATATATGGCAATCACAAGTAGTTGAGCGTAAATAAATATGCAAGCGCGTCCTACCCTGTAAGTGCCTCTTTGTGCTAGAGGTAAGCCTAATCGCGCAAACAAGTGGTAATGAAAAATAGTCCATGCCAGTTCTGAGCAATTCAAATTTAGAGTAAGCAATAAATAATAACAATAATTGATAACAATCAACTCTCCGCCTTGACACTCCAATTTCGTTATCCCAACTATCTTCTAAAAGTTGGTGTCAACTCGAAATTCTAACACAGCTCATGCTCTCCACAACATTTGCACAAAATTCTAAACCCAAATACCTAAAACCGGAAATAATCCTCCATATCTTTTGCAAACATCCAAACTCCTCCAAGCACAACTCCCAATTATTTTATAACATCCAGGAGCGAAATTTCCAACTGCCTTCACAATACCAGACTGTAAATCATAAAAGGTTCCAATTGACCTTTTACAAATAAAACCTCACTGGTTCTTCGCTTTGGACAAGCCTCTCAGCTTCCTAGGTTTTGGAAGGCTCACAGACCTTCTTCATAGGGCTCCTCACTGGTCATCGGCTTTAATCAAGCCTCTCAGTTTCCTACGTAGCCAAGACCTCAGTGGTCTTCAAGGAGGGGCCCCACTGGTCATTCAAAGACACAGGGGCTTCACTCTCCTAATATGCGACAAGCATACTTCAATTTTCATAATGTTGCAGCTGGTCAGTCAACGTAAACCTGCACACACACAGGTCTTCATAAAAGAGACCCCACTGATCTTTTAAAACACTAGGGGCTTCACCTCTTAGTATGCAACTTGCATACTTCATTATATCAACCATTCAACAAAATTCAACAACATTCATACCTGCATCCACCAAAATTACACCCTAAAACTACTATTACACCCTACATAAACACCTAAACCAGATCATATTTTGCAAGGACTTGAACCAAATCTGCCTAACTTTCCCCCGGACTGCAATTTTGTCTTGTTCACAAAATTCTGCACTATGATCTCAAATTCTCTGTGGACTGCTATGACCACATAGATTCTGCTATATTCTTCCGTTTTCTAACCTAAAAGTCAAAATAGGAGACAAAATTCTAAATCTGATTATGCTCAAAATATGGCTAGGACTGAGGATTCGTTATCACGTAGCACATAGTATGCATTATCATTGGGTTTCAAGAACCCGTTGACGTAAGGGCGGTTTCCTAACTATGGAGGCGGTACCAAGGACCGGGTCCAAACTAATGTGTAAATGCATGCATGCTCCTAAAAGCTCATTCTAAGAGTGGGTTAACGGTTGAGGCTAACAGGTGAGTGGCAAGCGGCCTCGCAGTCGAATTACTCCCACGACAACCGCCGGTGTACCAACTCGTCAAAAGGGTTCTTTAGTGGAAGAAAGTACGGGTGCGCATGGGTGCACCTCGCGGATATTTGGAGTGAGAATGCAAGAGGTTCCCAGGAGTGGGGGAAATATGAACGGAATGCTAGTTTATATATGTGCACAAATAAGGGTGTAGTGACATGCTTTTCGTGACACACAACAATCAATTAGATTAACTAAGCATGCTTGCAAATAAACAATAGATGTAATCATACTAATTTCAACATACAAACACAAAAATTAATTAAGTTACGCATACTAGTATCCGCATACAATTCAAACAATACAAAAAAACAAATTCGTGAAAGCCTTATTATTAGAACCATTAAATATTGTCCCCAGTGGAGTCGCCACGCTGTTGAACCCCCCCAAAATACATACAAGTATGCATCGGGTGTAATTTCAAAAAGATGGGACTCCAAAGGGCTTCTTTGGAGTCGCCACCTAATTTAAGGATTATTAGGAACCAAATATTAATTAAAGAGTGCAATTTTATTCCTTATTTTAAAAGAAAAATAAGTTTAGAGATTCTGAGTAAGTGGTTCTATTAAATTCGAAAGAAGGTCCCTAATGGGAGCACTTTCGAAAATCCGCTAAAAGTGGTTAATCCTTCGGTTTTCACGAATTTTGATAAAATAAATAACTTAGAGATTTTAAGAAAATATAGGATAAATAAAGAAAGAAGTAAATAATAAGTAAATAAATAAATAAGTAAATAGATAATAAATAAATAATAAATAATAAATAAATAAATAACTGGATATTTAATAAAATAAGTAAATTGATAAATAAATAATTTAAATATAAATAATGATAAAATAAAGATACAAATTTAATTGAATTTTGATTTGCACTCATTAATTGACAAGCGGTTCCCAATACCTTAAACTAATTGGCGCGTCCCAAAGAAACGGGATAAGCGATTGCCTAAATAATTCTAAACATGCGATAAGATAACAATTTATAGTAAAGCGGCTATCCTACCAAGCTTCTATCATGCAAAGCCCTAGTCCGGTTTTCAGGAAACCTATAACATCGATTCTAACGGGAATAGGGAAAGAAGGAGTTTAGAAAGTAGAACCCGGATATAGCAAACTCAATAATTGAGCCTTTATAGCAATGCATTTAACTTGAGGCCCGAACTCATACCCAAAACGACTCCAATGTCGATAAGCCATCCAAATTTGCAAGTTTTACCAACTCGATCCCGGGGAGTGTGTTTATGCAAAAGAGATAGGAAATAAGGAATTAGTACATCTTCAAGAAAAATACTTTGAAAATTTTTCCAACAAAACTAGGAGAAACATGAATCGGAATCAAACAGTCAACAGAAGCTTAACAAAGTGACGTTAGCACGTCAATTACTCATTTATTTCAGCCAAAAGAAAGATACTTAATGGACCTGACACTTCAAACAAAATAAATGAGACTGAATCCAAAAAGCTTACAGCCAAATACTAGAACACTCAATTTAAATCCCATGAAAACTGGTACGTTTATCAAGAAGTTTACATAGATCGAATTTTCAGATCTTGACCATTAGATGAAGGATGCAGAGAATCAACAGTTCTACTATTTCATTAAAAGGTATAAACATGAACAAATTAATTAGATTTTCAACCCTTTTCCAGTACATTAATCATGAATGTGTGTAATTAGTTTCAAGCATCCACATACCACTTTAAACACCAAATACTTATCTAATAGTAAAATTCTACTACTCGCTCTTGGTTAACTAGCTTAGCACAGGTAAATTAATAGCCCAAGCTTCAACTTAAAAACAAAAACAGAACTACTTCAAACAGGACAAATTACAGAGACTACATTTGATCACACACACACGCGCGCACACACACACACACACACACTGGCGCACAGAAACATACATGCTCACATACACACACTCTGCATAAAAAAAAACAAAAATCTGCATACGCAACCAGGACAACCTGAACTCCCTCATTCCACTACTACCAGACCTCATTATAATTCTCTAACATCAACCCCACATCCTGGAACCACACTAGCTGCCTATAAACCATCCTTACACAAAAAGATCCTCTGCACCACTGCCTTACACCTGCACACACAAACACTTACCTTCACTCCCTCAGTCAAGCAAGAACTATAAGAAAAGCCATGACAAACAAACTACAGGACCCCAACTCACCTTCTGGACCACTCTAGCCCATCCTAAAACATCCTAGACCACTTCACAACTTCCTACAACTACCAAAACAACCTCCACCCACCTCTGCAACCACCAGATACTCACATGGACACTCCCTGAACTTTCAGAGCAAGCAAGGAACCAAAAATAGCCCTCCTCACATCTGCAATAACCTATACACACAAAAACCACCATCTGCACCCATCTTTACATGCACATATACAGCATACACCTACAACCAATCACACACAAATATCACATGCACCCACTAGAAAACTGCAGCATCATACCAGAACTCTCAGTATCCTGAAACAGCCCTACACACTAAACAAACTCTTAGAGAATTGCCTACACACACCCAAGCATCAGAACACACACTCATTGCATACACACATACACTAACCTGAACTCCTCTGACACCTGCACTTCACACCTGCAGGCCTCCCTGGAAAACCATAGCCCCTGCCTGAAAACCAAGCTGAAATAGACTTATATGCTAAACAAGCACAACACCAGCCCTACAACAACCTGGCAGACCCCTATCACATTCCACTCAAACCTGCAAACTCCTGGACAAAGCACATACACATACACACACTATCTGATATACCCTCACAAACTCTTCCCTGACTCCCTTAAACACTTATCTGAACCTGCACACCCACACTATACCACCTGAACTCCCTCACTTAACCGAACACTATAGAACAGCCCCACTAGAGCATTCGCAATTCAGAAACAGAGCAATGAGCACAAACAAACTTAAATATAAGCTGGAAAAGCTAAAGGGAGGAGGAAAACCAGAATTGTGATAAAGTGCATAGCTACTTTATTGAAGAAAACTACAGATCAATGGCACTTTATGAATTTTAAAAGGTAGACAGCTTAATCCAGTTGAAATTCTCTCTTGAAAAGTTGGTTTGGAGCCAGAATACACTAAAGGTTCAAACTTGATTCAAAGCCAAATTCAAAACTGTTCTCTTAACTAGTTTCGCCATTAAATACGTATTCAAGTGACCAAAAACAGAACTTTACATGAAAACACACTGAAAGACTAAAACTTTATGCAAATAAAAACTATCTTGAAACAGTTTCATACCCAAAGTTATCAGCCAACAGATTCATATGTTAACTAGGAACCTATTTGTACACTAATCAACTAAGTACTACAGGCAGATTCAAAGAAAGAAATAAGTTAAGGTAACTTATTACCTTTTGCAGGGCAATGAACGAGGGGCGAGGATCCAAAGCGATGCCACTCGAAACAAACGCGACGACTTAAACACGATACAATAAACAAAACCAATTTGCAGAAACAGTAGCAATGCCTTTTGAGCTAAAAAAAAGTGAAGATAGTTTAAAGTGTATATGCTACCCTATTCTATGTATTTTCTACCTTTTTCTTTTCTCTCTGATGCTCTCTCTAGAACCCCACCCCCCCCCCCCTTAAAATTTTTTGAAAATAACCAATTTATACTAGAGGAGATTAGGGTTTACCTCTTTTTTGAAACTTTGAAAATAGTATCCCTTTTTTTTTTATCAATCCCTTGTGAGATAAGGGTGAGAATGGTAAAAGTTACACCCTTCTCGTCCTTATCTTCAAAGGAATGATCCAATGGCTCGGATTACCTTTGATTCAAAATGAATAGACGAGATAAGTTGCCCGTTGCTGGAATAAGTTAGAAAACGCCAGAATATCACAGCTGGAACAGTGCTACTCATCCAGCAAGGATGCTGTACGGAGAAGATGAACTGGGATTGGGTTTTGTCGTGGGTCATTTGAAGGAACCGGGTCGCGAAGGGGGAAAACGGGTGAGGGGAATTGGGTTTTTCTGAAATGAGGAGGAAATGTTTAGTGCGTGTAATGTATGTGAGAGGTTTGCAGAAGTGAGCTAAAACGCAGGACTAGGAGCACTTTTAGCCCTTATTTAGGATTAATTAAGAATTGAAAGGGTTTTGCATGGGTGAGATAGAAATTAGGCTATGCATTGCAAAATTTGGCCCTTTTCCTCAGAAATTAATTAATTAAATTAAATTTTCAAATTTTCCTTTTAATTAAATAATTAACCATTTAATTAAAATTTCGGGATAAAATTGGGTGTGAACAGTGGTAATTATGAACCCTCGTGCGACAGAGCAGCAAAGGGTATGAGTTCAGGACGCAACAGTCTAGCTTGAGGTTAGCGCTGCCCAAGCCTCGAGAGTTGTGTAACATGCTAATGATCTAATTGTGGAGTCCCCAGCTATACGAGCTCGCAATGGGCAAGGGAGCAGGGCCTTGTGGTTCCCCTAGCTCTCTATGGTGCTTTTATGAGAATCTTGACAGCGCAGATATCGCAACAACCTCCTATTCCCTAGGCAGCTTATCATATCGCCGCAGATGCAGACGTTCGGTCTCAGAGAGCTCCTGTTCTAGTTCTTAATGTTACCGCAGTAATTTATGTTCTGGAGGCAGCATGTGTCATGGCTGTAGTTATTCTGGCTAGTTAGCTAGCCCAGGTAATAGTTCGGTCCGAGTGCCCAAGGGGATTGTATTATTTTATCCGGTTGAACCTTTCGATATTCTCAAGCCATACATTATATAATCCCCGTGAATTTTTTTTTTTAAAAAAAAATAATGTAAGCATATCCTTCAGGCTCTTAGTTATCTCGAGCGGTATGGTGTTGATTATTCTGCTTTCTGGTTTCAGGGTCCAGTCTTGGATTGGTGGATCGCTCATTTATTAGCTAGGCAGGGCTTGCCTAAGCTGACTTGGTGCGAGTTTTCTCGTAAATTCATGGAAAAGTTCCTTTCGTATAGCGAGCGAGATGAAAAGTGTCGCCAGTTTCAGTTGATTAGACAGGGTAGCCTGTCGGTTTCAAAATATGAGATTGAATTCTCTAGGATGGCTAGATATGCACTAGAACGAGTCCATGAGCCTTCCGAGAATGTTCGAAGAGTTATTGATAACCTTTCCCCTTCCTAGAGGTTCTAGATGGCTCGAGAGATTGAGGTCTGGACTTCATTTGATGTTGTTGATGATATTGCTTGGAGGTATGAGGCATACCATAAGTTAGAATAGGAAGAGTCAGAGTAGGAGAACAAGAAATATCGTGGCCCTAGTGGGCAACCATAGTGCCTCTTCTGGCGAGGTAAGAGTTCTGATTATCGTGGGAGGTCACCTGTCAAATTATCTCAGCTTATGGTGCGTGATTCTCAGAGTGCGTAAGTAGTCTATCAAGATCAAACTCAGTCGTTTCTTTATAGCTACCAGTAGTTTGTCCAACATCGATTTTTAGCTAAGTGTTATCATTGTCATGAGTCTATCATCTTTGGAGGAGTTTTCCCTTACTCCAGCAAGTAAGTATGCAGTCGTCCTTTCTCTCGTCATCAGGCACCTGCACAGTCGCAGGGGATTTCATTTAAACCTTAATCAGCCAGAGAAATGTCACCGTCCAGTAGAGGTCGAGAGCGTGGTGGTTGTGGTTCTTCTGAGTACGTCTGGCGGGATGCTGAGGTATCCGAGGTAGTTAACCCGAGTATTTTTTCATCCCTTATATGTGAGCAAGATTTGATTCTTCTGACTAATCTGGAATTTGTTTATCTTATCATGTTTCCATGGTTTCCCGGTATGTCGTTTCTATTAAGAATATGCTGCGGTAGAGGGGTGAGCTTCTGGGATGATTTATTCCTGGCATGTGGGAGACCCTACTAGTTTATCTAGTTAAAATGTGAGATATTTGGGAGTGAGTGTCAGTATTGTCTACTTGGCATCTTGTTGTGCCACCTTTTGTTATTATGTCAAGTCAGTTTACCTCTCTCTTTGGGATTCAGTATTGGTAGGATGATGTGATTCTTATTCGTCACCATCAGAAAGTGTCATTATTTCTTCTGGTGTAAAGTGATTAGTAAGTAATATTCGATCTACGTGTCTCCTCTTGGTTCGAGACGCTAGTAGAGTCATGTTATTCTACGAGCTTGTCTCGACTATAAAAAGGTTCTTTGGTAAATTTTCGGGGTTTCCCTTGTTATTGGAAGGTTAAATTGGTATGTATGTTGTTCCATAAAAATTCATTTAATGTCTATTTCTTCAATTGCGATTCTTTTGTTAGCCTGACTAGGAAGTAGTCTAGCTGAGGTAGCTAAGTAAATAAGAAGATAAACTTCTCGAAGCTCTAATTATTCCTATCCTCAGTTCATTGCCATCTATTCTTCTTCCGGCACTAGTGAGCTTGGGCGGTTAGTAGCCGCTTGTGATGTTCCTTGTGTTGAGCCAGAGTGCATGTCAAGGTAGTCGGGTAAGCACATTGTTGTATTTTAAGGCTACCAAGGGTAATGAGAAGCGTCATTGACCCCTGAGTTGTTCCATCAGTCAGTGGTGCTTACAGCAAAGGCATGGAGTTGTGAACTCGAGTAGCAGATGTTTGGCAACTCGAGAGGGTAATTTGGTAGCTCAGGTCTGAGCCGCATTCTGTTTTTAGCTATATCTTCCTTAGTCTGGTAGACTGTGCGAGGATGGCTATTTCTGTTCAAGTTAGCTGTATGAGTTAATGCTCTAAGTGGAGGAGTCTTTCTCCAATACTGAATGCTAATATTAAATCTCTAAGGTGTTGCTGAAGCGTAAGCTAATTCTTTGTTTTATCGATCTGTTCTATATCGAAAAGTATATCGAGGAGGCGATTCATCGTTGAAACTATGTTAATCCATTCAGAGTTCCATATATCTTTGTTCCGACAATGTAGAACTCTCCCCTCATGATCGAGGAAAGGCCAGTTTAGTCAGAATAATCTGGGCGGTGGTATTATGATATTATCCAACTATAGTTTTATCCAAGAGTTTGATGTGCGCGTTATAATTCTGATTCTGTAATCATAAGATAATGTCCGTGGAGTAGTTTATGAAGGTCGTGCAAGTTCTCTTGTTATCTGTGTGAATATGCTTTAGACTCAAGTTCGTTCAAGGACGAACGAGAGTCTAAGTGGAGGAGAATGAAACGACCTTAGGCAGTCGTTTCGGGAATTAGGACTCCGATTTGCGTGCTGATAATTTTAAAATCTTTGTAAAATCTATTAGGACCTGTCTGTAAAATTTGAGCTAAATCAGACTTCGTTTGGTAGGTAACGGAAGAAGGTTTCAGTTTCCGTTGTCGGTAAATATTAAATAGAGATTTTCGAGCTTGATTTTGGCGAATAAGCTCCGATTCAAAATCTGAAAGCGTTGTTATGTTCGTATGCTCATTTGTGACATGTATGAATTTTTGAAGTAAATTTCGAGGTTGTTCGGCTGGTTTCGGCTAAAATTCCAAAAATTAATAATTTGATCTTTTTCTGTTTAATTCGCATCTTGAGTTTTGGAAATCTGATTTGAGATCCACCTTAGCGAGTATGTTATATATATTTTGTATAACTTTTTTGAGAAATTTGGAATTATTTCAAATTTAGTAAGGTTCCGTTTTAATTTTTGTCACGATATGAAATTTTCAAAAGAAAAAAAAAGGGAAGGAAGAGAATAAAATGGGAAGGCGGTGGTTGCCATAAAATCCCTTAAAGCTTAGCTAAACTTAGAACAGAAACATGAGACAAGAAACAGAAACATGGAAAATAAGAGAAAAATGCCAGAAAATGAGAAAAGAGCCGGAGAAAGATAGAATTTTCACCCCGAAACATTCAGGTAATGATCTTAATGCATTATTTTAGTTTATTACGTGTGTTTGAATATATTTTAACGGTAAAAATCGGGATATTAGACATCGTTCTAATAAGTTAAATTGATAGTTTAAAGGGTAATTGGACCCCGATAATGGAATTGATTATATATTCGTACTCAGGGAGTTATGGAAAATCCATAAATGTAATTTATTTAGGGTTTGGTTATGTGACTTTGAACCCTGTACATAGGTCTGTCCTGCGTATTGCGTATTGCGTATGCGAATAGGGTATCAGGTTCCTGACCTGATTGCCCTAAGATGTAGGGAATGAAGCCTTTAGTCTAATTTGATATATTTTCTACTTATTGAATAAGTAGGATCGTTTGGTAGTGAATCCAAAGGATAAAGCGGTCGTTGAGTAGCACTTTGAAATAAGGTAAGTGATTATATCCATTTCTTTGGAGGCATTTGGCTTTGTGGATTTTCTACCACGTGTTCCTTACGTGTGTAGCTGCCGATAGGCGTACTCATTACGCCTTAGCTTTGAATTTACATTGTATATTATATGTTATGTCCTATTGTTGGTATTGCATTGAGTATCTGAGCATTATACTCTGGTTGTCATCATTGCATACACTTCCCGGTAATCGATGAGAGTCCCGAGCCAGTGAAGGGTCATCATTGTATATACTTCCCGGTAACCGATGAGTGCCCTGAGCCGGTGAAGGGTCATCATTGCATATACTTCCCGATAATCGATGTGAGTCCCGAGCCGGTGAAGGGTCATCATTGCATATACTTCTCGGTAATCGATGAGAGTCCCGAGCCGATGAAGGGTCATCATTGGATATACTTCCCGATAATCGATGAGAGTCCCGAGCCGGTGAAGGGTCATCATTGCATATACTTCCCGGTAATCGATGAGAGTCCATGCAATGCCAACAATAGGACATAACATATAATATACAATGTAAATTCAAAGCTATGGCGTAATGAATACGCCTATCGGCAGCTACACACGTAAGGAACACGTGGTAGAAAATCCACAAGGCCAAATGCCTCCAAAGAAATGAATATAATCACTTTCTTTATTTCAAAGTGATACTCAACGACCGCTTTATCCTTTGAATTCACTGCCAAACGATCCTGCTTATTCAATAAACAGAAAATATATCAAGTTAGGCTAAAGGCTTCATTCCCTACATCTTAGGGCAATCCGGTTAGGAACCTGATACCCTATTCGCATACGCAATACTCAATACGCAGGCCAGACCTATGTACAGGGTTCAAAGTCACATAACCAAACCCTAAATAAATTACATTTATGGGTTGCCCATAACTCCCTGAGTACCGATATATAATCAATTCCATTATCGGGGTCCAATTACCCTTTAAACTATCAATTTAACTTATTAGAACGATGTCTAATATCCCAATTTTTACCGTTAAAATATATTCAAACACACGTAATAAACTAAAATAATACATTAAGATCATTACCTGAATGTTTCGGGGTGAAAATTCTATCTTTCTCCAGCTTTTTTCTCATTTTCTGGCATTTTTCTCTTATTTTTTATGTTTCTATTTCTCATCTCATGTTTCTGTTCTAAGTTTAGCTAAGATTTAAGGGATTTTATGGTAGCCACCGCCTTCCCATTTTATTTTCTCTTCCTTTCCTTTTTTTTTTTCTTTTGAAAATTTCATATCGTGACAAAAATTAAAACGGAACCTTACGAAATTCAAAATAATTCCAAATTTCTCAAACAAGTTATACAAAAAATATATAACATACTCGCTAAGGCGGATCTCAAATCGGATTTCCGAAACTGAAGATGCAAATTAAATGGAAATAGATCAAATTATTAATTTTCGAAATTTTAGCCGAAATCAGTCGAACAACCTCGAAATTCACTTCAAAAATTCACACATGTCACAAATGACCATACGAACATAGCAATGCTTTCAGATTTTGAATTGGAGCTTATTCGCCAAAATCGAGCTCGAAAATATCTGTTTAATATTTACCGACAACGGAAACTGAAACCTTCTTTCGATACCTACCAAACGAAGTCTGATTTAGCTCAAATTTTACAGACAGGTTCTAATAGATCTTACGAAGATTTTAAAATTATCAGCATACAAATCGGAGTCCTAATTCCCGAAACGACTACCTAAGGTCGTTTCATTCTCCTCCACTTAGACTCTCGTTCGTCCTCGAATGAGCTTGAGTCTAAAGCATATTCACACAGATAACAAGAGAAGCCGATGAAGGGTCATCATTGCATATACTTCCCGATAATTGATGAGAGTTCCGAGCCGGTGAAGGGTCATCATTGCATATACTTCCCGGTAATCGATGAGAGCCCCGAGCCGGTGAAGGGTCATCATTGCATATATTTACCGGTAATCGATGAGAGTCCTGAGCCGGTGAAGGGTCATCATTGCATATACTTCTCGGTAATCGATGAGTGTCCCGAGCCGGTGAAGGGTCATTATTGCATATATCTCCTGGTAGACGATGAGAGTCTTGCGCCGGAGATAGGTATCAGGCATATGTGACTGCATTGCATGGTACCGCATTCATCCCATCTCATTGCACCGGATACTGACTATTGTGTGTATTGTGTTGTGTTTTATGTATGCAGTATGTATACCATGTTGTGGACATATCTCAGTTTGCCTATATATTTCTGGCTCGTATCCTGGGTTGCACGCCGCAACAGTTTAAATACATGGATCAGCTTGCACGCCTCAACAGTATAAATACATAGATCGGGTTGCACGCCGCAACAGTATAAATATGTGGATCGGGTTTGCACGCCGCAGTAGTATAAAATATGTGGATTGGGTTGCACGCCGCAACAGTATAAATATGTGGATCGGGTTGCATGCCGCAACAGTATGAATATATAGATCGGGTTGCATGCCGTGACAGTATGAATATATGGATCGGGTTGCACACCGCGACAGTATGAATATATGGATCGAGTTGCACGCCGCGACAGTATGTATTTCGTTCTTGTTGATATGTTCGGGATATTTAAAAACCTATATGTTTTATCTATCTTATGTCCCTGGTTGTTTATGAGTTTATGATTCCATACGTGTTTCCAGTTATTATCTGGCTCAGCCTTTTTATAATTTAAATAAGAGAAATTTAGTTTATCTGTTTCTTTTCTCTTTGGCTAGCTATCCTATTATTTGAGGTGGCTAGTCTGCCCCACTTATTGAGTCTCTTTGACTCACCCTTGTTTGTTGTTTGATTTTTGTCTATCTATTTCGTTTCGGCAGGTTCGCTCCAAGATTGAGTTCGCCACGTTGTGAAGGAGCGAAGACAACTTCAGCTTTTAGGGTGAGCCAGCTTTTATTCAGGATGGCCACCAATTTTATATTTATTATTTCAGTTGTATTTTGCTCCCTTCAGGAGGTATCTGTCTTCTTTTGTACTCTTAGATGTCTAGTCTGGATAGCCCTAAACCTAGTATGTTGGGTAGTTAGCTGTAATTTCTTTTGTACAGCTTAGAGGTATCAGTATATCAGTTTTTTTAAGTCATGTTCTTATTTATGAGTTGGATTTATATTTATTTTCCTAATTCAGTTGTTAAGGGTTCGCCCGACGGGTCTAGGGGAGGATGTCAGGTGCCTGCACGGCCTAGCCGAAAATTCGGGTCGTATTAGCTTTCTCCCGACCACGCCAATTGAATATGAACGTCGTGCAACAACTTGGTTTGGCTTCGTGTCATCGGCTTCGATGAATTGAACACTTGATCAGCACGTGTTAGGGCTGCATCAACTGACTAAATGACTAGATTTTCCTGAAATGCTAGCTAAGCTAATCATCTTAGTTCCCTTCAATTAAATCAATAAGCCTGCATAGGACCATAGCTTATGATCTTGTTTGGTATTTGATTAGCAATAAAACAATAGGTATGTTTCTGGTTTTTTTAAAAACCCCTCTGTACTTTGCGCCGAGCCTACACTCATGTCCATCTAGGACTTGAAGAGATTTTATATAAAGCACAAGTGATTGAATTATTTAAATACAAGAAATATGAGAGCAGGCAGATAGATCATTCAATTACTCAAGAGATTTTAGAATATAGCAAAAGAGATCATTCAATTACATAAAGCTCAAGAGATCATTCTTTAAACACAAAGATTTGAGAATAAAATAGAAGAGATCACTCACTAACTTAAGAGGATATTAAAATATAACGTAAGAGATGTCAAGCAGTAAATTCTTGTTCCTCGGTTAACAACGTATCCTTTGCACCATCCTCCTCTAACTCGTTACCATTATCATATTGTTGCCTAAGATTATATGGCTACCATTAATATAGGTTTTCGAAAGAGATAATATGTATATTATCGTCGTCATCTCTTATGAACAAGAGTGTGATATCTTATAATATATGTTGGATTTCTCATGTTGTATATATTTGTCTCCCTCAATTAATTTCATGACTTTTTTTAAAATAAAGCGTAACATACTCTACCATACTTTCAATTATAAACTTAATTTCCATTTAGCCTAACTAAAAAAATTTGATAACTTATCATAATGAGAAATAATTTAATTTCTATTTATACATCTTAAACTCAATTAAATAATTTATAGCTATAAATATCTATTGCTTTAGAATATAAGCAAAAAACTCATTCTTTTATAAATTTTGTGGCCAATTAAACATCATCACACGAGGTCTCTTATGAACTAGAGTGTTATCTCTTATGATATACTCCTATATTGGATCTCTCACATTGTATCTAATTGCTTCCCTTTGTTTTTCTGTTGTTTTAAATTAGAGCGTAATTAATTTTCAAATAATTTTTTAAATGAGTAAGTTCATATTTGTGCGATGAATGACTGCTTGACATCATCTTCATCTTTTCCAAACAAAATTGTGATCTCTTACGATATATGTCATCTATCACTTTGTATATAATTGCCTTGCTTGATTTTTTTTTTAAAAAAAAAAAAATTAGAGCACTACTAATTTTAAAATACTTTCAAATTTATTAAATAGAGTGACGATTTAAGGTCGCCTAAGATATTTGGGTACTATTTAAGAGATCTCACAATATAACAAAAGAGATTATCTACGTAAAAATACAAGAAATAAATAACTCTAAACATAAGAAATACAATAACAAAGCAAAAGAGATCACTTCTGAGATTAGAATATAGTTAATAACAAAGCAAAAGAGATCACTCGGTAATATAGCGAAAGAGATTTGGTAAAGCACATCATCAATCCAGTAATAAGGTAAAAATTTTCTTTTCAAAGCGGATAGGTTTTGTAGCATAAGTAAATTCAACAATCTATATCAATGTACAGATGCAAGGATCAAAGATAGAGTCATCAATAGTACAATATATGTGTTTAACCGTATTTTCGTTTATTAGGTTAATTCACAATTAAATTTGTAAAGCGGAGTCACGATCAATAAGTAAGATTAAGTGCTTAATGTGAGCAGAAATAAATGTGCATGGAGAATGTAAGGGAAGTAAATGCTCAAAGTAAATGATTGTAATAAAGGTAAGGAAATAACGACACAATTAATGCAGCGTAATAAATGTAAATTGAATAGGAGGAACCGTATTCAGGTCGCGCAGATCTGATTAAATTCCTTCCTCGTACTCTTTACGATATTTGAACAGTAGAGTAATAAATGAGATCGTTTGATTATAAGCAAAAGTAATCAGTATAGGCAGGAGATAAGAATTTTGTATATTGATAACTGGAATACAGATGGGTGCTTAGAGAGAATAAAATTCGATACAATGCTTGTGACTTGAATTACAATATATAGATGACTCAAAACGTCTGTTCGCGAGCAGTTGTAACCCCTCAGGCGAGCAGTTACACTACTTAAAGATAAGGCTTCTATTTTGAATGGGTTTGATGGGGAGTTGCGTCTGTTCTAGCCGCTGCAACTGTTCATCTGCCCGTGGTAACTGTTCATCCTTGGTTTTATCCGTTATCTTCACGCCTCCTCATAGCCACGTGTCGCCCATACGTCGTCCTACGTGGACGCTTAGTCATCAACTTTGGTGACGACGGATTTAACCCAATACAGATAGTCCCCGCACTTCTCGAGCAGACAATCTGGTCGAGGAGTGGAAAACGAATCTTGAGCGGGAAAGGACCCTTTTGAATTTTCCCCAGATGACGCACTTGAGTCTTTACTGGCGACTGCCCGTTGAGTTGAACATCATCCCATCAGTGTATAAGCATTAAATGCTTTCTTGAGGGCTTTTGATTTAACTGGCATCCTATTAGTGCAGGCATTAAATGCTTTGCTAAAGACAAAACGTGCAAGCTGTCGATTCCGCTCTGCTTTTTACTGAAAAGTGGCTGTTGCGTGTTCCGAGACTGCAGGAATGATGATTGTACTGCGCCTACTCACGTCTCACACGTTCCAAGGTGAAAAACCGTCGTTTTTATCATTTTATATTCTAGTGGCTGAGTTTATCTCTTGCGCGAACGCTTGACACGTGTAGACGCGGGTCGGGTCTGGTTAACCCTATAAATACGACTTTCACTTAACTTGAGAACTTTTTACTTCGTTCCAAATTTCATTCGTATCTTCAGAGTTTCAAAACACCCTTCTAAAACCTTCTAAAAACACAAAAACTCAGCCAATCTCTCAACTTAAATGTCTCCAAAAGCTAAGAAAAGCTTGAACATGGACGCCGCAGCTAGTACTTCTTCAGCGGCGGGCAGTCAATCCACAAGTGCTTCCACCTCTGTTGCCGACGTAATCCCAAAACTTTGGGGGAGCCTCGAAAATGATTGTTCGATTAGCCCTTCCAGTCACTATGGCAATATAAGGTCGTGGCCCTCAAGCCGTTTTAAGAGTTCAATCACCCCTGACCTTTTGCCTAGGGTTAGGACAGATTGTGGCTGGGAGGACGACATTATGGTTACTTGCCCCTTTCCAACAGAGAACATTACTTCTGTGAGGCCTGGATGGACGGCCGTATCTACATATCCATTCACAATAGGCCATTCGCTCCCGCTTCATCCCGTTATAGAGGACATCTGTAAATACTACCTGATCTGCCCGGGGCAGTTGTGCCCAAGCGTTTATAGGATTATTTCTCTGCTGCAGTGGTTCGCCGATGAGACTGAGCAGGATTTTGAGTTTAAACATTTTATTGCTCTGTACAGCCTTCAGGTTGCTAGGGACGGGTATGTCAATGCCCGTATGAGGGGAAGAAAAGCTCTGGTGAGCAATTCTGGAGACTCAGGGGACAGGGGTTGGATGCATAGGTACGTTTATGTGGCGTCCAAACTCTTTACCCGCAATGACAAAACCAACCTCCGCGAGGTGTGGAACAAAACTCGTAAGTCCCCGAGTTATTCACGCAAAGTACTTTTTGAATTATGTTTTTGCATTCTCTGATTTTTCTCTTTGTTAGGCAGCCGACAAGATTCCCTATGACGGTTTGATTTCTGAGAGGGAGTTGACTGCTTGGGTCGAGCCTATCTTGGCAGGCTTTACCTATGAGCAGAGGCAGTGGCCTCACTATGCCACTAAAAAGAGTTTGTCGAATCCTAGTACTCATGGTAAGTTGGTAACCTGAATTATTGTCGATTTAAGGGAAATTTTTTGTAGTATTAATGTAACTTTATTCCCAGGTCTGGGCACCAGCGGTGATTACTTCCCTGCTCCTCCTCCTGTGGAATAGACCATTGATCCCAGGGATGAGATCAACGAGGAGGCAGCTGCCATCCTCCAGACTGCTGCGGCTGTGAAAGCCAGGGAAGGAGGTGAGGAGGTTCTTGCGAGTCTGAAGAGGAAACAAACTGACTCTGAAAAGAGTAATCCTAAGAAGAAGAAAAGGACTGCTCGCAAGACCCCTCAGTCTTCTGAGAAAACGGTCGAGGCCGCCGTTGCTGCCGCTGAAACGCCCAAGGCTGGGCGAGAGAGTGTTAAAAGCTCGGCGGCTGCCCCTGAATCCGCTGAACCTGAATTGGTAGTCCTTTCAGATTCAGAGGCGCCCGAGGTGAGCTTAACTCAGAAGAAGAGGGCACCTTCTCGTGGCGATCAGAGGAAGGAAGTGGAGACCTCTTCCTATGCTTTCGAGGAGAGTCCTCGAGTTGAGGAGAAGGAAGGAGGCAAGGCTGGGGAGATAGGGGAAGAAAGAGTGCACGAAAGTTTTGCATTCTTTCCTGAGGGAGAGCCTGTGCGGGCTGATGGTCAACAAGGCGAGCCTGAGCAGGCTGGCCACAGGCGCCCAGGCAAAGAGCCGATGAGAGAGGAAGATGAGGAGAAGGGCGAGGAGAAGGAGGAGGAGGTTGATGATCGGAGGAAGCCTGGGAGAGAGGCTGAACCCCAGGTTTTTTATTACAAGGATATGATGAAATTGGCTGCTGACGGGGTGGCGCCAGTTTATCTGCAAGAGTGCGATACTTTGGGCCTCGACGAGTCAGGGGACGTCGAGGTCTCTCGCACTAAGCTGACTAGGAGAGTATCCTTGGGAGGATCGGTTGGGGCGTACTCTGTTAAAGGTATTCGCCACAAATTTGGCCCCAACTATCCTTCTGAACAGGCGAGGGAGCCCAGGCCGTGCGAGAGGGAGTGTGACTTTATCATTCCTCCAGGCACAGATTTTCTGTCGAAACCTGGCCATTTGGTCAAGGTGACGTCCAACCTGATTGGCCCTCGCGAGGAGTGGAACATGCGCAGCATGAACGACGAGCAGTTGGCTTATGCCATTGCTGAAGACACTGCTCGGGTAATGTTTCCTTCTTCACTCCCTTTATCTTTTATTAACAATATTAATTCTAATTACTTGCGTATTTTTACTTGTTGCCAGGCGGGTATGATGGCTGCCGAGCTCATGCTCCGCTCCAGATTGAACAATCAGGATCAAGTTCTTAGCCTGAAGAAAGACCTTTTGGAGGCTCTTCACGCCATCCAGGCCTTGGAAGAGGAGAAGCAAGCTCTGGTCAAAGAGAAGCGGGTCCTGGAGGGGAAGCGTGGCTTTTACGAGGACAAGATAGACAGGTTGGAGAAATCCAACACTGAAGCTAACGACAAGATAAGCGCACTCCTCTAGGAGAGGGACCGTCTTTTAGACGAGAAGGAAAGATTTACGCTGTCTTTTGAAGAGCTAAAGGCCAAGATGGATGAGCAAGGACGTCAAATCTCCCAACTCGCCCATGAGCTTAACTTGAAAGAATTCACCTTGGAAAGCATCCGCAGCGCTTCTGATCTAATGCTGAGGGATTTAAACAAGGCTGAGGCTGAATCTCGGGCTGCTCGAGGGGAGCTCCAAGAGGCTAAGGATCGGGCTGAGGAGTCTGCGAGGACTCAAGCGCAACTATCGAGGGACTTGGCGAATTTGAGGGATCGCTATACGATCGAATCTAAACTGGAAACCCTTGAGGCCAAGAAGAAGCTGCTCATTCAACTGCAACGCGGCCAAGTCAGCGTCGACTCAGTCCTTGATCAGACCATAGCGGCCATCATCGGCGTTAAGCAAGCCCTGGGCATGGAGGTGGGGGCTGACGATGATGGTGATGACGAAGAGGACGGTGAGGGCAGTGATGACAATGAAGATGAGGATTTGGGTGGGGATCCGACTGATGAAGTTAGTGCATCAGGTCGAGATCCTGGCCCAAATGATGATTAAAGCCTCATCTGGTCCTCCTTGTAAATTTTTACTGATTGTTGTCAGCTTTTGAACACTTATGAATGAATGTATATTTTGACTGTTTCTTTGTCTGACCCAGCAAGGCTTGGTGATCATTTTTGATCTCAAGTCTCGCTCGTATGAATGATGTTGATATCTGTTATTCGATAAGGTTTTCAGAAGTCAGAATTATATTTCAAATCCTAGTGTCTGAGTTCCCTTTTAGGTGTTAATCTGCGCAGATGTACGAAATAAACTTCGATCTCAACTAGGTTAAGTTGTCCTTAGTTAAGATGAATGAAGTCAGGTTTCCTTGGCTAGACAAGACTAGGCCGTTTAGGTAGACTGAAGTGTGGCCGTATAAGATGGCCTTGCGATAAACTTTGCTTATCATATTTGAAATTTGAAATTTTTCGCAGAAAAATTTTGTTAGTTGAGTTCTACCCTGTTATTTCTATTGAAAAAAGGATGAGTAACCCAACGACCAAGACACAGGATTGTTTGGCCGTAATGTTATAGAATTTGGGCGAATACTTGGCCGCAAAATATAAAAAACAACATAGTACAAGTAAAACAGTTCTATTGAACTTACTTGATTCTGTTCCAATTGGCAAATGATTATGACCTTGCTCTGCTCGAAGATCACTCATGTTTAGCCGGGACTTTTGGCCTACTGGGGCCCTCGCCGCCCCCCTGTTTTTATGTTGAAATTTCGTGATTTCAGACATAAAAAGACAATGGGTGAGACGCTGAATCAAGGAACACATATAACCACAAGAGGAGTGTGTCCGTTGTGGGACTTGAACCCACAGCTGCGAAGTACGAGGACTTCGAGCTCTACCAGTTGAGCTAAACGGATCTGGTCTTTTTAAGACCGTTAGTACCATTTAGACAGAGATAAGAAAATAACTCAAAAGAAAGCGATAACAAACAAAGAATGGATAGAGACACTAACCCACGTACCACTCAGAAGTAGTACCTCTTTAGATGAGTTACGTTCCAACTGCTAGGTAGAAGCGACCCATCTGGCCGTGCCAAACGATATGAGCCCTTGCCAACGGATGCAACCACCTTGTAGGGACTTTCCCAGTTTGGACCAAGTTTTCCGACGTTTGCTTCTTGCGTATTCTGGGAAACTCTACGCAATACAAAGTCCCCGACTTCAAAATTACGCAGCCTAAGTCCCCGATTATAATATTGTTCTATCCTTTCCTTCTGAGCTACTACTCGTATAAGGGCTAATTCTCTTCGTTCCTCTAGGAAATCCAACTCCTCGGAGAGGTTGACTGAATTAGACTCTTCGGTTGCATGAGCATATCGCAGACTTGGCTCGCCGATTTCAACTGGAATCAATGCATCAGAACCATACACTAAGGAATAAGGCGTCTCCCCGGTGCTCATTTTTGTAGTTGTTCTATATGCCCAAAGAACCCCGGGGAGCTCTTCTACCCAACACCCTTTGGCTTGCTCGAGGCGCTTTTTGAAAGAGTCCACTATTATCTTGTTGGTCGACTCTGCCTGCCCGTTCGCCACTGGGTGGTATGGGGACGAAGTGATCCTCTTGATATGCAAATCCTCAAGGAACCTTGTGACCTTCTGACCAACGAACTGCGGACCATTGTCCATTACAATCTCTTTGGGTGCGCCAAAGCGACAAATGACATAACGCCAAAGGAAGTCAATTACTTCCGTCTGACGTATCTTTGAATATGCTGCAGCTTCGACCCACTTTGTAAAATAATCAGTAATAATTAACAAGAAGCGTACCCCTCTAGGTGCAGCGGGTAGTGGCCCAACAATGTCCATCCCCCATTTCATAAACGGCCACGGGGAGATGATTGAGTGCAAGGGTTCTGCTGGTTGATGGAGGAGATGTGCAAACCTTTGGCACTTGTCACATTTCTTGACAAACTCGTTGGTATCTTTTTCCATTTTGTCCCAATAATAGCCTGCTCGTATAAGCTTTCGCGCAAGCGCCTTGCCTCCCAAGTGGTTTCCACAGCAACCCTCGTGAACTTCTCTCATCACATACTCAGTTTGGCTGGGACCCAGACACTTGGCGAGTGGGCCTGCAAAAGTCTTACGATAGAGGATATCATCCAAAATTGTATACCTGGCAGCTTTTATTTTCAGTTTTCGAGCAGCTTTAGCGTCTGACGGCAGGGTTCCATGCAGTATGTAATTGATTATCTCATTCCTCCAATCCCAAGTCAGACTGGTTGTGTTAACCTCCATTGCATCCTTATCTATTGTTGTGCGCAGAAGATGAGCCACGGCCACCGAACCTGTTGCTCCAATTTCTGCCACTGAACCCAAATTTGCTAGGGCGTCAGCTTCGTGATTCTCTTCTCGTGGGATCTGTGTGGCTTCCCAGTTGTCGAATTGCGCTAGCAAACCTGTGACTCGGGCAAGATACCTTTGCATACGAGACTCCCTTGCTACGAAGCCACCATTTATTTGATTGACAACCAAGGCAGAATCACTCTTAAGGTGGATTCTGTCTGCTCCATACTCTCGAGCCAATTTTAACCCTGCAATCACGGCCTCATACTCGGCCTCATTATTTGTAATAAAAGGACATTTTATGGCCTGTCTAATAGTCTCCCCCGAGGGAGTGGTAAGGACCAACCCTAGACCTGACCCTTTAACACTTGAGGACCCGTCAGTGTATAAGATCCATGTCCCTGACTCGGTTCCGGCGAAGAGGACCGCCTCACGTTGAGCATCAGGGTACATAGTGGCACTAAAATCCGCAATAAAATCTGCTAAGGCCTGAGATTTTATGGCTACCCGGGGTTGATAAGATATATCAAATTCACTTAATTCTACAGCCCATTTTACTAACCTGCCTGAGAACTCAGGTTTATGCAAGATATTCCGCAAAGGGAAGGTAGTAACTACAGCTATTGAGTGACTTTGAAAATAAGGTCTTAGTTTACGGGCAGCTATTACCAAGGCCAGTGCTAATTTTTCCAAAGGTTGATAGCGCGTCTCAGCATCTAATAAGGATTTGCTAATGTAATAAATTGGGAGTTGCTTACCTTTGTCTTCTCGAACCAGCACTGCACTTACCGCAGATTCAGACACGGCCAAGTAGAGTAATAATTGTTCACCTGGCTGGGGCGTTGAAAGCAAAGGAGGGTTTGACAGGTACCGCTTCAAATCCTTAAGCGCCTGCTGACATTCAGGGGTCCAATCGAATTCCTTGTTCTGCTTTAACACGTCGAAGAAGCTCTTGCACCGATCAGATGATCGAGAAATGAACCTCCTCAGCGCAGCTACTCTCCCAGTTAGCCGCATTACGTCTTTTCTGTTAAGAAGTACGTCGGGGATGGCTTCTATAGCTTTTATCTGGGCGGGGTTTACCTCGATCCCTCGCTGGGAGACGATGAAACCGAGGAATTTCCCTGAACCCACTCCAAATGCGCATTTCTCCGGGTTGAGTTTCATGTTGTATTGGTCCAGGATTCGAAAGGCCTCCCTCAAATGCGTTAAGTGATCTTCTGCCCGTTTGGACTTGATCAGCATGTCGTCGATGTAGACCTCCATGGTCTTCCCAATGTGGTCGTGAAACATCCGATTGACTAATCGTTGGTAAGTCGCACCTGCATTTTTAAGTCCAAAAGGCATTACTTTATAGCAATACGTACCTCGGCAAGTAATGACGGAAGTTTTCTCCTGGTCGTTGGGATCCATTAAGATCTGGTTGTAGCCTGAATATGCGTCCAGGAATGTAAGCACTTCGTGCCCGGCCGTCGCATCGATCAGCTGGTCAATCTGGGGTAGTGGGTAAGAATCTTTAGGGCAGGCTTTATTCAGATCAGTGAAGTCGATGCAGACCCTCCACTTGCCGTTCTTTTTCGCCACTACGACCACATTGGCCAGCCAATCTGGATACTTGACTTCTCGGACGGAGCCAATCTTGAGCAAGCGGTCAACTTCGTCATTTATGATCTGATTCCTGAATGCTCCTTGTTGGCGCTTCTTTTGCTTTACCGGGCGATGATACGGATCCACGTTCAACCTATGACAAATAATCTCCGGAGAGATTCCTGTCATATCTGCGTGTGACCACGCAAAAGTGGTGTGCTGCTCCTTGAGGAAGTGCAAGATATCCTTGCGTAAGTCCTTGTTTATCTCTGCTCCCAAATATACTTTTCTTTCGGGCATGCTGTCGAAAAGTTCTTCTGGTACTAAAGCTTCAATAGTTGGCGCGTACTCTCCTCGCGCGTCCAATTTTGATAGGAATTCCGGGACCTGGTAGTCTGATGTTTCGTCGTTTGGCTCTGATCCCGGGTTCTTTGATTGCTATTTTGCCTCCTCGGGGAATTTGACTGCAACTGAGTAGCAATCTCTAGCGCAGCGCTGCTCTCCCCGAACTTCCCGTATCCCCCATTCTGAAGGGAATTTCATCACTTGGTGATATGTTGATGGGACTGCTTGCATATCGTGTATCCATGGCCTCCCAAGGATTATGTTGTAGGCCATGTCCCCATCAACGACATGAAATGTTGTTCGTCTCTTGACGCCTTCGACCAGAGTCGTCAGAGTAATTTCCCCTAACGTCTTCTCGCTGGAGTTGTTAAATCCTGAGAGAACACGAGAAATTGGTATGATCTTGTCGTATAGCTTCAATTCCTGCACGACTCGAGATAATATAATGTTTGCTGAACTGCCTGGATCGACGAGTACTCTCTTGACATCGAACTCCTCCACTCGCAATGTAATCACCAAAGCATCCATGTGAGGGAACTGCAAGCCATCTGCATCTGTTTCTTCAAAAGTTATTGTATCCTCGAGTCGTGGCCGTTTGGTCTTTGTAATTGACACTTTGGCGTATTTCTTTGCTGTATACGTGACTGCATCAACCTCAATACCACCAGAGATGACGTTTACTGTCATTTTTGGGGATGATGCTCGGGGAGGCTCTGATCTACTTTGCTGGGCCTTTGCGTGTGTTTGCTTCCCTTTCTCTGTCAAGTACTCCTTGAGGTAGCCCTGTTTCAATAAATTAGCGACCTCGTACCTTAGAGCCTTGCAGTCATCCGTTGTGTGGCCGTGATCGCGATGAAATTCGCACCACAAGTTTTTGCTGCGCTTGCTGGGGTCACCCTTCATATCTTTAGGCCATTTGACTTTTTCGCTCATCCCTTCAAGCACTGCCACAAGCTCCACCGCTCCGATACTGAAAACGGGCAGGGTTGGAAGTCCACTAGAGGTTGAAGCGGAATCATTGCCCCCTGCGAGGCCTTTGTTGTTGCGACCACGTCCGTTTGAGTTGTTGCGTGATCGATTGGGATACGGCTCGTGCCGTATGTCTGGTTTTTCTGTTTCGACCTTTCCCCCAGAGCCGCTGGTGCGAGCTTGGCTCCGTCCCCGGGCACCTGTGCCAATTAATTTATCTTCGTCTATACGTACCTTTGAATTATAACGATTGTAGACATCCGACCAGTTCGCCGCAGGGTATTCCCGCAAGGATTCATACAATCGTCTGGTCGCTTCAGAACTCTTGACGTCCAAGCTGTTAGTAAATGCAATAGCCGCCCATCGATCTGGAACTTTGGGTAGCAACATGCGTTCATGCTGAAAGCGATCCACGTATTTCTGGAGAGACTCCCCGGGCAGTTGTTTGATTTCAAAGATGTCTTCAACTCGTGTTTCCGTTTTCTGAGCGCCTGTGTGTGCTTTGACAAATAACTCTGCCATCTCGGCAAAGGATCCTATTGAATTTGGTGGTAGCATTGAATACCATCGTAGAGCGCCATCTGCCAACGTCTCCACGAATTTCTTCAATTGTACAGATTCGATCTCCTCGTCGGTGAGATCGCTTGCCTTTATGAAATTGCTAAACATCATCAAGTGGTCGTTGGGGTCAGTTGTTCCCCGGTATCTTGGTATGTTTGGCATTTTGAATGTTTTAGGTATTGCCTTTGGTGCCGCTTCTTTCTTCCAAGGCCTTTGAGTATACCGTTGAACGTCAACTTTCTTTAAAGTGGGTGGTGCGCCAGGGATTTGATCAATCCTCTCATGGAGAGAGCGCTGCAGGGCCTCCTGGCTTTCTTTGAACTGCCTGGTGAGGGTTTCCATGACCTCGCTCATTTCTGTCGGCACTGCTGACCCTGCATTCTGATTTTCAGCGCGCCTCGAGGCATGGGACGGTGAAGCGTTTCTTGGGTTTCCTGCGTTTGGCAGGTTTTGTCCCCGCAGGCCGTCGATGGCTTCCCGTATTTGTTTGTTGATTTCAGCCTGTTGCCGTATGAATTCAAGGACAGCATCCCGAGAATTCCTTGAATTCCCAGGATCATTGGGTCTTCTAGGTCCTCCGGGCCCTTGATCGGAGTTTCTCCGGCCAGGAAGATGGCTATGTCTGCTACTTTGCTGGCTGTGCTCGTTTTCCTGTTCCGCGTTTTCGTCCTCTGCAACGGGGATCACGTTGTCGTCCGCAGGAATATCATCTTGCTGCTCGTCCCCGACCGGATTCAAGTTCACCTGCTCCGCATCGTTAAGGTTTTGTTGTCCGTCAACGTGAGCGTTGTTGTGTGAGTCGTTATCTGCCATGTTGACGAAAAGAAAACGAGAGAAGCCAACGAGCAAGAGGGAAAACGAATAAAGAATAAAATACGATAAGCAATTAACCTATGGCAGTTATTGACCGGCTCCCACTGTGGTCGCCAAATTGTTTAACCGTATTTTCGTTTATTAGGTTAATTCACAATTAAATTTGTAAAGCGGAGTCACGATCAATAAGTAAGATTAAGTGCTTAATGTGAGCAGAAATAAATGTGCATGGAGAATGTAAGGGAAGTAAATGCTCAAAGTAAATGATTGTAATAAAGGTAATTTAATAACGACACAATTAATGCAGCGTAATAAATGTAAATTGAATAGGAGGAACCGTATTCAGGTCGCGCGGATCTGATTAAATTCCTTCCTCGTACTCTTTACGATATTTGAACAGTAGAGTAATAAATAAGATCGTTTGATTATAAGCAAAAGTAATCAGTATAGGCAGGAGATAAGAATTTTGTATATTGATAACTGGAATACAGATGGGTGCTTAGAGAGAATAAAATTCGATACAATGCTTGTGACTTGAATTACAATATATAGATGACTCAAAACGTCTGTTCGCGAGCAGTTGTAACCCCTCAGGCGAGCAGTTACACTACTTAAAGATAAGGCTTCTATTTTGAATGGGTTTGATGGGGAGTTGCGTCTGTTCTAACCGCTGCAACTGTTCATCTGCCCGTGGTAACTGTTCATCCTTGGTTTTATCCGTTATCTTCACGCCTCCTCATAGCCACGTGTCGCCCATACGTCGTCCTACGTGAACGCTTAGTCATCAACTTTGGTGACGACAGATTTAACCCAATACAATATGTTTACCATTTGAAACTATTAGTATGCTGGAAAGTGAATAGTTACAGGCCAAAAATAGATTAAGTAGTGTGTATCGAGAAGAATTGGTTCAAATTAAATACAGATGGCATGTACAATATTCCATGGGTCACTACAGTTTTAACTGCTGCTATGTCTATACTGTTTAGATTGAGCAGTAAGGATTTGAAAAAAGAAAAAAATCATTAAAAAAATCATTTTACTACTAGCTTTGGCATGTACAAAGTTCATCCATCCCAGTCTTGTCCCAATTGTCATTTTCTGTTGCTTGTTCCGTTCTCCACCTCACTCCTCAATTGCTCCTCAATCATTTTCTTAGTTTGTTGTGATTCAACCTGTAGGACGCTTGATCATCTCCGTTTTCTCTTTAGTAGCTTTATGTCATTGGAATCCGACTCAAAAGTAGTTCATGGGAATGAATTCCATTGTTATCTCTTAGATTAATACTTTATAATTGTAAGAGGTGATCTGGCTGACAAAAAAAAAGAGAATTTTAGAAAAAAAAAGTGAAAAGGGGGAATAAAGTTTAGAGGAGTAGAACAAAATAGAAAAGGGAAACAAAATTTGCTTCAGTTAAAAGGAAGAACAAAGAAGAAGAACGAGGATGACCAAGAAGGAGAATAAAGAGGTAACGCTCCAATTTTAGGGTGAACATGAGTTTGCAAAGAAGTCCTTCTAAAATTTTGGTTTGCAGAGGTGGGCTTACTTAATGCCACATAGGAAAAGTATCAATAAAAATAATTGAAAAATAAAAAAAAAATTTAGCTAATTGAAATTTGTAAAGGGATATTCCCTCCAATTTCCTCATTAAAATTCGATATAAAGCTGTTCACAAATTAGATAATAGTATAATGAAGGTTGTAATTATGTTAAACGTAGGAATAGTTCATTGATTAAGGAAAGGAATTCCACTAAAAAAAAAGTTTTGCTTTGCTATCTAAATTTACTATTATACCCAATATTATAGTTATGTTATATCAAGGGTAAAAATATCGTTCACTTTTATCCTCCTAACATTGGGCGAAGTGCACCAGAAGCCACTTTTGGTAGTGGTCTTTGGTTTGAGGCCACTTTTTTTATTGGTTTTACATGAAAGGCCACTTTTGGAACTTCAATTATTTTGGATTGAACTTCACACAAGTTCAACCCACAAGGATTGAAGTTCAACTTCAGCCCACCACAAGGATTGAAGTTCAACTTCAGTCCACAAGGTTGAAGTTTACGCATCTATACCTAAAAGTTCAGCCCTTACAAATTGAAATTGAAACTTCATAATTTAGGCATGAAGTCCAACCCACAAGGTTTGAACTTCAGCCCACAAAAATTGAAGTTCTAAAAAGTGGCCTCTCATGTAAGGCCAATAAAAAAAATGGCTTCAAACTAAATACCAGTGACAAAACTGGCCTGTGGGTGAAAATTTTACCCTAACATTGGTGCTTTTTTAGATAGATATAGATTAGGAGAGATAATAATAAAAAAAATATTGTAACCAACCCCACGTACTTTAGCGGTGCGATTAATATACGTCCTTTAGAGTTTTTTTTTTAATCCGTAAGTTTAGGATTGTTTAAAAGAAACTGTCTTAATTCGTGGTATTAGAGAATTCTAGAAAGGAAATAAGGTAGTCACATTCTATTAAGATACTAACCTATTCATTTATTTGAATAAAATAAATTCGGAATGATAAGAGTGGGTTTTGATTTATCTCCTAAAATTATGGTAACTGAAACGAGAAAAATGCTAAAATTTGAGGATTTGCATATATCTATCAAAATCATAAAGCGTAACTTTCTATTCCAAAGAGTTTCCTGACTCCATGTATATTCTTTGAAGATCAATTACGGATGCAAAATCACCAGAAGAATCTTGTGAGAGAAAATTCTTGTGTCTACTGAGTCTTCACCTCAAATAAGAAATGTAGTTGAACTCATATTTAATATGGTATCTGGAAGCCAAGATCTCCAGGTTGGGTAATTCTATTATTTTAAAAATTGTTCTTTACTTTGGAGTATTCTTGTGCAATGCTTTCACTCTATTTATGTCTAATGATGGGTTATCTCTTTGCTGATTAAATATTTGCAAGGCCATTCATAGGAGCACTAAGTAATTTCCTTTCATTTCAATGATATATGTAAAATAAAATTGTACATTATTATTTACAAATCATGGATTTTATTGCAGATGTCTATGGGTTTCGGCTACCATATTCATGTGATATGCAAAATGCAGGTTCTTAACGTAGGATTCTTAATCAAGTTTGGTTGTCCTGTTTCAACTTTTGCCAACTTTGACGTGTACGTGGCCTCAATTTTTTTAAGGTTAGTGAAATACTGGGTAAACAGTCTTCTCTCCTCATAATGTTGCATATAATATTGTTTGATATTAATGTTGTTCCATAGAAATTTAAGAGACATATAATGTTCTGTAGATTGTATTTGGTACTCTATAAGTATAGAATCAATGAAGCAAGAAATATTTTTTCAAGTCCTCATAAGAAATATTGTGGTTTACATATGTTCTCGCCATTTTCCAACACCTCTTGCAGTGATTGAACCATTATGGCAATAAAGAAGATATTAAGAAGTGATTACAATTAAAGACGCTCTAAAAGAATTTAAAGTTAAAACTAATATCTCTCTCTAAAGATGAAGACAAATTAAACTAATACTAGAAACAGATTGGGTGTGTTACTTTTTCAATTTAGATAATATAATATACTTAAATTTGTTGTGCTTAATTTATATTAGGAATTATAGGGTGATTTATTTTATACTGTTCAATTTTAGTATATAAAATGATAAGGCTCATTTGAATGTAACTTATTTATTTGGCTAATTTTGGTGGAAGCATATTTTCAACGACGATGAATGTCTCCATGAAAAGGCTGATTAGAAGCTTATGGAGATAATTTATAGCCTCCTTCACCTTCTTATTAGGCTTCATTCATAATGCTGGTAACCACTCACTTCCCCTTTCTTTTTTTACTTTTCTTTTTCTTACTTTAGTCAACGTAGAGTTTTTATTTTTATCTATATTGAATGGGTAGGATTATTGTGTTTCCATTGATTTTTCCTATCAAATATAATGGAGCTGGATTCCATTATTGAACGAAAGGTCGTTTAATAGTTTTGGTTAGGGTGCAACATCACCAAACATGATGAAGTTTACAATGTTTGAAGTTTTGTGGTGAAGATTTGATATAGAAATTCAATCAATCTCCATTCGAAGATACATTCACTCTAAGTTTTTATACCCACATCTCTCATTGCATTAGTTTTCAGTTTGATGTTACATTATTTTATGGTTTAGTTCTTTACTATGTTAATTTTCAATATAAATAAGTTGCGAATGGAGTTAAAGATTTCACGGTGACTTCTGCGCTCACTTATGAAGAGAAACTTTGACTGATGATTTCCTTAACTGACAAAAAAGTACATTTTGAATTTCAAGATAATTTTTTTTATCATCGAATTTAATGAAACTATTAAGTTCATACTAAATCCAATATAGCTAAAAATATTTTAGATCTCTTCAGATTTCCATTGATCAAGTGTTCTTTTCATTTCTTATAGATGAAGTATATTAGAGATGGATAATAAGGATACATCCTCTCTCTCTCCCTCTCTCTCTCCTTTTCTCTCTCTCCTTCCGCTGCATTTCCAACCCACCCCATACGCTCTTCCCGCACCATTACAACCAGATCACAACCCACCCCTATACCCTCTTTCGGCCAACACCGTCGCCGGAAATAGCAGCAGTACCAGGACGCACACTAGGAGCCAAGCAGTCGCGGAGTCTGTACAACAACGGCATAGCCGTTTCATACATATCACAACAATCCTCACAGATGCATTTTCCGGTCAAAGCTAAGCACGCAGCAGCCATTACTCGCCGGGATCAGAACGGAGCGGGGTATCAACACCCTGCCTTGGGTTTGCTCTCCTCAACCTATACTTTTTTACAATTTCTTACCGTGTATTTTCTAGAATTTCTTGCTGTGTATTTTCGTTTCATTGTAGTGCATTTATTTCTTCTGTAGGATTGGCTTTTTCCAGTGTCGTTTCTTGAGTTGGTTCACTTATTTGTAAAACTTTTTTGTGCATTGTGTTCTGCTTCTATTAGTTCTGCATAGTTTCTTGAATTGGTGCTTGCCACTAGTTCTATACCTATTACTTTAAGTTCCTAGATTGATTAAATTTTGTCAGTTGTAGCGTGGCGCTAGTGGATAATGGTAGATTGAGGCCGTGTTCTCGGTCGGGGTTAGGGGAGAGGGGTAAAGGTGGTAGAAATTTCGCTAGGTTTCGCATAAGGTCTTGGAACATAGGGTCTTTGTCGGGGAAATCTATAGAGTTAGTGAAGATTCTTAAGAAGAGGAAGATCAATATAGCATGTGTCCAGGAGACCAGATGGGCGGGAATTAAGGCGCAGGATGTAGACGGGTATAAGCTGTGGTACTCCGGGGGGCTCGAGGAAAAGGAATGGCGTAGGTATTTTAGTTGATAGTGACCTTCGTGAGCATATGGTGGAGGTCAGACGGGTGAATGACAGGATGATGGCAATCAAGCTTGTCATAGGAGGGCTCACCCACAACATTATCAGTGCTTACGCACCTCAAGCAGGCCTAGATGATGAAGTCAAGAGACATTTTTGGGAAGATTTGGACGGGGTAGTGCGGAGTGTCCCTGCCAATGAGAAGCTGTTTATCGGAGGAGACTTCAATGGCCACATCGGGGTATCTGTTGGAGCCTATGATGGAGCACATGGCGTATTTGGCTTCGGGGAGAGAAATGAAGGAGGAGTCGCTCTTCTGGATTTTGCTAAAGCTTTTGACTTGACAATAGCTAACTCAAATTTTCAGAAAAAAGAAGAGCACTTGATCACCTTCTGTAGTTCAGGCGCAAAGACCCAGATTGACTTCCTACTCCTAAGGAGAAGCGATAGGAGCGTGTGTAGGGATTGCAAGGTTATTCCGAGCAAAAACCTTGTTACCCAGCATAGGCTCTTAATCCTGGAGATAGATATTGTAAGGCCGAGGAAGAAGAAGGCTATGTCAGAGCACCCTCGAATTAAATGAGGAGCGCTAAGAGTTGAGAAGAGTCAGGAGCTGGGAAAGAGATTAGAGGCCATGGGGGCTGTGAGAGTTGTAGGGACGCGAGTAGTATGTGGGCTAGGACTGCAGAGTGCATTCTAGGAGCCGCGAGAGAAGTGTTAGGGGTCTCAAAGGGAAACCCATATAGATATAAGGGAGATTGGTGGTGGAGTGAGGGTGTCCAACAGAAAGTGGACGCCAAGAATGTCGCTTACTTGAAGTTAATTGTGAGCAGCGAAGAGGATGAAAAAAGGAAGAATAAGGATGAATATAAGAAGGCAAAGAAGGAGGCGAAGCTAGCGGTTTCAGAAGCTAAGACGACAGCTTTCGAGCGCCTGTATAAAGAACTAGCTGAAAAGGGGGAGATCGAAAGTTGTATAGGCTCGCCAAGACAAGGGAGAGGAGATCGCGGGATCTGGATCAAGTGAGATGCATTAAGGATGAGGATGGTATGGTTCTGGTGGAAGAAGCCCAGATTAGGCGGAGATGGCAGACGTACTTCTACAAACTCCTGAACTCGGAGGGTGACAGACAAATTGTGCTGGGTGAGTTAGCTCACTCAGAAGGTCACAGAGATTTTTGGTATTGTCGGCGTATTCGAGTAGAGGAGGTCAAGGGGGCAGTCCGCAGAATGCGAGGGGGAAGAGCGACTGGGCCAGATGAGATCCCATTAGAGTTCTGGAAGACTGCGGGCAGAGCATGTGTGGAGTGGCTGACCAAGTTGTTTAATGTCATCCTAAGGTCCGCAGAAATGCCTGAGGAATGGAGATGGAGTAGCTTGGTTCCATTGTACAAGAACAAGGGTGATGTTCAGAACTGCAACAACTATAGGGGCATCAAACTTCTCAGCCATACTATGGAAGTCTGGGAAAGGGTGGTGGAGTTGAGGATGAGGAGAGTTGTGTCTATCTCCAAGAAACAGTTTGGATTCATGCCCGGGAGATCGACCACAGAAACCATTCATCTGTTGAGGAGACTGGTCGAGCAATATAGGGATAGAAAAAAGGACTTGCATATGGTGTTCATTGACCTAGAAAAAGCTTATGACAGAGTTCCTAGGGAGGTGTTGTGGAGATGCCTGGAATTTAAAGGGGTTCCAGAGGCATACATCAGAGCGGTTAAGGATATGTACGAAGGGGCTAAGACCCGAGTGAGAACAGTGGGAGGAGACTCAGAGCACTTCCCAGTCGAGATGGGATTACATCAAGGGTCAGCACATAGACCATTTTTATTCGCGATAGTGATGGATGTATTGACTCAGAGTATCCAAGGAGAAGTGTCGTGGTGTATGCTATTTGCGGATGATATAGTGTTGGTGGATGAGACACGCAGAGGGGTCAATGAGAAGCTGGAGGTATGGAGACAGACCTTAGAGTCTAAAGACTTCATGCTTAGCAGGACGAAGACAGAATACATGGAATGCAAGAATAGTGACACTTCTGATGAAGTAGTTGTTGAAGTGAGGCTTGATTTTCAAGTCATTCCTAAGAAAGGAAACTTCCGGTATCTCGGCTCAATCCTACAAGGTAATGGAGAGATTGATGATGATGTCACTCACCGTATTGGCGCGGGATGGATGAAGTGGAGGCTCGCATCTGGTGTCCTGTGCGATAAGAGAGTGCCACCTAGGCTTAAAGGCAAATTCTATAAGGTGGTTGTTAGACCAGCTTTTTTTATGGGGCAGAGTGCTGGCCAGTCAAGAAATCGCATATCCAGAAGATGAGTATGGCAGAAATGAGGATGCTTAGGAGGATGTGTGGTCACATAAGGATGGATAAGATTAAGAATGAAGTCATTCGCGACAAGGTGGGAGTAGCCCCAGTGGCAGAGAAGATGCGCGAAGCAAGGTTACGATGGTTTGGTCATATGAGGAGGAGGAGTGTAGATGTTCCGGTAAGGAGGTGTGAGAGGTTGGCAGTGCTACGTCTACGGAGAGGTAGAGGTAGACCGAAGAAGAACTGGGCTGAGGTGATCCGTCAGGACATGACCCAGATCCAGATCACCGAGGACATGACCTTAGATAGGGGAGCATGGAGGTCGAAGATTAGGGTAGAAGGTTAGGTAGTAGTCGAGTGTTTGTTATAGTCGATTCTCATCTTAGTCTGTGTTGTTATGTCTACTGATGTTTTATGTTTATTTTGTATATGCGTTAGTTGTATCTTTCTTTCTGACGCTGTGTTGTTGTCTTAATGTTCAGGTTTGTCCTAAAATATCTTTATTTTTCCTAGCCGAGGGTCTATCAGAAACAGCCTCTCCACTTTGTTGGGGGTAAGGTCTGCGTACATCTCACCCTCCCCAGACCCCACTTATGGGATAAACTGGGTATGTTGTTGTTGTTGTTGTTGTTGTTGGATAATAAGGATACAACCACTTCAAAACATTACAATTTGTTTAAGTTGGCAATTTCTTTGCTAAAATTTTCTTTGAGATTTCAAGTTGCAATTGTGGATAAAGAGTTCATGGTGAGTTTGACGATTATTTTTAAAGAGAAACTTTGATTGATAATCCTTCCTTCATAATTGAGGTTTCTTTGCTGCAGAATTTGTTTACATAAAGGTGAGACTATATATAATTTACTTTGCATATAAGCAATTGAATATTTACTTTCCTATATGATATTCAAGCATTAAATTCATACTAATACCATATAGATATTAAAATATTATTGGTCTCTTCTTAGCTTTATTAATATGAAGGTTTTCACTGAAAAGTGAATGGTCAACAAATGATGAAGACATATACTTTGAACCTAGAAGATCAAGCTACTAGTAGAACTATTTCGGTTATGTGTTGTAATTCTGCAGCCAACTATGGCAACTTTGCAGTTCTTCAGAGCTCCCTATGTCCAAACTATCCCTACTATTAATATAATCTATGTTTGCACCCAAAAAAAAAAAAGACATATACTTTGAATTTTCACCTATATTTTTGGATAATTTTCTATGAAGCAATTTTGGTGCTTGATTTCCATAGAAGTACTGATTTTCTTAGTTTAACCCATATTCAAATTGCTATTGCTGATGTTTATTAAGTCTATATGTTTGATAGATTTATGATTATAAATTCGTGAGAATTTTCTATGGGAAAATACTGGGTTGCTAATAGAGCAAGACGACTTGCTCTGCTTACTGTTGCTAATACATAATACAATAATATGCTATTAGTTTTGTTTTAATCTTGTAGAGATTTTATTTAAAGGTGTATTGCGTTAATAAGACAATATGACAATTAATTTTATGATACTTTCAAATTAATATAATGATACTTTAAAAGCAACCTATCTGGAAGAAATTCAAAGAAAATTCACTCTGGTGATCAGTCATTACCTGCCCTCTCACACTACTAATAGAAAAAACTGGAACAGCAAGGGGAAAAAAATAAAATGCACGGTCTTGAATTTTTATAAAAGAGAAAAAAAAATCTCATCTTCTCTAATGAGCACAAGGCAGCACAATAATTATTAGAGTAGTTGTCGATATACTATCTCTTTTCTTCCAAAAACTATTAGTATTGAAGATGACATCATCATCATTATTGTTGTTATTATTATTCGTAAGATACTAAATAAATGTCTGTAAACTAATTAACATACCAAAATAGAAATTAATAATGTACCAAGTGGGGTATAGAGATAATGTAACTATATTTATACTTTAAATCAATCCATTCGAATTTTTTGCATAATAAATTATATGGTTATTTTATATTTTTATGGCATTTAAACCCTAAAATGGTAAGCTGCATATCTTCCAAGTTTAGGAAATAAATTTTAGATTCGAAAAATTGAACCAATTAAAGACTCTGAAAGTAAGTGAATAGTTAATTTTTATACTCAAAATCTCCAAATAGTAATAAACCTCCAAAAACAAATGAATTCTAAATTGCAATTTTGTTATGAAACTAAAGTAATTAACTAGGATTGTAAAAGATAATAATAAGCATAATAATAATAATAATTACTTAAATAAATGAGAGAGGAAGGGTAGTAATTTTTATTGCTCTGCACTGAAGTGTGTATAAAAGAAAATATCACTGCCTCCATTTATAGGCTTCAGCAAATGGTACATAATTGAAGACACTGTTCATTTGTCAAAGCTATGAAAGATAATACGACAAAGGGTATGGGTATGTCTGCACAAGGAACAGTGGATTGGACATCCACCACTGTTCAATAGCAATGACTTTGTGAACAGATCAGCCAAGTTATCACTTGAACGAATTTGTTGAACTTTTATTTCACCATTATTTTGAAGATCATGTGTGAAAAAGAATTTTGGTGAAATATGTTTTATTTTGTCTCCTTTAATGTATCCATCTTTCAATTGTTCTATGCATGCAGTATTATCTTTTTAGAATATTGTCGGAATCTCCTTGTTCAAAAATTCATACATTTCCTGAATGTGTTGAGTAATTAATCTTAGCCAAACATATTTTCGACTAGCCTCATGAATAGCTATTATTTCTGATGATTTGAAGAAGTAACAACTAGAGTTTGTTTCGTTGAACGCCAGCTGTACCTCCAAAAATAAATATATAGCCTATTTGTGATCGATCTTTATTTGGATCAGATAAATATCATGCATCTGCATAACCAATTAGTGGCAAGTTGAATTGATTTTAATAAAACAAACCTTTCTTGATTGTTCCTCGTATGTATCTGAATAAATGTTTGATACCATTCCAGTGTCTTTATATTGGGGGAAGAACTAAATCTTGCTAATAAGTTTACAGAGAAAGCAATATCTGGCAGAGTATTATTAGCAAGATACATTAATGCCCCAATTGTACTAAGATATGGTGTTTCAGCACCAAGAATATCTTCATCATTTTCATGAGGGCGAAATGGATCTTTATTTATGTCAAGCGATTTCACAACCATCAGAGTACTCAATGGATGAGATTTATCCATGTAAAGTCGCTTTAAGATCTTTTTAGTGTATGTTGGTTGATGGATAAAAATTTCATTTGTCAAATGCTCAATTTGAAGACCAAGACAAAAATTTGTCTTTCCAAGATCTTTCATTTCAAATTCTTTTCTTAAATAATATACTGGCTTTGGAATCTCCGTGGGAGTAAAGATAATATTCAAGTCATCAACATACACAAAAATTATAACAAACTCGGATCCAGACCCCTTTATAAAGACACAACGACAAATTGGATCATTTATGTACCCTTCTTTCAGTAGGTACTCGGTAAGGCAGTTATACCACATGCAACTCTATTATTTCAATCTGTATAAGGATTTTTGAAGCTTTATTGAACAAGTTTCCCGGGAACTTTTATATGCTTCAGGCATTTTGAATCCTTCAGGGATTTTCATAATTATTTCATTGTCCAATGAGCCATATAAATAGGCTGTGACAACATCCATCAGATGCATATCATGTTTTACACGCACTGCCAGACTTATAAGATATCTGAAGGTTATTGCATCCACCACAGGAGAATATGTCTCCATATAATCAATTACAGGTCTTTGCAAAAATCCTTGTGCCACAAGTCGTGCTTTGTATCTAGTGACTTCATTTTTCTCATTTCGTTTTCGCACAAAAATCAATTTATATCCAACTGGCTTTACACCTTCAGGTGTTCGAACAACAGGTCCAAAAGTTTCACGTTTCTCAAGTAAAGCTAATTCGGCTTGAATTGCATCTTTCCATTTTGGCCAGTCATTTCTCTGTCTACATTCACTAATAGATTTTGGTTCAAGATCCTCATCTTGTCATTACCTCAACGGCAACATTATATGCAAAAGCATTATTTATAACAACATTATTTCGATTCCATCTTTTTCCTGTCAAGACATAATTTATTGAGATCTCTTGATTTTCGTCATTTTCGGGTACCTAAACCTCCTTTGAGGTACTATCAATCGTTATGTCTTGGGATGCATCTTGAGCAACCACCTTCATATGATGACCATCTTTATCATTTGCTATTTTTCTTTTTTGAGGATTTTCATCTTTGGAACCGAGAGGTCTACCACACTACAGGTGTCTTAGACTCAACACTAATAGATTGTCCTATCGGGACATCAACTTGAATTGGAGCATTTGCAGCTGGTATATGAGATTTAGTAATCCTTGGTAGGTCAGTGAATGCATCTGGCAGTTGATTTGCAATATTTTGCAAATAGATTATTTTTTGAATTTCTAGTTCACATTGATTTGTACGAGGATCTAAATGAGATAATGATAATGCATTCCAATCTATCTTATTTTTCAACTGCTTTTTCTCTCCCCCTAATGCTGGGAAAACTAATTCATCAAAATGGAAATCTGCAAATCTTGCAGTAAATAAATCTCCCGTCATGGCTTCAAGATATTTAATAATAGAAGGAGATTCGTAGCCAATGTATATTCTTAACCTTCTTTGAGGACCCATCTTTGTACGTTGTGGTGGAACAATTGAAACATATATCACACATCCAAAAATTCTAAGATAGGAAATATTTGGCTCCTGACCAAAAGCCAATTGTAATGGGGAGACTTTTGTGATAACTTGTTGGCCTGATGCGCATAAGTGATTCTGCATGCAAAATAGCATGTCCCCATACTAAAATGGGAAGTTTTGTTCTCATAAGTAATGGTCTAGCTATTAATTGGAGGCGTTTGATAAATGATTCCGCTAGAACATTTTGTATATGAACATGAGCAACAGGGTGTTCCATTGTTATTCCAGTTGACATACAATAGTCATTAAAGGCTTGAAATGTGAACTCACCAGCAGTATCAAGACGAATTGTCTTAATTGCATAATCTATAAATTATGCTCTTAATCTTATGATTTGAGCAAGCAATCTCGCAAATGCCAAGTTGCGAGTTGATAATAAACATACATGTGACCATCTTGTTGATGCATCTATTAAAATCATATAATATTTAAATGATCCACATTGTGGGTGAATAGGCCCACATATATCACCTTGTATACGTTCCAGAAATGCAGGAGATTCAATCCCAACTTTAGTTGCTGATGGTCTAGTAATCAATTTGCTTTGAGAACATGCAGCACTAGAGAATTCCTTAAATTGAAGAATCTTCTGGTTCTTCAATGAATGTCCATGTGAACTCTCAATTATTTTGCACATCATATTAGAACCGGGATGGCCCAACCGGTCATGCTAAATATTAAAATAATTTGGATTAGTAAACTTCTTGTTTACTATGGCATGTGATTCAATCATGCTAATACTTGTGTAGTACAAGCCGGAGGAAAATGAGGGTAATTTTTCATGTACATATTTCTTACACAACTTTATTGTAGTAATATAAAGATATTCAATATTTGCATCATTTGTAGTCTCAATATGATAACTGTTTTGGCGCATGTCTTTGAAACTTAGTAAGTTTCTTTGAGACCTACTACAATGTAAGGCTTTATTAATTACCAAATATGTTCCTCCGGGTAGTAATAAATTGACTTTTCCTATGCCTTCAATTAATTTTGTACTACCAGATATTGTATTAACATTGGTTTCTTTCATTATCAAATAAGAAAAATATCTTTTATCTCTTAAAATGGTGTGTGTTGTGGCACTATCCAGAAGACATGTATTATATTTATTGATCTTGGATCCAAATGAAGATTGGGAATTTTTCATAATTCTTCATAAAGAAATAAAAGATACATCATAAGAAATACGAAACATTAACAACATAATATAAAACTAGGTTAGGAATGTAAAAATAACAACACGTGATTATTTATGAAAATTACACACAGAAAAATAAACTAGGTGATAACATAGGATGAAAAACAACATAATTGCATCCCTATTAAAATGATCATTCTTCAGTTATTATCCTTAAAGAAGTCTTCAGCTTCTAAATGAGTCAAATTTACGAGGCCTTCAAAATCATCATTTATATAGGCATTCGCCTCCCTTTTATCATCATTATTCTGAAATGTCAAGTTTGCCTCATTATTATTTTGTTTCCCTTTAAGGAAGGTTTGATAAATATTGACAAAATATTTAGGCGTACGACAAAGACGTGCCCAATGACCTTTCATGCCACATCGGTGATAAATATTATCTTTAACCTTTGAAGGATAATTATGAGAACCCTTGTTGCTCTCATGCATTTTTATTCCAGGGTGATGATAATATTTTCGTCCCCTTCCACGTCCACACCCACATCCGCGACCATGGCCACGATCACGGTAATTGTTTAGTCTTCTTTCAGACTTATCATATGCTGCTACTAAATTCACTTCAGGGAATAGAACAGATCCAGTAGGACGAGATTCATAATTTTTCATCAACATGGTATTATTCTGCTCAGCCACAAGTAGGCATATTATTAGTTCAGAATACTTCTTAAAACCCCTTTCACGTTATTGATGTTGCCACACCATATTTGAGGCATGAAAAGTGGAGAGATTTTTTTCCAATATATTAGCATCATTAATTAGTTCTCACACAATTTTAACTGAGAAGTTATTCTGAAAACAGCAAAATTAAGTCACTTACGGTTTTAAAATCTTGAAACAGTAAATGCATCCATTCATGTCGAGCTTTCGGTAGTGCCGTAAGTTTCAAGTGGTCATATCGTTCCTTCAAATTATTCCACAATTCAAGTGGATCTTTTACGGTTAAATATTCACTTTTTAACCCTTCATGAAGATGATGACGAAGGAAATCATGGCATTCGTTTTATCTTGATTAGATGATTCATTATCTTTAATAATAGTATTTTCAAGATTTTTTGCATCTAGATTGATCTCAGCGTCAAGTACCCATGACATAATTATTTCTGCTGATGTCCAGTACCACAAATTCAAGCTTGGATAAATTTCACATGATGAAAACTATTAATAAAATTAATATGTTAGTGATAATTAGAATGGTGTTAGCAAATAATGAATAATTGGTTAAGAGTAAAATTAAAGTAAAGCATTATATAACTAAACCTTTAATTGGGCCAATTCTTTCTCGTATACTACAGTACATATTACCAAAGTACATCTAATATAAGATAATTAACTACTGAAATTAATCCCACTTAACGTGAATTTACCATTAGAACCCCCATTTTATTAATGTAATTATTCTAACTTAGCCATTCAATTCACGTCGAACAATAAAGAAACAGTAAGCTTTTTCCCTTTTTAAAACAAACTTTACTTACACTTAAACAAATAACACTGTTGCAACAAATTTTGTATCTTATTAGACTGTATATATACCCACACAGACATTTACATATCAACAAAGCACTACTCATGTGTGATCCATTTTAATGAAGGTTAACGTTTATCCTATCAAATAAATGTGCACGTACCTGAATATGAAGATGAGATTGAACGTAAATGTGATTATATAAATAATTAGTGTCTCGCGCTGATAACGTGTTATGAAATTAAAGTGATTAACTAGGATTGTAAAAAATTATAATAATAATAATAATAGTAGTAGTAATAATAATAATTATTATTATTATTACTTAAATAAATAAGAGAGGAAGGGTAGTAATTTTTATTGCTCTGCACGGAAGTGTGTATAAAAGAAAATATCAGTGCCTCCATTTATAGGCTTCCGTAAATGGTACATAATTGAAGACATTGTTCATTGTCAAATCTATGAAAGATAACACGGCAAAGAGTATGGGTATGTCTGCACAAGGAATAATGGATTGGACATCCATCACTGTTCAATATTTTATAACAAATTTAGTATTAAAGATAATATTATTACGTTTAATATATAATAAATGGGGGAAAACTAACTAAAATATGAATTAAAATATAAAATATGTTCCAAGAGAGTAAAGAGATAATGTGAGGGTAATTATACATTGAATTAATTTTAGAACTAAGATCATGACGAAAAAATACGCAAAAATATTATTGATAAATTTAGACAATTGAAAATTTGTGAACAATGGAATAGATTTTTTAAAGAAATTACCAAGAATAAGAATAACATATTTATGTTATATTAAAAGGAGAATGGTGAATAAAAATATTATATTCGAGTAGGGAACAAACACATAAAAAGACATATTAGCAATGTAAAAATACTAAATAGAAATGAGAACATAAAAGATATTTCTTTTTTCTTTTTCAAAAAAAAAGTTATTTAACAACTATATGATTTGTTTTATTTAATTTCATAAAGAATTTGTTATTTGATACTTTGCACTAGCAACAAGATGACAATTGAAATTTTATTAAACCAATATTCAAGATGACAATCAAATTTTGTTAAAGCGATATGAGATAATGCAGTCAAACAAATCACGTCATAATTTGATTTGATTAATAATTTTGTGAGTATCATACGAGTCAATTACTAGACCTCATTTTATGTTTGTGCTTTTAAATCTTAAGCCTCAGTTTATGCTTTTTTTTTTAGCCTTCTATTTTACTGGTTCAAACTTTTTACCATATCTACATATAAGAAGTTACGTTTGAAGACTCAAAAATGAAAATTCTATGTGCGGGTGCTATATTAGTATACTTATTAATATTACAATTGAAACATTTTTTTGTTTGTAGAAAAATTTAAAGCACTAGACTGAGTTGTTGGGACTTCTCCATTATTTTTTAGTAAAAGGCGAAAGAATAGTTCCATTTGTGTTCACTGCGTGATTGTCTAGGTTATACAGGAGACCATTTTATATCAGCCACAAGCTGTTCGCATCTTCTCTTTATCAATATGGGACGGCTTCACCTAATTAGCTTGGTCTTTTGGCTACTCCTTTTTCTTTCCTTCGTCTTTTGGCTCTGTACCTTTTGCTCCACTACATGTCCACTTACTATAGGCTTTAGCAATCCGATAATAACACACTTTTAATTTATACGTGTCTATTTTAAACTCCCAGAACATCAGGACTGAATATTGTGATATGATGCTACAACACTAGCTGAAACTGGCAGGATGTTGTGCCCTCATTTGCTGTTTGAGATGTTATCAGTATATAATTGATGCATGGTCCTATGTTAGCTTGAAAATTTGCATGTTAAAATGATTGACCAGCAATCTTTTAAGTTCGGAAAGATTATCATTTCATGTCACTTGCATTATCTCTCTGAGGTACTGGCCCTACGTACTGATATTACTTGTGAACAAATAATGGACGAGTACTAGTGAAAATAAAGGTAATGCTTTGAGAGAAAAGCTGGAAAAATTTCCTATGTTTGGACTTGTTACATTGATGTGTGTTCAATGGCGTCCCGAAACTATTTCAAGTATAATTCAACCACTTTGCTTCTGAAAGAGGAAAAAAAAGAATCAATCAGATACTAGGTGATTTTAAGCTGTCGAAAACTCAAGTCAATATACCTGCACGTTGTGCGCGCGCGCACACGTAGAGAGAGCGACAATAGAACAAAATTCACTCTCTTATACAGTAAACTCTTGAACAAGTTGTACATCATATGGAATGCTAATACCCTAGAACAACTATGGTTGAACTGAAAGATACATAATTGCTGCTATAAAGAACTCCCCCTAAGTTCTACTCTAAACAAATCAATATTGTGCTTACATACAATATAAATTACATAAATTTGACAAAACACAACTTCATATCTGCACATGCTTCTGTTATCTGACAAAAATAAGATCTTTCAAGATGAATGTTATTAGCCAAAAAGTTACACAAATCTGGAGATATGTCGTGCATCTGTAATTCTACCTGCAACGTACGCATATCCACCTTCTAAATATTGTTCTGTCATTACTCAGGCGACCGTGTGTAGCATCAATAGGTATTCACAGGATGTCTGAAGAATAATAACCAATATAAAAATCAAGATCAGATAGATAAGTCCTCTGAAAATTCACTTCCATTTGAACTGTACCCTGCACATAAAATACCCCTATTTTAGATGCTTATGTTTATGAAAAACGAAGCGGACTAAAGAATATACGCAAAAGTGATAGATATCTTGAAGTATATTGATCTCTATTAGCAGGCAACTAGACCCTTCTAGTGATTCGAAGGAACATATCTCTTAAATTTTCACTTAGTCAAGAAACTGCTTATAAAATATTCATTACAGTACTTGTTATTTGTTACTATAATCTAGTTCCTAGCATGCAAAAGGGTGGCTGGAACGTCAGATGCTTTAAATTTAAAATATTCCTTAATGAACTGCTCTTAGCAACATCATGACATCAACTTTGCGAAATCCTTCAAACAAGTGTTAATGTGTGGAAGTTATGGTGGCAAGGACAGTGTCATTAACTTAAGAGCCTAGATGATACGTGGAATAAAATTTACACTATAATTGAACTTTAAATAGATCAGTATTACCTGCAATTATTTCCAGTCCCTTTCTGTACAATGTTGGGTTTCAAAAGAGGTCAGAACGGAATATACACAGTTGCCACACATTAGTTAGTGGCCTTTTCTTTGCATAACATTTGGTATAGCATGCTTGCGATGACATGCCCTCATCATTGTTTCTTCATCGTGTCTAATCCATTCTGAAAGTCTCCAAGGTTTTTGCCACTTCAATTTGAACTGTAATAGCCACTGATGATGACTTCTCTTCCATCTCCTCAGCTTCCCACCTTGTCCTGTAACCGTTATCTTCTTCACTGACAACTGACCTATTGGCACCATCTGCACTCATCAAATAGTTTATGATCAGTCATAACTGATGATAATGCTAGGTGATAATATGTACTTTCAGAAGAGGAAAAGGAGATTGCCAGAAACCTTTCGAGTTTGATCTGGAAAGGTTGCTGCCTCTCTGACCGAAGCACTGGCAATTCCAGCTGAATATTTTAGCTGTTTTTGTGCCGGTACAGGGATTGGGGACAAGGGACTGCTTGTGTCATCCGCAAAGTATTTGTTGGGGTTATCCTGCACCATACCTCAACATTTTAGTGAAAAGAGAGACAGGAGATACTTCAAGTGACCACCAGAAAATAAAGAAATTAAAGGCAAAGCTGACAAGAAAATATGTTCAGAATAAATCCATATGGATTTTTCAAACCTTTGTTTACTCAAGTGGCAGTTTCACTAACCAGATGGAGTAATACATAGGAAAAGTTTCATTCAAGATGATCTTTGAAAATTGTAATATTTTTGATCAAATCCTTGCATGTTGCCTTCCTCTAAAAGAGGAATTATAGAAAACAAAAAGCATGCGGTTGGTAAAAGAATGTAAAATGCAAGCGAGTAAATCCTACCAAAGCTGATGATGCTAATGATTTTGCGACGGCTTTCTCTCTCAATTTCAGCTCCTTCTCAACATCCTTTCTCCTAATTTCACTTTTTCGCAGTAGACCTATTAGTTCTTTCATCTGTTCTTGCATTTCCTTGTTCTCAAGCTCCTTTTCCCAATGTTGGCGCCTGGATAATGTAAAAGTGAGAGTTAAACAGAAGAATTTCCCAAAGGCTGCGACACAGAAAAGTAAATGAGATATTCATTTCTACAGATTCTTTTCAAAGTAGAAGCTAGAGGAGGTCGAGTTTCCTGAAGTCGTCTAAACTGTAAACAGTCATCACAGATTTGATATAACGGATATGACTGGACGTTGTATATTATGCATTCATTTCGTAAGGAAACCTTCTCTGTATGTAATTTCTCCGTCTCGGTAGCTTTCGCGACTATTTTGACTATGAAAAGGGGGATCCTACACTTACCAGAACAGAAAGAGATTGAATGTAGTGTTCAAATGTAAAAGAAGACTTCTACCCTCATTGGAATCCACTCTCATAACAAAATGAGTAAATCCTACCGAAGCCCACCAAGATGCAAATCCTTTGGGCTGACATCTCTTAATATTGGTCCTTAGTAGTACACTCCAAATTCACTTCAAAGCACAAAACTTAATCTCCCAGTAGTGGTTCAGATAGCTTTAGTTACACTATATCCTTCATTTCTCTCTTTGCTATTTCCCTACCTCTACTCTTATGATCAGACCATAGAATTTGGAATGTTTGAGACAGTGGAAAGCTTTCACACCAATCAGCATGTGGCTCAATTCTCTATAAGATAGCTTGTCAATCCAATGGGGACAAGTGACGAAAGAGATAAATAACAGAAATTTCAAACTATATGATAGGAAATGCGTCAGGAAAATACCTTGCATCCGCAAGAGAACTAAACATATATTGGAGAGAATTTTTCGCATCCCCCATTGAACGTAGCTGGTTCCAACGTCCACGATTGCTGAAGGCACGGTCTCGTTCTTCTGCTTCCGAAAGTTGTGAAGCCATCGCAACTAGAGAGTTGGATGAAATGCTAAGCATTTTCTCAAGAGAAGAAATTCTTGCCATTCTTGCATTTGGTGACATTGACAATGCCCTGAACAGATAACAGTGAATAGGATAATCCAGGTGATATTTAAATTAGTAGTCTAATTCATTGCGGTTAATGCATGTAGGGGTACATTTGAACAGTACTGCTGAACCCATTATCAGCTGAAGAAAAGGATGAGTTTAGTATATGTACCTAGAAAGACCATTTTTCCCCTTTGGAGAGCTCAGTCCTTTTGAAGAAAATTCATTAACTTGTCTCAAAACAGCTAGCTCTTCGGCGAATGAAGCTCGCCTGGAAGAGAAAGAAAGTAATGAATGTAAAGTTAATAATATGTCTGTCAACAGAAAACAAGTACATTAGGGTAGGCCAGTAAAGCTAATTACATACACTTGACTTTGCTTCTCATACTCATGGCGAACTTCGTGAACATTCACCATGACCTCAAGCTCGTGATCAAGCCAACGTTGCAATGATTTCTCGTTACTCTGAATACAACAAGTACTTCTCTAAATGATTTACTTAAATAGATCCAGAAACAAATTTTCATTAAAGCAGGAAAGACAACAGAGATTATTACCTGTCCATTTGTTCCATTCCTATTGCTAGCTGCTGCATTTTTAAAAAGATTATTAAGCTTTCTTTTGCTGGATAAATAGATCGTTGGTAAGTAGAATAAGTTGTACTTCTCAAATAAAGCTTCCTAGAAGACGGAACCTTTTCAGTGAGATAAGTTTGTGATATTTATACTCTTCATAGTAACAGAAAGGCACCAGTAACCCAGAACAAGACATCCTATAAATGTGTTAGCGCAGACCTGAGTTTTCACAAGCTGAAGATTTGCGTGCTTCTAGCAATTCTTTCAATCTCTTGGTTGCCATTGCAGCCTCTTCTGCCTTTCTTTGGAGAACCTGATGTAAATTCAAGAAGTCATTATTGAGAAATTGACTCTGATCATTGACTAACGTCTATTTCTTGAGAGAGTGGGTACGTACAGTACACTTGACAGAATGAGAATTTAAATGAGTACATATTATAAGGCCAATACTATTAGAGGAGAAATATTCATCCATTGTTTCTGGTAGCTCATCGAGCCATGATAATCATGGACATACGAGGCACTCTTTGCCCAATTGCCCTAGCCCATGAGACCTACTTGAGCAAAGTGGCCAAAAGTAAAATAGCTTAATATGGGCAAGAGAGTCACGATATGCTCAATTTTTATTCCACAAGGAAGGAAAGATTAACATGGCTCGATAAGTGACAAGGGACAGAGACTGGATTTTGTTTAAGCTGGAATCTCAAGAAACTGAATTTATGCCGTGATCAAGATACTCAAAATGAGGTCATTGAAGAAATCGGCTGCCATATGCTTTACTACACTTTGTTGTTGGGTTTCTCAAGTTCATATTGAGAAAAGTGGAAAGAGAAAAACTTGGCTGCTTAATGAAACCGTAATCATTTCATGAAGTAGAATTGTTGCAACGAGTAAAACTAGACCCTCTGTACAACCAAAAATCCAGTTTTCCGCAACAAGCTGTTATAGAAGAATGAAACACAACATAAAGTGAAAGAAAATGCTCACCATCATTTGGCGCTGATTCAAAGCAAGCAATTTATGTCTCTCATACTCATTCCTCCTCCCCTCCTTCCTTAACTGCATGTCAAAGATGAGAACATCCAGTATTATCAACAACCTAAAGATTTCAAACACAATAACTTGCATTTTCCTCATAACAGCATGTATTTAGGAGAAAAATCTTATGAAAGACATCTATAGTTATGAAACAGTACTAGCATCATCCCTGCTGAGAACAGTGACAACCATAATACAAGACCAAGATAGAGAGCGAAAATGGTAGTAGCAGCAAACTACCTGCATTAATTCTTTCTCCCGAGTTGCCTTCCATACACGAAATTGTTCAGCCTCTTGTTTAATCTTTTGCTGCAGTTGTACCTAAAAGCACACAGAACATAATATGAGCATAAGTGGTATGAAATGAAGTTTCTTTTACAGGAGAAATCAAAGGGTAATCAACCTTCTGTGCCTTTATTGATTGTATTTCATCTTGCAGGCGCTTTGCTGCTTCATCACTCTTCTGTTTTTGCTTTAAAAGCTGAACCTGATTCTCTTGTTTCTTCATAAGATCTTCTATCTGATAGGTGAATACACATTTAACATATTAAAGAGATAGGCAAGCAGCACAAGACTGTCTACTTTTCTAACTCCAAGTAAATGGCTACATAAAAGGCAACATGGCGTGCGTGCAGACCTGTGCTTCAAGGGATTTTAGTTTCTGGGAATGCATATCGTGCAATTTCTGTGACTGTCCATCATAATTAGCAGCACGGCTTTCAACCTCAGTTAATAACTTATCTCTCTCTTGCTGCATCATGGAAAATGATCGAAATTATGTTACCAGCCACACAAAAATGTGGAAATTACTTTTTTTTTAAAATTTCTTTTACTATTACCTGCACAGCTCTTTTCTCCTCTTCAAGTTCAATAATCTTCTTTTCAAAGTGTTGCTTCATGACAGTGGTGTCAATGCCTCCATAAAGTTTCATCTCAGACTGCATCAGTATTACGCAGAAGCACACATTATTAGAACATCACGTGCATCGAAAATAGAATACTGGAAACCATATAAAAAAGGTATCATCTAGAAGAATTCTAGAATCTTGATCAATTTCCGGAGTAATTTCCATATGTACAACTAAATGTATGACATGACATACCAAAACTAGTACTACTTCTAAAGCCTCAACAACAAACAAATGGGAGGCATCACCACATCAGTGTGGATGGCCAGCTATCTACAGCAGTCGGCAAATGACAAAACTAGAAAGGTTTTTCAGGTTTGAGAATCCAGAATCCATAAATATGCATTTCTGAGATCAGGCCAAGGAGGTGGTTGTAGCGTCCCTGTTCCATGTTAAAATTGGGGGGGGGGGGGGGGGGGGGGAGGGGATAATCTAAGTTGAAAAAAACCAAGTTGGAACTTCCAACTGCTGCTAGGCATTACTCAGCCTTTTCATACTTTTGGTGATTTCTCTAATGAACACTTCTATTTGAGAGGTAACAACAAATGGCGGTAGACTAGGATCTTATTCTGAATGTTATGCGCAAGAACAGACAACTTTAAATTACATCAAGTTGTCCTCGTGTTAAGAACATATCATTCTACCAATGATATGCTTACTTTAAATGCGGCTTAAGAGTCCACCTTACCTCTTTCTTCTCTAAAAGTCTATTTAATTCATTCAGTTCTTTGTCCAAGGAGTCTTGCAGGAGAGTATGTTCCCACTCTTTTGCTGCTTCTTCTTCCAAATCTCCTGGATCACCTGTCAGTCCAGTGAGTCCAAATCAAAACACTGAACCGAGACTTGGGTTTTGACTTATTGAATCGTATTAGCAAATATTTTTCTTATCCTGAAAAACAATTCCTAGTTACAGTTGAGGGCGTTAGACTTCTTTACGTAGCACCAAAGTCAGAGAGAGGCATACCATTTTCTTTCACAGGATAATCAGATGACTCCATGCTCTGCAAGCCCCTTTTAAGACCTTCATTTTTCACTGGAATGGCACCACTAATCTGAAAATAGAGACACGAAATTAGTTATGTGACTAATCAGGATACCATTCCTCCTTCCATAAACTGGACTACATTGATGTAAGGAAGTTCATTTATACTTTAACTTCTGTTCCATATTGCTCTGCGCTAGAGCCTCTTCTCCGGTACTCATGTAATTCTCTACTCAGCTTCTCATTAGTAGCTTCAAGCCATGCAATCTTATCCTTAAATACCTGCATGTGAAACGTCTACTGAGATCTTCGTGTCATTAATTGAAGTATTAACACTATATTGGGATCCATCTTAAATTGTAAAAGGTCTGTAACATGGGCACCATAGAACAACAAAAGCACCTGTACTTCATCAGAAGAAGCACCTCCGCCATGGGAACAGAGTTCTGCCTGCAAAGATTCTAGTTGTTGGCGCATCTTCAGCATCTCATTTGACGTGGGATCTCTATTAATCTAGTAAATGTTCAACAAGAGGTACTTAAGATTTCTCAGTCCAGAATGATGCAAAGACACAGTATGAAGAGTTTTTTGCAAAACTTACTACTGGCTTGTTCTGAATATTCCGTGCACGATTTGCATATTTGAGAGTGTTCAGAGTTTCTTCGACATTTATATCAGCAGGACTAATGCATGCTGCAAAAATGTGAATTAAAGACAAGCAAAGTATGTAAAGAATCTGCTTGTAGGCACGGCAGGATAACCAAGCATCTCACAGGCAGAGAAGTAAGAACACCAACAAATATGGTTAATTCCAAAGATGAATATGGATAAGGCTGTCATATATTATCAGAATCATACTTCATCAATGCTCTTTTTCTTTTCACTTATCAATAGTACAAAAAAAGACATGACCAATGGAGATGAAATAATTAAGACAAAGCAGGTACTTGAGATTGAGTGATACCAGAAATGTATTTATACTCATTCGGCTCTATTCAGGTTCATCTCATTCAGATTCTAAATAATTTGACTTCTAAGACAAATAAACAAATCGCCAAAATCTCACAATTATTCCTACACGGAAATGAATTCCAGAATAAAAGGAATCCTAACAAACACAGGTATAATAACTACTGCGTCAGTAATCAATTATGTGACACTATTTCCTTATTAGTCCATTGCATAAAGAATAACATAATTCTATATCTAGAAACAATTAACATTAACTTTCCATTTTATCCTTAATGAGAAGTTTTTGTAGCCACATAAATGTTATGGCATGTAAGACCAAAAGTTTCACACGTATTAGCCACACAGATGTTATGGAATGTTTAAGACCACAAGTTTAATAGTCTTCCTCTCTTTCTAAAACCTTGTCACATAAATTGGAACTGCGGAGTAATTTTAACTACTAGAAATAGTTGATATTGCCTATCTAGATCCTTTGATTCCATTGCATTTTGTTCTCACCTAAATCCACATTAAATACAAGAGATTTTAGGTCTTATGAGAAACTTCCTCCTTGCAATGTTAGGTCTACCTCGTCTGCTTTATCACCTTCATTCAATATTACTGCTGCACCTATAAACTGGTGCATTTGGAGGTCTGCATCGCTATGACCAAAACTCTAGCAATCTTCTCTTATTTTATCCTCAGTGTAGAGCACGTGAAGCATAATCCAACATCCACTGTGCTAGTCAACTCACAGGGAAAAATCAAATTTGTTTAACTGTTAACAGCGGCAACCATAGTGAGCAGCTAACAGATAGTCCGGCACTCTAGATTTTCTCATTCTATAATACTTTTCAAAGTACAGATACCGACTAGATGAGTCGTTCACTTGTGTGTGCAGGAATGAGTGAAAACATGTACTTCTACATACAGTTTATTGTGGGTTCCTATTAAGTAAGAAAAGTCAGAAGTACTAACTGAGAGGTCATTGCAACTATATCATATTGCTTTCCTTGGCTAGAACTAACTTTAGGAAAAAACATGAGATTGAGATGCATAGTTGTTCTTCAGTTTGCTATTTGAGTTATTCAAGTGCAAAAAATTAGTGGATAAACAGGAATTACCTATCATGACAGTACGACTGTTTCCGCCAAGTGAATCCTGTCATTCACCAAAAGCACTTAAGAGGAATGGAATGAGAAAATAACTTTAATGGAGATAGAGGAAACAAATCAACAAGAAAGTAAGTGTTCTCCAAAGACGATGAATGTATGCAAATCCCAAAATAATTAGGCCGTGTGGCTCGTATACTGCCAAAGCATGTTTGCAACTTTCTGCAGATAATCTAATTAAGCATGGCACTGTTGGTTTTCTGATTTTTCTTCCTCTTTACTGAGAAGACTTATCACAGAGTTCGGCCATTCTACTCATTACTCCATCCCCCCCAAAAAAAAGGTGCATTTCAGGTAACGAGGGTCAACACATCTAATTTTCAGTGTGAATTCGAACATTGATTTTACTTCCACAATCTTTTTTCTAACTTCAGCTTCATACTTTTTCCAATTTCAACTTCAAATGTTGTCCCATAATTTTCTGAAATAAACTTAACTAGTACTACAATACAAGCATTTAGAAGATGTTTGAAATTTCATAAATAAAGAAAAAATTATTTGACTTCCTAACAAGTAATAGTGCTAGAAAGTGGTACAAAGGAAGTATTCAAATAAGACTACAAAGGATTTCAGAACGACATTTCAATGGCTGAAAGTCTAATAACACTACAACAGGCAGGCAGAGAACTATGTTAGATATAGAAAAGATTGCTAAACACCATCCACTATCAAGATTGCATTATTAGCAGTACAATGCTAAATGGTGCAGAGAAATGTGACCCAAATGTTACACTATTCCATGAAAAGGCATATAAAGAGTGACAGTGCTCTTCGGCTAAACCAAGAAGATACATGTTTCACACCGTTTTGGTTATTTTTGACATAAAACAATTTCCTGGATGCTTTTCTGATTTAGGATATAGTGTACGGTACACCTATTAGAGAATTTTCAAACAAAATATAGTGTACAGTACACCTATTAGGGAATTTTCAAAGAAAATAAACAAGTGTTTATTGGTCCTCAACTATTTGATGACAAGATGATTACCGGAATATCCTTAAAAGTGAAACCATGTCAAACCTGAAGTAGCCGAGTGAGTTTACTATCTCGATATGGAACATGAACGCCTTCTTTCCGTTTTTTCTCATCACCTAGTGCACTAATAACATTTCCAAGTGCAAGAAGGCCTTTATTAATGTGAACTCCTGTTATAGAAAAGTCCATGCATAACTGTGTCACATGAGGCATTTCAAAAACATTAAAAAAAACTGTGTTAGACAGAACCTTCTTTAAAACGGACACCATCTGATCCCGTTCTTTTGGCTCGCTCTGAACCAGCAAGATCCACCAAATGCAACTTTGCACAAAGATATTCTTCAGTCATGCATCCATTGCTATTGCCATCATCAGAACCCATTGGAGTTAGCTTGCGCATCTGCTCCATTGTAATGGTGAAGATGGCATGAGAGCGACTGACAAAAATGACAAAACAACAAGATGAAAAAGCTTTTATGTGTGCATAACTGATTCAACAGGTACAATGCTTCCTTCGGGTTACTGCCTGGACCGATTGAGGAAATGATATGTAGGACGCGTGACAAAAGCTTGTTTTAATGCTTTATGCTATTAGTGGTTGAAAGTCAATCAATTGCTTATCCAGAAACTATACGTGTCTGTATGAGTAGTAATAATCATTCACATGGGATAAACTAAAGTCATTCTTGCTAGAAGATCAAAGAAGCAATTTTTATGACAGCTCCAGAACATGTAATCAGAAAAGTTTCTTCACTTAGCCAACTTTACAGGAAAGCATCAAGTAAGCACTGAACTACATGTTATATTCCAGTAAGCAATCTGTGATCTCTGAAGAGTAACTAACATGCTAATAAAAAACCAATCTATTTAGAGCTGGTTATGCAGTAAAGCACACCATTCTCACTTCAAGAGAGTTTACTATTCTTAATATATCTTCGGCCTAAGATTCTATAAAGCATAACTTGACGAGCACCCAGTACTCTAAATTGAAGTCTTTCCATGCTCTTAAAACAAAGATAATTAAGGGTCGAAAAACACACAACAGATTTAGACTATAATTCCTACCTTGACAGGTTGTTCATGTTTGTACTGCCAGTAGCCCTATTAAGTGATCCTTTCTCCAGGCAATCAGACATTTCTTTTAGAGTTTTTACACTGTGCTCAGTTGATCCTGCCAATGTAATAACACCACTTGATGTTTCACGGATTTGTAATGGTGGTTTCCCAGGGATGGCTACTTTCCCTGTGTGCGTTGTTGTCTCTGATTTGCTAATAGAGTTGGGGTCGAGCAAATCTCGAACTTCTTCTTTATGTATCTGAAAAGAGAATAACATTGTCAAACTGCATCAAAATAAACCGTGCAGAGTGTAGCCAACTGAAAAAAAAAACATGAAATCATAGAATCATGATAAGAGAGGATGTTTCTACAAAAGCAAAAGATGTTTGGAAAACTTCAGCACATAAAAGCAATGTTAGATCAATCTACAACAAAAATCAGAGCACCTGTATCTGAGTCTCACAGCCACGCCCATAAACAAATTATTTCCACGTACTTGGTCCAATAGAAAAATCATGGCACACATGAGAAGGCGTATTGCGAACCATAAATAAATACAGTGACCTTTGTTAATAACTTTAAGTTTTTAAATGAGTCAAACAATTTAACAGATAAGATCATGGAAGCAGAAAATATATGATGCAGCATTGAAATAAAAGAAGCTTTTTGTTAGAATGATGGACCACAAATTCCAACTCATCCAACTTTGAGGTGTTGGAAAAATAAAAAATTTATGAAAAGAGTTGTTCTTGGATTGAATTCCCAGAGCACTATATCATCATTCTCTTTTTAATCCACGACAATTAACAACCATATGCACTAACTTTTGCTTTGCATCATCATGGTGTAATAAACTACTTAGGAAAAATGAAGGTTAATTTGCTCGCTATCAAAGTTACTCATCTTTCCTATGTGTTCAATTAATTCTTTAGCATAATCTCAAATGTGCAAAACCAAAGACTGCCTGTACCTTATGGCCCACTACAAGAATGTTAAGGAACGTTTGGTTTAAGGAGACATTTGTCCAAATATCTATTCTTAACTGAATGCTTAGAGCCTCAACGAAGGAAAGAAAGCCGCAAGGAGATGTTCAGGGGCATTACAAGAAGAAGGATTCTCCGGCTTATAAAATAGAAGAAAGGAATGAGTTGGTGAACCTCAATGAAGGAAATGTGCAACTTGAATTCTGACTGATGTTTCAACGTCTCAATCTTGTTGAACAAAGTATCCATAACTTGTGGGATGATTCCAGTTTGGCAACCATCCTTGGCACCAGTACCCATGGTATATGTTTTCCCAGATCCTGTCTGCATTATATTTAGACATAAATCGAAAGAATATGCAAACAAATAGCTGAAATCGAAAATAGCTAATATCAGAGGAACACACATAACAATGTATGATAAACATTTACCTGCCCGTAGGCAAGGACAGTGGCATTATACCCTTGGAATAGACCGTCAACAAGAGGCGCCGCAGACTCCTCAAACATTGAAGCTGAGGGAGAACCACTGCTACCATAAACATGATCAAATGTAAATGAATGTGCCCCAATTTGCACCTGCAAAACAGCAATAACGGCCCTTATAAGTCACGATGTAAGAATTTAGCTGTTCCACAAAATTACGGCTACACAAAAGATGTCTGCATTCCTGATTCTGTTCTTTGGTCTTAACCTTCACCCATGTGAATCATACTCTCATGTAATCGAAAAGCACAAATCAAGTAGAAAGAAATCAAATGAAGCAAGATACTTCAAGGAACCAAACTAAGATAGAACATGTCTTAAAATCCATGTAGCACCAATATTTTCTTTAGGTTCAATTCATAGTCACCTTAGGACCAATCAATCAATAAACTGTGCCTCAATCCCGAACTAGTTAAGGGATCAGAAGAAACTGAAAATTAGCAATCTGCAATGAAGCAGAAGCGAAGATTGATTCTTCCCCATTTTAGAAGCAACATGCAGAAATTTCTTTGATAAAGTCATCTTATGATCCAGATCACCAAGAAATCATCAATTTGGAAAGAAAAAGGCTAAAAATAAGCTTTCACAATAATAACAATGTTATGACCTGGACTTGATATGAGGGCAGATAAAGAAATAATAAAGGAAACAACATCGTTTAAAAAAGTTAGTGACACATGGACGACTGAGATCTATTTGGTTTAATGAGCTCGAAGGGTCAGGATTGGAGCACTAGCTGGTGGTAGTTATAACTACCTGTATGACACGAAAGGAAGATTAGATTTGGAATTGTGATTCTTCCTCCTTCCTCTCTCTTCTTTCATTTCCCTCTCTTTCGTGATTCTCTTCTCTCCTAACCCTCCCTCTTCTCTTCTTCTCCATTTCCCTTACTGAACTTTATCATTCTTAGCTTTAGTTTGCAGTTAATTCAGTTGTAATAGTTAGTTATTTTCAGTTTGAGAATTAATAAGAAAATCATTCCAAAATTCTATTACGTAATTGGATTAGTCCATTACAAACAACAGCATGAATAAGTGTTAAACTCTGCAGCCATAGATTCCACAATGCTAAAGGAAAGCCCAGTGCAAAAAGCATCCCACATTCGGGTCGAGGAAGAGCCACACCCCAAAGGACGTGATGTACGCAGCCTACTCTGATACAAGCAGCAACAGTGGCTATTTCTATGGCTCGAACCCGTGACTTAAAAGATTCCACAATGCTGAGCCAAATAATCACATTAAGGATGAAAAATTTGTACCTGAGGCTTGCCAGGAACAACAGAGACACAATCTTGACAACCTTGAAGCTTCTCATCTCCAATAAGTGGCCTAATATGAAGTGCCACTTTAACACAACAATCCTCAACAGAAGCAGCAGCTTCCATTTAACACTTGAAGAAGAAAATGGTTAGCTTAAATCTACACAGAATTGGAGAGGAAGTTAAGGGGACAGGAAAACAAGAGACTAATAGTATAAGAGAAGGGAAAAGCCAAGAAATGAAGCTAGTTGATCACAAATAATACACTGCTAAAAATGTAAAAAATGAAAGAGAGAATAATGTGTGTAGAAAGGGAAGTTTGAGGAATTAATAGAGAACAAGTGTATATAAGAAGATGGAGACTGGTATTGTCTGTTTGTAACTGTAATGACAGCAACAACCGCTAAGATGTTCTTTTTTACTTTTGTGGGGCTTGCTTTTGCTTATTTCTTAATCTTCCCTGTACTCCAACTGTATCCTAGATATATACTATATAGACAATGTATTGTATTGTAAATCTAACTGATTATCCAATTAGTTTTAAACATTGTGTGACTTCACTAATTGTGAAACTACACAACCTATACAATTTTCTAGACTCTTCCGTTTTGAGGAGAAATAAAAGGTAATTTAGTCAATAGTCATTCTAATTAATATAATCAAATGATCTTTTAAACAAGAGATAATGGTCAAACCTCCCTAAACTATCACTTTTTTTGTTAGTTTCATACTTAAACTATGGGTTGGTTACGTTATCAATTTTCATATTCAAAATCCTCCTGCAGTGCCAAGTGGCATGGAGAGTGACATCACTCTCTTGTAGAGCATCCATATGGCATTTTAACAATTAATTTTTTAAAGTAGCTTTTCGTATTTCTTATTTTTTAATTTATTAATTTTTAATTTTTCATCAAAATAAAAAATCTTTACCTTAGTTGAAGACCCATATTTCTAAAATAATAAATATTAACCAACAATAGTAAACTTAATTATTATATAGAACTGAATTTACTCAACTATAATAACTCAATTGAGAATGTTGTGTATTAAAATATTAAAATAATACAACGCCTGTTAAGAGTTATGTATTTTTAATTAAATGACCATTGTTGACAAAATTTGATTGTAAATTGCAACTGAATTTATCACATTTTGATTAAATTATTTTTAGTACTCTTATTATTCTAAGGTTAATGGGTCTCAACTAGTTTATTGTTATTGGAAAAAAAAAGTAGAGTTATGAAGAGTAAAATAATTAATTAGAAAAGAAGAAAGGATAAAGACAAAAATAATAATAAATAAGTAAAAGAATACTTAAATTTTAAAAATTGAAGAGAAATGTCACATGAATACTTTTTATTGATCTACTTTATTTCCTCACACACAACAAAGAGAGTGAAGTCATCCTCCATGCCACTTGGCACTGCAGGGGGTTTTGAATATGAAAAATTGATAGTTCAGGGGGTAACGTAACCAACCCATAGTTTAAGTATGAACCTAACAAAAAAGTAATAGTTTAAAGAGGTTTTTGACCATTATCTCTTTAAACAATGCGTCAACACTTATAAACTGTTTAACTAGAGAAAATAATTTGAACCAACTTATATCATCTCGATAAATTATCCATACATATTACCTTCCACCAATTCATATATTAAAGTACTTATCAAGGTTTTGGGATTTATTTGAATTCTTAACATTATTAAGGGTCTGTTTGGTACTATGGATAAAGAAAATAATCCCATTGTATTCATTAATTGTCATTTTTTTAATAACATGACTTCGATGGTAACTCTGTCCATGGCAATATAATCGATATAGTTTGTCAGGGTAGTGGGCTCTGTTTTAAAAGGCGTTTTTGGGAGCCTTGGGGCGGGTCACTAGGAAAACGACCTGAAGCTCTTGGTCGGGGCTTAAATTCGTGAGGCTTATGCCTCAAGCGTCCGACGGTGCATCCAGAGCACGCCCAACGCCCAACGCTCGAGGCTCACCCAATAGAACCTATCAAAATGATCTGTCCAATTTCCTAATTAAGATTGTTCACCCACAATATTCATTAAGAATGAATGATACACGTTATAGTCATTTATAGAAACTGAGAAGTTGAGTGTAGCTCAATTAACAAGACATAATATTGCATGTATTATAATTGAGAATATCATGAGGGTGAATACCATCTGTATACTTAATCTGAAAATGCGTAGTCGAGGTTTATATCATCACTTGTCATTTATTTTCATGGCTTATTCACTTTAATTTAACAAATTTTTTAATTTTTAATTGTTCCAAAGTTAAGGCCTTATAGCTTATTTGTATCTCATTAAAACTGTAATATTATTCAATTTCTTATACTTGTAAAAAATGTTAGATATTTTGTTTCTATAAGCTTTTTTCTTATTTTTAGTTTTATTAATTTTTTAATGTATTTTGATATTTTTTTAGGTCATTATGCTATTTTATTAATTTAAAATTAATTAAAAAAATAAGATCCACGGGGCTTACGCCTCATGTCTCGAGACTTACGTCTCGCCCCGTTGTAAATAAAACGTCTCGCCCTGCGCTCCCAGTCTTAAAACATTGGTAGCGGGCTAGCCACTTCGCAACGGATCCTATTAAATTCCCGTCAAGAACAGTTGTTCATCACACTTTCGGTTGTTATTATATTTACGCCCAATTTCTTATTTCTCTTTCCTTTCTTTGTTGTTGGTTAAGTAATGTTTTGTTTTATGTATAGCATGTGTTACAAGAATGTAGCACGTCTAAAAGTGTAGCAACGCTATTTTAGAAATTCCATTAATTAAATGGTCGAAATGAAAGGTGCAGCACAGCGCAAACCATGTGATTTGGAATCCCACACACAATGACGGCAAGAGGAATTGTTTTTAATTTGGAATGAGGAGATTAACCCCTGCATCCCTATAGTCCCTACCACTAAGTTGGGTCATGTTCAAGTGTGATCCTTTTGTTGTTAGGGAACAATTCAATAATTTACAAATCATAATTTCAATGCAGATTAACAGCTTGAATTTCGATGTTCTTTTGACAGCTAATTCTTTTAAGGCATAGTTGTTTTTGAATTTTGGGTTTATTTCTTTTTAGGATCATAGTGGAGAAGAAAACGTTAATAAGTCACATATATAGTGTAAAAACAGATATAAAATTATTCTAATCGTTAAACTCACTCACAAAAGAATTGTAATAATAATTCGAAGTTATTTATGCAAAATCTCATGTACCTAATTGCTTAGTGGTAGGGACTATAGGGATGCAGGGGTGGATGAGAGAAGGAAACAGTGAAAGGAAAGTTTAGAAGTTAGAATAAGAGACCCACAAAATTTGACAAAGCCAGTTGGTGATCTCCTACCTATCACATGGCATATAGCCTCCACATGCAAGCGAAGGCTCCTCGTCCTATATATATATATGTTCTATGGGTCCCCTTGGTTAGTTAGTTGAGAAGAATTAGCTGAAAGACTCCTCAAAGTGTTTGAACAAAAAGTTTACCCTTTTCATTTCTTTTTGACTTATATTTTGAGAGAGAAAATTTTAAGTGGATTTAAGTGGGGACCAGGGGTTGGATTAGAATTCTTAAAAACTTGTGGATACAAAACAATAAATCTTTTGGGTGCAAAACATAAAAAACTACTGTGAACTCATTTGAAATAAAAAAAGTACCGGGTAATTTAAAACATAACGGATACTTCATCTACCCTAATCGGTCGATCATACACAACAAGCTGCCGTTCCATTATTTTTCTCTCAACTTCTCCTATTTTCTCTCTATCAACCGTCTGCACGATTTCGTAACTGCTGTGAGTGTCCCGTTTTAGTTATTTAAAGGATCTTCGTGGGTTCATTGCACATTATCGAGCAAAGACGAAACAGGTACGCAACTCGATTTTGTTAGGGTTTTAGTTGAAATTTAACCATTTTCTTAGATTAATGGCTATTGGGCATATTTACATAGAGATTTGGGGTGGTGGTTTGGTTATTGTACTATTTTGTACGCGATAGACGATTTAGGATTTAGGGTTTATTTTTGGGGATTTTCTGTTTACCTTTCGTTTTTAAAATGTGATTTGTGGGTAATTTCCTGTGTAGGTGTTTAAATGCCTAGGGTAAAGCACACCGTTCCGAAGTGAAAAGATCCACGAACTTGGGATGAGCGTAGAGCGGAAAATGAAGAAAAAAAGAGAGCTCAGGAAAGAAAATATGTACATGTCGGTGGTCCCTGCGTAAATCAGTGCAAGAGGCTTGTGTCTACGAACATCCCCAAAGAATTTATCCAAAGTAAAAGAAGAAGGGTGGAGAAACATGATGATAGTGATGAGACAGCCACCGATAAAAATGTTGGTGGAGGTCAAATAGAGGTGGGTGACAACTCAGAGTTCCTGGGTTCAAAACGAGCATCTGCGGATATGTTTGATCAAATCGATGCCTTTGGAGATGAGTCTGAGGCTGATGTTGGTGTTGGTGGTGCTTCTGCTGCAAGAAAATAAAAAGGAAAGACTGTTATTGTTGATATTGATGATGATGATGGTGATGCTGAGTCTGGGGAGGTAGGCATGAAGAGTGCAAGAAAAGAGAGAAGGGGACATAAAGAGGAGGAGGAAAATGCTGGTGCACATGCACAGGAAGGGGCTGATGGAGTTGATGAAGGGGATGATGAGGATGATGAGGATGATTCTGCTGCTGAGAAGAAAAGGAAAGAGGAAGAAGAGAAAAGAGAGGATGTGCATCCTCTTGATAGATTGAGTATACCAAAGAAGGTGATTGACATAGATGTGAGCAGCTTTAGGTTCAAAACACGGCTGTCATCATTTGAGTCTTTTAATTCGAAGATCTCTATGAGATCTTCAATGAACAAGTTTTATGACTTCAAGAAAATGTTGACAAAATTGGGGATTGAGAAGATGTTTGGGAAATCAGCTTTTGGTGATTTCCTTAGGATTTCAAAGAATTGGACCTTCAATAGTCAATTGGTGCATTCGGTGCTTTTGAGGACTATAAGGCAGTCCAAAAAAAGGCACGAAATGTGGTTCTTGCTGGATGGGAAGCCAGTTTGTTTTGGCTTGAGGGAATTTTATTTGATAACTGGCTTGAATTGTTGTCAAGAGCCAGATATCAAAAGTGAAGGCCAAGTACTTGGCAAAGGGAGATGGCTTTTTGGAGAAGGTGTGTGAAGGTGGGGATGTGAGGGCTGAAAATCTGTTGTATTTGATAGAACAGCCAGAATTTTCAAAGCAAGAGAAGCTGAAGCTGGCTTTACTGTGGTTCTTGCACACAGTATTGATGGCCAAGGACAAAACAAAGAATGTTGAGAAGTGGTAGATTCAGTACGTGGATGACCTGGACTTCTTCAACAAGTACCCTTGGGGTAGGCTGTGCTATGACTTGACAATTGAATACCTCTACAACAAAGTTGATTTAGCAAAAGCCTGTCGACAGTATGCAGAAGGAAAAGTTTTTGGTTATGCCCTGTTTGGATTCCCCTGGGCCTTCCTTGTAAGTATTGTTATATTATTATCCAGTTTTCTCAAGTATAATTATGTTAAAACTTCTATATTGTGACTGTGGCATTCATGACAGGCATGGATATATGAGGCAGTCCCCTTACTTAGCCGTACAGCTGGCAAAACTGAAAAGTCTCCACTGCCAATCCCAAGGATTTTGAGGTAGCACCAAACAAGAAAACATGTTGGAGATATTCATGCAGCCCAGCAAGGAGCTACACAGGTATATGTGCTAATTTCATTTCCTTAACTATTTTATCATTTAATGATGATGTTTGGTTATTTAATTCTTTTAATGTATGTAAAATGGCAGGTTTTGCACCCTTTCTTGATCCTGACAATGCAAGAAGTTGAGGGCTGCAAAAGATTTGTGTCTCTTCATGCTGATGAGGTCAAGGATGCTGCACTGGACAAGATAAGGGGTCATCTGGAGGGGGTCACAGGCATAAGGTACATTGTAGAGGAGTACGATGATGGGGAAGCAATGGAGAACCAGGATGATGGTGGTGATGGTGGTGATGATGGTGGTGATAGTGGTGATGGTGGTAGAAGGGGAACTTGCAGGCATTGTAGCCATGTTGAAGGTGTGCTGGAAAGAATGCTGGTAGTGAATGAAGAGATTTTAAAGTTGATGAAAGAGGAAAAGGAGAGGAGGATAAACAAAACCAAGTCCAGGAAGTTGATGAAGAGGAAGTTGTTCAAGCTGAGGAAGATTATGAAGAGAAAAAAGAACGGTATGTACCTCAGTTACTGATATTTTGATTTATTTTGTCTATATCTAAGTATTTCTATTTACTTGTAGTGCATGTTGAAGTGGAAGAGGAAGAGAAGAACGATGAAGAGTTTAGAGAAAAATATGCCGCAATCAAAGAAGAAGAAGAGAAAAATGATGCTCAAGTTGATGGAGCAGATGAAGAGATGACTGGAGAGTTGAATGGCAGAGATGCTGCAGCTGAGAAAGAAGAGAAAAATGATGCTCAAGTTGATGGAGCAGATGAAGAGATGACTGGAGAGGTGAATGAGAAAGATGTTGCAGCTGAAGAAATAGAGAAAAATGATGCTCCAGTTGATGGAGAAGATAAAGAGATGACTGGAGAGGTGAATGAGAAAGATGTTGCAGTTGAGGAAGAAGCAAAAAATGATGCTCCAGTTGATGGAGAAGATGCAGAGATGCAAGAAAGGGTTGCTGATGAAGCTCCAATTGATGGAGAAGTTGCAGAGATGAATGAAAGGGATGTTACTGGAGATGAAGGTGGGGATAACAGAGCAGAGAGTAAAGAGGTTGTAAAGGATGTGATTGTTGAAGAGAATCGAGAGACACAAGCAGCAGTGCAGGTGGATGAAGCTAATGTGTTTGTTAATCAAGTGCTTGTGAGCCTGAATGATCAATTTGCTTCAGAGAATAGTAGAGCAGATAATATTTGACAGTATTAATGCTTGGTTTTGTATAAGTTGACAGTTGAATTGGTTGTTAATGACAGTAGTTGATGATAATAGTTGCTTGGTTTAGGTTTATTGATGACAGTAGTTGACAGTTAACTTTGAACTTGATATTTTTAGAAATATCATGGTTAGTCATGGACAAGTGTATGGTGGCTGACCTTATTTTTGGTTAGTTTTTGGATATTAAGTGTTGGTTTATTAATGCAACTTGTTAGGAACTCATTTCATTCATTGTTCAATGTTTCAATTTTGGTTTGCAACTGATAACATGTTTGTACTTATGTGCTTGCAACTTAAACAATATAGAAGCTTTTATAACAAAAACAACCATACGAATACATTAGTGTGTCAAAATATTACACATCTTCGAGTAAATTACAAAATTTACATTGTGTCAAAATAATACATATATCCAGGTTGATTACAAAATTTACACAGTGTCTAAATATTATAGTAGACCAATTGAGATGTCTAAAATACCAATATTTACATAATATAACTAGCAAACTAAGAGGAGATCCATTTAATAAAGGAGCAGATGACACAACCAGCAACCATTGACTTAATCAACTTCTTCAGTCGATCAATCTTCATTTCAGCTTCTTCCCTCTTCATTTCAGCTTATTTCAGCTTTATTTCAGCTTCCCTCAGCGTGATTTTCAGAAAATTCTTTTGCTCTTCACATTCACTCTATAGTTCTCTTACTAGAACACAATTGTCTTCAGTTTATTTTAGCTTTCTAACTAAGCTTCCAATCACCCTTGATGCTGCTTCAGGTAGTGGTCTATCAAACCACCTATAATAGTCGCACCCACCATTTAGCTGCATTATTTAACAAAATCCAAGAAAAAATCAGTACATTAACAATTAATCAAAAACAAACACAGAACTATAATGTATGAATAACACACTTTTGGAGTTTTACAACTCCAGAATCTGTGGCTAGGGTTTGTCACAGTACGAGAGGTCCTCAACTTCGTGTATTGGCCACAAAGACAGACATCGGGTTCCTCTGGTACGTTAGAGCTCGTTGAACCTTGACTCATGATGTTATTGGACTTGTTTGATTTGTATGCGGGTAGAAGCGAAGATTTTGAAGAATTGAAGAAGAGGACTGTTTAGGGGTGGGTTAGGTTTGATTTGTAAAATAAAAAATTTAATTGTGGGTTTTGGGGTTAAATCAGCTTGTCACGACCCAGTTTTGGGGCCGTGACCGGCACTTAGGAGCTAGTGCTCCAAGCAAGCCTTATCAAAATCCTACAGAAAATCGGGCAGAGTTTCCCCTGTTTTAGGCCTATCCAAAAATTTCCTGTATCAACCAGAATACCAGAACATACCAATAACAATATAATTACTCAAAATCCACGTCTTTAAAGCATTAACAAAGCAAAGTGCTCCATCTAACTCCCAATAAATCGGAAACGTCTGACAAGAAGTACTAAGTTCATAAAGGCCTAAAATACTGGCAAGACCAACTTATTAACTGAATAACCAACTCAAAGATAAGACAACTGACTAACAAATGACTAAATGGAGTGACTCTAAGAGTTTCAAAGAAAGATGATAATGAATAAATAAAGCTCTTGCCCACGCGAACTAATGCGGGGCTCACCAGGATTGTCAACTCGCGACTCTAAGAATGAAGATCCTCGGCTACGGCACCTGCTGTATCTGGAAGGAAAAATATAGCGAGGAGTGAGTCGCAACTCAGTGAGTAATAACGCTTATCCACAACTGTTTTAAGTGGGGACAAGTCAAAAACATGCCAGTATATCTTATGCAGAAATATACATATAATTTAGTTGTCACTTTCAGAATAACAAACATAAATCAGTCTTTTCAAGTACTTCTTGTAAACAGTAACCAATATCAAATCAGTAATAAATTCAGTAATCACTATATTAAATCAAGTATATAGGTTAGGGAGATTTCCAAGAATAAACCATGTAATCAGTATAAATTCCTCCCTGAGGAAATCAGTAACGGTAAGCTAGTCCTACCTTCCCACTAGCAAGGACTGTGATGGAAATCCGGAGTATACAAGGTGCACCAGGTCTAACGTACCCGTCGTTAGCTACGGAGTCTGTCAAGGCTCATCCCAAAATATATATTTTCTATACAAAGTAAAGGGGCATTTCAAGTAACAGTACAATATTCCAAATAGCGGTAAAACATGTCAAGTAGCGGTAAAAATCAAATCTTGTAACGGTAAAATAATTCAAATAATTATTTCGGTACATATCTTGTAAAAAGGACTTGTCCCATGCAATTCAAAATATTCAGTAACACATTTTACTTCAAAATCAAGTAAAAACCATGCAGGTTATGGAAATACAAATTGCAGTTAGGTCATCACTCACAGTACAGACGTGTGTAGCTCAAGCGTATCTTCCACGAGCGAACCAACACCTCGTCCAGTCAATCTATAATCACATTGTATTGGTCTCGTGTTAGTTCCCTTATTTAGGATAATTCATAACTAATTTAGAATCTCCTACCCTCGGGGTTCCCTGTTCGACTCTCGTTTGATAAATTCAATTGGTTCTTATCATCCCTCGGAACATAATCATTAATTGTCTATTTATCGATTCGGCGGTTCCAGAATTAAGGGAAGAATCATGCTCTAGTGTTTGATCTAACAACTTGTAAAAAGGAAAAGATGATAACTTGCTTTGCTTAGGAAGAGAAAAACTCTGTTGCTTTACATACTACTGCCATATACCCGAATGGTCCATAAGCTTAAATGATTCATGGTTGTTCTATGTTTCAATTCTATTGAAACTCACTATAATCAGATTTTTATATCACCAACTTATTTCCATTACGGTAGTATGTAATTATTGAAAATAATTGAGTAAAGGAAGAATTTAACCAAGGCAAAAAGTTTTGTTTACCTTCCTTCTCGTGTTTCTCTGTAGTGTCTTCCTTGTAAACGTTCCTTTTGTTTTTTTGGTTTCGTCAGGTAAAGTGCTTCAGCAGAAGCTTAAAGCTTCTTGGTTTTCTTTCCCTAATCCTTTTCGTCCAATTCTCTTTGTACTTGAACTCTGAAGAGTCCCGTTTTTTGCTTTTCTTGTTTCTTTTCTTTTTTTAAATTAATTTATGAAATGACTCAATTGCCCTTGTTTTATTTTACTAGGGTATTACAATCTCTCCCCCTTAAGAAATTCGGTCCCCGAATTTAAACTAAGAGCATACCTGTAGGGTGAAATAAGTGAGGATACTTTGCTCGCACATCATCTTCCATTTCCCAAGTAGCTTCCCTTGCGGTATGATTTTTCCATAAAACTTTCACGAACACAATATCTTTTCTCCGTAACTTCCTTATCTGACTCTCGACTATGGCTACTGGTTCCTCTTCATAAGATAATTTCTCATTAAGCTGTATAGTCGGTGCCTCAAGCACATGAGAAGCGTCCGGTACGTATTTCCGCAACATAGATACGTGAAACACAGGATGTATAAAAGATAACTCTGGAGGAAGAGCCAAATTGTAAGCAACAGCTCCAACTCGTTCAAGTATCTCATAGGGTCCTATGAATCTCGGGCTCAACTTCCCTCTTTTCCCGAATCGTGTCACGCCTTTCATCGGGGAAACTCGTAAGAACACACGATCACCAACTGCAAACTCCAAGTCCCTTTTTCTTTTATCTGCATAAGACTTTTGCCTGCTTTGCGCTGTGAGCAATCTCTGCCTACAACTGGACCTTATCAATAGCTTCTTGTATCAGGTCTGGTCCTAACACCTTAACTTCACCGGCTTCGAACCATCCAATTGGAGAACGACAATGCCTACCATATAAAGCCTCGTAAGGAGCCATCTGAATGCTTGCCTGATAGCTGTTATTATAAGCAAACTCAGCTAAAGGCAAGTAAGAATCCCAACTACCTCCAAAATCAATAATGCAAGCTCTCAACATGTCCTCCAATATCTGTATAGTACGTTCAGACTGACCGTCAGTCTGAGGATGGAATGCGGTGCTAAGGTCTACTCTAGTACCCAATTCTCTTTGAAAGGACCTCCAGAAGTGAGAAGTGAACTGTGATCCTCTGTCAGAGATAATAGACAGTGGAACTCCATGGAGTCGGACAATTTCATTCATGTATAACTGTGCATATCTCGCACCACTGTAAGTAGTTTTAACCGGAAAAAAGTGTGCTGACTTTGTAAGCCGATCAACAATCACCCATACCGAATCATAACCTTTAAGTGTACGAGGTAGCCCAGTCACAAAATCCATGGTAACTCTTTCCCACTTCCACTCTGGAATCTCAAGCCGTTGTAGTAGTCCTGCGGGTCGCTGGTGCTCAGCCTTAACCTGTTGACAAGTCAAATAACTAGCAACAAAGTTAGCAATATCTTTCTTCATACCTTCCCACCAATACAACTGCTTCAGGTCACAGTACATCTTAGTGGATCCAGGATGTATAGTGTATCTAGAATGGTGAGCTTCCTCGAGAATAACTCGTCTTAGCCCATCAATTTCTGGTACACATAACCGGTTACCTAGTCGGAGAACCCCATTATCATCAACAATCATATTCTTGCTTTTACCAGCTAGGATTTCATCTCGATATTTTCACAACCGTTCATCCTCGTACTGAGTGGCTTTAACACGTTCTACCAATGAAGACTTAGCTGGAACATAAGCCAATAATGCCCCTGATTTAGATAGACCAAACCTAATACCTGTACCTTCGACCCTGTGGATATCCTTGGCCAACTGTCTCTTTGCGGGAGCTATATGTGCCAAACTACCCATGGACTTTCTGCTCAGTGCATCAGCCACAACATTGGCCTTCCCTGGATGATATAGAATAGTGCAATCATAGTCCTTGAGAAGTTCCATCCAGCGACGCTGCCGAATGTTTAGATCTCTCTGCTGAAAAATATACTTTAGGCTCTTGTGATCAGTATAAATTTCACATGTTTCTCCATACAAGTAGTGCCTCCAAATTTTCAGTGCAAATACCACTGCAGCCATCTCCAGATCATGAGTGGGATAATTCTGTTCATTCTTCTTCAACTGTCGCGAAGCATAAGCTATCACACGACCATTTTGCATGAGAACACACCCCAATCCCACTCTCGAAGCATCACAAAATACCGTAAATCCTCCCGAACCGGATGGTAAGGCTAGAACTGGCGCGGTGGTCAAACATGTCTTGAGCTTCTGAAAACTCTGCTCACATTCATCTGTCCACTGAAACTTTGCATTTTTCTGTGTTAGCTTGGTCAATCGTGCTGCTATTCTGGAAAAATCCTGCACAAAACGCCTATAGTAACCTGCTAATCCCAGAAAGCTGCGAATCTCTGTAGGAGTGGTGGGTCTGGGCCATTTCTGCACTGCTTCTGTCTTTCTAGGATCTACCAGTATACCATCCTTGGATACCACATGCCCAAGGAATGCTACGGATTCTAGCCAAAATTCACACTTAGAGAACTTCGCATAAAGCTTATGTTCCCGCAATGTTTCCAGTACAACTCTCAGATGAGCCTCGTGTTCTTCTTGACTACGAGAATACACCAAGATATCGTCAATAAATACCATGACAAATCTGTCCAGAAACGGCTTGAATACCCTATTCATTAAATCCATGAATGCAGCTGGAGCATTAGTCAACCCGAAAGGCATCACAAGGAATTCATAATGCCCGTATCGAGTTCTTAAAGCTGTCTTAGGAATATCCTTGTCACTAACTCTGAGCTGATGATAACCAGATCGAAGATCAATCTTTGAGAAATGGGCAGCTCCCTGCAACTGATCAAACAGATCATCAATACGAGGCAAAGGGTATTTATTACGTACCGTTACCTTGTTCAGCTGTCTGTAGTCAATGCACATTCTTAGGGACCCATCTTTCTTCTTCACAAATAGTACTGGTGCACCCCAGGGGGATACACTTGGTCTGATAAATCCCTTGTTCAATAACTCCTGCAATTGTTCCTTTAGCTCCCTCAACTCTGCTGGTGCCATACGATATGGAGGAATCGATATGGGTTGCGTGTCAGGTGCTACATCAATGCCGAAATCTATATCCCGCACCGGAGGTAGTCCCGGTAAATCCTCAGGAAATACATCAGTGAACTCTTGCACCACTGGAACCATTTCCAAGCTAGGAGTCACATCACTTGTGTCTCTCACCATAGCTAAAAATGCCCAACAACCTTTCTTCACTAACTGCTGAGCTTTTACAAATGATATGACATTACACATTTCTAGAATTTGATCCCCTTTCAGAATAAAACTAGGTTCATTAGGCATCTCGAACTTAACTACCTTCTCATGACAATCGAGGGTAGCATGGCAAGAAGATAACCAATCCATACCCATCAACACGTCAAAATCAACCATATCCAGTACAATTAAATCAGCTAAGGTATCCCTACCCTCAACTCGAATCTGACAAGCACGATACGCATATTCAACAAGTAAAGAATCTCCCACAGGATTAGCAACTAGAAAAGGATCATTCAATATTTCTGGTTGTCTATCAAACCTCAAAGCAAAGAATGAGGACACATAGGAGTGGGTAGATCCTGGATCAAACAATGCAAGTGCATCAAGTGAGCAAACGGAAAGAATACCTGTAACCACAGCATTTGAGGCCTGAGCATCTTGCCTAGTAAGTGCAAAAACTCTCGACTGGCCTCTACCAGCACTCCCCTGTCCTCGATTACCCATGGCACGATCTCCGGCACCTCTGCCTCTGTTACCTCTACCAGCAGTACCTGTATTATTACGAGCAGTCTGCGTAGATGCCGCTGCCTGCACAGAAGCCTGGCTAAACTCTCTCTGAGGATGAGGGCAATCCTGTATGTGATGTCCCAACTTGCCACACCGGAAGCACCCTCCAGTCAGAACACGACACGGACCCCAATGTGATCTACCACAAGTCTGACATACTGAATCAGTAGCATATATCTGTCCAGAGCTATGATGTCCAGATGATAATGGTAGCCCCTTAGCATTATCTTTGTGAGGAGGTGCTCTAACGGATGACTGGGAAACCAAGTTTGCCCCTGTCTGAAAACCCTGTCGCTGTACCTGATTCCCTGCTCTACGGTCTGTGCTAACTCCCTCAGTGAAAGATCCCCCAGTCTTAGCCTTCTTATATGAATCTTTAGCTGCCCGTGATTCACGACCCCTATTTTCATATCTTTCTAGCAAGGTCAAGTGCATCAGAGTAATTCAGATTCTTCATCTGCGGAGCAACTGTATTGAATAAACGATCAACCAACCCATCAACGAACCTCTGAACCCGAGATGTTTCATTAGGCACTAAGTTAGGTGCATATCTAGCCAGCTTAGTAAACTTAGTGTTATATGTCGATACATCCATATCTGGAGTCTGAACTAATCTCTCAAACTGCCTAGCGTATTCCTTCCTCATACTTTCAGGGAGAAAGCGATCCATGAACAACTTAGTAAACTCATCCCATGTCAATCGTGCTGCTTCTGTGGGCCTTTCTAAAAGTACAGTTTCATACCAAGTATTAGCTGTATCCTCCAACTTGTATGCTGCAAGTTCCACGGATCTCTCACTAGAACATCCAAGAGCACGCAACGCCTTAAGTGTACCATCCAAGAAACTCTGAGGATCCTCTGTAGTGTCAGAACCCGTGAACCTTGGTGGTTTCAGTTTCAAGAACTCTGGTAAGGACACTTCTCTGTTACCAAAAATCTGAGTCTGTCTCTGAGCCTGAGTCTGTGGCTGAGCATGAGTCTGTGGCTGAGCCTGAGTCTGTGTCTGTGTCTGTGCCTGAGTCTGAGTCTGAGACTGAGTCTGTGTCTGAGCCTGTGTAGGTGCCTGAGGTTGCGTTGGAGCAACATTCTGTTGACTAGCCCTTTCCTGTCTATCCATTCTAGCATTCAAGAGTTCAATGGACCTTTGCATAGCATTAAGTGCCTCAATAGTAGCATTCTCATATGACGGTGGAGGTGGATTATCCTCAATTTCTGGAGTAGGCTCTCTTGTAGCTCTTGTAGTAGCACCAGCCCTCGTTGTAGCAGCTTGGCCTCGTCCCTGAGTATTACCTCCTTTCCTAGCTGAGGTAGATGGCGGCCTAGCAGTGGAGGAATTCGGAGCAGCTCGGGCCGCCTTTTTAGATCTTGTCTTACCAGCCATCTGAGTAATAGAATAACTAACGTTAGATTCATTTATTTAGCAGTAGTCGTCTCACACGTACGGAAGGAACAAGAAAGAAGGAAAGACACGAAACATCCTATCACGCCCTTGCAGAATAACGATTATGGGAATGGCCGGCAACATAACCATAATAGAGATTCTACTACTGACGTGTACTCCATTAGTCACAGGAATAACCTAGGGCTCTGATACCAACTTTGTCACGACCCAGTTTTGGGGCCGTGACCGACGCTTAGGAGCTAGTGCTCCAAGCAAGCCTTATCAAAATCCTACAGAAAATCGGGCAGAGTTTCCCCTGTTTTAGGCCTATCCAAAAATTTCCTGTATCAACCAGAATACCAGAACATACCAATAACAATATAATTACTCAAAATCCACGTCTTTAAAGCATTAACAAAGCAAAGTGCTCCATCTAACTCCCAATAAACCGGAAACATCTGACAAGAAGTACTAAGTTCATAAAGGCCTAAAATACTGGCAAGACCAACTTTATTAACTGAATAACCAACTCAAAGATAAGACAACTGATTAACAAATGACTAAATAGAGCGAATATAAGAGTTTCAAAGAAAGACGATAATGAATAAATAAAGCTCTTGCCCACGCGAACTAATGCGGGGCTCACCAGGATTGTCAACTCGCGACTCTAAGAATGATGATCCTCGGCTACGGCACCTGCTGTATCTGGAAGGAAAAATATAGCGAGGAGTGAGTCGCAACTCAGTGAGTAATAACGCTTATCCACAACCGTTTTAAGTGGGGACAAGTCAAAAACATGCCAGTATATCTTATGCAGAAATATACATATAATTTAGTTGTCACTTTCAGAATAACAAACAGAAATCAGTCTTTTCAAGTACTTCTTGTAAACAGTAACCAATATCAAACCAGTAATAAATTCAGTAATCACTATATTAAATCAAGTATATAGGTTAGGGAGATTTCCAAGAATAAACCATGTAATCAGTATAAATTCCTCCCTGAGGAAATCAGTAACGGTAAGCTAGTTCTACCTTCCCACTAGCAAGGACTGTAACGGAAATCCGGAGTATACAAGGTGCACCAGGTCTAACGTACCCGTCGTTAGCTACGGGGTCTGTCAAGGCTCATCCCAAAATATATATTTTCTATACAAAGTAAAGGGGCATTTCAAGTAACAGTACAATATTCCAAATAGCGGTAAAACATGTCAAGTAGCGGTAAAAATAAAATCTTGTAACGGTAAAATAATTCAAATAATTATTTCGGTACATATCTTGTAAAAAGGACTTGTCCCATGCAATTCAAAATATTCAGTAACACATTTTACTTCAAAATCAAGTAAAAACCATGCAGGTTATGGAAATACAAATTGCAGTAAGGTCATCACTCACAGTACAGACGCGTGTAGCTCAAGCGTATCTTCCATGAGCGAACCAACACCTCGTCCAGTCAATCTATAATCACATTGTATTGGTCTCGTGTTAGTTCCCTTATTTAGGATAATTCATAACTAATTTAGAATCTCCTACCCTCGGGGTTCCCTGTTCGACTCTCGTTTGACAAATTCAATTGGTTCTTATCATCCCTCGGAACATAATCATTAATTGTCTATTTATCGATTCGGCGGTTCCAGAATTAAGGGAATAATCATGCTCTAGTGTTTGATCTAACAACTTGTAAAAAGGAAAAGATGATAACTTGCTTTGCTTAGGAAGAGAAAAACTCTGTTGCTTTACATACTACTGCCATATACCCAAATGGTCCATAAGCTTAAAGGATTCATGGTTGTTCTATGTTTCAATTCTATTGAAACTCACTATAATCAGGTTTTTATATCACCAACTTATTTCCATTACGGTAGTATGTAATTATTGAAAATAATTGAGTAAAGGAAGAATTTAACCAAGGCAAAAAGTTTTGTTTACCTTCCTTCTCGTGTTTCTCTGTAGTGTCTTCCTTGTAAACGTTCCTTTTGTTTTTGGTTTCGTCAGGTAAAGTGCTTCAGCAGAAGCTTAAAGCTTCTTGGTTTTCTTTCCCTAATCCTTTTCGTCCAATTCTCTTTGTACTTGAACTCTGAAGAGTCCCGTTTTTTGCTTTGCTTGTTTCTTTTTTTTTTTTAAATTAATTTATGAAATGACTCAATTGCCCTTGTTTTATTTTACTAGGGTATTACACAGCTTTTATATATTTGGGGGTTGTGTTAAAATATTAAAATTTATGTTTAAGGGAGGCGGGAAATTGGGGTTGCTTTGCCGCTTAATTTTTTTTACTTTTGTCTAAGCCGCGTGCCCTGGAGTGTGACGTGTTAAGTGTTTGAGTATGGGGTTTGGGGTTTGGGGTTTTGGGTTAGGGTTTAGGGTTAGGGTTAGCAATAATCGACAAATAGTAGTCGATAATCAACTCTGTCTCTTGAAAATTAACATATGGAATTTTTCTCGAATCCAAAAAAGGTAATACTGTAACTATTCATTGAAAAGTGTATAAATGATGTTATAAATGGATTGCACTGACTTAATACATGCTTATACTTAAGTTATGTAGTATTTATCCCATCATTCACGGTGTAACAAGACATATGAGTCGAAATACTAGGCATTGCTTAACAAGAATTGACATAATAAGCTTATGTATAGATGAGTTATACCCTTGTAGGCATCAATGGATTGTTATAATATATTAAAGTGGGCAATAATATTAGATGGACACATTATACTATCATTCATGGTGTAACAAGACACATGAGTCGTAACACTAAGGCATTGCTTAACAAGAATAGATATAGTGGGCTTATATATACATGAGCTTTACCCGTTTAGGCATCAATATGTTGTTTTAATGTATCAATGTGAGCTATAATACTCAAATGGGTTCAATATACCAACATATGAGGCGTAACAACATACATTAGTCGTAACACTAAGGCATTACTTAACAAGAATAGACATAGTAGGCTTATATATACATGAGCTTTACCCTTTTAGACATAAATATATTGTTTTAATGTATCAATGTGAGCTATAAAACTCAAATGGGTACGATATACCAACATATGAGGTGTAACAACACACATTAGTCATGGTTTTTTGATTTTATGTGAAATTACACTAGGTCGATAATCAACCCTTTCGTGGTTGAGTTGGTTAATAGTCGATTAAGGACTTATGTGCAGTCAAGTCTTGCCTTTTTTGGACTTTATTTGGGATCTGTTATATTAGTTTATAACTGATTTAATGTGAAATTGAGCAAGGTTGATAATCAACACATCAATTGGTTGATTTGGTTAATAGTCGATTACCTTTGTCCAGTCAAGTCCCGACTTTTATGATACGTTTCCTTTTTTCAGAAAATTCTCCCCTTACTTAAATATTTTTCTTATTACTTAATATTTATTTTATTTACCTTTTCCAGTAAAATTCACTTTTCCTATTAATTAAGTATTATCGTTATTTATTATTTTACTTTTATCTTTTTCTATGTATTTTTGTTTTGCTCATTTTCTGATTATTTCCATTTTTGTGAACCTATCTATCGATTTATCTACTTGGTGTTGGTTGATTATACACCAAAATAGAGTATGGACAGTTCATCAAGAATATGCAAAAAAATGGGGAACGGAAAATTGAACGAGAAATTAAAGGAACAACCAGATATCATAATAATAATAATAATAATAATAATAATAATAATAATAATAATAATAATAATAATAATGCCCAGGGGGCTTTTCATTAATAATAATTTAAAAGAAAAGAGCAATCATAATGAAAACTCTTTTCTTTTTTACGTTTTAAAATTAAAAAAAATAATTATTACGAGGGGAGGGGGAGGGGAGATGTAGTTGTCCAGATCCTCCCATGCCCGTTCCATGAGTACTGATAAGACCCAAACCCCCACAAGACCCTTCACTCGGAGCCAAGCTAAGGAGATCCAAGGAGTACACCTACACTTGGTGAGGAAGGGACTAGAAGAAGGAAGCGATTGGAAGCCGTTCCGAGTGCTCAAAGTGCAAGGGGGGCAGCCCAGTCATCCAGGCGCTCCGCCTGAAGGTGCCTAGGCCTGGGCGCTCCGCCCCAACTCTGGGCGCCCCGCTTAGGCCACCCCACTGCCTAACTTGCTGGGCGCTCCGCCCCAATCTCGGGCGCTCCGCCCAAATTGCTGAAGCATGTGATTCCTAGCTATGTTATGACTATTTTGACCATACGTGGTCCTTTATTCCTAAGCCTAAGTGTGGGCATTTTAGACCTTTCAATAGGTGCCTAACAACACCTATAAATAGCTAGATTGCTAGTTTATTTCATTAGCTAACTTTGATGATTAAAAACCTTGTAAGAGTTGAACTCTTTTGTTGAATGAAAACCTTGAATGGGACTTGTTCTTCCTCTAGCGGATCTAGATGAATTCCAATCCCCCCGACCATTCTACTTGCGTGCTCACGTTAGCTCGAGGGTAGTTGCCTAGTGTAGGTGTTCTTGTCATTCTCTCAGGGTGTAACGGAACAAGTTCTCCGTTGCTACTTGAGATTATTGAACGAGTTACGTCTCGCTCTTTATCTTTTACTTTCCGCGTTTTGATTCTTATCAGTTTGGTATCAGAGCAAGGCTCGGGTTTTGTTCCTACAAACTCCCAACCCTTGATTCTTCGTGCCTACGTTAGTTTCTTTAGATTTCTTGTTGTTGAAGTTATTGGTAGAAGAAAAATTCAAAAAAAATAGAAAAAGTGAAAAATACAAAAATTGGTGTAACTTTTTGGTGTGTTCGATTCTTGAAGTGGGTGTTATAGAATTGTGATCCTTGTTGAAATCCCGATGTTTGGGTACCAAAATTTTTGGGATTGGATTGAATTGAAAATTGAAAACCCCAAATATTGTTAAACCCTCCCAAACCCTTGTTCTTGAGGAATTTGATTGATTTTGGGTTGTGTGATTGTGGGGTTTTGGATTTGATTACTGGGGATTGATCTACTTTGGAAAACGAACCATTTGAAACAAATTTTGTGTGAATCGGAGTTGTATAACATTGATTTTGAAGAATTGAAACCCACCTTTTTGCCCCTTTTGAAAAATTGTGAAACCCCAACTTGAAACTTGAATCATGATTGTGCCTTGTTTGTTGCTTGGTTGGGTGTGAAAATCATTGGGGTTTGGAGGTAGTATCATTATTCAACTTCGGGTACTTCGAATTTGGGAAAAACACGTTGGAATCGACCCAAAAAGTGGATTGAAAACGAAGAACACGTTGTTGAAAACCCAGGTGTTCTTCGTCCGGGCGCTCCGCCTAGACTTTGGGCACCCCGCCTGACTTGTTCTTGCCCCAGGCGCTCTGCCCCACCCTTGGGCGCCCCGCCTGACCCACCCCACTGCCAAGTTTGTGAGGCGCTCCGCCCCAATACACTGGGCGCTCCGCCTGAGGCCTGAAACTTGGGAATCGGGTAGTTTCTTCTAGGATTGCTTGTTTCTTTGTTACCTAACCTCTAATTAGTGTTGATCTAAGTAATCTTTCTACTTAATTAACACTAATCCTTCATTGCTTTAGGTGATTCGTGCCATAGTTGGAGAATAGAAATCCAAAGAAGACTCGTAGTTTCTTTTGGTTCAAGTCCTCACTTCAAAGTGCCTAGCGTTCATCGAGTCCCATTAATTCCACTCACCTCGGAGTGTGCATGACTCGTGAATAGTTTGGTTGAGTTGAGGAATTGCTAGTCATCTGAAGCTTTGGAACTACAAGTCGATTGAAATATCCACCACTACTTAAACGAGTGAACCGAGTGAAACACTTGTGAGGGAGTGAGTGAGGTTGTTTTTGCTAACGTTTGTTTCTTGTGTAGGTACAATGGCCAACGAAGGTCAAGATTTCATAAAGGAGGCCTTGGCTAATCTTCTTGCCAAGATGGATATCATGAACCAAAGGATTGAGTCTCTTGAAAAGGGGGCCTCAAGTACCCAAGGTGAACAAGGGACCCCGAGTGTCCAAGTTGAGAAAGGGACCCCGAGTGTCCATATTGAGACCGGAGAGGGCTCAAGTAGTCCTACCTTTACCCCGGAACAAGTTGTTGAGTTGCTTAATCAACAACGGGTAAAGGAAGATCGTGAGAGGATTGATCAAGTGTTGGGCAATACCCAACGAACGGGCATTCCCCGTATTTTGGACAACCCCCAAAGGAACATTCCACTTCCAAGACCCATCCGCAATATCCAAGCTCTTGAGCAACCTATTGAAGCTCAAGAAGGGGAGGAAGCCGAGTATGTTGATGAGGCTTATGGGTATGATGATCACTTTCAACCAAGGCGAGGTATGAATTGGGGTCGAAATGTGGATAGGGGTAGAGGCCGAGGTCGAGGGCCACCCATGGGGTATGTTGGAGGGAATGTTAGGAGAGATTATGGAGGTTATGGAGATCACCATGGGGGCCAACCGGAGCCTTTCCAAGGGGGTCGTGACAACAACAACAATCTTAATAGTGTGAAGCTCACTATTCCTTCTTTCAAAGGAAGTAGTGACCCGGTAGAGTACATTGATTGGAAGTTATCTATGGAGCGAATATTTGACGCCAATGATATGCCCGAGGTGAAGAAGACCAAGTATGCAATATCTTCCTTTGAATCCTTTGCTTCTACTTGGTGGGAGTCGGTGAAGAGGAATAGAAGGAGGACGGGAATGGCTATTAATCTTACTTGGGAGGAGTTGATCCGTGTGATGGATGAGAAGTACTTGACTAATCAATACCGGGTTGAACAACAAAAGCGTCTCTATGAGTTGAAGCAAGGCTACAAATCGGTTGGAGAATATTTCAATGAATTTGAGCAAATCCGAATGAACCTTGACTTGGATGAGGAAGACAATGAGACGGCCATGATCCGTTTCAAAGGGGGTTTGAACTGAGACATAGCTTCACAATTGAAGTTTCACAAATATGATGATCATTACAAGCTATGTGAAGAGGCGGTTGAAGCCGAGAAATGGCTCAAGGAGGAGAAATCCCTTCGCTACAAGAGTAGCACTACTACTCCAACAAGCAAACCAAAGGATTGGAAAACTTCTACTCCAAATGCCAAATTCCCAAATGCAAGTGGTACAAGTGTTCCAAATGCTAGCAAGGATGTGAAGAAGCCAAATGAGAAGAGCACACCCAATGTGGGAGGTAACTCCAAAACTCAATTACATGCTCCTACTTCTTCTTCCATGCAATGCCACAAGTGCAAGGGCTATGGTCACTTTGCTAGGGAATGACCTACAAAAAGGACCATGATTGTTGTTGGTAAAAATGCATATGAGCAAGAGAGTGACCCGGAAGATGAGGGAGTAGAGGGAGTAGAGGGAAATGAGGGAGTAGAGGATGATTTGTTTGATGACACGGTGGAGGAGGAGGATCCTCATACTTTCTTGGTTGTGAGAAGGAGCCTAGGGGCTATGATTGTGGAAGATAGTGAAACCTTGCAAAGGGAAAATCTATTCCATGCTAGGTGCCGGGTCAAAGATGTTGTTTGCTCTATGATAATTGATTCGGGGAGTTGTCAAATGTAGTGAGTCAATCACTTGTGTCCCAATTGGAGTTGACTACCATGAAGCATCCCAAACCTTACCGGCTACAATGGCTTAGCGAATGTGGGGAGCTTAAAGTAGTAAAGCAAGTGATGATTCGATTCAAAATGGGGAGTTATGTAGATGAGCATTTGTTTGACGTTGTGCCTATGCAAGCATGCCACCTACTCTTAGGGAGGCCTTGGCAATTCGATAGGCAAGTGGTGCATGATGGTCGTGTCAACACTTACACGGTCAAACATGAAGGGAGGAGATTTGTGCTTAAACCTCTAACTCCTAAACAAGTAAGTGAGGACTACAAGAAAATGAAGGAGTTAAGAGAGGTGGCAAAGGCTAAGTCGGTGGTGAAGACTAGTCCTTTGGCCGAAAGTGTGGTGGCATTCCCACCATCTTCTACCGGTGGCATATATGCCATGATGCAACCGGGCGAGCTCTTGAAGGGAAATGATGGCGACAAGCTACTTCTTTGCCTAGTGCACAAAGGTATGGCTCTCACTTCCGAATTTGATTATTCTTCTAACCAATTACCTAGTGCCATTGAAAGTGTTTTGAAGATGTTTGAAGATATGTTTCTGGATGAAATGCCAAGTGGACTCCCTCCCTTGAGAGGGATTGAACATCAAATTGATTTCATCCCGGGGTCTCAAATCCCAAACAAACCGGCTTATAGAAGTAATCCGGAGGACACAAGAGAATTGCAAAAGCAAGTAGATGACTTGCTCTCTAAAGGCTTGGTCCGGGAGAGTTTAAGTCCATGCGCCGTACCGGTTATTCTTGTGCCCAAGAAGGATGGGTCGTGGAGAATGTACGTGGATTGCCGAGCCGTGAATAAGATAACGGTAAAGTACCGTCACCCTATTCCACGACTTGATGATATGTTGGATGAATTGAGTGGGTCGTGTGTCTTTTCCAAAATCGACCTTAGGTCCGGTTACCATCAAATCCGGATGAAACCCGGGGATGAATGGAAAACCGCATTCAAGACCAACGCACCTAGCACTTTTACGAGACTCATGAACCATGTTTTGAAGCCTTTTATCAATAAGTTTGTAGTTGTCTATTTTGATGATATCTTGATCTATAGTAAGACAATTGATGAACATGTTGGCCACTTGAGTAAAGTCCTTGAAGCGCTACGAGCTGAAAAGCTCTATGCCAATTTGAAAAAGTGTGCCTTTTGTGTGGAGAAGGTTGTCTTCCTTGGGTTTGTTGTGAGTGCCTAAGGAGTGGAGGTGGACGAGTCCAAGGTGGAGGCCATTCGTGATTGGCCCACTCCTACCACCGTGACTCAAGTGAGGAGCTTTCATGGTCTTGCTAGTTTTTATAGACGATTTGTGAAAGACTTTAGCTCCATTGCCGCTCCACTCACCAAATTGGTGAAGAAGGACCAACCATTTGTGTGGGGAGAGCCTCAAGAGAAGGCCTTCCAAGAATTGAAAAGTAGGTTGAGTACCGCCCCTCTATTGTAATTGCCCGACTTTGGAAAGGCATTTGAGGTTGAATGTGATGCCTCGGGGGTGGGAATTGGTGGTGTTTTAATGCAAGATGGAAAACCCATAGCCTACTTTAGTGAGAAGTTGAAAGGGGCTTCCTTGAATTACTCAACGTATGACAAGGAGATGTATGCCCTAGTGAGAGCCCTTGCCCATTGGCAACATTACTTATGGCCTAGAGAGTTTGTGATCAAGAGTGACTATGAGTCACTCAAGCATCTTAGAGGCCAAGAGAAGTTGAACAAGAGGCATGCCAAGTGGGTTGAATTCATTGAGTCTTTTCCCTATGTGATCCAATACAAGAAAGGGAAAGACAATGTGGTGGCGGATGCACTTTCTAGGAAGTTTGCTCTTGCCACTACTCTCACCTCCAAGCTCATGGGGTTCGAGAGCATCAAATTGTTGTATGCTCATGACCCTAAGCTCAAGAGCATCCATGAAGCTCTAGAGAAGGGGGAGAGAGTTGAGAAATACCAATGGGTTAATGGATACATCTTTAAGAATGGTAGAGTGTGCATACCCGAGTCCTCATGGAGGGAATTGCTTGTGCAAGAGGCATATTGTGGAGGACTCATGGGTCACTTTGGGATAAGAAAGACTTTGGCCGTTCTTCAAGAACAATTCCTTTGGCCAAAGATGAGGGTGCATGTGGAAAAGTTTTGCACTAATTGCCTTGAGTGCAAACGTGCCAAATCTAAAGCCCACCCTCATGGGTTGTATACCCCTCTCCCCATACCTACTAGCCCGTGGATGGATATCTCAATGGACTTTGTCATGGGGTTACCACGGACTAGGGGGGGCCATGATAGCATTTATGTTGTTGTGGATAGGTTCTCCAAGATGGCTCATTTCATTCCATGCAAGAAGTGTGATGATGCACAACATGTAGCTTCTTTGTTTATTGACAATGTTTTAAAGTTGCATGGTGTGCCTCAAACCATTGTGAGTGATAGGGACACCAAGTTCCTAAGCCACTTTTGGAGATGCTTGTGGGGTGCCCTTGGCACCAAGCTCTTGTTTTCTACGTCCCACCACCCACAAACCGATGGGCAAACCGAGGTGGTAAACCGAACTTTGGGTGCTCTCCTTAGAGCCATGACCCGAGGTAAGGCCGGGACTTGGATTGATAGATTACCTCTAATGGAGTTTGCCTATAATCGCACATTGCATAGCATGATTGGCATGACTCCTTTTGAATGTGTTTATGGTTTTAACCCCTTGATTCCCCTTGATCTAACCCCTTTGCCAAGGGAAATAGTTGTTAATTTTGAAGGTAAAGCTAGAGCCAAGGCTTTGGTTGAACTTCATGCAAAGGCGAAGAAGAATTTGGAGGAAGCTTATGCTAAGGTTGCCTCCAAGAAAAACAAAGGACGCAAGAAGGTGGAACTCAAGAAAGGTGACTATGTGTGGGTGCACTTCCGGAAAGAAAGGTTCCCAAACCTTAGGAAAGGGAAGTTGGCACCCCGAGGAGATGGCCCATTCCAAGTGCTCTCGAAGATAAACAACAATGCCTATGTGGTTGACTTGCCAAGTGAGTATCAAGTTTCTAATACTTTCAATGTTTGTGACTTGGTTCCTTTGGATGTAGGTAATGAAGAGGTCGTGAATGATGATGAAGAGGTCGTGAATGATGCTTCAATTTCGAGGACGAAATCCTCTCAAGAAGGGGAGGATGATAAGACCCAAACCCCCACCAGACCCTTCACTCGGAGCCAAGCTAAGGAGATTCAAGGAGTACACCTACACTTGGTGAGGAAGGGACTAGAAGAAGGAAGCGATTGGAAGCCGTTCCGAGTGCTCAAAGTGCAAGGGGGCAGCCCAGTCATCCAGGCGCTCCGCCTGAGGATCCAGGCGCTCCGCCTGAAGGTGCCTAGGCCTGGGCGCTCCGCCCCAACTCTGGGCGCCCCGCCTAGGCCACCCCACTGCCTAACTTGCTGGGCGCTCCGCCCCAATCTCGGGCGCTCCGCCCAAATTGCTGAAGCACGTGATTCCTAGCTATGTTATGACTATTTTGACCCTACGTGGTCCTTTATTCCTAAGCCTAAGTGTGGGCATTTTAGACCTTTCAATATGTGCCTAACAACACCTATAAATAGCTAGATTGCTAGTTTATTTCATTAGCTAACTTTGATGATTAAAAACCTTGTAAGAGTTGAACTCTTTTGTTGAATGAAAACCTTGAATGGGACTTGTTCTTCCTCTAGCGGATCTAGATGAATTCCAATCCTCCCCGACCATTCTACTTGCGTGCTCACGTTACCTCGAGGGTAGTTGCCTAGTGTAGGTGTTCTTGTCATTCTCTCGGGGTGTAACGGAACAAGTTCTCCGTTGCTACTTGAGATTATTGAATGAGTTACGTCTCGCTCTTTATCTTTTACTTTCCGCGTTTTGATTCTTATCAAGTACCCTCAACATCCTAGCAGTACGGCGGATGTTCATCTCCTGCCTCCTACGATCATCAGACAGGAGGCGGAAAAGCCTATCTATGTCAGCACGAATCAGTAGCACCTCTGGGTCGTTGTTCCTGAGAATGAGAATTCCTCCATTGCCATTGTTGTTGTTGTTATTGTTGTTGTTGTTTTTTGTGGCACTTCCACTTCTACTTGCAGTGCCTGGAGCTCTTGCCATTATAATCTCAGAGTGATTCTTGAGTTGTGTTGTGGATTATTGGATCTAATGCCTCTATTTATAGGCTCCAAATTGATGCAACATTTGATGTTCTCAGAAAAGATCTCATCGTTTTCAGTGGCAATTATGAACAGCCACTTCGTTTAATCCAATTTCAACTGCTTTCAATGACGGGGCGCATGCCTGTATTAAATGCGTTCAATCACTTTATCAACTGCATTAGGTCAATTAATCTACGTTATTTTTTTCCATAATCAACCCATATAGTGTCTATTAATCGAAAATGTAAATACTCAACTGATTGTATACATGTCCAGCATTTGGTGAAATAAATAATATCATTTTTATAAAAGACACTTAAAATAGAAATAAAATACATTAACGAAACTATTACAATCAGTTCAAATTGTTCCAACGAATAACACAGTACCAAATTAAGACAACCACATCTAACACTACTAAAACACTCCAAATTATTACAACTTATGCTAATACACCAAATCAGAATTACAAGGTTGATTATCAACCTCGTACCAAAGCAGGGCTGGTTGTCCTCTTATGGTCACTTCTCCTGCAGTTTGAACATCTATTTTGCCTCTTCCTTGAGAAAAATGTTTCACCAACTGAGGGAAAATGATTAATTCTCTTTCTACCTTTTTTGGGATTGACCATCGGCGGAAGAATTCTTCTATGAACTATCTCTGGAGGAACCATCCACTCTTGCTCTGGTGGTATTGGATAAACATTTTCTTCATACGCACACATGTAAGTCTGAAGCCTATAAAATGGACAAGTGTAATGGTACGCGCTAGCACTATATTCATCTCCATACCTTATTCTTAATACTGAAAACGCATGCTTTCATAGTATCTTGTCCAGGTCAAACTCCCGGCATGTACACGTTCTGAAATGAAGATTGACAGTGTGGGATAGGCCATCTCCAACCACAGTGTACTTCAGCACTTCCACGTTCCCGCCTGCATGATAAGCAATCAATTTGTTTCCTTCAAGCATATTCTGATTCAATTTTGTTTCAACACTGGGCACCAAAATGGCGCGTTTCTTAATCTCCTCACGCCTCTCATTGAACTTGTCAGTAAACCTGCGAGTAACAGCATTGCACAGTCCCAGAATGCGGTATTCTCTCTCGTCCTTGAACATTGCGTTGAGGGACTCGAAAAGGTTTGTGGTCATTACATCGTACCTTTTTCCTGGAAAAAATTCTCTCGTCCACCTATGAAAGCCCATTTCATCCTTAAGACAAGCAGCTGCAGCAGGGCATTTCGACGCGAGCTGGTTAAAAGCATCGTTGAACACTTCAAAACGGTACACCTTCGCAGCGGTATAATAATCCTTCAAAAATGATCCACATTTGAACCTTACGCGTATGTTCTCAGCAAAGTGCTTGGTGCAACAACCATGAGATGCTAAGGTATACACCCTTCTAATCCCATTTGCTATGGCCTTGGCGCGATCGGAAATTATGCACAGGTCTGGTGTATTGGGGACAACGTGAGCCAGCTATTCAAAGAAGAATTTTCATGAGCTATCCTACTCCTTGTCTACCACACAAAAAGTCAATGGATAAATGTGGTTCTCCGTGTCCTGTGTGACAGCCGTCAACAAAACACCACCGTAGGTGGATGATAAATGTGTCCCATAAACTGATATCACCTTCCTCATATATGTAAACCCTCTAATCCAAGCTTCGTAAGCTACAAAAAAATACTTGAATCTCCCCTGTTCATCAACTCTTAACCCAGTCTTGCTGCCAGGATTTAGGCTTTCCAACACAAAACTGTACGCATCTAAAACTGCGTAACTATGCTCCGGACTGCCCCTGACTAAAGCCTTTGCAATTTCACTTCCTTTCCAGCACTTCCAATAACTTACCTTGCTATTCAGTTGATCCAAAGCACTCTTGATATCTTTTGTCGTCAACCCTTTGCCTTCAATAAACATGTTCTTGAAATATTCTCCAATGACATCTGTTGAAGCATATGGATGATGGCTTGGTAGATGTTGCACCCCACATGTGTGCTCTTTAAAGTATTTGGTGATCACTAACCTGTTGGAATTAACATACTTCATGGCGCGCACCATCTACCTGCAGCGTGCTTCTACATACGCCACGACATACAGGGATTTAGTACTCTTCTTTGTTTTGAATGTGAATGACTTCTTCATTGAACCCATCTTCAAAGCCACAACCAGGCTCTTCTTGGTATCGAAGGTTTTCCCACTATGAAAACTTGTGCAATCATCATTCTGGGATGACATAGCATAAAACTAAGATACTATGCTACAAAAGTTTATGGTTTAAAATCCTGTTGTAGCCTTACGTAATGTAAAATTTCAACCAACGTAATACTTTTATAATTTTTAAATTTCTAAAACAAATGAAGTTACCAAGTTTTCCAAGAGAATACCTTTTCGCTTTGTAGAGTTATATTAAGTTCTTTACTTATTAATAGTACTTCCTTTTTTAGAATTTAGAATGCCTACTACTTTTGTTAGTACTATAGTGATAAATCCTCTATTTAAAAAAGAAATAGCTCTTCAAAAATGGTAATATTTGTTTTACTTTTCCAATAATGAAGTATTGCTAATGTTTTGCTATTAATACTTTATTATTGTAAAGCATGCTTAATAGGGTAAAAATACAAAATAAAGATATCACTCTAATGCCAAGTAGATTGATCAAAGATGCCGGACAAGTGAAGTTTGGGAACGTCATTCATTATTTGTTTGACGATATCAAGATAATTTTTTCCAACTACTTTTAAAATATTATACACTTTTAGAATATATTCAAGCTAACAAATTACTTCTTTGCAGGCTACTTATTGTGAAGTCAATGTAAAAACAACAGATGGATCAAACGCCCTTGACCCATGATATTTATCTTGAAAGAAGTGCTACAAAAAAGTAAACTTTGTAGATAACATTGCAAGATGCTTCCATAGTAGCATAATCGAAACAGGCGATTATGAGGAAAGGTAATATACATGAGATTTTTCAGTTGTCTTTTCTACATATTTCATATATAGTGTTAATAAAAGAGCTCGCTTCACATTTGTATTAAAATGTTAGACCTTTTTTAGAAGGAAAAAAAAAGTGTAGCTGGTCGAAAAAATAATGTTTTCAACCAACACACTGCTTTTTTGATACAGAAAGAATCAAAATTTTATCGCAAGTTGCTGCTCAATATGGATAAAGAATTCATGTTCCATGTCAAAATTGATACAAAAAAATGCAAGAGATTATATTAAGCTGCAAGACGCTTAATTGCATAGGGATACACGAAGCTGGATGCAAACGGAATTGAAGATATAAAAGCAAAAATAACACCGAGGAAGAAGAAGAAAATTACAAAGACAACGACTCATCAGCCTGTGGAAATAAAACTAAAAATTAGTATAAGTTCTTTTTATTATTGATTGAGTAAACCTCCATTTTGCATTTTACATAAGAAACAATTTTTGCTAGCATAGCACATTAAATATAATTATCATTTAACTTTACTTTGTCCATGTTTTTAATTTGATTGCGCTCTAGCTCTACTTCTACTTCGTGGTTCTTTTGTTCCTTATATCTCAAAGTTAAATAGGGCAATTTGCAACGTCAATTTCTGTAATATAAAAAATTTTCCCCTAAATTATAGAACTTTTTAATGATGTAGAATACACATGCAATGCACGTATACAATTTTTGTATACTAGTTATAGGAAAAGAACAAAATTTCAAGTGCCACAAAACGTGTAAAACTAACTAGGGTGCATTGGCTAAAAGATCCCTGAAATAAAGGAAAACAAGGGAATAACCCTCAAGTCTTAAAAATTGGGTGTATAACCCTTTAATTCTTTAATGACCATTTAATATTAATGATCTTTCCCAAGTTCTCAAGTCTTAAACCCCCAACCCTCAAGCTACAAAACTACACTTTGGTCTACTATATAAACAATTATTATTTTCCTAAAATAGCAAAAAAATAATTAAATTTTCCAACCAAAATCCCTAGGCTCCATTTACCTTCTTCTTCCCTCCAAGCTTTCTCGCTCAGAACCACCCGTGCCTTCAATGGCTGTTTGAGCTTCGTTTTTTGCTCTATTTCACTCATCAAGAACTGCGTCGTCTCGATCTATAACTGTTTTCTCTTTTGGAACCCATTTTTCTGGAAATTTCTTGTTGCGGCTGTAACATCTCAATGCGAGTAATGTGGATGGAAATCTGAGGTGAATTGGACTGGACTTCCGTCTTTGTACATGCATCTTTTCATTTCTTCAGCTGGTAAGAAGTTCAAACTGAAGTTGGTGATTATGGCAGTGATGCTGGAGTTGGTGATACTGCTGGTGATATGGATAATGAAGAAGAAAATGCTATTGAAGATCCAGAGGTTGGAGATCCCGCTGTAAATGGGAGCAACTGTGTTGCCGAATCTGCTCCCACTCAAGACAGCAACTTGGGTGATGTGACCTTTTGACTATCATACCTGAATTTTAATTAAATATTATTATGTTAATTGTATTGCCTACCTTTCATTCAATAAAACTATTTCTTTTCATTTTCTTTTCTTTTCTCCAATCACAGCCGTATCTTTCACAATAATGCAAAGTGTATCTGCAAAGAATATTAGAAAATGATACATATAAATAAGGAATTTAATTAATGAAATAGTGCTCATACACTATTGTATATAAAGTTGTTTGAGAAACTAACCAGTAGAAAGTTGTTGTTTGTATTCTTGGCCTTATTTATGTCCCTTGAATGAAATCTCGAACTCTTTGCGGACCAATGAAAAATTTGGGTTAGCAGCATTTATGAATGGGGAATTTTCAAAAATAGGCAGCCCGCTACACAAAATTACAAACAGGAGGCTATATTTTTTTTATGCATAGCACCCACCCCTAAAATTACAAATTTTAGCACTCCTTCATAAAAAATACCTTAGCTATCAAATTTTCCCCTCCCCAGCCACTAAGCCACCGGCAAACACCTTCCCCCGTCAATGGTGTCATTACTTTTTTGTATTTTACTGAATTTATGTTGTTTATTGCGTCTAAATCATTGCTTTGGACAAGTTTATACACACAAATCTCCCTCTAAAAATTAAATTATACATGAATATACATATATAAATATGTAGCAATGAGAGAAATACAAAAATATACACAAAAAAAGTAAAAAAATCATATAAACATCCTTAATATACAGATTTATTCTCTCGCATATACACACTTATACAAATTTATACAATTTTATACATTGTATAAATTTGTATAAAATTGTATAAACTTGTATAAACTTGCGGCGACTGCTATCTCGGGAAAAGGGTGACAGCTCGGGTAAGATTCGAAAATATGGGCCATTTTTGATAATTTTCGTCTTTTGCTTGTCTTTTAGTGTAATTATCCCTTTATGAAATCGGTGATGATGAAATAGGTGTTACTTTGCTAAAAAAAATTCTTTCCACTTTTCGATAAGCTCATTGAAAACTATTATTTGGATTTTTGTTCTTTGCAAAAAGTTTAACATAAGTTAATATTGTGATGTCTGCTAAAATAAAATACACGAATTATATACAAATATTCTCACCTCTTCAGCCATACGTGATGAGAATACCCCGTAATAATTTCTCCCTCCTAAGAATTAGATAACAAAAGTATGTATGGTTGGATTATTCAAAATATAGCTATTTCCTGTAATAATAGAAACCACTACACAATCTCAATGATTTATGTTTCTCATATAATGTGAATTTTCAAATATGAAACTTATTCATTATTTATGATATTCTAAATTTGCATAACATCCAAAAGCTTGTGGAAATAGCTAACAGTTGGGAAAATAATTAAAAATTATTTCTAAAGATAAAGGAAATTACCTTCTTTTTGATGCATTCCCCATACCTTAAAACAAATATATTTCGTACAAAGTATACGATGAACACGTGTACCCTTATTGTTAAATTGAAACAGTAATACAAAAGCAAAAGTTCATCCATAATTAAACTCGATTTAGCTAGTTCTAATAAAAAATATATTTAAGTTACTGGACAACATAATCTTGTCACCAGTGTTCATCACAATTTAAATAAAAATTTCAAATACAGAGAACCTTAAAATCATCACATATCTTTGTTAAAATTAAAAAGCATAAATATCAACTTGGTTAATACCAACCAATGATATCTTTGTTAAAATTAAAAAGCATAAATATCAACTTGGTTAATACCAACCAATCCGTTTCAAATTTCCAAAAATTGACAGCAAAATGAACGTCAACTAATGAGAAGAAAAAGAGCATGAAAAGTGATTTTTTTTAGGACAGCAGAAAATTTGACTTCTAGAAAATCGAGCAGAGAACAACTAAACCCTAAATTTGATCCAAACTAAAACAAGAACCCATAGGCCATATTGAAACAGCTAAAAATCTTACGAATAGGATGGTTTACATCAAGAATCCAAATTCTAACATTTAATTATAAATTATAAAGTATAAGATATGAAAACAGCTACCCAAGTAGTGTGGAATAAACAAAACTAATCTTCTGATGAATATATATCGATTTTGACCAAAAATGAGTTGATTGAGTTGTTGTCTACGCGACTGCCAATCAATTATTTGTTTATCTATTAATTTAAGTTGCTCATCAATAACACACATATAAAATTATTATCAAAGTGAATTATCTTTTCTTGCGAATAATCTCCAACAAATTTAAACTCTAAAATTAAAATAAGTAAAATAAAAAAGAACAATTAAAGTAAGTACGTATAAGAACTTACAATCGACATAGTGAATACGTGCACGAGATAACGACTCATGGTAGGAGTGAGTATAGGGTAATTATGTGGTTATAAGGGCAATTTGTCCGGATAATGGCTACTAAAAATATGAGGAACAAAATTAGGTGTCAGCAGCTGGCCCTCTTTGGTCGGGGATGAAGAAAGGGTCTTCGGGCAAAGATGTTGACAGAATGACTAATTTTGTTACGACTCTAAAGAAGTGCCTATGACTTACAGGAATTGTCGAGGAGTTGTCATAATGTCCGCATTGCCAGAGCGTGCGTCCTGCAATAAAGGTGAGTTTGCAAAAAATTGTATGTATAAGCGAATGTAGAACGTACCTTCCCATCGGGCTGGATTGTCTTTCCAGGATTCTTTATCGTACACAGGTGTGTCTGCTATGCTTGACTGTGTGTCCTTTGCTGTGCCAACTATTAGATTTGACATCGGACTGTGTACCCTCAGTCGATGCATTGGGCTGTGTACCCTCAATCGACGCTTCGGGCTGTGTACCCTCAGCAAATTTAAATGCAGATCGATATCGGGTTGTGTACCCTCAATCGACGCTTCGAGATGTGTACCCCCAGCAAATTTAAATGCAGATCGATATCGGGCTGTGTACCCTCAATCGACGATTCGGGCTTTGTACCCTCAGCAAATTTAAATGCAGATCGATATCGGGCTGTGTACCCTCAATCGACGCTTCGGGCTGTGTACCCTCAGCAAATTTAAATGAAGATCGATATCGGGCTGTGTACCCTCAATCGACGCTTCGGGTTGTGTACGCTCAGCAAATTTAATGACAAATCAATATCGGGCTGTGTACCCTCAATCGACGCTTCGGGCTGTGTACCATCAGCAAATTTAAATGAAAAATCGATATCGGGCTGTGTACCCTTAATTGACGCTTCGGGCTGTGTACCCTCAGGAAATTTAAACGACAAATCGATATCGGGCTGTGTACCCTCAATCGACGCTTCGGGTTGTGTACCCTCAGCAAATTTAAATAACAAATTGATATCAGTCTGTGTACCCTCAATCGACGCTTCGGGCTGTGTACTCTCATCTAATTTAAATGCAGTGAGAGGAATTGGATAACCTTTGTTGAAACGTATTTTTCATGTGCTGCTAGAGCGTGCGTCCTGCAATAAAGGTGAGTTTGCAAAACAATGTATGTATAAGCGAATGTAGAACGTACCTTCCCATCGGGTTGGATTGTCTTTCCAGGATTCTTTGCCATACACAGGTCTGTCTGCTATGCTTGAATGTGTGTCCTTTGCTGTGCCAAATGTTAGATTTGACATCGACCTATGTACCCTCAGTCGATGCATTGGGCTGTGTACCCTCAGCAAATTTAAATGACAAATCAATATCGGGTTGTGTACCCTCAATCGACGCTTTGGGCTGTGTGCCCTCAGCAAATTTAAATGCAGATCGATATCGAGTTGTGTACCCTTAATCGACACTTCGGGCTGTGTACCCTCAGCAAATTTAAATGCAAATCGATATCGGGCTGTGTACCCTCAATCGACGCTTCGGGTTGTGTACCCTAAGCAAATTTAAATGCAGATCGATATCGAGCTGTGTACCCTCAATCGACGTTTTGGGTTGTGTACCCTCAGCAAATTTAAATGACAAATCGATATCGGGCTGTGTACCCTCAATCGACACTTCGGGTTGTGTACCCTCAGCAAATTTAAATGACAAATCGATATCGGGCTGTGTACCCTCAATCGACGCTTCAGGTTGTGTACCCTCAGCAAATTTAAATGACAAATCGATATCAGGTTGTGTACCCTCAATCGACGCTTCGGGCTGTGTACCCTCAGCAAAATTAAAAGACAAATCGATATCGGGCTGTGTACCCTCAATCGACGCTTTGGGCTGTGTACCCTCAGAAAATTTAAATGACAAAACGATATCAGGCTGTGTACCCTCAATCGACGCTTCGGGTTGTGTACCCTCAGTAAATTTAAATGCAGATCGATATCAGGCTGTGTACCCTCAATCGACGCTTCGGGTTGTGTACCCTAAGCAAATTTACATGCAGATCGATATCGGGCTGTGTACCCTCAATCGACGCTTCGGGCTGTGTACCCTCAGCAAATTTAAATGACAAATCGATATCGGGCTGTGTACCCTCAATCGACGCTTCGGGTTGTGTACCCTCAGCAAATTTAAATGACAAATCGATATCAGGCTGTGTACCCTCAATCCACGCTTCGGGCTGTGTACCCTCAGCAAATTTAAATGACATATCGATGTCGGGCTGTGTACCCTCAATCGACGCTTCGGGCTGTGTACCCTCAGAAAATTTAAATGACAAATCGATATCGGGCTGTGTACCCTCAATCGACGCTTCGGGCTGTGTACCCTCAGAAAATTTAAATGACAAATCGATATCAGGCTGTGTACCCTCAATCGACGCTTCGGGTTGTGTACCCTCAGCAAATTTAAATGCAGATCGATATCAGGCTGTGTACCCTCTATCGACGTTTCGGGTTGTGTACCCTAAGCAAATTTAAATGCAGATCGATATCGGACTGTGTACCCTCAATCGACGCTTCGGGCTGTGTACCCTCAGCAAATTTAAATGACAAATCGATATCGGGCTATGTACCCTAAATCGACGCTTCGGGCTGTGTAGCCTCAGCAAATTTAAATGACATATTGATATCGAGCTGTGTACCCTCAATCGACGCTTCGGGCTGTGTACCCTCAGAAAATTTAAATGACAAATCGATATCGGGCTGTGTACCCTCAATCGACGCTTCGGGTTTTGTACCCCCAACAAATTTAAATGCAGATCGATATCGAGCTGTGTACCCTCAATCGACGCTTCGGCTTGTGTATCCTAAGCAAATTTAAATGCAGATCGATATCTGGCTGTGTACCCTCAATCGACGCTTCGGGCTGTGTACCCTCAGCAAATTTAAATGGCAAATCGATATCGGGCTGTGTACCCTCAATCGACGCTTCGGGTTGTGTACCCTCAGCAAATTTAAATGACAAATCGATATCAGGCTGTGTACCCTCAATCGACGCTTCGGGCTGTGTACCCTCGGCAAATTTAAATGACAAATTGATAACGGGCTGTGTACCCTTAATCGACGCTTCGGGTTGTGTACTCTCAGAAAATTTAAATGACAAATCGATATCGGGCTGTGTACCCTTAATCGACGCTTCGGGCTTTTACCCTCAGCAAATTTAAATGACAAATTGATACCAGGTTGTGTACGCTCAATCGACGCTTCGGGCTGTGTACCCTCAGCTAATTTAAATGTAGTGAGAGGAATTGGATAACCATTGTCGAAACGTGTTTGTTATGTGTTTCCAAGTTGCGTATCTTTTGTGCCTGCATCCAAAGAAAGATTGGTGAGTTGTGCGGGGTGGTTTGGTTTGTGCATTCTTGGCTTGCTTCGCGCTCGCTGCCCATGAGTGTCAGGACCTTGGCCGAGCTGATGGGGATATGTATAAAGTAGTAAATAATGCAAATATTTTGAAAAACTTTTATGAGAACGAAATGAAGTAAAATATTTTATCCCATTGAGTCCCGAGTCGTGTTGTGTAAAGCAATAGCTGTCGCTCTTCGTGCTGTTCCAAACTCCATCAAATGAATTTTGAGGGCGACCTCAAAATTCTGCCCTAGTTGCGTTTGAAATTTTTGGGAGGGTCTTAAAATCTCAAAAATTTCTACCCCAGTGTCAACTATGTTTGTCCTTTAAGAATTTTTTAGAGTTCCTCAAAATTCTGCCCCAGTGTTTGCTTTATGGGAAAATAAAATTTTTATATTTATGCGATCGAACCTTGAGTAGGTTGCCTTTGTATCCCACTTTAGGAATCAGGTCGTAACGTAGTTCAGATTACATGATGTATTGTAGAATGACGAAATCACTAACTAGTACAAGCTCTTATACATAGTATCTTTTGACGGCGTCTGAGTTGATTGGTTTCGGCCAAACATCTTCGTCCATTTCTGTCAGTATCAGTACTCCTCCATTCAGAACTCGGTGAACCATGTACGGCCCTTGCCAATTTGGTGCAAATTTGCCTTTTGCCTCTTCTTGATTGGGAAATATCATTTTCAGTACTAGCTGTCCAGGTTCGAAGGTTCTCTCTCGAACTTTCTTGTTAAATGCCTTAGCCATTCTCCTTTGATATAATTGCCCATGACACACTGCATTTAGTCTCTTGCCGTCGATGAGGACCAATTGCTCCATTCTTCCTTTGATCCATTCAGCGTCCTTCAATTGTGTCTCTTGGATGATTCTTAAAGAAGGTATCTCGACTTCCGCTGGTATCTCTGCCTCGGTGTCATACATCAGCAAGTAAGGAGTAGCCCCCGTTGATGTTCTCATTGTGGTGTGGTACCCTAACAGAGCATAGGGTAGGTTCTCGTGCCATTGCTTTGAATTGTCTGTCATCTTGCGCATTATCCTCTTGATGTTTTTGTTGGCCGCCTCGACCGCACCATTCATTTGGGGTCTATATGCGGTGGAATTGTGGTGCTTGATCTTGAAAACCTCACAGGTTGCTTTCATTAGGTCACTATTGAGATTGGACCCATTGTCAGTGATGATGGATTCAGGGATGCCGAATCGACAGATCATTTTGTCACAGATAAAGTTTGACACCACTTTCATTGTCACTGACTTGTAAGATGCAGCTTCTATCTATTTGGTAAAATAATCAATGGCTACCAATATGAAACGATGTCCATTGGAAGCGGCTGGCTTGATAGGTCCTATGACATCCATTCCCCAAGCAACGAAAGGCCAGGGCGATCCCATGATATTTAATCCATTAGGAGGCACTCGAATCATATCTCCGTGGACTTGGCATTGGTGACATTTCTTTGCGTGCCTTATGAAATCATGCTCCATTCTCATCAAGAAATAGCCAGCCCTCAAAATCTTTTTTGCAAGCACAAAACCGTTCATATGTGGGCCGCACGTCCCAGAATGCACTTCTTCCAATAGCCTAGCAGCTTCTTTTGCGTCCACATATCTCAGCGATCCCAGATCAGGCGTCCTTTTGTACAAAACTTCTTCGTTCAAAAAGAAACCATTTGCTAACCTCCTTAGCGTCTTCTTTTGGAGACTTGTTGCATCCTTTGGGTAAATGCCGTCTTTGAGAAACCTTTTGATATCGTAGAACCAAGATTGTCCGTCTGATTCTTCTTCTACATGATAACAATATGCCGGTTGCTTCCTCACTGTCACGGGTATTGAGTCAATATAGTTCTTGTCGGGATGTTTGATCATGGAAGATATGGTAGCCAAAGCATCCGCGAACTCATTTTGCAGCTTGGGTACATGTCGGAACTCTATCTTGGTGAACCTTTGCTTCAGCTCTTTTATGCACTCGAGGTACGGCAATATCTTGGAGTTCTTTGCCGTCCATTCTCCTCGGACTTGGTGAATCAACAAGTCAGAATCTCCAATCGCTAGCAGCTCTTATATGTTCATGTCTACCGCCATCCTAAGACCCAAAATGCAAGCTTCATACTCCACCATGTTGTTGGTGCAAGGGAACCTCAGTTTGGCTGTGACGGGATAATGTTGTCCAGTCTACAAAACTAACACTGCCTCAATGCCAACTCCTTTGAAGTTCACTGCTCCATCGAAGAATAGCCTCCAACCATCATACTCTTTGGTGATATCTTCTCCTACGAACATGACTTCTTCGTCAGGGAAGTAAGTGTACAGTGGCTCATAGTCATCTCCCACTGGATTCTCGGCCATGTGATCAGCCAGGGCTTGAGCTTTCACCGCCTTTTGAGTGACAAAAGTGATATCGAATTCAGTGAGCAACATTTTCCATTTAGCCAACTTTCCAATGGGCATTGGTTTTTGGAAGATATACTTGAGAGGGTCCATCCTTGATATCAGTAATGTTGAGTAGGATGTCAAGTAGTGCCTCAGCTTTTGTGCTATCCAAGTCAGCGCACAGCACGTGCGTTCCAGTAACGTGTACTTGGCCTCGTAAGGAGTAAACTTCTTGCTTAGATAGTATATTGCTTGCTCCTTTCTTCCTGTTGAATCATGTTGCCCCAATACACAACCAAATGCCGAATCTACCACAGACAGGTACAAGATCAAAGGTTGCCCAGGCTCGGGTGGAACCAGCACAGGCGGGCAAGACAAGTACTCCTTTATCCGATCAAATGCTTTTTGACAATCTTCCGTCCACTCGATCACTGCGTCTTTCTTCAGTAGTTTTATGATTGGCTCGCAGATGACCGTGGATTGTGCTATGAACCGGCTAATGTAGTTGAGCCTTCCCAGGAAGCTCATGACCTCTTTCTTGCTTTTTGGCGGCAGCAATTCTTTGATGGCTTCAATCTTGGATGGATCTAGCTCGATACCCCTTCTACTGACGATGAAATCCAGAAGCTTCCCTGTTGAAACACCAAAAGCACATTTTGCTGGATTTAGCTTCAGATTATATTTATGCAAGCGATTGAAAAACTTGCGCAAGTTTTTAAGGTGCTCTAAACTCTTCTTTGATTTGATGATCACATCATCCACGTAGACTTCAATTTCTTTGTGCATCAAGTCATGGAACATAGTCGTCATTGCCCTCATGTAAGTTGCCCCAGCATTCTTTAATCCGAATGGCATAACCTTGTAGCAATATGTTCCCCAAGATGTGGTGAAAGCTGTCTTCTCGGCATCCTCCTCATCCATGAACACTTGATGGTAGCCGGCGAAACAATCCATGAAAGACTGTAGTTCGTGTTTCGCGCAATTGTCAATTAGGATGTGTATATTTGGCAAAGGAAAATCGTCCTTCAGGCTTGCTCTATTCAGATCCCTGTAGTCCACACAAACTCGGAGTTTCCCATCTTTCTTCGGCACTGGGACAATGTTAGCTAACTAAGTTGGATATTTGACTGTTTTCAAGATTCCTGCATTGAGCTGCTTGGTTACCTCCTCTCCAATCTTCAACAGAACCGACGACTTGAAAGTTCGGGCTTTTTGTTTGACTGATAGAAAGCCCGGATTGATAGGTAATTTATGAGCTACCACATCCGTGCTTATGCCAGTCATGTCATCATACGACCAGGCGAATACGTCGTCCTATTCTTTAAGAAACTCAGTATACCGCTTTTTATCTTCGGCGGTGAGATGCACACTGATCCTTGTCTCTTTCATGGCTTCTTCATCTCCTAGATTTATCACCTCAGTTTCCTCTAGGTTTGGCTTAGGCTTATTCTCGAATCTTTCTATTTCCTCTTGTGTAGTTCAATCAAAGTCATCATAATCAAATTTAGTTTCCTCAAGCTCTATTGTTTCATTACACGTTGCAATTGTGAACTCAATGGGATTATTAGTTTGAATGCTGAAAAATAAAATATTGTAAAATTAAAAGATTAAAACAAAAGTTAAAAGGGAAATAATGCGATATTTTATTTATGAATCCTTGCAAAACAAAGTATGTAGGGAGACATGTGAAGCAGGAACGAAAATGCAAATTCCACGACTCAAAGTCGGGTTTTATTTTAGGAAATATGAAATAAACTCTATCCCCCAGCTCTACCAAGGTCCACGGTAAGCTCGGGCCCGGTTGCTGATCCAGTTGTTCAATGTAGCTCCAGATCCAGCCTTTGTCAGCCCAGGAGGTTCAACATGTTCTTCCAGGATCACACAGCAGTCTTCATCAGATATGAACAGATTTTGCACTCCTGCCAGCAGGTCCTCTTCAGCATCAGCTATCTTTGGCTCAACTCTTTGCGCTGCAGATACCTCCCCCTTTCGACCATCCAAGTATCCAGACAAGACGAAAATATGTAGGAGAGTCTTGATTCTTTTCTTGTAGAATTTGAAGTCCAGTGATGCTTCTTCCATGCTCTTCTCATAAGTCACAATGTACCCTATGTCAGCTTTCTTATTGTCGGGCCTCATCACAATTTTAATCGGCTCAACCATGCCATCCAAGTTTTTGCCCAAACCTTTTACCAGGTTCATAGCCTTGCTTTATCATGATGCCTACAACCCAGTCTCCAGGCCATTTTGCTGGATTTGGGAGTACATACGGCTCTTCAATCACTACTTCCATAGGTTCGGGTGCTTTAGGTAGCCATACTTGCTTTCCCTTTGTTTCTTCAGAGATGTGCTTCCAATTGGGGCGAGCATTAGGTGAGTACGTTGGTCGCCTCTCTGTCTTAGCCGGTAAGGTCTCACGAAATTCACGTGAGGGCACACCCCAATCAGATATGACTGGTTCCCAGACTAAGTTTCTCCCTTCATAGCCTTTGCCTCGACCATCCCAGTAGGTGCTATAGAAGTTTCTCTTCCTTTCTTCAATCCCAGGCGGTGTGTTGACCAACTTGGGAGAGAAATGTGCAGTATAACCTCCTTGGATTGTGTCTGTGGGATTCAAACTCTGGTTGTACTTTTTGCGACGTCCTCCTCGAATACCTTGCACTGCTCCCACGAGCTCTATAGTATAGAAGGTCTGCCCATCAGGAGCATTCCCTTCGATCGCTGGTATGTTTTGTTCATTGTAAAGGGAATAAGTTGTTCCCTTCACCGAACACCACCACCTCTTTGTGGTCCCACTCAAACTTCATTGTTTGGTGCAATGTAGAAGGCACCGCACCAGCCATATGAATCCAAGGTCTCCCTAGCAACAAATTGTAAGAAGCGGAGATGTCCATGACATGAAATTTGGTAGTGAACTCGACCATGATAGTTAAGTCGATTTCCCCGATGGTGCTCCTTTGCGATCCATCAAATGCTTTGACCTTCATGTCGCTTTCTCTAATCTTGCTTTGATCAATTCCCATTCTTTTCAGAGTGATGAATGGGCATATGTTCAAGCCGGAACCTCCATCGATCAAAACTCTTCCTACGAACCAGTCTTTGCATTTGATAGTGACGTGCAAAGCCTTGTTGTGGCTCAATCCTTCAGGTGGTAGCTCATCTTTATGGAAAGTGATTCGGTTGGACTGCATGACTTGTCCGACCATGCTAGCCAGGTTTTCAACTGAGGTATCCACCGGAACATGTGCTTCATCCAACACTTTCATCAAAGCATTTCGGTGGCTCTCTGACTTGAGGAGTAAAGCCAAAACAGAGATTTGTGCAGGAATCTTGCCCAAGTGTTCAACCACAGAGTATTCCTTTGCTTGTACTTTCTTCCACAATTCTTCGGACTCCTCCTTGCTGACGCCTCGTCTACCTTGAACAAGATGCTCGGGAGTATAAATCCTCCCACTCCTAGTCATCACTTGTGCAGCAACAGTCTCAACTGTTGATTTGTTGTTCTTCTCTATTTCAGAGTCCCATGGTACCGCCTTTTCACTGTACGGGGGAACTACGTCAACATAGAATTTTGGAGCCACTTCTACCTCGATGGGCTCTGGTGCCGTAGCAGCTTGAGCAACAGAGGCAAGCACTGGGGCATCTTCCTTTGCTTTGACGATGGTTCCCTCCAAGTTGCATTCTTCATCTAACTCGATCAGTTTCACCCTATTGTCTCTGTGGTTAGGCAGGGGATTATTGTGCACATTTTGGGTTTTCAAATGGATCACCTTTTGATCGATCAAGTCTTGTATCTTATCTCTTAGGGCGTAGCACTTTTCAGTATCGTGACCAGGTCCCCCAGAGTGATAGGCACAGGTTTTGGTTTTGTCGAAGTAGGGTGTCATCCTATCAGGCATTTTGAATGGCACGGGTTGTATATGGCCAGCTGCTTTGAGTCTCTCCAACAATTGGGTGCGGGATTCGGCCAATGGGGTATAGTTTCTTTTGGGTCTTGGGTTGTTGCTGGCGTGAGGGCTAGGAGGATAGGCATTGGTGTTTCGGTAGTTAGGGCTTTGTAGGTATGGTGGTCTTTGTTGTGGTGAAAACATGGGCTGAGTATTGTAGACTGGATAGGTGCATGTGGGTGGAATGTATGGGTATGATGGAGGAGGTGTTTGGTAGTACTGATTGTGGGTGGGAGAGTGATCGAGCGATGCAGCCACGAAAGAGACATCATCTTTCTTCTTTCTTGATGTGGTAGTGCTTCCAGCTTGTAGGGCATTGTTAGTGGCTTTTAGTGCAGCCAAGCTAACGATCCTACCAGTCTTCAGTCCATCTTCAACCATATCTCCAATCTTGATCAAGTCTCCAAACTTCTTGTCTTGCAGATTCAACATCTCGTCAAAGTAGACGTCTTCTTGTATGCGGATGAAGGTTGCCACTATCTCGGCATCTTCCATAGGAGGTTGGACTTTGGCGGCTTCGGCTCTCCACCTAGTTGCAAATTCTCTAAAGGTCTCGGTGGGCTTCTTCTTCAACTTCTCCAAATAGAGCCGATCGGGCATGGCATCAGTGTGGTGCCCAAAACCGTCGACGAAGTCTCCAGCCATTGCTTCCTAGCTCGTCCACTTTTTTGTTTGTTGCTTTGAGTACCATACCAGTGCATCTCCGGTTAGACTACGGTTGAACAATTGTATGCGGATCTTTTCATCATGTCCAACCCCAACCAACTTGTCACAATAGGATCTCAAATGAGCCATCGGGTCACCACTACCGTCGAACATATTGAACTTGTGCGTCTTATAGCCTTCGGGCAGCTTCAAGTCAGGGTACATATAGAGGTCTTCATAGACTATCCCTCGGGTTCCTTTGGTGCCTTGGAATTGCCTGAACTTCTGTACCAGCCACTGGACTTGCTCCTTGGTATTGTCTGAGTCTTCCTTGGTCCATGCGTACATGTCATGATCTTTCGTCGGTGATGCGATGGTTTTTGTTTCAACAGTGAAGGGGGTAAGTTATTTTGCGGTGCTTTTGGTGGTGCAGTGTAGGTAGGGTAAGGAATGTCTTTTTTAGGATATAGTGGATCTTTGCCGTGAGGGTGGGTGGTTTTTTTTGGTTCAATGATCTCATCAGCACGGGTAAGAGGAACCCTATTCTCCAACTCGAACAACCTCTGCTCCAACTTAGCATAGTCTTCATAGGCGACCACACTTTGCTTTTCAGGAGTTCTATTTCCAACTTTGTCAAACTCATCCATGATATCACGTCTCGTCTTTGTCCTTGTAGGTAAAAGGGGAGATGTTGGGATTGATCCTCTGGATCTCAACCGGTATTGCGGCGCGGCCAGAATGCACAAACCAAACTTTCAGGGACTTAGGGACTGATACATCAAAAACAAAAGAAAGAAATGTGAGTATATGTTAGTTTAAACAAAATCGCGTCCTATCATGCAGGGGACCTCTTTTGTGCCAGAGGTAGGCCTATCGTAGATTTGAAGTAATGTTTGCAACAAACACGTCATTTCATTTGCATAGACACAATCAACACAAGCCTAAAAACCCAAAATAACAAAATTTTATTTGATTTGCTTGGCTTTACAACTACTAATTTAAGATGACAACTCGACTAGATAGAAATAAAGACAACAAGAAAAGACGACTCGACTCAAGAAGACTAGACTATGTGCCAAGCAAAGAGGCTTCAACTCAAGCATCAGTTCCAGCAGCTTTTTTCTCCTTCTTCTCTTTGACTTCTTCCTTAGGTTTGTGAACCAGGCTCATAGGTGGAGGAGCGGAGAACATCTCCATCAGATCCTTCCCAGCTTGCATGTCTCCCAGAGCTTTTGTGAAGAATTCGCAGATTTCTATTCCCTTTGCTTCCTTTTCTTCCAGCGGCACTGACTTAAAATACTCTCCCCGTCCCTTGAGCAAATCTTGTAGGTTCCCAGCAGCTTGCCTTGCCGCCATGACTTTGCTTATGCAATACTTGAGTTCATCCCCTTTTATCTTATCCTTGTATTGTCTCTTCATATCCCTCTCTTGTGCTACCCTTAACTCCTTCTTACCTTGGTCGAACTCGTGTCGCAGCTTCTTGTATTTTTTAGTGACACTCGGAGCTTTGGTTTTCCTTTTCAGTGTAGTCTTTGATCGGGATTTTGCCTTATCTTCGTTGAGCCATTGAGGATAAGCCCGAGTAGCCGAAGGGTTCACCCTACTGTCTCGACCACGACAAAATTGCATAATAAGCCTCTTTTCCCACATTGTCAATATAGTGCCAACCATCGGATGCTCAATGTCCTTTATGTCAACGTTGAAGCTTCTTCATTCAGTCAACTACGGAGTTTGCTGTGTCATCCCTACTTGCCGGAGGATCCTTAGAGGAACATAGTGGTGAGTTCCTCGGAATCCAATCAATGTCAAGAAAGTGATGTCTTGGCCTTGTATGGAAACAATGAAGCCAACACAGATTTCAATCACCCATTGTACCTCTTGCAACTCTTCAAGCTTGGCGTACCATCCTTCCATGTTTGCGGGGTCCTCCCATGCCGCTGTTCCAGCCATGCGGGTGCTATGTGAGCGGATCCCTCCTTTCCATGACGGTTTTGGTGCCACCGGACTGACAGGGACACTGTGCAAGTGTTCTATCAACCATAGTTGTAGCAACAGGTTGCACCCCTCGAAGAAGTCTCCTCCTCTTCTACATTTGGTTAGAGCCCTATAAGCTTCCCCCAGAATCATTGGAACCAAGCTTACTTGACTCTTGTGAGCACCCTTGCATAATCCCTCTACAACTCTTCCCAACCTTATGTCGATCTTTCCTTCTTTCTCGGGGAAAACCATGCTTCCCAGAAAAGCAACAATGAAAGCATTTGATTCAGTCCACTCCAAGTCTTGAATTTCCCATGCCCCAGTCCAATCATGCCTAAGCGTTGGATCTCCAAATCTAGAATGCAAGTACTCCAACGTGACTTTTCCATCATGCATTCCTTCGATATATGGATCATAAGGAGCACCTAGTAGTTCAATGGACTCCTTAGGGTCCACGTCTCGGGGATAAATCATAGTCTCGGGCCCAGGATTTAACCCTGCTAGTCCTTCGAATTCCTCCAACATTGGTGCCAACTCCAAACCATTGAAATAAAACACAGCCCTCTTGTAGTCCCAGAAATGCGTAGCGGCCTTGACCAAACCGGGCATGGCAGTATAGGCTTTGAGAGCCACCAGTTCTCCCAACACCTTTTGAACGTGAGCCTTACTAACAATAGCCAGATCTTCCCACTAGAGTCTGATCAAGTGAGGAGGTCGGGAAACAATCTCGAATTGAAGTGTACCTCTTGCAGCCATAGTCTGAAAACAAAATAAGAAAAGATAAAGACCAAAACATTCTTATAGTCTTTATCATGTTTAAGCAAATGATCAATTTTTGTGCAAATGTTTCTTCGAATCCATGCAGAGATGCAATTTTGCCATTTTTTGGGTTAAGAACCCTTTCGTTTGGACGTGGGCCTACTAATGGACTATTACGTACCAAGGACGTATAGCCTTCCTAAGTTTTTCATGATGCAAAGAAAATAAATACGTATTTTGTTGCCAATTATTCTCATAAATTCCCCAAATTCGTTTTGAAAATCAGTACATGATGACTCTTTAGAAAAATAAAAATACAAATGAAAATGACACTTTGACTAGGCAATACACTCCTACTCTAGCCTGGCTCTCTTTGCTTCTCATGTAATCTCCTTGCTTCTTCCATAGCTTTGGTTAAGTATCCCTTAGCCGCCACTAAGTGTAGGATGTCTATCTTTGCACACTCCGAATTTCATTGTTCAAGTTTTGTCTCCAACGCCTCTATATTTTCCTCTAGCTCTAATGTACGTTTTCTCCATACTTCAATCTCTTCTTTGTTTTCTTTGTCCATCTTGATAGCTTTCAGCATGAATTCTCGGTATCGGATTTGAGCTTCCGCCTCACGATCTCTTATGTTATTCCCTCGACTCGGCCCCACTACCACATTTCTTTTTATGCTAGAGCGTAACCAGCTTTTGTAGTTTGGTTCGCATTTGTCTGATGCTAACGATTCTTCTCCCATAACTTGTCTTTCTACCCAAGATTTTCTAATGCTCTTAACTCTTGGAACAACATCTCCGGTGCAATCAAACTGATAGTCCTTCGTGACTGATATTAATGGTATGATTTGCTGCCTCCCTGTTTGCCTCATCACCCTCGATGGTTGATAGGGTTTGAGACCTCTCAATCCCATAAGTATCACAAAGGGTGCCTTCTCAGATCTAATGATGAAGTCTGACGAAGGAAACCAAGTGAACATCCACTGAATTGAGTCCTCTGTTATGTTTTCAAACAACTTTACCATCTCTCTGCGCTGCTTGGCTGCTTGAATTTTGGAACCCCATATCGCTCCCCAACCAAGTAGTTGGAACCAGTTGGCTTAGACAATTCTTGTACACCTCTCATTTTCCTCAAATGCTCTTTGAACCATGCTTGTAGTAGAAGAATGCACCCATGGAAATATTTTGCTCCTCTCTTGCAACAACCTAAAGCCCGATAAATGTCTGCCATTATTTTAGGAACTATGGTATAATGGTAACCATCAATTCCATTGAATACTGCATCGGCAACCATGACAAGCCTTGAACATATGTCGTGACTTGAGCTTTCAGGGAGTACCATTACTCCTAAAAAACAAATAATAAATGCAAGTGGTCTAGCTCTCCTCCAATCAGTGTAGGACTTGAACTCTTTCTTACGGTCGTCCAATGCACTCAAATATCCAAACCGGTTGTAGAAATAGGAAAAAAGTATTTCCTTTTGTTGTAAAAATTCCACATTCACGCTTGCCACCATCTCTAACTTTTTACGAAACTCTTCAACTGTGGGGACACTAGGTGCTAGCATGCGACCCCTTTGCCAACGATGTTTGTCTAACCTCAAGTGTGATATGAACCCTCCTATTTCTTCCAATAAAGGTGTTAATTCAACATCCCCAAATCTAAACACATTCAGTTCTTCATCCCAATATGACACCGACGCTTCAATCATCTCTCTACATGGCTCCATTTCTAATAGGGAAACCAAATGACCCAAATATTGACGTACTTCAGTTTGCTCACCCAATGAAAAATTATTCCACCAACTAGTTAACAAAGAAGGTGCGCCCATAGTCATTCCAAAACGGTGAAATTTTTGACTCATTGTGACCTATAAAGAAAAAGAGAAAGTAAAGGATTAAAACCCCCTCCCCTTTTTGAGAATAATTGGGCAAATCAAAATGCATTTTTATTCTCGTCTTACTTTTCTATGCACTCTTTTTTTTTCTTTTCTTTTCTCTCAAATGCACATAAGCATGTCCAAACGTCCCTTCGGGGTCAAAAACCCGTCAAGTAATTTGGACAAGTTGAAAACTAGCCGGCTCACGGGGAGCCCTCCCTATGTATGATGCATGCTCATTACATTCAAAGAGTTGGTGTAATTCTAGACATGGTTCCCCAAGGCGGACGGCCAAGGAGTGGGACCATTTGAAATTGTTAGTTGTACCACGGACCAACTGTATTCCAAAATGTCTCTCTTACAAAGTTTTTTCTGGTGAAGCGACCGTGGGATCCACGTAATCGCCCGTGTGTGTGCAAAGTATCGTTTCCCATGAGTGGGGGAGTATGAGCGAAATATGCCAAGTTACATCAAAATTTTAAATTCATACAATTAAATGAATAAAAAGGAAAAAGAAAAATAAAAAAAGAAACCAAGTTAGTAAAATCATAATAATACGAATAACAAGATAACAATCAAATAAATCCCAAAATTAAAGACTCGTTGTGGTTAGGACTTTGAATAATCCCTAGCGGAGTCATCATTCTGTCATATCCGATTTTAGACTCAACTCGAGGCGAGTCGGGTTTCAGATTTGACTGGGTAACTCGTATGAGTTCAAGGGTTGGAGTCGCCACCTAATATAGTTTTTTAAGGCGTATTAGGTCACCTAAGCATCTAAGGTTGACTTAATAAACTTGGCCTGGTTTCAGAGATTCACCGGGTAAGAAGTCCAAATGACTCGGGGGAGAAGGTGTTAGGCACTTCCCCGAATCCCACGAAAGGTGGTTCCCGCCCGAATCTTAATTTTGGGATATAAATATTATCATATGCAATACTAACTTAGAAGTTCAATTATGTATTCAATTCATGAAATTAAATCTATCTATGCAAGGTTTAAGTGACACATACAAATTGGTTTTGAACTTTACACATACGACCTACATTTCACGCCTAATCGCGTTTGGAGGCCTCTACTACAAATGCCTAATTGTTTATAAGGTTAAATCTACAAAAGGTATTGCAACTTTAGCTTATTCACGCAATTTCAACCCTTTAATTAATTTTGCACAGATAGGCAGTTTTGTAAAAAAATACACTTTTATAAATAATTTCAGATTTTGGCCAAAATCGAATGGGTGTTGTTTTTAAAATAAAATGTTAGCCATTTGGGGTCGGTGTGACTCGTCATTAATTTTCGAGCCCTAACCTTTATGGCTATTTTTGTTTAGGGGTCAGTTTTGAAAAGAATATAGATAAGTGGGCTATTTTCAAAAGCGGGTTTCACAGAAGCACAGAAATGCAAACAAAGGGTTGTCGCATATAGATATAGGTATAGGCATACAAATACATGAGTAACTAATAGTATTAGACTTTAGAAAACGTTTATATACTTGTATAGTCGACCCCTATCACTTATACACCCCTATACACTATTAGATTAGTGTATAAGAGCTTTTAAAGTAATAAAAATAATTTACACACATAGAGGCCATTTTTAAAAATAGTTTTTGGGCCTGTACCATTTATGCAAAGAAGGGAAGTTTCACTTTATGAAAAACAGTCGCAGATTATGCAAACATTACACGTTTAGCCCCTGTTGTAAAAGTTTCCAAATTTCTCATAGAATAAACAATGCAACCTGAGATTTAAGCCTGCATATGCTGATTTTCATGTTGTTATTTAAACGAAGCAGTATTATCAACGACCAGACTTCAGTTTTAGCATACAAATTCATGTTTTAACATGGTAATGATGCAAACACATAGAAGAGAGGGTCAAGGAAAGGCCCCTGAATAGCCATGTACACAACATCAAGATTGTGTACCCTGTTTTAACCATAGATACAAGCAGGGTCCTAACAAATATACAAGATGGGGATAGTTTCTAAGGGAGAAAAGAGCAGAGAAGAGCAGGGGTTAGAGGGTGCCCTGTATGCACTGGAGGATAGCCAGCCTAGGCTCAGTTTTGATTAGAGAAGAGAAGGCCTTTTCTCAGACCTTTAAACACACTAAACAACCTGTAAATTATACATTGGTATAGTCTTTAAGACTATCCTTACACAAGCTGCATAGAGAGGTTAGTAAGGGCCAAGCAGAGCCCCAAACATGTAGCATAGGTAGAAGTAAAACAAGCGAAAACACATGCATAACAGTTCAGACATGAAGGCAAATAACAGGATGAGACATGGCTAATACCTTGTCAAAAACAGCAGCCAACAGGGACAGTAAAGAAAGCAAGCAGTGTTCCTCCTAGAACCAATGTTCAGTATGCAGAAAGAACCCTGAAAACTAAGTCAGCAGTCCCTACTCTTCTATGCTTTTAATGCCTTTTCAGAGAAAGAACCTTAATGCCTGTATATTGTCGCACCCCACTTTCAATAATAAAGTAAGTAAAGTGTTGTTCGACTTGGGGTAACTCATTTGGAGTTAGAAATTTTGGAGTCGCCACCTAATATAGTTCTAAGGTGTATTAGGTCACCTATTAATTTCTAATTTAATTTTAAAGAATAACTCCGGGTTGGTCTACTAGTCAGAGATTCAGGTAAGTGTTCAAGTTAACCTAGAAAGAAGGGGTTAGGCACCTCCTAAGTTCCACAAATGTGGTTCCCGGCCGATTTCTATATTGGTTTTAAGCATGTTATTAAGCTAAAAGGATAAAAGTTAAATAATTAAATAAAGGAGATGACATGAAAATAAGTAAAAGTATATATTAAGAAGGCAATTTCAAAAGAAATATTTAATTCAAAACTAGACGTGCAATTTCAGCCTAAAAGATAGTCTAATCCACAAAAGGGTTAGAATCTCAATAAGTTTTGAATCTGGAATATCTCTGCAAAACTCAATTTCAGAACAGTCACGGGCAGTTTGAATAGATTTGCATAAGGTCTATAATTCGAGCCGTATTGCACATGTAACATAGAATTGCATATTTCGACATAAATTGACTAATTAAATCACAAGTTAACTTTTAAGCGATACAAAAACAAGGAGGAGATATATATTATATAAAAAAAAATGTGCGCCACTAAAGGATGGTATTGTGACATTAGTAGTCACATACCGTTAACTTCGGTGGCGACTTTACTGTGAGGTCGCGTTTAAAATAATTAGTTCATAATGAGTATAATACATATTTTAGATACACAAACATATGGGTGAAAATATATATAGTTAAGCACAAGACATAGTAAGAAAATATATGTAATATAGCAAGTAAATAATATACACGTGCATATGTCAGTTAGGTAGATAAGACATTTATAAAAGTAGATATAGCGAGGAAATAGTTCATATTTTGAGTGATAAATTTATAAAAATAGTATAGATTTAAAGGACTTGACCTCCAAAGTCCTAAATCCCTCACAAGTTATTAATTAACTTGGAGAAATTTGAAAGTGTAGCATAGATCTCTTTAGAAGAAAACGTTCCTGGATTATGAATTGAAGATGACCTTCCACTTTTAACACATTGCAAAAATAGTCTCGCCTTAAGCCATTGCTACACTTTTGACCTTTCAAAAATCATTTCGTGAACCTGCAGTTTTCAGAAATTTACATTTGCAGAAACAATCTATCTCCAGACATGTTTGAACTTTTAGCCTATTCAGAAAACTTAAATTCACAGGTTCAAAAATTGCAGAAGCAACACCATTTAGGCTTCAAACTTTAAGCTCTCGCAACTTGCTACGTTTTGCAACTGTTTTCCAGTTTCAGAATTTACATAAGCAGTCCACTTTGAACTAGTGTTACTATTTCGGCCCTTTTAACATATGACAATCAAAAGGGAAGGTTGAAAGTGGCCCCTGGTAGCCAGTTTACAGCTCATAACAGCAGCTGCGCCTGTCTTAAACAATTAAGAGCACCTTATGGTGCTCAAATACAAGCAAATAACCTAACGAATACACATTTAAAGAATTTAAACTTCTAGTTACAACATGAAATAGAGTCAAAGAGTAAGAAGTAGGGCCTTTGTCCCTTCGCGTTCTTTCTTGAACCAAGCGTGAGTTTTTGCTAGTGAACCTGCAACCAAAATTTCAGCAATGGTATAGCCATGGTGGCTATCCTACTTTGAGTAGAAGAACCCAACAAGTCATACGCAACAAAGGATTGGCGGGAGCAGGACCTATGCAGCCTTGGTTTGGCTCATAAAAGAAGCAAGAAGATAGAACTTTTGTAAAGAAAGAGCAAGAATTTCGCAGAAAAGAAAGTTTTGTCAGTGAGTAGAAAGAATATGTGAGAATGTCCAGTAGCTCTATCAGTCCCTAGAGGTACCAGTAAGTGTCTAAGGGTGAAAAGTGTAGACCAGTGTGTGTCCCCTTCTGTTGTCCAAAAGGTGGAGTATTTATAGTGTAAAGGAGAGCTCTTACCATTCAATTCAAATTTCAAAAGAAGAATCTTTTCCTAAAGGAATAAAGAATCCAGCTTCACATAAAAGGAAAAGGAATATATTCTGGTTTTCCATAGAAGGAAACATTATTAATCATAATAGACTTGGACAGTAAAGAAAACAAGCTGTAAATATAGGAATATATCAACGGTAACCTTTATGAAATAATATACAGCAAAACCTCTTCCTTAATAAACTATAACAGAAGGTAGCAATCAATTCCATATAAAAAAATCACACCAAAAGGATATTTTCAGTAATGACTTCACCAAATGGGCATCTTTGATTTAAAGATTACTAATACAGGGCATGGTCAATTGCTAACAAACAATGCTAAACTAATTCGATCAACCCGAACAGTTGGACGCTTATGACTCGAATTAACAATGTCAAATACTAGAATGTAACCAAATCAGCGTGTTCTCAATCAGTCGTGCATTTGTTCGAATTCGATTGACCTAAAATTACTATGCCAATTTTAAGTGCAAATTCAGTTAAACATGTATCACGGTATTTTCGATTCCAAACAGAAGAAGATTCAAGAAGATAAAACTAACAATAATAGAAAAGGAAGGATGTTACCCGTGTAATTGTCGGGTCGGGTCGCGCGTCTGACCCGGTCTGTTTCTGTTCGTTTTCACCCTTTTCAAATGTGAATCATTGATTTTCTTGCCTTGATTTGCTCGATCCGTTCTTTCTCTTTTCGGTTTCCATAGAAAAATGGATAAGATGGATTTGTTTCCCTTTTTTCCATGCGAAAACGACGAGAGAGAGAGAGGGGATGCGTGAGCGGAGCTTATGGCGTAGATGGCGGAAGAGACGCGGAGCTTCGGACGGATTTTGGGGTGTATTGGGTTGATTTTGGGGAAATGGGGGAGAGAGAGAGGAGGGAGTCGGCTGATTTTGTGTGAGGTGATGAGGGTAAATGATTTTAGGGTTAGGAGTGGAGGGGTGAGTGTATAGATGTAAGATGAGAGGGTTGATTCTGGCCCTTGGATTTGGAACGTGGAGGGCTCAGATTGTGCCACGTAGGCACTTCGGGTGAGTGTATATGTATATGTATAAGTGATATATGCTGAGGTGTAAGGAGAATGGGCGCTTTGGGGGGGTTGTACCACGTGCTAGAGTAAGTTGTACTTACGCTAAATGTGTGTATATTAGTTGTAGGAGTGTGTTTTAATCAGGTGTAAGCTTATGTGTAAGCTTATGTGGCGTACACGTGGACAAAAAGTGATGACGTGGACTGAATATAGGAATGGGATTGTAAAATAGCAAAATGACTAGTATTTAATTAAAATACTTATAAATATAAATAATTAGTATAAAATATAGAATTTTGTAAATAATTATAAATAAAATGTAAATAATTATAAATAAATGTATTTAGTTATAAATAAATATAGATGACCACAAATAATACTAATTAGATATAAATAGCCACAAATAACTATTAAATGATATCATAATGCGTTAGATTACACAAATAGCACACGTATTTTAGAAAATAGCCTAAATGAATGAAATTACGTAATTATAATCACAATTAAATAAATATTATATAAATAGGGGATTAATAATAATATTACACACGTAAATGCATGTTAACTAATGCAATTTTGTTTGAAAAATTACTATTATAAATTTTAATTAAATATAGCCAAATTACGAAAAATGGAGGGACAAAATTGAGTGTCAACATATATATGTTTTCTGTGTGTGTTGAATTGTTTTTCCAGTTAAAAAGTGTGTCCGAGTGAATGAAGGGAACCAGTTTATATAGGTAAGGGGTTGGGTTTCAGTTCTAACGGGTAAAGAGCTAAAGAAGACAAGGGAATATTGCTTCCCATAGTTAAGAAAATCAGCCTAGTATCCCTTCCATACATAGATCAATCAAGCCCCACAGATTAAGGCAAAACAAATCCTAGACAATCTAGGATCCCTTCCCTTAAACCCCAAATAAAGTCTAGGTTCACAAACATGTTTTGGAATATGTTTAGGCTAATTTTAGGCTCGGAAATCAACCAATTAACTTGATAATTCTCAGTTGAGATCACATTATGCTCTGAACTGATCCCCAATCCAGTCATCAATCAAGAATTTAAATTCAAGATCCCTCTAATCATGCCAGAACCAAATATTAATCAACAATTCAAATTAGAACTAGTCAAGACCCCCTAAATCATGCTTAAACCAAACATCATTTTAATTTTACACATGTAAACACGAAAAAGCATATATCTTGATGGAACAAAACAAAAAATACACTGTAAAACATGGCTAATGGTGATTAATTCAGAAACCATCATGGATTCTTTTAACACTAACAGAGATAACCTAGGATACTTAAACGTGCAAAATTCAGAGCAATGTCCAGTCGATTTAGTGAACTAATCCAACGATTAATAATCATACTAACTTAACACACAAAAATTAGTCGGCTAAGCATGTTATCGCATAGGTATCACATAGATTGAAGCAAACAAAAAGGAAAAAGAATTACCCATTTTACATCGAAGTCGGGTCAAATTGACCCGTCGTGAATTGACTTTGTGCGAGGGGTTTCTTACCCCTTTTCAGTTGATAGCATTATTTAGAATATCCCTGGACCACGTCGGAGGCATTTTCCGGTGGTCGTAACTCCATCGACGAGGGTTAAGAATTGACCTCGTTTGAACGTTGTCGAAAGGGTATGGGTTTTATAGCGGTTGAAACGGAGAACCCGAATATGTCATTTTCTCTAAATTTTGCCGGCCAATTTGGCCGGAAAATACCGTGACAGTGGTAACGTAAAGTGTCGCCGCTGGAGAGAGAGAGAGAGAGTTTATCGGGTGAGGGAGAGAAAATGAAAAGGAAAATGGGGTTTTGGGGGGTCGTTTGTAATTAAAAAAGGAAACCATCATCTTGGCCATTGGATCAGTCGCGTGGACGGCCAGGATGTTGCCACGTAGGTGTTGAGGTGTAAAAATTAGAGCTTATGTGTATAAATATGAGGTGTAGTGTGTGTGTGTGTGTGTGTGTGTGTGTGTGTGTGTGTGTGTGTATGTATAGCGTATAAATAGTGTATAAAAACGTATAATCTGTGTATAAACGCGTGGAAAAATTATGTAAAATGTTTATGAAAATTGTGAAATCAAGAAAAAAAATAATGACGAAGGCTGAATAATTAAGAAAATATATTATATTAGGTTTTAAAATAATTTAGGTGTCTTCCTTAGAACAGAAATAATTGTGAAAAATATTGACAAGATATGCAAGCTTTGTAAAAATGCAATCATTCGTGCAAATGCTTCTAAAATAGCCTAATTGGTGTACGTGCATGAGATAATGACTCAGGGTAGGAGTGAGTGTAGGGTAATTATGTGGTTATCAATGCAATTTGTCCGAATAATGGCTACTGAAAACAGGAGGAACAAAATTAGGTGTCAACACCAGGTATTGAATTGCAGTCTACCATATGATGTCATCTTGGGACGATCATGGATACACAGTGTCAAGGGAGTACCCTCAACACTTCATCAAGTTTTCAAATACCCGACCCCGCACGGGATTGTTTACTTACAGGGTAAGCGGTCTTCGCTTGGAGAGAATCGTCCTACCTATGTCAAGGATCTTGGTATACGGCCAGTAGCAAATATAAATATGGCCGAAGAGGAGCCCATCGAGTTCAGGGCCATGGAATGAGGAGTCAAAGAAGAGATCAGCGAACTACGGGATCGGTTGGCAGTAATGGATCAACTAGTCCCCAAAGACACAGAATTGGTATGTCAGCTCTCTGAGGTGCTGCTGAGACAAGGGGGCCCCTATGGCTGATACAGAGTTACCTAACCGTCACCATGATAAATATGCAGCTCCTACAGCTTCCAGTTATAACCGAGCCAAAGCCAAGTGAGCATCTGTTACTGTATGTCTTGATCTCAGAAATAGCATGGAATGCAGTCTTTGTGCGAGAAGAGAACGGGAGGCAATTTCCATAAAGTACGTCATCCAAAGACCTTCACGCCGAGATAGGTTTTTGCCTTTACTCTTTCAGTTTATTGCAGCTATGATCATGGCGACCCAGGAGCTGCGCTCGTATTTTCTTAACCATACGGTCAGGATGGTCTCCTCCACACCGGTATGGACCATACTGTCTAAATCTGGACTCTTAGAGGAGATGGCAGAATGGGTCGAGATATTAGGAAGGTATGACATTGTCTACTAACCCCGGAAAGCTATCGAGTTGCAGGAGCTAGAAGGTTTTACCTCGGACTTCATGGAGAAACTGAAGCCAAAGGCGGAGGAGTCAATTAGAAATGAAAAGACAATCAAGTCCGGGCATTGGGAGGTTGGCACTAACATATATTTCAAAGGGAAAGAAGCTGACCTCGATCTGCAAGTCGTGACACCTACTAGGATGGTATTTCGCAAGACTGCAAGAGCTCAAAGTGACAAAGCAGAGTATGAAGCCATAATTCAAACTCTTGACTTAGCCTACATACTGGGGGCCAGGAAGGTTACCCTCTTCAGCAGCTCCCAACTAATCATTTATCATGCCAAGGAAGTTTTTACCACGAAAGGCATTTTCACGACCGATCGGCAGCAGAGAATGAAAGCACTCTTGATAAATTTTCAGGCATGAGAGTTTGCTTATGGGGAAGGAGACACAAGCGAATGCGAAGCTTCTGAGGATTCATACAACCACCAGATAGTGGTTGAGTTAACCCCCATGGACCTGATAAACCTTGAAGTTCCAGACACAGGATCCGTCATAGGGCAGCGTCACGCGCTGATCAACTACGTAAGCAAAGGAATCCTTCCTGAAGACAAATCAGAAAGCAGACAGTTGCGGAAGCAAGCCGTTCATTATTGTCTGATTGGCACAGAGTTGTACCATCGGGTTGTCGGCAGCCCCGAGGTAACATCTCCAGGCTCAGCACCCTCGAGCAGGGAAGCCCAAGCACATGCCTCCGAACCTTCCGAGGGTCGAGCATAAAGTATCTTAAAAACATCTATTTTTATGCTTTAAGTTCTTTTTAACTTTTACTGCAGTATTTTCATACTCATCAATCATGGTACGGGTTTTCACCAATAGCATCTCAGGCCCAGCGCCCTTTATCAATAAAACTACTATTTTTATTTAGTCAGTTTTATTTATTTATTCAGATCCATCTACGATCCAACTATTCATAACCCCGGCCAGAGGTAAGTTGAAGTAATACAATCACTTTTTGCTACAAAAAGTAGGATACACTACTCGCTTAGAGCTAGACCACGTCTAGCTCAGCCACCAGGCATTATTCGTGAGTTGAACTTGTTAATTCAACAACTGCACCTACACGACGGTGCGGACGCCTGTTCACGTAGTGCCAGAAAGTCTTAAATGCTCGAGTAACTAAGCAGAGACGTTCAAAGTCGGACGCAAAAGTGCTTGTTATCACACGGGCTAAAGTCGTCCTATTGTGGGCGCAAACAATCATCTCTTATAGATGCAACACAGCCACCAAACATTGGTGCACAACGAACGTAATTGCCCAAAGCAGGCTCACTGATAAACGTTCTTAATATTAGAAAATTCAGAACGACTGGAAGCAATCTAATAGGTGCACAAACATACTGCTTGACTATACATTACAAAAAATGTAATAACACAAGTACGTATAGAATTGTTGATGAACGACCGTTTCATTAATAGCAAATAGCCGGTAGGCTCATAATATACTTTATTTCTTCCTGAATACAACATTTGTTTATAATAATTGTAGGAAAAAAAAAAGGAAAGGGACGACTAAAAACAAACAGCTCCTCAAGATTAACATGGCTGAAGATCCTCCATCTGGATTGTAGCTACAAGCCGTAAATAGTCCAGAGTTCTTCTTTTCTTTTTGCAGTCCGAGATATGTCAGCCCGAGCATTCCTTCAAGGCACACGGCCATTGGTGTAGCCAAAGTCCATCTGCTTGATCAAAGCAAGGGACCACAGAAACATCTCAGTACAGGCCTGACCTTCCCCCATCTCGACCACAGAACTTAAAGAGAAAATTGAAGACTTGTCGCAGAGCTTAGCAAGAAAGCTTGACCATCCGAGTCAACCTCAACTGGTCAAACCGCATTGCACAGCCCCACAGATCTTCAAGCGAAAACGAAAGTCAGCCGAGAATGGAAAGGCTTGAGTAGGGAACCTACCACGGAAGAGCCTCTTCCCTTAGGTATCCCACAGCCAACGGCCGATAAAGCGTTGCAATAAGGGTTCAGCTGAAGCAGATAACCAGGGTGAAAGCCATGAACTACGGAGGGATTCGAAGCTCAGTGACACCTCAGCCACCCGCCAGTGTGAAGCTAAATCCTCTTGCATGCCATGAAATAAAGCCAAGCAGTGGATCACCAGCCCAGTACCATTGAAGGAGCGGCCTGGACACACGAAGTATCCTGGCGGAGAAGCCGCATGGCAGCTGAAAGAGCTAAGCGTCCTGACTCCACATGACAAGAGGAATATCACAGCAACCATTGTGTTAGAAGATGATTACAACATAAGCAGTCCACATGACACAATGAAGACATCCCAAAGGATGACGTTAGAATTCTGATCAAACTTCATGACTCGGGGGACTTCATTCATTCCTTCATGGATGAAGAAAGAAAAGAAGATAACTGTAGATGAGTTTCCTCCTATAAATCTCTCGAGCATCATCCATTCGAAATAAAGAAGAGTTTATGGGAATATCAAACCAGGATTAAAGACAAACATTTTCGAGGAAGGGAGAATTTTTTATAAGGGGTTTTGCGGGTACAAGTTTTCTAAAAAGGGAGGAGTGTTTTCTGAAGAAGTTTGTGGTCTTTCCATTGTCACAAGGCCACTATTTATAGGCAGAAAAGGATAAGGATGGAGCACAAAGCGGTCAAGCGTCATTATTAATGGATATATGAAATGATTCGAAGCGGTTAATGGCAGTTCCTGAAAAGGTGCATGGGATCAGTATAAACCAATCAGAGGGAAGCACACGAAGTTCTCGAAGAAATCAGTATCGTTCTTGGTCAAAGAGACTGCGAGTCTCAAGGAGTCAGTGAGATATATTTTCACATCCACGTCGCTTTCACTTCCTGACTGCTTATGTCAGCACCTAGCAACGGGGGGACTGACTGTGTGGAAAAAAATACGCCACCTACTATTATGGGGATACGAGTCCAGCTGGCGAGACTAGACTTATCTTACAAGTCACCGGGCGCAGAGGACACACGCCCGCTCCTGGAGCCAACGACCATTTAGGCGGCATAGCCACAATACGCAGGGTATACATCCCGCCACCTAGGGTTTACAGTCTCCTAGTTAGATTTTAGTATATACCACCGCCTTGAGTTATAGGTCCATATCCTGATTAGTCTTTGCATTTTACCTTATTTAAGACAGGGTATCACTACTATAAATACCCCTCCTTATATTGTATTGTACATCATGCGATTCACCACGGAATCCAGCTATTCTCAAGGAATAAGAATTACTCTACCTTTGCTTGCTTATTTCGCCTTGTCTATTTATTACTGTTTTCATTATATTTACATATTTTCTGTCATAATTACGGTATTGCTTGTGACCCCAACCATAATTAATTGTTTAACGTAGACGTATAATTTTAGGCATATACACACTTAATTCTATTTAGACAGCCCCATGATCACTCTTAAATCTATTCAATAAGTTCAAGAACAAGAGTGAATAAACAACTAAGCTACAGATTCCTCACCTATATTAAGGAATAGAGCATAATCAACCGAGAACAAACTCTACGCCTTCGATAGATACTCTAACTATAACCTTATATTTAAGCTAAAAGAACCAGCTCAGACCATTTCATGCTTCTCAAATCCTCCCTTCCAGATACGCTAACATACACGATCTTATAAAATATCATGCTGAGAACAAACAACTCTCTGTATCTCCCTCAAACTCACATATACTATTTCAAAGTTTAACTGAAACAAACTAACAACTTTTAATTGAACAAGTTTAAGCAGATTCTAGCTTGGTACTTAACGTCTCATTATTCCTAAACCACAAACTAGATAGCAAGCCACGCTTGAATCAGACACGACTAAGAACACTTATATATACATAATTACGCCCACAATTATTCCCACTTAATCAACATTAATAGTATAACACATGAGTATAACATGGCCAACTCTACTACAACTTACACAAGTACTTCAAATCTGACTCATAATAATTTTAATGCTTATACATGTGCACATAACAAGCATCTTGAACAATTTTCACTCTTAAAAGGTCAAAACAGAACAAGCCGTACTAAATATCATACTTAAACTAATAACATATGTTCATTTAACTTCACATCAAATCGGGTAAACGACATAAGCATGCTAACCATATTTCTTATCATTAATACCTAAAACTAGCACAATTAAATTGACAAAGTAAAGGCATGGAGTCACAATTTTTTCACTCTTCTAACCCGTCGAAACCAGAGCCAAAGCCAACACTAAAACTTACTTGTTGCTGCCTCACTGCAGCTGCTATGCCAACACAGTCAACACCACCCTCGGATCAGAAGCACTACCGCCACTACTTTGTAAAACCAAACAACGCCACACACCGCCAACCACCACTGCCCTGCTGAACCATAGTATCACCCCCAACACTACTTCATCTCCACAGAATCATCACAGTAAACAACCACTAAATCAACAACAAAACCCGTCCAATGCCACTGCTGCACAAAGATCAGAAACAACCCACAACGCTACTGTAAAACACCAATAGCCATGGGAAAATGGAGAACGGGGTAGAATAAAGAAGACAGAAACAAAGAGGGATTTTCAGTGTAAAATACCTTAAGAAACGTGTAAAGAAGAGTGAGAGGAAGCCGAAAAATTATGGCTTTGCCGGAGAAAATGGGACCCGCTGGAGTTGGGCAACTGTTTTGATAACTCTTTCAAAATCCGATCTACTCTGATTGGTTGGGATTTTGGGGAAGATAATAGTGAAATTGAAAGAGTGGGTCAAGGCGGTTCCATTGATGTATTTTTTGTATTTCCCGGTGGTGGAGGCCGGTGGTCCATCGGTGGCTGGACGACGAGGTTGCGACGGACCAGCGGTGGTGGTTTATTTCTGGCAGTAGTGGAAATTTTGGCTAGGGCTTGGCCAGCTCCTGAGAACTAAAGGGGTGTGTTTGATCAAATGAGAGGAAATGAGATTTTAAATGGTAAAAGGGATGGGTTAATATGAGTCATTGGATGAAAAGCTATCAAGGGCTAGGATTAAATCTTGGCTTGGGCGGGTCAACTGAATTGGGCTGACCCAGTCAATTGGGAAGTAGGCTGCCCATCTTTTTCTTTTTATTCTGAATTTTGGTGGCACAAACTAGCCCTTTTTAACTAAACTAAAACCATCTATAAAAAAATACACAATTATCTAGAATTACAATCATACAAATTGTAGTATTATGATAATCAAAACGTAAAATCACGACTAAACACACAACAGGTTATTTTTGATAATTTTTTTATTGTTTCTTCCGAATTAATGACACATTTTAACTTAAATAAAAGACTAAAATTGTAGAAAGAATAAGAAAAGATCACAAGAAACTTAGCACAACAATTTGAGAAAATTTTGAATTTTCGTGCCAAAATTAGGTGATTATAGCTGCCCCTCGTTGTTCGAGAAAACAAAGAGTTTTCGGACTAGGAAGTAATCATCAACTAATTTTGGCTTTCTTGTTCTAGACAAGAGTTTGCAAAATGGCGACCCTACCCTAACTATAAGGCTACCTACATATCCCCGGACTAAAGAATCAGGTCAGTGTAGTTCCTCATGTGCGGTAGCTGGGACTACCACATTCAAACAGACACTAGACTCCTTTAGACTCACGTGGACTTACACAAGATGCTACTAAACATACTATGACAGACACTAGATACTTCTAATACACTAGACTGACATTAGGCATTTAGGCTAACTAGGACTGACTCGAAACACTTCTAGACATACTTGGGACTGTTTCTGTTGGTCATTGGTTACTGGTTGGTGGTCATTGCTTTTACAAAGAAATATGGAAATACAACATTGAAAAATAAAAAAATTACAATTCCTGAACTATATCTCCATGCTTTCTAAAGGTGATGGATTGGTCACTTCTTCAATGGGTTGGTTGCATCTCAATCATGAAATAAGGCTCCCACTATCCAAGTGGATCTTGACTTGAACCTTGGAATGACCGCTTATGTTTAAGCGGATCTTGACTTGAAAATGAAAATAACCGCTTATGTTTGAGCGGAACTTGACTTAAAAGGAAATTTCCGCTTATATTTGAGCGGATCTTGACTTAAAAATGAAAATGATTGCCATCTTTTAGTAGATCTTAACTTAAAAGAAAAGGATCATTATTTTTAGTAGATCTTGACTTTGAAAAGGAAATGATCGCTATCTTTTAGCCAAAACTGACTCGAAAAGGAAATGGCCGTTTTCTTTTAGCAAAACTGACTCGAAAAGAAAATGATCGTTGTCTTTTATCGAAACTGACATGAAAAGGAAATGGTTGCTATCTTTTAGTGGAAACTGGCTCGAAAAGTAAATAATCGTTGTCTTTTAGCGAAACTGAATCGAAAAGGAAATGGTTGCTATCTTTTAGCGAAAACTGACTCAAAAAGGAAATGGTTGCTATCTTTTAGCGGAAACTGACTCGAAGAGGAAATGATTGTTATATTTTAGCAAAAACTGACTCGAAAAGAAAATGGTCGCTATCTTCTAGGAAAAGACTTGGAAAGGAAACTGGTTGCTATCTTTTAGTGGAAACTGACATGAAAGAGAAGTGGCCGCTCTCTTTTAGTGGAAACTGATTCGAAAAGGAAATAGTTGCTATCTTTTAGCAGAAACTGACTCAAAAAGGAAGTGGTCGTTGTCTTTTAGAAGAAACTGACTCGAAAAGAAAGTGGTCCCTATCTTTTAGCGGAAATTGACTCGAAAAGGAAGTTGTCGCTATTTTTTAGCGGAAACTGACTCGAAAATGAAGTGTTCACTATCTTATAGCGGACAGTGACTCAAAAGGGATGTGCTCGCTATCTTTTAGCAATAACTGACTCAAAAAGGAAGTGGTTGCTGTCTTTGAGTGGAGACGGGCTTAAAAAATGAACTTCTGCATTATCATCGGAGGGCTTGATGTTGAGGTTGACATCTTTTTGGTGGGTTATGTCTTCTCTGTTCACCCACTCCGAATGAACTCTTTTCTGGAAGCTGAAGATTTTAACTATTTCTCACATGTGACTTTGACTTGAAAGCTGCAAACTCCGACCCATTATCCAAAAGGGGTCTTGCTTGAATATTGAAAACCCCAACCTTTTTTTCATAATTTTATTTTAAAGGTAGGTTCCCTCTAAAACTTAGAATAGCTGCTCCCGATTCGGGTGGTCCCTGTTCTTGCGGGCAACGTAGCAAATATCACACTGGCTTTTTCATCGTGGCTACATAGCCCTTGAATCATGTCCTTGCAAATATGCTTGGTGGTTCTTGTTCTGCTCTTAACAGTGATTTGAGACGAACAATGTCTTGATAATTTCGATCTATTTGTGATATCCCAACAAAAACTCCACAATACCAAAAGTTTCTCCCAATCTTTAGTCAACCCTTTCTAGACACAACATGTCGTTCCAGGGTGACTTTTTATGGTACAATCTTGGTGTGTCATTCTTATTGTCGAGGTGAGGTGTCAGGCTCCTATTATCCAAGTGAGTCCTGAAAATGATCCGATATAATTGAGAGACATACAAACAAATTTTGTCAAACTTTCATTTTGCTCGTTTCAATATTATCAAATGAGAGAAGTGACAAGAAATGTAAAGACGAATTAAAGAAATTCAAAGAGGAGACATCAAATGAAAGATGTCCCTGAAAGATAGAAGGAAAAATTATTTAGAAGTGAAATGACGACCTCAATGAACATGGCATACATCTTGGAATTAAGTTTTGACCTTTTAACACAGCCTGTCCTTGATTTTGCCCCAGTTTGACAATCTAAAAGCAATTGCTTGCTTGGTCCAATCATGATGAAAGAATCAGGCATCCCTCATTCGACTAGTGGTGCCCTTTCGGGTTTTTTCCAACTAGCCTCTCTTTTTGTTCTTTTTCCTCACAGTGGTCTTACAGCGTCCTTTCAGGTTTTCAGCAACAAAACCACTTTTTTTCTCTTTTTTTCATTTTTCTTTCCTTTCGACCTCTCATCACATTCTTTCTCACCTTTCTATCTTCCCTTATCTTGACTTCTCCCAAAGGTTTCCGCCCTTATGGCCATCGTTCTCTCATACCTTAGTTACGATGATCACAACAAAATTGCAACTTCCCCGAGCAAACTCATTTTTTATGGTACACCAATACGTGACATTCTCAAAAATCAGTCAGAAAGATCTTTATTTGGACCGTAGCGTGGGATTTGGTTAGGCTAGAAAAAAAAGTTCAACATGAAAGCTCAAAAAACATCTCATGAGATGACTAGGTGAACACATCAACCTTAGAAATCATCCCTTTTAAAAATAAAATAAACTTTCGCCTCAGTTTAGTCTAAACTAGGGAATTTCTGAATTCTTCTCTTTGGTACGAAAAGGATATAAAAGCATCTCATGAGACATTTGGGTAAATGTTACAATCTTTAGATTCGACGCAAACTTGGGGCTTTGATTTTCTTTGTACAAGCCGCAAACTTGGAGGCAAGTTTTGCATCAAAGTGAAATCAAGAAAATATTGAGCTTGTCCCGTGATGACATTGAAAAAAGAACAAGGGAGATATTTGAATCTTTCCCTCAAGGTAAAGCTGAAAAGCATGACATCATTTTTTTTCTTTACCCTGGATTGAACACAAAGAAACACATGAGTATAATGAGTTTTCCCTATAAAATGAACACAAAGAAATAAAAGGAGTATTGAATTTCTCAATTTTTTTCTTTAAAAATATAAATAAAAAAAATTCTGCCCAGTTTAGGATAAACTGGGGCCTTTGATTTTCTTTGTACAGGCCGCAAACTTGGAGGCAAGTTTTGCGATAAATAGAACATGAAAAAATAAACTTTTCACTGTTATGACCGCACCTGAATAGTTGCCTACATATCCTTTTGCGAGGAATCAGGTCAGATGATATTCGGTAATATATGTTTATATTTCCTTAATATTGCTTTGCATTTGTATTACTTTACTCGTTCCTTTTATGTTATACTTATGGTTTTGCACTTATTTTTTGTAGCTGTGCTTGTAGGGCTTAAACGAGTATAAACGAAGCAAGATTGATAAAATCGAGCAAGAAATAATGATTCGACGAGAGAAGTGGATGGACTTAACAAAATGTGGGATATGTTGTTAGAAGGCAAGGCTATGGTGCAAGTTGTATATCTGTCACAGCTTCAGACTATGGAAGGCTGTTTCGCAGGCGTCTCCTTTAACACAGCCTTCACCATCAAGGGTTGTTTGACATGCGGCACCCAGAGAAAGCTTTTGTAGATTTGGGCACCACTGTTTTGTCAAGGTTGTACATGAGGCTACGCATTCAGTACAACATGAAGCCTGGCGACCCCAACTTCTCCAACTTAGTCTAGAAGTTGGTTTAACTTAGCCTAGTATTTTGTAAACACTACAAATATTATAGCTTTGTCTTCTAATGGAGTTGGACGTGGGGGAGAGCAGAGGAGCCTTAAATGTCTTCTAAACAAGTTTTTCTTTCTCTGTCTTCTCGTTAATTTTGTAGTTTGTTCATTCTAGAGTTAACGCAATTACATGAAGGTTGATGTTTGAAAGTTGATTTCTACCTATTGATTTACTATTACGGATTGTTTATTCTTTTTTTAGCCTAATTATTTGGTTATTATGGCACGATAATTGAACACTGTCTACGGTTTATAAGTTGAACACGACAGCAAGAATTTATAAACGCACATAAGAGATAATAGGGCTTGATTGTGAACCTGGGCATCAGGAATCGATTTGCAGATAGCATAGACATATACATATTTGTGTTGCTTAGCAAAATATAGAGTTCTTTAATGCAGGCATGTGATTTAATTCCATAGAAATATAGGCGTTAGAGTAGCTTGCATAGAGTTGTGAAGAATGGACTGGTTTTCACGAATATATTTAACCTGTTAGTTAGAAATCTAGGAAATCGAGAAGTAGAATCAACTGAAAAACTCAACTGGATTTTTTGCCGCTCTAACTCTGGATCGTTTCTCTTTTATTGATAACAAATCACGAATTGCTCTCGAATAATTGATTTTATTACTTGTTTCTAATTATTGTTTGCTTTTGTTAGTAGAAAAATTACAATTACAATTGAACAAGATCCCTGGATAGTTTTTAGGAAATTGTTTACTAGAATAAAGTTGTTTACAATAGTCCTCGTGGGAACGATACTCGACTCACTACTTTATTACTTGTCGACCATGTATACTTGCATGTGCATTTGGGATAAAACAAGTTTTTTGCGCCATTGTCGGGGACTAAATAATTGATTATTTTCTTTTTGAACGATTTATTCTTTTCTATTCATGTTTAATTTTTATTTTAAGTTTCTTGTGTTGTTTCAGGTAATAGGTCTTGAATGCGAAAGGAGAGAAAGGACGAACCACTTGAACCTTTTGATCCCAAACCTGAAAGGACCTTACGGAGGTTGAGAAGAGAAGCAAGAGACCATAACACACTTGCATTAGTACTCACTTCCTTACCTATAGGAATGGCAGAAGAACGAGCTTTAGCTGTGCGAGATGTTGCTCTTCCCATTTTGGAGGTTGTGTCCTCGAAAATTGTTAACCCTGAAATTACTTGACATTTTGAGATTAAGCTCGGCATGTTACAATTGTTGCATGCGACTGGGCAATATGTTGGATTACTATACGAGGATCCATATCAACATATCCATAATTTCTTGGAGATTAGTGACACATACACGCCAGCAGGCGTCTCAGCTGATTATGTTCGATTAATACTCTTCCTATTTTCATTGATCGGGGAAGCAAAAAAGTGGTTAAAGGCTGAAAAGCCTGGGTTTGTTACAACTTGGGATGATTTAGCAAAGAATTTTTTGGCTAAATTTTATCCATCTGCCAAAATAGCTAGAATAAGGAGTAAGATCATGTCTTTCAGACAAGGAGATTGAGAGTCTTTGTATTCAGCCTGGGAGAGATTCAAGTCACTGTTGAGAGATTGCACGCATCACAATCAGTCCAATGAGGTGATAGCCCATACTTTTGAAGAAGGTTTGAATGCTCATACCAAGATCATGGTGGATGCTGTGGCTGAAGGCCAAGTGTTGGCCTTGAATTTCAATGAAATATATGAATTGCTGGATAAATTTTCTCAGAGCAATCCTGACTGGCAGGGTGATGGTAGAGCTCTAAGTTAAAAAGCTGCTGGAATACTTCAATTGGATGTTTTCTCTGTGTTGATCGCAAAGGTGGATGCAATAGCAAATCAGATCAACAAGCTAGCATTGCCACCAACTCAGCAACAAGTGCAACCAGTTCAACAAGTGCAGCAATTCCAAGCTTTCTGTGAGGTATGTGAAGAGGATCATACTACTGAGGTTTGCCCCGCCAATTGAGAGTCAGTTTATTATGTGGGGAACCAAAATGGGTCTTAGGGACAGAATCAGAATCAGTTTGGTAGTCCCAATTGGCGCAATCATCCAAATTTCTCTTGAGTGGTAACCAAGCTGCTCAAGGTAATATGAGATCTCAGAATACCTATCAGAATTCACAACCTCAGGATTCACAACCTCAGGCTCAACCACAGCAGGCGACTAGTTCAGTTAAAAATTTGATAAAGCAGATGTAAGTGGGCCAGCAGAGAATTATAGCTGACAATGCAGCTCAGGCACAAGCCATAAAAGATCTTACTAATGCTCAAAAACACTTGGAATGCCAAATGGGTCAGTTAGCTGGAGCACAAAATACTAGACCACATGGTGCCTTACCAAGCGACACAGAGAAAAATCCGAAAGAATTTGTGCAAGCAATTACTCTGATGAATGGGAGAGCACTAGAAGAAGTGTCTCAAAAGCCAAGGAAGCCTATTGGTGAACTAGAGCCGTGTTGACACCCAATTTTAAAATTGGCTATAATTCAACTTAAGGGTGCAATATGACTATTTGTGCAAAATGTGCATTAGAAATCATGCATTTACGTGCGTTATCCTCTATTTATATATTATATACTTAAGTGTGGCTATATTACATAATTGCATCATTTAGGCTACATGTCAAATTTATTTCAATTTATGATTATTTGTGCAAATTAGTAATTATATGTGATTACCTATATTTAGATAATTTTATTTTAGTATTATTTAATAATTATTTGTGCATTTTACATAATATGTATATATATATATATTTTTATTATTTCTTTTATTTCTTTTGAGCACCTTTAAATTGCATATTGGCCAATTTAAAAGAAAATGTCCATTTTTCTATTTACTTATTCTCCTTCTTCTTTTGTTAAATTTCCTACGAATCTAGACGAGAGTCTGTCTAGGTACGCCCGTTCTGTTAGGATTAATTGCTATTTTCTTCCAATTATTTTAAATAAAATCCAAAAAATATTCAATCTTCCTTTTTCCAATTTCCACCAAAATTCTTTATTTATTTGTATTTATTTACAATTTTTTCTATTGAATCACATTTTTCATTTGAACCTGGACGAATGCTCGTCTAGATACGTTCATACATTTTCTTTTCCTCCTATTTTATTTTAAACAAATTCCAAAATATCTCCTAATCTTTTACATTCAATGTATCTACCCACCTTTTGGCACTAAGTACATCACCTCTCATCTCTCCCCAAATCACTCTTCTCAATCCCTTAAATCACTAAATCCCTCTCCAATCTTTCTTATTGATTTTTCTTCAAAATCCCTAATTATCCCCCAATCATCTCCAATTAAACCAACAACCATTTTATTTCAAAATCCTATATTATTATCGATACACACATTCAGCAGTACAATACACACCTACACTATACCCACACGAGTAGACCCCACTTTCTTTTGATTCTTCTCCTTCCCCACAAAACCCCTTTCTTTGTCTTCTTTAAACTCATAAAACACACATTGTTATACACAGTGAACACGCACAGATCCCACACAAGAACATCACAGATACACTATCATCACACACTCAAAATGTAGACACCTCACACGCATACCTTTTGCCTTCTCCCTCATCAGTCAATGCCATACCCACATCACCCACTTCATCTTCTTCCCCAATACACCACTCCATACACACAGTCACACGCGCAAACCAGAATCGAAACACATATCCACACATCGACACAAGACCGATCGAAAAACAGGGGAAACGGGGGGTACAGAACCAGTGTGATAGGGGGTGGGGTTTAGACTATTTGAATAGGGGCAAACATCACCACCACTGGAAAACAAAGGGGCGACGATGAGAGTGGTGAAAAACACCATTATCACTGAAATATACAAACGGAGAGAATGGGGATAAATTGAAACGTCCTTCGCAGATTTATTCCTTTGATCTATACTTTGTGCTCTAATGTTTGTTATCAAGTGTTGTGGACAGGAATAGAGGAAGTAACAGTAGTAGAGAGGAGCGAACCACCGTTTGTGGTGGGGATATCAGTGAGACGGGGTTGCAGCGACACCGGGGTATTTGCCACCGGAAGTAGCTCCCCATATTCGCTGCTTGTCGTGCTGGGATCTGAGTACAATTGTTCATCGCCGGTGGCTTTTGCCTCTATTGAGACGAACTGAGAAGGACAGTGGCAGTGGCGCCGCTGGAATATCTTGACGGCGGCCGCTCCTGCCCTTCCTTTTGGCTGTGGTTTCGTTTCTTACAATCTATAATCACTCCTTACTGTTAAAGCATACGATTTACTATATGGTTGGTTCTGTGTTTGTCCTAATGTTTTGGTTTGACTTTTCTTGATTATATCAGCTTGGTCCCATTGCCCTTTATGAACTAGTTTGATTATTACTGATCACTTGTTGAGAATTTTGCAGTACTAATAGACGCTGTTGCATTTGAGATTTTGGCATAAATCTTGACAGTTATCATTGATGAAAAACGGCCAACGAAAATAACTAGTATTTATTTGAGGCCTATTGACTAAACCCGAATGGATACTAAACGATCCCATTTCCGCGTCCCTAAACAAAAAGGCTATGATGACATGTGTGAGCCGTTATGGAGTGGTTGGACCGACACTTGACATGGCAACACGACCGGCCGGCGCGTTCGCAGCCGTGCCGACGTCCCTAATCTCTTAGTCGATTCATACAAACCTGAACCGACACTTTTAAAAAATCTCTTTCCCCTTTATTTTAAACTATATTTATTATTATTATTATTATTATTATTATCATCATCATCATCATTACTATTATACTTATTATTATTATTCTTATTATTATTTTTATATTATCTCATTTTCATGTTTCTTGCGAGGTACGTCGTGATTAAGTCACGAACGGACAACACATTTATAAAAGGACAAAATTATTTATAATCATTGACTTTACTTAAATCTATTTTATTCTATTTTTATAATCCTTACTAACTTGTTTGTTTATTTTGCAAGGCACATTGAAACAAAGATTAGGAAAGAGAAGAAATGAATATTTATTTGCTATTACTTGCCTTTAAATTTACATACTTAGTTTAATATTCAAATATTTTTATTGTCTAGTTAGTTTAATTATTTGCTCTAGAATCCCAACTATAAAGTCCGACCGGTAACCACATTTGGTGGAGCTCGAGAGGTGCCTAATCCCTTCCTCTCGAGTTAACTTGAACCTCTTACCTAGAATATCTGGTTCGTAGACTAAGTTTCGGAGTTAATTATAAAATTAGCTAGAAATGAAATAGGTGCTCTAACACGCCTAGTTAAAAATATGTTAGGTGGCGACTCCAACATTTAAACTCAAACGAGTTCACCCAGTCATATCCGAAACCCGATTCGCCTCGAGCTGAGTCCTAAATAGGATGTGACAGAATGGCGACTCCTCTGGGGATGTCAAGGTTCAAACCATAATGGACTTTTAATTGGGATTCTTTACTTTATTTTCTTATCATTTATTTCGATACTAACTTTTTTTCTTCTTTTTCTTTTTTTATAGGGATAAGGTTTATTTTTTTAATTTATGTGTTTTATGCTTGAATTGTTCGATTATATTATATTATTTGTTCATGTCACTCACACTTCCCCCACTCCTGGGAAACGACACTTTGCACACACACGGGCGATTACGTGGATCCCACGGTCGCATCACCACAAAAAACCTTTTAGGAGGGACATTTTGGAATATAGTTGGTCTGTGGTACAACCAACAATTTCAAATGGTCCCACTCCTTGGCCGTCCGCCTTGGGGAACCGTGTCTAGAACTACCCAACTCTTAGTGGAGACTATTGTCTAGGAACCATGCATCATGTCATGATAAGGAAAATTTTGACTTCGGCTCATGTCTAAGTCTATTAGTTCACCATATTTAAATGAACCGAACGGATTTTATGTTTAAATATATTATGTGTGTATTTATTTAAAGTTGAATGTGTCTAATGTAGACCACTTGTTCACATAAAAGTTGGTTCTCCTAACAAAATCAATTATTTATTTCTACATTTATACAAACGAAACCAATTATTTTATAAAATTATTTTTTGGGTTATGAACGAAATTAATTTTTCTACTTTCATGAAAATAAAATCATAGATTTTAAATTAATTTCTTCTACCTTTAATGTAGCAATATCAATTATTATTCCTATTTACCTAAAACAAAATGTTATTTCTACATTTATACAGTACAATCAATTATTTTATAAAATTATTTTCTGTTAATTTTGGGTTATGAGAACAATTGGGATGATACAAAATACACGTTCAATTTAAATACCATAATCAAATTAGGAAGGCTTAACATCCTTAGTATGTTAAAGTCAATTAGCCAACTTCGTCCAAAAACGTCCTCATATGACGCCTATCATGCATATTATGTGTTTTGATCTTCCTTGCATTATAAAACATGATATGCTTTGCATTGAACATTATTATCTCAATACTGACTTGTTGTTTCATGTGTTAGTTTTACTCTCACCCTCGAGGTTGACTTGTGCATTTCTTTCAAAACTCATACATTTTTAACTTGTGCATACATATCTTCCGCCATTCCTGGCAACCTTCTAAATCGTGCGTTGAAAATACAGTGGTTACAACCACATCTTCCCTCACATAAAAATTCTTTTAGGGGGAACGACTTGGGATCTATTTAGTCCGAGACGTTCCCGCTCCCGAGCCGTCCACTTGGAAGGATATGTTGCTCCCAAACGCACACGCAAGTATACGCGGTCGCCAAGTAATAAAGTGACAAAGTCGAGTGTCGATCCCACGAGGACTGTGCAGACTAATACTTAGTAAACAATTTCTATCAAACTATCCAGGGGTCTTGTTCTTAATTGGTGAGAGTTTTTGTAACCAAAAAGCAGTAATTAAAGTGCCAGATGTGTAGTCAAGCAATGGTGCAAACTTTGGGTGTTGTCAATATTAAGAGGACGGTCCAGGGTCAGAGTTACGAGCAATCCAGTTGATGTATTCAATTGATTCCACTTCTTAAATCCCGAGTTACTAACTGACAGAGTAATTATAATTATGAAAACCTTTCAGTTATTCACAATCTATGCAAGCTACTTCAATCCCTATATGTCTATGGGTTAAATCACATGCACGCATTAACGATCTCTGTAATGAGTTAAACTAGGCAAGCAAGTATATGTCTATCCTACTCGCGAATTGGTTCCCCGATGCCCGGGTTCACAAACTAGTTCTATTCTTTCTTATTACGTAATTAGATTCTCTCTTTCGAGTTCAACCCAAAAACCATAGATAATGCATAATTATCGAGCTCTTAACAATTATACAAGTGAAATCAAGAAAGAATAAGTAACCCGTTATGGGATTCAATCAATGGGAATCAATCTTCAACAATCAACTTTCATGTAAAACTCTAACCCCAGAACGTAAGGAAATTAGCCACACATATTCATAATCACAAGGCAACGATTTGATGTAATAATGAATTAATTGATGAAATAGATGAAAGATTAAGAATCACCCTTGTTCAATGAAGTATGTAGCTCTCAATATTGCCCAAAGTCAAGAACTCCTCACAAAAACTAAGTAATAAACTATTTATAATGTTTTCCAAACCCTTGGTAATAAGTTAGACCCAAAACTAGAGGGAATAGGGAGTAAAATCGCGCACAAGGGGCGCTACAACGGGCGCCCCGCGCCCCGAAAAGCGTGACACCAAACAGAAGACGCCACCAGCCTTCGTGCCATAGGCCTGCGGCGCGCCATGAACCGCGCCAGCCTCCTCGCGCCATAGGCTGCGCGGCGCGGGGGCTGCAGCGCCAGGCCAAAACGCCCTTCTTTCGCTCCAAAACTCGGCTTGTGTCGTGCCTTTGTGTGCTCAATCCAATCTTCAAACATCCTTCAACCAATTCATGCTCAATCAAGCTCCGAAACGCTCCAAATGCATCGCGTAACGACCTACACACGAACAACACAACATCAGCGTAAAACCACATTCACAAGCTACCAAACAAGTGCAAAACAAGCTCAAATGTGCGGAAATATTAAGGAAAAGTAGGCATAAAATGCCGAACATCACCACCCCACACTTGAACCTTTGCTCGCCCTCGAGCAAATCACAACTAACTCCCCAACCTAGGTAAAACAGGTCTGCCTATGACTATGGTTGATACCGACCATTGAACCAATGCGCACATGACTACCATGGATCCACAACATGCCAACAATTTACCAAACTCAAAAATATGAGAACAACCACCCCAAAATAGCTCAAATGCACAAACTCAACTCAATGCAACCATGCTCCCACAAAATTACACCTATCTATTCAACCAAGAGCCATCAACTTTACCTAATTCATGCAAACCACGTGCCCTCACCAATATGAAAGAGAGTGCCCCCCAAAGATCACACACAAAAACAAATATCATGAATAGAACGGGGGCAATAACAAATGAATTCTCTCACTCTCATGAAAGGCTCACACGTCACACACAACGTACCATAGGCTTGCCCGTAGTGTAGGACTCCGCTAATGTAGGCTCACTCCAATCGGGATTAACTAGGACTTTGGAAAGGTCGTAATGTAGGCTAAGGTGCGGGTAGGATACATATGGGTAATAGTGACTACCTCCCTAAGCACTTTTAATACATCACATTTATTCCAAACACAAGTCTCAACAAACCACCCAATCACAAATATCACACATACACCTTCTCAACAAGTAGCATATTTTCTTTTTCAATCACACACTAGCAAGGAAGGGATATCTTTCTCTTTTTTTTTTTTCTTTTCCACTTTTTTTTCAACTTTGCTCTTTTTTTTCTTTTCTTTTCAATTTCATTTTTTCCAATTTCATCAACTTCCAACCTTGCCAATGTTTTTCACTACTTCACACTTTTCACAAATATTCCCCTTCATTAGCTCCACTCACAAGTCTCCCAACATCCAACCACAACTCCAATCATCTACACAATATCAATAAAGTGCTTAAGGAGTAAGGGCCAAAAGAGTCAATTAAGAACAAATGGGTAGGCTCGGGGTGTGGGTGCCAACAAAAAGGGTCAATTCAAATCACAACAACAATTTTTCAAGGTATATATGTAAGGGTAGGTAAGTAACAGAAGGCCTTGTATCATCTCCCGACTAGAGCAAACCTAGGATTTCGCTTTGCACACACACGGGGCAAGTTCTAGACATTAATATGCAACATGGAGCAAGAAAAATATGCCTCACAACACACATTGCACATGGTTCACACAAAAAGGCTCAATCAACAACTCTCAACTAAGCTTCTAGAATGCAACTTGTGGAAATTTAAGCACTCATGCACAAAAGTTAGCAATCAAGTCAAGCAAGCGGACTCAAGCATCTCAAGGGGGTTGTTCCATTTTTTTTCTTCACTAGGCATGCATCAAATTAAAACCAAAGACACCACAAATAGCACATGCAATCAAGTCCAAGTCCACCGGTATCAAACAAATCAAAGGCACCTAGCATTCTACCTTTTTCCTTAGCCTAGGGTCATCTACAACTAACTATCCTAATCCTAAAAATAAAAAACTACCCGGTTCAAAGGTCACCCCGTGGAAAAGAACCGTGGCCAAAAGAAAAACCACGGGGCGGATGGCATGTACCACTAATAAAACTAAAAGGAAAATCTTTTTGGAATTTTTCATTGGTTTTCTAATTTTTTTTCATTTTTCATATGTTAAAGCAAGAAATAAATCAAAACAAAGTCAAGTGACAAAAATAAAAATCCTAAGGTACATGCATCCTAAACCTCAAAAATAAAGACTAGATAAAGGGCAGTACCCCACCCCACACTTAAACTAAGCAATGTCCCAGTGCGACAAAGAAGTAAGTACAAAAGTAAGAGTACAAGAAAACTGCCCTGAAAGCTGGATGGTGCACAGGAGTGTGGACCTAGGCCTCCGCCTCATGATCAGTCTCATACTCACTGTCTGGATCATTGGCCACAACATCTGAATCAGTGTTCTCATCCTCCCGCGGATCCACCGTTCCAGCCTCAACCTCGCCCAGCAGGACCTTTAAACTTTTGTAGCACCGACCGTTTATCAATGGCCCAGACGCTCAACTCTAAACTTTTGTAGCCTCAACCTCTAAACTTTTGTAGCACCGACCGTTTATCAATGGCTTGCTCGGGTATGTACCCCGCAAGCCGCACATTCTTGTACCATGTTTGGCAATCCCCCTTCTTTACACAAGAGAGGCCATACTGGGTCTTGCCTCCGGGACGTGGTATCGGCACCGCGTCCTTTGGAATCTTGGCCTTTGCCTTTGCTTTTGCCTTGGGCTTGGCCGGTGCCTTGCCCTTTTGAGTCGTGGAAGAAGGCCCGGCTTGAGTTGATGCTCTCCTCGGACCCGCAGTGGATGAGGAACTAGCTTTATGCGGGGGTAGCAACCATGGTACCTACACAAACACAAGATCAATGTGAGATATATAGCTAAGTACCAAAAATACGATTCAAGCTCAAGGGTACCACCCCACACTTATCACACACTCAATGTGTCAATCACTCAATTCAATGGCACGAGCAACCCCACACTTGAACAAAACTAGCCTTGAGCAAAATATGCTACGTTTTGAATTTTTAAAATCAAGCTAGTGTGGGTGCCGCATGATCAATTCTAGCGTGTATGCATCAACTAATGTTCATAGTAAGCCTAAGGAATGCATTTCTACTCAAGAATTCACAATGTCATTGATATTTCATCTTTGAGGCTTTTTCACAAACACCTAGTGTGCACAACTTTGAACTAGCAATTTCAATGGATTTTGTAATGTATCAACCCTCCCAAATTGTTGGGAGATCTCTTTTTACAAGTCACAAGTTCTATACTAAGCATCATAGACAATTAAGCACATCAAGATTGAGTTTTTATGAAAAAGTTTGTAACTAGCTAAGAGAATCACCCATGAGCAATAATGAAGACAACTTACATGTTATTGAGAAGGAAGAGTAGTAATGTACTTACTTGATGGTGTTAGAAGTGATTGCACAAGATTTGGGATGAGTTCAATTGTTGCTAGTGAATTAGTGTGTGATTAGAGAGAATTTGGAGTGAAAGTAATGAAGAAAACATGTTAGGAATCGGGGTTATAGGGGTGGGGAATTAAAGGATTTCGGGTCAAACCCATTGACCCGCATTTAGAACCAAAAAATTTTGCCTTGCGCGTTTTGTTCCGCGCCGCAGGCCAACCGCGTGCTCCCTTTTTAATTCTCTGCCAAGCTCAGCGCGGTGGGAGGCGCGGGGCGCTCCCAACCGCGCCAAGCTTTTTGCTTCAGCTTCTTTTCTCGCGCGTTGGGAGGCGCGGGGCACTCCCAAACGCGCCCGAGCACGTTTTTTCGCACCGATTTTCGATTCTAAGTACAAACCCAAGCGTGGGACACGTCTCGAGACGTCCCATACCCCTCAATGCATTCATTACACCTTGTTTAGCTCACCCGATTCCTGCAAAAACGACACACAAAAACAACAACTACATGACACTATAAAATGAAAAAAATCCTAAACTATTACAAGTACAAACTCGGGTTGCCTCCCGAGAAGCGCCTTATTTAACGTCGTGGCACGACGGGTATGAGTCAAGGGTCCCTCAAAGTAATTGAAGTGCGGTGATTCACCGCACCTCCCCAATAATGTTTCACCCTTTGACCATTAACCAAAAATGTGTTTCCCGAATCTTGGGCTCTCAATTCAACCGCTCCATGTGCGGTAACACGAACCACTTCAAAAGGCCCAGACCATCTCGACTTCAACTTGCCCGGAAATAATTTCAACCTCGAGTTGAACAACAATACAAGCTGCCCGGGCTCAAAAGAACGACGCTCAATGTGCTTATCATGCCACTTCTTTGTCCGTTCCTTATACAATTTCGCATTTTCATACGCATGGAAACGGAACTCTTCAAGTTCATGCAATTGGAGCAGCCTCTTCTCACCCGCCAAAGCCATATCAAGGTTGAGCTTTTGAATTGCCCAATACGCCTTATGCTCTAATTCAACCGGCAAGTGACACGCCTTACCATAAACAAGCCTATATGGAGAGGTTCCAATAGGTGTTTTGAAAGCAGTTCGGTAGGCCCAGAGAGCATCATCTAACTTCATAGCCCAATCCTTCCTCGAGGCATTCACAGTCTTCTCAAGGATTTGCTTGATCTCTCTGTTAGACACTTCCACTTGGCCACTAGTTTGGGGATGATAAGCAGTAGCCACCTTGTGGCGAACCCCATACTTAGCCAATAACTTATTGAACAACCGGTTACAAAAATGCGTACCTTCATCACTAATGATAGCCCGCGGTGTCCCAAAACGAGTGAAAATATTCTTCTTCACGAACTTCACCACCACACTCGCATCATTTGTAGGAAGTGCAATGGCTTCCACCCATTTAGATACATAATCAACTGCTACAAGGATGTATTTATTGCCCATAGAAGGTGGGAATGGACCCATGAAATCAATACCCCAACAATCAAACAGCTCAATCTCCAAGATATTGTTCAAAGGCATCTCGTGACGCCTAGTAATGGTACCCGTTCTTTGGTAACGATCACATTGCTTCACTAATGCATGAGCATCTTTAAATAAAGTAGGCCAAAAGAAACCAGATTGAAGTACCTTTGCAGCTGTTCGATCTCCACCAAGGTGGCCACCATAAGGAGAGGAATGGCAGCTCTGTAGAATCGGCTCTACTTCTTCCCTTGGAACACATCTCCTAGCTAGTTGATCAACACCTATCTTGTACAAATAGGGCTCATCCCACACATAAAATCTGCTCTCATGAAGAAGTTTACGCTTCTGCTCGGCAGTTGCCCCAGGGGGATACACATTACTCACAAGAAAATTCACCATGTCAGCATACCATGGCGCTTCAGCTTCATCTAGAGCAAAAAGTTGCTCATCAGGAAATACCTCTTTAATCTCAGGCCCCTCATCTACATGATCTCTATTCTCCAGCCTTGACAAATGATCAGCTACTTGATTCTCAGTCCCCTTGCGATCTCGAATTTCAACATCAAACTCTTGCAATAGGAGAACCCATCTAATGAGTCTAGGCTTGGAGTCCTTCTTTTCAAACAAATACCGGATTGCGGCATGATCAGTGTAGACAACAACACGAGTGCCAACCAAATAAGATCTGAATTTATCAAAAGCATAAACCACGGCTAGCAACTCCTTCTCAGTGGTAGTATAATTAGACTGGGCTGCATCAAGTGTCTTGCTTGCATAATAGATGGAGTGAAAAATTCTTCCAATTCTTTGGCCTAGAACAGCCCCAATAGCATTATCACTCGCATCACACATCAATTCAAATGGCAAAGACCAGTCAGGAGCAATGATGATTGGTGCGGTCACCAACCTTTTCTTCAACTCTTCAAACGCCTTAATACAAGCATCATCAAACACAAATTTCACATCCTTTTCCAACAATTTGCACAAGGGAGTGGAAATTTTGGAGAAGTCCTTTATGAAGCGTCTATAGAACCCTGCATGTCCCAAGAAACTACGCACCCCCTTAACAGAGATAGGTGGTGGTAATTTCTCAATAGCCTCTATCTTCGCCTTGTCAACCTCAATCCCTTGCTTTGACACCTTGTGCCCAAGTACTATGCCTTCTTGAACCATAAAGTGACATTTTTCCCAATTCAGCACCAGATTTGTTTCTTCACAACGGCTCAGCACAGCATCAAGATTCTTCAAACATTCATCAAACGAATCTCCAACCACTGAGAAATCATCCATAAATACCTCCACAAATTTTTCCACCATGTCAGTGAAAATAGCCATCATGCACCGCTGAAAAGTCCCCGGGGCATTACACAACCCAAATGGCATCCTCCTAAATGCATAGGTGCCATATGGACAAGTAAAAGTGGTCTTCTCTTGGTCTTCAGGAGCTATCACAATTTGATTGTAGCCCGAATAACCATCCAAGAAACAATAATACTCATGGCCTGCAAGTCTATCCAACATCTGATCAATAAAAGGGAGTGGGAAGTGATCTTTCCTGGTGGCCTTGTTCAGCTTCCTATAATCAATGCAAATTCTCCACCCTGTAACAGTTCTTGTAGGAATCAACTCATTGTTCTCATTCTTCACCACTGTCATGCCCCCCTTCTTAGGAACACATTGCACTGGACTCACCCACTTGCTGTCAGAGATAGGAAAAATAATACCAGCATCCAGCCACTTGATAACTTCTTTCTTTACCACCTCCTTCATGATTGGATTTAGCCTCCTCTGCTGCTCTATGGATGGCTTATGATCTTCCTCCAAGAGAATTTTATGCATGCAGAAAGAAGGGCTAATCCCTCTAATATCAGCAATGGTCCAGCCAATAGCTCTCTTGCGCTCTCGCAATACCCGCAACACCTTCTCAACTTGCACATCAGACAACAAAGAAGAAAGGATCACGGGCAAAGTATTACCTTCACCCAAATAAGCATAACGCAAATGTGCGGGTAAAGGTTTGAGCTCAAGATTAGGAGCTTTCTCAATAGACGGTTTAGCAGGAGCTAAGGTCAACGGTCTATCAAGCTCCTCAAATTTCTTCCACCCTGGGATGAATCTACTCTGCATATTAAGAACCTCCACATATTCTTCAGTATCTTCATCCTTTAGGATATCATCATCATCACATAAGAGTGCCCTTTCTAAAGAATCAACATTAGAAGCCAAGAATTGCCTCTCATCAGCAGTCAACTCATCATCTATCACTTTTATCATGGACAACTCTTCATAATGAGAAGGAAGCTGGGCAGCTCTGAACACATTAAACACAGCTTCTTCCCCATTTACCTTCATGATCATCTTACCAGCTCTGACTCTAATAACAGCATCAGCAGTAGCCAAAAATCCTCTTCCCAAGATGAGAGGAACCTCAGGATCAGCTTCATAATCAAGAATAATAAAATCAACGGGTAATATGAACTGACCCACTTGAACAAGCACATCCTCAATAATCCCCTCGGGGCATGTCAAAGATCTGTCAGCCAGCTGCAAAGTCACAGTAGTGGGTCGTGGCTCACCCAAGCCTAGCTTCCTAAAAACTGAAGAAGGCATCAAATTCACACTAGCACCCAAATCACATAAAGCACGACCAACCTCATGTTCCCCAATTTTCAAGGGGATGGTAAAACTGCCAGGGTCCTTCAATTTCTGCGGAAGCTTGCTTCTAACTCTGGAACTGCACTCCTCAGTAAGTGCAACTGTCTCAAACTCAGTCAATCTTCTCTTGTTAGCAACAATATCCTTGATGTACTTAGCATATTTGGGAACATCCCGCAAAAGCTCCACCAAAGGAATATTTACCTGAATTTGACTCAATATCTCCAAAAATTTCTTGCATGCTGCATCAACTTTCTGCTTCTGAAGTCTCTGCGGGAAAGGTAGTGGTGGTCTCACAATAGCAGACTCGGGCTGCTTTTCAATTACTTTTTCTGCTTCTTTCTCCACCTCCCTATCAGCATTTGGCTCTAACTCACCAACAGGCTTCTTTGGCTTTGGGGGAACTTCTTCCAAAGCTCTTCCATTCCTCAAAGTAACTGCTTGCACAAATTCTCTAGGATTCTTCTCTGTATCACTCGGTAAAGCACCCCGAGGTCTATTGTTTTGTGCTTCAGCTAGCTGCCCCAATTGCCTCTCAAGATCTTTCTGCGCATTGCTTAAGTCTTTAATTGTCTGTGCCTGAGATGCTGAATCATCCATGAGCTTTTGCTGCCCTGCAAGAATTTTCTTAAGCATATCCTCAACTGAACTAGACTGCTGTGGCTGACTCTGCGACTGTGATCCCTGCTGTGGTGCATTTTGGGACCTCTCATTGCCTTGAGGCTGCTCACGACTATCCCTCCAAGAAAAATTTAGGTGACTGCGCCAACCCGTGTTGTAGCTGTTACCATATTGATTGCGATTCTGGCCCTGTGATCTGTTCTGATTACCTACATAGTATACTGAATCTGGATTAGAGGGGCAGACGTCAGTAGCATGATCCTCTCCACAAACCTCACAAAAAGTCTGAATTTGTTGCACTGGAGCTGCTGGTTGTTGAGTCTGCGATAAAGTTAGCTTGCTGATTTGATTAGAAATAGCATCCATTTTCGCCCTTAGCTCTGAAACTGCATCTAATTGAAGTACCCCAGCAGACTTCTGCGTAATAGCTCTACCAACACCCTGCCAATCAGGATTGCTCTGCGAAAACTTGTCAAGTAACTCATAAATTTGATCAAAGTTTAAAGCCAGTACTTGACCTCCAGCAGCAGCATCTACCACAATCTTTGTGTGTGCATTCAACCCCTCAACAAAAGTGTGTGCAATAACCTCATTGGATTGGTTGTGGTGTGGACAATCCCTCAATAGAGCCTTAAATCTCTCCCAAGCTGAGTACAAAGATTCACCATCTAACTGTCTGAATGACATGATTTCACTCCTCAGCCGGGCTGTCTTGGCAGATGGATAAAATTTAGCCAAGAATTTCTTAGCCAAGTCCTCCCAAGTAGTGATAGACCCAGGCTTCTCAGCCTTTAACCACTTCCTTGCTGTCCCTATCAATGAAAATGGGAACAAGGTCAAACGAACATAATCAGTAGGCACACCCGTTGGTGTATAAGTATCACTGATCTCCAGAAAGTTTTGAATGTGTTGCTGTGGATCCTCATGAAGTAATCCAGCATATTGCCCCATCACATGCAGCAACTGAATCATGCCGGGCTTGATCTCAAAGTTTCCAGTAATAGCAGGCTTCACAATACTAGACTCCACCCCTTTCAGACTAGGGAGAGCCACATCTCGCACTGCTATTGCTTGTTCTTCTGCCATTTCAATAGGTAAAGAAGCAGGTACGATTGCTAGTGCTTCTCGATCTCTTGCTTCCTGTCTTAACCTTCTCAAGGTTCTTTCAGGCTCGGGATCAAAAGGTGCGAGTGGTTCGTCCTTCTTATTCCTTTGCATGCAAAAACCTGTAGCCTGAAATAGCACAAGACACTCAACAAAAAAATTAAACCTGAATAGAAATTAAGTAATCGTTCAAAAAGAAATTAGTCCGTAATAGTCCCCGGCAACGGCGCCAAAAACTTGTTGCTCCCAAACGCACACGCAAGTATACGCGGTTGCCAAGTAATAAAGTGACAAAGTCGAGTGTCGATCCCACGAGGACTTTGCAGACTAATACTTAGTAAACAATTTCTATCAAACTATCCAGGGGTCTTGTTCTTAATTGGTGAGAGTTTTTGTAACCAAAAAGCAGTAATTAAAGTGCCAGATGTGTAGTCAAGCAATGGTGCAAACTTTGGGTGTTGTCAATATTAAGAGGACGGTCCAGGGTCAGAGTTACGAACAATCCAGTTGATGTATTCAATTGATTCCACTTCTTAAATCCCGGGTTACTAACTGACAGAGTAATTGTAATTATGAAAACCTTTCAGTTATTCACAATCTATGCAAGCTACTTCAATCCCTATATGTCTATGGGTTAAATCACATACACGCATTAACGATCTCTGTAATGAGTTAAACTAGGCAAGCAAGTATATGCCTATCCTACTCGCGAATTGGTTCCCCGATGCCCGGGTTCACAAACTAGTTCTATTCTTTCTTATTACGTAATTAGATTCTCTCTTTCGAGTTCAACCCAAAAACCATAGATAATGCATAATTATCGAGCTCTTAACAATTATACAAATGAAATCAAGAAAGAATAAGTAACCCGTTATGGGATTCAATCAATGGGAATCAATCTTCAACAATCAACTTTCATGTAAAACTCTAACCCCAGAACGTAAGGAAATTAGCCACACATATTCATAATCACAAGGCAACGATTTGATGTAATAATGAATTAATTGACGAAATAGATGAAAGATTAAGAATCACCCTTGTTCAATGAAGTATGTAGCTCTCAATATTGCCCAAAGTCAAGAACTCCTCACAAAAACTAAGTAATAAACTATTTATAATGTTTCCAAACCCTTGGTAATAAGTTAGACCCAAAACTAGAGGGAATAGGGAGTAAAATCGCGCACAAGGGGCGCTACAACGGGCGCCCCGCGCCCCGAAAAGCGTGACACCAAACAGAAGACGCCACCAGCCTTCGTGCCATAGGCCTGCGGCGCGCCATGAACCGCGCCAGCCTCCTCGCGCCATAGGCTGCGCGGCGCGGGGGCTGCAGCGCCAGGCCAAAACGCCCTTCTTTCGCTCCAAAACTCGGCTTGTGTCGTGCCTTTGTGTGCTCAATCCAATCTTCAAACATCCTTCAACCAATTCATGCTCAATCAAGCTCCGAAACGCTCCAAATGCATCGCGTAACGACCTACACACGAACAACACAACATCAGCGTAAAACCACATTCACAAGCTACCAAACAAGTGCAAAACAAGCTCAAATGTGCGGAAATATTAAGGAAAAGTAGGCATAAAATGCCGAACATCAGGATAATAACACCTGGTGTAGCTAACTCCATTCTTTAGTAGCGACACTAGGAATCATGCATCATGACATGTCATTAGTCGACTTGTTCTCAAGTCCGATAGGCTAACTTGTTCAAACAATTTGAACAGGTTTTTGACCCGAATGAGCGTTGAACATGATTTATTTGCATTTGCTTAAAGGGTTGAACGTGCAAAATGTGGACTGCTTATTGGCATTGTTCTGCACTCAGTGCTATTCAAAGGCACAAAGATTGCCTAAAAGGCGTCAAAAGCTCAAATTGAATCAGAAATGATTGTTTATCCATAAATAGTCGAAACTATTCTGTATTCAATGCCATTCAAAGGCACGAAGGTAACCTAAGAGGCGTCAAAAGCCCAAATTGAATCAGAAATGATTGTTTGTTCATAGACAGTCAAAATTATTCTGCATTCAGTGCTATTCAAAGACACGAAGGTAACCCTTACAAGGCATTAAAAGCCCAAATTGAACCAGAAACGTCTGTTTAATCCTAAAGGATTGGAATCATTCTGTATTCAAGGATATTCAAAGGCTTAAAAGATAACCGAAAAGGCATTAAAAGTCTATTTCGAAGCAGAAATGACCGTTCGATAGACGGGATGACACATAACGCACGTTTATCCTTTAAGCATTATATAAAGACTTGACGTCCTTGGCATGTCACAAGTCCATTAGCAATTTCCTTCTAAAGTTTCTAAAGGGTTCTCAACCCACAACGACACATCTCCTCATATCCTCTGTTGCATTATTTTCAAAAGTTTGTGCCACACGTTGATCACTTTGTTCACAATAAAGCAAATCTTAGGCATTTTTCTTCTCCCTTCTCTGTCGTCCTTCACCTCTTCCATAAGATCATGGCCACTAGAACATTTGACATGGTTGTTGAAATTCTCCAGTTGCTTAGAGATTGATAGGGAAACATAAGCATAGATCAATAGGACCAAGCCAAAATGGTGTTGGGGAATATGATTTCATTAATAGAACACACTGCAGTAGAAGGAATGATAGAAACAGCAGTACATTATTGGGACACAGACCGAGTAGTTTTCTACTTTGGGAGTGTAGAGTTGACACCACTACTGGAGGAAATAGGCGGGTTAACTCAATTGCCATTCGAAAGTGAAGAAGTCTTGATGCCTAAAAACATTGCACCCGAGGAATTCTTCGAAATGGTAGGGTTGAAACCCGAATTATGCACAGATAGTATACGGCAATCGAGAATTTTTCTAACTTCCCTCTACATCAAATTTGGGTATGGAGAAGCATTTCAAGAATCTGAAGACTATTTCAACATTGACCAGGCAGATTGGCAAGAGCGAAGGGTACTTGCTTTTGTCACCAGGTTTTTAGGGACTGTCGTCTTTCCACAGCACAAAGGACGAGTTGATGTTTGCATGGTCTCAATTGTTGATGCCTTACTCAAAGACATTAACAAGAAATACACTTTGGTACCGATAATTTTAGCAGAGGTGTACCGAGCTTTAGAAAGATGCAAGAAGGGCGCTGGTTTCTTTGAAGGTTGCAATTTGCTTTTACAAATTTGGCTGATGGAGCATTTGCAAAGGATGGATAACACAGACCAAGCTTTCCATTCCATACCGAAAGAAAACTACATCTTGAGTCATACCGCCCGCATGGACAGTCCTTTTGGGAAACGGGACCAACCAACAACTACCAATGGTTGGCACCACATGTTCTGTCAACTGACACCTGAAAACATTCAATGGATGTTTGATTACTTTCCCAGCACAACAGTAATCACACGATCCGAAAAAGACTCATTTCTCATCTTAGTGGGCTTTAGAGGAGTTTATCCATACACTCCTTTAAGGACACTTAGACAAGCAGGGAGAAAGCAGACTTTACCCTAAATTGCAGACATCAGAAGTTTCAAAGCAAATATTCTCGGAAGAGTGATCCCGTTTAAAGACAAGATAATGGAACTTTGGAAAGAAAGACAACGAATAGGAATCGAGACTATTGGACGAGACAGGTTTGACGCTGGCTATGATGAAGATTACCCAGACTGGCTTAGGAAAGACATAGCAAGGGTAATTCAACCAAGTGCCACAACAAAAAAGAAAAGGAATGCCAATGAATTAGAATCTGAGTACAAAAGGTTACGCAAACAACTGGAAAGGGCACATGGAAAAATAGCAAAGAAACAAAGTTTGGTCGAAGCAAAGAACAAGAAAAAGGCAAATGGCGCAGTAAGGCAGAACTCCTTAAAAAATGCATAGAGTCTATCGGCGTATGGGCTAGCGAGGGGATGAACTCTGTGGCAAACAAAGGAATAGAGGAGAAAGGAAGAAAGGCTTGGAAAATGTTAAAGAATTTCACATTTGACATATCCCGACTCTTAACTGACGCAGACAATATCATCTTTCAAGGATACTCATCAGAGGCAAGCTTGTCCGAGGGAGATTCGTCCAAGGAAGAAGGAGAAGAATCTTCTAGGGATGGATCGACATGAAATATGTTCACCTGGCCATGATCTAACCCTCCAGCAAAAGTTTTCTTTCTCTTACACTGTTTCAATATCAGCCAATGTAACAAAAGTTCAATAGATGCAATATTGTCTTTTAGGCTTCACATTTTGTTAGCAAGTTAAATGATGCATGTAGCACGAAGCGTTTTTCAAAATCAGCGGTCTTTCATATTAGGATGCATTTCTTATTTGATATGTGTGCATTGCATAAATTTGTCTGTTGCTTTAGGTCTCTAAAGGAATTCTTTCTCCAAATCCAATCGCCTATCGAGGAACCTCCTCTCCCAACTCCATGATCAAATCCTGGTATCTAAAATCTTTCGCATGTCCAAACTGTCTTTAATTCATTCAAAAGTCTGTTACTAAAAGGTTGGCTCGAGTTGAATACCAAGGCAAAGGATATGGTTAAGCGAGTGCACTTGTCAGGGATTTTCCGAACTAAGGAGTTCTTCACAGCAATTCCCACTAGCCCTCTCCTATCTCTATATTACCTCCGCTGCACTACAAACTACCAATAAGGCTAGCCAGTCTGAAAATACGAGCTTTTTCAAAGGAAGAAAGATGAAGTCTCTTTTGTCGCAACCATTCAAGACCCTATCTTCAACCACTATTATCAAACAGCGCCACCGTTTTATCCCTACCCTCATATACTACCTAAATATCCTATTTACAATGCTCAGCCCACTTGACCTATATTCCACATCCCAACGCCAAATCATCCACCATACCAGCAAAACGCCCAATCCAACTACCGAAAATACACTACCATATCCTCCTAAGGCCTCGCCCTGATGCAAACCAAAGATCGAAAAGAAACTACACTCCACTAGCCAAATCCCACACTCAAGTGTTCGAGAAATGAGAAACTGTCGGGCTTATTGCCCCAAGCACCTCAATTGTTCAATCGAGCAATATGAAAATTGACAAAGCAAGGAAAATATTGGTCAAACTCAAAGGCACACATGGCTCATCTCAAAATCTTTTGACACCAACATCCAAGGATCATTTTGTTGCACCTGCCTACACAGTCACGCCACTTACAATACATGACTGTGACCTAAAATACTTTCCAACTGGCTCCTATCCTGATCAAAATAGCATCCAAAGGGTTAGTAAAAGATAACATTGGAAAGACAGAGGTGTGACAAAGGCTTGCGCACCGCAACCAAAACAAGTAAGCCGATTCAACTTGCAAATGAGAGACGAAACACAATGACAAAGCCATCATCATATAACCAACCTGGAGATCCCTGGAGCGTTTGGAAGCATATCTCTATCACTAGCAAAGATAAAAGCAAGACGATGAGGTTATTCGACACCCTTACCATAGGAAGGGTTGAGTTGACATAAAGGCACAGGCGAATAGACTTCTTGGAGCAATTGTGGTCGAAAGCTTATTGGAGTGATATGAATTCTCATGACGACGACCACAATAAGACGCAACAATCTAAGAGTATACATGAAATAGGAAACCTACATCGAGTTCAATGACTCAGCGATAAGATATTATCCAAAAAGGAAAGTTGTTGCAAGGACTATATTGCAGCAATTGGTTGGCAAGTATGAAAGATACTAAGTATCTCCTCAAGGACACATAGCCATCGTGACAGACAATTTGACAAGAAAGGATGACAAATGCACTCAAGGCCTTGGTATTCGACAAAAGTCAACATTCCTTTCTGTCGCACAACACAATCTATTCCTTACCCAACATCTTTTGCTACCTTTCATTGACATTCAACTCCCCACCTCCTGCTTAAACAAGTGTCAGTCGTTTGGCCAAAATCCTTGCCTTGGCTGCTACATAAAGCACTTGGGCAATCCCTTGTGATACCCATATGTTCTATCACAACCTCCAAATTCAAGCGCTAATCCGTCATCCATGGTCTAGGTATTCTCTTAAGCTCACGTGTCATTTTTGCTTCAATTCTTTGCTAATGCCCACACTTTTTTGTGCATTTCTTCACTTTGTTAGGGTTGCCTTGCGTTTGAACACTGAAATTGGTCAAGAATCTGCATTCGAAAAAGCCAAATGGCAAGCCGACCTAAAAATATTTTCTCCTGCAACAAAGTCCTTAAACCATCAGCATATGACACCAAGAATATTTCAGACGATCCTAATAGCGTACAACCTTTATTATACTCACACGAGAGTCACAACAAAGAAATCTGATCACTATATGACCGAGCTCATGAAACTCACACTACACCCTAACTTACATAATAAACAACCTCTCCTCTGTCAAGACTTTCAACTGCAACCCTATCAGGCTCAACCCAATCATGGACATATAAAAAGACAAAACCTCATGCCTTTGTTCCTTTGGCCCAATCAAATGACATTGAAACCAGCAGACAAACTACTCCTTGGATGCCCATTCCTAAATTCGATCCAACAAGATCTACACTCAAACATTTCATACCATGACATCGAAAGACACCTAACACTGAAACACAAAGTTCAAAGTCTGATTGACCCAAAGCAAAACAGTGGTACAACAAAAACCAACAAAGGGAAACTCCAATTCCCAAACCACAAACACACTTTCTACAAAGGCCTACCCATCAAAGTTAGCTCCATTACTTTCGAAAGCACAACCTAAGACAAATACAATTCTGGCAATCTCCAAATCCAGCAAAATCCAAGTATCAAACCTTAGTCAAAATATGCAAAATATCCGCATACTCATAGTCATCAATGCATCCAATCGTCACACTAAAAGACGAATGCAGACTTCTAGCCAATACATTTTGTGTTTGGTGCAATGCAACCACCTTCTCTCGGTGATCTGTCATAAACAATAAACTGGGACAGAATTTTTGAGGATCCCCGCAAAAATTCCAAAAGACTCAAACTTGACACTGGGGCAGAAATTTTTGAGGTCCCCTAAAAAATTTCAAGAAAAAGTCCTTACAACAGCAACATGATAGACTCCTTAGCACATCGCGTGACATACAATAGCATTCTACTTGTTGCACTTTACTTTACTCTTGATGCATCGACTGAGGGTGCACAGCCCGATGTCGAATTTTTATTTTAATTTAGCTGAGGGTACACAGCCCGAAGCATCGATTGAGGGTACACAACCCGATATCGATTTGTCATTTAAATTAGCTGAGGGTACACAGCTCGAAGCGTTGATTGAGGGTACAGCCTTATATCGATTTGTCATTTAAATTTGCTGAGGGTACACAGCCCGACACGTCAGTTGAGGGTACACGGCCCGATATCGATTTGTCATTTAAATTAGCTGAGGGTACACAGCCCGAAGCGTCGGTTAAGGGTACACAGCCCGATACCGATTTTTCATTTAAATTAGCTGAGGGTACATAGCTCGAAGCATCAGTTGAGGGTACACAGCTCGATATCAATTTGCATTTAAATTAGCTAAGGGTACACAGCCCAAAGCGTCGGTTGAGGGTACAAAGCTCGATATCGATTTGCATTTACATTAGCTGAGGGTACACAGCCCAAAACGTCGGTTGAGGGTACAAAGCCTGATATCGATTCATATTTTACATTAGCTGAGGGTACACAGCCCGAAGCGTCGACTGAGGATATACAGCCCGATGTCGATTTGTCATTTAAATTAGCTGAGGGTACACAGCCCGAGGCGTCGGTTGAGGGTACACAGCCCGATATCGATCTGCATTTTAAATTAGCTGAGGGTACGCAACCCGAAGCGTCGACTGAGGATGCATAGCCCGATGTCGATTTGTCATTTAAATTAGCGGAGGGTACACAGCCCGATATCGATCTGCATTTTAAATTAGCTGAGGGTACACAACCCGAAGCGTCGACTGAGGGTACACAGCCCGATGTCGATTTGTCATCTAAATTAGCTGAGGGTACACAGCCCGAAGCGTCGACTGAGGGTACACAGCCCGATGTCGATTTGTCATTTAAATTAGCTGAGGGTACACAGCCCGAAGCATCGACTGAGGGCACACAGCCCGATGTCGATTTGTCATTTAAATTAGCTGAGGGTACGCAGCCCGAAGCATCGGTTGAGGGTACACAGCCCGATATCGATTTACATTTACATTTGCCGAGGGTACACAGCCCGAAGCATCGACGGAGGGTACACAGCCCGATGTCGAAACTGACACCGCGGAGGGTACACAGCCCGATGCAAATTTTTGACATTGTAACAGGAAGACAGCCTGGAGGGTAGACAGCCCAGGGAGAGGACAACATGACAAAGGGTAGACAACCCGGTAGAAGGAGAGCATAACAAAGGGTGTGCAACGAAAATGAAAGAATGATAGGCAACCCTGCATGGAAAGATACACAACTCAATACGAAATGAGTATACAGCCCGACGTGACAAGCACACATTTAAATGGCGAAAAGTAATGGACATACAATCCGGCATCACACTGGCAAGATGATCCAACAATAATTCAGCACGACAAAGCAACTACCTCCTGACGAGAAGCACTTAGCAAATGGATATCCCCCAGAGGAGAGGCACACATTCCCTAGCACTAGTCACCTGAAAGCGGACCAGACAAGGAGAGATCAACTCAACAGGGAAGTCTACTTTATCTTTGCTTTTATCTCAATTTGCATTTATCTTGATTTTGCTATAGTGACTCTCCGATCTCTCGACAAACCCCTGCGCCCTACTCTTACAATCACTCCCAAAACCACTACCAATTGTGCAACTACAAAGCTTCAAATATACCTCAAAGCATCATCCCAAATTCCAAAACGCTCAAAACCACAGTTCCGTACTCGCATCACTGGTCTACCCAACCTTTCCTTGTCGATTGGGTACCAGCTCCGTATTCCTTCCTGATCGTGCCTATCTATTTGAATCGTGCGTATTCATCGTGCTTTACTCCTCAATATTCCTCAGTTCATTCAAGACAATGTTGAGGCCAAGATGACTCCTCTATCGAGTTATAGTGGAAAATGTGCCAATGTAAACCCTTCTTTATAGGTGTGTCGTGCACCACATTTTCATAACTAGGACGTTTACAAGCCTACTTCACCACACTCGGTCTATCGATGTTATCTCGACTTCGATAACGCCTTTGTCCTACCTGCAAAATATTTATTCCTTCGAATTCTGACATGACCAAAAGTCGATCATTCCATGCTCCCACAAGTAATCTGCCTAATCCTTCATTGCAAATTAGGATGTCATTCCGCATTTCCTACTCGGCCCATTCAAGCCTATCTGCGTTAATCGTGCGTGTTTTTGAGCATTAATCGTGCCCATCTATTTGAGTCGTGCGCATTTATAAAACTCGCTCCTCAAATCCTTCCCGGCTCAGTCAAGGCAATATCGAGGGAAATATTACTCATTTATCGAGATGAAGTGGAAAATATGTACCTATAAAGTCCTCTTTATGGGTGTGTAGCGCGCCACATTTTCATAACTAGGACGATTATAAGCCTCTTTTCCCACGCTCGATCTATTGAGGTTATCTCACCTTCGCCAGTGCCTTTACTTCATTCTTCATTTATCTCGCCAAAAGGCAAAGCACACGCGAACCTAAACTTTACATACTTGGATAAGTTTAGTCTTTACATCCAAAATCGTGCGTCATAAACATCTCACACAGGCAAAATGCCATTCTAGAACTACAAACGGCCTGATTCTCGTGAAACCCGAGATATGTAGGCAACTCAGAGACCGGGGTTCGGCCAAAAACACCCGAAAACTCCCATTCTCCCCTTTCAATCATTTTGCCCACCAGTCGTGACAAAATTGGCTACTCCGTCAACTATCTTTGCCCGAAGACTCTTTCATCATCCCCGGGCAAAGAGGGGCAGCTGTTGACGCCCAATTTTGTCCCTTCTTTTCTAAAATTGGCTATAATTCAACTTAAGGGTGCAATGTGACTATTTGTGCAAAATGTGCATTAGAAATCATGCATTTACGTGCGTTATCCTCTATTTATATATTATATACTGAAGTGTGGCTATATTACATAATTGCATCATTTAGGCTACATGTCAAATTTATTTCAATTTATGATTATTTGTGCAAATTAGAAATTATCTGTGATTACCTATATTTAGATAATTTTATTTGAGTATTATTTAATAATTATTTGTGCATTTTACATAATATGTATATATTTTTTTTATTATTTCTTTTATTTCTTTTGAGCACCTTTAAGATACATATTGGCCAATTTAAAAAGAAAATGTCCATTTTTCTATTTACTTATTCTCCTTCTTCTTTTGTTAAATTTCCTGCGAATCTAGACGAGAGTCTGTCTAGGTACGCCCGTTCTGTTAGGATTAGTTGCTATTTTCTTCCAATTATTTTAAATAAAATCCAAAAAATATTCAATCTTCCTTTTTCCAATTTCCACCAAAATTCTTTATTTATTTGTATTTATTTACAATTTTTTCTATTGAATTACATTTCTCGTTTGAACCTGGAAGAATACTCGTCTAGATACGTTCATACATTTTCTTTTCCTCCTATTTTAAACAAATTCCAAAATATCTCCTAATCTTTTACATTCAATCTATCTACCCATCTTTTGCCACTAAGTACATCACCTCTCATCTCTCCCCAAATCACTCTTCTCAATTCCTTAAATCACTAAATCCCTAAAATCCCTCCCCAATCTTCCTAATTGATTTTTCTTCAAAATCCCTAATTATCCCTCCCCAATTGGTTTGACTTTTCTTGATTATATCAGATGGGTCCCACTGGCCCTTTATGAACTAGTTTGATTATTACTGATCACTTGTTGAGAATTTTGCAGTTATAATCGACGCTGTTGCACTTGGGATTTTGGCATAAATCTAGACAGTTATCATTGATGAAAAACGGCTAAGGAAAATAACTATTTATTTGAGGCCTATTGACTAAACCCGAATAGATACTAAACGATCCCATTCCCGCGTCCCTAAAACGAAAAGGCTATGATGACGTGTGTTACTTGGCATGGCAACACGACCGGCCGGCGTGTTCGCAGCCGTGCCGACGTCCCTATTCTCTTAGTCGATTCATACAAACCTGAGCCGGCACTTTTAAAAAATCCCTTTCCCCTTTATTTTAAACTATATTTATTATTATTATTATTATTATTATTATTATTATTATTATTATTATTACTATTATTATTCTTATTATTATTTTTATTACCGTTACTATTATTATTATTATTTTTATATTAACTCATTTTTATGTTTCTTGCAAGGTACATCGCGATTAAGTCACGAACGGACAACGCATTTGTAAAAAGACAAAATTATTTATAATTATTGACTTTACTTAAATCTATTTTATTCTATTTTTATGATCCTTACTAACTTGTTTGTTTATTTTGCAAGGCACATTGAAACAAAGATTAGGAAAGAGGTGAAATGAATATTTATTTGCTATTACTTGCCTTTAAATTTACATACTTAGTTTAATATTCAAATATTTTTATTGTCTAGTTAGTTTAATTGTTTGCTCTAGAATCCCAACTATAATGTCCGGCCGGTAACCACCTTTGGTGGAGTTCGAGAGGTGCCTAATCCCTTCCTCTCGAGTTAACTTGAACCTCTTACCTAGAATATCTGGTCCGTAGACTAAGTTTCGGAGTTAATTATAAAATTAGCTAGAAACAAAATAGGTGCCCTAACACGCCTAGTTAAAACTATGTTAGGTGGCGACTCCAACATTTAAACCCAAACGAGTTCATCCAGTCATATCCGAAACCCGACTCGCCTCGAGCTGAGTCCAAAATAGGATGTGACAAGCCGAATACTGAAAAAGAAGCTGAAAAAGTGGTAGAGAAGCAGCCCGAACTTGATACTGTTAGACCACCACCACTTTTTCCTAAGGCTTTAAAAGCAGAAAGTAGTTACAGCTTGCAAGAAATTTTTGGAGATCTGAGTCAGATAAAAGTCAATATTCCTTTGGTGGAACTTTGCGAGATGTTCCAAAATACACTAAGTACATCAAGGATATCATGGCGAATAAAAGGAGACTGACCGAGTTCAAGACAGTTGCACTTACTGAAGAGTGCAGTTCTAGAGTGAGAAGCAAACATCCCCAAAAATTAAAAGATCCTGGAAGCTTCACTATTCCTATAAAATTGGGAAACATGAGGTTGGACGAGCTTTATGTGAGTTAGGCGCTAGCCTGAATTTAATTCTATCATCGGTGTTTTAAAAGCTAGGCCTGGGTGAACCAAGACTAACCATAGTGACCCTACAGTTAGTTGACAAATCTTTGACGTGTCCCGAGAGAGTTATTGAAGATATTCTTGTGCAAGTAGGCCAATTTATCCTTCATGTTGATTTTATTATTTTAGATTATGAGGCTGACCAAGAAGTTCCTCCCATCTTGGGAAGAGGATTTTTGGCTACTGCTGATGCTGTGACGAGTTAGAGTAAGGAAGATGGTCATGAGGGTGAATGGTGAAGAGGCTGTATTTAATGTGTTCCGGGCTACTCAACTTCCATCACATTATGAAGAGTTATCTATGGTAAAAGTGGTGGATATAGAGTTAACTGCATCTGAAAAATTTACTTTTGGCTTCTAATAATGATCATCTTGAAAGAGCATTAATGCATGAAGATGATATGCTAAATGATGAGGAAACTGAGGAATACTTGAAGATTCTCAACATGGAGTGTCAATATGTCCCACGGTGGAAGAAGTTTGAGGAGCTTGATAGACCGCTGCCATTAGCTCCTCCTAAACCGTCTATTGAGGAGGCTCCTATTCTTGAACTTAAACATTTACCTGCTCATTTATGTTATGCTTACTTGGGTGAGGGTAACACATTGCACGTAATCTTTTATTCTTTGTTGTCTAATCTGCAGGTTGGAAAGGTTTTAAGGGTATTGCGAGAGTGCAAGAGGGCAATTGGATGGACCATCGCGGATATTAGAGGGATTAGTTGTTCTTTTTGTATGCACAAAATCTTATTGGAGTAAGGCCACAAGCCAAGTGTCGAGAATCAAAGAAGGCTAAATCCAGTCATGAAGAAGGTTGTGAAGAAGGAAATTATCAAGTGGCTTGATGCTGAAATTATTTTCCCAACCTCTGACAGTAATTGGGTGAGTCCAATCTAATGTGTTCCAAAGAAGGGAGGCATGATGGTCGTGACAAATGAGCAGAATGAGTTGATTCCTACAAGAACAGTCACGGGGTGGCAAATTTGCATTGATTATAGAAAATTAAACAAAGCCATCAGAAAAGATCACTTTCCACTTCCTTTCATTGATCAGATGTTGGACAGGCTAGCCGGGCATGAATATTACTGTTTCTTGGATGGGTACCCGGGCTACAACTAGATTGTAATAGCGTCTGAAGATCAGGAAAAGACGACGTTTACATGTTCTTATGGCACCTATGCCTTTAGAAGGATGTCGTTTGGACTATGTTACGCGCCTGGGACCTTTCAAAGATGCATGATGGCTATTTTCACCGACATGGTGGAAAAATCTGTTGAGGTATTTATGGATGACTTCTCAGTTTTTGGTGATTCTTTTGATGACTGCTTGAGGAACTTAGATGCCGTGCTTAACCGCTGTGAAGCAACGAACTTGGTACTTAACTGGGAAAAGTACCACTTTACAGCTAAAGAAGGCATTGTACTTGGGCATAAAGTGTCAAAGTAAGGGATCGAGGTTGATAAAGCAAAGGTTGAAGCAGTTGAGAAATTTCCACCACTTATTGCATGGCTTCTTGGGATATGCGGGTTCTATAGGCGATTCTTTAAGGATTTTTCGAAGATAGCAAATCCCATGTGCAAATTTTTAGAGAAGGATGCAAAGTTTGAATTCGATGATGCCTCTTTGAAGGTGTTTGAAGAGCTAAAAAAGAGGTTGGTGACTGCACCAATTATTATTGCTCCTAATTGGTGTCTACCATTTGAGTTGATGTGTGACGCGAGTGACATGGCTGTTAGGGTTGTTCTTTGGCAGAGAAATGGTAGAATTTTTCATTCTATATACTATGCAAGCAAGACCCTCGATACTGCTCAATCAAACTACACTAACACCGAGAAGGAATTGATGGTTGTTGTTTATACTTTTGAGAAATTCATATCTTACTTGGTTGGTACTCGGTTTATCGTCTACAGTGACCATGTCGTAATTCGATATTTTTGTGCGAAAAAGGATTCCAAGCTAAGACTGATTCGTTGGGTTCTTCTACTCTAAGAATTTGATGTGGAGATCAGAGATCGAAAAAGGACCGAGAATCAAGTGGCCGATCATTTGTCGAGGTTGGAAGATACAAAACATGTAGATGAAGGGCCTGAGATAAATGGAGTTTTTCCAAATGAGAAACTTTTCGCTCTACAAGTAGCCGAAGTACCATGGTATGTCGATATTGTGAACTTAATGGTGAGTAATGTTTATCCACTTGATGCTACAGCTGAGCAGAGAAGGAAACTCCTCCATGAGAGCAGATTTTATGTCTGGGATGAGCCGTACTTATAAAAAATTGGCCCGGATCAATTGGCGAGGAGATGTATTCCAAGAGAAGAAGTTGAGTCTGTGTTGCAAAGCTACCATTCCTCCCCTTATGGTGACCATCATAGTGGTGATAGAACAGCTGCGAAGGTGCTTCAGTCGGGGTTCTTTTGGCCCACTCTATTCAAATACGCTCATGCTTTAGAGAGTGTGATCGCTGCCAAATACGAGATGCCTTTGAGTAATATCCTAGAGATCTAGTTGTTTGATTGTTGGGGAATTGATTTTATAGGTCCGTTTCCACCTTCCAATGGCAACAAATATATTCTTGTGGCAGTCGACAATGAGTCGAAATGGGTGGAGGCTGTTGCACTTCCGACCAATGATGCAAGTGTGGTGGCCAAGTTCTTGAAGAAAAATATTTTTACTCATTTTGGAACACCACGAGCTATCATCAGTGATGAAGGTACACATTTTCGCAGCCGATTGTTCAATAAACTTTTGGCTAAATATGGGGTGCGTTACAAGGTAGCCACAACTTATCACCTCTAAAGTGGAGGTGTCGAATAAAGAGATAAAGCAGATCCTTGAGAAAACTGTTAACGCTTCAAGGAAAGATTGGTCTATGAAGCTTGACGATGCTCTTTAGGCCTATAGAACGACATTTAAAATGCCTATTGGAACCTCTCCATATAGGCTTATGGTAAGGCCTGTCACTTGCATGTCGAGTTAGAACATAAGGTGTATTGGGCAATTAAAAAGCTCAATTTGGATATGGACTTAGCGGGCGAGAAGAGTATACTTCAATTGCACGAGCTAGATGAGTTCCATTTCCATGTGTATGAGAATGCAAAATTATATAAGGAACAAACGAAAAGATGGCATGATAAGCATATTGAGCATCGTCAATTTGAGCCGGGCCAACTGTTGTTGTTGTTCAATTCTAGGTTGAAGCTTTTTCCTAGGAAGTTGAAATCTAGATGGTCGGATCCCTTTGAGGTGGTTCGTGTTACTGGGCATGGAACGGTTGAGTTGAGAGCCTCGGATTTCGAGAAGACATTCTTGGTGAATGGGCAAAGAGTTAAGTGCTATTAGGGAGGTTTGGTGGATCATCATGCCTCTGTCACATTGCGAGAGTCGCGAATTGTAATCATCGTGCCACGATGTTAACTAAGGCACTTCTCAGGAGGAAACCCAAGCTTGTATGTAAAAGAAAAAAAAACATAAAAAAAAAATAGAAAAAAAAAACAAAAAGAGTCGTGCCGCGACGGTAAATCAAGTGCTGATTGGGAGGAGACCCAATTTTGATTGTTTTAGTAGTTTTCATTTATGTAGTATTATATTGTCATTTTTTGTAGGGCTCGAGATGATGGAAATTTGAGTAACGAACTTGGAGACAACTTAGCGAAAACATAGCAGGGAAGTAGACTGAATATCTTGAGCTTATTACAAGATGATGTTGCTTGGTGGCAAGAAGCTAAATTGAAGTGCAGTATCAAGTCTGGAGCAAAATACATGTCTGGATCAAAGGTTGTATCCCAGGCGTCCCTTGTAGTATAGCTTTATGGGAGCCTGAACACTTAGATAATTTTTGGCACAGAATTGAGCGTAGGTTGTATCATAGGCGTCGCCCGAAGCACAGCCTGTACAAAACAGTAGGCTCTAAAATTGGCAATTCTTTTTACAAGCGTCGCCTACAGGACCGCTTCAGGTAAGTTTAAACAAATTTTTGGATCAATTCGATTCTGACCCGTTGACCCGCGAAAACTAAAACATCAAAATAGACTCCCTTTCTCTCTTCCCCTGGGTTTAAACGCATAAAACAGAGAAAAAAAACAGAAAGCAAAACGTATAACGTGTCTTCTATAACTGAGTTCAATTAAATCCATCTCCTTCAATCCTAAGAACTACCCTGGTAAGTCTATTCCTCTTTTCCCTTTGCAACTGCTGCTGGTACAGTTTAACAGTCCCGTCTCCCCTTCCCCTTAGTCACAGTTTTTCTTATGGTGTTTCTGAATTAAAATAACCCTTATTGGGTTATGTTGAAATGCTAAACTCGTGTTGGTTTATACTGGTATCTATAAAGTGATCTCCTATGAAAAATTGAGAGGCTTCTTTCCCTCTAAATACCTATGAAACCGCAGTTAAAAGCAACACACACAACGTGTTTGATGTAATGCCACAGTGAATAAAAGCTTAAATTTTGTGAATTCTTGAGTAGCAGAGTTACGTAAGGCATAATTGAATAACATGATTTTCGAATGATTGAATTGATGGATTTTGATGCTAAACTTGACTTGATGATGCAGCCCGTGTCCGTGCTGATCAAGTGTTCCACCCATCGAGGCCAGTGACATGAAGCCGTGTTCGTGCTGATCAAGTGTTCCACCCATCGAGGCCAGTGACACGAAGCCAAACCAAGCTTCTGCATGATGTTCACATCCAGCTGGCGTGGCCGGGAGAAAGCGACCGTTCGGAATCTGAGTGGCCGAGCTAGAGATATGAAAGCTACATCTGCAAGCTCGAGCCCAAGAATAGAAGTGACCGAATACTGATCATTTACGCCGATCGATGAGCGACCGAAGGGCTACAACTGTGCCCGAGGCAAGAGAGCGTCTGTTTCATTGTGCCAAGGCTGAGTGGCCGAACACAAGTCAAGAGCGCCCGAATACATCACTTCGGCCCTGCGTTGCCTTGTTTTATTGGTCTAGAAGCTACCGAGGCTGACTATCCGGAAATGTTTCTTATGGTTCGTAGGAACTTGAGCACTATAAACCTAGAAGAAAAGGACAACCAAAGAGAAAATTTCTTCCATTCGAGGTGTCGGGTGAGAGGAAAAGTGTGTTTGATGATTATTGATTCGGGTAGCTGCAAATATGGTGAGCCAAACCTTAGTTTTACAACTGCGACTGCCTACATTAAAACACCCTCATCCATAAAATGGCTAAACGAATATGGAGAACTGAAAGTTGTCAAGCAGGTGTGGATCAAGTTCAAAGTGGGAACTTATCAAGATGAGATGATGTTCGATGTGATTCCGATGCAAGCTTGTCATCTACTGTTAGGGTGACCGTGGTAGTATGATAGGTCGGTTATTCATAACGAACGATCCAACACTTACACTGCTATGCTCGGTGGGGAGAATTTCATTCTCAAACCTTTGTCTCTAAAACAAGTCAGTAAGGACTATAAACGGATGAATGAGCTCAAAGAAGCGGCCAAAGCTAAGTCTCTAGTGAGGACACAAATTATAGCCGAGGACAAAGAGACACCGCCTGTGGCAGGTAATATTTGTGCAATTATGCGGACGGGTGAGTGCCTCCGAGGTAATGACCGAGGCAAGCTGCTGATTTGCCTCATGCACAAGGGTATCCTCTTGAACTCTAATGATGATTTCACTTACGATAACCCTTTGCCTAGTTCTGTACAAAGTGTTTTGCAGGACTTCGAGGACATGTTTCCTGAAGAAATGCCAGGTGGATTGCCTCCATAGAGGGGAATCGAGCACCAAATTGACTTCATCCCAGGGTCTCAAATCCCCAACAAACCAGCCTATAAGTGTAATCTCGAAGACACTAAAGACCTCCAACGGCAGGTGGATGAATTGCTAAACAAAGGACTGGTTCGAGAGAGCTTGAGTCTGTACGTCGTTCTTGTTATACTTGTTCCAAACAAATATGGAACATGGCAAATATGTGTTGATTGCCGAGCATTCAACAAGATAACGGTAAAGTATCGTCATCTTATATTCCTCGATTAGATGACATGATTGATGAATTGAGTGGTTCTTCATAATTTTTAAAGATAGACCTCAGGCCTGGTTACCACCAAATCCGAATGAAATCGGGTGATGAGTTGAAAACTGCATTCAAGACCGAATTCGGTTCCTATGAATGGTTAGTGATGCCGTTTGGCCTCTCTAACGCCCCGAGCACTTTCATGCGATTGATGAACCATGTGCTTAAATCATTTATGAATAAGTTTGTTGTTGTGTATTTCGATGACATGCTTGTTTATAGTAAATCTATGGATGAATATGATAAACACTTAAAGCTTGTGCTTGATACACTTAGAAGTGAGAAATTGTATGCTAATTTCAAGAAGTCTGCCTTTTGTGTCGAGCGTGTAGTCTTTCTTGGATTTGTTGTGAGTGCTAGTGGTGTTGAAGTCGATGAGTCTAAAGTCGAAGCAATTAGAGATTGGCCAACCCTACTTTTATGACTCAAGTTCGTAGTTTTCATGGGTTAGCTAGATTTTATCGAAGGTTTGTCCGTGACTTTAGCACCGTGGTAGCTCCCTTAACCGAGCTGGTAAAGAAAGACCATCCGTTAGTATGGGGAGAGTCCCAAGAGAGGGCTTTCCAAGAGTTGAAACGGAGGCTAAGCTCTGCTTCGTTATTGCAACTCCCTGACTTCGGCAAAGCGTTCGAGGTTGAATGTTATGCGTCCAGAGTTGGGATTGAAGGAGTGCTTATACAAGAATCGAAGCCGATCGCTTACTACAGCGAAAAGCTTAAGGGTGCATCCTTAAACTACTCTACGTATGACAAGGAATTGTATGCCCTCGTTCGAGCACTCGCTCGTTGGCAAAATTATCTATGGCCCCATGAGTTTGTGATTAGAAGTGATCATGAATCTTGGAAACACCTCCGAGGCCAAGAGAAGTTAAACCGGCGGTATGCCAAATGGGTTGAATTCCTTGAGAGCATTCCCAATGTAATTTATTACAAAAAGGGTAAAGACAATTTCTTGGTCGATGCAGTGTCGAGGAAGTTCACCTTAGCGACCACTCTCGCTTCGAGATTAATGGGATTCCAAAGCATTAAGCTGTTGTATGAGCACGATCCCAAGCTTAAGAGCATCGATGACGCTATCTTGAATGGTCGAAGGGTAGAAAAGTATCAGTGGCACGATGACTATCTCTTTAAGAATGAGAGAGTTTGTGTGCCCGTATCATCATGGAGAGAGCTTTTGGTTCGAGAAGCTTACTCTGGGGGCTTAATGGGACACTTCGGTGTCAACAAAACTCTTGGTATCTTAACCGAGCAGTTTCACTGGCCCAAAATGCGAAGAGATGTGGAAAAGCTTTGCAATGCCTGCCTGGATTGAAAGAACGCTAAATCGAGATCCAACCATCATGGTTTGTACACTCTGTTACCTGTACCTGATCGACCGTGGGTTGATATCCATGGATTTTGTCATGGGGTTACCGAGGTCTGGGGGTGGACATGATAGCATCTTTGTCGTAGTCGACCATTTTTTCAAAATGGCTCACTTTATTCCGTGCAAGAAATGTGATGATGCACAACATGTAGCTACTTTATTTATTTCTCATGTGTTGAAATTGCATGGTGTGCCTCGTACCATTGTGAGTGACCGAGACTCAAAATTCTTGAGTCCTTTTTGGAAGTGTCTGTGGGGTGCCCTTGGCACAAAATTACTATTCTCAACATCTCACCATCCTCAAACTGATGGCCACACCGAGGTAGTCAACCGAACCTTGGGAGCTATGCTTCAAGCTATGAACAAAGGTAAGGCCAGAAACTAGGCTGACTGTTTGCCCGTGATGGAATTTTCATACAACCGTACTGTGCATCAAATGATTGGAATAACTCCGTTTGAGTGTGTGTATGGTTTTAACCCTTTGATTCTACTTGATTTAACCCCGTTGCCTCGAGATGTTGTTATTGATTTTGAAGGTAAACGCTGAGCTACTGCTTTGCTCAAGCTACATGCCAAAGCGAAGAAAAATCTTGAGGAAGCTTATACCAAAGTGGCCTCGAAGAAAAACAAGGGGCGAAAGAAGTTGGAATTAAAGAAGGGAGATTGGGTTTGGGTTCACTTCAGAAAAGAGATGTTCCCGAACCAAAGGAAAGGGAAGTTGGCTCCGAGAGAGGATGGTCTGTTCCAAGTATTGAACAAGATCAACACCAATGCATATGTGATCGACCTCCCAGGTATGTATAATGTATCCAACATCTTTAATGTTGCTGACTTAACTCCTTGTATTGTAGGCCAAGCACCAAAGACTAAAGAGGCTCGATTTCGAGAACGAAATCTTCTCAAGAAGGGGAGGATGATGTAGCCCGTGTTCGTGCTGATTAAGTGTTCCACCCATCGAGGCTAGTAACACAAAGTCGTGTTTGTGTTGATCAAGTATTCCACCCATCGAGGCCAGTGACACGAAGCCAAGCCAAGCTTCTGCATGAAGTTCACATCCAGCTAGCGTGGCCGGGAGAAAGCGACCATTTAGAAGCTGAGTGGTCGAGCTCGAGATATGAAAGCTACATCTGCAAGCTCGAGTCCAAGAATGGAAGTGACCGAATACTGATCATTGACGCCGACCGATGAGCGACTGAAGGGCAACAACTGTGCCCGAGGCAAGAGAGAATCTGTTTCATTGTGCCGAGGCTGAGCGACCGAACATAAGTCAATAGTGCCCGAGCACATCACTTCGGCCCTGCGTGGCCATGTTTTATTGGTCGACTGTGACCACTTACTAGCTTACCCTTGGGGATGTCTATATAAACCCCTTAGCATAGTTCATTTTAAATACCATGTTTTTGATATTGAATGATTAGTTGTTGCTATTTGTGTCTCCGTCGTGAGCCGAACCCCATCGTGGGAATTGTATGGAACTTGTGTCAAACGGTGGATTCCGTTTGAACATTTTCTTCTTTGATCATTCAATTTGTAAGAAGCTTGTTGCCTTCTTGAGGATTGTTGCCTAGTTTTAGGTGATTCTTTGTCTTTCATACCGAGTGGCCCCAAGACTTGTTCCTTGGGTTCGTTTGTATTGAAGCTTAGATTTGTCTAGCTTCTATCTTTACTTTAATGCTTTTACTTTCTGATGTTCTTGTTCAGTTGCTAAGCTTCTTCAAGTTTGCTTGCACCACTTGATCATGAGTTTGAGTATGTCATAGTGCACTGTTGCACGCTATATACGCCAAGGCTCACTGTTATTCCTTCCTCGCTGCCCCTACTATTTTTCTGTGATTAGTTAGGTTAATTAGTTGTTTTCATGTGTTATTTTCTTCCTAGTAGTATACTTAGAAGTAAGTGTAGGGTTATTACTATACCCAGAGGGGTGTCGTTTGCTTAATTAGGATTCAAAGCTTCGACTTTGTGGGTGCAGGTGCAATGGTGAAAAGTAAACAGAAACCCTCCTCCTCAGCTGCTCTTGCTTCCACAAGACCAAAAATAGGTGGAGCTTCAACTAGTTGAGCTAAAAAGAGTCAAGCAAAGAGAAAGGAACCACCAAAAGTGCCAAGAGGGGTTGTTCCTATTCCAAAGCCAGGGGAAGACAAAGTTTGGTCTGCCATTTGTGAAGAAAGGGGAAAGCCAAGCTTGGTACAAAAATGTTAAGTTGCCGGGCTACATTCCGGAACATGCTATAGATGAAAAGAAGTTAGTCAAGAAGTGTCGAGTGATAAGAGATGCAATTCATGGGATAAAGTAAGACTCGGTATTTGAGAGTCCAGGGCATGCAAATCTGATCTTGTAACAAAATTTTATGCTAATTGGGACCCGAAAGAAGCATGGCAACATGATGATATGGTACAGGTTCGAGGCCATAAAGTGAGTTTGAATGCCACTTCCCTGTGCAACTTTTTAGGAGTAGATGATCATGACAATGAGGAGCTAAGAGACTTCATTCGACAGCCTAATTACAAGGCTATGCGAGACACTCTATGTGGTGAGGATTCTACATATAGGTGGGAACGCTTAGAGAAAATGGGAAGGCACAAGAGTATGTTGTTTTTTGAAATTTCAAAAGAAAGCCTGTGTGTGGATGAGATTGATAAATGCTCGAATTCAACCATCCGGACACTTCTCTGGTGTGACCAAGACGAGAGCCTGCATGATTTATTTCTTCATGGTGGGGAGGCTGGTAAACATTGGATATTACATGCTTAAAGTGATGAGGAAAGCACACCTCAAAAAGAAGTGTAACCGATTGTCTTTTCTGTAATATTCTCACCAAATACTTAGAGAAAGAGGGGGTGACTATTGATGAGATTGGTGATCGTATTGTCCTTGATATGGAAAAGAAGTATGATATCGTAGCGGTGCAAGGTCTTGTTAATAGTGCCCCTACCAAACCCACCGTGGATGAGTGGCATAAAACAGACGCCAATCTATCAGCCCGTAAATACTTGATGATTGAATTTTTGGCGAAGGAAGCAGGGATGGATATGCAGGCACTTGATCGCGTTATTCCTTTGTTGGATTCATCCAAGCGACTATTGGGCATGACTCAGAAAGTCGTGGTGCCCCCTGAGGAGGATGAGAACATAGATTCTGAGATAGTGGATCAAGGTAAGAGTAGTGACGAAGAAGAGAGTAGTGACGAAGAAGAGGGTAGCGATGAGGAAGAGGAAGAGGAGGAGACCACACTGGCTTGGAGGCTCCTTGAGGAGTAAGGTGGTTATTCCTACTACTGCATCCGTGGTTGCTGATGATGACACTCCTGAGCATGCTGGACGGGAAGGTTCAGATGAGGATGTGACGGCTTAGGCCATTTGGCCTTCAAGGAAGTTCCTTTACCTATTATACTTTATTTTTATCGCACTGAGGACATTGCTCTGTTTAAGTGTGGGGTGAGGGAGTTCTCGAATTTTTGAGGTTATGGATGAATGTACCGTTAGGAATTTCTTTAATGCATATTTTTATTTTTGTCACTTGACTTTATTTTTATTTGTTTCTTGCTTTAATATGAAAAGAAATTAGAAAACTAATGAAAAATTCCAAAAAGATTTTATTTTCAGTTTTAATTAGTGGTACATGTCATCTGGCCCATGATTTTTCTTATGGCCTCGGTTCTTTACCATGGGTAGACCTTTGAACCGGGTAATTTTTTTTTAGTAGTAGTGTAGTATTAGTAGTAGAATATTTTAGGAAAAATGATAGAACGCTAGGTGCCTTTGATTTGTTTGATACCGGTGGATTTGGACTTGCACATTTGCTATTTGTGAATCTCTCTTGGTCATAAAATTTTGATGCATGGTTTCTTGAGACGCATAAGTTCAACTACTTGACTCGTGTGTCAACCATTGTTCTTTATTGCCTAATTTTTAAAGTTGCACCCTATTTGCTTAAACCAAGAGTTGGAATGGAATTATCTTGAGTGAACTATGTACCATGTGTGATGTGAGGTATTTAGTTGTGTTCAGTGTTTGCATATTGATGTCTAGAACTTGCCCCATGTGTGTTCAAAGCAAAATGCCAGAGTTGCTCTAGTTGGAGATGATACAAGCATTTATTTGATAAGCCTTTTTAGCTTTGACTAGCATACCCTTATATATTTAGCCTTAGTAAGCTCTTTTGAGCCTATTGACCTTTTTATTGGCACCCACATTGCAAGCCTTATCTCTTTTGTTCTTAATTGTCTTCTTTTTTATCCCTTATTCCTTAGAGCACTTTAATTAAAATATTTGATGTTTATGAAGTTGTGGTTGGAGAAATTGGGTAGCTTTTGAGTGGAAATAATGAAGGAAAAATATGATGCATTTTGAGAAAAGTCATTGGCAAGGGGTGGAAAAAAATTGAAATGAAAGCAAAGAAAAAAATGTGAAAAGAAGAAAAGAAAGATAGAAAATATCTCAATCCTTGCTAGTGTTGTGCAAAACGTAAAAATAAATGCTTAAAGCTGAGAGGAAAAAATCTTGGGTGCATTGTTTAGACGGTTACTTGGTTGGTTTTGAGAAGAATTGTGAAAAAGTTGAAAGTGATATATTAAAGTGCTTAGGGAGGTAGTCACTATTCTATTCATATTTATCCTACCCATCCTTTAGCCTATATTACAACCCTTAAAGTCCTAGTTAATCCCGAATTGGAGTGAGCCTACATTAGTAGAGTCCTACACCACGGGCAAGTCTATGGTATGTTGTGTGTGACACATGAACTTCTTTGTGAGAGTGAGTGAATTCTTTCTATATTATGTCCCAATATATTCTTAAAATTTATTCTTTGTGTGATTTTTGGGACACTCTCTTGATTCATTATTTTGGGTGAGGACACATGGTTTGCGAGAGATAGGTGAAGTTATTGACTTCTTGGTTGAGCGAATGAGTGTGATTTGTGAAAACTATGATTTGTGAAAACTCATGAGTCAATTTTTGAATTTGAGATGTCTTGAGTTGGTTGTTCTAGTGTATTGAAGTGTGATGAATTTTTGGCATGTTGTGGGTCACATGGTGTGTACTTATGCTCTTGTCTAATGGTCGGTTTCAATCATAACCATAGCTAGACCTGTTCTATCAAGTGTTGGTATTTAGTTGGGAAGTTGTTTTTAGCGATTGCTCGAGGGCGAGAAGGGGTCTAAGTGTAGGGTGGTGATATTTGACGATATATGCCTATATTTCCTTAATAATTCCTTGCATTTGTATTACTTTACTCATTCCTTTTATGTTATACTTATGGTTTTGCACTTATTTTTCGTAGTTGTGCTTATATGGCTTAAACGAGTGTAAACGGAGCAAGATTGATAAAATCGAGCAAGAAATGATTATTCAACGAGAGGAGTTGATGGACTTAAAAAAAATGTGGAATATGTTGTTAGAAGGCAAGGCTATGGTGCAAGCTTTATACCTGTCATAACTTCAGACTATGGAAGGATGTTTCGCAGGCGACGCCTTTAATATAGCCTTTACCATCAAGGGTTGTTTGGCATGCGGCGCCCAGAAAAAGCTTTTGTAGAATGGGCACCACTGTTTTATCAAGGCTGTACCAGAGGCGACGCCTTCAGAACAGCATGAAGTCTGGCGATCCTGACTTTTCCAACTTAGTCTAGGAGTTGGTTTAACTTAGCCTAATATTTTGTAAATACTATAAATACATTATAAATTAGTCTTTTAAGGGAGTTGGTCGTGGGGGAGAGCAAAGGAGCCTTAGATGTCTTCTAAACAATTTTTCTCTCTTTCTCTTATTCTTCTCCTTAATTCTATAGTTTGTTCACTCAAGAATTAGGGTAATTACATGAAGTTGATGTTTGAAAGTTGATTTCTACCTATTTATTTACCATTACGGATTGTTTATTCTTTTTGAGTCTAATTATTTGGTTATTAGGGCCCGTTAATTGAACATTATCTATGGTTTATAAGTTGAACTAGACAGAGGGAATTTATGAACGCACATAAGAGAGAGTAGGGCTTGATTAAGAACCTGGGCATCAGAAAATCGATTTGCGGATATGATAGACATATACCTATTCGCCTTGCTTAGCTAAATATAGAGTTCTCTAATGCATGCATGTGATTTAATTCCATAGAAATATAGGCGTTAGAGTAGCTTGCATAGACTCGTGAAGAATAGACATGTTTTCACAAATATATTTAACCTGTTAGTTAGAAATTTAGGAAATCGAGAAGTAGAATCAACTGGAAAACTCAAGTGGATGATTTGTCGCTCTAACTCTGGTCCGTTTCTCTCTTATTGATAACAAATCACGAATTGCTCTGGAATACTTGACTTCATTACTTGTTTCTAATTATTGCTTGCTTTAGTTAGTAGAAAAATTACAATTACTATTGAGCAAGATCCCTGGATAGTTTTTACGAAATCGTTTACTAGAATACAATTGTTTACAATAGTTCTTGTGGGAACGATACTCGACTCACTACTTTATAACTTGTCAGCCACGTATACTTGCATGTACGTTTGGGAGCAATATCAGACGTAGCTCTAGATGTGCGGTAGCTAGGACTACTACATTCAAACAGACACTAGACTCTTCTAGAAGTATGAAGACTGTCACTAAACGTTTCTAGACAACTGACTGATACTAAACACTTCTAGACAAGTAGACTAACACTAAACACTTCCAGACAAATGGGCTAACACTAAACATTTCTAGACGAATTGGGACTGTTATTGCTGGTCATTGGTTGCTTGTTACTGGTCGCTGGCAGGTGGTCATTGCTTTACAGAAAAATATGAAAATACAACATTGAAAAAGGAAAAAATTACAATTCCTATATTATATCTTCATGCTTCCAAAAGGTGATGGATTGGTCACTTCTTAAATTGGTTTGCTGAATTTCAATCGTGAAAGGAGGCTCCCACTATCCAAGAGGGTCTTAACTTGAAACTTGGAATGACCGCTTATATTTAAGCGGATCTTGACTTGAAAGCTGAAATTGCTTGTTATGATTGAGCGGTCTTTGGCTTGGAAATGAAATGGTGATAAGAATCAAAATGCAGAAAGTAAAAGATAATGAGCGAGACGTAACTCGTTCAATAATCTCAAGTAGCAACGGAGAACTTGTTCCGTTACACCCCGAGATAATGACAAGAACACCTACACTAGGCAACTACCCTCGAGCTAACGTGAGCACACAAGTAGAATGGTCGGGGGGATTGGAATTCATCTAGATCCGCTAGAGGAAGAACAAGTCCCATCAAGGTTTCATTCAATAAAAGAGTTCAACTCTTCAACACAAGTGTTTGTTTAATCATCAAGGTAAGCTAATGAAATAAACTAGCAATCTAGCTATTTAGAGGTGTTGTTAGCACCTATTGAAAGGTCTAAAATGCCCACACTTAGGCTTAGGATTTAAAGGACCACGTAGGATCAAAATAGTCATAACATAGCTAGGATTCTCGTGCTTCAGCATTCCGGGCGGAGCGCCCAAGATTGGGGCGGAGCGCCTGCACATTTAGGCAGTGGGGTGGCCTAGGCAGGGCGCCTGGAGTTGGGGCGGAGCGCCCAGGCCTAGGCACCTTCAGGCGGGGCGCCTGGATCTTTAGGCGGGGCGCCTGGATCTTCAGGCGGAGCGCCTGGATGACTGGGCTGCTCCCCTTGCACTTTGAGCACTCGGAACGGCTTCCAATCGCTTCCTTCTTCTAGTCCCTTCCTCACCAAGTGTAGGTGTACTCCTTGGATCTCCTTAGATTGGCTCCGAGTGAAGGGTCTTGTGGGGGTTTGGGTCTTATCATCCTCCCCTTCTTGAGAGGATTTCACCCTCGAAATTGAAGCATCATTCACGACCTCTTCATCATCATTCACGACCTCTTCATTACCTACATCAAAAGGAACCAAGTCACAAACATTGAAAGTATTAGAAACTTGATACTCACTTGGCAAGTCGACCACATAAGCATTGTTGTTTATCTTCGAGAGCACTTGGAATGGGCCATCTCCCCGAGGTGCCAACTTCCCTTTTCTAAGGTTTGGGAACCTTTCTTTCCGGAAGTGCACCCACACATAGTCACCTTTCTTGAGTTCCACCTTCTTGCGTCCTTTGTTTTTCTTGGAGGCAACCTTAGCATAAGCTTCCTCCAAATTCTTCTTCGCCTTTGCATGGAGTTCAACCAAAGCCTTGGCTCTAGCTTTACCTTCAAAATCAACAACCTTTTCCCTTGGCAAAGGGGTTAGATCAAGGGGAATCAAGGGGTTAAAACCATAAACACATTCAAAAGGAGTCATGCCAATCATGCTATGCAATGTACGATTGTAGGCAAACTCCATTAGAGGCAATCTATCAATCCACGTCCCGGCCTTACCTCGGGTCATGGCCCTAAGAAGAGAACCCAAGGTTCGGTTTACCACTTCGGTTTGGCCATCGGTTTGTGGGTGGTGGGACGTAGAAAACAAGAGCTTGGTGCCTAAAGCACCCCATAAACTTCGCCAAAAATGGCTTAGGAACTTAGTGTCCCTATCACTCACTATAGTTTGAGGCACACCATGTAACTTCAAAACATTTTCAATAAACAAGGAAGCTACATGTTGGGCATCATCACATTTCTTGCATGGAATGAAATGAGCCATCTTTGAGAACCTATCCACGACAACATAAATGCTATCGTGGCCCCCCCTAGTCCTTGGTAATCCCATGACAAAGTCCATTGATATATCCAACCACGGGCTAGTAGGTACGGGGAGTGGGGTGTACAACCCATGAGGGTGGGCTTTAGATTTGGCACGTTTGCACACAAGGCAATTAGTGCAAAACTTTTCCACATGCACCCTCATCTTTGGCCAATGGAATTGTTCTTGAAGAACGGCCAAAGTCTTTCTTGTCCCAAAGTGACCCATGAGTCCTCCACAATGTGCCTCTTGCACAAGCAATTCCCTCCATGAAGACTCGAGTATGCACACTCTACCATTTTTAAAGATGTATCCATTAACCCATTGGTATTTCTCAACTCTCTCCCCTTTCTCTAGAGCATCATAGACACTCTTTAGCTTTGGATCATGAGCATACATCAATTTGATGCTCTCGAATCCCATGAGCTTGGAGGTGAGAGTAGTGGCAAGGGAGAACTTCCTAGAGAGGGCATCCGCCACCACATTGTCTTTCCCTTTCTTGTATTGGATAACATAGGGAAAAGACTCAATGAATTCAACCCACTTGGCATGTCTCTTATTGAGCTTCTCTTGGCCTCTTAAATGCTTGAGTGACTCATGGTCACTCTTGATTATAAATTCTCGAGGCCAAAGGTAATGTTGCCAATGGGCAAGGGCTCTCACAAGGGCATACAACTCCTTGTCATATGTAGAATAATTCAAGGAGGCCCCTTTCAACTTCTCACTAAAGTAGGCGATGGGTTTGCTATCTTGCATTAAAACACCACCAATTCCCACCCCCGAGGCATCACATTCAACCTCAAATGCCTTTCCAAAGTCGGGCAATTGCAATATAGGGGCGGTACTCAACCTACTTTTCAATTCTTGGAAGGCCTTCTCTTGAGGCTCTCCCCACACAAACGGTTGGTCCTTCTTCACCAATTCGGTGAGTGGAGCGGCAAGGGAGCTAAAGTCTTTCACTTGAGTCACGGTAGTAGGAGTAGGCCAATCACGTATGGCCTCTACCTTAGACTCATCCACCTCCACTCCTTGGGCACTCACAACAAACCCAAGGAAGACAACCTTCTCCACACCAAAGGCACACTTTTTAAAGTTAGCATAGAGCTTTTCGGCTCTCAAAACTTCAAGCACTTGCCTAAGGTGGCCAACATGTTCATCTATTGTCTTACTATAAATCAAGATATCATCAAAATAGACAACGACAAATTTATTGATAAAAGGCTTCAAAACATGGTTCATGAGTCGCATAAAAGTGCTAGGTGCGTTGGAAAGCCCGAAGGGCATTACCAACCATTCATAGAGACCAAATTTGGTCTTGAATGCGGTTTTCCATTCATCCCCGGGTTTCATCCGGATTTGATGGTAACCGGACCTAAGGTCGATTTTGGAAAAGACACATGACCCACTCAATTCATCCAACATATCATCAAGTCGTGGAATAGGGTGACGGTACTTTACCGTTATCTTATTCACGGCTCGGTAATCCACGCACATTCTGCAAGTGCCGTCCTTCTTTGGGACAAGAATGACGGGTACGGCACAAGGACTCAAGCTCTCCCTCACCAAGCCTTTGGAAAGCAAGTCATCTACTTGTTTTTGCAACTCCCTTGTGTCCTCGGGATTGCTTCTATAGGCCGGCTTGTTTGGGATTTGAGATCCCGGGATAAAGTAAATTTGATGTTCAATACCCCTCAAGGGAGGTAAGCCATCGGGCATCTCATCCGGGAACATGTCCCCAAAGTCCTTCAAGACATTTTCAAACACACTAGGCAAAGGGTTAGTCGAAAAATCAAAATTAGAGTTAAGGATCATACCTTTGTGCACTAGGCATAGGAGAAACTTGGTGCCATCATTGCCCTTCAAGAGCTCGCCCGGTTGCATCATCGCATATATGCCACCGGTAGAAGTTGGTGGGAATGCCACCACACTTTCGGCCAAAGGGCTAGTCTTCACCACCGACTTAGCCTTTGCCACCTCTCTTAACTCCTTCATCTTCTTGTAGTCCTCACTTACTTGCTTAGGAGTTAGAGGTTTAAGCACAAATCTCCTCCCTTCATGTTTGACCGTGTAAGTGTTGACACGACCATCATGCACCACTTGCCTATCGAATTGCCAAGGCCTCCCTAAGAGTAGGTGGCATGCTTGCATATGCACAATGTCAAACAAATGCTCATCTACATAACTCCCCATTTTGAATCGAATCATCACTTGCTTAACTACTTTAAGCTCTCCACATTCGCTAAGCCATTGTAGCCGGTAAGGTTTGGGATCCTTCATGGTAGTCAACTTCAATTGGGTCACAAGCGATTGACTTACTACATTCGCACAACTCCCCGAATCAATTATCATAGAGCAAACAACATCTTTGACCCGGCACCTAGCATGGAATAGATTTTCCCTTTGCAAGATTTCACTATCTTCCACAATCATAGCCCCTAGGCACCTCCTCACAACCAAGAAAGTATGAGGATCCTCCTCCTCCACCGTATCATCAAACAAATCATCCTCTACTCCCTCATCTCCCTCTACTCCCTCTACTCCCTCATCTTCCGGGTCACTCTCTTGCTCATATGCATTTTCACCAACAACAATCATGGTCCTCTTCGTAGGACACTCCTTAGCAAAGTGTCCATACCCCTTGCATTTGTGACATTGAATGGAAGAAGAAGTAGGAGTATTCAATTGGGTTTTAGAATTACCTCCCACATTGGGTGTGTACTTCTCAAACGGCTTCTTCACATCTTTGCTAGCATTTGGAACACTTGTACCACTTGCACTTGGGAATTTGGTATTTGGAGTAGAAGTCTTCCAATCCTTTGGTTTGCTCATGGAAGTGGAAGTGTTGCTCTTGTAACGGTTGGTCTTTTCATTTGCAAGCCATTGCTCGGCTTGAATAGCGGCATCAAGGACTTCTTGGAGTGAAAGATAAGCATGCAATCTCAATTGTGAAGCTATACCATAGCTCAAGCCATTCTTGAAACGGATCACGGCTTGTTCCTCATCTTCGGTGTCCATATCCAAAGCCATGCGAATCGTCTCAAACTCATCATAGTACTCATGAACCGTCTTGGCACCTTGCTTTAACTCATAGAGCTTCTTGAGTTGCTCTTGACGATATTTAGGAGTGACATACTTGATGCTCATGAGACCTTTCAAATCATTCCATCCCACATTCACGGGAATTCCCGCTCTCCTCCTTGATCTCTTGACGGACTCCCACCAAGTCGATGCATAGGACTCAAAGGATGAAATAGCATAAGTACCTTTCTTTTCATCGGTCATATCATTGGTGTCAAACAATCTTTCAATTTGTAGCACCCATTGAATGTACGCTTCCGGATCACAATTCCCCTTAAAACTTGGAAGATTGAGCTTCACACTATTGAGGTTGGTATTGTCACGACCTCCACGGTAAGGCTCCGGTTGGCCTCCATAGTGATCTTCATAACCACCATACTCTCTTCTAGCATTCCCTCCAACATACCCCATGGGTGGCCCTCGACCTCGGCCTCTACCCCTATCCACATTTCGACCCCAATTCATACCTCGCCTTGGTTGAAAGTGATCATCGTACCCATAAGCCTCATCAACATACTCGGCTTCCTCCCCTTCTTGAGCTTCAATAGGTTGCTCAAGAGCTTGGACATTTCGGATGGGTCTTGGAAGTGGGATGTTTCTTTGGGGGTTGTCCATAATACGGGGAATGCCCGTTCGTTGGGTATTTCCCAACACTTGATCAATCCTCTCACGATCTTCCTTTACCCGTTGTTGATTAAGCAACTCAACAACTTGTTCCGGGGTAAAGGTAGGACTACTTGAGCCCTCTCCGGTCTCAACTTGGACACTCGGGGTCCCTTTCTCAACTTGGACACTCGGGGTCCCTTGTTCACCTTGAGTACTTGAGGCTCCCTTTTCAAGAGACTCAATCCTTTGGTTCATGATATCCATCTTGGCAAGAAGATTAGCCAAGGCCTCCTTTATGAAATCTTGACCTTCGTTGGCCATTGTACCTACACAAGTAACAAACGTTAGCAAAACAACCTCCCTCACTCCCTCACAAGTGTTTCACTCGGATCACTCTTTTGGGGTGGCGGTGGATATTTCACTCGACTTGTGGTTCCAAAGCTTTACGTAGATGACTAGAAATTCCCCAACTCAACTAGACTATTCACGAGTCAAGCACACTCCGGAGTGAGTGGAATTAATAGGACTCGATGAACGCTAGGCACTTTGAAGTGAGGACTTGAACCAAAAGAAACTACGAGTCTTCTTTGGATTTCTGTTCTCCAACTATGGCACGAATCTCCTAAAGCAATGAAGCATTAGTGTTAATTAAGTAGAAAGATTACTTAGATCAACACTAATTAGAGGTTAGGCAACAAAGAAACAAGCAAACCTAGAAGAAACTACCCGGTTCCCAAGCTTCAGGGCTCAGGCGGAGCGCCCAGTGTAGTGGGGCGGAGCGCCTGGCAATTTGTCCAGTGGGGTAGGTCAGGCGGGGCGCCCAGAGGTGAGGCGGAGCGCCTGGTGCAAGAGCAGTTCAGGCGGAGCGCCCAAAGGTCTAGGCGGAGCGCCTGGATGAAGAACAACCTGGGTTTTCAACAACGTGTTCTTCGATTTCAATCCAACTTTTGGGTCGATTCCAACGTGTTTCGCCCAAATTCGAAGTACCCGAAGTTGTATATTGATATAACCACCAATCCCCAATGATTTTCACACCCAACCAAGCAACAAACAAAGCACAATCATGATTAGAGTTTCAAGTTGGGTTTTCTCAATTTTTCAAAAGGGTCAAAAAGGTGGGTTTCGATTCTTCAAAATCAATGTTATAGAACTCCGATTCACACCAAATTTGTTGCAAATGGTTCGTTTTCAAAAGTAGATCAATCCCCGGTAATCAAATCCAAAACCCCACAATCACACAACCCAAAATCAATCAATTTTTTTCAAGAACAAGGGTTTGGTAGGGTTTAAGGAAAATTGGGGTTTCAATTTTTCGAACTTCACCAATCCAAGTAAATTTGGTACCCAAGCAACGGGAATTCAATCACGATCACAAATCTATAACACCCACTTCAAGAATCGATCATACCAAAAAGTTACACCAATTTTTGTAATTTTCAATTTTTTTCAATTTTTTTTGTGTTTTTCTTCTATCAACAACTTCAACAACAAGAAACCTAAAGAAACTAACGTAGGCACGAAGAATCAAGGGTCGGGGGTTCGTAGAAATGAGACCCGAACCTTGCTCTGATACCAAACTGATAAGAATCAAAACGCGGAAAATAAAAGATAATGAGCGAGACGTAACTTGTTCAATAATCTCAAGTAGCAACGGAGAACTTGTTCCGTTACACCCCGAGAGAATGACAAGAACACCTACACTAGGCAACTACCCTCGAGCTAACGTGAGCACGCAAGTAGAATGGTCGGGGGGATTGGAATTCATCTAGATCCGCTAGAGGAAGAACAAGTCCCATCAAGGTTTCATTTAATAAAAGAGTTCAACTCTTCAACACAAGTGTTTGTTTAATCATCAAGGTAAGCTAATGAAATAAACTAGCAATCTAGCTATTTATAGGTGTTGTTAGGCACCTATTGAAAGGTCTAAAATGCCCACACTTAGGCTTAGGAATTAAAGGACCACGTAGGGTCAAAATAGTCATAACATAGCTAGGATTCTCGTGCTTCAGCATTCCGGGCGGAGCGCCCAAGATTGGGGCGGAGCGCCTGCACATTTAGGCAGTGGGGTGGCCTAGGCGGGGCGCCTGGAGTTGGGGCGGAGCGCCCAGGCCTAGGCACCTTCAGGCGGGGCGCCTGGATCTTCAGGCGGAGCGCCTGGTTGACTGGGCTGCTCCCGTTGCACTTTGAGCACTCGGAACGGCTTCCAATCGCTTCCTTCTTCTAGTCCCTTCCTCGCCAAGTGTAGGTGTACTCCTTGGATCTCCTTAGCTTGGCTCCGAGTGAAGGGTCTTGTGGGGGTTTGGGTCTTATCAAATGGCCGCTTTTATTAGAGCGGATCTTGACTTGAAACTGAATTGCTGCATATGTTTGAGCGGCATTGACTTGAAATGAAATGGCTGCTTTTGTTTGAGCGGATCTTGACTTGAAAGCTTAAAATGGTCGCTTACGTTTGAGCAGAACTTGATTTGCAAAGGAAATGACCGCTTATGTTTGAGCAGATCTTGACTTGAAAAGAAAATGGCCACATATGTTTGAGCAGATCTTGATTTGCTATGGAAATGGCAGCTTATGTTTGAGCGGATCTTGACATGAAAAGGAAATGGCCGCTATCTTTTAGCGGAAACTGACTCGAAAAGGAAATGGTCGCTATATTTTAGCGGAAACTGACTAAGAAAGGAAATGATCGCGATCTTTTAGCATAATTTGATTCGGAAGGGAAATGGTCGCTATCTTTTAGTGGAAACTGACTTGAAAAGGAAATGGTTGCTATCTTTTAGCGGAAACTGACTCGGAAAAGAAATGGTCGCTATCTTTTAGCGGAAACTGACTCGAAAAAGAAATGGTCACTATCTTTCAACAGAAACTGACACGAAAATGAAATGGTCGCTATATTTTAGCGGAAACTAACTCGAAAAGAAAATGGTCGCTATATTGGAGCGAAAACTGACTTGAAAAGAAAATGATCGATATCTTTTAGCAGAGACTGACTCGAAAGGAAGTGGTTGCTATCTTTTAGCGAAAACTGACTCAAAAAAGAAATGGTCGCTATCCTTTCACTGAGACTGACTTGAAAAGAAAGTGGTCGCTATCTTTTAGTGGAAACTGACTCGAATAGGAAATGATCGCTATCTTTCAGCGGATCTTGACTCGAAAAAGAAATGGTCGCTATCTTTTAGTGGAGACTGAATTGAAAAGGAAATGATCGCTATCTTTGAGCGGAAACTGACTCGAAAAGGAAATGATCGCTATCTTTTAGCGGAGACTGACTCGAAAAGGAAATGATCACTATCTTTGAGCGAAAACTGACTCGAAAAGGAAATGATCGCTATCTTTTAGTGGAGACTGACTCGTAAAGGAAATGATCGCTATCTTTGAGTGGAAACTGACTCGAAAAGGAAATGATCGCTATCTTTCAGCAGATCTTGACTCAAAAAGCAAATAGTCGCTATCTTTTAGCGGAGACTGACTCGAAAAATGAAATGGTCTCTTATCTTTGAGCGCAGACTGACTCGAAAATGAACTTCTGCATTATCATGGGAGGGCCCGACTATTGAAACTAAAACTTCTTCATTAAATGGGAGTGCCAGCTGTTGAGGTTGAGATCTTTCTGGTGGGTCATGTCTTTTCTATTTTCCCACCTATGATAAACTCTTGTCTGGAAGCTGAAGATTCTACCAATTTCTCACATGTGTCATTGACTTGAGGGCTGCAATCTCTGATGCATTATCCTAATAGGGTCTTGTCTGAAGATTGAAAATCCTGGCCATTTTTTTTAAAAAAATGGGGTTCTGTCTGAAACTTAGAACAGCTGCTCCCGATTCGGGTGATCCTTGCTCTTGCTGGCAACATAGCAAATATCACACTGGTTTTCTTCATCGTGGCTACACAGGACCTGGATTATGTCCTTGCAAATAAGCTTAGGGGGTTCTTGTTCTGATCTATACAATAATTTCTAACAAATAATATCTTGATATTGTCGATGTGTTTCTGATCCAACCAAAAATCCACCAATGCCAAAAGTTTCTCCCAATCTTTAGTCAATCCTTTGTAGAAACAACATGTTGTTCTGTGATGACTTTTCATGGTACAATCTTGGTGTGTCATTCTTATTGTCGAGGTGCGGTGTCGGGCTCCTATTGTCTAAGTGAGTCCTTAAAATGATCTGATATAATATAGAGACATACGAACAGATTTTTCCAAACTTTCATTTTGCTTGTTTCAATATTACCAAAGGAGAGAAGTGAAGAAACTCAAAGACGAATTAAAGAAATTCAAAGAGGAGACATCGAACGAAAGATGTCCCTAAAAGATAGAAGGAAAAATTATTTAGAGGTGAAATGACGACCTCAATGAACATGACATACATCTTGGGATAAAGTATTGACCTTTCAACACGACATTTTACCCTAGTTTGACAATCTAGAGGCAATTGCTTGCTTGGTCCAATCGTGGTGAAAAAATCAGACATCTCTCATTCGACTAGCGGTGCCTTTTCAGGTTTTCACCAACTAGCCTCTCGTTTTGTTCTTTTTCCTCACACTGGTCCTATGGCGCCCAATCACGTTTTCACCAACAAAACCTCTTTTCTTTTTCTTTTTTTCATTTTTATTTTCTTTCGACACATTCTTTTTACTCTATCTATTTTCCCTTATCTTGATTTCTCAGGGAGTTTCTATCCTTATGGTCATCCGACAAACTTGTACAGTGATCAAAATAAACTGCAAATTCCCCAAGCAAACTCATCTTTTGATGGTACAATATTGCGTGACATTCTCAAAGATCGGTGAGAAAGGTCTTTATTTAGACCATTGGGATTTTGGGCTAGAAAGAAAAGTTTAGCATGAAAGCTCCAAAAACATATCATTCGAAGACTGGTTGAAATAGTACAACCGTTGAAATTATTCCTTTAAAAATAAAACAAACTTCTGCCCCAGTTTAGTGTAAACTGAGAATTTTTTAGTTTTGTTTTTTTTTTTTTTGTATAAAAATGATATGAAAGCATCTCATAAGACTTATAGAGTAAATGTACAACCTTTGGAATTAATTGCTTTATAAATAACCACAAAATTTGTCCCAGTTCAATTGAATATGGGAACCGTATTTTCTCTGATTTGATCGGAAACTCGAAGACAAATTATGCGTCAATATGTGACCAAGGGACTATTGAGCTTTTTCACCTATATGAGACTGAAAAAGACATGAAACATTGATTGATGATTTTTTTTATGGAATTGAAAAGTTGGGGGATATTGAATTTTCCCGTGATCTGAAATAGAAAAGTTTGGCGAAATTGTACGGGTGATATGATGCTAGAATGCCTGTCCAAGTTACCGTAAAACTCCAAGCACTAGATAAAAAATTGGGTCAGCACAAAAACACACATTAATAAGTCTAGAATTGTTATGTATCATCCCGAAATGGTTCACGGCGCCTGTCGCGTATACCGACCATATCCCAGAAAGATTGTCTATATGTCGCATTGAGAAATTCAGATAGCAAACCAGAGACGACACACGATTCGGGACGAGGAAGAAACTTTATTTTTTTTTCTTTTAATCCTTTTTTCTTAATCATTTTTCTTGGAACAACGGACATGATTTAAACAACGATAAGAGACAGACTCAAAAATAAAAATGTGACATGAGTCAGAAAAAAATAAAAGTATGACACGAGCTACGAGTTAAAAACACAATTGTACTGACATAACATTAGGTGGGTCCATATGGATTGTAAAATTAATGAGACTCAATATTTGATCGGAATTAAGTTATTGTACGAGGATCAGTGAAAATACATTCTAAGTTACTATAATTGATAATCCTTACAATGAATTGAGAATAATTAGACAAAGCCGGAAACACACAAGGAATTTAGGTTTTAATTTAAAAATTAAGAGTTGTCACATAAAATCGAGCAAACCTACAGGGCTGAATCATGAAAATGGATCTTTAAAAATTTTCTCGAAATGCGACTCAAAAATGGACATGACTATGTTATAAAAACAGACACGACTATGTTATAAAAACAGACACGACACAAATTCTTTTAAAAAAATTAAGACACGACAGGTGGTTCGAGTAATTTTTTCTTTTTTAAAGGGACAAATTTGAAAACGAACCCTCTAATATTAACCCAAAAAGGTGACTCAAAAAAATTTGTCATTGTGACGACACAAAAATATACAGACACTTACAAACGATACCACATGACATACATGCGAAAAACTATTAACACAAACATAGACACGTGAACGACTCTAAAATTTTCGTCATTATAAAATCGTAATATGAAGACAAATTATTTTCAAATATAGGGCCAAACCTAGACAAAAAATCAGATACAAAAGGTTTTGAAAAGTTTTGCCATTATAACGACATGAAAATGACAAAAAAATATTTTCTACAACTGGGGATAAAACCCGAATACAAACCTAGACAAATAGAAAAGGTTCCAAAAATTTCACCATTACAACGACATGAAAATGACAAACAATTATTTTCAAAAAAGAACTCGGGCCAAAATCTGGACACAGAACTAAACACAATATTTTTAAAAAAACGTCATTACAACTGTGTAAATGACAACAAAATACTTTTTGAGACTCAAGATTAAAATCCCCACTTTTTTCTCTTTACCCATTTTGTCTTTCTTTTCAAAATTATCGACCCCCGCCCCTGGTAAACGGTCAGTATAACAAATTTTTTTTAAACAAATGCAACATAAAGTGATATGAAAATTAAAGACACAAATGGAAAGACAATAATTAAAAGTAAAACCCAATTGATTAAGAGAAGAATTAAGGAAGTTAATTAGGAAAAGATTAACCTAATTACCCCCCTTAATCACCTAAACAAAAGAACCACTGCTATTTGATCCTCAATTAGCTAAGCTAATTACAAATTAAGAAAATTAATGAGCTCAAGCAAACAAGCTTAGCCAAATCCTCACAATTATCAATATTCATCAAAACTAGGTTTGCTAATGACTTTAGGAGTATTTATACATTGGCAAAATGCCTTAATTAACCCTTAACATTGGGCCTTCAAGTCATTAGCCACTGGTGGGCTTTCTGATCCTCGACTCAGAGCGATCGCGCACTGATGGTCGCTATCGCGCTGAGCTTTAATTCATGTCCACGCGATCGCGGCTATGGTCACGCGATCGCGCAGCCAAGCCTTCAACCCGTCTCTTGCGCGATCGCGCAGCTCTGCATTTTCATTCCCCCGCGATCGCGTCTGACTCTCGCCATCGCGTAGTTCTTCTCCTTTTCCTTCCGCGATCGCATCTGTGCACGCACGATCGCGATGAACATTTTCAGTTCCAGAGGCAGTAAGCATGCAAAACTGCCCTGGAACCTCCAATACTTTCCCAATTAGCTCTAGCTGTGTGAACATTGCCTGTAGCTGTTGCAACTCCCTAGCTTGGCTCCTTGTGAAGGGCTTGGATGAGCGTCGGGTTGCATCATTCTTCCCGTCTTGAGAAGAATCCGTCCACGGATTTACTTGATCTTTGACTTTGAAGGGAGACAAGTCACACACATTGGACGTGTTGTGCACTTGGTAATCACTTGGCAAGTCCACCTTGTACGCGTTGTCATTAAGGCATTCAAGGACTTGGAAGGGGCCATCGCCTCTAGGCATCAATTTTCTCGTCCTCTTGTTTGGGAACCTATCCTTCCGGAAATGAACCCATACCCAATCACTGGGCTCAAAGATGATCTTCTTCCTCCCTTTGTTTGCTTTCTTGGCGACTTCTTGATTTTTCTTCTCAAGTTGTTTCCTTACTTGCTCATGAAGTTGCTTCATCTCTTGAGCTCTCACCTTGGCATCTAAGCTTAAGACAACATCACTAGACAAAGGCGTAAGATCCAAAGGGGTAAGGGGATTAAAGCTATACACAACTTCAAAAGGTGTCATGCAAGTAGATGTGTGCATGGTCCTATTATAAGCAAATTCAATCAAAGGTAGATGTTCTTCCCAAGAAGCTAGTTTCCCCTTAATCATAGCTCTAAGCATGGCACCCAAGGTTCTATTAACAACCTCGGTTTGGCCATTGGTTTGGGGGTGGCAAGAAGTGGAAAACAACAACTTTGTGCCAAGCCTCCCCCAAAGCTCCTTCCAAAAATGACTAAGGAACTTGGGATCCCTATCACTAACAATAATTTTTAGGACCCCATGCAATTTAAGCACATTGTCAACAAACATGTTAGCTATGTGAGATGTATCATCAACCTTGTGGCATGGAATGAAATTATCCATTTTAGAGAATCTATCCACAACCACAAAAATACTATCTTTTCCCCTTTTGGTCCTAGGCAATCCAAGGACAAAATCCATAGAAATATCAAGCCAAAGACCTAAGGGAATGGGGAGGGGTGAGTACAAATCATGTGGAAGCAGCTTTGACTTGGCTTGCCTACACTCCAAGCATTGGCCACACACCCTCACAACATCCACCCTCATTTTGGGCCAATAGAATTGCTCCATAAGAATCTCCATTATTTTTCCCACACCAAAATGCCCCATTAATCCCCCACTATGGGCCTCTCTTACTAGCAATTCCCTCCAAGATGAACTAGGTACACATAACTTCCCATTCCTAAACAAGAAGCCATTAAACTTGTGAAACCTCTTCTTCTCCACATCACCACTAAGCTCCTCCTCACCACACAATCGATTGACTCTTCTACCCCTTTACTCCACTTCACAATTAGCATAAAGTTCTCCAAACTCCGGATCATTAACATACACCTCCTTCATACTCTCAAAGCCCATGAGTTTGGACCCCAAAGTATTCAACAACAAGTGCCTTCTTGAGTGAAGCACAAACTTTCTTGACAAGGCATATGCCACCACATTCTCTTTCCCCTTTTTGTAATGGATGACATAGGGAAAGGTTTCAAGAAACTCCACCCATTTGGCATGTCTCACATTCAATTTTTCTTGGGATTTGAGGTGTTTTAAGGATTGCTGGTCGGTTCTAATGACAAATTCTTTGGACCAAAGGTAATGTTGCCAATGAGCCAATGCCCTCACCAAGGCATACAACTCTTTGTCATAGGTGGAATATTTAGTGGTTGCTCCCTTGAGTTTCTCACTAAAATAGGCAATAGGCTTTTGTTCTTGCATCAACACGGCTCCAATGCCTACCCCACTAGTATCACATTCAATCTCAAAGGTCTTATCAAAGTTTGGCAATTGGAGAAGAGGTATGGAACTAAGGACTTCCTTTAATTTCACAAAATCCTCTTCTTGCTCTTTCCCCCACACAAACACCTTATCCTTCCTTATCACTTCGGTCAATGGTGCGGCTATAGTGCTAAATCCTCTCACAAACCTCCTATAAAAGCTAGCCAACCCATGAAAACTTCTCACATCACCAATGTTTTTAGGAGTGGGCCAATCCCTAATGGCCTCCACCTTAGCCTCATCTACTTCCACACCATTTGCACTCACCACAAAACCAAGGAAAACAACTTTCTCAACACAAAAAGAATACTTTTTAAAATTAGCAAATAGTTGTTCCTTTCTCAAGACATCAGTGTTTCAAATGATTAGCATGCTCATCAATGGATTTGCTATAAATAAGGATGTCATCAAAATAAACCACAACAAATTTTCCAATGAAGGATTTGAGCACATGATTCATCAACCTCATGAAGGTTGAAGGAGCATTGGATAAGCCAAAAGGCATGACAAGTCACTCTTAAAGACCAAAGTTAGTCTTAAAGGCCGTCTTCCACTCATCACCCGGTTTCATCCGGATTTGGTGGTATCTACTCCTCAAATCAATTTTAGAAAACACACAAGATCCACGTAATTCATCTAGCATATAATCTAACCTAGGAATAGGGTGACGATACTTAACCGTGATCTTGTTGATGGCTCTACAATCCATACACATGCGCCAAGTCTCATCTTTCTTTGGCACTAGGATGACCGGGACCGCACATGGGCTCAAGCTTTCTTACACAAGTCCTCTCCCAAGCAACTCCTCCTCTTGCCTTTGGAGTTCTTTAGTAGCTTCTGGGTTGCTTCTATAAGCGGCCTTGTTGGGAAATTGAGAACCCGGAACAAGGTCTATTTGATGCTCAATGCGTCTTAGTGGTGGCAATCCACTAGGCAACTTCTCGGGGAAGATGTCTTCATAACCTTGCAAAAGAGGAGAAATAGACCTAGGCAAAGAAGGGGTTAGTTCGTTAGTAAGCAAAACATGTTCCTTGTGTAGGAGGAGAATCATGGGTGCTCCTTCCTCCACATCTTTCAAACATTCCTTCCTAGACAAGAACAAGTTCACTCCCTCTTTTGGTTCCTCCCTCTTTTGAGTAACAACTCCCACTCTCCCTTCCTCCACAACTCCCTCTTTCTTTTCTTTCTCTCTTTTCAACTTTAACTCCCTCATCTTCCTATATCCCTCACTCACTTGCCCCGGGGTCAATGGATTAAGAACAAATTTTCGACGCCCCACTTCCAAGGCATATCTATTAGTCTTGCCATCATGCTTTGCCAAGCGGTCATATTGACAAGGCCTACCAAGCAAGATATGGCAAGCTTGAATAGGGACCACGTCAAACAAAAGCTCATAATGGTAATCCCCAATCTTGAATTTAATCAAGGCTTGCCTGGTCACCTTAAGTTCACCACACTCGTTCAACCATTGGAGTTTGTAAGATTGTGGGTGCTTTCTAGTGGGTAGTTTAAGTTGCTCAATCAAGGTGGTGCTCACCACATTAACGCAACTACCACTATCAATAATCAAGGAACAAGTAGCACCTTGAACCTTACAATAGGCGTGGAATAAACTCTCCCTTTGATTCGACTCCAACTCCTCCTTTACTTGTGCCCCCATTATTCTTCTTACCACAAGAGTAAGATAGTTTTCCTCTAGTTGCCCATCTCCCATCGCCTCCTCATCAAAATCATCATCACATGGCATACCCTTATATATCTCATCATCATCACTACCACCCGTTTCATAGCCCCCATCACCCAAAGCAATGATAGTCCTCTTATTGGGACAATCTCGCATCATGTGGCCACGACCATTACACTTGTAGCATTGAATGTTAGATAAGTTTTCAAGTTTAGGTTTATTACCTCCCACCTTGGGCTCCTCCTTGGGCTTGGTTCTTTCAAAGTTGCCTTTGAAGTCACGTTTGGGCTCCTTAGCCTTATCCCATGGGGTATAAGCCTTCACATTATCCTTTCTTTTGTTCCAAGTGGATGGAATGTTTTTGGCTTTGTAAGACTTGTCTAGCTTGATCACGTTCTCCACCTTTTGAGCCGCTTGGAATACCTCAATCAAGCTTTCAAATCGGTGCAATTCCATTGGGGAGGAGATCTCCCTATTCAAACCGCCACGAAACTTTGGTATGAGAGACCGGTCATCATCTAGCACATTAGCCCTTATCCTAGTCCTCTCAAATTCATCAAAATACTCCGCCACGCTCTTGGTTCCTTGCCTCAAATTATAGAGCCTTTTGAGGAATTCATCCTCATAGTTTGGAGGTAGAAACCGAGCCTCCATCATGGCTTTCAAAGCCTTCCAACCCCCATTGGCAATGAGCACTTGTGTTTCCCTTTGTCTTCTCTTGAACTCCCACCAAGTAGAAGCATAGCTTTCAAATTGGGAGATAGCATACTTCACCCTTGTAGCATCTTGGACGTTGTTGATTTGAAAGATTCTCTCCATCGAGACCACCCACTCCATATACTTATTCGGATCACTTTCACATAGGAAGGTAGGTAGGTTGACCTTGATAATGTTCAACCCCCTATCTTCATCATGATACCTCCGTTGCCCACCATAACCCCCGTGGTCATAGTAGTCTCCATCACGATCCACTCTCCCTTGGTAACCTCCCCCAAATCGACCACCTCGACCTCTAGCTCCACCAAAAGGAATTCCCCCTCGTTGGGCTTCACCCGGATAACGAAATGGTTCATTATCGTAGTTCTCATCCTCATGAAGACCCTCAACATTAAGTGGCCTTGGAGTATCATTTCTTGGTTGCTCATGCCTTGGGAGATCAAGAGTAGGATCCCTCGCTTGTGGAGTGACATTCGGTGAATAGGTATCTTGGACCACCATTTGAGAGTAGCGGTCATTGGCCCGAGAGATTTGGCTTGGTCCATCACCCTGCGCCCCCACGGTTAGAGGGGTGCCAACCACTTGCTTTCCCTTTTCCCGAAGCTCTTCCTTTATTGTTAGCTCCTTCACCGTCCCATCCAACCCGTCAATCTTATTTTTCAAGGAGCTCATCTTAGCCATCATGGCTTTTATCATGGTTTTATGTTCCATGTTCACTTCGTCCCCCTCTTGAGTCATTGTACCTACAAACAAGTAAACAAACAATGTTAATAGAAAAGAGTCCTCACCGAGTCGCTCCCTAAGTATTTATACTCAAATTGATGTCACTCAATTCACTCGTGTTTGCACTCAACGTTCGGCTTTTACTCACTCTAATGCTCTCTCGTCACTTGCCTTTTTCCACTCTTTGGCTATCGCAAGTTTGTTCTTCGCACACTAAATCCAACTTAAAAATCAAGCTCAACTAATTCAGGATCGGAAGGAATTGTTGTGACAAGACACGGACTATTGAAACTGACGAAAGCACTTTAGGAAAGTTTAAAGAAAGGGAAGAAAGAAAGGCACGAATCGAATTGGCACGAATCGGATTCAGAATTGGATGAAATTTTGTTTGCGATCTAGAAACTCACTGTTCTTGATGCTGAAATTGGGTTCCGATTGATTGGAAACTGTTACGGGGCTGTTGCGAACAATCTGTCTAAGAATCTATTTTTCTGGAAAATTGATGTTCAGCGCGATCGCGAGCTAGGGTCGCGTTCGCGAAGCTTTGCTGGAGATACTTGGCGCGATCGCGTGTGACGGTCATGATCGCGTAGGCCTTTTAATTAGTGGCCTGTGCGATAGCGCTGGAGCTGGCACGATCGCGTAAGCTTCTAGTTTGAAGCAGAACCCGATTTTGAAGCTCACTTTGCAACTTAAATCATCACAAATCACCGTGTTTTTGCTCCAAATTTGAGAGGTATACTCCTTGTTGATCCGTGAACAAATCCCAATAATTGATTCTTCGATTTCAACAACCAAATCCAAAAACCCCAAATTCTTGATGAAGAACCCTCTAACTTTTGATTTCAATTCAGCACCAATATGTTATTGTATGTCTAATTCCTTTTGGAATTAGTTTCTAGGCATCACAATCTTCAAATGGTACCAAAAATTTCACTCAATAGAAACCTATCCTAAGACTCATATTTTTGGTTTTTTTTTACTCTTTTTTTTTTACTACCAAAAATTTCACTCAATAGAAACCTAATCCTAAGACTCATATTTTTGATTTTTTTTACTCTTTTTTTTTTTACTTGATGAACAAGAATTGGTTTAGTGATTGTTAAAACAAACACTAATCCAGCTCTGATACCAAATGATATGAAAATTAAAGACATAAATGGAAAGACAAGAATTAAAAGTAAGACCCAATTGATTTAGAGAAAAATTAAGGAAGTTAATTAGGGAAAGATTAACCTAATTACCCCCTTAATCACCTAAACAAAAGAACCACTACTATTTGATCCTCAATTAGCTAACCTAATTGTAAATCAAGGAAATTAATGAGCTCAAGCAAACAAGCTTAGCATAATCCTCACAATTATCAATATTCATCAAAACTAGGTTTGCTAATGACTTTAGGAGTATTTATACATTGGCAAAATGCCTTAATTAACGCTTAACATTGGGCCTTCAAGTCATTAGCCACTTGTGGGCTTTCTGATCCTCGAGTCAGCACGATCGCGCACTGATGGTTGCTATCGCGCTGAGCTTTAATTCATGTCAACGCGACCGCGGCTATGGTCACGCGATCGCGCAGGCAAGCCTTCAACCCGTCTCTTGCGCGATCGCGTCCGCGCAGCTCTGCATTTTCATTCCCCCGCGATCGCGTCTGACTCTCGCGATCGCGTAATTCTTCTCCTTTGACTTCCGCGATCGCGATGAACATTTTCAGTTCCAGAGGCAGTAAGCATGCAAAACTGCCCTGGAACCTCCAATACTTGCCCAATTAGCTCCAGCTGTGTGAACATTGCCCGTAGCTGTTGCAACTCCCTAGCTTGGCTCCTTGTGAAGGGCTTGGATGAGCGTCGGGTTGCAATCATAAAGGATGCCATAACTGTGTCTTTTGAGGACACGGGCCCCACCAGTGTACCGTACCTCACTAAGCCGGATGTAATGCAGATAATTTGGCCTATAGGTTTCAAATTTTAGGTAACACAACTGACCTGGTGTCTAGACAGGCTGAGAACCCGATGGATAAATCGGACGGAAAATGCGTCGGGGCCATCCAGCAATAGTGTATCCGGCCTAAAACCCCAACACACCCTCATCCTAAATCATGGGCAATTTTAGTAAGAAGTCCCAGATGCCACAATCTGGTAAGTGCATGTGTGCAAGTGTTCCAGAAAACTCAGAGGTGTACGATAGAAGACAATATGTATATACAGTTCAAGAATATCAAAGCGGTAACAATCAAGGCAACATAACAACAAACAATACTCGAAAAGCTGAAAGGCGACAAAATCAAAACCTGAGATTCTAAACCTCCCCAGGGGAGTCGCCAAGCTGTCACGCCCTAAAAATTTTACAAAAAAAAAAGATGTTTTATTTTGAAAGGCTTGTGACTGGTGTTGCAAAAGGTACAAAGTTATGAGATTCGGAGTCGCCACTTGACAAGTTTAAAGGTGTGCCAAATCAGCAAAAGATACCTTTAGAACACCTCTGACTAGTCTAATGGTCTACGTCAGAGAATCCGGGTAAGAATTTTGATTGACTCGCGGAAAGGTATTAGGCAACCTCGAATCCTGTGCTAAGCACAACTGCTTCTATTTATCGCTTTCCGACTTTTAAGAGTTGTTTGTTGTTATCTTGCCTTTTTTTTCTCGCTTTGACTGTTTGAACAAAATATTTTACTAAGTAACCCACGAGATATATTTTAAAACAAATTATCTTTTTATTTAGTTTTCTTCTTTTTTGCGTAATAAGTAGATCACAAATCGTACTTATCATTATGTTGATCGTGTCTTTTCATTCATATTGATTTGCCTAATCGTGTAGTCTCCCTTATTATTAAACAATTATTAGTTCAAGCACGTTCAATTTATTTGCCTCTCCGTGGCTAATACTGTACTTGTATAAGTATTTGAGTAAAACTCATCCTCAATCCCTTTAAAATGGAACATCCTGCTATGACTTGTAATAATTGTATAGTTAACTTTAAAGAACAACTTAAACTTAGATTAAGTTTAAAAATCATTGAATTCCTCAAAATGTTTGCACGACCCAAGTTCCGCTATTTTTAATCCGTTCCAAGTTTAGTTTTAACATTGGAGTTTGCACTAATAACCTTATTTTGGTCACATGCTGCAGATTTGGTCCAGAATTTCTAACAGGTTCTTATTGCATTTTTAATCCTGCTTAGCTTTCCATTTCAGATCTGTCCGTTTTAGCAAGCCTTCAATTTTTTTACACACATCTGCTTTTTCTTGCTGAACGGCATAGCGGGTTTAAATCATTCTTATTTGGACATGAGGTATTCTACATACTATAAAGATAGTGATTGAAGAAATGAGACATACTTCATGCATTCAAGTAAAACTTTAACATTAACAGTTGTAATGTTTCTATTTTCATACAATTTCTCTTGATATAAACACATGAGCAAACATATAAAGGCAAGGAAATAGAAAGAAAAAAAGATAGAGATATACAGATGCTTTAATGGGCCTTACACAAGCTGTTTTTGTAATATTTCCATAGCAAAATATACATAAAAAGTTAGGGAGTAATACCTTGTGGCTGAAAAATTCAAAGTCAGTAGCAACACAGCTAAGACAACAAGTTAAAGACCCCAGGCTAACATCCCAGCAAAAGCAGAACAATCAACCCAAAAATGGCCGACGACCAACCAAGCTAAAGCCCGAAAACAACCAAAAGAAAACAGCTACAGCAAGCAGCAACACAAACAAAACGCAACAATAACAACAACAACTTGAGAACTCCTACCTCACCTTAAAACTCAAGCACTCAAGATTTGTTCTAGCTTTTTATGGTTTACTTTTTCTTTCTATCTTTTCCTCTATTTTTCTTTCTCTTAATCACTCCTTTTCTCAGATTATGAATGCTTTTTCTAACTCTTTTTTTTTTTTTGCTATCAAGAGTGACTTTTTTTTTCCAGATCTTGTTTTTTGGAGTGATAGTTTGTCTTCTTTCAGACCTTGTTGGTATTATTTTCATCAGGTTATTGGTTGTCAAATGAGGAGTGAAATGCTCCTCTTTATAGCCAAAAAGTGATGCCAAAGGGTGGAGTGTGGACTTGTACAAGAGTACAAGCCCCACAACTCTTCTACTTGAGTATACTTGCCTTATTTTCAATATAGTACAACGACTATTAGGAGTACTTTTCAGCCCACTATGTTGTCCCAAAAAAGCTGAAAATACAAGTTGATAGGACGCCCCATGTGTACCCTTTTACACTAAAACTAGAGAATAAAACTAAATTTTAAAAAACAACCAAAAGACTAACTTTTAGACTTAGTAATTGGCCTCTTGGTTCCCAACCAAAGTCCATTAATGCACTAACTAGCCAAAACCCATCCCCTAGTTGAGTCCAAAAGAAAAGGTCACACTAACCCATTTAACTCCTAAATTCTAATTGGACAGCCCCATGATGACTCTTAAAATCTATTCAATAAGTTCAAGAACAAGAGTAAATAAACACACTAAGCTACAGATTACTCACACATATTCAGGAATAGAGCATAATCAATTGAGAACAAACTTTACGCCAAGTATAACCTCATATTTAAGCTAAATGAACCAGCTCAAACCATTTCATGCTTCTCAAATGCTCCCTTCCAGATATGCTAACATACACAATTTTACAAAATATCATGCTGAAACAAACAACTCTTTGTATCTCTCTCAAACTTACACATACTATTTCAAAGTTTAACTGAAATAAACTAACAACTTTTAATTGAACAAGTTTAAGCAGATTCTAGCTTGATACTTAACGTCTCATTATGCCTAAACCACAAACTAGACAGCAAGCCACACTTGAATTAGACACGGCTAAGAACATTTCCATGTATACTTAATCACACCCACACATAGGTGATCTCAATTAATCCCACTTAATCCCAATTAACAGTACAACACACGACATAACGTGACCAACTCTGCAACAACTTACACAAGTACCTCAAATCTGACTCACAATAATTTTAATGCTTAAACATGTGCACAAAACAAGCATCTCAAATAATTTGCACTCTTAAAAGGTCAAAACAGAACAAGTCATACTAAATATCATACTTAAACTAACAACATGTTCATTTAACTTCACATCAAATCGGGTAATGGACATAAGCATGCTAATCATATTTTCTATCATTAATGCCTAAATCTAGGACAATTAAATTGATAAAGTAAAGGAAATGAGTTGTAGTTTTTTCACTCTTCTAACCCGTCGAAACCAGAGCCAAAGCCAACACCAAAACTTACTCGTTGCTGCCTCGCTACAGCTGCTATGCCAACACAGTCAATGCCACCCTCGGATCAGCAGCACCACCGCCACCACTTCACAAAACCAAACAGCGCCACACACCGCCAACCACCATTGTCTGCTAAACCATAGTATCAACCCAACACTGCTTCATCTCCACGGAATCATCACAGTAAACAACCACCAAATCAACAAAAAAACCCCGTCCAATACCACTGCTGCACAAAGATCAGAAACAACACCCCAACGCCACTGCGAAACACCAATAGCCGTGGGAAAATGAAGAATAGGGCAGAATAAAGAAGACATAAACAAAGAGGAATTTTTAGTGTAAAATACATTATGAAACGTGTAGAGGAGAGTGAGAGGAAGCCGAAAAAGTATGGCTTTGCCGGAGAAAAATGGGATTCGCCGGAATTGGGTTTTGACAGCTCTTTCAAAGTTCAATCTACTCTGATCGGTTGGGAATTTGGGGAAAATAATAGTGAAAATTGAAAGAGGGGGTCAAGGCGGTCCCATTGATGTATTTTTTGTATTTCCCGGTGGCGGAGGCCGGCGGTCCATCGGTAGCTGGATGGCGGGGTTGCAGCGGATCAGCGGTGGTGGTTTATTTCCGTCGGCAATGGAAATTTTGGCCAGGGCTTGGCCAGCTCCTAAGAACTAAATTGGTGTGTTTGATCAAATAAGGAGAAATGGGTTTTTAAATGGTGAAAGGGATGGGTTAATATGAGGCATTGGATGAAAACAAATCAAGGGCTAGGATTAAATCTTGGCTTGGGCGGGTAAACTAAATTGGGCTGATCCAGTCAATTGGTAAGTGGGCTGCCCATCTTTTTCTTGGGGCATTTACAAAAATACCCAAGGAACCCTAATTATTTACATCACATTACCCATTACATTTTTGCCCACTACTTATTTACATTGTATGCCCATTCCACTTAAAACACCTTTCTCTCCCCCTGTTACCATCATTTTTGCCTTGTTTCTTTCCCACAACGCTATTCTTTAGCTCTTTCTCCCAATTTCTTTCCCACAACGCTATTCTTTAGCTCTTTCTCCCAATTTCATGTGATTTGTTTATTATTTTTCAATCTAATACTGAAATTGTCAAGAATTCTTCATTATTTCCAAATCACATCATCAATTTTTTTTAAAATTGAAAGTGCTAATTCACTATATCAAATCCTCTTTTTTCAAATTGTAGGTCACATTTGATCTTTGTGTGGTGCTCTGTTTCTGCCTTTTGTAGTGGGGGTGTGTGTGTTTGTATTTATTTCTTGTTTGATGGTGTTATACGTGGATCATTGCCTTTTTTTGTCACAGGTGGTCTGTGTGCGTCTCTCTTTAATATCTACCGGTGGTGCATATATAACAGTGAATTCTGAATTCAAAGTGAGAGCAACGATGGGAGAGGATTAGGGAAAATTTTAGGGTCTACATTAGCTAGGAATGAGTACAGTTGGAATAAAGGTGAATTTTTGTTCTATTTAAGGAATTTTGGCATCCTTTTGTCCTCTGTGAATGATTTGGGAATCTTCAGAAAATGATTCTTTGTTGAAAAATTGTAGAAGCAAATATGCTGTACTTGGAATCTCCAATTGGGGTTGGATTCTCTTATGCAACTAATACTTCATCCTATGAGAAAGTTAATGATGAGATAACAGGTAAATTATCTAATCAAAACTTTAGTTTCATTTGTTTGCATTAAAACATGGATTGCATGTCTGAATTTTCTTTTTCTGGCTTAAAGTGCATCTTCAAAAGCTTGCTTTTTGTTGTTTTCCTATTTATATTGTTTTCTATAATGAGCATGTGATGTCCATCACCATATTTTAAAGACTGATTAGATTAGTAAACTAGCTATTCTTTGTGGTGTAAAGCAGAACCATCTTTTCATTGATGTCGATGAGGTTTCTGAAATCCTACTTTGTTTTTTCTTTGTGAAATTAATTCTTTTCTATACATCCTAAAGCTGCTTCACTTTTTTTTCTTCTTTAATGTTCTTAAGCGAGGGACAATGTCGTGTTCTTGCAACGTTGGTTCAACAAATTCCCCCAGTATAAAAGCAGGAGTTTATTTTTAAGTGGGGAGAGTTATGCAGGTATATCTTTTTCCTGGGCACAGTGATTAACATGTGTTAAAGCATGGCCTAACAATTCTTAGATTTCGTTCTTTTTCTTGGAAAGTTATATTTTAGTATGTTGATTACAGGCCATTACATACCTCAGCTTGCCAAGCTCATGATTGAGCTAAATATGAAAAAGAAGGTGTTCAATCTGAAAGGAATTGCAGTGAGTATGACTTAGTTATTTCATTTACTAATTCGCGTTTGCAAGTTAACAGTATTTCATTTGATCAAATGCATTGTTTGTGTAGTGCAGCAATGAGATCGAAAATTGCTTAATCATATCATCTTTCTGTCTTGTCCTCGGAGCTGGGTAATCCGGTTCTGGAATTCGCTACTGATTTCAATTCAAGGGCTGAATACTTTTGGTCTCATGGACTAATATCAGATTCTACATACAAAATGTTCACTTCTTTTTGCAATTATTCTCGCTATGTGAGCGAGTACTACAGGGACAATTTATCACCAATGTGTTCAAAAGTCATGAGCTTAGTAAGTACAGAGACCAGTAGGTTCGTAGACAAGTATGATGTTACCCTTGATGTCTGTATGTCATCAGTGCTCTCTCAATCAAAAATTTTAAGTCCCCAAGTAAGTCATTGCTTAAACTTTGTTGATGTCCCAATACTTTCTCCCCCTTTTATCTAGTTAGGCTTCTCCAATGTCTTACTGATATTCATTACTAGGAAAATACTGAGAAGATAGATGTCTGCATAGACGATGAAACTGTCAATTACTTAAACCGACAAGATGTGAGAAATGCTCTTCATGCCAGGCTTGTTGGAGTTCGCAAATGGGACGTTTGCAGCAAGTCAGTCTTTCTTGCTTTGCTAATATGGCTAATATCATGATATAATTCTGTCGATCCACAAGATTTATCTTATTAATTAGAAGAGTTTAACTTTATAAACCGACAACTAATTCACTTAAAAATGAAAAGTGGAACTAGTTACTTGGAAAATGAGTTCACTGATAGTGCAAAAGGAATTTTTATACTATGTGTAAAAGTTAAAACTCTAATATGAAAAGTGTGATCAATTTCTAGTCTACAAATCATTTGCCTTAGTTTTTTTATCAACTTTCTAAGTTCTGTAATTGCATTAACATTCCTTCTGCTCCCACAGCATTCTGGATTATCAACATCTTGACATAGAGATACCAACAATCTCTATAGTAGGATTGCTTGTCAAGGAAAGAATTCCAGTCTTAATATACAGGTATGCATACAGAAGAAAGCGATGCCAATGTTAGTAAACAATCTGCCATTTCTTGAAGTCTCTCTTCTGATTCAAAATCGTAGTGTAACGTGTAATCTTGTCAACAGTGGGGATCAAGATTCTGTTGTTCCACTGACTGGAAGCCGCACCGTGGTACATCAACTAGCAAAACAGATGGGGCTGAACACAACTATACCTTATAGAGTTTGGTTTGCAGGGCAGCAGGTAAAAGTTTCAGTTGGTCCAAATTGTTATATACCATAGATCAGTTTTAATACAACTTTCATGAAAAGGATCATCTCCTTATTCTTTCTTTCTCATGTTAGGTTGGTGGATGGACTCAAGTTTATGATAATATCCTCTCATTTGCCACCATTAGAGGTGCAGCTCATGAAGTTCCCTTCTCTCAGCCCGAGAGAGCACTCGTTCTGTTCAAGTCATTTCTTGAAGGCACAGTACATTGTTGATGTTAGTCTTTCAATATTCTGTTAAGTGAGAGCAGCCAAGTCTAGTGGGCCAAATTAAAAGAGTATACTATTGGGGTATACTAGATACTAGAAGGGTATACAATATAAAATTCTTTTCTTTAAATTTTTGATTAAAATTTTCTTCTGTATAGTTCTAGTATACAGTATACCCCAATGGTATACTTATTTAACTTGTACCACTAGGCTTGCATGCTAGAAAGGTATACAAACACTTTGAGTTGTTTCTAAAATTGGTTTCAATTACACATTTCTTGATATTTGAGTAGTGTTGACTAGCTTATTCATTACATTGCTGACATATGTTAGCCTTTCAATATTCTGTTCAGTGTAAGCAACCAAGGCTAGTGGGACAAATTAAAGGAGTATACCATTGGGATATACTGGACATATTTTTTTTATGTATACCTTTCTAGTATACAGTATACCCTAATGGTATACTTATTTAACTTGTGCCACTAGGCTTGCATGCTAGAAAAAGATACAAACACTTTGATTTTTTCTAGAATTGTTTTCAATCACAAATTTCTTAATATTTGAGTAGTGTTGACTTACTTATTCATTACATTGTTGACACTCTGTTAAGTGAGAGCAGCCAAGGCTAGTGGGACAATCTAAAGAAGCATACCATCGGGTATACTAGATACTAGAAAGGTATACAAAATAAAATCTTTCCTTTAAATTTTCGATTTAGATTTTTTTATGTATACCTTTTTAGTATACAGTATACCCCAATGGTATACTTATTTAACTTGTTCTATAAGTTAATGTGTATTGCATCCTTAAAATTCAAACCAAAATTTAATTGTACTATGCATATACAAAGAAAATGATATGACTAACAGAATCAAAAATTGAAATAAAAGTTTTTATTTTGCATACCTTTTAGTATATAGTATACCTCAATGGTATACTTCTTTAATTTATTCTATAACTTAATTAGCATCGGGCTATACTACATAATAGAAAGGTATATAGAAGTAGATAATTGATGTTATCTTATAGGGCAAAAGAAAGTATTACACTATTGGGTATACTGTTCACCAGAATGGTATACTAGAATAAAATAATCTCTGGTAAAGGAGAATACTATTAAGGCATATTGTATAATAGAAAGGTATACAAAAAACAGTGCTCTATGAACATCATAACAATTAAGGCGGCTGGAGGATGATGAGTGAAGTGCAGATCTTTGAAACTAATCCAAGCAAGTTATCTGTAACATTTGTGTGCAAAGACAAAAAGTGTAGCAAGTAATCCTACAGTTTCACCTTGAGAAGGCAAAAGAAACTGATTGCACCTCAGCGGTGATAGTTATGTTTGCAAGGGAAATTTCATTCTACCAGACTACAGGCATAATAGCTAGCCAAACAATGTTGGAAAAAAATGGTATGCTCATGGGTGACATACAAAAGGTGCAGTAGGAAAGGAAGACAAAATGTTGGACTTAACAACATTTGTCATCATTAACGACATCATCAAACCAAAAATATTTGAAGAGATATTACTCTATACTCTTTTTTTTCTTTTCTCCAAAAAGGCATACTTTGTTCAGAAACACAAAAACTGAAATATTTTATTTCCTTGATAGTATCTCACACTTTTATGCAAACATAACAAGGTATACCGAAAGAGTATACAGTATACCAAAAAGGTATATTCTGTTCAAAATAACAATAATTTCAATACTCATTTGCTCAATAGCATCACACATTTTGATCCAAACACAAAAGGGTATACCAAAAGAGAATACAATATACCAAAAAGGTATACTTCTTTAAAAATAAGAAAAATTAAAATACATATGTCTTTTGAAACATTTTGCACTTTGATTCGAACACAAAAGAGTATACCATAAGACTATATAATATACCAAAAGAGTATACTTTGTTCAAAACAACAAAAGCTGAAATATTTATTCGCTCGGTAGCATCGCATACTTGGATCCAAACACAAAAGGGTATACCAGAAGAGTATACAGTATACCAAAAGGGTATACTTTGTTCAAAAAAATAAAAGCTGAAATATTTATCCGCTCGGTAATATTGCGCACTTGGATCCAAACACAAAAGGGTATACCAGAAGAGTATACAATACACCAAAAGGGTATACTTTATTCAAAACAACAAAAACTTAAATATTTATTCGCACGATAGCATCGCACACTTGGATCCAAACACAAAAAGGTATACCAGAAGAGTATACAGTATACCAAAAGGGTATACTTTGTTCAAAATAATAAAAAAATGAAATATTTCTTTAAATTTTTGATTCAAATTTTCTTCTGCATACCTTTCTAGTATACAATATACCCCAATGGTATATTTATTTAACTTGTTCTATAATTAAAAATATGTGTTGCATCCTTAGAATTCCAACCAAAACTCAATTGTACTATACATATGCAAAGGAAATGAAATGACTAGTAGAATCAAAAATTGAGAAAAAAAATCTTTTGTATACCTTTGTAGTATAGAGTATACCCTAATGGTATACTTCTTTAATTTTTTCTATAACTTAATTAGCAATGGGATGGTATACTTCTTTAATTTTTTCTATAACTTAATTAGCAATGGGTATACTAGAAAGGTATACAATATAAACGCAGCGCCTGCCAAAGAAAATAAACGCATCGCCACCAGAGTAAACAGTATACTACAAAGGTATACAATATAAAATTTTACTTGTGAAGATATCAATAATATATACTTATAGATTATATTATATAATTTTGTTATACCATTGATGATACTCATATCGAACAAAAATATTAATGCAAAATAACATACATTAATCTTAGTTAATTGCTGAATATTGTTTTAGTATACATGTATTTGAATTGAGCTTTAACACAACAATATATAATTAAAGTATATTGTATACTATAAAAGTATAACATACTCATTTTGAACAAAAATATGAATGCAAAATAACATACTTTAATCTGAGTTAATTGCTGAATATTGTTTTAGTATACATGTATTTGAATTGAGCTTTAACACAACAATATACAATTAAAGTATATTGTATACTATAAAAGTATACATAAAAAAATATGCTCTTAGCAGCTTCAAAAGTCTACTTTAGTGTAGGAACTTCTTGTAAAAGTATGTCACCATAGGAATCGTCGTGCCACACATCTATCCGGCCTCCTGACTTCAAAACCTGCAAGAAAATTCAGCATAGTGAAAATAATTAGTATGCAATATTTGTGTGCTTGTTGCATAGGATTTACACATACATAAAGGCAAATGTCTGTATTGCATACATAATAACGCATAGGCCATTGGTATTTGGCAAGCAGTATTCAGACCAAGAACACAAACATATTGTAAATAGTTCAAGAATATTATTACTCTCAAAAAATAGAATTACCAAGTGATTCTGAGATTAACTTCATGAAAGTAAATAAACAAGCATAAAGATGATGCTCTCATCCTTTAAAGACATGAAGTGTCATCACAAGGTAAATGGTTGAAAGATTCTGAGTAAAATGTTGCCCTTGAACTATGCATTACACATAAGGGGCGTCCTTTTCCTATGAAATTATATTTGTCTATTCAAGTTTCTTTTGGGCGACGTTATTGAAAAAGGTCTCTGTAACAGTTTTCACAAGGGACATCCATGGCCTGCACAACACTTGTTGCTTCATCACTTGATGTTGTTCCAAAGAGAATTCCAATGTTGTTCACTTGATTTGAGTTGACTGATCAATTTCCTTACAAAGAGAAAAGTTTTAAAGACTCACTGAAAAAAAAAATTTACCTTGCAGACGCCACAATCCGATATATATAGTACCTAGTTGTAACCTACAAATGCAAGAAAAATTAATCAATGATCAACACATATAAAACTCAAATAACTGTGTGAAAGGTTACTGAAACAAAACAATCTTAATCAGTCTATCTATGAAAATAATTTAATGGGACCAAAAATTTGCAAAGACAAATATATAGAAATAACAAAAGGGTAAGATATTGAAATGAATAAAGCTTCAAGGACACACAAGATGTAAGATGACATACATTTGCAACTAAAGCTGAAAACTGAAAATAGAATCAAAATCTCGTAGAGTTCTTCAAGTATCCATTTATTTGGGGATTAAGTTTCACTATAAAAAAAAGAGTATACTTTGTTCAAAACAATAAAAATTAAAATATTTATTCGCTCGGTAGCATCGTACACTTTGATCCAAACACAAAAGGGTATACTGGAAGAGTATACAGTATACCAAAAGGGTATGGGGTATACCAAAAAGGTATAGTTTGTTTATAATAACAAAAATAAAAACTTTCATTTGTTCGATTGCATCTCACTTTTCGATCCAAACACAAAAAAGGTATTTCTAAATAATATATAGTACACAAAAAAGGTATACTTCGTTTAAAACAACAAAAATTACAACGTCCATTTATTCGATATATCGCATACTTTGAGTCAAACACAAAAACCGTATATCAAAAGAGTATATGGTAACAAAAAACGTATACCAAAAGAGTATACGGTATAACAAAGAGGTATACTTTGTATATAACAATAAAAATTGAAACATTCATTCATTCGATATCACACACTTTGATCCAAAAACAAAAAGGGTATACCGAAAAATATACAGTATACCAAAAAGGTATACTTTGTTTAAACCATTAAAAACTAATACAAGTCCGAATATATGAATAGGACTAATTAGTATTTCTGCCTTGGCAATGTGGAATTCATAGGCCTATCCAAGTCAAAGAATGAACCCTCTTCCTCACAAGAATACCCCCAGGTCACCTTCCTCTAAAATCTTACCCTCTTCATTTTGCAGACCCGGACATCCTATAACTAAACAGACCAGATTAACAAGCCCGATGATTTCTATTACAATCCCCTCTCCAGAGCTCATTAAACCAATCCTTTTTTTCCTATTTAAATCAGGTTTCACCAATCAAACTCAACACCACCATCGAACCACAAAGCAGTTGATTCAGGTTAATTCTTATTCAACTTTGAACATATTGTCCTGTCCCTTTCATTTTACGAGCAAAATCATCTATACATCAAACTCATTTAAAAGCTTCTTGGAAAATACAAGCTGCTATATTCATGTTCTATGAAGAAGTAAAATACACAGCCTCACCACGTATTTGGATGCACCCTCTGCAGTCCCTTTGAGTGTTTCAGGAGTAGTAAAGCTGACAGCTTCCAAGAGTCCATCAGCATTAGCTTTTGCTCACAGATTTTTCCTAGAAACAAATACAAGTGATCAACTGGTGTGAAATGCCAGTTCCTTAATCAATATAGCATGGAAGTAATTTACAGATCTCCAGCTCTTTGCGTTTCCTGATCTCCTCTCCTGTGGGAGCAACAAATACAACCTCATTCTTCTTTATTTTACCCCCTTTCTTTGGCATCAGCTGCAAAGCAACACAGAAAGAAACACTGTAAGAAAAAGAGAATCTAACAAAAATCATAAGACAATAATTTAAAATATTAGTGTTTACCATTGTAGGAAAAGAAGCAAATATCCCAGAAAGAACTTCCAGCATCATTAGTTGAAAGAATTCCAATACCACCAACACAAAACTGTAATAGGAAAATTGTGAATTCCTCTACAAAAATTGGGGATGTGTGAATATCCAGCAAAAGAGCTTGGATGATAGACCAAGAATATATGTAGAGTTACTGCTTCCATCACCTCGCCCCCACCCCTCGTATAGTTATTTTTTGGTAAAAAACATTGCCTCGGCATTTTCAAGGACTCAAATCTATAGTTAAATAAATGAGAAACCAAAGCTAAGTGCATTATATCAACTTAGAATTAATTAACAAGGGGAAAGAGAGCAAAAAGCACAATACCAATTTTAGCACTATATTACCTCTTTTACTGACTTCCCAGTAATTTCTGAAGGTAATTTTGGTGTGGAAGTGGCAGCTACAGTAGAAGTTGTAGTCAATGCATCACCACCATAGCTGCTACTCCATGCCAACACCAAGAGCCACCAAGGCCGCTTCACCTCGCTGCCACCACATGTCGATCCATCTCCACCACTGCACGAGCAGATTCAAAACGAGGGGAAGCTTTTGGGGGTAATTGGAGTTTGTGACGAGCTAAAGGAGACCGAGATGGGCTCGATAAAGTAAGTATAAGCCGGAAAAATAGGTATCGCCAGAGTTAGGATTCCACCCAATCTTCAAACCCCGATCTACGATGATTGGCAAAGAATTTGGTGAAACCAAGTTTATATATGGAGAGAGGAGATGGACACGAATCGGGATGTGTATTGTTTTGTCGGAGAGAGGGTGGTCCACCGTCGACGGCGGTGGAGCTCCAGCGATGGTGTAAATGTCTGCAGTATCTCTCCAGGTTGGAGTGAAGATTGGGCATGGAGTGAAATAAAAGATTAAAGAGTGGGTAGATGGGTAAATATTTATATCAAAATGGGCATGGAATGAGATGAAGTTTTAAATGGGCATAAATATGTAATATTTTATAAAACATGGGCATGTGGTGTAAAAAGCCCCTTTTTCTTTTTATTCTGAATTTTGGTGGCACAAACTAGCCCTTTTTAACTGAACTAAAACCATCTATCTAAAAACAATACACAATTATGTAGAATTACAATCATACAAATTGTAATATTATCATAATCTAAACATAAAATCACAACTAAACACACAACATGTAATTTTTGGTAATTTCATATTGTTTCTTCCCGATTAATGACACATTTTAACTTAATAAAAGATTAAAATTCTAGAAATAATAATAAAAGATAACAAGAAACTTAGCACAATAATTTGAGAAATTTTTGAATTTTCATGCCAAAATTAGGTGATTACACCCATCGATTCTAATTTCTTATTAACTTTCATTCTTGACCATCTCTTCTTCCCAATCATGACAACTCATTAGCCTAAAAGAAACTGTACAAACAAACCAAGAAGCATCATATGGAAAATAACCATGAACGCTTCCCTAGCCCATTCTCGGATCTGCTACCACCCATCACCACCTTGATAGTGTTGGTTTCTTGTTGAGTTTCTTGATTTTATTCTTTAAAATTTGAGATTTGGAAGTTAAGCAAGAATTTAATAGAAATCTAGAAGTTTGATGTCAGTGGATGTACAAAGGTATATGGAATTAGAGAAATTTTTACATCACCAATGTCAAAGTAAATTTTTTTGATTGTATTCCTTTTTTGGTTTATATATTCGTTAATTTTAAAATAAAATAAAATTATATTTGTTCAATTTTAGATATTGAAAAAATAAACCGTCTTAATTATTCATTATTCAGGCCTAGTGATAACATCTTAATAATCAGATGTGTATTCAGGTTCAAATGTATTAATCCTAATAAAAATAAATGACTCCTTAGTCAGCTCTCCGTTTTTCGCAATTCAGATAGATTGGTCAAACCTCATTAATCAATATGCGTTGCTTTGAAAATAAGTACATAATCTGTTTAAAAGAAGAATGACACAATTTCCTATTAGGTCGCGTTTAGTCATAGAATTTTTTCATTTTTTCCCGAAATAGATTTTGAAAATATTGTTTGTTTATTAACCACGACAATTTCTGAATAGATTTTTTTAAAGATGAATTTTTCATAATCTAAAAACTGATTCGTATTTGTTTTTGGGATAAAAATTTCTTCACACTCATAAAATTTCATTTATTTTTAATAAAATACATATCCAAATACAACTTTAAATTTAAAAAATTCTTTTTTTCAAATTTCAACCGAATCTATGTACACGCTAGCTTAGTGTATTCCAAAGAATGTCACATATTTGAATTTAAAACTAATTTAATATTAAACTTTTAATTTTACCTTAATACTTAACTCTTTTTCGACCTAAAATTTTAATGTCATTAGTATTTCTATTTAAATAAATTTGTTATAAATTATACTAATTAAGATGGAGGGAGTAGTATTAGAGCCGGTTTGAGTAAGCTTAAAAGTGGCTTAAAAATATATATGTACCTTTATATGTTCATTAATAAGTGTTTGGTAACAAAAAAAAAAAAAAAAAAAAGCAGACCTATTATAGTACACACTTGAGAAAATGGCACAAAAGGGTCCCCTCAAGTGTCCAATTGAGAAAAGGGCCCTCTCATTTTTACTCTTTTATTTTTCACTTTCTTCTATTTTCTAAGTGTAATTAAGGTTTAAGTGGGGGGCAGATTAATATTTTAAAAACTTGTGGGGGGGAATTTCAACCTAAAACTTAACAACTACCCACTACCCCCACTACCTCCCCTTTCATATTTCAAACATCTCCCAACTCCCCACACTAATCCCAAAAACATTTCCCCTTCCCCCAAAATCCCCCTCCGTCAGCCACCCCCATTTTCACGCAACCCGGCGATTTCAATTTTCCGGCCGTCATATTTCTCCGATACCCATTGTAAGTATATTCCGACACCTACATTGCATGATACTCCATAAAATCATCACTTTTTCTTGTTTTTTCTCTTTGTATTTGAATGAAAACCCTAAAATGTAAATCGTAAAATCGTGGTTGTTTCTGGTGGTTTCCTTTTGAATTTTGCTTGTGTCTGAGTTGTTTTTAGTGTAGGAAGTGTTGATTTTGAGCGGGAATGACTGATTTTGGAGATGATATGTTTAAAACGGCGACTGTTTTTTCAAACATTTTGGCGTATTATTTGTGGTGTTTAAACATCATATGAGGTGTTTGTTCATGTCACCGGTTGTTTAACCGGAGAAGACGTTATCATTTGAGTTTTGAATTTTTAAACATAAAATTAAATGTTTAAACATATTCGTAAATGTTTATAATTTGGAACATAAATATTATTGTAGATGTTTGCAACATCACTGCATATGTTGTTAAACACTAACATGAATGTTTAAACATCACTTCAGATGTTTCAATTTCACGGTTGAACATTCAACAGTGATATTTAAACATTTTTTATGATGTTTAAACATAACTTATGATGTTTTAAACACCACGTTGGATGTTTAAACATTCATTATAATTTTAAAATGGTGAATTTATGCGTAATGATTTGGCTTGTACTTTTTTTTTTAAAATAGTTGTGTGTTTGTTGAACTAGTTTAATTGTTCGCTGTTTGCAGGTATTAAATTATGGGACCAAAAAGAAGGAGGTTGGTAAAGGCAGCGGCTAAGAAACAGCCGGCTGACACGCAAAGAAGACTTGACATGGATGAACATGAAGAATCTCCTCGCAGCAAAAGACTGAAAGGCAGGGCTGGAGATGCACCCTCGCTTGTACAGGTTCCTTTTCTGAGCCCAAGCAATAGTCGTGATCTAAGTAGGGACCAATCTGAATATGAAGAGGGAAACAGAAGTGGAGGTGATGATCAAAGAGGGTCGGGGTCGGGGTCTGCTGAAGAAGTTGAAACATCTACTCCTACTCAGAATGAAGGGGACGAAGAAGAAGAAGAACTTGTTCCTACTCTACAGAGGTGTACGATGAAATCCAGAGAACAAAGAGGCTCTGCCGAAGGAGGAGAAGCATCTACTCCTACTCAGAGTCGAGAGAACGAAGAACAGGAAGAAGTTCCTACACTACAGAGGAGGACGAGGAAATCCACAGCTGGTTTGTCACCAGTGGAGCAGAGGCCTAGTTCAGTATGTGCAGTTCAGGATGGTGAAGGGGAACATGCAATGGAGGTAAGAATAGTGTTGAAAACATCTTCTTAGATGGTGGCACATCGTTATTTTTTTTAAACATCACTATTGATGTTTAAACATATGTATGAAATGTTTCACACATACACCTTAATGGTTTAAACATAAGTACGAAATGTGTAAACATACACCCCGATGTTCTAAGCATAAGTACGAAATGTTTAAACATACACACAGATGTTGTAAACATAAGTACGAAATGTTTAAACATACACCCTGATGTTATAATCATGACTGAGAAATGTTTAAACATAGCAGTGATGTTCGAAACAAGTATTTGCTATTCCTCGTTACTCTTGTCAATCTGCCTAACTTATAAAATATTAGATGCAGGTGGTTTTATCTGATGAGGTTGCCCCAATTATAAAAACTGACATGCCTGATATGGTATTGCCTACTTGGTTGGACACGCATGCGGCTTTCACGACGAAGAAAATTACTATAAGGTCATCAATTTCAGGAAAGATGGCTGAATTCCGTAAATGTTTAAAGGATTTGAAACTTGAGGACAGATTTAGGAAAAGCTGTTTTGGTCACTTTCTCAAAATGCCGAAGGGACTGTTTGCTCCGAAGCTCGTTCACAACATCCTACTCCGTAGGGTTATTTGTGAGAAGAAGCACGAGTTATGGTTCAATTTTCATGGGTTGCCCTTACGCTTTAGTCTTCTTGAATTTGCACTTATGACTAAGCTGAGGTGTTCAGAGTTTCCATCAACAGAATACTTAGAGGATGTCCGTGAGAAGGGTAAAGAGTTGTGGGATTTGGTGACAGGGAAAGACAAAAAGAAGGCTGCCTCAAGTGACCATATCATGACATTGATAAAGTCTGATAAAATTAAAAACAAAAATGTGAAGTTCAGTTTGTGTTTGGCTTGGTTTGTGCATGGTGTTTTATGTGCAAAGGATACCCGTTGTGGTGTTGAGGAAGATGTTGTTTGCTTGGCAAGCAGACCTGAGGAATTTAACAAGTTCCCATGGGGTAGAAAAAGCTTTGAACTGACGATGGCATATCTTGGTAAGGATTTTGCAACACTTGGAAATCCAGAAAATAGCTATAACCTTTATGGATTTCCCTGGGCCTTCATGGCCTGGGTGTTAGAGGCTATCCCTGCGGCTAGGTTAAGGCAATATCCAGAACAGAAGACTATACCAAGGATGCATCGTTGGTTATCTGACAAAGTTGAAAGAGACCCTGAACAAGTGTTTCAGCGTGTGGAGACCCCAGTAAGGCACCTTTTACATTTTGACTTTTATGAGTTACACATTTAATATTATGTTGAAACATTTCTGAGATGTTCATCACATCATAATGAATGTTGAAACATTTGCATGAATGTTTCAATATTATATTATGTGTTTAACACATTCGAAACATAGTTCAGATGTGTAAACATTTCGTTATGTGTTTGCACAAAATACATATGTTGCAAACATTTGAAGTGATGCTGAAATTTACTTTATATTAACTTATGTTCTTTGTAGGAGGTGCACCCTTACCTTGTTCCTACACCTGTGGAGTTGAGGGATGTTCTTGATGGCTTTGTGCCATACCAGGATGTAGAGGACGCATTGGTTGATGGGTTGATGCAACAAATGAAGGGGGTTACAATGCTTAGGAAAGAAAATGCTGAACCTAATACCCCTATGGAACATGTTGTTCTTAGCCGTGGGTCGATGTTAAATGCATACAGTGGTGGAGGTGCAGTTGATCTGTTAGGAGATGTTGGAAGAGAATATAGTGGCAGTGCAGGTGATTTGTTTGGATATGCCAAGAGAAGGGAAGATACTAGGGCTGCAGTTGTTAGAAGGGAAGTTGGTAGGATTGAAGGAGTAAGAAGAGAAGAAGGTGGCAGGGGAGGGACAGTAAGGAGAGGTGAAGGTGGCAGGGAAGTAGTGGGTAATGCTACAGGAGAGTGTAGCTGCAAATGCTCCCAATGTAAAAAAGAGAAGAAGTTGTTAATGGACAAAGTGGATGCAATTGAGAAGGTTCTTGTGGAGGTGAGGGACTGGACAAAGAACCAAGTGCCTGCCAAGAGAGTTGTGTTCCCTGGGAGAGCTCTGAAATCTCCATTTACTAGTGGAAGAAAGAGGGGAAAAAATGTGATGAAAAAAGTTGATATGTACAAAGTTGTAGGGAAGAAGAGAAGAGAGGCGCTGGATGCCTTTTTGGAAGAAAAGAAAGAGGAAAAGACACCTCTCTGTCTTGGTCATGAATACAACTACAAAGACCTAGAAGGGGTGATGAGTATGCAAACCAAGTTGGAGGACCAGGTATATGAATCTACTTCAATATTTTTTCCTATAAACCAACATTTATGGATATGTTTAAACATTTATTTTTATGTGTACGCATATTGGTGGATGTGTAAACATCTCATTACAATGTTAAAATTTGTACCTGATATGTGAACATAAAAATAATATGTTGCAACATTGACTTCATATGTTTTAATTTTTATAAACATCTCACCTAGTGTTTAAACATCTGAAGTCATGTTTTGTTTACTCTGCCTTGAATCATTTTTAAACAGTATGTAAACATACAGTAATATGTTTCAACATTGACTTCACATGTTTTAATTTTTATAAACATCTCATGTAGTGTTTAAACATCTGAAGTCATGTTTTGTTTACTCTGCCTTGAATCATTTTTAAACAGTATGTAAACATACAGTACTATGTTTCAACATTGACTTCACATGTTTGTAATTTTTATAAACATCAATACAGATGTTTAAACATATGTTGGTGTTTAAACATCTCATGTAGTGTTTAAACATCTGAAGCCATGTTTTGTTTACTCTGCCTTGAATCATTTTTAAACAGTATGTAAACATACAGTACTATGTTTCAACATTGACTTCACATGTTTTAATTTTTGTAAACATCAATACAGATGTTTAAACATATGTTGGTGTTTAAACATCTCATGTAGTGTTTAAACATCTGAAGTCATGTTTTGTTTACTCTGCCTTGAATATAATATAACCGTATGTAAACATACAGTAATATGTTTCAACATTGACTTCACATGTTTTAATTTTTATAAACATCAATACGGATGTTTAAACATAACTTACGCTGTTTAAACATCCTACGTAGTGTTTAAACATCTCAGGTGATGATTCAGTATTCTGCCTTGATTTTTATTTTTATTTTTTGTTTCAATCCAGCATGTTGATGACATCTTGAGTATGATGAGGGTGAGAATAAAAACATATTCCCAGCACTATGTCAAAAGTGATGTGCTTCTTGATTTGGAGTTTTTAAGGAAGATGTGTGAGATGTACATGGTCGAAAAAGCAACAGCGGTTGCCTTGGCTGCACCAATGGATATACAGTTGACGACTGTCCATTTTAAGGAGGAGTTGATGGAGTATGCAGAAGGTAAGAGGCCAAACCCAGGGGCTAGAAAGTGGGCTGGATCCAAGAGGATCATGAGTGTGTATAAGTTGGAAGAAGATCATTATGTTACCTTGGAGTTACAAGTGGAGGAAGCAAAAATTTTAGTGTACGACTCTAACTATGGTGACAACAGTGATGATGCCTTTGCCGCACTCATTCAGCCAATCACTTGCATGGTCCCCATTTACATCAAACAGTGTGGGATGTTCCAAAACTTGCCGGAAGAGATCCTGAACAAGAACCCATGGTCATACGAGCGTGTGACAGATCTTCCGGCAGCCCAGACTCGCACTGCATCTGCTGGGTATGCCTTAGCTTTCATCGAGCACCTTCTGACAAAGACTCCTTGGGACAGTCTTAATGAAGATAACATGGTGAGTCTCAGGTTGAAGTGGGCTGTTGACATGTTTCATGGCAAGATGGTACCATGATTGTTTGTGGCTGTTGAACAATTTAAATTTTTTTTTGGGTTGTAATTAAGGATAATTTAACCTTTATTTAGTACTTATTACTTTTGTGTTATGTAAGGACAATCTAGATCTATGTTTTTGTTAATTTTATTAATGGTAATGTTTATGTTTCACTGTTAGGAAGATTTGTATTATGTTCAAACATAAAACTGATGGTGGAACATCTGTATTATGTTTTAACTGAATAGACACTCGTGAAGCAAACAATAACATCGTATAATAACTTCATCCAGATCATATAACAAAAATTTCATACAACTTCATAAATATTCAAAACATGCATAAATTGAACCCAACATAATAGTTTAGGCAGCAATGCAGTTTTTAAAAAAACATCATCAAACATGTTTAAACATCTCAGAGAATGTTCAGACAACTCGGAAGAATGTTGAACATCGTTTGAGTATGTTTACAACATCGAAATCGATGCGCAAACATCACTATTAATGTTTAAACATATAATGTACATGTTGCAACATACCAATCGATGTTTTAAACAATCGGACGACTGTGTAAACATATATACTAATGTTTCAACATTACAATCAAATGCTTAAACATCTTCTTAGATGTTTATAATTAAGTTTGAGTTTTCAATAAGAATGAGTTCAATTATCAATGATTACTTACTTTGAAGGTTTTTTTTTACCGTTTTAACTCCTAAAACCTTCAAATTTCGATTAAAACATAGGTTAACTCTGCTCATTTGATAGATCACTGCAAACTCCTTTATTGATGTTCATATAGATGAGTGAATAAGTTAAATTAGAGTTCTCACTCCAATTTTGTTCAAAATCACTCACAAACACATATGAATGACTTCTTATTGATAGTTATAACTATCAATATGTTCGCCTATCAATCAAAATACACGTAACCACATAGATGTTTGTGTTATCTCACCTAACACTATCACCTTTCACTCAAACACCTCAACCCTAAATGATAAAAACATCAATCATCAGTGTTATCATTTCAAACACCTTAAATATCGATGGAGTAATACTTTATAGACATAATTGTTAAGTTTTTCATTTAAAATGTGTAGATATTCATCTTGTCACTGAGAATATGGTCGAACACTTGCAAAAATAGATTGCTACGTCAAAACATATCAACAAATGTTTAAACATTTAAGTGTATGTTTTGAACATATAATGATATGTTGCGGACATATCTCGCGATGTGTAAACATAATTGACTATGTGGCGTCATCTTCTTTGATGTTTAAACACCTTTCAGGATGTTGAAACATCGAATACGATGTGTCAATATTTTGCCGTGGTGATAAACATTTGATGGTATGTTGAAACATCAAACATGTTGTTGTAACATATTACAGTATGTTGGAACATCATCTGTAATGTTTTAACATAGCTTATTATGTGGCACATCTGTTTTTTTGTTGCAACATTTAACTTGATGTTAGCACAGCCAACTTTATGTTTAAATTTATACGCAGGATAATGTTTAAGATCCCGCCTTCTTGTAACATATTGTAATTATTATACTAAAATGACACATCTTACACATTATAAGAAGACACAAATCGACTAGTTAATTATAAAAACTTAATGCAATACATTATACGTTCGATAACCAAGATTACATGGTATATAAAACTTAGAATAATAAAACGTTAAATAAGGAAATTAGATTATACATAACAACTTAAAATATATCATAAACTTCATCCGCCCTCAATCTCCAGGTCCAGTTCATCCAAAATTTGTGTAATTATTTGCATGACCCTTCTGTGATCCCTCGCGTGCCTGTACCTTAAACTCCATAAATCTGCTCGTACTGTTTCCATGGCTCGATTCATCTCTGCCATGTCGTCCTTTAGAATTGCAACTTCCCAATTTATATCGCCTCGTCGTTCTCTTTGTGGCGCATTCTGTATTGGTGCTGCCTGATCACTATTGGCAACCTGCAAGGGGTCGTTTGATCCTGCTTCAGACATTTTTATGCTATTGAAGTTGTTGGTGATGGAAAATTTGCATATAGTGTTGGGTATTTATAGGCTGTCATTTTGGTTTTTAAAAGTCACCATTTTTACTTGAAGAGGCACCTTATGATAAATTGCCAGACATGAAAGGGTGTCATGTGGCAGTTACGAGAGAACACCTTTCAATACACAGTTATGTTGAAACATCATCGTGATGTGTAAACATCGGCTACGATGTTTAATATATTAAGTGGAATCTGAAGCATTTTATAATATGTTTACATATTTACTTATGTTTGAAACATTTGAACAACTGTTCACATAATTGATATATGTTTGAGAATAGGGAGTGATGTTCTGCGCATAATATCAAATGTTTCACATTATTTGGATATTGCGCACATAAAATTGAAATGTTTGCACATACTAACGGTGTTTATACAGATACGGTCGTGTTTTTACTTTTGAGAAAAATAGAGACAATGTAATTCTACATACGACGGTCATCATAGATAAAATGAATATCTTTAACAAATATTACAAATTAAAACACGGGCCACATAGACCATTGTCTTAAACAAACATTACAAACAAAAAAGATTGTCTCAAAGCATGCCACCAAATAAAGCATTGTCTTAAACTGAAAAAACATCACTTGTTCCTTCTTCATTCACAACTGGAGGTCTTGTAACAGTTGGGCAGGTTGTTTTTTTATGGCCAAGCCTTTTGCAAATGGAGCAACGATTCTTCCTCGAGGCAAATCGTTCCCCAATTGATGGAATCCTTTTTATCCTCCTTCGTCCACGCTTGGGCTTCACGTAAGGGATGGAAGGTCTACTCTCAACTAGCTCAGTAGGACAATCCTCCCAAAATTCTTCATCTGGGACTGCATGGACAGTTTCTGCATAGGCAAGCAAGTAAGAATCAACAGAATAATACGGAGAAGTGTAATCATAGATTCTTCTCCCATAATCTGCACCAAACTTCATCCGGATTGCTGCCATAGCATGTCGACAAGGTATCTTGTCGTAATCAAACTCCCTGCAGGTACATGATTTGTTATGTAGATCCACAGTAGCATCTTTATCAGTTGTTCCACCCCCAGAAACATCAAATTCAACGTTATTCTTTTGGTGGACCACAAGCTTGCTGCCGAGTGAATTATTGAGTGATATTTTAGCTTCAATCATTTTGACACATGTGTTGGAACTCTCTAAAAATTCCATGCGCCTATGATGAAACTTTTCAGCATAGTTTTTAGTGATAGCAGTGAATAAGGCATCAATTGGGAAGCCCTTCACATCTCTAAACATAGCATTAACGGACTCCGCAATATTTGTAGTTGTCACCGCATACCTACAATATTTGTAAAGAAAGAAACTCTTAAAAAACATATACAAAAATTTATGAAACATCAAATGTTGCAGTCATCAAAATTTTAAAAATCGTAATCTAATAGAATGTTTCAAACATCACCATAAAATGTTTTAAACCCTAAACAAAATGGTTAAACATTACTTCAGATGTTTAAAAAATATAAGCCTACACATTTAAACATCAATCAGAATGTTTCAAACATCTATTTTAAGTGTCAGACATCAAAGATAATGTTTACACATGTTAACAGATGTTGAAATCGAGAAGCCAAAACAAATCAGCATTATTAAGAATGTACCAAACATCAATCAGCTGTCACAAACATAAGCTAAAATGTTTCAAACATCACTCTGGTGTTTCACACATATGGAACAAAGATTAAACATCTTCCATGTGTTTAGCAGTTCAGCTAAGTCTTCAAAAAACAGAACATGTTTAAGCAGTATTTTCTCTACTGACCTGTTTCCAGTAAAGTGGCATCTGCTCCACTTATGAAGCCCAACTTTCTCCACTAGATATTTGGCAACCCTTGGATCCAAAGTTTCAATTTCTTTAAAATGAGTGTTAAACTCACTTAAACGATATGCCTCTGCAGCCAAATAGTATTTGGAAAGGAGATCTCCACAATGAAACGTCGAGCGGAGGTTCTCGCCAAGGTGCCTAATGCAATAACCATAATGAGCTGAAGGGAAAAACTTGGAAACAGCCTTTTCTATGCTTTTGTGCCTATCAGAAACAATGCACAACTCATCACTATCGGGGATCACACCGAGCAACTGTTCAAAGAAGTATTCATATGCGGCATCACACTCTTTGTCAACTACACAAAATGCAACAGGATAAATGTGATTCTCAGCATCCTGTCCCACAGCAGACAACAAAACTCCCCCATATGGGCCAGTCAAAAAAGTCCCATCAACTGCAAGGACTTCTCTAATAGTAGCAAACCCCCTAATCCAGGCACCATAAGACACAAACATATACAGAAACCTCCCTCGCTCATCAGTTACCAGTCCAGTCTTGCTTCCGTCATTTAATTTCCTAATCATGAAACAATATGCATCAAGACAAGCATAACCGTGTTCGTATGTCCCCCTTGCCAAGCTCTTTGCAACACTACCTCCATTTAGACATTTCCAATAGCTTATATTACAACCCAAATCTGCCAGAATTGTTCTCTTAATATCTCTTGTGCTCGGTGCTTTGCCATCAATAAATCTACTTTTCATGTACTCCCTAATGACGTCGCATGTGGGTGCGGATGGTGGCTTTTAGCATGCTCGGAGCCACAGGTGTGCTCACCATTGTAAACGGTGATATAAAAAACATCTCCACTTTTATACTTAATGGCTCGCAACCACCAACGGCAATTCCTGTCTATGCATCGAGCACAAAATACTTTTTTCTTGTTCTTCACTGTCTCGAAATAAAAAGGCTTCTTAACTGCCGCCAACTTCAACAACACAACCAACTCACGCTTGTTCGCAAATGTTTGGCCCTTGTAAAAACCAGTGCCGTCTTGGCGATCATTGCTCAGTTGTGATGGCAGTGAACTCATGGCAGGTCCAGAATTACCTACCCCACTTTCACCTTGTTCTGCTTCTCCTACTTCCTCCTTTTCAGCCACATCCATGTTCAATGGAGCATCCCCAACGTCTTCCACCCCCTGATTTTCCATTGGTTTTGAATTTGATAATTCTTCCGACCTAGGAACCACATTTACTCTAAGAGTTGGCCTAGCACCAGTGGCATCAACGTCGGCCATAAATAGAGAGACATCATTATCATTCCTTATTCTAGAAGGGGCAGTCTTTTGCTTTGCGACGGTCATCATGTACGTAATACACAAATCCCTCGGATCCTCACTTATCTCCCAACGTTGAATTATTTTCTCTACCAAATCAGCATAGGTAACCTGGGTCCTACTCACAAGAATCGGCCTACACTCTTTAACCGCTGGAACCCAAGTATAACATTTGGCCTTCTCCACCCATTGACCGAGATAATCCACTCCTATTAATGTCGGCGCCATTTTATTGTCAATGAGTCCTACACATGCAAAAAAAGAAATATATTAGGTCGTTATAGTATTATATTTAGCATACATATCATATAAAGCAAGGAACACGAAATATTATAGTAATGTTTCAAACATTATGTCAGGAATTCATAATGTGTAAACATCATGATAGATGTTTCACTGACTGTGACTGATGTTTGGAACATCTCATTATTAAAAACATAACTATGTTTAAACATATAACAGAGTGTGCACAACATCAAATATATGTTTACACATTTTTACAGATGTTTCATCAGATGTGCCAGATGATGAATAAAGCAATTCAAGTAGAAAAACCTTATGATTTAAGCATCCAATAAAAACACAAGATGTTTAAACATATATGCAACATGAGGACGGATGCTGTTTAAACATCATAAGTAATGTTTAAACATCCATGCAACATGAGGACGCATGATGTTTCACTCCTCATAGGTAATGTTTAAACATCCATGCAACATGAGGACGGATGTTGTTTAAACATCAAAAGTAATGTTTAAACATCCATGCAACATGAGGACGGATGTTGTTTAAACATCAAAAGTAATGTTTAAACATCCATGCAACATGAGGACGGATGTTGTTTAAACAACATATTAAATGTTTAAACATCCATGCAAACTGACGACGGATGTTTCACCAGAAGAAAACTCAGACGTGAAAAATAGGCAAAATCGACAAAATGCTTTTCCCAGTTCCATTTAAACAACCTAAAGCTTAAGGAAAACTTACCAGAGCAAGGAAAGGGGAGAATACCCGTAAAAAATGGTGAAATAATTACAAAATTTTATCAAATTTGGGAAATGCTAGATCTGATCGAAAGGGCCCAATGTAGTTGGAAAGGTTGGTTGTGTCTTCATGGGGGAGCTGAGATTGAAGCAAAAAGTGAAAAAAAACCGACCGGGAGGTCGCCGGCGACGGCAGACGAGAAATGGGGTAGGGGAGGCGGCTGTGATGTTTGGGTGTTTGGAGGGAGTGTTTTTTGCTATTTTGGGGTGGGTTTGGTGGGTTTAGTAAGAGTGGGTGAAAGTGCAAACTTATAAACTTGGGTTTTTTTGAACTCAAGTTTTAAATTATTAACACTAATCCTAAATAAGGCCCCTACACCTATTATTTAAAACTAGGGGTCTTTTTCCTTATTAAAACACTTGGGGAAGACCCATGAACCAACGGACCCTACACACTTTTGTACTGAAAAAGCATTTGGTTGGGCATAGAGTAGTGGCGTGAAGAGCAAAGCTGCCTCGGACTTGCGACATTGGAAGAGAAGAAACAAGGACAAACATGTCGGGCGGAATAGCGAGGGGTCGTCTGGCAGAGGAGCGCAAAGCATGGCGTAAGAATCACCCACACGTATGTAACCTTCCTTTTTCTCTCTTTCTGCTTTATACTATACTATAATATAATATAATTGGGGTTTTAATACTCTATGAATAATAATAAATAAATAGGGTTTTGTGGCAAAGCCGGAAACAAGTGCAGATGGGTCTGTCAATTTGATGGTCTGGAATTGTTCTATCCCTGGCAAACCTGCCGTAAGTTTCTTCCTCTACCCCTTTTCTAATCAATAAATTAAGCTGAAAGGCACAAGCCAGAAATTAATATTGGAATGTCACACTTGCAATTTTAACTTGCGACCTAGAGAAATTTTTATCCCCCTTTACCATTGTACTAGCATCTTCATTTGGTGGTTCAATAATGTGTATATAACTCAATAACTCGGTTTTACCCTATCGCACCAACGGGGCAGTAGCTCCGGGTATAGATAGGGTTAAATCTGCTGGTGTTATGCAAATGCTTAGGTTCGTTCTCTTCTTTTCTGGAATAAAGGTGCTGCTGCTCAGAGCATGATAAATAAAGTATTAATCACCTCTTCATAAAAAATGAGCTTGTGTTGGAGTAACCCGACAAGCTGATGTGACTCTATCCATCCATAGTGGCACTACCATGTCCACTATGTCGAGATGGTAATCCTTTTCAATTTGTTTCAGTCCTCTAGGCACTACGTCTCAACGTTTCATTATATCGAGTTGGGCTGGGTTATCCCTTTTTAGTTTGTTTAAATCCACTACACCTCAAACCCGAACTAGTTGGGTAGACTATCAGGAGTTGGAGTATCTATTACTTTTCAAGTTGTTTATTATAGCCATGGGGAATAAGAATCAGTATCAACCTTTACTTTTCTTTTCCTAATTCTTAGATTTGTTTCTCATAAAATCTCCGAATCCTTGTCCATTTTGAGAATTTTGTTGGTTATGTTTGAATCTTTGTTTCTTGCATTGCTAATGAAGTTCAGTAATTTTGTGCTATACTTACCATGTTATTAACAATAATATTAAAAGCCATACCTTCGTTGCTTAAAGTGATGAAGCAATGTGAATTGTGAAGCGAGGGATTAACACTCCGTGGATGAGGGTGAAGCCATGCATTTCACAGAAATGTGTGCCTAACAAATGATGTGCAAAGTGTTTCCAACAAGAAGCAGCAGTTCTTTGGATTCCAACTTCGAGGAGTTGGATTGATATCGGCACTATTGTGTGCTAGAAAAAAAGTTCTAGTGCTTAAGTTTCCCTCCATGTATTACACATGAACAAGCAATTCTATACCTTTATGAAAGAATGTGCTATTTTCTGGTCATTTCTCGAGGCGTAAAAGATGCTTTAATAAAACAAATGTTGAGTATTTGCAGTTGTTCTTAAGGTTTTAAGCTATTTCGTTAGCTACTGACCTGAAACTATTTGCAGTTGTTCTTTTGAGAGTCACTCAGGTCTTTGGAATCGACAGTGTTTTAGCTGTTTTCTAGATTGTGCTATACTAAGTATGAAAATCACTCATAGAACGTTGTGAGGTAAGTTGTTACATTTTCCTGTAGGTTCTAGTATGGGAGCAACAGCAACATTTTCTTGGGGATTGCCTCAGTCATATCCTGAGTTTTGATATGGTTTGAACTTTAACACTTTGATTACAAATGAACAAAAAAAAAAAAGCGAAAAAAGAACTTCAAGGAAAAAGATGTTCTGCTGATGGTTAGCCTAAGCTGATTATTGAATTGCAGTCAACAAGCAGGGGACTATCTGGTCCACCATGAATGTGCACAAAGCTAGCACTCTGTCGTTCTCCCTCTCCTGGTCAATGCTCTGATTTTATTTCTACATTTAGCTTGTTATGCTGAAAGGGATTTGGATTTGGAGGTTTAGCCATTTACATATACCTAGTTCTAAGTTTCACCTTTTAAGACATTTTCCTTTTTGCAAGTGTTCACCATAATTGTTCCCTTCGTTGTCCTTTTCCAGAAATTCCTTCCTTTACAGATTATCAGCTGAAATAATACAACATCACTTTGTCACCTCAAGTGATGAAGCGGTGCGAAGTGAGGGGTTGTGCCTGTGGCTTCTTAAGTGAAGCCATGCCTTCAGTGAAATCTGAGCTTCAAACAATGAGTCACGAACTGATATTTAGGAAAAACAATGGGTTCTTTGAATCTCAACTTTTTGAGTTGGTTTAATATTTGTATATTGGATGTTGAAATTAATTATTTTAACTTCAGTTTGATTATTATAGTACTAGATTCATATGTATCTAGTATATATTTTTTTGAAATTTTCTGTAATGTTTTACTTCAAAAAAGTGTGCGCTTCACTTCTCACTTTTCACTTTAAGCCCTAGGGATCTTTTTGCTTCTTTGCACTTTGCTTTTAAAGACTCTGAGTAAACAATATTGTCATGTCACAGACCGATTGGGAGGGTGGCCATTATCCACTAACAATGCACTTCAGTGAAGACTATCCTAGCAAACCTCCGAAGTGCAAATTTCCTCAAGGTTTCTTTCATCCAAACGTCTATCCATCAGGAACAGTATGTCTGTCTATTCTCAATGAGGACAGTGTAAGTTCTAATCATTTGCTGTTCTGTTACTCTGTTGATCTTGTTTATTTGTAGTTGCTTACGATTGGTTATAAGCAGTCTTACAGTTTTGATAACTTTCTTAGGGATGGAGGCCAGCCATTACAGTTAAACAAATCTTAGTGGGAATCCAAGATTTGCTTGACCAGCCAAATCCTAACGATCCAGCACAAACCGATGGTTACCAGCTCTATATGCAGGTAATCTCCTATTCAGAACTGAGCATTGAGTTTGATGCAATATGATTTCCTTAAGCATTTGCAGTTGTTATATTAAACTTCTAGTCTGATTTGTGAAATTCAATCCTCACAAGGATATCATTTGCATGAATGTGAAACCTTAGTTATATAGCTGTTAGTTGAATCTAAAAGGGATTCCGCCAGCTATTTTGGACTAGGCAAAGTAAGAGATAGCCAGTGGAGTACAGTTCCAGCTAAGTTTGTACATGGTGGGTGGTTTGGAGGGAAAGATACTCTAGATGCTTTGAGGAGAAGAAGCTCAAATAGACAGAGAATGAGGTTTGGTTGTCTTTTGTTGTTTCATTCTTGGTGTAAATTGGAGTACGATGAGGCTGAAACATTGTTAGAACTTAGAATTCATCGAGTCCCTCCAAGAAATTTAAGAGGGCCGTACTTTTGGCTCTCTTTTTTATGCTTTTGCTCACCTGCACAGCATTCTCAACACTCTTTGTGCTGCTCTATTTATACAATCATTACCTTTTCAAAAAGAGAAAAAAAGGAAAATGAAAGAAGGGATTTCAAATGAAAAATAATTGTCTGGCTTTTAAATATCAAGCTAGTGATTCATAAGTTCTCTACATAGTCAAATTATCTCTCCCTATCCCCAAAAGAGAGAATAGAAATATCTCTACCTATTCAGAAAAAGTAACCCTATATGAACATCTTCAAAGGACACTGATGCATTTGGTAATGTGCTACTGAGATGGAATAAACCAATCTATCACAGATTGCTATTTGAGTTATCCCATTTTGCGGCTAAGAAAAAATGTGGCATTGGTTTTGCAGGATACTGCTGAGTACAAGAGAAGAGTGAGGCAGCAGGCCAAGCAATATCCAGCTCTTGTCTAATGGTTGTGGCTTTTGGACTATGTAACTAGTTTGCCATGTGGGTAACTTTTGCTTGATTTAGCAACATGGATATCCCCATTAACATGATGTGACCATGCAGCTACATTTGGTGCTTCTCTTTTTATTATTCGCAAGTGTATATGGTTGGAATGACACATGCATGCCTTTTGTTATTAAGCTTTGAGTATGTCAATACGTAGAAAATAAAGTTTCAATACGTAGAAGGTAAAGTTCTTTTACGAGTGTCTCTTCTTCGGCTGGGTCCCTGGGAGAGTGAGAGGGGAGGGTGCCAGTTACCGAGATGGAAATGCAAAGTCACTCATCATTCATCTGTATTTAGAGCTGGATGAAACCTTGGAGTGGTCCAGCATCTCCATGATACCTCTCATTGCTCTAATTTTTCCCTCTCCTCCAACCTCTTCCGCTCCTTTTAGCTTGTTCTGAAAGGTGGGGTTAACAATCTTCATGTGTTTGAACACCCAAGAACATGGCCTAGCGGTCAATGAAGTGGGTGAAAAGCCACGGCGGATCAAGATTCAAATCCCACCAGAGATGAAAAAAGGCTAGGCGGTGTTTTTCTATTTACCTAAGCTTTGGTGGCAAAGTTCCCCAGTATTTGTAGGTTGTATTCGTGGGAGGTAGCAGGTACTCGACTTACTAGTTAAGGTATGTAAACTGGTTTGGACACCACCATTTAGTGAAAAAGAAACAAAAAAGTTTCATGTGTCTGGAGGCTTGCTTCCACTCATCCAGGCAATGTGCTTTGAGGAAATGAAGAGTATTTCAGTGTTCAACATTTTCTTTTTTGCTTGTTCTCTTGTCAACTACTAGTGATTATGTGAAACCGACGAACAGTCTACTAATAGCGCAAGCGTTTGTTTCATCGCAGGACATGCGGCCAAACTGATACTTGTGATTATTATACTGGAAATTTCATTTCTTATATGCATGTGCTTTGTGGTGCCAAACTGTTTACAATATCTTCAAACAATATAAATATATAGAATTGGAATCATATTTTCCATATTTCTGTAAAGAAAAAGAATCAACCAACTGAAATTAGTAGGGATAAGAGGAGTAGCAAAAGCAAATGATAACTTTAATATAGGAAAATTTACACCACATAACTACCCTAATAGCTATATTACAAAAAATAACAATACTTTTATCATATTTACATTACATAACAATACTCTCATTTCTCATTACCCCCCTTCCCAAACATGAAACCCTAATTTCTCCTTCTCTCCCCTCCACCACCCACCACCGTCCCCCTCCCTCTCCGCTGCCAATACTCCTGCCATCGTCCCCCTCCCTCTTCCAACCACCGTCCCCCTCCCTCTTCCAACCATCCGTCCTCCTTCCTCACGCTACTGCCGCGGCGCTGCTACCACCGCAGTGCAGCGGTGGAACGCCCGGATCTATGTTTTTCCGGTGGTTTTCCGGTGGGTTTTAACGATTTGGTAATTTTTTTTCTTTTTTCCTTTTTGTATGTGTATATATATGTATGTTTATGTGTATATTTGTATTTTGTATATATAATTTCAGATCTCCTTTTTTTTCCTTTCTTTTTTTCCCCTTTTGTATATGTATATATGCGTATGTTTATGTATATATCTGTATTTTTGTATATACATATTCAGATCTGCCTTTTTGTATTTTTTGTATATAAAAACATATGTGTATGTTGTTGTATAAATGTGTATGTTATTGTATGCTTGTGTATGTGTATGTGTATGTATGAAGTAACAAAATAGTTTGTATGTTGTTTTTTTGTATATTTTTGTATGTTTGTGTATATTTTTGTATACTGTGTATGTTTGACTATGATTAAATTCGAGACAGTAAATTATATAAAGTTTCATATGTATATATATGTATATTTTGTATGTTTCATTTTGTAGATCTAAGAAAAAAAAATACAAATCCGGCCACCTGCCGCCGGCGGCGACCGGCTGCCGGTGACTGGTGGCATAGCAGCAGTGTAGCAGTGGGCAAGGGAGAGGGTTAAAACCCTAATTTGTATGTTTTAAATGAGTTTTGTATATATTATGTAAAAAAAAGTATTGTTATTTTTTGTAAAGTGGTATAGTGTTGGTATGTTTTGTAATTTTAGTGTTAGGGTTGTATATATTTGTAATTCTCCCTTTAATATAAACATCAGTCAATTTCTTTCAGTCTGCACGTTTAAATTCTTGTTATTTCACAGGCTTGATACTATAATAAGAATATTTCTACTAGAAATTACATTTTTTGTTGTATTTTCCAACTCCAACCGGTTTTTTAACTATGGACATTGAAGTACAACATGTTTAAATCAAGTCAGTACCATTAGGTTACATGAGAAGAAAGAGGGGAAAGGACCCCCTAACTCTTTAAATAAGAATAGGGGAAAACTATTTCTTTTTGCTTTTCTTTTATTCCCAAAAAGTGTTAATTTGTCATTATTGGGTTAACTAGTGGGGCCAGGGGTTATTTTGTAGGTTTTAAAACTTGTGGGGCGAAAATAACGGGGCAAAAGTGAAACAATTTAAAACTTTCCCTCTCCCCATCATATCAGCAGTCATATACACTTGCTCTCTCATAATTTCTCTACACACTTCCCCATTTTCTCTCTCTCTCTCTCTCCAAAATAAAGAACTCAAACGAAAAACAACTTCAAAATCTCCGATTCCAGTCAACATTGTTTTAGTTCGTTTTCATTTTAACGAAATTTCTAATCATCGCTGAGTGGGTAACGTGGTTCCATCAAAATCAAGGTAAATTTTGACGTTTTTGATGAAATTTCACTGTGTGTCGATAAAAAGTGTATTTTAGTTTGTTCTGGTTTTGTCTGGTGCTTTTACATTGCTTAGTATCACTGTTTTTCTGGGTTTTTTTATGGTTAACTTCTCATGCAAACCAGTAAAACTGGCGGTTGTAAAAAATCATCGTTGTTGTGCACAAACATCGGTGTTATATGTGTGCACATATAGCTTGATGTGTACACATAAGGGTTGATGTGTACATATCTAGATTTATGTTGAACATATCTGCTTAAATGGTTCGTGGTGATGATGGTCATAAATTGTGCACATAATTTAATATGAGCACACATATTAATTTATGTGTGCACATATCAAATTATGTGTGCACATTATTTAACTAGTACAACATCATGGTAGTCTTTGCACACATTATAATATGTGTGCACATATTATAGTACGTATGCACATAAAAAGAATATGTGTGCACATCTTAATTTATGTGTGCATCATCTAATCTTTTATGTATTCTATGTTCCTTGTATTTTTGTTTAACTTTATTTTGTAGATAAAATAGCTAGTACTCGTAGTGGTGGTGCAAACAAGACACAGTCACAGGGGTCTATTCATCTACAGAATAGTAAGAGGAAGAGGGATGATAAGGAAATCCAGACGGCTCAAGCCGCTAGCAAAAAAAGACCTGCTAGTAAGGAGTGTAATGAGGAGCAGGGGAAAAGCCAAGTTAGCATTGATATGAATCCTCCAGAACAGTTGCATGAACGAGAGCAGACCGTTGGTGATGCAGTAGCAGATGATGAAGTTGGAGTAGCGGAATCATCTAATGATGACAGTGTAGTTAGTAGTACAGCAGAAGAAAGAGGAGAACCACAAATTGAAGGGGGACCTGGTAGAGATGAAGAAGGAAGAGAAGATGTTCAAATTGGACAAACAGAAGCAGGTAGTTATGGAGCAGGTGAAAGAGAAGGAGAAAATCAAGCACAAATTGAAGGAGGTGGTATTAGAGAAGAAGAAGCAGGTGTTGGTAGTGCTAGAGTAGAAGAAGAAAGAGGACAATTAGAAGCAGGTGATGGCAGTTGTGGTGCAGGAGAAAGAGAAAGACAAGTTGAAGCATGTGATGGTGAAGCAGTAGAAAGAGAACAAAAAAGAGGGGAAGATGTTCAGACTGGAGAAAATGAAGCAGGTGAGGCTGGTGAAGCTGGAGAAGAAAGAGTAGCTATTGAAACTGGAGAAGAAGAAGCTGCAGAAAAAGAAGTTGGTGGTATATGAGAAAATTTCAATCCTGATATTGCTGTTGGTAATGTTTTGAGGGAACTAGGTGGTGCTGATCAAGATGAGTTAGCAGAGAAAAGAGCAGAAGAGGATGTTGAAATGGCAGTAGGTGAAGACGTCGCTGATCAGGTAGGAGAATTCGTCAAATTAATGTGGCAGATGTGTACACATATTATGATATGTGTGCACATATTGTAATAGGTGTACACATATTACAATATGTGTACACATATCATGATATGTGCCAACATCTCATTATAGTTGCACATATTAAAATATGTGCACACATATCATAATATGTGTGCACATATAATATTATATATTCACATAATATTAGATGTGTACATCTCGTTATATGTGTGCACATATTATGAGATGTGCTCATATCTCTCTGTTTGATGATTAATTCATGCAGTCAGTAATGTGTTATGAATATGCAGGTTCATGGTGATGTTGCTTTCACTCCTCAGAACAACCTAAGGACGCATATGGACGTACATGGCGAGACGAGAGTGCCTAGATTTGCTGTGAGATCCTCCATCGCAGGTTCGTTTGCCGCTTTTAGAAAAGTCTTGACAAGCCTTAAATTTGAGAACAGTTTCAGAAACATCATATTTGGTCACCTATTGGAGTTGAATACCAATGCCATCTTCGCTCCAAAATTAGTCCATGGCCTCCGAGAACGCGCAATCGTTTGTAGAAAGAAGAAGGAATTGTGGGTCAACTTTAACGGATTGCCTGTTCGTTTTGGCCTCCGTGGATTTGCATTGATGACTGGTCTGCAGTGTCACTCTTTCCCGTCTGACGAATTTATAACTGGGGAGGTTACTAAGAGGGGTGAAGCTTTATGGTTCGCGATAACCAATGAGGGCAAGCAGAAGTCTGTTACAGCAGAGCAACTACTGGAGCTGATCGAGACAAGCACAACCATTAGTAGACCGCACAAGTTTCGCCTTTGCTTGGCTCGGTTTGCACACGCAATTCTTTGTGCCAAAGATAAGCGTACAAGCATTCCCAAAAAGTACGTCCACCTAGCATTCAGGCCCAACACATACTTCAATGAATATCCATGGGGTAGAGAGAGCTTTGACTAAACAATTATGTATCTTCTTATACAGTCTGTGGATAAAAAGGATTTCACTCTATATGGCTTTCCTTGGGCATTCATTGCCTGGGAATATGAAGCCATTCCGTCTCTGAGGCATGGTGAATTTTCTAAGCTGCCCACAGAGCTAAGGATGATACGGTGGATGTCAGACAGGCAAGAGCGTGAGTGCGACCAGTTGTTCCGCAATACTGTTAACCCGGTAAGTGTGTAGTTTATATGCAGTCACAGTCAATTTATGTGTACACATAATTAATATGTGTACACATCGTGATTTATGTGTGCACATATTTTATAGGTGTACACATAATGTTTTATGAGTGCACATAATACAGTACCACAATTGATGTTGATCCTTCTATAATATGTGTACGCATAATGATTTATGTGTGCACATATTGTGAGATGTTTGCACATATTATATACAGCTAAAACTTCTATCTATTCATCTCATTTGTGATGTCTTTTTTTCTCTTTTTTTTTGGTTGATGGGGGGTGCAGGTGGTGACCCCTTGCCTTGTTCCAACTCCTAGCGAGATAGAGAAGGATTTCATGAAAAAGTTTATTCCGTATGAAGATGTGGAGGATGAAGTGATTGATAGGCTGACTGAAAAGTTGGATGGTGTTAGTAGACTGACTTTGGCAGTTCAAATTCCAGTGGATGAGCAGGAAGATGGTTCAAGAGTTAATGTTGGAGCTTTAAGAGATCCTGGTGATGGTGGAGATTTTAGAGAAGGTGGTTTGAATGATTGTGCAGATGTTGAAGTTCCTGTACAAGATGTTGCTGCAAAGCATGAAGTTGCCAGACGTGTGAGCTTCAGTGCTTTTGGTGGTGGTGGTCATAATAAAGGTTTTGAAAGATCATTTGGTTCTGTAGGTGATGGTGGAGAAGGTATGTCAAGATCCCATTATTGTTGCCCGGATGTAAATTGTGCCAAGACTGCAAAGAAGAAAGAGATAAAGAGAAACAGATGTTGAATGATATGAAGGAGGTCCTTGATTCCCTTCTACAATGGACAAAGCAGCAGCCCAGGAGGACTGTGTACCCTGCAAGGACACATATATCTCCTTATGTACATTCTATAAAGAGGAGGGCAAGGATGGTGAAGAACAAAAAGACCACTCCAGTTGCAAAGAAGGTTCGTGAAATTATCCAGGAAGAGGTTCAGGAACAGGTTGAGGCAGAAGTTGAGGAGCGACTTCCTATTAATATTTATAGGCGTGTTGATCCGGCAAAGAAAAAAGCTTTTGATGCATACATGCGTTCGATAAAAAGGCAGAAGATGATTGTTATGGGCCATGAATATGATCATGCTGAATTTCGTTTGATTACAACCATGTCAGAGTGGCTGGAGAGTTAGGTAAATGAGTAACTATAATTATCATATGTGCACATATTCTTTTTATGTGCACACATTTCTTTTTATGTGCACACATATTCCTTTTATGTGTGCACATATTCCTTTTATGTGTGCACTTATTCCTTTTATGTTTGCACTTATTCCTTTTATGTTTGCACATAATCTATTTATGTGTACACATCTCACAATATGTGTGCACATATGCTAAAGTGTATATATTGGCACATTTTTATAACTATGATTACGAAGCTTCTTCTTTTTCATAATGTCTGCAGCACGTTGATGTAATCTTGGGCCTAATGAGGATCAGACACAAGGAATTCACAAGTCACTATGATCAGAGTGATGTCATCCTCGACATGAACTTCTGCTCAGTCATTGCTGGATCATACATGGACCTTGAAAAGGAGGCAGAGAAGGAGGGGATTTCTTTGGAAGCTTATTTGAAGGTGACGCCTACTGTGCAAGGACTCGTGGATTATACGCTTGGTAAGACTCCTTATCCAGGTGGGCGCCGTTGGGATGGGGTCAAGAGGATATTTATAGTCATGAACATTATAAAAAAAACATTATGTGACTGTGGTTTTCATGGTCGAGTAAGGAAGGATTGAAGTTTATGACTGTAATATTGGGGTGTTCGATGACGATACTTTTGCGCCATATATGTTCCCCATCATGGTAATGTTCCCAAGACTCTTGCGAGATTGTGGTAAATTCAACCACTTGCTAGATAACATCCTGCAGCAAGAAATGTGGCCTTATGAGAGGTTGAAGGGTTTGCCACACAATGACACGGGGACAGCATGTGGTGGGTATTCACTGATGTTCATCGAGCACCTCCTCACCAACACCCCAATGACGGAACTCAACGATAATTCCATGGAGGACTGCAGGTACAGGTGGGCAGTGGATGTATTTCATGAAAAGATGTCTCCTTAAGTTGTTACATTTTGGTTGAAATTTTTGGATAATCAAAGCCGTGTTTGGCTTTTTATTGGTCTGTAAGGATAATTTAAGCCCTGTGTGGCTTTTCTTTTTATTTCCTTTTGTGTATGCCTAATGCTTTTGGTAAATATTAGCTATGATAAAATGTAGTTATGTTTGTATGTTATGTTATATTTCTATGGTTATATTTCTCTCCTTTGAATTGACGATATATGTGTGGACACACCGTCAAATATGCGTAACACTTAAAATTAATAAGTGTAAGAAGTAAACGACTCTTGTGAGGAGTTCGACACATATTATATTACGTATACACATATAATAATATGTGCCAATAATGTGCAACTATTGGCACTCAGATATGCTAAGTTATCCAATTAGAAAATTATGTGTACACACGCATATAATATTATGTGTACACCTATTATAATATGTGTAACTATTTCAAAAAATATATGCTTGGTTCCACTGCACATATTACAATAAGTGTACACATATAAAACTATGTGCACACATATAATAATATGTGTACACTCGCATATAATATGTGTAACTATTGGCACTCAGATTTGGAAAATACCATATTATTATATGTGTGCACATAGTTTTATAATATGTGTACATCTATTATATTATGTGTAACTATTTGCACAATGATATGCTTGGTTCCTCTGCACATATTATAATATGTGCACACGTAATATTATATGTGATATGTGTGCACATATTATAATAAGTGCACACATAATATTATATGCGTGCACATATTATAATATGTGTACACCTATTGTGAGATGTGCAGTGGAACCATTCAAGTGTTTTTCTATGTGTTCTTTGGTACTCATCAAGTCTAGAGTTTATAATGAGTGAGAAATCTCAACAATCCACACAAATTGATATACTTATAGTGCATTTCAATTTGAAACGATCAAAATATGCACCAAAGCACTTGGTTCATGTCTTTTACACTATTATCATCATTATCCAAAACTAATAATGTAACACTTTGTTTGAATTCAGCCTTCAACCCAAGGTTTACTTGCAGTATCAACAAAGGACGATCAAATAGACCAAGATGGATACAATAAGTGCATATATACCGCAAAATTACGCCCTAAACACTATAATTCAGTGTAGGCAATAGTGGGATCATTCTTTGGCACTCAGATTTGGAAAATACCACATTATGTGTGCACATATTATAATATGTGCACGTATATAATATTATGTGTACACCTATTATATTATATGTAACTATTTGCACAATGATATGCTTGGTTCCTCTGCACATATTATAATATGTGCACACGTAGTATTATATGTGTGCACATATTATAATAAGTGCACACATAATATTATATGCGTACACATATTACACCTATTGTGAGATGTGCAGTGGAACCATGCATATCTTAGTAATGTACTTCGCATTGCGTTAGCTGTCCATTTATGTTAGGTTACATGTAGTTTTGGTAATATTTTCATATATAATATGTTTCTTTGGTCTAATCAAAACTCATTCAAGTATTTTTCTATGTGTTCTTTGGTACTCATCAAGTCTAGAGTTTATAATGAGTGAGAAAACTCAACAATCCACACAAATTGATATACTTATAGTGCATTTCAATGTGAAACGATCAAAATATGCACCAAAGCACTTGGTTCATATCTTTTACACTATTATCATCATTATCCAAAACTAATAATGTAACACTTTGTTTGAATTCAGCCTTCAACCCAAGGTTTACTTGCAGTATCAACAAAGGACGATCAAATAGACCAAGATGGATACAATAAGTGCATATATACCGCAAAATTACGCCCTAAACACTATAATTCAGTGTAGGCAATAGTGGGATCATTCTTTGGCACTCAGATTTGGAAAATACCACATTATGTGTGCACATATTATAATATGTGCACGTATATAATATTATGTGTACACCTATTATATTATATGTAACTATTTGCACAATGATATGCTTGGTTCCTCTGCACATATTATAATATATGCACACGTAATATTATATGTGTGCACATATTATAATAAGTGCACACATAATATTATATGCGTACACATATTACACCTATTGTGAGATGTGCAGTGGAACCATGCATATCTTAGTAATGTACTTTGCATTGCGTTAGCTGTCCATTTATGTTAGGTTACATGTAGTTTTGGTAATATTTTCATATATAATATGTTGCTTTGGTCTAATCAAAACTCATTCAAGTATTTTTCTATGTGTTCTTTGGTACTCATCAAGTCTAGAGTTTATAATGAGTGAGAAAACTCAACAATCCACACAAATTGATATACTTATAGTGCATTTCAATGTGAAACGATCAAAATATGCACCAAAGCACTTGGTTCGTGTCTTTTACACTATTATCATCATTATCCAAAACTAATAATGTAACACTTTATTTGAATTCAGCCTTCAACCCAAGGTTTACTTGCAGTATCAACAAAGGACGATCAAATAGACCAAGATGGATACAATAAGTGCATATATACCGCAAAACTACGCCCTAAACACTATAATTCAGTGGAGGCAATAGTGGGATCATTCTTTGGCACTCAGATTTGGAAAATACCACATTATGTATGTGCACGCATATAATATTATGTGTACACCTATTATATTATGTGTAACTATTTGCACAATGATATGCTTGGTTCCTCTGCACATATTATAATATGTGCACACATAATATTATATGTGTGCACATATTATAATAAGTGCACACATAGTTACACATCTCACAATAGGTGTACACATATTATAATAAGTGCACACATAATATTATATACGTGCACATATTATAATATGTGTACACCTATTGTGAGATGTGTAACTATTTGCACAATGATATGCTTGGTTCCTCTGCACATATTATAATAAGTGCACACATATATGTGTGCACACATATATGTGTGCACTTATTATAATATGTGTACACCTAAATTTCTAATTGGATGATAACTTAGCATATCATTGTGCAAATAGTTACACATATTATAATATGTGTACACGTAATATTATAAGCGTGCACATATTATAATATGTGTACGCATAAATTCATATGTGAAGTTGAACCATACAGATTTTAGTTATGTATTTTGCCTTAATGGTTGCCATTCGAAACATAATGGTTGGCAAGCAAAAAAACTATATGTCTGAGACTTTGTGGGTATTGGAAACATAATGAAAATGATGAACAGTTAATTGCTAAAAGTTACAAAATAAAATACGCAATAGTACGGATAATTGTTCAACGTACAAGCTGTTACAAAGGACAAATGCTCTACGACCCAACACCACTACTATTTCAAAGTGCTGATTGTACTCCTCGATGGGGACATGTCATTTTTTTGTGGCCAAATCTTTTGCATATTCCACATCTATTCCTCCTGATTTTAAATGCTTCTCCAACTGATGGCATTCTCTTGGTCCTCCTCCTTCCCCGTGGGATCTTCACATAAGGTGGACGTATTTTTCTCTCGTAAAGCTCCGGTGGAGCATTCCACAATTCCTCTGGTAAGATTGGATGTATTATGTCTGCATAAGCGAGAATGTACGTATTGGTGTAATAATACGGAGAAGTAAAATTGTACAATTCGCTCCCATATGCTCCATACTGACGTCTTATGGCTGCGCAAGCATGTACACAGGGATACATATCAATCTGAAACTTTCGACACGAATATGTCCTTTCGCTTAGATTGATATTGACAGCATCATCTCCAGTACCAATTGAATACATATCCGTGCCATTGGTAACAACCAACAACCTTGCTCCCGCGTCATTATTTTTCTTTAATATATCCTCAATTGAAGGGACACATGGCTTTGTATGTTTCATGAACATCGTACGGCTTTCATGAAATTTTTCAGAAAAGTTTCGTGTGATAGCATTGAACAAGGCTGTTATGGGCATTTCTCTTTCATCCTTTAGCATTGAGTTCATAGACTCAGCAATGTTAGTCGTCATCACACCAAACCTACAATTATGTGTAAACATTATAATAGGCGTAACCAGACACTTCAGAAATATAAACTTCGAAACAAAGTACACATCTGTTAATATGTGTACACCTAAAATAATATGTGTACACTTATTAATTTATGTGTACACATCTTCAGCAAGTGGGGAGGTCTTAATAGCTTGCATGTCTCACAATATGAGTACACATAATCGTTATAGGTGTACACATATTGTGAGATGTGTACACATATAACGATTATGTGTACACATATTTTCACTACTTACATGCTAAACAAGATGTGTTATCAGTACCTGTGTCCTGGAAAGTATGCTCTGCTCCAACGCTCAAATCCAACCCTCTCAAGATATGTTGCAGCCTTGTCACACTTTGTCCGGATTTCACCGAAATGTGACTCAAATTCCCTCTCCGTATATGAATCGGCTGCTGCATGAAAATTTTCCATGAAACTGCCGCAATGAAACTTTGTCCGGATGCTTTGAGACAAGTGCCACTTACAAACTCCATAATTAGCTTCAGGAAAGATCTTTTATACTGCCTTTACGATGCTTGGATGCCTATCAGAAATTATGCACAACTCATTGTCGTTGGGGAGTATACCGACCAACTGTTCGAAAAAGAATTCATAAGATGCATCACACTCAACATTTACAACACAAAATGCTAATGGAAAAATATATGTCTCTGCGTCTTGTGCCACAGCAGACAACAAAACTCCCCTGTACTTGCCAGATAAATGAGTTCCTTCTGCAGCTATGACTTTCTTCATATACGCAAATCCCCTAATCCATGACCCAAGAGATACAAAAAAATACAAGAAGTTCCCATCGCGATCAACCTCCAAAGTTGTCTTGGTACCTTCATTTGAAGTCCTGAGCATATAACGGTACCCATGCTCTGGAGTCCCTCTTGTCAAAGACTTGGCAATAATTCCACCCATTCGACTCTTCCAATAGCTAATGTTAGAACCCAAATCCCTATTGACTGCTTGCCTAATTTCCTTTCACCAACGGCTTCCATTGAGGCGAGTGGATTATGACTTGAGAGGTGCTCTAACCCACATGTATGCTTATTCCTGTAAACTTTAATCATAAAGGTATCATCATTTAAATACTTGGTGGCTCGAAGCCACCACTTGCAATTAACATTTACACAACTGACACAATATACAGTTTTGGTATGCTTCACAAACTTGAAACAAAAATTTTTCTTCAGTGTAGCAATCTTCAAAGCCACAACTAAGGCGCACTTGTTTTTGAAAGTTAAACCCTTATAAAACCCGGTGCCGTCATCCTCACCATCTATGCTGTTTGGTGAGTTTCCACATTATTTACATCATTGCTACCAACAAATACATGATTGCTCCCAATAACAGGATTAGGAGTTAACTCCACCTTGTCTTCTTTGTCTGCTTCGTCAGCCTCATCTTCTTCTCGTTCATGTTCTTCTTCACCTCCTTCATTCTCTGAGATTTCTATATTGAAAGGATCTTCATCACCAATGTCATCCCATCCGTTACTAGAACAATCATAAGAGCGTCCATGATTTGGCATCACATTGATGTTTGAAACTTCCACTGACCTATCATCCAAATATACCCTTAAAGTCGGTCTATTACCAGCTCCATCAACATCGGCAAGGTAAATAAGGAGATCTTCATCGTTCTTTATTCTACAAGGATGACTCTTTTGCTTTGAACAAATGCTGAGCATGTATGTAATGCAAAGATTATTTGGATTGTGACTTACCAACATCTGGTAATAATCTTTTCAACTAACTCAGAATATGTAACCTCATTATTTACAACAATTGGCACCGTCTCCCTAGACTTCAAAATCCAAGTGAAACAATCACGGCTCTCCACCCATTCACCAAGAAAATCAATTGCTAACAGTAGCATTATTGGGAAAAATACCTGTAAAAAATAAAGATTCTTCATCACTCCATGAAAACACCAGTATATTTGTACACATAATATTATAAGTGTACACATAATATTATATGTGTAAAAAAAAAACCTGCAAACAAGATGTTATATGTGTACACATATTTAATATGTGTACATATAATGTAATATGTGTACACCTAATTTCATATGTGTAAGACGAAAATATGGAATCCTCGTCTTATATGTGTACACATATTTACAAATGTGTGCACATAATATAATATGTGCACACATATTAGATGCTACAGCTCGTCGTCCCCACTGTTCAGGCATCGTCGTTTACGAAATAAAACCCAGATTCAGAAATAAAAACCACTTGCATTGTACAATAATAAAACCTTACACTCACCAGAGATGATAAAATGGATTCAGAAACCCGATTCAGAAATGAAATGAAAAAATTGATTTTTGCAATCGGAATATACTAAAAATGAGTACACTTGATGAGAAAAAACTAATACCAATCTATGGGGGCAAAAATTAGAGCTGATTGAAGGAAAAAAAATTGGGTGGGAATGGAATATTTGTGCAAATCGGCGGCGAGGGGAAAGAGGAGAGAGAATGGGAAGAGGCTTGAGACTTTTTGCTATTTTTGGCTAAACCAAAAGACTTATATTGGAGGGCCATTTTTTATTTTTCAAAAGCTTGGGGTGATATTTGTTAAGTGATTTAAATCATTAAACACCTAATTAACCCCTTGTCCCTCCCACCTATCTTTTAAAACTTGAGTCCTATATAACTATTTAAACACTTGTGAGTCCTTCTCACCCAAAAGCCCCAGGTTACATGCCAATGTGTAGATTATGATACGTAGTACATAAAAGGTGATCAATTTACTTCTTTGCAGTAACCGGAAAGTGACAAGTATAATATGATTATACCAAGATTCTTCCACATGTACCGAAAATATTGTCATTGTAACATCTCCAACCTTTCACTCCAAATCTCTACTCTAAAATAGAGTAAACTAACTCCAAACATGATGGGGGGCAAATCGAGCCAAGACACCAACCATCAAGAGCCAAGCTAAGAGGGTGCGAAAGACGCAAGGGCAAGAGCCTCGTAGATGAGTTGAAGGCGCATGCTACAGTTGGTGTGGAGGGTGGAGCACCCTAAGACAAGGGTGGAGCACCCTAAGACAAGGGTGGAGCACCCCAAGCTCATTTTGAGGCGCCCAACCAATTCTCAGGAGGAGGCGGAGCGCCTCCTGAAGTGGGCGGACCGCTTACTTGAAAAAGGGTCAAAATTTGGCTAAGTATGGATTTGTCCACTCTCTTGATTTTGGTAGGGCGGAGCGCCCGTCTGCAGAGGCGGGCGCTCCAAAGCACAACATTGGGTCCAGGGCAGGCCCCCTGAAAGGGAGGGTGGAGCGCCTCACCCTGCTGCAAGCCATCCGAGATTTTGAGTGTTTTTGCGTGTAATTCCTACTTTATCCCTAAGTGGCCTTTATTGATTAAACCCACTTTGGGGTATTTAGGACCTTTCATAATATGTAAAGGAAGACTATAATTGTCTTCCTTAGTCTTCCATTTCATTAGTTATCTAGTATTGAACATAGAATTGAGAGGAAAGAACATTGATAGGCTTGGCCTTCTTGTTTGGAGCTTGAAGCTCATGTATTCCTTAAGACTTGGGAACCCGAGGTTTGCATCCTAGTATGAATCTGGAATTTGGTTCAAGTTTCTCTTTCTCCCATTGAATTCAATCCACGTATGTGAGTTTGATTCGTTTCTTTCTTCTTAATTCTTGCCTCCCCAATCCTTATTTCTTATTATCTCGTTTAATTCTTCCGCTTGTATTGTTTATTTGCTTCCGCTAGTTTTATCCCATATTAGTTTGGTATCAGAGCAAGGCTCGGAATTTTTTCTTACAAACCCTCGTTCCTTGTTCACCGTGTTAGTATCTTGTTATTGTGTTCTTGGAAAGAAAAGAAAACAAAAAAATTAAAAAAGTTGAAAAATTACAAAAAAATTGTTGGAACTTGTTGGATTTGAACACCTAGACATTGAAAATCATTGGGTTTGTTCTATATTTGATTCTCGTTCTTTTGGTACCAAAATTTCATGATTTGGTGATGTATTTCAAAATTTGAAGATTCAAATTCTCAAAAGTTTCAAAAACACTAGAAAAACTTGATTCAAAATCAAAATCGATTGGTTGTTGTTTGTTTGGGGTTAAAACCTATTGAGGATTGTTTAGAATCAATATATACATCTTTGGGTACATTGAGAGTTGAAAACAACGTGAAAACATCAAAAATTTTGGGTAAAAAGGGGCAAAACCCGTTGTTGAAGGAGCTGAAGAACAGCCCAGGGCGGGCGCCCCAAGTGCAGGGCGGACCGCCTCAGAGAAGTCCAACCCTCTGAAGTTAGGGCGGAGCGCCCCCCCAATTTTGGGGTCCGGGTAGTTTATTTCTTAGGCTTTCGCTTGTTCTTTGCCTCCGGGCTTCTTGGTTAGTGTTTCTAGGGTAATTGGCCTACTCGAAAGACACTAACTCTTGAGCGTAATAGGACATTCGTGCGTAGAGGAGATTAGAATTCAAAGAAGAGTCGTAGAACTTTCTTTGGCCTCAAGTGTGCACTTTAAATGGCCGTCCATCCATAGAGTCCCATTAACTCCACTCCAAACCAATACTTGGACATACTAGTTGTGATCAGCGTGGTTTCTAAGAGATTAAGGCCTTGCCCTTGAGTGTTCATATATTGAGTGATACACGTGAGGGAGTGAATTTTGTGAGGTTCTTTCTCTTATTGGTGCAATTATGTCGGATGATGGTTGTGGAGGTTATGATTCATATGGGGATGATGCGAGTTGCTATGACTCGTATGGAGATGATGGAGACTATGGTTCCTACAATGATGTTGAAGGGGATTACTATGATGACTCGGGAAACCATGGCTCCTATGGTGATGAAGCGGTACACTTTGATGATCATGAGGTTGATGAAGACTATGAAGCTTATGAAGATGAATGTGTTAATCCTTATGCTTCTAGTCAAGAATATGAAGATGGTGACGCTTCAAGATACAATGTTCCTACTTACTCTTCTTGTGATGAATATGAAAATGTTGATAGTGAGATGGAGAGAATTGATGATGAAGTTGATTATATGAATTATTCATTTACATCTTCTCTTGGTGTTTCTAATGGTGAACAAGGGAGTAGTAGAGGTCCTTCCATTAGTTTGGGATGAGGTGGTGGTTGTTCCATGGGAAAGAGGAAGCTTGCCTATCCTACTTGTGCTAAACAGCTCAAAGTTCCTAATTCCCATGTGATGGGTGGATTGAGAAATGGTGTTGCTTTTGCTACAAAAGGCTTGTATTGTTCTATCAATGTCGTTAGGGGTATGGGTAGTAGTAGTAGTAGTAGTAGCAGTAGTGCTAGTGGCTATGGAACCAAGGCTAGAGGCACTTATGGGTTCCATAGAGAGGTTCCTTCCTCGACTTTCAACAACACTTCTAATGTTGGAAGAGTGATGGAAAGTGGATGTTACCCTAGCAATGTTGCTAGGAGAAGAGGGATAAGGGAGACCCAAGTTGTTGGTGTTGATACTCATGGGCATTCAAGTTCTCTCTTGGATGCATCTCTACGAAACTATGGTAGACGAAGGTTCATTGTTGAGGTAAATGGTATTGGAGGTTACTTGCTCAAGATTGGCGACACCGATGCCAATTGCATTAGCACCTCATTGGTGGATAAGTTAAGGATACCATGCCGTGCGCTAGAGCATCCTTATGAGTATGATGGAGTGTGGGTTTCCAAAGAAGCTCGAGTACTCATATCTCATAGGAATTACAAGTGTTATGTATGGTGTGATGTGTATCCCATGCGACATGTTGATATGTGGTTAGGTGAGCCATGGTTGAAAGACAAGAGGTTGCAACATAGTGCTATGAATGATGCGTATCTTATGGGCATAGGTCAAAGGGTTTATGATTTTGTACCTTATCGGGCGAGAGGCGAATTGCCTACTAGTGTACCTTCTTTGGCTATGCAAAGGAGCAAGGAGTGAGAACTTCATTCCAAGGTTGAAATTGAGCAATCAAGAAGTCCTAGAAATACAAGAAATGGTGGGACTAGTGCAAGAAAAGAGTTGACAAGTGTCAACAAGGCGAACCCGAAACCACAAGTTTCAAAGCCAAGTGTTTCACCAACGAAGAAGAAAGAGACATCAAGTGATGAGTCTCCAAGTCCTAGATTCCGGGTTGATGTAAAGAGTCCACCTACTCCGGCTATGGGTATTCTTGGGCCTCGTCCCAACTCACCCGAATATGAGAGACAAAAGATTAAGAGGAGTAAGGGAGTGACTGGTGACAACTCACGAGGGGAAAAAGAAGAGGTTGTGTTGAGTGATGTGAGTGGGTTGTCACCACCCGAATCTACACCCGACCTTGAAGAAAAAATGAGGGAAAAGAGAGAGGAAAAATAATCATTGAGAGTGAGGGCACCCCTTATTCTAACCTTAACCCTTTATCTTTTTCTTCTACTAGTTTGAATTCTTGTGTAGGAATTCTTGGAGGCAAACCGATGGAGCCTCAATTATGTTCCGAAGTGGAAAGACAAGGTGAAGATGATCCCAAATGTGAGCTACAAGGTGGAGAAGCTAGCCATGATACTTCAAGTACATTGATTGAGCAAGATGGCAACTCAAGTGTAAGTGTTAGTTCTACTATCCTTAAGCATGATACTTCCTTGTGTAATGATAGTGCTTGTGAAAACTCTATGCTAGTTGATGATTTGTATGATTACAATGTGTTGGCAACTAGTGTAGAGTCGAATGGTCAACTTGTGTGTGAATGTGAACCACTAGTTGAGAGGGGTTGAAAAGCCACATCATGATGTGAGCTCGATTTTCATTGAACCTCTCTTTAGTGAAAATATTGTGGTTGACCTTGCTTGTGAACCTTGTTATGACACCCCACCAATATTTGATAAAGGAGAAGATGAATTGAATGAATACCCTATTATTCCCTTTGATTGCTTACTTGATAGTGGTGGTCTCTTGTGTTGTAGTGAGGATGGTTGTGACCTTGAGGAGTCTCTAGTGTATGAGATGGATCGAATTGTGTTCGATGACTCCTCAAGTATAAATGATGACTCTAGTTTGGATGCCTCACCTTTAATGGGTAGTGGATTTTTTTTCACTACCCCTTTGTTTGAAGGGAATTTTAATAGAGGCGGTGATGTGTATCAAACTAGAGTAGAGTATGAGTTTAAACCTCCATGGTGTGGAAAGCTTAACTCTATAGATAATCTATTGTTTGAGACCTCCCTTGGGAGTTTGTCTAGCGAGGAGGATTGTCTTGGATGTAAAAGTGGAGGTAAGGAGGTACCTCTCGGTGTGTGTAAGAGTGCTTCTAAGAAGGGGAGTGGAGTATTTGATGTTAGTTGTAGATTGAACTATTTTTCTTACTTCATCCCATATGTTGATCACACCTTGAGTGTTGAGCATGCCAAAGCCAATGTGTCACATTGTGAAAATGTTGATTTGAAGGCCTGGTGTGTTGGTAGTAAGCTTAGGGGTCAAAGGAAATTTGATTGCTACATTTTGTATGTTGTGTGTCCTATTGATCTCTTTGCTTGTTCTTGTGTTGAATGCACTTTCTTTTTAAGTCAAGTAGTTGTTGTTTCCTTTGGAGACATAAGCCTTTTAATTGGTATTGATGCTTGGCTCTACCACAAGAGTGTGTTTTCCACACAATTTGCACTAACCTACTCTCGTAGTAGGAAGTTTGTTTGTGTTTGTCATTGCTTATAGGTCTTGATGGTGTGATTTCGATGACGAAATCCTTTCAAGAAGGGGAGGATGATGCGGGAAAAATCGAGCCAAGACACCAACCATCAAGAGCCAAGCTAAGAGGGTGCGAAGGATGCAAGGGAAAGAGCCTCGGAGATGAGTTGAAGACGCATGCTACAATTGGTGTGGAGGGTGGAGCACCCCAAGACAAGGTTGGAGCACCCTAAGACAAAGATGGAGCACCCCAAGCTTATTTTGAGGTGCCCTAACAATTCCCAGGAGGAGGCGGAGCGCCTCCTGAAGTGGGCGGACCGCCTACTTGAAAACGGGTCGAAATTTGGCTAAGTATGGAATTGTCCACTCTCTGGATTTTGGTAGGGCGGAGCGCCACTCTACAGAGACGGGCGCCCCAAAGCACAACATTGGGTCCAGGGCGGGCGCCCTAAAGGGGAGGGTGGAGCGCCTCACCCTGTTGCAAGCCATCCGAGATGTTGAGTGTTTTTGCGTGTAATTCCTACTTTAGCCCTAAGTGGCCTTTATTGTTTAAACCCACTTTGGGGGGTATTTAGGACCTTTCATAATATGTAAAGGAAGACTATAAATGTCTTCCTTAGTCTTCCATTTTATTAGTTATCTAGTATTGAACATAGAATTGAGAGGAAAGAACATTGATAGGCTTGACCTTCTTGTTTGGAGCTTGAAGCTCATGTATCCCTTAAGACTTGGGAACTTGAGGATTGCATCCTAGTATGAATCCGAGATTCGGTTCAAGTTTCTCTTTCTCCCATTGAATTCAATCTACGTATGTGAGTTTGATTCGTTTCTTTCTTCTTAATTCTTGCCTCCCCGATCCTTATTTCTTATTATCTCGTTTATTGCTTCCGCTTATATTGTTTATTTACCCCGTATCAAACCATTACACCACAAAAAATATTTATTCTTATGTTCTTCTCTCTCTTCTATATTATACTAGTTTTCTGACACGTGCATCGCACGTGATCGCACGTGTATTCTTAATAATTTGTATAAAAATTATAAATATTTTGTAATAAGCGTGTATAGTTGCTCGTAAGTTAAAGGAAAAAATATAAATTCAAAGTGCTTATATATCGAATACTTTCCGGTCGAGCCAGTAATTAATACTTAAACAATTTTAATCATGCAACAACAACAACTACATACATGATGTCTTTACCCTCACCAAGGTGCAGAGGCTGTTTCCAGTAGACCCTTAACGATTTTAATCATGCAAATTTTATAATATATCAAGTATTCAGTTTAATATCAATATTTTTTATATTTCAATAATACATAATTTAAAAGTGAATGTGAGCAATATTGGCTGCAAATGTGACACGTCTTAAAGTTTTTATCTTTTTAAACAGAAACTGTTGTCTCCTCATTTTTAGAGTTGCGAATAAATCAAGATGTTGTTGCCGGATGAAAATAGTGGTTTGTAAAAGTTGTATAGTAATTCGATCACATGTCTTCATTAATATGGCTAGAAAATCATTATCAACTTTATGGTCTACACCTATACAAAAATAATTAGTTATTTGTGTAAAATAATACATTTATCCGTGCATTAGTAAAGAAAAATATTTTTTAAAATTGAATAAATTAAATGAATACGTATGAGACTGTTTTATTTTTTTATTGTCATATATATCCCCTACAAATTAACAAAAAAAAGTTATATATAAGATTTAAAAGAGAATAAACTAATCACTATTGCGTTTATTTATCAAAGTCTGGCCTAAGATTTTAATCGTATCTTCTTTACACAATAAGTCGAAAACAAAGTAATAACACAAAAAGACAAGCTATATATAAGATTTAAAAAAAGAATCAACTAACAACTGCTGGATTTATATATCAACGTTTGGTCTAAGTTTTTTATATCTTTTTTAGACAATAAGCCAAAAACAAAGAATGAATTAAAAAAAATAAAATGAAGTTTAATTCACTGATTTGGATCTTTGGGCATGAAAAGTTCTTGGAGTAATAGTTGGCTGGAAGGGTACTTTGGTCTTTTGACTTTGCACCTTTAGAGGCTTCCCACTTATAAAATAGTAGTAGATTATTATCTTTTATTTAAATTTTATTTTCTTATTTCTATTAATGCATTACGAGGTGCAAAATGAGCATCTTTGTCCTTAATTTTTTTGTGTCGAGCTGAAAATTATTCGAATCGATGATTTTCATCTACTACCACTTTTATATAAAAATAATATATACGAAAATTAATTTATCAAAATTATACGCCAAAATTAAAATATAAAATTAATATTATAAAGATTTCTTTAACATAATTAGGTATATATAATGTGATAAATTAAAAGGATTAAATAATAAAAAATACTAATAAAATAATAGTTAAATAGTTATGGAGAAGACGAAAGTGACACTATTCACCATTCAAAATGGAGGTAAAAATAAAGGTGGATTGGAGCAAAATTCCTTCATTATTTACTCCAAATTGGAGCTTGGAGACAAAAATAGAGGTGTGTTAGAGATGCCCTAAGTCGATCTACTTAAAAGTCATATCAAAAGTATATTTTCCTCCAGAAAAAAAGAGTATATTTCGTATCATTTGAAAAGATTACGGATGTCAACACGACAAGTAATGAGGATATGTTTGTGCAACCAAATTTAATGTATAATAATTTATTCACAAACCGGCAGTTCTGAGGTTTATTCACAACTTTTTAACATATTATTGTTACCAAAAAAATAATAATAATGAAATTGTCTTATCTTGTACTTGGAGTTATAAAAGTAAGGAAAGTAACAAAAGTAACTTTGAAGTATATTTTTTAAATTTCAAAGGGAAATTAATTAATATCAAATTTGGGTTCTTCTTTTCTTTTATTTCCGCAAACTATGGTTTTTTTTTTTTTTTAAAGAGAAAACCTTGCTAGATACAAGTACTAGGAGTACTATTTATCTTCATTTTGTGTAAGGGAAAAAATGTTAGCACAAACAATTATGGGATATTCTGTTATTGGATTATGATATGATGCGATTGAAGTGCTCTGAAGCCTTTTACCAATAAACCTTGCTTGTACACTTTGTAACCAGTGAAAAAGTTATAAGAATGTTGATAAACACCATCTTCAACTCCATTGAACCCCTTCATCTCAAAACCTCTTCTTTCTTTCCAATTTCACTTTCCACAAAACACCCTAATCTCACTTTCTCCATCAAACCCAATTCCACAAATTACCCACACAAACCAATCATAAAATGGTCCATCAATGCTTGTGCAGCTGGTCAAGAAATCGACATGGAAAGAACAAAAGAAGGGAAATACACAGCAAAGCCTAAAAAAGTTGTAATCTTATGGGACTTAGATAACAAACCACCAAGAGGACCACCTTATGAAGCTGCTATGTCATTGAAAAAAATAGCACAATGTTTTGGTGAAGTCGTGGATATGTCTGCTTACGCCAATCGCCACGCTTTCATTCATTTGCCTCAATGGGTTGTTGATCAACGGCGCGAAAGGCGCCATCTTGATGTTCTTGAACGTAAAGGTGTTGTAACTCCACCTGACCCTTACATTTGTTCTGTTTGTGGTAGAAAATGTAAGACTAATTTGGATTTAAAGAAGCATTTTAAACAGTTACATGAGAGGGAAAGGGAAAAAAAGTTGAGTCGTATGAGATCATTAAAAGGAAAGAAAAGGCAGAAGTTTAAAGAGAGGTTTGTTGATGGTAATCATAAGTATATTGAGGCTGCTAGGAGTTTGTTAACCCCGAAAGTCGGTTATGGTTTAGCTGCTGAGTTGAGGAGAGCTGGGGTTTTTGTAAAGACTGTGGCGGATAAGCCACAGGCTGCAGATTGGGCATTGAAAAAGCAGATGCAGCATTCCATGAGTCGAGGGATTGATTGGTTGTTTTTGGTTTCTGATGATTCGGATTTTTGTGATATGTTGAGGAGAGCGAATGAAGCCAATTTGGGAACAGTGGTAGTAGGGGATTTTGACAGGGCGTTGGGGAGGCATGCGGATTTATGGGTTCCGTGGAATGGGGTTGAGAATGGGGACATAACCGAGAAGGATTTGGTGTTGAAGAGTGAGAGGAGGAGGGAGTCTTGGGGTAGGAGTAATGCGCGGTTTTCTGTGAGTGAATTTGATGGTGGGGTTAGTGGGGAGGGTGCTACTGGTTTAGGATGTTTGATGGATGACCTTGTTGAGAAGTTGGAGTTATCTGGCTCAAGGATTTCAGCATTCTCTGAAGGGGAGGAGGATGAAGAAGCTGAAGAGTTAGATGAGGAAGACTGGCTTCGAGCAAGATTGGATCAACCTGGTATTGACGAATATGATACCGACGAATCCATAGTCAGTGACAAGGAAGAGTATGAGGAGGGGGACTACTTATTAGATAGCGAGGATGAAGATACAGGTGAGATGGTATAAAGTGATAATGAAAGCAATAAGAGAAACAGCAATTTCAGGTTGCTTTGTTGAGGGATTTGTAGGAATTGTTCGAGATTAGGAGTACCCTCTGTGAACATGAGGTAGATGAGAGGTGACTAAAGCAATTTGACATACTGACTGAGTGCGTCTCTGGCAGTTCGGCTACCTGGAGGTAGCAAAGATGTAATCAGACCGTCTCTGAAAGTTTCGCTCTGAATGTATACAGTGGCTATATCTCTTCCACAAACTTCTGGCAAGGTCACCGTGTGCTTCTCTGCTTATGAGAACATTGTTAGTGATTTGAATATAATATATGATTATTTCCATTTTTTAACTTTTCGCTGAATTTCTTTTGGAGCTCTAGATCACTTTTGCTACTTCCATCTGCTAAGCTCTGAGTTGGTATTACTTTTTTTTATCTTTCTGATCTGTGTGTTGCGTAATCATGACCAATGCTAGCTGTTATTGGAGTTACTTTTTTGAACCTTTTTTACCTGCTCATTTTTATGGAGACAGTCAAGTATCAGTCCACTGGAGTTTTTCCATAACATTGTATGTGAAAATTTCTGCTGCAATCATCTATGCTCTGTGGTTTTGTGAATAAATTTACTAGATGAATGAGGATTTTAGTAATTGGTGTGACTGATTGAGTTCTTTGCTTCTCTAACTGCTAGCAGATTTAGTGTTGTTCACAATGTCAATTCTCATAGATCTTTGATTATGAATGAGCAATTTTGTTCTATTGACAGCTTCAATTGGTAGTATATGAGGTAATTTCAAAAAGAAAGAACAGTTACTGATCTGTCATGTTATGTAGTACTGGAAATGAATTTGAAGATGAAAAGAAGTAAGTAAAATGCTTCTCATGGCATATGACAAAGAACAACCTAATGGTTTATAAATATTCCGGGACCACCTTTTAATTTTAGAAATTCGAGCATGTTTATTCAGGATTCTCTTTCCTAATCTGTCTATTATCTTGTTGAAGTAGTGTTAAGTGAGAATCCACGCAACAACATGCAACAATTGGCAACAGGGAGGTTAGTGTCCTCCTTTAGGGGTCTAATTAATCGTTAAGTATCTTGGCAAGCTGCAAGATACTTTATTTCCCTACAATTTTTTGATGCAATAATTTCCTAAAATAAGTTTCTTGAGTGCAAGTTATGCACAATGGTTTGGGAGAGGAATGTCAGCTGAGTCAGATAGATGTTACTCTATTAGATATATTGAAGTTCTATCGGAGAAAGTATCATTGTTGAATGAAGTGGGTTAAGAACCTTGACGTCACAGGTTAAAACCCAGCGGAGGTAGCAAGTATCCCGTGGAATTAGTCGAGGTGCGCCCAAGATGGTCTGGACACCACTGGTATTAAAAAAAAAGCATCATTGGAATTGTCAAATGCTCATTCAGGGTGTCAGTAGAACAGTTGCACTTGCAGTCATATGATGAAGCAGAGGAAGACTGCTTAGTTGCAGATGGAGTGGACATGGCTTGCTAGTTTGGATGACGGGTTCATGTAAAGTTTAAGATAAAGTTTTTAAAGGTTGATTCTGTTGCCCAAGTGGTAATTTTAAACTAAGAAATATGATTTTTGAGTTCTGACAGTATAAAATACAAGCAATTTGGACTCCAAGAGAAACTACACATGAGATTGGAGATATTTGGAGAAGTGACTCCAAGTAGCATGTGTCTTAGGTGGCAGAGTTGGAAGCAGTCGATGGGTCGTGTTGAACCTACCTAGTTCTCAGAAAAGCTGCATTAGCCAGGAATGACCAATAAAGAATTTCTAGGAAAATTCTAGAATGTCACAAGATGATGTTGGAAGTGTTCTTAGGATAATGAGCTCCCCTCCCCCCAAATATGTTTTCAATATATCCATGTTCTAGATGACAATGGCTTCACCTTTGGTAATGGGAGGACGATCTCTTTTTTGAGTGGTAGTTTGTTGGGGGCATGGCCCTCTCAAAGAGCTATTCTCTGACTTATTTAGTTTGGCTTCCAACTAAACAATCGCTGTTGAGGCAGCACGGTGGCAACAAGTATGGAACCTAATTTTAGAAGACTTTTAAATGATGGGGAGATAGATAAAACAGTTGAGCTTTTGCAGTGCCTAGAGGTGTTTCAAAGAACCAACAATAGTCAGGACACTTTATTTTGTAAGGGTTGCAGCAGCAAAATCATTTCAATTAAGTCTACATATCAAGCAATGGACATCAGACCACCTGGTGGCCTTGGAAACACATCTGGAAACCTAAAATACCTTTCAGTCTGGAAACCTAAAATACATTGGTTGGTGGCGAAGGAAGCTTGCCTAACCTAGGAGAGCTTGAAGAGAAGGGGCATTCATCTGTGCTCCAGGTGCCTCCTCTGTCAAGTTGACACAGATTGCTTAGTCACATTTATTTGCATTGTGTGGTAGCAGATCAACTATGGTGGCTGTTCTTTAACATGATTGGTCCAAATGCTATATGCCTGAAACTACAAAAGAACCTCTGGGATGCTGGGAGAGTACAGGAGGCATTGTATAACAAAAGAGATGGTGGAGAATTATTCCAGCATGTATCTGGTGGACATTATGAAAGGAAATAGTGCAAGGTGCTTCTATGTACAAATGTTTTGAACTATCAAAATACTCAAAATGTAATTATATAATTAGTTAAATCTATCAAACAATGGGTATGATTATATATTTTTAGACGAATATCCACACCCGTATCCATACCTGGATCGGTGCCCCCTGAATTTTAAAATTTAGATGATGAACGATCCGACCTCTAGATCCGCACTTGTATCGAATAGCTGCACTCAAGCCGAGCAACTTAGGATGTATGTACTAAACACTGAGAAACAGAGTTGGCCAGGCAGTACCATGTCATCCCATCATCTACGTTCCTTTTGGCTATCTATCTCACACCCCATGAGCACACTGTGTTTTTGTTATACCCATTCTTCCTCACATTCTTGGCGAGGAGGTGTAATAGCCCCTTAAACAGCAAGAAGGTGTATTAGCCCCTTTTAATATTGTGTTAGAATGTTAGATATGGTTCAACTTTGACCAGTGGATATTGAGGCATATGTAGTTAGTAGTTGGGATCAATGAAACCTAGTTGGTTTATTGGAGACTTGTTATGACTTATGACACTAAACTTATGATTCGAAAGCTAAAATTGTAACTGTGGTTCTGCATTGGATAAACAAATTTCTTGAATCTAATATAGTTGCAATCAAGATATATATCTTAATAATATTCGTTAACCTTTAAGTTGCATCTCTTTATTGAGCATTGCAAGGAGTTTCACACATGTAAAGAATGAAGGATGCAAAGAAAAAAGCAATTTGAATGTGCATGAGCAGGTTCATTATGTGTCAATTAACTGATGAAAATAAGATTATTATCATTTTATTTTTAGTTATTAATTTTTACTTATATGATAAGGATGATGAAAGGAAGATTATCTGAGAAGGATGTGAACTCTCAGTTTGTAACTCGAGTAGTTTTGTATCATCATCTTCCAGTGATATCAAAATCCTGAAGTTAGTTGCTCAAAGAGTAAAACATATTTGACAAACTATGTCGGAGGAAATTTCATTACTATTGCATTAGTAACTGTGTGCAGGCCACCCAGAGAGTATTACCCTTTTCATTCTCTTTGGATAATTCTGCTTACGGGCATAATTTTTCGTGAGATAGAAGCACGGATCAGAAACTGCATATGGAGATACTGTTCATCATTCATCCATTGAATTCCATTGGAACTGATTTTTGGTCCAATTTCGGCTACGGCGCTTTTCTCTATCTTTCGATGGATAGCTGTAAATTGGAATGATACAATCAATTGTGTATGTACTGTGATCTTGTGCTTTTGTACTAAGTACTAGGGACTATGCTTGCATTGTAAGTCTAGTCTGCTGCTCCTATAACATACATTCTTTCCATGTCAGTTTCTGCAAGCTATGCTATTCACAGAGAAATGGTATTGACTTTTTCTTTCTCATGTGAATGTGGATTACTTATGAATCAATTTGCTTCATGTCATAGGAAGGAGGTGTGCGAATTAGTCATAGCCCTGTAGTCTCACTAAAATGAGGAAGCTGCTGTTACTAGTTCCTGGCAACAATAGTTATGTCTGTGTCTGGCACTTGAGATTTTTTTTCTTTTTTTTGTTGGTTTTCTTGTGGTGTAACTGTAAATTATTGGTTCTCTTCAAAAAATATTCTAGATTCAAATTTCTTCCCTTTGCCTCTACCTGAATTTGGTTGTAGGGCAATGCTCTACTCAGTTTGCTTAGCATCTTCGATGGAGAATCTTGGGTATTATATAGTGGGTAAGATTGCTTAGATCTTCAAAGCATCGATTTCACCTAGCTCATCTGATTACTGAAGACCAATCAAGAACATGGCTGGGGTGTTTTGTGCATTGGAAAGTACATATTTTAACCTGGGCTGAACATGAAAGGTTTATTAGGAAATTTTTCTATGATGTTGGACACTTTCTGATAATGAACTTTTTGGATGCTTCTGTGTCGAAACTTAGTACAAATATGTTAATCCTTTACATTGTTCTGTTATCATGGGACTACTATCTGGACTTCTGGCGTTGTATGTTCTGTTTATATAATTCGGAGTATTGTAGATGCTTTCTTGTGGGTCGTTACAAGTTACAACTCAATATAGTCAACTTTTAGTTCCTAACTCGGCTTAGTTGTCTCTTTTGTCCAGTAATACTAAAATCCTGAAATTAGTTACTTGAAGTATAAACATAGTTGACAAAGTATGTAAAAGGCAGCCCAGTGCACAAAGTTGACAAAGTATGTCATCCTGCAAAAAGGAGGAGTTTGATTATAAATTGCATTGGTAAGCTATCCACCAAGATGGCCCGATTCTGGTTTGGTTCTCTTTCCTTATTTGGTTTTCTAATGTTTCAGTTCCGTTTTTTATTGAGATTGTGTTTATGATTCAGCTATTGTAGTCCTGCTTAGCCTTTCACAAAATTGTCTGCTTTTAGCTGTTACTATTAGTTACTACTTTAGTTTTTCCTTTTTGGCAAAATGGCTAAAGTCCCCCTTGAACTATACATTTTTTTCTTAATGACACAATAACTTTGCAGGGGTCCTAGTACCCCTTATAGTTGTATGAAATGGTATATACACCACCTTTTGGCTCCACCTGACATGTGTTGAAGTGTTACACAAATAGTGGGGCGCGTGACGAGCCATAAATTTAAGAAACTTTCAGTTTTTAAATATATTTTTTTCTTTTTTTTCTTTTTGATATTTCTTAATTTTTCTTATTTATCCCATTGCTTTCTTCTTCCTGGTGCCTCTGTTACCTCTTATGCCATTTCATTACTTTTTTATATTGGTGTTAATGATCAATTTGTTCTTAGATTTGTCCAAACAAGGTGGAGGTTTGGTGGTGGTTTCATAATTCTTTCATTTTTAAATTTTGTTCGTGTTAGAAAAGTCTAAGTTGTATATAAGTAGGGTAGTCATTCCTGTCCCACATTGGGAAAGGGTTCGTAGTTATACCTGTATAATAGTTATAAATAGGACTCATTGTAAACACTCTTTGATATCAATAATATATTTACTTTCACTTTCTCACATGGTATCAGAACATTGGTGAGAAAATATTGCTGTGCAAATATACCAGCAAATTTTCCGAGCAAAATTCAGTCACCGTGCAATTTTTCGGTGACCTAGTGAGCTGTCCGATTCAAACTCAGTTTCTATTGGTGTTGTGAAAAATCCAACATCACAGCAAGGTTCCTCTGCCAATTCCGACCAAACCCCAATCAGCCTCACCGGAATCCGACCCTTCACGCGCCCTCACGCGCCGTTGACAGTGAAAACCCCGACATCGCGTCAGTCCACGTGCCTAGCATGTGAGCCATTTTCCGGCAGTTTTTGACCCAACTTTTTTTTCCTCTGGTGTTCGCCTACTCATTCCGAGCCCAACCATATAGTTTTCATTGTATTCCGACCATCAATGTACTATTCCGGCGTAGATCCGGCTACTTTTCCGGCAAACAGACACTGCAGTTCTTCCTGGTGTTTTTTCTGGAAAACATACTCTCAGTATCAGCCCCTTTCAACAATTAAAGCATTACGCTTGAAGCCCTGCATTAAACTTTTCTCGTAACAGCAACATGCAATCCAATACATTGAATAGTCGGATATTATCTCTACCTGATTATATTGAGTTCCTTCGAAACAAAGCACGTAAGCCGATATCCTCTCAGATAGCTTCTATCATTCAGACTGGTAAATTCAGACTGGTAATAGCATGACTTGTATCTCTCAATCTTCTTCTAGTCTGTGGATCATTGATTCAGATGCATCTGACCATATTTCTGGTAATAAGTCTCTCTTCACTACAATTTCTTACCCTCAATCTCTTCCGACAGTCACAATGGCCAATGGATCTCACACCATGGCAACTGGAATAGGTCAAGCTAGTCCACTTCCTTCCTTAACTTTGCCTTCAGTTCTTTATGTTCCAAGTAGTCCTTTTAATCTCATATCAATTAGTCGTTTATCCCAAACACTTAACTGTTCAGTAACATTTTTCAATAACTCTGTTGTCATACAAGAACGCAGTACGGGATGGGTTATTGGTACCGGACGTGAATCACATGGACTTTATTACCTTACTCTTCTTAAATCGCGCACACCTTGTCCTCCCTCCATAGCTTGCTCTGTTACTGATTCACCTGATTTATTACATAGACGGTTAGGACATCCTAATTTATCAAACTTCAGAAAATGGTGCCTGAGTTGTTTCACTTGTCTACTTTTGAGTGTGAGTCTTGTCAACTCGGTAAGCATACCCGCTCTCCTTTTCCTAGACGTCTTAATGATCGAGCAGAGTCTCCTTTTACTTTAGTTCATTTTGATGTTTAGGGTCCTAGTCGGGTCAATTCTACTTTGGGTTTTCGCTACTTTGTTAGTTTCATAGATGATTATTCAAGATGTACTTGGATTTTTTTAATGAAAGATCGTTCAGAATTGTTTTCAATATTTCAAAACTTTTGTGCTGAAATAAAAAATCAATTTGGTGTCTCTATTTGCACTTTTCGTAGTGATAATGCTTTAGAATACTTATCCTCTCAGTTTAAGTAGTTTATGACTTCTCAGGGCATTGTTCATCAAACCTCTTGTCCATATACTCCTCACATGGTATCAGAACATTGGTGAGAAAATATTGCTATGCAAATATACCAGCAAATTTCCCGAGCAAAATTCAGTCACCGTGCAATTTTCCGGTGACCTAGTGAGCTGTCCGATTCAAACTCAGTTTCTATTGGTGTTGTGAAAAATCCAACATCACAACAAGGTTCCTCTTCCAATTCTGACCAAACCCCAGTCAGCCTCGCCGGAATCCGACCCTTCACGCGCCCTCACGCGCCGTTGACAGTGAAAACTCCAGCGGCGCGTTAGTCCACGCGCCTAGCACGTGAGCCATTTTCCGGCAGTTTTTGACCCAACTTTTTTTTCCTCTGGTGTTCGCCTACTCATTCTGAGCCCAACCATATAGTTTTCATTGTATTCAGACCATCAATGTACTATTCCGGCGTAGATCCGGCCACTTTTCCGGCAAACAGACACTGCAGTTCTTCCCGGTGTTTTTTCTGGAAAACATACTCTCAGTATCAGCCCCTTTCAACAATTAAAGCATTACGCTTGAAGCCCTGCATTAAACTTTTCTCGTAACAGCAACATGCAATCCAATACATTGAATAGTCGGATATTATCTCTACCTGATTATATTGAGTTCCTTCGGAACAAAGCACGTAAGCCGATGTCCTCTCAGATAGCTTCTATCATTCAGACTGGTAATAGCATGACTTGTATCTCTCAATCTTCTTCTAGTCTGTGGATCATTGATTCAGGTGCATCTGACCATATTTCTGGTAATAAGTCTCTCTTCACTACAATTTCTTACCCTCAATCTCTTTCGATAGTCACAATGGCCAATGGATCTCACACCATGGCAACTGGAATAGATCAAGCCAGTCCACTTCCTTCCTTAACTTTGCCTTCTGTTCTTTATATTCCCGGTAGTCCTTTTAATCTCATATCAATTAGTCGTTTATCCCAAACAATTAACTGTTCAGTAACATTTTTCAATAACTCTGTTGTCATACAGGAACGCAGTACGGGACGGGTCATTGGTACCGGACGTGAATCACATGGACTTTATTACCTTACTCTTCCTAAATCGCGCACACCTTGTCCTTCCTCCATAGCTTGCTCTGTTACTGATTCACTTGATTTATTACATAGACGGTTAGGACATCCTAATTTATCAAACTTCAGAAAATGGTGCCTGAGTTGTTTCACTTGTCTACTTTAGAGTGTGAGTCTTGTCAACTCGGTAAGCATACCCGCTCTCCTTTTCCTAGACGTCTTAATGATCGAGCAAAGTCTCGTTTTACTTTAGTTCATTCTGATGTTTGGGGTCCTAGTCGGGTCAATTCTACTTTGGGTTTTCGCTACTTTATTAGTTTCATAGATGATTATTCAAGATGTACTTGGATTTTTTTAATGAAAGATTGTTCAGAATTGTTTTCAATATTTCAAAACTTTTGTGCTGAAATAAAAAATCAATTTGGTGTCTCTATTCGCACTTTTCGTAGTGATAATGCTTTAGAATACTTATCCTCTCAGTTTAAGCAGTTTATGACTTCTCAGGGCATTGTTCATCAAACCTCTTGTCCATATACTCCTCAGCAAAATGGGGTAGCAGAGAGGAAGAATAGGCATCTCATTGAGACTGCTCGCACTCTTCTCATTCAGTCTCATGTTCCACTGCGTTTTTAGGGCAATGCAGTTCTCACATCTTGTTATTTGATTAATCGGATGCCCTTGTCTTCCATCCAGAATCAGGTTCCACACTCTGTATTGTTTCCTGAGTCACCTTTGTATTCTCTTCCCCTACGTGTGTTTGGAAGCACGTGTTTCGTCCATAACTTTGCCCCCGGGAAAGATAAATTAGCTCCCCGTGCTCTCAAGTATGTCTTCCTTGGTTATTCTCGAGTTCAAAAAGGATATCGTTGCTATTCACCTGATCTTCGTCGATACCTTATGTCAGCAGATGTTACCTTTTTTGAGAGTCGACCTTACTTTGCACCTTCTTCTGACCATTCCAATATCTCTGAAGTCTTGCCTGTGCCGATTTTTTAGGAGTCCGCCATAGCTCCTCCTACTCCAGTTCCTCCTAGAGTTGATCCTCCTGCAGTTGGTCCTACTGTAGTTCTTTCTCCTGCGGTTGCCCCTTCTGCAGTTGTTCCTACTGAAGTTACTCCTACAGTAGTTGCCCCTCCTACCGTTGTTCCTTCTATAGTTACTACTACTGCTCCAGAGCCACCACTTCTGACTTATCATCGTCGTCCACGTCAAGCATCAGGCCCAGATGATTCACGTCCGGCAACAGACTCTTCACCTATTGCGGGCCTGTCTCCTCTTAGTCTGCCAATTGCACTTCGAAAAGGTACGAGATCCACTGCAAATTCTAATCCTCATTATGTAGGCTAGAGCTATCATCGTCTGTCATCATATCATCAGGCCTTTGTGTCGTCTTTGTCAACTATTTCTTTACCTAAGTCTACAGGTGAAGCATTATCTCATCCTGGATGGCGACAGGCTATGATTAATGAGATGTCTGCTCTACGTGCTAGTGGTACTTGGGAGCTTGTTCCTCTTCCTCCAGGTAAATCTACATTTGGTTGTCGATGGGTTTATGCAGTCGAAGTAGGCCCGGACGGCCAAATTGATCGACTTAAGGCCCGTCTGGTTGCAAAAGGTTATACTCAGATATTTGGGCTTGATTACAGTGACACTTTCTCTCCGGTTGCTAAAATAGAATCAGTCCATCTTTTTCTATCCATGGCGGCTGTCCGCCATTGGCCTCTCTATCAGCTGGATATTAAGAATGCTTTTCTCTATGGTGATCTTAAGGAGGAGGTTTATATGGAGCAACCACCTGGATTTGGTGCTCAGGGGAGTCTCGTGGTCTTGTATGTCGATTGCATCGGTCACTCTATGGTTTAAAACAGTCTCCTCGAGCCTGGTTTGGTAAGTTTAGTACAGTTGTTCAGAAGTTTGGCATGACTCGTAGTAAAGCTGATTACTCTGTCTTTTATCGGCATTCTGCTCCAAATCTATGCATTTATTTAGTGGTCTATGTTGATGATATTGTTATCACTGGCAATGATCATAATGGTATCACTAGATTGAAGCAGCATCTCTTTAGGCACTTCCAGACTAAGGATCTAGGCAGGTTGAAGTACTTTCTGGGTATTGAGGTTGCTCATTCTAAGTTAGGTATTGTTATATCACAAAGGAAGTATGCCTTAGACATTCTTGAAGAGACATGAATGAAAGGTTGTAGGCCTGTTGATACCCCTATGGATCCTAATGTTAAGCTTATGCCAAGACAGGGGGAGCCTCTTAGTGATCCAGCGAGATACAGGCGGTTGGTTGGTAAGCTAAACTACCTCACGGTGACGCGGCCTGACATTTCCTTTCCTGTGAGTGTGGTAAGTCAATTTATGGACTCTCCGTGTAATAGTCACTGGGATGCAGTTATTCGCATTCTTTGGTATATTAAATCATCTCCAGGCAAATGATTGCTCTTCGAGGATCGAGGCCATGAACGAGTTGTTGGATATACAGATGCTGATTGGGCAGGGTGTCCCTATGATAGACATTCTACGTCTGGTTATTGTATTCTTGTAGGAGGTAATTTGGTGTCCTGGAAAAGTAAGAAACAAAATGTGGTTGCCCGATCTAGTGCAGAAGCGGAATACCGTGCAATGGTTGTAGCTACTTGCGAATTAATTTGGATCAAGCAGTTGCTCAGAGAGTTGAAATTTGGAGAGTTCAATCATATGGAACTTGTGTGTGATAATCAAGATGCTCTTCATATTGCATCAAATTCAGTGTTCCACGAGAGGACTAAAGCACATTGAGATTGACTGTCACTTTGTTAGAGAGAAGATACTATCAGGGGACATTGTTACAAAATTTGTGAAGTCATATGATCAGCTTACAGATATTTTCACTAAGTCCCTTACTGGTCCACGTATTGGTTATATTTGTAACAAGCTCGGTACATGTAATTTGTATGCACCAGCTTGAGGGGGAGTGTTAGAAAAGTCTAAGTTGTATATAAGTAGGGTACTCATTCCTGTCCCACATTGTAAACACTCTTTGATATCAATAGGACTCATTGTAAACACTCTTTGATATCAATAATATATTTACTTTTACTTTCACTTTCTCACAGTTCGAAAATGTAGTTTTGATGGTGTATGTACTCGTTTTCTCCAAAGATGGTGGCAGTGTTCTAAATTTTCTGGGTTTCGATTCATGTATCCTTTTTCTTCTTTTTTCTAATTTTCTTTCAAATGGTAGTTTTGTGATAAATGGGTTTGTTTAATTTGTAGCATAGAAGATGTTGATGGCAGCTGTTGCAGGGGTGGTTCGATAGTGTCCGGTGGTGGATTACAGTGGTGGTAGGTGATGGTGACTGTAGCGATAGTGCTCTGATTCATGTGGATTGTGTCTGTGTTGTGTTTTTCGTAGTAAAAATTATGAGGGAGTCTTTGTGAGAGGATATGATCCATAAATTGAAATTTGTATGTGAAAGATTGAAGACAATTTGGAAGATGAGGTGAGTAGTTTTTGGTGGTGGTTGACGAAGGTAATTTTGAGGAATGCCGTAGTAGAAGAAGAAAAGGGAAAAAGAAAAAAGAAAAAGAGAAGAGAATAGAAAAAAAAAGGAAAATAACAAAATTATATTAGGTGGCAAAAAAAGATTGGTACGTGTTGTACACAAACCCTATTAAAAGTGAGGATGAGCTTATAAGGTGGCATTTATACCACTTCAAACAACTATAAGGGGTGATATGAACTTTGTAAAGTTTGAGCGTCATTTTGAAAAAAAAGTCATTGTTTAAAGGGGACTTTGAGTATTTTGCCTTTTCTTTTCAAATGTGAGGGTTACTTGCGATGAAAGTAATCCCTAATTTCATAACGCGGGAGTCTTTTAATATTAGGTTTGTTAACTAACTCTGACCTCAGCCCTTTTTAAAACCCTTTGTAATTAGAGAAAGATATTGAGAATGTCTTCGAGGACTATTTCACTATTTCAAAAACACCAACTCCAACTCCATGTTCCCAACCGTCCGTCTCAATATTTCTGCGGCAGAGAAGAAAAGGTTTGATCTTTGTGCCACCTCCATGCATTCTCCTTTTTTTTTTTCTTTTTCAGGATTACTTTTTTGGCAATTGTAATTTTGCATGATTCTTTTTCGGGTTTTGTATATACAAGCATAGCCTATCTAGATGAGCAGCACTTTGCACATTTACATCCGAGTCTGTTGAAAGCTTACATAACGCATCAATGATCTGGTTGAGGAAGAAAATGAAATTTCTTCAGAAGTAGTATAAAAGAAGTCAAGGAGATGAAAAAAAGAAAAAGAACAAAATTGCATTATAAGTTCCTTAATCAATATCACCTTTGCTTATATTATTTCCTAACACTCAAAGCACTTGGAAACAGACTAGACAACTACATGACAAAAGAGAGCTCAACTCTACAGGGAAGTTTACTTTATCATTATCTTTGGTTGCACTTATCCTACTTTTGTTGCAGGAAACTCTCCGACCCCTTGACAAAACCCCCTGCTCCATTTCACATACCCTTACACTTGCTCCCCAGAAAAATCACTACCACACACGAAATTGTGCAACCGCAAAATCATAAGTACAAGCTATGCACCATTCTGGAACTCTATTCAAGAAGCTTAATCTCACAGACAATGCTTTTGCTATACCCGCAAACTATCTATTTTTGTCGAGTTCCAAAGCGCTCAAATCTACATGTCCATACTTGCACCAAGTGATCCACCTAATCTTTAATTCCTGATTGGATAACAGTTTGTGTTCCTTCCTATTCAAGCCTATCTGTGTCAATCGTGTTTGTTTTCATGCTTAATCCGACCCATCTGTTTGAATCGTGCATACTTTATTGTGCTTTACTCCTCAATATTCCCCAACTAATTCAAGACAATATTGAAGGCGAGATGACTTATTCATCGAGATGAAGTGGAAACTATGTCCGTGTAAACTCCTCTTTATGGGTGTGTCGTGCACCACATCTTCATATTACAAGCCTCTTTTCCCACGCCTGATCTATCAAAGTTACCTCGTCTTCGACAAAGCCTTTGTTATATCCAACAATTATATCTCAGCAAATCTCAAAGTACATTCGAATCTAAACTTTATATACTTGACAAGTTTACTCCTGACATCTCAATCGTGCGTCATAAACATCTCACACAGGCAACATGCCATTCCAGAGCTACACACGGCCTGATTCTCGTGAAACCCGAAATATGTAGGCAACTCAGAGACCGGAGTTCGGCAAAAATTACCCCAAAAATCTCACTTTCCTTTTCATTTTGCCTGACCGTCGTGACAAAATTGGCTACTCCGTCAACTATCTTTGCCCGAAGATTCTTTTCATCATCCCCGGGATAAGAGGGGCAGCTGTTGACACCTAATTTTGTCTCTAAAAATTGGGTATACTTAACCTAAAGGTGCAATAATGACTGTTTGAGCAAATTTGCATTAGAAGACATGCATTTACGTGTGATTATCTCCTATATATACAGTATATATCTAATTGTGATTATATTATGTAATTTGCATCATTTAGGCTATTTGTGAATACCGTAGCTATTTGTGTAATTCTCCGCGTACGTAAAGTTTTATAGTTAATTGTGGATATTTATACGTAATTAATTTAATTTGATAGTATTCGTTCTTATGTGTGCATTTTTTTTATATAAAGCATATATTAATATTTACTTGGCACCATTAGTTAAATATCTGTCCGATTAAGATACTGGTCAGTCTAGTTCTCTCATTATTCTACATCCGCATTTGAATTCAAAATCATTTAAACAATTTCTCAAACTTTACTATTCATTTATTTATACATTATGTATTATTATCATTGATATTGTTCAAAATATTTACTATCCTGTCTTTCTTTATTAAAATCGTCTACTTCGAACCTAGACAAAGGGGTAGTCCAAATGCATTCCATGTATTTTGAAATTATGTATATTTTCTTTTATTATCCTATTTATTTTAAGTAAAATTCTAAAATCATTTTGTCTTTTTCCTATCTCGTCCCTCTCCCTAAAATTAACATCAGATTGTATCAATCCCTTAATCACTATCCCATTATCTTCTCCCCAATTGTCCCCCTCACGTAAATCACTCAATCTTCCCCAAATTAATCTCAATTTCCTCTATTGCTCCTTCAATTAATCCCATTCCCCAACCTCTATTTCCCTATCCCGGCACTACATATACCAGACGTCACATACACACTAGACCGGACAAAATCAGTAGTACACCCCTCGTCTTCTTCACAGGACACTACATCTTCTCCACCGTTCAAACACGTACTCACTCATATATACATACCAATCCCAGCATATACATTCACAATACCCATCACCCACACCTACAAATACATACATCCACCAGTGAACAGATCCAAAACACATAGACACACGCCATTCGAAAAGGGAAACGGAGATCAGTGAGGCAAAGAAAACGAGAGAGGCAGCGCCACCAGTAGCAAAAAGGAGATCAAAACAGTAAAAAGGGTGACGATGGTCACCACCCAGATCTTGATCGGAAAATTTCCATTGCCGGTGGACTTCGTCTCTTTGTTTTTGCCGTTGAACCAAAAATGGAAAAAGAATCGGAGCGGCAGTGACACCGTCACCGCTTGAAAGTCCCGTCGCCAAGAAACCATTTTTCCCTCCGTTCTGCTCGATCTGTTTGTGGGAATTGAAAGAAAGAAAAAGGGGATCGGAGTGGTAGCAACGCCGCCAAGCAGACTGGTGTTGCTTCTCTTTTTCCCCAATTCTGTTCGTCGGCTCCGTTCTCTGTTCGTGCCTTTGACCCACCGGAAATTTTCCTTCGCCGGATACCACTGTTTTATGTTTTTCTTATATCGTTGCCGATTTTTTTTATTTGATATGCTATCTTGATTTGCCGAAAATAAAATACTGATATTTTTCTTTGAGAGTTTTCTGCAGTTCCATTTTGATGTTGTGGTGCTCGGTTACTTATTGGTATGACGATGCTACTGTTTACTGGAGATATTGACTGGTTCAAATGGATGCAATACTATGGTTGACTCATTTCTTGGTCCCTACTGATTTGAACAGATACTATACCATGTTGCTTGCCTATGAAAAATACAAATTTTAAGGCACTCACGCTGATACAAACAGATACTATAAGGTCAATGACGTTGGGAGGCCAATACAAGTCCCGACCTGTGTTTACCGTCCCTTACATGTCTCGAAAACAAAACAAAAAGGCGATGACGATAACATTTATATATACAATATTGAAAAATGAATGGAATAGGCAACACGACTCGCACTTGGCAGGGCAACACGACCGGCCAGCGTGTTTGCGGCCGTGACGGTATCCTTAACCTCCCATCACCCAAATCTGAGCCTAAATTTTCAAAAATTCTCTTTTTTCCTTTTGTTTTCCTTTTATTACTATTATTATTATAATTATTATTTTCATTACTACTAATATTTTTTTTCATTATTATCGTTACTATTATTATTATTATTATTATTACTTTATTATTATTATTATTATTATTATTATTATTATTATTTTATTCTACTTTTATTTTTGCTTTATTTCATTAGTTATAATACTAACTTCATTTTTATGCTTTTTGCGAGGTACATTCCTACAAAGAACGAAGTCCATGGCGAAGATTGAATATTTATTTATTTCTTGTTTATGCAATTATTTGTATTTAAATTGTATATTATAGTAGAAATTATTTTATTTACTTTTAATTTATTATTTGAATCCCAATTATTTAGTCCGACCGGGAACCACACTTAGTGGAATTTGAGAGGTGCCTAACACCTTCCTCTTGGGTTAATTTGAACCCTTACTCAGAATATCCGGTTCGTAGATCAGGTTTCGGTTAACATTAAAATCGGCTATAAACTAAGTAGGTGCCCTAATACGCCTAGTTAAAAAATATGTTAGGTGGCGACTCCAAGTCTTTATCCGTGAGTTCCAATAAGTCGAGCCCTTTTTTCGAACCCTAACCGGGTTCGGGGAAAAATGGGTGTCGACACTCCTTCCGTCCCAATTTATGTGACGTAGTTTGACTTTACACGGAGTTTAAGAAATAAAGATTAATCGATTGACCTTGTAAAGTTTTAAAATTACCCACTCGTAAGATGTAAAGAAAAAGTAAGAGAGATAAGATTGAAGTAATTAAAGAGTTGTTAGTAGCTTTAAGTGTAAGTAGGGCCCAACAAGGATAGAATAGAGAAAATGCTATTAATTAGTTGTCAAATAAGGAGGTGTGTCATTCTTTTTAGGACCGACAAAAAAGAAAGTGTGTCACATATGGAATCATATTCTAATATGAAATTGGAGCGGTAGGTCACTAGTGTGATCTAGATTTGAAGATTATAAAAAATATTAACTCAGTAATTGAAGATCTACAATGGCAAATGAAGAAAATCTTGCCAGGCCCATATCGAAAACTTGCTAGAGCAAGTGCGAACTAGGGCAGATACGTCGAAAAGTAATTAGATCATTATTATCATTTGTTTTTCATGCAACTGATACATCAGACAGTCCTAAATTCCTTGTATTTGATTGGATCTGAAAACAATTCCATGTCAAGCCGGGCAATGAAGATATCTATTCGAAGGAAAAATAAGCTAGCAATGATAGACATCACATATAAGAAGTAGAATTATGGTCCAGGTCTAGCAAATCAATAGTGAGAGCTTGAATGTTAAATTAATTATTGTACAAAATAGTCGAGTAATAGTAAAATGTGTTGTGTGTTTTTACAAGTGAAGTATGGTGGTATTTATCGTGATTTCTAACTCTAGAGGTTCCCTATTCATTCTTTGGCACATATTCATCTGTATAAGTTTTTATTCTTTTGTAGAATATGGATGTTGATGTCAGTGTACACATTTGAATATTTCTCATATTGGCGTAGGAACCTAGGTGTTCTTTTTAAGTCTTCGAGTAGTAAGTCTAAAGTTAGGCTCCAAGAACTATGCTCGGCGTCATTCTAATTATTAAGGGGTCGTTCGGTTGAAGGTGTTTTTTACGTGGGTATTAACTATTAATGCGGGTATTAGAAATGTGAGTATTAGTAATGTATGTATTAATAATGTGGGTATTAATAATACGTGTATTAGTTAGCGCGGGGTTTAGTAATGTGGGTATTAGCCATGCATATATTATAACGTAGGGATTATTTGTTGAATCACTAATATATTACTCCCTCCATCCCAAAATGAGTGTCTACCTTTTCTTTTTTGTTTGTCTCAAAATGAGCGCCTCTTTCCTTTTATGGCAACTCTTTAAATCTAATATTTGTTTTGGACCACACGATTTAAAGACACTGGCCCACATTACACACACCTTTCATTTTAAACCACAGGATTTAAAAGTCTTCCTTATTTTCTTAAATTCTGTGTCCAGTCAAACCCAGACACTCATTTTGGGACGGAGGGAATACAAATTAACAAACAATATTATTATTTAAAATATTTATTTACTCCTTAAATAAAATTTTAAAATATCTTTATTATTATGAGGGTTACTTTTGTCATTTTAAATTTTAATACCTGCGTTATTAATACCCACATTATTAATACCACCTTCTACCCAACATAAAATAATACATAGATTCCCGTTCGTCTAACGTGATTACACCTTTTCCTTCGTAGAAACCTATAATTGCTTGGGCCCCACGGTAGGTGCTAAACTGTTAAGGCCTAAATTTGGTCATTTAGGGAAAATAATTAAATTTGTTAGAGGGTCACAAGTAATACAATAAATACGCAGGAAAAGTAAGTAAAAGCTGAGAGAAAAGTAATAGACAAGAAAGTAATAATCTTATTCCTTGAGAATAGTCGGATTCTGTGTGAATCGCTTGATGTACAATACAATGTAAGGAGGGGTATTTATAGTTATTAAATACATATTTTTATTCTTATTTCTTACTCCCTCCGTTTTAAAAAGGATGAACCTATTTCATTTTTAGTCTGTTTCAAAAAGAATGACCTCTTTCTAAATTTGGAAAGAAATTTTCACTTTTACTCATCCCTAGATGATTTGTAGCCACACAAATATCTATAACTTATTTTAGACCACAAGTTTCCAAAGTCTTTACATCTTTATTAAACTCCGTGCAAAGTCAAATAGGTTCATCTAAAATGGAACAGAGGGAGTAATATATACTCGTTAAATATACAAAAATGCAACCAAATGTTGCACTAATTTTATGCGGGCATTAAAATTTCACAGAAAACCAACCGAACGCTGCGCTAAATTAGCGCGGAGTTTTCTACGGGTATTAAACCCTTAATTGAGTAACCAAACGACCCCTAAGAGTCTTAGTACCCGGAACTTAACACACAAAGGGGTCGTTCAGTTGAAGGTGTTTTTTATGCAAGTATTAGGATTTGCAAAAATATGACACGGGAAGCAATAGTTTGCCAAAATGCTCTCTATAATAGTGGTTTAGCAAAAATGCTCTCCATTAGTTAATGAAACTTATTCCGGATAAAAATACCCTTCACAACCAATAAAAACACCTGCCTAGTCCCTCCTCTTCCTTTTCTCCATTCACGCGATCATGAAAATCCTATAAAACCATTCCTTTTACAGATTGCTCCGCTCAAGCGAAGATTCAACGTAAGATTTCTTCAAATTGCTATTGAATTTTACTAAAACTTCAATTAATTTTTTTATAATTTCATTTGTATTATGCTTAACTTTGCTTAAAATTCTATATAGACCAAACGAACTATGACTTTTATTCATAATAATCAAAAAACATATTGTATAGAAACACATGACATTAAATTGATTACAGTAATTGTAAAAGAAAAAAAATTAGTCTGTATTAATTGCAGAACGTCTATGAATTCTGGAAAAGTCTTGCCTATTGCCAAGACTTTGCCTTGCGGACTTGCACAGAAAATCTCTAAAAGTCTTGGCAATATGCCAAGACTTTCAGTTCTGCTGCAATTAGCACATGTCACAGACTGTTGGTTACTGCCAAGACTTTAAGCCCTGTTGCAAGGGTAAAGTTCTCTGCAACTCTTGGCTTATTGCCAAGAGTTTAAGCTTTGGTGCAATCTGCAGCCTACATACACTTCTTGCCTATTGCCAAGACTCTATGGCTTGTTGCAAGTGCCAACTTGCAGAGAAAGGGAAATTCTCTGCAACCCTTGGCTTATAGCCAAGAGTTTAAGCTCTGGTGCGATGGGAACCTGGGAGAGACTTCTTGGCTATTACCAAGACTTTAAGCCCTCTAGCAGTGGCCAACTTCAAGAGAAAATCTATGCAAATCTTGGCAATAGCCAAGACTTTTAGTTCCGCTGCAAAGGGAAACTTACACTGAAAATCTCTAAAGTATTGGCAATAGCCAAGACTTGCAGCTCTGGTGCAATGGGGGCTCTGGTGGAATGGGGGCCTCATAGACCAAGACTTAAAGCCTTATTACAATGGGTTCCTTGCAGAAAAAGTCTCTGCAAGTCTTGGCAATACCCAAGACTTGCAGCTCTGGTGCAATAAGCACCTAGGAGAGACTTCTTGCCTATTGCCAAGACTTTAAGACCTGTTGTAATAGGGGCTTGCAGACAAAGTCTTTGCAAGTCTTGGCTATTGCCAATAGTTGCTGCTCTGGTGCAATAGGCACCTAGGAGAGACTTCGTCGCAAGACCTTAAGCCCACAGAGGGCATCACTTTTACCCATGATTGTGCTTCTATCAAAGCGATCTGAGTATGAAATTCTAAGCATATCGTTCGTCTTGATTATGTGCAGGATTAGCACTATGGCAACTCGCTACATTTATATAGTTTATAATGGGAAATGGGATGCAAATAGCAAATACATCAACCATGATATAAAGTTGATACTTGTCAAAGACGGTATAAGCTACCACGTATTTGAAATTTTTTTTTGTAATGCTCTAATCATCAACACTGATGAAAGTGAAGCAAAGATAAGGTTTGACATGAATCTAGAAAGGTGCAGAGGTATGATGGTAACAAATGATCAAGAACTTATCACTTGCATGTATCTGCTGAAGAATGATGAGAATTTCAGAAAATTCTTCTTCATAGTAGAAGTTATTAAAAGGACTGACAGGTCAGAAAATCCCGCTTCTTTGTGAATGAAGCTGACCATAGCATGGTGTTGCATCAAAAGGAAGGGCAGTTATTGATTATAAATATTTTTAAAAATCAAACGTGATTGGAAAGTTAATATTATCAATAAACTGAACTATTGGCAATAGCCAAGACTTTACACTCATACAGATAACCAATTCAATTTAACTTGACGTAAAGTCTTGGCAAAGGGTAAGATATTTCCTACCAAAATTTATTTATCGACTTTAATATTAGAAATAGTTAACTTGCCTTGATGTCTTACCATAGGCAATAGTATTGACAACTAAATTGACACCAAGTCTTGGAAAAAATATTACCAGCACAACCCTCCATGAATAATTTATCAATTTTAAATTAATTATATAATATTAGAGTTGGAATTAATTAACTAGAATTCAAGTCTTGCCTATTGGCAAGTCTTTCCATCTAAATGTGTTCAGCCCACAACAACTAAAATGCCTTGAAGTCCTGCAATTGCCAACACTTCCAGTTCATCCGATTCAAAGCAACTTCAGTCTTTAAAATAACAAAAATATCAAACATCCAAGTGTACTTGTTTACATAAACACAACAAACACGGTAAATACGAAATACACGTAATTAAAAACTACTCAATAGCTTTCTCTAACTCTTTTGTAGTACTAAAAGTCTCATTTGGACTACTACACGGATCATCTTGCGACGGAGATAACAAACAAAAATTTAGAAATTCATCGCCCACATCACATTTTTGCCTTGAAATTCATCAGAAGCTCTTGGCTGACTTATAAAATCATCCACCACATCAAAATGTATATGATTAGGATCAGGAGATTGAAGATTCAATATCCATTACCTGAAAATTTTTAAAAAACAACAACGACAACACATAATAACAAAACAATGAAACAATAATGAAAAGACCATATACAAACATACAATGACAACTACTGAACGCATGACTGATGAAAAGAGTAAACTACAAAAAACTCTCTACAACTATTGCCAATAGCCAACACTTTAAACTCTAGTGGAAGGGGCAACTTGTACAAATAGTCTCTGCAAGTATTGACAATTGCCAAGACTTTAAACTCTAGTGGAAGGAGCAACTTGTACAAATAGTCTCTGCAAGTGTTGACAATTTCCAAGACTTTTACCTATATTGCAGCACAAAACTTGCAGAGAAGTGTCTTTGCAACTCTTGACAATAGCCAAGACTTTAAGTTCTGCTGCAAGGGGGACCTTACACTAAAAATCTCTAAGAGTATTGGCAATTGCCAAGACTTCTACCTCTACTGCAGTGAACAAGTTGGAGACAAAGTCTCTGCAACTCTTGGCAATAGCCAAGACTCTAAGTTTTTGTGGAAGCGACAACTTACACAGAATATCTCTGCAAGTATTGGCAATAGCCAAGACTTTAAACTCTACTGCAATAAGCAACTTGCAGAGAAAGTCTATGCAACTCTTGGCCATGGTCAAGATTTTAAGCTCTATGAAATAATATGAATATCTAATAGCCATAGGCAATAAAAACATTTAAATCACCGGAATCAAGCAAACACAAGTAAAAAAATCCACATGAACCTCAAACTTAATTCAGAAATCATAGATCGAAATGGAAAAAACTAACAGATAAATATATAAACAATAAGCATAAAAAAATAACAGGAAAAAATAAATGCAGATAAATGATTACGCGAAATAAATATTACAATATAACGAAAAAATAATAGAACAAATATACAAAAAACAGAGAATAAAAAATCCCAAATCTCCAGCACACAAAGAAGAAGAAGTAGGCCAGGAATGGAGAAAGAGAGAAAAAAACCTGTTCAACATGAATTAAGTAGCTCAGGGGCAAAATAGTTCTTTCATAAGGGGGGTATGATGTGGAGGGCATTTACTTAAAACATTTGTAAGTGGGGGCAATTAGGTAAGACCAGGTCTTATTGAGGGCACTGGGTGAAATTTTTTTAACTATTAATGCAGGTATTAGTAATGTGAGTATTAGTAATGTGTGTATCAATAATGTGGGTATTAATAATGCGGGTATTAATTAGCGCGGGGTTTAGTAATGTGAGTATTAGCCATGCATATATTATAACGTAGGGATTATTTGTTGAATCACTAATATATTACAAATTAACAAATAATATTATTATTTAAAATATTTATTTACTCCTTAAATAAAATTTTAAAATATCCTTATTATTATGAGGGTTATTTTTGTCATTTTAAATTTTAATACTTGCGTTATTAATACCCATATTATTAATACCACCTTCTATCCCGCATAAAATAATACATAGATTCCTGCATTAATAATGCGGGTATTAATAATACGGAATATACAAAAATGCAACCAAACGTTGCACTAATTTTATGCGGGTATTAAAGTTTCACAGAAAATCAACCGAACGTTGCGCTAAATTAGCGCAGAATTTTGTGCGGGTATTAAACCCTTAACTGAGTAACCGAACGACCCCTAACCTTCTTATAGTTTTCTTGCTTTTGGTTCATGTCACCCCAATGTGACTTATGGGCTTGTACGATTTTTCACCAATAGAACTGCTTAGCAGGACCATACCTCAGTGGCGGATGTAGAGAGGAAGGAACGGGTTCGGCAGAACCCAGTAAGTTTTGCGGAGACAGTGTATTTGTATTAAAAAGAATTATTGAATATATAAAAAATGAAGTCGAGAACCTAGTGACTTGAGAAAGTAACACAAAAGGGTCCCCTCAAGTGTCCAATTGAGAAAAGGGACCTCTCCTTTTCACTATTTTATTTTTCACTTTCTTCTATTTTTAAGTGTAATTAAGGTTTAAGTGGGGGGCAGATTAATATTTTAAAAACTTGTGGGGGGGGGGGGGATTTCAACCTAAAACTTAAAAATACTACCCACTCACCCCACGACCCCCACTACCTCCCCTTCAAAATCCAAACACCAAACCCACACTAATCCCAAAACACCAAAACATTTCCCTTTCCTCCAAAATCAAACCGCCAGTACAACATCCCCAATTTTAACGCAACCAACAGTGATTTCAATTCTCCGGCCGTCATCTTTCTCCTATACCCATTGTAAGTATATTCCGACACCTACATTGCATGATACTCCATAAAATCATCACTTTTTCTTGTTTTTCCTCTTTGTGTTTGAATGAAAACTCTAGAATATAAATCATAAAATCTGGGTTGATTCTGGTGCTTTCCTTTTGAATTTTGCTTGTGTCTGAGTTGTTTTTAGTGTGGGAAGTGTTGATTTTGAGCGGGAAGGACTGATTTTGGCGATGATATGTTTAAACACGTCGACTGTTTTTTCAAACATCTGGCGTATTGTTTGTGGTGTTTAAACATCATATGAGGTGTTTGTTCATGTCACCGGTTGTTTAACCGGGAAGACGTTATTCATTTGAGTTTTGAATTTTTAAACATTAAATTAAATATTTAAGCATAATCGTAAATGTTTATAATTTGGAACTTAAAATATTAAAATGAGGCTTAAACATTAATGTAGATGTTTGCAACATCACTGCATTTGTTGTTAAACACTAACATGAATGTTTAAACATCACTTCAGATGTTTCAATTACACGGTTTAACATTCAACGGTGATGTTTAAACATAAATTGTTATGTTTAAACATAACTTATGATGTTTTAAAACACCACGTTGAATGTTTAAACATTCATTATAATTTTAAAATGGTGAATTTATTCGTAATGATTTGGTTTGTGCTTTTTTTAAAATAGTTGTGTGTTTGTTGAACTAGTTTAATTATTCGCCATTTGCAGGTATTAAATTATGGGACCAAAAAGAAGGAGGTTGGTAAAGGAAGTGGCTAAGAAACAGCCGGCTGACACGCAAAGAAGACTTGACATGGATGAACATGAAGAATCTCCTCGTAGCAAAAGACTGAAAGGCAGGGTACGATGAAGTGGAGGTGATGATCAAAGAGGCTCTGCCGAAGAAGGAGAAACATCTACTCCTACTCAGAATGAAGGGGACGAAGAACAGGAAGAAGTTCCTACTCTAAAGAGGTGTACGATGAAATCCAGTGAACAAAGAGGCTCTGCCGAAGGAGGAGAAGCATCTACTCCTACTCAGAATCGAGAGGACGAAGAACAGGAAGAAGTTCCTACTATACATAAGAGGACGAGGAAATCCAGAGCTGGTGTGTCACCACAGGAGCAGAGGCCTAGTACATTATGTGCAGTAGAGGATAGTGAAGTGGAACATGCAATGGAGGTAAGAATAGTGGTGAAAACATACAAATAGATGCTGGCACATCGTTAATTTGTTTAAACATCACTATTGATGTTTAAACATATCTATGAAATATTTCACACATACACCCCGATGTTCTAAACATAAGTACAAAATGTTTAAACATACACCCCGATGTTCTAAACATAAGTACGAAATGTTTAAACATACACCCCGATGTTATAAACATGACTGAGAAATGTTTAAACATATTAGTGATGTTCGAAACATGTATTTGCTATTCCTCATTACCCTTGTGAATCTGCCTAACTTATAAAATATTAGATGCAGCTGATTTTAGCTGATGAGGTTGCCCCAATTATAAAAACTGACATGCCTGATATGGTATTGCCTACCTGGTTGGACACGCATGCGGCTTTCACGACGAAGAAAATTACTATAAGATCTTCAATTTCAGGAAAGCTGGCTGAATTGCATCAATGTTTAAAGGATTTGAAACTTGAGGACAGATTTAGGAAGAGCTGTTTTGGTCACTTTCTTAGCATGCCGAAGGGACTGTTTGCTCTGAAGCTCGTTCACAACGTCCTACTCCGTAGGGTTATTTGTGAGAAGAAGCACGAGTTATGGTTCAATTTTCATGGGCTGCCTTTACACTTTAGTCTTCTTGAATTTGCACTTATGACTAAGCTGAGGTGTTCAGAGTTTCCATCAAAAGAATACTTAGAGGATGCCTGTGAGAAGGGTAAAGAGTTGTGGGATTTGGTGACAGGGAAAGACAAAAAGAAGGCTGCCTCAAGTGACCGTATCATGACATTGATAAAGTCAGATAAAATAAAAAAAAATGTGAAGTTCAGTTTGTGGTTGGTTTGGTTTGTGCATGGTGTTTTCTGTGCAAAAGATACGCGTTGTGGCGTTGAGGAAAATGTTGTTTGCTTGGCAAGCAGACCTGAGGAATTTAACAAGTTCCCATGGGGTAGAAAAAGTTTTGAACTGACGATGGCATATCTTGGTAAGGATTTTGCAACACTTGGAAATCCAGAAAATAGCTATAACCTTTATGGATTTCCATGGGCCTTCATGGCCTGGGTGTTAGAGGCTATCCCTGCGGCTAGGTTAAGGCAATATCCAGAACAAAAGACTGTACCAAGGATGCATCGTTGGTTATCTGACAAAGTTGAAAGAGACACTGAACAAGTGTTTCAGCGTGTGGAGACCCCAGTAAGGCACCCTTTTACATTTTGCCTTTTATTATGCACAAAATAGATATTATATTGAAACATTCCTGAGATGTTCATCACATCATAATGAATGTTGAAACATTTGCATCAATGTTTTAATATTAAATTACGTGTTTAACATATTCGAAACATAGTTCAGATGTGTAAACATTTTGCTATATGTTTGCACATAATACATATGTTGCAAACATTTGAAGTGATGCTGAAATTTACTTTATATTAACTTATGTTCTTTGCAGGAGGTGTACCCTTACCTTGTTCCTACACCTGTGGATTTGAGGGATGTTCTTGATGGCTATGTGCCATACCAGGATGTAGAGGACGCATTGGTTGATGGCTTGATGCAACCAATGAAGGGGGTTACAATGCTTAGGAAAGAAAATGCTGAACCTAATACCCCTATAGAACATGTTGTTCTTAGCCGTGGGTCGATGTTAAATACATACAGTGGTGGAGGTGCAGTTAATCTGTTAGGAGATATTGGAAGAGAATATAGTGGCAGTTCAGGTGATTTGTTTGGATATGTCAAGAGAAGGGAAGATACTAGGGCTGCAGTTGTTAGAAGAGAAGTTGGTAGGATTGAAGGAGTAAGAAGAGAAGAAGGTGGCAGGGGAGGGATAGTAAGGATAGGAGAAGGTGGCAGGGAAGGGACAGTAAGGAGATCAGAAGTAGTGGGTAATGTTACAGGAGAGTGTAGCTGCAAATGCTCCCAATATAAAAAAGAGAAGAAGTTGTTAATGGACAAGGTGGATGCAATTGAGAAGGTTCTTGTGGAGGTGAGGGACTTGACAAAGAACCAAGTGCCTGCCAAGAGAGTTGTGTTCCCTGGGAGAGCTCTGAAATCTCCATTTACTAGTGGAAGAAAGAGGGGAAAAATGTGATAAAAAAAGTTGATATGTACAAAGTTGTTGGGAAGAAGCGAAGAGAGGCACTGGATGCATTTTTGGAAGAAAAGAAAGAGGAAAAGACACCTCTTTGTCTTGGTCGCTGTTGACACCCAATTTTGTTCTGAAATGCTTAATCGATGTCTAATTATTTCGAATTAAAGTCAATTTTGAAATTTTAATGTGGAAATTGATTAAGTTTAGAAATAAAGGCTAAATGTGCCAAGCATAAACTTAATTTAGGCCTAATAATGCAATTCCTCGTAAAGTATTCAATCTTAAATAGGAGGGCTATATTTGTTCCTAATCCTAAAATGTGGCCTATTCATGCAAACACACATATATACAATACACACAAAAATTTCCCCCTATATCAGAATAACCCCAATCCAACCCGTTAACCCCAATGCCCGTTCCCAACCCGAAAAGCCCGTCAAATCCTGACCCCAACTTCCCTCCTAAAATTTTGAAGGGGAAACAGTCAAAAAATGGTCCCCTCCAGCTCATCCTCAATCGTACAAACTCCTTATCCATTAGGAGCCGTTGGAGGAGGGGTGATTGGGTCATTTTTTTGGGATCATTTTCATACCCAAAAGAACCCTAATGGAGAGGGGGTATATAAGGGAGTTTTGAGAGGAGTTTCAGGGGGCAGCAGCAGCAGAGAGTGGGAGAGGCAGCAACATACACATACATGAATATTTTTCCTTAGTTTTCTTTTACAATGAAATAGTGTTACAGTTTCTGTTGGATTTTGCGTATCGCTTCATCGTTGTTTCAGTCATCGCTTCATTATTTGTGTCGTCGCTACACTATTCGAGTCGACGACTCCATTCGCGTCGCTTAGTCGAGTCGCGTTTACTTCGAACCCTCGCTCCTGTTCACTGCCCTAAAAAAGGTAAAATCTGAACCTTTACATTATTATTTTATTTAGTTACATGTTGTTTTCCTGCGCAAAAGTCTGTTTGAATGTGATGTTGGATGTTATTTGTTGATATCGAATGTTGAAATGAGGTCTGTATACTAATAAGACGTTTGAACTTCATGTGTGTATGCATTTGACTAAAGTTTAAGCTTATCTCTGTCAGATAGGAGATTGTTAAAGCTGGGATTAGACTTATGCTTAGTGTAAAATCTTGTCAAAGGGTATCAGAAACCAGTTTTAAGTAAAAGATTTAGTCTTTGTTCGTTAATGTTAAAATGGGTAAAGTTTCAATCTTTAAATATCATGGATTGTTGATTAAATTATTAGAGTATCCAGTTTTTCTGTTTTGCTATGAGATTCATGGAGTGTTCTCTGGTTTGCTTTAAAGGGGTGTGTTGGATTTTGGTTAGTGTTTTGCTGTTTCTGGGAGTGAAATGAGGAGGCAGGATGTCTTGGAGGTTCTGTGTTGTTGCAGGTTGAAGGGATATGCAGGTATCCAGGTTGGTATCAGGTGTTGTAGTCAGGCTAAGATAGTAGCTGGTTATGCCTAGTGAGTTTCTGGTAGGGTTCAGGTTGCAGGGTAATTTTAGGAGTAAGGAAGCTAAGGTGTTGTTCAGGTGGTTTGCTTGTATTTAAGGTTGAAAAGTGCAGCAGGGTACTCTGATGAGTTCTAAAGATTTATTTTGGCTCTGCATTAATATAGCAATGGTCTCAGGTTGGTATAGAGATAGCAGCTTGTTCCAGCACGTTTACCTAGTGGTTTGGAGAGGGTGTAGTGATGTGCTGGTGCTTGGAGTTTGTAGTAGGAAGATAGAGGAGGTAGGATTTTCAAGGTTGTATTTTGGGGTTTTGAGAGAAGCTGGAAGGGTTAGTTTCAGAGTAGCAGTAGTATGGAGTTGTTCAGGTATTTGTGTGTGTCTATGGAGATCTGGGCTAGAAAAGAGAGTTGTTTCTGCTTAGCTCTATGTAGGTATGAAGTCTGTGTGCTGTTTCTGTTTGCTCGAGGGAGCAGGAGTGAGACTCAGAGTCTGGATGCGTGTGTGAGTGTTAGAGTGAGTAAAGAGGATCAGGGAGTTGTGTAGTTTGTTCTAGAAGTGCAGGGGTCCAAAGGGAGGTGCTCTTAGTTATCCAGGGGGATGTCAAAGGTGAGTTTGCAGGTAGTAGAAGGGGCTGCAGTTTGCTTGGTTTATTTCTTGTTTATGCTTGTGGTTGCAGGGGTGTTGATTGAAATCTGGGGTCTGTTATGTTTGTTCCAGGTTTGCGAGGGGTTTGCAGGTGGCTTTGGTGAGATGTTCTGGTGAGTTAGAGTAGCAGAGGTGCAGGGAGTTTGTTTCAGGTTGTTTTAGGTGATTTGAGGGTGTCTGCTAGTTCCCTTTTGGTTCTGTTTGCAGGTTATTAGAGTAGGGGTTCAGGGAGTATTGTTCCTGGTCTGTTTTGAAGGGGCCTGAGTTGTAGTTCAGGCTGTGAATGGAGGGAGCTCTAGACTAGTATTGTTCCTAGTTAAATCTTAGATTGAGATGGTGGATAGTTGTAGGAGCATTGGTATATCGCATTAGAAGTAGAAAATATTGGTTATTGGAGTATGTTGTTGGATTCTGAATTTGGACCGTTGGTAAAGCATTAATTGGATTAGCTTTCTATTTTAAAAGTTAATAGTACATTTCTCTCATTGTCTGCCTAGTGTTGATGCAGGAAAAAACTACGCGGAAGCTAAACACGAGATAAACTATGCGGAAGCGATAAAGCACAAGATAGGTGATATCAAAGATATCGGGAAACAAGGATTGGGGAGTCAAGAAACGAGAAGAAAGAACGGATTAATGAACTCAAGACATGAATCAATAATCCAAAAGGGAGAATGAAACTCGAACCTTACAAGGAATTCACACTAGTGGTGAATCTCCATAGATTCCAAGTCGTACAAGATTCATGAAGCCTCGGGCTTCGGACTAGAAAGGCTCGGCCTTCTCTAATTCTCTCTTCTCAAATATTCATACAATGTAAACTAATGAATGAAATGGACTAAGTGTCCTATTTATAGTCTTTCATAAGACATGGTGAAATGGCTAAAATGCCCCTAAAGTGAAATAAGACATACAAGGCCACTTAAGGGCAAAATAGGCAATCTACACAAAATCCCGTGTGCAACTTTCAGGGGGAGGCGCCCGCCTCAGAAAGGGAGGCGCCCGCCTCAGGGCCATTCAGTGAGGGGCGGTCCGCCTCAGTGGGGGAGGCGCTCCGCCTCTTGCTGTGTTGCTCTCTGGACTTTGGCAGGCGGTCCGCCTCTTTGGGGAGGCGCTCCGCCTCTTCCTGGGAGGTATGGATACGGCTCAAAATGGACTCTAAGTGTTCCCCCTTGGTCCGTAGTCGGTCCTCCCTCACGCGTGCTCAAGTCCATGGCTCCAATTCACTCTCGAACCCTCATCCGAAGGCCTTGACTTGCAACCTTTGTGCTCTTCAAGCTTGGTTCTTGATGGTTGTCATTTAGGCCAATTTTCCCGGCATCATCCTCCCCTTCTTGAAAGGATTTCGTCCTCGAAATCACACCATCAAAACCTACAATCAAAACAAGCACAACCAAAACGTCCTACTTCACAAGTAGGTTAGCTTAACAAGAATAAGTGCAAGTGGTGTGGAAAACACACTCTTGTGATAGAGCCAAGCATCAATGCCTATGAAAAAGCTTATGTCCCCAAAAGAGACGACAAATTCTTGGCTCGACAAGAACAAGCACTCATACTCAAAACAAGCAAAGAGATCAAGGATATGCATGTAGCAATTAAATTTCCCACGACCCCTAAGCCCATGATCAACACACCAAGCCTTCAAATCAATTTTATCATAAACGGACACATCGGCTTTGGCATGCTCAACACTCAAGGTGTGCTCAACATATGGGATGGAGTAAGTAAAATAGTTCAACTCACAACTAACATCAAATACTCCACTCCCCTTCTTAGAAGCACTCTGACACACACCGAGAGGTACCTCCTTACCTCCAAAATTAACCCCAAGACAATCCTCCTCATCGGAAAAGCTCCAAAGGAAGGTCTCCAAAATAGGTCCTTCATCATTATAGTCCACACAACGAAGGCTAGGACTACTAGAAGATAGGTCATCATGACCAATACCAAGACCACTCTCCTTATTCGGAGTTCCAAACGTTGGATCATCCATAGAGCCTAACTTGACAAACCATGGAGGTTCGACTCTACTACCGACCCTAGTCCGATACAATTCACCACCACAAATGAGATTACCTTCAAACAATAGAAATGTAAAGGCATGCACCTCAAATTCATGGTTACACAAAAGCATAGAATCAAGACTAGGTCCTTCACTCTCACTCGAGGAGTCTTCGAAAATAAATCGATCCATCTCACACTCAAGAGACTCCTCAAGGTCAAATCCACCCTCACTACGACACAAGGGACCACCGCTATCAATTAAGCAATCAAAGGGAAGAATAAGATCATCATGCAATTCATCTTCACCTTTGTCAAATATGGGTGGGGTGTCATAACAAGGTTCACACACAAGGTCAACTTCAATATTTTCACTAAAGAGAGGTTCAATGAAGATCGAGCTCACATCATGATGTGGCTTTTCAACCCTCTCAACTAGTGGTTCATTTTCACACACAAGTTGACCCAAAGGCTCTACACTAGTTGCAAACACATTATAGTCATGCAAATCATCAACTAGCCTAGAGTTCTCACTAACAACCTCACAAGACAAGGAAGTATCATGCTTAAGGATAGAAGAACTAACACTTACACTTGAGTCGCTTCCGGGCTCACTCAATGTACATGAAGCATCATGGGTAGTTTCTTCACCTTTTAGCTCACATTTGGCATCGCCTTCACCTTGTCTTTCCATCTCGGCACATGGTTGGGGCTCCATCGGTTGGCCTCCAAGAATCCCTACACAAGAATTCAAACACATAGAAGAAAAAGATAAAGGGTTAAGGTTAGAATAAGGGGTGTCCTCACTCTCAATTTTTCTTTTTCCCTCTTTCTTTTCCCTCATTTTTTTTCCAAGGTTAGGTGTAGATTCGGGTGGCGACAACTCACTCACATCACTCAACACAATCTCTCCTTTTTCCACTCGAGAGTTGTCACCGGTCGCTCCCTTACTCCTCTCTATCTTTTGTCTCTCAAATTCGGGCGAATTGGGACGAGGCCCAAGAATACCCATAGCCGGAGTAGGTGGACTTTTTACATCAACCCGGAATCTAGGACTTGGAGACTCATCACTTGACGTCTCCTTCTTCTTTGTTGGTGAACCACTCGGCTTTGGAAGTGGCTTTGGGCTCACCTTGTTGACATCTATCAACCCTTTTGTAGCACTAGTCCCACCATTGCTTGTGTTTGTAGGACCTCTTGTTTGCACATTGTTGCCCATGGAATGAAGTTCTTGCTCCTTGCCCCTTTGCATAGCTAAGGAAGGTCTACTAGTAGGCACTTGACTCTTCGCCCGGTAAGGCACAAAGTCATAGACCCTTTGCCCCACGCCCACAAGATACGCATCCTTCATAGCACTATGTCGCACGCTCTTGCCTTGCAACCATGGCTCACCTAGCCAAACATCAACATGTTGCATTGGATACACATCACACCACACATAACTACTATAATTCCTATGAGATAGAAGTACCCGAGCCTCCTTGGAAACCCACACTCCCTCATACTCATAAGGACTCTCTAGCTTACGGCATGGTATCCTCAATTTATCAACCAAAGAGGTGCTAATGCAATTGGCATCGGTTTCATCAACTTTGAGCAAGTATCCGTCAATACCATTCACCCCAACAACGAACCTACGTCTACCCAAGTTTTGTAGAAGGGCATCCAAGCGAGAACTTGAATGCCTACAAGTGTCAACTCCGACAACTTGGGTCTTCCTTATTCCTCCACTACTAGCAAGATTGCTAGTGTAACTTCCACTTCCCGTCACTCTCCCAACATTTGAGATGTTGTTGGAAGTCAAGGAAGGAACCTTGCCATGGAACCCATAAGTGCCTCTCGCCTTGGCTCCATAGCCCATAGTACTACTCCTACCACCACTACTAGAGCAATGCACCCCCGTAACGGTAAGAGCAACACTTCTCATTCCACCCTTCACATGGGAACTAGAAGATGCAAATCTCCCATTTCCCATGGAACAACCACCACCACCTCCCATGCTATTGGAAGGTCCTCTACTACTCCCTTGTACTCCACTAGCAACACCAAGAGAAGATGCATATGCACAATTCGTATAATCAACCTCATCATCCATCTCTAGGTCACTATCATCATGTTCCAATTCATCACAAGAAGAGTAAGTAGGATCAACATACCTTGAAGCGTCACCATCCTCGGGTTCTTGACTAGAAGCATAAGGATCAACAAATTCATCATGAGCCTCATAGTCGTCATCAATCTCACGATCATCATAGTGAGCCGCTTCATCAACATAGGAGCCATGGTTTCCATCATCATAGTAATGGCCATCATCACCCTCGTAGGAACCATAGTCTCCATCATCACCATACGAGTCATAGCAACTCGCATCATCCCCATATGAGCCATAGTCTCCACCATCAACATCCGACATCGTTGCAACACCAAAGCACAAAATCTCCCAAAAGTCACTCCCTCACGTGTATCACTCAATTTATGAACACTCAAGAGCGAGGCCTTTACAACTTGGGAACCAAGGTGATCACAACTAGCATGTCCAAATAAAAGTTCGGAATGGAGTTAATGAGACTCAATGGACGGACGGTTATTTAAAATGCGCACTTGAGGCCAAAGAAAGTTCTACGAATCTTCTTTGATTTCTAATCTCCTCTAAGCACGAATGTCCTAATACGCTAGTAAGTTAGTGTCTTTCGAGTAGGCCAATTACCCTAGAAACACTAACCAAGAAGCCCGTGGGCGATTAACAAGTGAAAACCTACGAAAAAACTACCCGGGAAGACCCTTCAGCAAGAGGCGCTCCGCCTCTGGAAGGAGGCGCTCCGCCTGGAAAAGTCCAGAGAGCTGCCCAGGAGGAGGCGGTCCGCCTCAATAAGTAGGCGGTCCGCCTAGGACCATTTCCTGCAACTTTGCACAGCGCGTTTTGGCTAGTTTCGCACCCAAAATCCAACGTTTTCAACCCGAAACACAAAATCAACGATACCCAAAGGTGTATACAACTATTATAACCAATCCCCAATGGTTTTAAACCTCCAACAAACAACAACAAGCTTCAGATCAAGATTGAAGCGTTTTCAAGAAATTTTCAAACTTTTGGATTTTGATTTTGGAAGTTTTGAACCGTAACACCAAAACACGATATATGGGTACCAAAACAACGGGAATACTATAAGGAACAAACCCCGATACTTTTTAACACTTGGGGATTCGATTCCAACCCGATCTACCAAATTTTTTTTCAACTTTTCAAGTTTTTCAATTTTTTTGTTTTTCTTCAATTTTTCAAGAACGAACACAATGATAACAACAAGTAGAACAAGACCGAGGATTCGTAAGAACGAAGCCTAGCCGTGCTCTGATACCAACTGATGCAGGAAAAAACTACGCGGAAGCTAAACACGAGATAAACTATGCGGAAGCGATAAAGCACAAGATAGGTGATATCAAAGATATCGGGAAACAAGGATTGGGGAGTCAAGAAACGAGAAGAAAGAACGGATTAATGAACTCAAGACATGAATCAATAATCCAAAAGGGAGAATGAAACTCGAACCTTACAAGGAATTCACACTAGTGGTGAATCTCCATAGATTCCAAGTCGTACAAGATTCATGAAGCCTCGGGCTTCGGACTAGAAAGGCTCGGCCTTCTCTAATTCTCTCTTCTCAAATATTCATACAATGTAAACTAATGAATGAAATGGACTAAGTGTCCTATTTATAGTCTTTCATAAGACATGGTGAAATGGCTAAAATGCCCCTAAAGTGAAATAAGACATACAAGGCCACTTAAGGGCAAAATAGGCAATCTACACAAAATCCCGTGTGCAACTTTCAGGGGGAGGCGCCCGCCTCAGAAAGGGAGGCGCCCGCCTCAGGGCCATTCAGTGAGGGGCGGTCCGCCTCAGTGGGGGAGGCGCTCCGCCTCTTGCTGTGTTGCTCTCTGGACTTTGGCAGGCGGTCCGCCTCTTTGGGGAGGCGCTCCGCCTCTTCCTGGGAGGTATGGATACGGCTCAAAATGGACTCTAAGTGTTCCCCCTTGGTCCGTAGTCGGTCCTCCCTCACGCGTGCTCAAGTCCATGGCTCCAATTCACTCTCGAACCCTCATCCGAAGGCCTTGACTTGCAACCTTTGTGCTCTTCAAGCTTGGTTCTTGATGGTTGTCATTTAGGCCAATTTTCCCGGCATCAAGTGTTGTGAGTGGAAATTATAAAGAATGAATTATATAGAATATGTAATCTTCATTTACACCAGTTTAGCCATTTCATAGGCAGAACCTTTCCTTTCTCAGTTGGAAAACGTTGTGTGAATTAACTCATAGGAATTGTTTGAAAGGTCAAGCATACATAAAAGAGAAAACTGTAAGTTCATTTCTGGTGTTTTAGACAATATGGTTAGTGTCATTGTTTATCCTAAGCTATGTAATTATTATGAAACTCAATTTGAAGTATGAGGTCTCCAAAAGTTAATCTTTGTGGAAATAATCACCTTATTTGTTTATTGAATAAGAAATATTGGTGCTATAATTTTTATCAAAAATTATATCTCAGGGCTATTTTGAATCTAAATCCTGTAGATGAAAGTTTTGCGTGTCAAATCTCTCAAGTTTAAGAATTGAAAAAGTGTCCTCTTTTAGTTAAAATAAAATAGTTGTGTGAAAGTTTGCTATTTAAGTTGAGGTATTTTAATTTTTATTAAATTATAATTTTATCTTGGAGTTAGCAATATACCTTTTGGAATAAAAGCAATGTGATTTGCGGTGATTCTTAAAATGATCAAATGTCATTATGGTTTCTACTCCTCTGAATCCAATCCTATGTCTTTTCTGGTTGAGAGGCCATACAATTACACTCCATTTAGGATAGCACTCTAGTTTTGCATTTTATATCTAATTCTACATGTCCATTTTACGAATCTTACATTTTTCTGCTTTCCTGTTATTGCATTCATCCTAATGAACTCATTTTCGCATAATGTTGCCATGTGAACACAAAAATGAAAATAAGCTGTTGAGTTGTTCTTGTCTTGTTGATTGATAAATATCTCTATTCTATTTGTCAGTCCAAAATGCTTTAAGTTGTATCTCGCTAATCTTTATCTTATCTCTTATTTTTACATGAAAACACTCTTGGGATCGAGTTTGAGTTGCTCAACTCACAAATTGGGATTGGTAATTGGCATTGGAGTTGTCTGGGCTTCGCTTCTGCATTTCGAGTTCAAGTTTTTCGCTAAAAGGAATGAATTTCACCTTGCAAAATACAGGGCTTGTGTATTTGCTATCCGGGTTCTACCTTCTAAACTCCTTCTCTCCCGACCCCTTTAGAAAGGCATGTTTAGGTTTGATTATACAATTGCTTATCCCGTTTCTTTGGGACTCGCCAATTAGTTTAAGATACTAGGAATCTTTGATTAACTATCGAGTGCAAAAGAATCAAAATTAAAATTGTATTCATTTATTCATTATTTATATTTAAATTAATTATTTATCCGTCGATTATTCATTTACTCATTAATTAAATTGTTTGAGTGGTGTTTATTTTAGTTAATTAATTCATTTATTTAATTATTTAACTTTAGTTAATTACTTATTTGTTTAATCAGTTATAATTATTTATTTATTCACTTACTATTTATTTAATCAATTATTATTCATTTTGTTTGTCCTCATTTAATTGAATTCATATAAATATTTATCTATTAAATTAAGTTATTTATCTATTCATTACTTATTTATCTATCCAGCCAATTAATCAATTATCATTATTTATCTAATCATTTATTTTATTTACTTAATTTTATTTAGCCTTTATTTATTTAATTAATTAAGCAATCAACCATTATCTCATTATCCATTTAATTAATCTTAAGTTTTGCTGTTTATTTATCTAAGTATTAGCATAATCAAACCTTATCTTATTATTCATTATCTATTTATCTTTATTTAAAATTTATTTTAAATTAATTATCTTTACGTAAAATTCGTGAAAATCGCCGGATTAACCGCTTTTAGCGGATTTTCGAAAGTGCTCCCGCAAGGGACCTTCTTTCGAATTTAGTAGAACCACTTACCTAAGAATCTCTGATTTTTAATTTAATTTCATTTAATTAAAGAATAAATTGCACTCACTAGTTAAACTTAGGTTCCTAATAATCCTTAAATTAGGTGGCGACTCCAAAGAAAACCCTTTGGAATCCCATTTTGTTGGAATATACCCGAAACATATCTTTTCCTAAAGAAAGGGTAAATTTTGGGGTTCAACAGCGTGGCGACTCCGCTGGGGATACGCAAATGGTTCTAACCAAAAGATTTTCACGAATTTGCTTTCTTTATATATGTGTTGATTGTATGTATGCGTAGCTTAACTCTTTGTTTGTTTGCATGCGTAGAATTAATTGTTGGAAATGAATGTACTGAAGCATGTTTTTATCTGTGCATAGTCTGCATTCCGTTCATATTTCCTCCCTCATGGAGCCTGTCAATTCTCTTTCACCTCCTCGATTTCATCACGGGGCACCCGCTTGACGGGTAGTTATGCAGGAAGGGCATTGCCCTTACCTCACTCTTTGAAACTTCTTTCGTGTCACCAAAAGTTAGTTCGGGATATTGAGATTGCCTGGTTTTGTCATGGCCAGTTCTACTGCGTTGTGAGGCCAGGTCTATCCCGCATAGGTCGAGTCAGCCTCAACCGCTAGCCCACTCTTAGATGGAGCTTTTAGGAGCATGCATGCATCTACACCTTAGTTTGGACCCGGTCCTTGATACCGTTTCCAGGAATTAAGAAACCGCCCTTTTGTCAACGGGTTCTTGAACCCAACGACAATGCATATTATGTGCTGTGTGATAACGAATCCTCAGTCCTAACCATGTTTTGAGCGAAATCAGATTTAGAATTTTGTCTCCAATGTTGTCTTTTAGGTCAGAAAATGGAAGAATTTAGCAGAATTGAGATCATAATGCAAACTTTTTGTGAACAAGGCAGAATTGTAGTCGGGGGGAAAGTTAGGCGGATTTGGTTGGCTTGTGTTTTGGAGATGGTATGGTGTAGTGAGATCTAAGAGGCGAAGCCCCTGGTGTCTTTAAAAGATCAGTGGGGCCCCTCTTGTGAATGGCTTTGCGTGTGTGCAGGCCCATGTTGACTAACCAGCTGCAAATTCTTATGGAATGAAGTATGCTTGTCGCATACTAGGAGAGTGAAGCCCCTTTGTCTTTGAACGACCAGTGGGGCCCCTCCTTGAAGACCAGTGCGGTCTTGGCTACCTAGGAAACTGAGAGGCTTGATTAAAGCCGAGGACCAGTGAGGAGCCCTATGAACAAGGTCTGTGAGCCTTGCAAAACCTAGGAAGCTGAGAGGCTTGACTAAAGCCGAGGACCAGTGAGGTTTTTATTTTTGAAAGGCCAATTGGCGCCTTTCATGATTTGCAGTCTGGTATTGTGAAGGCGGTTGGAAATTTCACCCCTGGATGCTGTAAAATAATTGGGAGTTGTGCTTGGAGGAGTGTGGATGTTTGCAAAAGCTATGGAGGATTGTTTCAGGTTTTAGGCATTTGGGTTTAGAATTTTACGCAGATGTTGTGGAGAGCATGAGCTGTGTTAGAATTTCGAGTTGACACCAACTTTTGGAAGTTAGTTGGGATAACGGGATTGCAGTGTCGAGGTGGAGAGCTGATTATTATCACTTATTGTTATTGCTGCTTACTCTAAATCTGAATTGCTCAAAACTGGCATGAACTATTTTTCGTTACCACTTGTTTGCGCGTCTTAGGCCCACCTCTGGCACAAAGAGGCACCTTACAGGGTAGGACACGCCCGCATTTTCATTTATGCTCAACTAATTGTGTTTGCCACATGTTAAACTTGTTTAAAATGCAAAGCGCTACGTGACGCGCGCTACGTGATTGTGTGCAATTATGCCAATGATCTGAAAACTAACATAGTTACCTTTTGATTTTTTTTTTCCTTTTGTTTTGATTATCCCCCAAACAGAGAGTTTGATTCGTGTTGACTCCCGAGTTGGTTAAGTGTCTAACCTAAAGTGAAGCGAGCAATGACTGATAATCAGGTATCCCTGCATCTTCTAATGAGCAAGCAGTTGTTGTTCCTGATGAACAAATTGCTAGAATGACTAAGCAGATTGAGTGTATGCAAGCTGAATTAGACAGAATCAAAGGGTCGAGCCACCAAAACGCTCCAGCCGTGCTATCAACTCTGAACCCCAATGTTGAAACTGCCAATCCCAATACGCTTTTAAATTCCAGTGTCATTCGTATGCTTGCACCAGTTAACAACATCCCAAATGCATTCATTAACCACAACAACTTGCCTCACTATCAATACTTACCTGCCAAACATACTCCTCGTCCTCCACAATCCAAAGCACCCATTGAAGTGCCCATAACTGTAGAAAAGCAGGGAAAGACAGTTGAGCAAGAGGAGATAATCCAAACGATGAAAATCATGCAGCAATCCATCAAGGATTTGCAAGTATCTAGAGGACGTCAAAGCATCTCCTACCGCAATCGTTATCTATACCCTGACATTACTCTTCCTCCCGGGTTTAAGGTGCCAAAATTTGATATGTATGATGGTCATAGTGACCCATTTGTTCATTTGACCAAATATTTCAACCGAATGAGGGTTGCGGGAGGTAAAGAGGAACTTCTGATGGCCTTCTTCAGTCATAGTCTGGAAGGTATTGCTGCTGAATGGTTTGCAAGACAGGATATAAGCAAGTGGCGTGAGTTTGATGACATAGCCAGTGATTTTACAAAGCAGTTTGAGTACAATGTCGAGATGGCTCCTGACCTTATAACCTTGTCCAATTTGAAGAAGAAATCAACAGAAACCTTTAGAGAATACGCATTGAGATGGCGTGAACAGGCTGCAAGGGTGCAACCACCAATGACTGAGGAAGACATGGTAAAATACTTCATCCGAGCCCAAGATGATTCTTATTACATGCACTTGCTCCCTATGATGGGTAAACCATATTCTGAACTTCTTGTGATGGGAGAAATGGTTGAAGAAGGGGTTAAGACAGGGCGAATTGTAAGTTTTGCTGCAGTAAAGGCAACTACGCAAGCCATCCAGACTGGTATGGGCAATTTTGAGAAGAAAAAGAGGGAAGATGAAGTTGGTATTGATATGGCTGATATCGGCCAAAGGCCAAACAAGAAGCCGACCTTCAGAAACTCACCAAACCAGCCCACTCACCAAAGCACACTATACTCAACTCACCCAAGTCAATATCAAATTCCACCTGCTCCATATCCCGTCTACAATACTCAACCCAATTATCATCAAGCTAGAATACCCGCTTATCAGCCTTATTCACAACCGCAAGCATACAATTACCCTCAACAACACCAGTTACCGGTAGCCCGTCAGTCTATGCCAGCAGGGTCTCGTCCCAAATATAAAAAGAGACAGCGCCGAAAATTCACTTCTTTAGGTGAACCACAAGCTCAATTGTATGAAAGATTAAAAGATATGGGAGTGCTAAACCCTTTAGCAGGAGACGGTACGTTTGAACCTTCCCCAGAATGTGTTGATGGAGCCAAATATTGCGCTTACCATGCAGAATTTGCCAAGCACGACACTGAGGAATGTGTCCTTCTTAAACATAAGATCCAAGATTTGATTGAAGACAATACAATCCAGTTGAGTGAACCAACGCAGGAGACTTGGCTGTGAACTAAAAGCACTTTGCAAAATTTCGATTCGGATTGAGGCCCCAAATCATGCTGGTTAAGACTTTATCATTTTGCCTCAAGAAAATATTTTTCTCATTTCCATGTAATTTTGATTGTAATGCGAACTACGCGTAACCTGATTCCCAAGGCGGGATACGTAAGCAACTCACATAGAGCTCGGTTACACTAGCATAGGAATCCCCTGTTTCCTCTTTTATGTAATTTTGAACTACTTTTGATCTGATTCCTGGAATGGCAACAGGATAAGTAAGCAATCCACATCGGACTCGAGCAAATTTTTGTAATGCTTTAAGGCTTGTTTATCTTGGATGATGTAATTCCGAACTATGCATCTGGGCAGATGTGTAGGCATTCCTATTCGGATTCGGCTTCGCACTTAGATTGCCATATTCCCAAAATCTTTATGTAAGCAGAACTACGCACAGTCTGATTCCCGTGGAGGGATACGTAGGCGCTCTTAACGGGCTCGACTCTATAATATTAAAATTTTCAGTCTCCCCTAAGGTAAGCAACTGGGGCAAATTTTGCAAGGCAAGTTGAAGATTTGAAAGATCATAACTGGGGCAGATTTTGCAAAAAGCCGTATTGCTTGACAAAGATAAATTGGCCAAGTCTCAAAAGACGGATCGCAAATCTAGATAAAGGGAGAAGAAGTAAGCGGTTGAAGGATGAAGGCTCGAGTCAGCATGAATCAAACGCTCCCCCCTTCCCCCCAAAAACTAACGATTTTTCTTTGAGTGCAGGAATTCTCAAAGCAATAAGATGAAGAAACTAGCAACTATCAATTCCTCATAGAGTATTTGTCATACACATTGAACAACACTGCCAAGATAACTGACCGAGATTGGAGGCGTTATCTGACTCATTGCATACACAAAAACGATCTTATTTCTCTCTCTAATTCCGCCCTTGCAAAATCAAAACTTTATTACTTTATTGACAATTTTACTTTACACTTTGCAGGAATTAAGCATTAACTCAGTTTTTCTCAAGGATAACACTGAACTCTTTATGGCTTCACCAAATATAAGCCAGACGGCTTAAACTCTCACTTTATATCTCCTTTATCTTTGACATTTTCCTGTCTATATGAATTTAATGAAAACTTTATTTTGCAGGCTATTCTACCATTTATTTTACAAGTATCAACATCAAGTCTATCGTAAACAATCGAAGGCGCTATTCTTAAGAAGCCTACCGTAGAAAACGGGAGACTCGATCATGAGTCATTGCCGAAAGGCGGCATTTCTATTTCCAATAATTATTGCAAATTGTTAAACATATCCGTCTCATTTCTCATTCGTCTTATGAGAGCGCTTACAAAAGTTCCATTTTTATGATTTACAGATATTGCCAATCCTGGGGCTCACTTTGTTTTGTAGTCAAGGCCATTCCTCCATGGAAGAATTCAAAGAGTGCAACACATTCACGCTTCCGAGAAGCGTCATTATATTCCAAGCTTTCGAGAAGCGTCTTTATTCCACGCTTCCGGTAAGCGTCTTTATGTGTTTACGCTTTCGATAAGCGTCTTTATTTCACGCTTTCGGTAAGCGTCCTTATGTGTTTACGCTTTCGATAAGCGTCTTTATTCCACGCTTCCGGTAGGCGTCTTTATGTGTTTACGCTTTCGATAAGCGTCTTTATATTTCACGCTTCCGGTAAGCGTCTTTATGTGTTTACGCTTTCGATAAGCGTCTCTATTTCACGCTTCCGGTAAGCGTCTTTATGTGTTTACGCTTTCGATAAGCGTCTTTATTTCACGCTTCCGGTAAGCGTCTTTATGTGTTTACGCTTTCGATAAGCGTCTTTATATTTCACGCTTCCGGTAAGCGTCCTAATGTGTTTACGCTTTCGATAAGCGTCTTTATATTTCACGCTTCCGGTAAGCGTCTTTATGTGTTTACGCTTTCGATAAGCGTCTTTATATTTCACGCTTCCGGTAAGCGTCTTTATGTGTTTACGCTTTTGATAAGCGTCTCTATTTCACGCTTCCGGTAAGCGTCTTTATGTGTTTACGCTTTCAATAAGCGTCTTTATTTCACGCTTCCGGTAAGCGTCCTTATGTGTTTACGCTTTCGATAAGCGTCTTTATATTTCACGCTTCCGGTAAGCGTCCTAATGTGTTTACGCTTTCGATAAGCGTCTTTATATTTCACGCTTCCGGTAAGCGTCTTTATGTGTTTACGCTTTCGATAAGCGTCTTTATATTTCACGCTTCCGGTAAGCGTCTTTATCTGTTCACGCTTTCGATAAGCGTATTTGTATCACCTCGAAGGTGTTAATCATTTGAATGCCTCTATGGCGTAATTTTGTCGCCTCGATAGGCGCTTTAATATTTGTCACTCTCTTAATTATATTTTTGTAAGCCTCCTGAGGCGTTAACATTAAACCTACTTTAATGACCTTATGTTGCTAATAAGTTTGTTAAGACATGCAGGATACTGTGAATACTTCGGACGTATTCCTACTTTTGGTTGGAGTGCAATCCAATATTATTTTCAAATTGTCTCTTCATGATTTAAAGCCGTAGGCTTTATCATGGTTATTGCCGAAAAGGCGGCATTTTTATCCTCATTATTTAGAGTTTAAAGTTTACTTTATGTTCCTATTAACTGAAGCTTTTGTTACTTTATTTTCAGTCTACCAACGAACCCGAAGTCATCTTGCCTCACAAAGCCGGATTTCTTCATCAGTCGATTGGGGACAAGCTTATCATTGATATTGCAACTAGCATCTACAAGTTTTTTTTTATCATTATTTATTTATTACCCCATTTATCAAGTCTTGTTTGCAGTTATTCGCTTTCCGTTTGTCAAGTTTATTACAGGATTTTAGCAGCACCGCAGCAGCATTTGGAGCATAACGTGGAACTCTTTCTTAGCAGTGAACTGGGGCAATCGTTGATATGAGCTAGACTCGTCAACGAGGATCTGAAGAATCGCACTCGAACAAGCAAGTCTTACCTAATCTTTCATTCCAGATTAGGGGTCAGATTCTTTCCTGTTTATGTTAATCGTGCGAGTTTTCATTTCTAAGTGTCGTCGAACTACATATGGCCTGATTCTCTTTCAGCCCGAGATATGTAGGCAACTCGGAAACCGGAGTTCGGCCATGTCCATAAGCCTCGCACTTTGGTCCTTGGAATCAAAGTCCTTGGCTTTATCGTGACAAAATTGGTTTTCCGTCAACTTCTTTACCCGAAAAACTCTTTCATCCTTTTCCGGGTAAAGAGGGGCAGCTGTTGACACCCAATTTTGTTCTGAAATGCTTAATCGATGTCTAATTATTTCGAATTAAAGTCAATTTTGAAATTTTAATGTGGAAATTGATTAAGTTTAGAAATAAAGGCTAAATGTGCCAAGCATAAACTTAATTTAGGCCTAATAATGCAATTCCTCGTAAAGTATTCAATCTTAAATAGGAGGGCTATATTTGTTCCTAATCCTAAAATGTGGCCTATTCGTGCAAACACACATATATACAATACACACAAAAATTTCCCCCTATATCAGAATAACCCCAATCCAACCCGTTAACCCCAATGCCCGTTCCCAACCCGAAAAGCCCGTCAAATCCTGACCCCAACTTCCCTCCTAAAATTTTGAAGGGGAAACAGTCAAAAAATGGTCCCCTCCAGCTCATCCTCAATCGTACAAACTCCTTATCCATTAGGAGCCGTTGGAGGAGGGGTGATTGGGTCATTTTTTTGGGATCATTTTCATACCCAAAAGAACCCTAATGGAGAGGGGGTATATAAGGGAGTTTTGAGAGGAGTTTCAGGGGGCAGCAGCAGCAGAGAGTGGGAGAGGCAGCAACATACACATACATGAATATTTTTCCTTAGTTTTCTTTTACAATGAAATAGTGTTACAGTTTCTGTTGGATTTTGCGTATCGCTTCATCGTTGTTTCAGTCATCGCTTCATTATTTGTGTCGTCGCTACACTATTCGAGTCGACGACTCCATTCGCGTCGCTTAGTCGAGTCGCGTTTACTTCGAACCCTCGCTCCTGTTCACTGCCCTAAAAAAGGTAAAATCTGAACCTTTACATTATTATTTTATTTAGTTACATGTTGTTTTCCTGCGCAAAAGTCTGTTTGAATGTGATGTTGGATGTTATTTGTTGATATCGAATGTTGAAATGAGGTCTGTATACTAATAAGACGTTTGAACTTCATGTGTGTATGCATTTGACTAAAGTTTAAGCTTATCTCTGTCAGATAGGAGATTGTTAAAGCTGGGATTAAACTTATGCTTAGTGTAAAATCTTGTCAAAGGGTATCAGAAACCAGTTTTAAGTAAAAGATTTAGTGTTTGTTCGTTAATGTTAAAATGGGTAAAGTTTCAATCTTTAAATATCATGGATTGTTGATTAAATTATTAGAGTATCCAGTTTTTCTGTTTTGCTATGAGATTCATGGAGTGTTCTCTGGTTTGCTTTAAAGGGGTGTGTTGGATTTTGGTTAGTGTTTTGCTGTTTCTGGGAGTGAAATGAGGAGGCAGGATGTCTTGGAGGTTCTGTGTTGTTGCAGGTTGAAGGGATATGCAGGTATCCAGGTTGGTATCAGGTGTTGTAGTCAGGCTAAGATAGTAGCTGGTTATGCCTAGTGAGTTTCTGGTAGGGTTCAGGTTGCAGGGTAATTTTAGGAGTAAGGAAGCTAAGGTGTTGTTCAGGTGGTTTGCTTGTATTTAAGGTTGAAAAGTGCAGCAGGGTACTCTGATGAGTTCTAAAGATTTATTTTGGCTCTGCATTAATATAGCAATGGTCTCAGGTTGGTATAGAGATAGCAGCTTGTTCCAGCACGTTTACCTAGTGGTTTGGAGAGGGTGTAGTGATGTGCTGGTGCTTGGAGTTTGTAGTAGGAAGATAGAGGAGGTAGGATTTTCAAGGTTGTATTTTGGGGTTTTGAGAGAAGCTGGAAGGGTTAGTTTCAGAGTAGCAGTAGTATGGAGTTGTTCAGGTATTTGTGTGTGTCTATGGAGATCTGGGCTAGAAAAGAGAGTTGTTTCTGCTTAGCTCTATGTAGGTATGAAGTCTGTGTGCTGTTTCTGTTTGCTCGAGGGAGCAGGAGTGAGACTCAGAGTCTGGATGCGTGTGTGAGTGTTAGAGTGAGTAAAGAGGATCAGGGAGTTGTGTAGTTTGTTCTAGAAGTGCAGGGGTCCAAAGGGAGGTGCTCTTAGTTATCCAGGGGGATGTCAAAGGTGAGTTTGCAGGTAGTAGAAGGGGCTGCAGTTTGCTTGGTTTATTTCTTGTTTATGCTTGTGGTTGCAGGGGTGTTGATTGAAATCTGGGGTCTGTTATGTTTGTTCCAGGTTTGCGAGGGGTTTGCAGGTGGCTTTGGTGAGATGTTCTGGTGAGTTAGAGTAGCAGAGGTGCAGGGAGTTTGTTTCAGGTTGTTTTAGGTGATTTGAGGGTGTCTGCTAGTTCCCTTTTGGTTCTGTTTGCAGGTTATTAGAGTAGGGGTTCAGGGAGTATTGTTCCTGGTCTGTTTTGAAGGGGCCTGAGTTGTAGTTCAGGCTGTGAATGGAGGGAGCTCTAGACTAGTATTGTTCCTAGTTAAATCTTAGATTGAGATGGTGGATAGTTGTAGGAGCATTGGTATATCGCATTAGAAGTAGAAAATATTGGTTATTGGAGTATGTTGTTGGATTCTGAATTTGGACCGTTGGTAAAGCATTAATTGGATTAGCTTTCTATTTTAAAAGTTAATAGTACATTTCTCTCATTGTCTGCCTAGTGTTGTGAGTGGAAATTATAAAGAATGAATTATATAGAATATGTAATCTTCATTTACACCAGTTTAGCCATTTCATAGGCAGAACCTTTCCTTTCACAGTTGGAAAACGTTGTGTGAATTAACTCAGGAATTGTTTGAAAGGTCAAGCATACATAAAAGAGAAAACTGTAAGTTCATTTCTGGTGTTTTAGACAATATGGTTAGTGTCATTGTTTATCATAAGCTATGTAATTATTATGAAACTCAATTTGAAGTATGAGGTCTCCAAAAGTTAATCTTTGTGGAAATAATCACCTTATTTGTTTATTGAATAAGAAATATTGGTGCTATAATTTTTATCAAAAATTATATCTCAGGGCTATTTTGAATCTAAATCCTGTAGATGAAAGTTTTGCGTGTCAAATCTCTCAAGTTTAAGAATAGAAAAAGTGTCCTCTTTTAGTTAAAATAAAATAGTTGTGTGAAAGTTTGCTATTTAAGTTGAGGTATTTTAATTTTTATTAAATTATAATTTTATCTTGGAGTTAGCAATATACCTTTTGGAATAAAAGCAATGTGATTTGCGGTGATTCTTAAAATGATCAAATGTCATTATGGTTTCTACTCCTCTGAATCCAATCCTATGTCTTTTCTGGTTGAGAGGCCATACAATTACACTCCATTTAGGATAGCACTCTAGTTTTGCATTTTATATCTAATTCTACATGTCCATTTTACGAATCTTACATTTTTCTGCTTTCCTGTTATTGCATTCATCCTAATGAACTCATTTTCGCATAATGTTGCCATGTGAACACAAAAATGAAAATAAGCTGTTGAGTTGTTCTTGTCTTGTTGATTGATAAATATCTCTATTCTATTTGTCAGTCCAAAATGCTTTAAGTTGTATCTCGCTAATCTTTATCTTATCTCTTATTTTTACATGAAAACACTCTTGGGATCGAGTTTGAGTTGCTCAACTCACAAATTGGGATTGGTAATTGGCATTGGAGTTGTCTGGGCTTCGCTTCTGCATTTCGAGTTCAAGTTTTTCGCTAAAAGGAATGAATTTCACCTTGCAAAATACAGGGCTTGTGTATTTGCTATCCGGGTTCTACCTTCTAAACTCCTTCTCTCCCGACCCCTTTAGAAAGGCATGTTTAGGTTTGATTATACAATTGCTTATCCCGTTTCTTTGGGACTCGCCAATTAGTTTAAGATACTAGGAATCTTTGATTAACTATCGAGTGCAAAAGAATCAAAATTAAAATTGTATTCATTTATTCATTATTTATATTTAAATTAATTATTTATCCGTCGATTATTCATTTACTCATTAATTAAATTGTTTGAGTGGTGTTTATTTTAGTTAATTAATTCATTTATTTAATTATTTAACTTTAGTTAATTACTTATTTGTTTAATCATATATAATTATTTATTTATTCACTTACTATTTATTTAATCAATTATTATTCATTTTGTTTGTCCTCATTTAATTGAATTCATATAAATATTTATCTATTAAATTAAGTTATTTATCTATTCATTACTTATTTATCTATCCAGCCAATTAATCAATTATCATTGTTTATCTAATCATTTATTTTATTTACTTAATTTTATTTAGCCTTTATTTATTTAATTAATTAAGCAATCAACCATTATCTCATTATCCATTTAATTAATCTTAAGTTTTGCTGTTTATTTATCTAAGTATTAGCATAATCAAACCTTATCTTATTATTCATTATCTATTTATCTTTATTTAAAATTTATCCTAAATTAATTATCTTTACGTAAAATTCGTGAAAATCGCCGGATTAACCGCTTTTAGCGGATTTTCGAAAGTGCTCCCGCAAGGGACCTTCTTTCGAATTTAGTAGAACCACTTACCTAAGAATCTCTGATTTTTAATTTAATTTCATTTAATTAAAGAATAAATTGCACTCACTAGTTAAACTTAGGTTCCTAATAATCCTTAAATTAGGTGGCGACTCCAAAGAAAATCCTTTGGAATCCCATTTTGTTGGAATATACCCGAAACATATCTTTTCATAAAGAAAGGGTAAATTTTGGGGTTCAACAGTCATTAATACAACTACAAAGACCTAGAAGGGGTGATGGGTATGCAAACCAAGTTGGAGGACCAGGTAAATGAATTTACTTCAATTTTTTTTCCTGTAAACAAACATTTATAGATATGTTTAAACATTTATGTTTATGTGTACACATATTTGTGGTTGTGTAAACATCTCATTACAATGTTAAAATTTGCACCTGATATGTAAACATACAATAATATGTTGAAACATTGACTTCATATGTTTTAATTTTTATAAACATCACAATTATGTTTAAACATATGTTGGTATTTGAACATCTCATGTAGTGTTTAAACATCTGAAGTCATGTTTTGTTTACTCTGCCTTGAATCATTTTTTATTTTTATGTAAACATACAATAATATGTTTCAACATTGTGTTCATATGTTTTCATTTTTATAAACATCAGTTGAGATGTTTAAACATATGTTGGTGTTTGAATATCTCATGTAGTGTTTAAACATCTAAAGTCATGTTTTGTTTACTCTGCCTTGAATCATTTTTTATTTTTATGTAAACATACAATAATATGTTTCAACATTGAGTTCATATGTTTTCATTTTTATAAACATCAGTTTAGATGTTTAAACACAACTTAAGATGTTTAAACATCTTACGTAGTGTTTAAACATCTCAAGTGATGATTCAGTATTCTGCCTTGATTTTTATTTTCATTTTTTTTTGTTTTAATCCAGCATGTTGATGACATCTTGAGTATGATGAGGATGAGAATTAAAACATACTCCCAGCACTATGTCAAAAGTGATGTGCTTCTTGATTTGGAGTTTTTAAGGAGGATGTGTGAGATGAACATGAAGGAAAAAGCAGCAGCGGTTGCCTTGACTGCAGCAATGGATATACAGTTGACGACTGTCCTATTTAAAGAGGACTTGATGGAGTTTGCAGAAGGTAAGAAGCCAAACCCAGGGGCTAGAAAGTGGGCTGGATCCAAGAGGATCATGAGTGTGTTTAAGTTGGAAGAAGATCATTATGTTACCTTGGAGTTACAAGTGGAGGAAGCATATATTTTGGTGTACGACTCTAACTATGGTGACAACAGTGATGATGTCTTTGCCGCACTCATTCAGCCAATCACTTGCATGGTCCCCATTTACATTAAACAGTGTGGGATGTTCCAAAACTTGCCGGAAGAGATCCTGAACAAGAACCCATGGTCATACGAGTGTGTGACAGATCTTCCGGCATCCCAGACCCGCACTGCATCTGGTGGGTATGCCTTAGCTTTCATCGAGCACCTTCTCACGAAGACTCCTTGGGACAGTCATAATGAAGATAACATGGTGACTCTCAGGTTGAAGTGGGCTGTTGACATGTTTCATGGCAGGATGGTACCATGATTGTTTGTGGTTGTTGAACAATTTAAATTATTTTTGGGTTGTAATTAAGGATAATTTAACCTTTATTTAGTACTTATTACTTTTGTGTTATGTAAGGACAATCTATGCTTTTGTTAATTTTATTAATGGTAATGTTTATGTTTCACTGTTAAAACTGTCAACTAGCCGTTTAAACAAGTTGTAGGAACATTTGTATTATGTTCAAACATAAAACAGATGTTGGAACATCTGTATTATATTTCAACATTATAACAGATGGTGGAACATCTGTATTATGTTTCAACGTGCAGTTATACTTGGTGCCAATGTATGTGAATGTGCAGTTATTTTAACGTGTGAAAGGGCAGGTGTATGTGAATAGACACATGATTAACTACTCGTGAAGCAAAAAATAACATCGTATAATAACTTAATCCAAATCATATAATAAAAATTTCATACCACTTCATAAATATTCAAAACATGCATAAATTGAACCGAAAATAATAGTTTAGGCAGCAATGCGGTTTTTAAAAATATCATCAAACATGTTTAAACATCTCAAAGAATGTTCAGACATCTCGGAAGAATGTTGAACATTGTATGAGTATGTTTAGAACATCGAGATCGATGCGCAAACATCAATATCAATGTTTAAACATACAATGTACATGTTGCAACATACCTATCGCTGTTTTAAACAATCGGACTAATGTGTAAATATAACTACTAATGTTTCAACATTACAATCAAATGCTTAAACATCTTCTTAGATGTTTATACTTATGTTTGAGTTTTCAATAAGAATGAGTTCAATTATCAATGATTACTTACTTTAAAGGTTTTTTTTTTTTTACCGTTTTAACTCCTAAACCCTTCAAATTTCGATTAAAACATAGGTTAACTCTACTCATTTGATAGATCACTGCAAACTCCTTTATTGATGTTCATATAGATGAGTGAACAAGTTAAATTAGAGTTCTCACTCCAATGTTGTTTAAAATCACTCACAAACACATATGAACGACTTCTTATTGGAGTTATAACTATCAATATGTTCACCTATCAATCAAAATACATGTAACCACTTAGTTGTTTGTGTTATCACACATAACACTAACACCTTTCACTCAAATACCTCAAACCTAAATGATAAAAACATCAATCATCAGTGTTATCATTTCAAACACCTTAAATATCGATGGAGTAATACTTTATATACTTAATTATTAAGTTTTTCATTTAAAATGTGTAGATATTCATCTTGTCACTCAAAATATGGTCAAACACTTGCAAAAAATAGATTGCTACATCAAAACATATCAACATTTGTTTAAACATTAAATTATATGTTGCGAACATATAATGATATGTTGCGGACATCCGTCGCGATGTGTAAACATAATGCACTATGTGTCGATATCTGCTTTGATGTTTAAACATCTTTCAGGATGTTGAAACATCGGATAAGATGTGTCAATATTCTGGCGTGGTGATAAACATTTGATGGTATGTTGAAACATCACACATGGTGTTGTAAAATATTACATTATGTTGGAACATCTTTTGTGATGTTTTAACATAGCTTATTATGTGGCACATCATTTTTTATGTTGCAACATTTAACATGATGTTAGCACAGCCAACGTTATGTTTAAATTTATAAGTGAGATAGTATTTAAGATCCCATCTGCTTGTAACATATTGTAATTCTTATACTAAAATGACAGAAACACATAAGAAGAAGACACAAATCGACTAGTTAATTATAAAAACTTAATGCAATACATTATACGTTCGATAACCAAAATTACATGATATATAAAACTTAGAATAATAAAACGTTATATAAGGAAATTAGATTATATATAAAAACTTAAAATATATCATAAACTTCATCCGCCTTCAATCTCCGGGTCCAGTTCATCCGAAATTTATGTAATTATTGACCCTTCGGTGATCCCTCGCGTGCCTGTACCTTAAACGCCATAAATCTGCTCATACTATTTCCATGGCTCGATTCATCTCCGCCATGTCGTCCTTTAGAATTGCAACTTCCCAATTTATATCGCCTCGTCGTTCTCTTTTGTGGCGCATTCTGTATTTGTTGGTTTTGACGGGATGCCTGATCACTATTGCCAACCTGTAAAGGGTCGTTTGATCCTGCTTCAGACATTTTTTGCTGTTGAAATTATTAGTGATGGAAAATTTGCATATAGTGTTGGGTATTTATAGGCTGTCATTTTTGTTTTTAAAAGTCACCATTTGTACTTAAAGAGACACCTTATGATAAATTATGGACTTAATGTGTCTGTTCAGTGTAGACGTTCTGTTTTACAATGTGTCTATTTGTCAGACATGAAAGGGTGTCATGTGGCAGTTACACCTTTCAATACACAGTAGTGTAAACATTGGGTTCGATGTTTAATATATTAAGTGGAATCTGAAACATTTTATAATATGTTTACATATTCACTTATGTTTGAAACATTTGAACTATTGTTCACACAATTGATATATGTTTGAAAATAGGGAGTGATGTTCTGCGCATAATATCAGATGTTTCACATTTTATTGGATGTTGCGCACATTAAATTAAATGTTTAAACATGATACTGAATGTTTAAAATTGTGAGTGTTTCCAGACTGCGTCGTGTCAGATTTTCAAACATTTTCTCTGATGTTTAAACATGTGCAGAAAAGTGTTAACATTAATTGAAATATTTGCACATATTAACGATGTTTATACAGATAAGGTCGTGTTTTTACTTTTGAGAAAAATAGAGACAATGTAATTTCTACATACGATGGTCATCATAGATAAAATGAATGTCTTAAACAAATATTACAAATTAAAACACGGGCCACATAGACCATTGTCTTAAACAAACATTACAAACAAAAAAGATTGTCTCAAAGCATGCTACCAAATAAAGCATTGTCTTAAACAGAATAAAGCATTGTCTTAAACTGAAAAAACATCACTTGTTCCTTCTTCATTCACAACTGGAGGTCTTGTAACAGTTGGGCAGGTTGTTTTTTTATGGCCAAGCCTTTTGCAAATGGAGCAACGATTCTTCCTCGAGGCAAATCGTTCCCCAATTGATGGAATCCTTTTTATCCTCCTTCGTCCACGCTTGGGCTTCACGTAAGGGATAGAAGGTTTACTCTCAACTAGCTCAGTAGGACAATCCTCCCAAAATTCTTCATCTGGGACTGCATGAACAATTTATGCATAGGCTAGCAGGTAAGAATCAACATAACAATACGGAGAAGTGTAATCATAGATTCTTCTCCCATAATCTGCACCAAACTTCATCCGGATTGCTGCCATAGCATGTCGACAAGGTATCTTGTCATAATCAAACTCCCTGCAGGGACAAGTTTTGTTATGTAGATCCACAGTAGCATCTTTATCAGTTGTTCCCCCCCAGAAACATCAAATTCACCGTTATTCTTTTGATGGACCACAAGCTTGCTGCCCAGTGAATTATTGAGTGATATTTTAGCTTCAATCATTTTGACACATGTGTTGGAACTCTGTAAAAATTCCATGCGCCTATGATGAAACTTTTCAGCATAGTTTTTAGTGATAGCAGTGAATAAGGTATCAATTGGGAAGTCCTTCACATCCCTAAACATAGCATTAACGGACTCCGCAATATTTGTAGTCGTCACCGCATACCTACAATATTTGCAAAGAAAGAAACTCTTAAACAAGCTGCCCTAAAAGTTTGAAGCATCTATCACAAATGAAGCATCCATCATAAAGTTTAAAACATATACAAAAATGTCTGAAACATCAGATGTTGCAGTCATAAAAATTTTAAAAAATGTAATCTAATAGAATGTTTCAAACATCACCATAAAATATTTTAAACCCTAAACAAAAATGGTTAAACATTTGTTCAGATGTTTAAAAAAGACAAGCCTACACACTTAAACATCAATCAGAATTGCAAACATCTCATTTATGTGCCAAACATCAAACATAATGTTTAAACATGTTAACAGATGTTGAAATCAAAAGGCCAAAACAAATTAGCATTATTAAGAATGTTCCAAACATCAATTAGGTGTCACAAACATAGGCTAAATGTTTCAAACATCACTCTGGTGTTTCAAACATATGGAACAAAGATTAAACGTCTTCCATGTGTTTAGCAGTTCAGCTAAGTCTTAAAAAAACAGAACATGTTTAAGCAGTAATACTGACCTGTTTCTAGTAAAGTGGCATCTGGTCCACTTATGAAGCCCAACTTTCTCCACTAGATATTTGGCAACCCTTGGATCCAAAGTTTCAATCTCTTTAAAATGAATTTTAAACTCACTTAAACGATATGCCTCTGCAGCCAAATAGTATTTGGAAAGGAAATCTCCACAATGAAACATCGAGCGGAGGTTCTCGCCAAGGTGCCTAATGCAATAACCATAATGAGCTGAAGGGAAAAACTTGGAAACAGCCTTTTCTATGCTTTTGTGCCTGTCAGAAACAATGCACAACTCATCACTATCGGGGATCACACTGAGCAACTGTTCAAAGAAGTATTCATATGCGGCATCACACTCTTTGTCAACTGCACAAAATGCAACAGGATAAATGTGATTCTCAGCATCCTGTCCCACAGCAGACAACAAAGCTCCCCCATATGGGCCAGTCAGAAAAGTCCCATCAACTGCAATGACTTTTCTAATAGTAGCAAACCCCCTAATCCAGGCACCATAAGACACAAACATATACAGAAACCTCCCTCTCTCATCAGTTACCAATCCAGTCTTGCTTCCTTTATTTAATTTCCTAATCATGAAACAGTATGCATCAAGACAAGCATAACCGTGTTCGTATGTCCCCCTTGACAAGCTCTTTGCAACACTACCTCTATTTAGACATTTCCAATAGCTTATATTACAACCCAAATCTGCAAGAATTATTCTCTTAATATCTCTTGTGCTCGGTGCTTTGCCATCAATAAACCTACTTTTCATGTACTCACCAATGACGTCGCACGTGGCGTGCGGATGGTGGCTTTTAGCATGCTCGGAGCCATAGGTGTGCTCACCGTTGTAAACGGTAATATAAAAAACATCCCCACTTTTATACTTAATGGCTCGCAACCACCAAGGGCAATTCCTGTCTACGCATCGAGCACAAAATACTTTTTTCTTGTTCTTCACTGTCTGGAAATAAAAAGGCTTCTTAACTGCCGCTAACTTCAACAACACAATCAACTCACACTTGTTCGCAAATGTTTGGCCCTTGTAAAAACCAGTACCGTCTTCGCGATCGTTGCTCAGTTGTGATGGCAGTGAACTCATGGCAGGTCCAGAATTACCTACCCCGCTTTCACCTTGTTTTGCTTCTCCTACTTCCTCCTTTTCAGCCACATCCATGTTCAATGGAGCATCCCCAATGTCTTCCAGCCCCTGATTTTCCATTTGTTTTGAGTTTGATAATTCTTCCGACCTAGGAACCACATTTACTAAAAGAGTTGGCCTAGCACCAGTGGCATCAACGTTAGCCATAAATAGAGAGACATCATTATCATTCCTTATTCTAGAAGGGGCAGTCTTTTGCTTTGCGACGGTCATCATGTACGTAATACAGAGATCCCTCGGATCCTCACTTATCTCCCAACATTGAATTATTTTCTCTACCAAATCAGCATAGGTAACCTCCCTACTCACAAGAATCGGTCTACACTCTTTAACCACTGGAACCCAACCCATTGCCCGAGATAATCCACTCCTATTAATACCGGCGCCATTTTATTGTCACTGAGTCCTAAACATGCAAAAAAAGAAATATATTAGGTCGTTATAGCATTATATTTAGCATACAAATATTTATATAAAGCGAGGAACACGAAATATTATAGTAATGTTTCAAACATTATGTCAGGAATTCATAATGTGTAAACATCATGATAGATGTTTCACTGACTGTGACTGATGTTTGGAACATCTCATTATTAAAAACATAACTATGTTTAAACATATAACAGAGTGTGCACAACAACAAATATATGTTTACACATTCTTACAGATGTTTCATCAGATGTGCCAGATGATGAATTAAGCAATTCAAGTAAAAAAACCTTATGATTTAAGCATCCAATAAAAATACAAGATGTTTAAACATATATGCAAACTGACGACGGACGTTGTTTAAACATCATAAGTAATGTTTAAACATCCATGCAACATGAGGACGGATGCTGTTTAAACATCATATGAAATGTTTAAACATCCATACAAACTGACGACGGATGTTTCACCAGTAGAAAACTCAGACGTGAAAAATAGGCAAAATCGACAAAATACTTTTTCCAGTTCCAGTTAAACAACCTAAAGCTTAAGGAAAACTTACCAGAGCAAGGAAAGGGGAGAATACCCGTGAAAAATTGTGAAATAATTACAAAATTTTATGAAATTTGGGAAATGCTAGATCTGATCGAAAGGGGCCAATGTAGTTGGAAAGGTTGGTTGTGTCTTCATGGGGGAGCTGAGATTGAAGCAAAAAGTGAAAAAAAAAACGACTGGCAGGTCGCCGGCGACGGTGGACAAAAAATGGAGTTGGGGAGGCGGCGGTGATGTTTGGGTGTTTGGAGGGAAAATGTTTTTGCTATTTTGGGGTGGGTTTGGGGTTTAGTAAGAGTGGGTAAAAGTGCAAACTTATAAACTTGGGGGTTCTTTTGAACTCATGTTTTAAATTATTAATACTAATCCTAAATAAGGCCCCTACACCTATTATTTAAAAACTAGGGGTCCTTTTTCTTATTAAAAGACCTGGGGAAGACCCCAACCAACAGACCCAGTAACTTGCTCTTAAGATCATTATCTTAAAATAGGTTCAAATCCTGAATCCGCGTATGCATACATCGAAAACGTAAAAGAATAACAGCAGCCACAATTCCCAGTTCATAAAAAATGAATGAATTAATTAAATATCCACTTCACTTAAACTATTTACAAGAAAGAATAATTTCTTGCCACCCACCCACAAAGAAAAATAATATAATCAAATACTAAACAGATCATCTCAAAGTAAAATCGTGAATTTTATCTTCATCAAGCCCTACAGAATTTAGAATAACTGAAGTTTAGTTGGTAGAAACAGCCGCGCTTTCTTGGCTGGATGTGGACTTTCCACCTCATCCTCGCCGGAGCCAAAACCCGGCAAGAATTCCGGCAAGGCGGGGATGTTCAAGTCAAACTCACGGCGACTGTTTGTAGTTGTAGAACCAACACCCTCCGATGATGTCACTGCTTCCCTGCCACCGTTACCGCCATCATAATGACACCTCTTGTGACCACCCAAAGCCTGTCCAGTAGGAAAACACTTGTGGCAAATACTGCACTCATGAGTCCTTCCACTACCCGAGCTTGTAGCGGCAGCGGTTGCGGTGGTGATGGCAGAGGTGGAGGTTGTGGACACGTCATCAACGATAAGTTTATTACGGTGACTGGCTTTGTGTCCTCCTAAAGCTTGATATGACCCAAACGCTTTGCCACATACAATGCACTTGTACGATACGGCCTTTGAGGAAGTAGTAGTGGTTATAACTTGAGACCGCGGTGGTGGAGCAGTGAATAAGGGTGAAGTAGGAGAAGAAGAAGAACCAGCGCCGCTACGAGCAAGCATGATTAGGCAGAGAGCCAAGTATTCTTCCTCACTAGGTATAGCTACTTGTAGATCATTAATACTGCGAGGTCTTTTTGATCTCTTGCCCTTAGTCCAAGACTGGTCAAGGTAACTGTAACTGGTTTTGTCAAACTGAAACGATGGTGGAGTTGGGGTAGTAGGGGAATTCAACGCTTCAAGGGCCATAATTAACAGATTTTTTGTTTAACAACTGGAATTGGAGTACTAGAGAGTGAGAGAATATGTGCACAGAGAGAGAAGGGAGAAAGTTTGAAAGTTGTTTTGAGTGTGAGATATATGACTGGAGAGGGATTTATATATAAAGAAGTATGTTAGCGGGGGGAAAGTGGAGGAAGCTGCGTGATAAGGAGTAGAAAAGGTAAGACGGTTGAGAAAGAGATTGATGCACAAGGGCCAAGTGGGGAGCTAATAGCTGCTAAATACATTCAACCACTGGACACTTTAGTGATGTTAATAAAGAAGGCCACTAGGAAGAGGCGGTTACCTATCTATTTCTATACGAGTATTTCTAAATAGAAAGGTCTCTTTTTGTGGGCCTTGCAAAGGAAGCAACCTAAGCTAGTCGTTCTACTACCTCCGTTTCAAAAAGGATGAACCTATTACTATTTTGAGGGTCAAACAAGATTATGTTTGACCACATGTCTTACAAATATTTTCTAACTATTTTGAATTGTTAACTATTGTGTCTTATAGTATTTTTCATGTAGTTTCTAAATATGTAAATTTTATTTCAAAAAATTTAAAAATTCTATGTGCAAATTCCCAGTCAAAATTAGTCAATTTGACCCTCGTACTCCGCAAAGGTTCATCCTTTTTGAAACGGAGGGAGTACTTATTTTAGTGAGGGAGTCATGAAGACTGAAGAGTACTACTAGTAGAACATAGACTGCGTCAAAGTCAAAACAAAACCCCCTCCTCCAAACTGAAACACAAACATAAGTGTGGAGTAACAATTAAAATTATGGATATGTAACTTGCTACAGTAAATTATATTGCGATAAGATATACATTTTTCTTTGCATTATGAACATGTGTAACTTAATCATTCTTATTAATAGAAATTTCTTCACATTTTTATTTCAATTGGATTTAAATTATATTCACAAAATGATAGAGTTTTATACAATTAAGTTAGTTTAACCAGTTATACATATATTACATGCCATATTTTAAAGTCGTCAACATACACTTATATGAATAGTTACAATTAGTTGGACTTTTAAATATGCACAAAAAGCAATAGTGTTATCTTTAATTTTATACGCCCTTTTCAATTTTTGGGGGTTTTAAGAGTAGAACTCGTGATCAAAAGATTAGGGAGACTGACATGAATCAATACTTTCCAGTGGTACTTAGAAAACAATGGAAAGTTTAGCTACTTTACACGCTCCAATTATCCATGGCTGCGGTGCAATATTAGCTAGTGTGATTAAGGGTGCCTCTGAAAAACGACATATCAATTGGATATGAGTAATTAGTTCATCATCGCTAAACTCTCCCATTCTCAAGAAATGCTTACCTTATATAATTATATATAGACTTTTCAAAGTGATTTTTTTATATTTCTTTCCAACTGGAAACATTACTATGTTGTTGGTCCAATTTGTTATGAGAACGCTTCATAAAAAAATAATTTCATTTTTCATGTATTATTTAAAATGAATAAAACCCAGATTTTAAAAAGATAATAATATATTACATGGATCCTTTATTAATTTATTCATATTTTTGGAGTAATCACTTTCTCCACTTGGCTATTACTTTCTCCAAATATGAAGTAACGAGGCTATTGGAGTAGCCAGCAGCTGTGTGGGCGGACCAAGTTGCCACGTGTGACTCCGACTGAATAGCTTTAGCGACTTTTACTTATGTTTAGGGGTCGGCTCGACTATGCTAAATCGCCGTATGCAAATGCATGAATTTGCAATTTGCGCAATATAAAAATGGTTAATGGACTTGGACGTTTTGCTACTTGCTCAAATGTAATACTTGTAACACTATTTTCAAATTGGGACGGTTCATAATTGCATTAGCATGAGGAAGAGTTCAGGATGAACATTAGTAAACACTACGCTTCCCAGACTATTTTCCCATGTTCGAAAGACGGCTACACCCAAAAAAAAAAAATAATAATAATAAATAAATAATTAAAATAAACTTTAATAAAAGCTTCCTTTGCCTTGTTTTGCTATGAAATTGTGAAATTTATTTGGCTAATTAGTTCAAATCTAAAGATTTTTCATTCCTAAGACTTAAAATTGAGATATTTGATCAAAAAGTCAAGAAATATAAAATATCAACATACATCTCTACAGTTATCTTCAATATATTTACTATTATATAACGTGAAATAATATCAAGCGAGAAATGTATGTTTTCAGCCATGTATTACCGCGTGTTTAGATACTTTAATCGTCATTTGAGTTTGAATTAGAGTATTTTGTGTTTATTATGCGTGTTTATGTGTAGCAACCGCTTTGGACCAAACCAAATGATTTGAATCTAAATGGACAAAATTAGAATTTTGAAGTCAAAGTAGAAGCCCGAGGCTCGAAAAAAATCAAGGACCAAAAGAAATAAAACAAAAGATAAATTACAGCAAAAGCCTACCACGCCGCGCTAGACATCGTGCTAAATGATATGGCAAGGATAAAGTGGAGGCTGGACGAAGTTTGTGAAAAAAAATATGCATGTTATACTATTCTCTTACAGGGCGCGCCAAGTACTGCGCCCTGCATCGTGGTAGATGGCTATGTTCGCTATCCAAATTTGTCAGGGTTTTATTAAGAGTACTTTGATCTTTAGTGTTCATGCACGATATAAATGCATCTTAAACGTGATATTGAGACTTTTGAACTACGAAGATCAATAGGAAAGTTAGAACAGTAAACTACGAGATCTACGAGTTTTTCCAAACTCATTCATTACTTTTTATAGTTTTTTGTTCATGAATGTTTATGATATGACTATTAATAGCATGAGTGGCTATGTTACCCTATCTAGGGGTAACCATTGTTGGATAATGTACTAGATTATTTCATGGTTTATTTTAAACTTGAGAATTTTTCAATTATGTTTCGATTGTAGAGCTGACACGACCCGGATTTCTGACTAGGCCGTGCGGGTATCCGATAACCTCCCCAAGATTTGTTGGGCGAACCTTATAGACTTAATATAATATAAACAATACAAAAACAGCTAAACAACGATATGGGATCAACTCGAAAACATAAGAAAACTCAAAAGATACTTTTTATATATGTATGTACAACAAACATATGCACAAGCTATCTGGTACACGCATGGCATAGCCGAACATCTGGGTCATATCAGTTTGTATCAGAGCCCAGTTTAAAAAATTATCGGATCATGATAGTGATGCAGGGCAAAACACGCGGAAGCTAACAACGATATGAAAATGCGGAAGCTAAAACAAAATAGAAGATATCAATAAAGATATCGAGATAAAAGCAAGACGAGGCTTGAAACATTTACCTAAGTAGCACCGAGGAACTTGTCTCGATACACCCCGGGTGAAGTCAAGGATCGCCTATACTACGCAACTACCCTCAAGAGACACTCGGCTCTCGCAAATAGAATGATCAAAGAGGTTTCGATGTTCAACTTGGATTCTACCAAGTGAAATCATGCCCGCTCACGGGTTCTTCATTGAGATTCACTCAAGAAATGTTCATCATTCTATATTCAAAGTTGTGTAAGATGAAATGAAGACCTAAGGGCTCTATTTATAGGCCCTTTCTAAGACTAAAGTAAATGACTAAAATGCCTTCAAGTGAGGTTAATACATAAAAGGCCACTTAGGGCTAAAATAGGAAATACATCCAAAACTAGTGAAATCCCGCAATAATGTTACAGGGGGAGGCGCTCCGCCTAGCTGGGGGAGGCGCTCCGCCTAGTTGGGGGAGGCGCTCCGCCTTCTGAGGTCCAGCTCTCTGGATTTTTGGAGGCGCTCCGCCTCATCCTAGGACTTGTGAAAGAGTCTCACAATGAGCTTGGGATGGCTCCCCTTGGAGCCCAAGCGGTCCTCCATCCATGGTGCTCCAATGCATGATCTTCAATACGGTTCCGGAGCCTTGACTAGCATTCTTTGTGCTTTCGAGTTTGGCTCTTGATGGTTGGCGTTTTGGTTCCAATTTGCCCGGCATCATCCTCCCCTTCTTGAAAGTATTTCGTCCTCGAAATCAAACCATCAAGCCCTACAATCAAAGACAAGTACAACAAAAGTTTCCTACTTCACAAGTAGGTTAGCTTAACAAGAATGAGTGCAAATGGTGTGGAAAACACACTCTTGTGATAGAGCCAAGTATCAATAATCATGAAAAAGCTCACGTCTCCCAAGGAGACGACAAGTACTTGACTTAGCAAAGAAATGCACTCATCACAAGAACGAGCAAAAAGATCATTAGGACATGGAATATGCAAGATCAATTTATCACTAATCCTATGACCCCTAAGCTCATGATCAACACACCAAACCTTCAATGCAATACTTTCACAATGTGGCATAATGGTTTTGGCATGCTCAATTCTCAAAGTGTGGTTAATATGTTGACACGACCCGGAATCCGGTTAGGCCGTGCGGGCACCCGACATCCTTCCCTAGACCCGTCGGGCGAACCCTTACCAATTAAATCAGGAAAATAAATATAACAATTCAGAAATAAGGACAAGACTTTTTTTAAAAAAAAACACAGACATACTGATACCTCTAAGCTGTACAAAAGAAATTACAGCTGACTACCCAGCGTACTAGGTTTAGGACTATCCAGACTAGACATCTAAGAGTACAAAAGAAGACAGATACCTCCTGAAGGGAGCAAAATGCAGCTGAAATAATAACCAATAAACTGGTGGCCATCCGGAATAAAAGCTGGCTCACCCTGACAGCTGAAGTCCTCTTCGCTCCTGAACAACGCGGCGAACTCAATCCTGGAGCGAACCTGCCGAAACGAAATAGATAGACAAGAAACAAACAACAAACGAGGGTGAGTCAAAAGGACTCAATAAGTGGGGCAGACTAGCCACCTCAAAGAATAGGATAGCTAGCCAGGGAGAAAAGAAACAGATAAACCCAATTCCTTTTATTTAAATTACAAAAAGGCAGGGCCAGATAATAACTAGAAACACGTATGAAACCTTAAACTCAGCCAGGAATACGAGCCTGAAACATGTCAACAAATAAGCAGTGCACGTATGAGCAGAACAGTAGTTATGTACCACCAGTCTACGCAATGGTATGAAAATGAAATGAGATGAAATGAAATGAAATCTGATGCAAAGGGTCACATGTGCCCGTCCTCCCATCTCGAAGCGGAATACTCCTGCATTCGAGGGGAACCCAATCTGATAACCAACTGGAGCGGAATACTCCTGCTCCTGGGGCGGAATACTCCTGCACCCGATATAATATAAACCAGAGGCGGAATACTCCTGCACTCTCTTGGGGCGGAATACTCCTGCACCCGATATAATACAATGGAGCGGAATACTCCTGCTCCTGGGGCGGAATACTCCTGCCCTCAATATGATACAATGGAGCGGAATACTCCTGCTCCTGGGGCGGAATACTCCTGCCCTCAATATGATGCAATGTAATGCATATGAATGACATATAATGCATATGAATGCAATGTGATGCAATAATAACCCTTCACCGGCGCGGGACTCTCATCGACAGCCGGGAAGTAGATGCCAACTTACAGCCAGGGTACAATGCTCAGATTCTCAATGCAATACCAACAGTAGGACATAACATATAATATACAATATAAATCCAAAGCTAAGGCGTAATAACATAACATATAATATACAATATAAATCCAAAGCTAAGGCGTAATGAGTACGCCTATCGGCAGCTACACACGTAAGGAATACGTGGTAGAAAATCCCCGAGGCCAGGTGCCTCCAAAGAAATGGATATAAACACTTACCTCTCTCAAAAGTTAGCATTGCGACCAACAACCGCGTTATTTTTTGAATTCATTGCCAAGCGATCCCACTGTGATCAATAAGTAGAAAAATATATCACATTAGGCTAAAGGCTTCATTCCTCACATCTTAGGGCAATCCAGGTAAGAACCTGATACCCTATTCGCATACGCAATACGCAGGCCAGGCCTATATACAGGGTTTAAGGTCACATAGCCAAACCCCAAATAATTTACATTTATATGTCGCCCATAACTCACTGAGTATGAATATATAATCAATTTCATTATCAGGGTCCATTTGACCCTTCAAACTATTAATTGAACTTGTTAAAACGATGTCTAATATTCTAAGTTTTACCGTTAAAATATATTTAAACACACGTAATAAACTTAAATAATATATTAGGATCATTACCTGAATGTTTCAGGGTGAAAATTCTACTTTTTCCCGGCCCCTTTTCTTATTTTCTGGTATTTTTCCACTGCGTATTCCCTATTTTATATCTCTGTTTCTCGTCAAGTCAATCCTCTATTTTTTGCTATCACTTTTGAACTTATAAATGAGCTTTAAGCTCATCAGCCGCCTCCATTCTTTGTTTGTTTGCTTTTTGTCGTTTTACTTTTTTTTTTATTTTTTTATTTTCTTTTCTTTTCACGATAAAAATTAAAACGGTACCCTACAATATTCGAAATAATTTCAACTTTTGCATACCAGTTATACAAAATATATGTAACATACTCGCGAAGGCGGATCTCAAATCAGACTCCCGAAACTCAAGATGCAAATTTAAATGAAAAGAAGTCAAATTATTTAACTTTCGGCATTTTAGCGGAAACTAGCCGAACAACATCGAAATTCACTTTCGAAAGCTTACAAAAATCACAAATAATCATACAAACCTAACGGCGCTTTCGGATTTCGAATCGGAGCTCATTCGGCAAAAACCGAGCTCGAAAATCTCTTTTTAATATTTATCGCCAATAAAAACTGAAACCTTCTTCCGATGCCTACCAAACGAGGTCTGATTTAGCTCAAATTTTACAGGCAGGTCCTAATAGACATTACGAATATTTTAAAATTATCAGCACGCCAATCGGAGTCCTAACTTCCGAAACGACTGACCGAGGTCGTTTCATTCTCCTCCACTTAAACTCTCGTTCGTCCTCGAACGAGCCTAAATCTAAAGCAAGATTCACGCTGATAACAAAAGAACTTGCACGACCTTCATAAACTATCCCATGGAATTTTTCTCATGATTACAGAATTAAAACTATAACACGAACACCGAACTCTTGGAATAAAACATATCTGGATAATATGATAACACCATTGCCCGGATTATTCTGACTAAGATGATCCTTCCTCGATCATGAGAGGAGAGTTCTACATTTTCGAAATAATGATACACGAAACTCTGGATGGATTAACATAATTCTGCTGACAAATCACCTCGTCGATATTCTTTTCGATATAGAACAGGTCGATGGAACTAAGAATTAGCTTACGCTTGATGCAATGGGGAGCTTTTGAAGTACCTTGTCACTACACACTCTAGAAGATTTGATGCAAGCCATATTATTTTTACGAACGCACTATGCAACATCTCAGTTGATCTTAGTGTTGTTCCGCAAGCTCCTCGTGGGAATGTAGTTACTCATATTCTAATGTATGTCAAAGGTTCATCTGAACAGGGTCTATCATATAAGGATAAGGATCATGCAACTACTACTGGATAGTATGATGTAGACCAGGAATGATCTTCAGACTGAACATCTACTTCAGGGTATTGTCTTTGAATTGGAAATATTATGACTTGAAAAAGTGCAAATAAAAGAGACATGTAGTTGGATCTTCATCTGAGGCAGAATACCAGCAATAAAGTTGATTACATGTGCATTTATAACGCTAAAGTAACTTCTCAAAGAGTTGAGGTGTGATAAAGATATACATACCAATGATGGATTGACGATAAGCTGCACTAGACCTTTAACTCTAAATTTTCATGAAGTAAAACATCGTCATTATGAGGATCCACTTCTAGTTAAATACATACAGATAGCCAGAAGAAAACTGAAGTCACCACACAGGGTTACTACTGACGGTGTTCCCATATATAAAGATAGACTTTGTGTCCCTGATGTTATAAATTTACGTGGACAGATTATGATAGAGGCAAATTGTTTCAAATACACTGTTCATCCAGGTTCGACTAAGATGTACCATGATCTTAAGCAGATTTATTGGTGGGACGGAATGAAGTGTGACATAGCAGAATTTGTGGCTCAATGTTCTAATTGCCAGCAAGTTAAAGTCGTGTCATCTTTCCAGACTTTATGCTTTCAGCAGATAGGTACATATATATGATCAGGTTGCCAGCTTATCTCTGTCACTAATAGATTATTAGTGGGTTTAGCAATGATCGACACTCATTGTAGCTTTCTGCCGTGGCCTTATTTTGGGTCGTGAGAAAAGTGGTATCAACACCTCAGAGATTTAATATTACCATTCAGTATTTGGAGGAAGACTCCTCCACTTAAAGCACAAACTCATGCAGCCATTTGAATAGGAATAACCATCCTCGCACAGTCTGCTGGACTAAAGAAGATTTAGCTAAAAGCTGAACGTAGGCAGACCTAAGCTACCAACTACCCTTTCGAGTTGCCAAACAGTTGTAACTCTCAAGTTCACAACTCTATATCTTTGTCGTAAACACCACCGCCTGATGAATGGTACTTCTATATAAAAATTTCGGCAGAGTTTTTCCTGAAACTGGATGATCCGCAAAAACAGAACCAGCACTATACTATACATGGGAATGGATACCCTGATAAACTGGTAACATAAACATGTTAAGCGAATAACAAGACGAGACAACTGGATGACATAACAAATCCGCAGATAGAGTGTCTGGACAGCACCACTGTCCTGATTTTCAACCTAAACAATAATATGCTTACCCGGTTACCTTGACATGCACTCTGGCTCAACACAAGGAGCATCACAATAGGTTACTGACCGCCTAAGCTTACCAGTGCCGAACAAAGAAGATATGGAAATGGATCGAGGATAGAAATAATTAGAGCTTCAGGAAGTTCATGTTCTTTTTTGCTTGGCTACCGAAGCTAGACTACTTCCAAGTCAGGCGAGCCAAAGAATCGCAATTGAAGAGATAGACATTAAATAAGCTTTATGGAAAAACATCCATACCAATTTAACCTCCCAATAAGAATGAAACTCTGATAATTTACCAGAATACCCTTTTATAACTAAGACCAGCTCATAGAATAACATGACTCTACTAGAATCTCGAACCAAGAGAAGACACATAGATCGAGTATTACTTACTAAGCACTTTACACCGGAAGAAACAATGACACTCTCTGATGGTGATGAACTAGAATCCCATCATCCAACCAACACGAAATTCTGAGAAGAGAGGTAAACTGATTTTGACATAATAAGAGAAAGTGATACAGCAGGATGCCAAGCAGACAATTCTGACACTCACCTCCAAATCTCTCACATATAAATCAGATAAACTAGTAGGGTCTCACAAATTCCCTGAATATATTAGAAGCTCACCCCTCTATCACAATCGATTCTTAATTACGACAATATCCATGGAAACCGTCGAAACATGATAAGACACACCATTTTCAGATCGATCGGAAAGATAAATCTTACTTACAGATAAGGGAAGAAGAAACACACGGGTCTACTACATCGGATGCCTCAGCATCCTGCCAGACTAGCAGTTCATAGAACTGCCTCTGCGGCTGAGTCGAGCCACTACCCTGATAATTACTTCTAGAAGAACCACTACTACCACGCTCTCGACCTCTACTGGGTGGTGGCACTTCTCTGATTGATTAACATTTAAATGAAATTCCTGCGACTGTGCAGGTTTCTGAGGGCAAGAAGAAGGACGATTGTCTACTTGCTGGAGTAAGGAAAAACTCCTCAAAGGATAACCAGACTCATGACAGTGATAACAGATTTTCATTGAAAATGGAAGCTGGACATATTATCGATAGCTATAAAGAGAAAAACTGGGTCTAATCTTGATGAACTACTTGCGCACTTTGAGAATCACGCTCTACAAGCTGAGATAACCTGGAAGGTGACTTTAAAAAATAATCAGAATTTTTACCTCCAAATGAGGTACCATGGTTACCCACCAGGGCCGTGGGATCTCTTAGTTTCCCGCTCTAACTTATGGTATGCCTCGAACCTTCGAGCAATATCAACAACAACATCAAATGAAATCCCGACCTCAATCTCTCGAGCCATCTGGGATCTCAAGGAAAATGAAAGGTCATCAATAAGTCTTTGAATCTCTCGAAAGGCTCATGAACTAGTTCTAATGCACCAGCCATTCTATAGAATTCAATCTCATATTTTGAAACACCAACAGGCTAACCGACAGGCTACCCTGTCCAATCCACTCAAACTGGCAACACTCTCCATTTCGCTTGCTACTCGAAAGGAATTTTTTTTTCCACGAATCTAGAAGAAAATCGAACCAAGTTAGCTAATAAGAGAGCGGCCCACCAATTCAAGGCTGGACTCTGAAATTGGAAAGCAGAATAATAAACACTATACCGTTCGATATAATCAAGAGCCTGAAGGATACTAATACCCTGGCATTATTTTTTTTTAAAAAAAATTCATGGGGTTTATCTGATGCATTGCTTAAGAATATCGGAAGGTTCAACCGCGTAAAATAATGCAACCTCTTCGGACACTATGACCGAACTGATACCTCGGCTGGCTAACAAGTCAGAACAATTAGAGGTACAACACATACTACCTCCGGAATATAATTTACTGCAGCAATATTAAGAACCAGAAAAGGAGCTCCCTGAGATCGAACGCCTGCACATACAGCAACCTGATAGGCTGCCCAACGAATAATAGGTTCTTACGGTATCTGCGTCGCCAAGATTATCGTAAAGCATCGTAGAGAGCCAAGGGAACCACAAGGCCCTGCTCCCTTGCCCATCGCGAGCTCGTACAATTGGGACCTCCGTAACTAGATCGTCAGCACGATCAAAATACTCGGGGCTTCGTCAGTACTAACCCCAGGCTAGACTGCTTCGTCTTAAACTCATACCGTTTGTTGATTTATCGCACGAGGGTTTCACAATTACCACGAAGGAATTAATGAAAATAATTTTGCATCCTAGACCGACGCACGATCAGAAAGGAAGGAAGTGAAACTTCCTAAATGCCATCATAGCCCCTCGTAGATAAGTACGGACGTCTACGTACCCATCAGCGAGACTCTACTAGACACTGTCTTAGTCTGGATCGACTCTAAACATGGCTCTGATACCAACTGACACGACCCGGAATCCGGTTAGGCCGTGCGGGCACCCGACATCTTTCCCTAGACCCGTCGGGCGAACCCTTACCAATTAAATCAGGAAAATAAATATAACAATTCAGAAATAAGGACACGGCTTTTTTTAAAAAAAAAACACAGACATACTGATACCTCTAAGCTGTACAAAAGAAATTACAGCTGACTACCCAGCGTACTAGGTTTAGGACTATCCAGACTAGACATCTAAGAGTACAAAAGAAGACAGATACCTCCTGAAGGGAGCAAAATGCAGCTGAAATAATAACCAATAAACTGGTGGCCATCCGGAATAAAAGCTGGCTCACCCTGACAGCTGAAGTCGTCTTCGCTCCTGAACAACGCGGCGAACTCAATCCTGGAGCGAACCTGCCGAAACGAAATAGATAGACAAGAAACAAACAACAAACGAGGGTGAGTCAAAAGGACTCAATAAGTGGTGCAGACTAGCCACCTCAAAGAATAGGATAGCTAGCCAGGGAGAAAAGAAACAGATAAACCCAATTCCTTTTATTTAAATTACAAAAAGGCAGGGCCAGATAATAACTAGAAACACGTATGAAACCTTAAACTCAGCCAGGAATACGAGCCAGAAACATGTCAACAAATAAGCAATGCACGTATGAGCAGAACAGTAGTTATGTACCACCAGTCTACGCAATGGTATGAAAATGAAATGAAATGAGATGAAATGAAATGAAATCTGATGCAAAGGGTCACATGTGCCCGTCCTCCCATCTCGAAGCGGAATACTCCTGCATTCGAGGGGAACCCAATCTGATAACCAACTGGAGCGGAATACTCCTGCTCCTGGGGCGGAATACTCCTGCACCCGATATAATATAAACCAGAGGCGGAATACTCCTGCACTCTCTTGGGGCGGAATACTCCTGCACCCGATATAATACAATGGAGCGGAATACTCCTGCTCCTGGGGCGGAATACTCCTGCCCTCAATATGATACAATGGAGCGGAATACTCTTGCTCCTGGGGCGGAATACTCCTGCCCTCAATATGATGCAATGTAATGCATATGAATGACATATAATGCATATGAATGCAATGTGATGCAATAATAACCCTTCACCGGCGCGGGACTCTCATCGACAGCCGGGAAGTAGATGCCAACTTATAGCCAGGGTACAATGCTCAGATTCTCAATGCAATACCAACAGTAGGACATAACATATAATATACAATATAAATCCAAAGCTAAGGCGTAATGAGTACGCCTATCGGCAGCTACACACGTAAGGAATACATGGTAGAAAATCCCCGAGGCCAGGTGCCTCCAAAGAAATGGATATAAACACTTATCTCTCTCAAAAGTTAGCATTGCGACCAACAACCGCGTTATTTTTTGAATTCATTGCCAAGCGATCCCACTGTGATCAATAAGTAGAAAAATATATCACATTAGGCTAAAGGCTTCATTCCTCACATCTTAGGGCAATCCAGGTAGGAACCTGATACCCTATTCGCATACGCAATACGCAGGCCAGGCCTATATACAGGGTTTAAGGTCACATAGCCAAACCCCAAATACTTTACATTTATATGTCGCCCATAACTCACTGAGTATGAATATATAATCAATTTCATTATCAGGGTCCATTTGACCCTTCAAACTATTAATTGAACTTGTTAAAACGATGTCTAATATTCTAAGTTTTACCGTTAAAATATATTTAAACACACGTAATAAACTTAAATAATATATTAGGATCATTACCTGAATGTTTCAGGGTGAAAATTCTACTTTTTCCCGGCCCCTTTTCTTATTTTCTGGCATTTTTCCACTGCGTATTCCCTATTTTATATCTCTGTTTCTCGTCAAGTCAATCCTCTGTTTTTTGCTATCACTTTTGAACTTATAAATGAGCTTTAAGCTCATCAGCCGCCTCCATTCTTTGTTTGTTTGCTTTTTGTCGTTTTCCTTTTTTTTTATTTTTTTATTTTCTTTTCTTTTCACGATAAAAATTAAAACGGTACCCTATAATATTCGAAATAATTTCAACTTTTGCATACCAGTTATACAAAATATATGTAACATATTCGCGAAGGCGGATCTCAAATCAGACTCCCGAAACTCAAGATGCGAATTTAAATGAAAAGAAGTCAAATTATTTAACTTTCGGCATTTTAGCGGAAACTAGCCGAACAACATCGAAATTCACTTTCGAAAGCTTACAAAAATCACAAATAATCATACGAACCTAACGGCGCTTTCGGATTTCGAATCGGAGCTCATTCGGCAAAAACCGAGCTCGAAAATCTCTTTTTAATATTTATCGCCAATAAAACTGAAACCTTCTTCCGATGCCTACCAAACGAGGTCTGATTTAGCTCAAATTTTACAGACAGGTCCTAATGGACATTACGAATATTTTAAAATTATCAGCACGCCAATCGAAGTCCTAACTTCCGAAACGACTGACCGATGTCGTTTCACATGTGGGATGGGATAGGCAAAGTAGTGCAATTCACATATAGCATCAAATTCCCCACTCCCCTTCTTAAAAGCTCTCATACTCACACTAAGAGATACCTCCTCACCTCCAATTTCATCCTCGAGACAACCCCTCTCACAAGGTAAGCTCTCAAGGAAGGTATTAATAATGACCTCTTCATCATCATAACCCGAACCAACAAGAGTAGGGTCACTAGAAGAATCATCTACCTCACTCGAAGCTTCAAACAATGAGTTGTCTATGGGATCAAATCCCTCACACCACGGAGGTTCCAACTCATTCCTAACTCTAGCTCGATACAACTCATCACCACAAATAAGGATGCTCTCAAACAAAGGATTAGTAAAAGTGCGTATCCCATTCTCAAGGTCAAGCAAAGGTGAAGTATCATGGCTAGGTTCATCACTCGCACTTGAGGAGTCATCGAATATAATTCGATCCATCTCATCCACTAGGGACTCCTCAAGGTCACTACTTTTCCCACTACAACACATAGGTCCACCAAAGGCAATTAAACCAATAAGGGCATGATCAAACAACTCATCTTCCCCTTTATCAAAAATTGGTGGTGTGTCATAACAAGACTCACAAGTATAGTCAACTACCATTTCCTCACTAAAGAGAGGTTCATTGAATATCGAGCTCACATCATGATGTGGCTTATCAATCCTCTCAACTAGTGGTTCACATGCACACACAAGTTGACTAATCGACTCTACGCTAGTTGCAATTTCATTACATGCATTACAAGTACTAACTAGCATTGAGTCTTCACAAGACAAGGGATTAACATGTTCATGAGAGGGTGAAGTAACACTTACATTTGAGTCGCTACCGTGAGTACTCACATAGCTTGTAGTGTCGCATTCAATCCCTCCATCATAAAGCTCACAATGATGATCTCCATTCTTGTCTTCCTTCCAAGGCAAATGGTTGAGGCTCCAATAGCTCGCCTCCAAGAGTACCTACACAAAAGCTATAGCAAGACGGAGAAAAGAACATATGGTTAGGACAAAGGGTGCCCTCACTCTCAATTTGTGTTTCCTCTCCTCTTCTTTCTTTTAATCCGCTCTCATGTGCAAGTGCATGGGAGTGAGGTCTAAGAATGTCATCACCTCGCTCACCTCTTCCCCCTCCCTCATTTGCCATTGGTTGGCTCATAGGGGTAGTATACTTACTCTTAGAGTGAGTAACTACACCATCTTGGGGAATGCCCAAGTTGTGGGGAATGCCCAACGGTTGGGGAATGCCCAACTTTCCTTCACTAATGCCCTTTCCGGCATCTTTTTGGACACTCGGGGTCCATTCCTCTTCGAGGCGATCAAACCTCGAGCTTATAGATCTCACCTCGGCCAAGAGGTAGGCCAAAGTGCTTACTGGGACCTCAATGGTATCGTATACGTCTCCGGCCATGTACCTACAAAAATTAAAGACAAGAGAAAGAGGTTAGAGTAAAAACCTCACTCGCTCCCTCACCTTTGGAATGTCTCTCGGGTACACTCAATTTAGTGGGTGGTAGGATCACTCAAGCTTGATTTCAAAGGCTTCCTCGTAGTTGAACAACCACCTCAATAACCACTCAAGTCACACGAACCAAATACTCTTCGGGGTGAGTGGAATCGATGGGACTCGATGGACGAACGGCTATATGAGTGAGCACTTGAAGCATAAATGTTCTACGAGGCTTCTTTGAGGTCTACTCTCCTCTAGGCACGAATGTCCTAATACGCTCAAGAGTTAGTGTCTTTCGAGTAGGCCAATTACCCTAGAAACACTAACCAAGAAGCCCGGAGGCAAACAACAAGTGAAAACCTACGAAAAAACTACCCGGAAACAAGTAACAGGGGGAGGCGCTCCGCCCAGAGGGGGAGGCGCTCCACCTAAGAAAGTCCAGAGAGGGACTTTTGCTGAGGCGGTCCGCCTAAGGTTGATCCTGCAGCTTTTTCAACAACGGGTTTTTGGCTTTTTGCACCCAAATTTTCCAACGATTTCAACCCGTTACTCAATTCCAATGATACCCAATGGTGTATTCAACTATGATAAACAATCCCCAATAGTTTTTAACTTCAAACAACCAACAACAAGATTGATTCAAGTTTTGAAGCAAAATTTTCAAAGTTTTCAAGAATTTGGGATTTCAAGAATTTCGATTTTCAATCCGTAACACCAAAATATGTTATGAGGGTATCAAATCAACGGGTTAACAATACAGAACAATCCCCAATACATTTAAAAGCTTGGGGAATCAAATCCAACCCGATCTACTAAATTTTTTTCAACTTTTCAACTTTTTCAATTTTTTTGTTTTTTCTTCAAATCTTCAAGAACAAAAACATAAACACAACAACAATAAGAACAAGACCGAGAATTCGTAAGAACGAAGCCTAGCCGTGCTCTGATACCAACTAATGCAGGGCAAAACACACGGAAGCTAACAACGATATGAAAATGCGGAAGCTAAAACAAGATAGAAGATATCAATAAAGATATCGAGATAAAAGCAAGACGAGGCTTGAAACATTTACCTAAGTAGCACCGAGGAACTTGTCTCGATACACCCCCGGGTGAAGTCAAGGATCACCTATACTACGCAACTACCCTCAAGAGACACTCGGCTCTCGCAAATAGAATGATCAAAGAGGTTTCGATGTTCAACTTGGATTCTACCAAGTGAAATCATGCCCGCTCACGGGTTCTTCATTGAGATTCACTCAAGAAATGTTCATCATTCTATATTCAAAGTTGTGTAAGATGAAATGAAGACCTAAGGGCTCTATTTATAGGCCCTTTCTAAGACTAAAGTAAATGACTAAAATGCCCTCAAGTGAGGTTAATACATAAAAGGCCACTTAGGGCTAAAATAGAAAATACACCCAAAACTAGTGAAATCCCGCAATAATGTTACAGGGGGAGGCGCTCCGCCTAGCTGGGGGAGGCGCTCCGCCTTCTTTGGAGGCGCTCCGCCTAGTTGGGGGAGGCGCTCCGCCTTCTGAGGTCCAGCTCTCTGGATTTTTGGAGGCGCTCCGCCTCATCCTGGGACTTGTGAAAGAGTCTCACAATGAGCTTGGGATGGCTCCCCTTGGAGCCCAAGCGGTCCTCCATCCATGGTGCTCCAATGCATGATCTTCAATACGGTTCCGAAGCCTTGACTAGCATCCTTTGTGCTTTCGAGTTTGGCTCTTGATGGTTGGCGTTTTGGTTCCAATTTGCCCGGCATCAGATAGTGTCTAGTAGAGTCTGGATGATCGGGTAGAGACGTCCGTACCTATCTACGAGAGGCTATGGTGGCATTAGGCAATTTCTTATCTTTCTATTCTGCTCGTGTGCGGGTCTTCTTATTTAAAGTTTAATCTTTTTTTAATGCATTCACAGTAAGTGGTGAGAATGTGTGCTACTGCTCAGCGAGAGGAAAAGGAGCCTGAGGCAGCCCCTATGCTAGCTGCTCTGCAAGGTGAAGGTTTTGGCTGCGGCAGAGGCTGCGAGAGACGTCGTGGTCGAGGCAAAGGTAGAGCTGCCCAAGGCACGAGAGTAGTGGATCATGCCGATGATCCAGTTATTGAGGCCCTAGTAGTGCCATTACCTGGTGTATAGGGGGAGTAGGGCTTTGTAGTTCCCCCGGCTCTCTATGATGCTTTTATGAGATTCTTGGCTGCTCAGTTGCCCCAGGGACCTCCCATGCCCTAGGCAGCTCCTCGGGTTTCTGTAGATGTTAATGCTCATGCACAGGGAGCTCCTATTGCAGTTCCGGATGTTGCTCCAATAGTATATAATGCATTGGATCATGTTCTAGAGGCAACAGGTGTTGTGTCTCCACTTGGTCAGGCTGGTCAACCAACCCAGGTAACAGTTCAGGTCGAGACTCTGGAGAGGCTGTATTATTTCGTTACGCTTCAGATAATCCACGGGAATTCTTAGATAGGTGCCAGCGTATTTTAGAGGCCCTTGGTTATCTTGAGCAGTATGGTGTTAATTATACTGCCTTCCAGTTTAAGGGTCTAGCCTTGGATTGGTGGACCATGATTCTATCAACTAGTCAGGGCTTGCCTAAGTTGACCTGGAGTAAGTTTTCTCGCGGATTTATGGAGAGGTTCCTCCCTCATAGCAAGCTTGATGAAAAGCACCGCTAGTTTGAGCAGATTGGACAGGGCAACCTGTCGATTTCAGAGTATGAGATTGAGTTTTCTAAGATGACCAGATATGCTCCAGATCTTATTCGTGAGCTTTCTGAGAAGGTCCAGAGATCTATTGATGGGTTTTCCCTTTCTTTGAGGTCCCAGATGGCTCGAAAATTGAGGTCGGGACTCTATTTGATATCGCTGTTGAAATTGCTCGGATGTTTGAGGTATACCATAAGTTAGAGTAGGAAGAGTCAGAGCAGGAGAATCAAAGGTCCTGTTGTCCATGTCACCCTAGTACTTCATCTGGATGTAAGAGTTATTAGCAGCAAAGCAGGCCACTTGTTAGGCCAGTTCAGCCTCTGGCGCGTGGTTTTCAGAACGTGTATATTCCTTCTCAGAGTAACTTCCAGGTTTGCCCTCGAGACTAGTCGCACTTAGATCAGCGTAGATTTGCTCCAGGCTGTTTTATCTGTTAGGATCCAGGGCATCATCATAAGGATTTCCCTTATGATGCAAGTAGAAATATGAAAGATAGACCAGTCATATGAACAAGAAGATAAGACTAGGAAGAATAGAAATCAGAAGAAAGAAAGGATTAAACTTACAATTTAGATGAAGATTAATCTAAGGACGATAAGAGACTTGAACCTACTATGGATTTCATTCTAGTGATGAATCCTAAGGTTCCAAGTTCAAGAGATATGGAAGCTAGAGAGCTTCTAGAAGGCAACACCTGTTTTTCTATCTTCTCTCAACTAACAACCCCTAAATAAAACAACTAAGTGTGGCTTTTATACTTAAGAGCTCACACACCTATAATGTTAACAACCAGCCACTAACTTGGCTATAATTAAAAGATCACGTAGGGCCAATAGTAAATCAATGTATTAAAAGTAAGACAAAACTCATAACAAACAAAGTCGCCAGGGGCGGCCCGTCCTCTCAGAGTGGCGGTCGCCTAATACTGATTTAGAAAGCCATCATTCTAGACAGCCATTTTGCACAGATGGGCAGCCCTGATGCATGGTACCTTGTCTCAGTTTGGACTATATCATCCTCTCCTTCTTGAAATGATTTCTTTCTCGAAATCACACCATTAAACCCTGCAAACAAAGAAAGATACAGTCGCAGCATCCTACTACAAGGATTGGTTAGCTTAAACAAGTTTAGCGCATGCTGTGAGAAAAACACACTCTTATGATATAACCAAGCATATTCGAATTTGATAAAGTATATGTCCTCAAAGTGGACAACAAGTTCTTGGCTCATCAATGAAATACACTTAAGGCAATAAACAAAGAGATCAATAGAACATGAAGCATTCAATCTCAAATACTCAAAGAACCTATTATCTCTAAGTTCATGACTATCACACCAAACCCCCAATGGATCGTTACTACTATATAGTACCGAGGTTTTGGCATGTTCCCTACCAAAGGTGTGATCAATATAAGGAATAGAGTAAGTAAAATAGTTCAATCTAGTACTAAAATTAACTACTCTACTCCCCTTCTTAGGCTCACTCCTACTCACACCAAGAGATGTTTCCTCACTATAACATTCTTCTTAAGAAAATCCCTCCCAATAGACAAACTTCTAAGAAAGGTATAAATTATGGCTTCTTCATCATCAAGGTCCACTGATTCAACATTAGGACTACTTAAAGATGTGCCATCATAGTCAACACCAAGTTCACTTATCTCACTTGGAATTTCAAATAATGGATTATCTAAAGAATCAAACTTTCCACATCATGAAGGTTCAACTTCACATTCTACCCGAGTTTGATACAAGTCACCACCCATATCAAGAATGCCTTCAAATAAACAGTTGTTATAAGAAATCATCTCATTTTTATTACCTAACAAGAGTGAAGTATCAAAATCAGATTCATCAACACCTAAGGAGTCATTTTGTATAACCCTATCAATTTCATTTACTAGGGACTCCTTAAAATGAATATCAGCCTTTTTAAGGCACAAAAGACCACCAACATAAAATATGTTATCAAAGGAAAGGAGAATGATCAAAAAATTCATATTTTCCCCAATCAAACACGGGTGGTGCGTCAAAAGAAGACCCACTAACAAGATCAACTACATTTTCAGCACTAGAAAGAGGTTCATTGAAAAAATTGTTCACATTATCATGTGACTTATAAGCTTCCTCGAGTAGTGATTCATGTTCACATACAATTTGACCACAAGACTCTATACTAGTTGCAAACACATTGTATTCATAAGAAACGTCAACTAGCATTGGGCTCTTACTAACACTTTCACAAGGTACAAAATCATTAAGCTCAAAAATAGATAAGCTAGCACTTACACTCAAGTTGTCCTCTTGGTCACTCGAAGCACTTGAACTGTCATGACAAGCTCTATCATCATGTAGCTAACACCGAAGATCTTCAGAACCTTGTCTTTCCACTTTAGAACATGACTGAGGCTCTAACGTCGGCTTGCTTTCCTTGGACAAGAGCTAAAACAAGTAGAGGAAGAATATAAAGAGTTGGTGTTAGAATAAGGGGTGCCCTTGCTCTCAATTATTCTTTTTCCTTCTCTTCTCTCTCTCATTTTTCTTTCAAGGTCAATTTTTGATTGAGGTGACAACTCACTCACATCACTCCATACATCCTCTTCTTTTTCCACTCGAGAGTTGTCACCGGTCACTCCCTTACTCCTCTCAGTCTTTTGTCTCTCATGTTTGGGCGAGTTGTGATGAGTCCTAAGAATTCCATTAGCCAGAGTAGGCAAACTATTCACATCTACCTGAAATCGGGGACTTAGAGAACCATCTATTAGTGCCCTATTCTTCTTAGGTGAACCACCTAACTTTGAGTCATGCGGCTTTGGGGTCACCTTTTTGGTAGTTCTCACATCCTTTCTTGATACATTTTTCCTACTGATGATTATGCTCGTAGGACTTCTTGCTTCCACTATATGAGTCATAAGATGAAGTCCTTGCCACCTTCCTCTTGCCCTTATATAATATAGACCGCGGCCAATATCATACCTAAAGTATTTTTGGTAAAGTCAAGGTCTTCCCAACACGGCATGACGTCTTTCCAAAGGGGACTCTTTACACTGGACATCATCTTCATAATCTCCTTAGGAAACGAGTAATCGTGCCACTTTATTAACACAACGTACTCCCAACGCCTTCACCATAGAAGAACTAACCCAATTTGTTTCCTCCTCATCCACCTGAAGTACATATCCATGGTCCCTATTATTAATTACTACGAAATTACTCCACCTTCTCTTCGCTCCAACATTATATGCACTATTGAAAGTCGAGGAAGGAGTCTTATACTTTGACGCACCATCACGAGATTGGTAGTCCTCCTCAAGGTATCCATATAAGCTTCTCCTAGAGATAAGAGTGTAGTAGAAGCTTTTTCCATCCGACTCGTTTCCATAGCCAACGAAACCTCCCTTATGTCTCTGTGTACCTGCTAAAGATATATTAAGAAAATAGGGGAGGGGAAGGTTAGTATAAACAACCTCACCTGCACTCCCTCACCTTTAGTGGTAACACTCACGCTCTTTAGATTTCACACTCCAAATACCCCCCACTATCTCTTAAGAACTAAGGTACTAAGATCACCAACTAGTACTTCAGAGTAGAGTTTATGTGATATATGGACGAAAAGCTCTTTAAGGTGTAGCACTTGAAGCCAAGAAATTTCTACGAGAATTGAAAAAAATTCAGCAAGCACAAATTGCTAATAGCTCAAGAGTTAGTATTAAATTGAGTAGAAGAAATACTCAAGAGATGCTAACTAGAATTAATGCTGGAAGAAAGGATAGAAATCCTAGAAAGAAACTAACTTGTCACCCCATTAGGAAACGCCTAACATATTATCCTTTTGGAATGGAATAAGTTTTCCTTCCTGCTTTATTTTTTAATTCAACTTGGGATAAGTTTTCCGTGTTCCTTTAGCTCCAACCGAATTTCCCCACTCTGTTTCTCCCTATTTCACCCAACTTTCCTTCCCAAATCCTAAAGGAAAACTAAATTTCTTTCTTGTAGGATAGGTAAAATTCTCATTTTTTGAATGAGAGTTGTTTTTCTCCTAAATTAGGAATAGGTTTTCCCTTTCTATCTTAACAATTCAGCCGATTCTCTTACACTTTTTCTCCTCAAATTTCAGCAAACTAATTCAACAATATGGTGAGGAATTCAAGTGTATTCAAGAACTAAATCAGCCCTCAACTCAAATTAATTTAAGAACACTACAATAATGTTCAAGAACTTCACAAATCCATTCAAGAACTTGCCTAGAACCCTAGAAACACGCTGCACTTTTCCCCCTGTTGCAATGTCTCATGAAATCAAAAGAATTCTATCAAGAACATCTACAGATTATTGAGGACATGACACTAGATATTAAAGAGTGGAGGTCGAGGATTAGGATAGAAGGATAAATAGGAATCGAGTGATTTTATGTGTATTCTATTCCCAGCTTACTCTATATTTTTATTTTCTATAGGTGTTTTCTGTTTATCATGGGCATGCTTGAGTGTTCCTGGTAGTATTTCATTTAGTTTGATATTTTCATCTGGCTTCTCTCAAACATGTTATCTCACTAACTTTATTTAGCTGAGTATCTATCGGAAACAGCCCTCCACTTTGGTGGAGGTAAGGTCTGTGTACATCTCACTCTCCACAGACCCACCTTGGTGGGATATCACTAGGTATGTTGGTTTGGTTTGGTTTGGTATCTATAAAGAACACGACTGAAATTTCAAGAAACTCTTCAAGAATGCGTCTAACTCAACCTAGGGTTTCAAGAATTGATTAAAACAATCAAAAACTTCAAGTTATCAAACCCTAGGCGTGAAAATACACCATATACTGCTGAGTGCCAACCACCACAACACACGGCTACAAACCCTAGTCGTTTCCTCCTTCTTTTCATGATTTTCTTTCTCTTTTTTAAATAAAAAAACAAAAATAAGAAACCTTAAAACTAGAAATTGTCCCTTCAGGGACATTCGATAAAATTAGAACGATACCGAGAAGATTAGCATGGCCCCTGCGCAAGGATGACACGTACAAATCCAGAAATGGTTCAAATTTTTTCGCACATGGCCACGCACGCTTAGGGTTAAGGAATTTCTTGATTTATTGGATGAACAATCTATAGGATTAATCTTCAATTGTTGATGATAAAACAAGAAAAATCATCTAATAATTTCAAGAAATTATGTATGATACGCTTCCTTCGTATTTAAGTAGGATAATAGCCCAAAGGATACAGCTGCATTGACAAAGAATTGGGGTATCCAAGTCCTTTACAAAAACTGAGAGAAAAAGCGAGCTGCAGCTTGTTGACGTGCAGGTTAATCAGACTGCTACAACAATGTGCTTGACACAAGCTGAGGGAATTAAAGAGCATGCTTCTATACCAACTAGTTTAAGGCAGGCTGCTGTAATTTCTAATTCAAAATGAGATAGGGTTTTAGAATCTTGAAGGAAGGAAATTGACGCAACTTCTACTCCAAGTAAAGTTGGGAAAATTGCTTCTCTTGATGCGTTATTGTATGTTTCTGGGAGAGGGGCTTTTACTATTGCTACATCTCCAAGTACAGCCGGGAAAATGATGCAGATTCTTTACCTATGGGTAGGATGTTAGATACTATGCAATTGCTTGCTCTAGCTGAAAACATTGCGACCAGGATATGTATTGAAAAAATAAATCTTCACACACAATACCTTCACAGACTCATAGTTTTGACAGAAAGGAAGCTGAACATGGTCCTATTTATAGTGAGACTATGATTACTCGTACCTCACAGTTGGAACTTATGTACAAGGGTTCTAAAAATATTTTAAGTGATTTGGCCAATGAGAAAGCTGCGAATTTTGTCATGGATATTTTTGATGGAAATTTGGAGCAATATGAGAGAGGGCGTATATTGGGTTATCATAATGCTCCAATTAATGTTGAACATGATCCTGCGCTTCCAAGTTTTGTAGATAATTCTTTAGATGATAATATTTCATAGGCATAGGATGCGGATGATGTTATTTTCACGTCCAAGGAGGTAGCGCTTCATAAGCATGCTAATGATGAGTATATAGTGGATCCTTATGTGGGTAAGTTTTTGCAGAAAGATCAGGTTGCTAAAATGGTTAAGCTTGCTCGTGGTGGTAAAAAAAGTTTTGAAGTCTGAGTAGAAGCCAGAGGGTCGAGCGAACGAAGGTATGGATAAAAAATAATATAAAATAGAAGAGCAGTAAATTATGCCTACTGCACCACACTGGGCACAGCGTAGCGCAATGTGACAGGGTCAAAATTCAGAGAATTGGAAATTTGGAAAACCTGCAGAAAAAGCCCTACCGCATCGCGCCATGCAATGCACTGCGCGGCGCTGGAGGATTAATTTCCTGACATGTTGCTTTTGGATTTATTTTGAATTCCCGGGTTATGTGGATCTATGGGACAAAATAAAAGCCCTAAAACACGCCCCAAAACGAAACTTTTGACCTATTCTACATCAAAAGGAGGCAAGGAAGAGAAAAGATCAAGATTCAAGGCTCCACTTCATCCATTCATCCATATTCTTGTGGTTTTGAATGCTTATAGTTATTTTATTGATTTGAACATGACTATGAGTAGCTAAATCACCCATTCTAGGGTTGATTGAACCACTCCAATACTTATGTGTTACGAATTATTGCTTTAAGGAATGAAACTTGTTAATCTTCCTATCTAAGTGTTTATGATTTGTATGCTATTGATTGGTAGAGCTCCCAATTGATTGTGCCCTTTATTCTTATGCATCTAGGAATAGATTCATGAGTTAGGGTTAAACACTTAGCAATATTTCAACCTAAAATAAAGGCATTACTTAGGTTGTCAAAAAGGTGATTTGTGACCATTGACTCCGATTGTGAACCATACTTGTAGTCCTACGTATCTTCATTAATTAATTAGAAAATTGGTTAGTGAAAGTTACAGCTATTACACGGGAGTGAATACTTGTGAATTTGAAGCAAGTTGAATCTATTAATACATTGTTCTAACACATGAGTAGGAGTTGGGTAGATCAATCATAGGCTTCTAAACCCTTGAATTAATCTATTTCTTACTACTTTGCTATTCACTTTATTGTTAATTAGTTGTTACATCGAAACCATCTTAAAATATAAACTTTCGAAGTTAATTGATTAGATAAGTTAGTTAGATTAGCAACTAGATTTCAAGTGTTCTCTGTAGGATTCGACCTCGGGACTTTAAGTACCGAGCTATATTTGTCGCGACCGCTTAGTCCTTTTTATACGGCGTAGTTGGGCATGATCATTTGTTCCTTCTCAACTGGAAAATATTAGCTTGGTAAATACAACCAAAAAGAAGTCATGGGGTTCATGGTATGGTCCAATGGTTGGCAAGCAATTTGAGCCAAATCCTTTGATACCACATCATAGGAATGAGGAAGAAAATAAGGAGTATGATATTGGGGAGGATTTTGAAGAAGATGAGCAGTCCTTGTTTGATGATGCTAGAGAGAGGGCAGCCAGCGAAGCAAACATCTCACCAAAGAAACCCAGGAAAAAGGCACACGGAAGAACAACAAGTGACAATACCACGACTATAGGTAGAATAAACCCTCCATTGGTTACAAAAGAGGGAATAAAGTCATATAAGCATTAATGGGTAATTTTGATAATTGGGAATGGAAGTTGATGCTTCAAGAAGCGCTAGATGGTGATCAAAATTTATGCGGGCTGCACGCAATGATTCAAATCACATGCATGAAGAATGAGGTGTTTGGTTGCACTTTCTTACTTAAATATATTTTTCTCCATTTTATTAGTACTCTCTTATATAATAGCATCATAGAGTTCATAATTGATTCTATGATGATCACCATGTACTTAATATTTTTCAGTTCTGTTATCTTACATAGTTGTTAGCTAGTAGAGGATGTGCCTCAATATGAATATAAGGTAAGGCCTATACCCCTTATTTTTTTTAAGCGAATATCCCTAGGCAGGGTGCCTAGTGACTAGTTTTATAAATAATAAATTCCTCAAAGAGGACAATACAAAGTAAGGAGGGCCAAACCATACCTTACATCATCCTATCGAGGTGAGACCTCGCACCTAACAAGAATGCAAAAAATAAGAACTAGCCAGAACCAAATAAAGTTTGATCATCACAGAGTTTATAACACACTCTATGATGATATTACATATGAAAATACTAAAATAATGAAATAATATAAAAGCTAGAAAGAAAGTGGAATCATGCAATCCGCACTTCCTTCTACAATTGATGAAGTGAAAAATGTAGAAAGGCCCTACTATACTAACTTGAAAAAATGATATTTGTGGCTCTCTATCCTGATCATATATGCTATCCATCATTTCTTCGACTTCTTGGACTTTTTGGATTTTGATTTTGTACTCCTCGTAGGTTGCACCCTAGTAGGCTCTAATGGGCGCCTTATCCTCCTTACTCTCTTTGGAGCATTATCATGAATTTTCCTAGACGATAAATCTCCTTCTCTAGCCACCATGCTAAAATTATGTGCGGTGGATTCTTCATCAAATTCCTCTTCTTCAAACAAATCATCATCCTCCACCAAATAATGTCCTTGAGGAACCCTTTCTTGAAATGATGCCACTTGCCGCGCCAAAATACCCCTCGTATCATTCTAATCCATTCGCTTGACAAGTTCATCATCCGTGGGTAAATACTTTGAATGTGGGACAAGCTGCATCAAGGATTTAGGCACAAAGGAAGGAGCATTTATGTTCAAAAAGGACTTACCAAAATTAGGAGAGGCACTTCTACACAAACGTTCAAGTTGAACCGTTGGAATTAGATCCTTTCCAAAAAATTTGGCTTAGTCACACTTGCAGATTCCAAACTCGTGCTCACCTCAAGTGAAGGAATAGTAAGAGCTTGCTTATTTACCACACAAGTTCCCTTGCTCAAATTGACACCATCATCTTCACTAGAAACCCGAACCGCGTCATTTGTGTCCAAAGGAGAAGGACTGGCAGCAGCTGCTTCCAAGTCCTCACAAAAAAACTCATTCAGCTGCTCTCCCACATCGACAAGAGGAAGGTTTGGAGTCTGGGAATCGTGCACCCCAGCTGCATTAAACTGCTTAACACCATCCATTAAATTCCCACTGCATCAACCCTTGGTTGATCTTTAAAGACCTCTTGAGCCCAACTCCTAGTCCCAACGTGTTTAGGAGTTAATAGATTTCCACGCTTAGGTAAATCCCCCAGGTCCTTAGCCTCAGGAACAGTCGAGTCCAACGCATGAGTGCTGGCTTTCCCAACCTCAGGAACTGAATTAACAACAATATGCGACATCTCTTTTGCACCATCTACTACAGCATGTTGAATAAAATTCGCATCCTTATCCTGAATCTGCTCAGTTTTATCAACATCAACATGAAGTTCATCAACATTGTCCAGCATAGCAAAAGCATTAGTCGTAACCACTGTATCACCTTGATTGACACGAGCAACATCAGATTGAACTTGTTTGTTCTTTTTCTCAACTCTTGACCAAGCATTGGGATTTCTATTGGGATGGATGAATTTTTTAAAAATCTTGTTTTGTCGATCATGAGTTTTGACTGGAACTACTTCTCCAGCTTCATGCATATTACAAACAATTTTTCCACTCTGCAAAACCTTCAAAGGAGCCTCCTTAACAGGTTCTTTCATTAACGTGCGACCCCACTTTACCTGGACTTCTTCTTGAGGCACAAGATCAGGGTGTAGAGCAAAACACTCCTCCTCATTGTGGCCTTGTAATCTGCATTCTTTACAATATTTTGGCAAGAAATCATATCTAATTCTTATCCATTTAAACCTGATTTCACTAGACAAAGTATTTTTAATCCCAAGTCTCAATCTTTGTGGCCTAGTCGCTAGTAAATCCACTTCCACTTTAACTTTCGCACAACTAGGTCTTGTCTTGGCCTTGGTAGCTGCATCTAATTGTAATGGCTTACCCACAGCCGAAGCTAAAGCAAAAACAGCATCTTTTACAAAGAATGCCGGAGGTAAACCTGGAAAAGAGATCCAGGCAATGGCTATTGACGTTTCTTCTCTTGGATCAAACCATACATCATATTTCATCGTCCTCATAGAGTAAAAATCAACGCCAAGCTTAAGAGAAAAGGTCGGCCTCGACAACAAGTGAACATAATCCTCTAATAAAGATAATCTAATAACAACATGACGAGTTTCAAGGAAACCAATAGAGCATTCTCCCTTGATCTCACATTGTAGGGGAATTTGTTTTCGTAACTCATGAAACTCGGGCATCCCATATGAGAATTTCCCTATAACTGCATAATGGAGTTCTTCATGTCTCATCATCACATCAACAACCTTATCTTCCCAAACAAAAGAGGGTTCTCCATGGTGCAAGTCAAAGTTAGGCGCTGGAATAGAAATATTTTCAGAGGTGACTGAATTAGGGTTAAGAATGGATTTATATGTTTGATTTTGTGGTTGTGGGGCTAGTGAAGGATTAGGAGTAGTAGTAGAAACCTGGACAACCCCAAAAGGGGGCTGTCCAGTGGCCGTGTTAGCCATGGAAACTCACGTTTGGAAGCTCACCCAAATCGCCATTAGCTAGAGAGAATGGGTTTAGGGTTTATACCCCTTATTTGTATTTTCTTATTGAGGTCTTATTTTTATTAATAAAATTAGTCACTAAGCACAATGCTTAGTGACCTTTGCTAAAAAAAATAACTAACAAAAAAAACTAGAAACCCTAATTACTAAGGCACGAAGAACAAGATTGGAGCTGTAAGAACAATCCCTTTCCTTGCTCTATAACTGATGCAAGTGGAAATATGCAAAATAGAACAATTACACGAACAAGAAGATAAGACTAGGAAGAACAAAAATCAGAAGAAAGAGGATAAAACTTACAATAGATGAAGATTAATCCAAGGACGATAAGAAACTTAAACCTACTATGGATTATATTCTAGTGATGAATCCTAGGGTTCCAAATTCAAGAGATATCGAGCTTCTACAAGGCAACGCCTGTTTTTCTATCTTCTCTCAACTAAAAACCCTTGAATAAAACAACTAAGTGTGGCTTTTATACTAAAAAGCTCACACGCCTATAATGTCAACAACCAGCCAGTAAGTTGGCTATAATTAAAAGACCACGCAGCACCAAGAGTATATCAATGTTTTAAAAGCAAGACAAGGCTCATCACAAACAAAGACGCAAGGGGCAGCCCGCCTCTCAGAGGGGCGGTCGCCTAATGCTGACTCAGATAGGCATTATTCCAGACTTAGCCATTTTTCATAGATGGGCGGCCCTTCCTTACTTAAGAATGGTCGCCCTTTGAGATCCTAAGAGCGTGTAGAGTTGGGGAGGCCCTTCTTGACACAGAGGTGGTCACCCTTCTAAAATACTGAGGGTTCGACCTTTATTTGACCCTCTAAGTTGTCCACCAAAGCTCACGTCTTCGCATCTCCTTAGCTTGGCTCCTAATACATGGTACCTTCTTTTAGTTTGGACTACATCAGCTTATCTTCATCAGCAGGGTGGTAGACATCCTTTTCCTTGCCCTCTAGCACTTATGCTACCCCAGAGTGTTCCTTTATTGCTTAGCCAGCTCGAGGTGCACCACCGCCCGGAAGAGGTCATGGGCGTGGTTCTGATGGTCCCTCTAGAGGTGGCTCTCAGAGTGGCGGCTCAGCTCAGCTAGAGAGGCAGCTATATTTACTGCCAGCTAGAATGTCGAGGCATATGAAGCTACTGTTACAGGTACTCCATGTTGTGGTCGAGATGCATACTCTTTAGTTGATCTAGGATCCACCAATTTATATATTTTTCCTTATTTTGCTTCAGGTTTTCATGTTGATTATATGCATCTTCATGATCCATTCTATGTTTCTACTCCTATCGAAGACACTATTGTAGTGGATCGAGTTTATCCAGCGTGTACCGTATCTTTTGGGGGGGTGTGATACCTTGGTGGATCTTCTAGTTCAGGATATGGCCGACTTTGATTTCATTATCAGCATGGATTGTTTGGTGTCGTGTTATGCCACTTTGGATTGTCTTGTTAAGTCTATCCAGTTGTCTCTTCCTGGTTCAGCGCCAGTAGTGTAACAGGGTTCTTAATTTCCACCTATAGGGTGTATTATTTCTTTCTTGCAGGCGAGGCGGATGATACATAGGCGGTGTTCAGCGTATCTTGTCAAGGTTCGAGATACTACTATGGAGATTACATCCCTCGACTCTATTCCTATTGAGAGGGAGTTTCCCGATGTGTTTCCAGATTATGTACCGGGATTTCTTCCTGATCAGGTGATTGAGTTTAGCATTGATGTGGTGCCAGGGACTCATCCTATTTCTATCCCTCTTTATTGCATGGCTCCATTGTGTTGAACGAGCTAAATAAGCAGTTGTGGGCCTTGCTTGATAAGGGATTCATTAGGCCGAGTGTCTCTTCATAAGGTGCTTTTGTTCTGATTGTGAAAAAGAAAGATGGGACCATGCGGATGTGTATTGATTATCGGCAGCTGAATAAAGTCACCGTCAAGAACAAGTACCTCTTGTTGATGATTCATTTGATCAGTTGCAGGGTGCCAGTTTCTTTTCTAAGATTGATTTGTAGTCTGGTTATCATCAGTTGAAGATTCGGGAGTCAGATATACCAAAGAATACTTTCAGGACTCGGTACGACCATTATGAGTTCCTAGTTATCTCTTTTGGGCAAACTAATGCCCCTATAGCCTTTATTCTTATGAATCGGATATTCAAGTCATTCCTTGATTTCCTTCGTCATTGTATTTATCGATGACACTCTTATCTATTCTCGCAATCACGATGATCATCCGCATCAGTTGAGGGTGATTTTTCAAAACCTTCCGTGATTGAAAGTTGTATGCCAAGTTCTTGAAATGCGAGTTTTGACTTGACTCTGTAGCTTTCTTGTGTCATGTATTATCCAGTAAGGGTATCAAGGTTGATCCAACTAAGATTGAGGCGGTGCACAATTGGCCTCGTCCTACCACTCCTACAGAGATCTGTAGCTTTCTTAGATTGGCCGGTTATTGTTGGCGGTTCATGGAAAAGTTTTCTTCTATTGCAGCTCCCCTGACTTGTCTGACTCAGAAGGCGGTTCAGTTTTGCTGGGCCGATGAGTGCGAGGCGGGATTTTAGAAGCTCAAGGCCTTATTGACCTTAGCTCCAGTGCTATCCCTTCCTTATAGCACTGGTGGATTTATAGTTTATTGTGATGCATCCTTTGTGGGGTCTTGGATGTGTTCTGACGCAGCACGAAAAGGTGATTACTTATGCTTCCATATAGCTGAAGGTAAATGAGAAGAGTTATTTGACTCATGATTTAGAGTTGGCAAATGTGGTCTTCTCTTTGAAGATCTGGAGGAACTATCTTCATGGTGAGCCTTGTGAGGTGTATATCGATCACAAGAGCTTACATTATCTCTTATCTCAGAAAGATCTTAATGGCTGTCAGCGGAGGTGGCTTGAGTTAACTAAAGATTATGATCTCACCATCCGTTATCATCCTGGAAAGGTGAATGTAGTAGCAATGCCTTGACCAGGAAGTCCATAGGCAGCATGGCTTTTCTTTATGCTGACATGAGATCGTTGGCCCGAGAGTTGCAGTCCCTTGGCGACTCTAGAGTGAGATTCCTTCACCCAGACTCCAATCGAATTTTGGCATGTATTGCAGCTCAGTCTTCCTTAGTCAGCCAGATTAAGGGAAGACGGTTCGAGGATCCTCATCAGCAGGAGTTGTGTGGTCGTATCTTAAGTGGAGGAGTTCCTTTATTCCATCTTAATTTAGATGACATTTTTTTGTTTAATAGCCGACTCTGTGTTTCTGATTTTAGAGATCTGAGGATGTTATTGCTCTGCGAGGCTTTTAACTCACGTTATTCCATTTATCCTGGTATTACTAAGATATATCATGATCTCTGAGAGCGATATTGGTGGAAGGGGATGAAAAGGAATGTTTTTTATTATGTCTCTCATTGCTTGAACTTCCAGCAAGTTAAGTTCGAGCGCTGGAGACCTGCAGGGTTAGCTCATGCATTGCCCATTCCCGAGTGAAATTGGGAGCAGATCAGTATGGATTTTGTAGTTGGTCTGCCAGAGACCCTGCGGCCCTATGATTAAGTCTGTGTTATTGTTGACATACTGCTAAATCAGCTCACTTTATCCATGTGAATACTACTGATTCAGCTTAGAGACTGGCTTGAATTTTTATTGAGCAGGTGGTTAGGATGAATGACACTCCCGTGTCTATTAGATCCGATCATGGTTCCCATTTTACTTCCCAGTTTGGTAGTTTTTTCAGAGGAAGTTAGGGACCCAGGTGCATCTTTGCACGACATTTCATCTACAGACTGATGGTCACTCTAGGCAGACTATTCAGGTGCTTGAGATATGTTGAGGGTATATGCATTGTCTTCGGAGGCCAATGGGATGATCATCTGGCCTTGGCAGAGTTCTCTTATAGTGATAGCTATTAGTCCTCCATTCAGATGGCTCTGTTTGAGGCCTTGTACGGCCATAAATATTGCTCTCCGATTGGTTGGTTCGAGTCCCAAGATATCGAGGGAATGAGTTTAGAGATGGTTTTCCAGACTCTGGATGTTGTTCGTGTTATTCAGGATCGTCTGCGGACTACTCAGAGTAGGCAGATTTCATACTCGAACCAGAGGAGTTGGGAGTTAGAGTTTGAGGTCTGCACATGGTATTTCTAAAAGTGTTGCCGATGCAACGTGTAAAGAGGTTCGGGAGGAAATGGAAGCTCAGTCCCAGATTCATTGGCTCTTTTTGTATTGAGAAGCATACTGATAAGGTGTCTTATCGATTTGATTTGCCATCTTCTATGCCAGTTCATCCGATGTTCCAAGTATCGATGCTCTTGAAATGTATCCGGGATCCATCCGAGGTGATTGAATTGGATCCTGCTTAACTAGATGTGAATCTAGCTTATGAGGAGTTCCCAGATGCCAGAGATGTCCAAAAGCTTCGTTCGAAGTAGATTCTGATTGTTCGAGTTCGATGGCATAATCATCCTCACGAAGAGGACACTTGGTACCTTGAGTCTTCTATGCATGAGAGGTATCCTCACCTCTTCGATGATTCAGGTTTGGTCGTGATCTCTAAAGCTTAAGAATTCTTATCATTTGATTATGATTTTGATTCCGTAATTGTGTAATGGTTTTTGTGGATTGGTTGGAAAACTTCGGTCAAATGTTCTTGTCAGTTGAGTTCAGTCGGCTTTAGACTATACCTTGTTCGAGGACGAACAAGAGTCTAAGTGGAGTAGAATTAAATGACCTTAGCTAGTTTTTTTAGGAGTTAGGACTCTGATTGGCATGTCGACAATCTTAAAAGCTCTGTAAGGTCCACTAGGACATGTCTGCAAAGTTTGAACTGAATCAGGCCTCGTTTGGTAGGTCTTGGAAGAACATTTAAGTTTCGGTTGTCCGTAAAGCTTAAAAGAGGTTTTCGAGCTCTATTTGAGTAAATGAGATTCGATTCAAAATTTAAAAGCGTCATTATGTTCGTATGGCAATTTGTGACCTGTGTGACCTTTCCGAAATGAAATCTGAGGTTGTTTAGATAGTTTTTGCTATTGTTCCAAAAATTAGAAATTTGACCTCTTCCCGTGGGACCCCTATCTGAGTTTTGGGAATCTGATTCAAGATTTGTCTTCACGAGTAGGTTCCACAAGTATTGTATAACTTGCGTGAAAATTTTTGGGTCATTCCAAGCTTCATAGAGTCCCATTTGGACACAAAATATGGCACCAGCTGTTGCTAGTGCATTTTGTGGCACTAAAACATGTTTCAGAGGGGGTATAAAAAGCTTTGGTCAGCTATTTTTTATCTTTGCTCAATTCCACTCATTTCAATTGATTCCAGGGCAGATTGTTGATACTAAATTGTAGATTTTGATCAAGTTTCAATCGTATATCATTTAATTTCATTAATTCATGATTCTTGTGTTAGAACTTTTTGAAATTAATTTGGGTAATTAGGTTAGAATCCTAAAGTTTATGAAATTAGGGGATTTAATGAAAATGAACTCAATTATGGAATTAATGGTATGATTGGATTTGTGGGACTATCGGGAGTTCGAAAAATTATAATTTATAAGTTTTTGGATAATTTACCATGTGTTTCTTATGTGTGTAGCTGTCGATATGCGTACTTTATATGCCTTAGCTTTGGGTTTACTTTGTATAATATATATTAGGATTTGTTTTGGCATTTCATTAAGCATAGGAATATTGTACTTCAGTTATGGGCTTGATATGTACTTCCCAGCAGTCGATAAGATTCACGCGCAGGTGAAGGATTATTATAACATATATCTCTTGGTAGTCGATGAGAGTCCTGCGTCAGAGAGAGGTTTCGGGCACATGTGACTCCATTGAATCATGATACATTAATTTCATATCTTTATCTGTGCTTTGTGAGCTGTATGGATTTATTGCATTGATTATCTGTGACTGACTTATCTGGTTGAGTGGTATGGCTTCTATTGTCCCTGGCAAGCGTATCTATTCTTCGAGGTTACTAGTTATCTCTCACTTATTGAGTCTTTTTGACTCACTCCCTCTTTGTTTCTCATTGTGTCTTTGCATTTCGGCAGATTCCGCTACAGGACCCAGTCATCAACACGATTGAGAAGCGATGACGTTCTAGCTAGCTTGGTGAGCCAGCTTTTGTTCACAGAGGCCGCTAGACTTAGTCTAGATATTGTATAATCATGTTTTTCTCTCTTTGGTAGATGTATATATTCTTTTGACTTCTTAGATGTTTGATCTGAAAACCTCTAAACCTATATATTTTTTATAGTTAGCTATATTATTCAGACAACTTGTATTTATGTCTATCTTATATATGTCCGTCCTTGTGAGTTATCTTGTGTTGTTAAGGTTAGATTCATTTCATTCAAAGTAATTCTATGTCATTTACATTGATTCAGTCGATAGGGTTCGCCTTACATATCTAGGGGAGGTAGTCGAGTACCCGCACGGTCTACCCAAAAATTCAGGTCGTGTCAAGAGCTCACAATTGAATGTATCATTCATTCTTTTAAATGCTTGGAAAAGGGTATCGAGTGTTAGTTGAATAAATTATTTAGGAAGAATGAACTCTTATCATGATCGTTATGAGAATTCGATTATATCATCTTAAATATACTTAGACAAGTGATTCGAGGCAGTTATTGCATGTTCTAGAAATATATTAGTGATATGATAAGTTAGGAGCTCACAATCATTTGGAATAGTCAAGCGAGATTGATTTCAAAGTAACCGGTGCATCATCTCGGCAAACAGGGAAGCCACTATATTTCCTAGGTCTTTTGCTCTTGAATTCTCATCTAGAAATTTAATTAATCACAATTATTTATTTTGTTAGTTTTTCTTATTTTGAACCAAAGATCAATATATTTCTACATATTGAAGTTGCTTGAACGAAACTTAGTGAAAATCGAGTCATTGCTAAAAGTTGCTCCTTGTGGGACTTGACCTCAAAATTATAAATTGAATTATAGTAGTAACGGCCTTTCAATCCTTTTCAGCAGCATAGTTGGACTATATCAAATTTTTCCGTCACTACCAGGAAGCTATGGTTAATTTGTAGCTTAAACAATTATAGCTACGTTTAGTAGTTGAGCAATTTATATTTTTATCATCTTTTTGTAAGTTCTTTACTCATATGTGAACAAGTGTATGCCTATAAGAAGTTTGTAATCCACTTAACTAGTTCAACTAGATCTAGGAAGTGAGAGACGTTTAAGGCCTTAAACATGCCCAACGAAAACAAACACCCACTAGTTCAAAATAAGGTAGAGAGTAAGATAGAGATGGTAGAAGAACAGAGCTGATGCACCACCAGCCGCTCTATATGTTTGAGCTCAGCCCACAATTGATAACTTGGCACCACCATTGTTGTTCCACATATAGAAGCTGAGAACATTCAAATTACCAACACAATATTGAATCTATTAGATAACACATGGCGGTTTGATGGGAGTGATCAAGAAGACCAATAACAGCAAGTTCAAAATTTTCTATTAGTTTGTGACCCACAAATGTAAGCTCATGTGTCATCAGATGCTAACAAATCATTGTTGTTCCCATTTTCACTCATTGGAGAAGCAAAGGCATGGTTAAGCTCACTGCCCAATTAATTTCATTACTACACGGGATCAATTGGTTAAGCTACTTTTTTATTTTCAGTAACGGAGCAACCCCTTTATCCACAGTCTAAACACTAGTGATTTGGTAGAGAGAAAGAGGAAGAGCAGTAGAGAAATTCCATTTTTTTTATCTGATCCTTTAACTGTATATATAACTAAATAATACAGTAGTTGTCCTCTTATAGGACTCTATCGGATAACTTATCTTTTTACCTGGATAGTCTTTAAGAGCACCCCTTTATGGGTGGACTCTTTATCAAATAAACTCAACATCTCCCACTCACACATAATGGGAGTGCTCTTATAATATAAGAAATATATTCTCATCTCATCTCTACAAATATTCATACAGTGAAATAGACCGTGTGACCATCATACTGTGAGAGCTACGCGCTATACATCTGTTAGGAGTATATAGCCTCTCGTCGAGTACAAACCTGTAAGTAGATTATAAAGTATGCAATACTCTAGATCATATGAATCACATTTTGATATTCTCACAAAATCTCAAATATCATTATTCTTTGTATTCACAAATATAACTCATAAGTTATAACCGGTGCACCTGTGAACACAAATTAATGAGATTCCATTAATGATCTTCCTCTTCTCACGATTCTTTTAACATTAGCTCAAATACTTTTCTAGATATGTCCCGCCAGACCGCATCCATTTTCATGGTCTTTTGGAAACAGACTAAGATAGCTAATATTAGACTAAGTCTCAAGTATCTGATCGGAGTCACTGAGGGTACACATTTTGAGCCATCATAATGCTCTGGGTATCATGCAACAGTAAGTTGAGATTAAACTTATGTTAACCCATGGTCGACATTAGCATACATGGTATGAAACACATGCTACAACATTTTTATCCTTTCCTTAAGGAGCGTATGTCTTTATGAATAATGCTGTATAGATGAAATTCAGACACTATATGTATCTAAATTCGAGTTTCTTAACTCACATCTAGCTCACAAAGTAGACTAGGTGAACATCCTTTCACCTTAATAACCTTATGTCATTATTTAAGCGACTCTACTGATTTTAAGCATATAACTCTCAAATTATCCATTTGATAATTTAATTTTAGAAATCAAGTCTCATCTCCACTTATCACTAAGATAAGGAGGCGGTTGCCTGTGTGAGAAGGCCAACCTCTTGTCTATCCGACATACTAAAATAAAATTGAAGAATGTACTAAACAATCAATAAATCATGAATATGTATGTAAGTAAATCATTTTTATTGATTATCAAAGAACATAGTTTTGTGAACAACTGGAAAAACAAAGAATAATACAAAATCACTCAAAGTCTACGCAAGCCTTGAGACCTAGTGATGCAGCCCAAAATGCTGATCAAGTACTCGACAATCAGCCGAAGGCAATGACTGATCAACCGAGGCCGATGACACGAAGCCAAGCCAAGCTACTCCATGATATACACATTCAGTTGGCTTGGCCGGGAGGAAGCATGTGTTTGGATGAAGAATTACAAAGTGCCGAAACCGAGGGCTACATCTTCAAATTTGAGCTCGAGGACAAAGTGACAGAACACCAACTCTTGGCGCCGAGCAGCACAGAGCCGAACACAACAACTTGTGTTCGAAGCTAAGAGTGAGCGCCCGATGACGATTGTGTTCGAGCAGACAACCAAGCATCGAAGCCAAGGCTGCCGAACACACTTTAGCTTAGCCCTACGTGGCTTGTTTCTATTGGTCACCTGTGACCATTTTACTAGTTTGCCCTTAATATTCTCTATATAAACCTTGTTCCATTTCATTGTAGGTAGCTATTTTTTGAACATTGATGAATGAATGAAATTGCCAAGAGCATTTCCCTTGTCTCCATTGTGAGCATAACCCTGGTGAGGGCTTTTAAGGACTTGTGGCTTTCGGTGACTCCGATTGAACATTCCTCTCTGATCATTTGTTACACCCCATATGTCTAAAGTGACGTATATCATTCTAAAAATATGTTAAGAATGATTTAAGTGAGTTTAAAGTCACAATATGATCATATATGATGTTTATATGTTGAATATAAAATTTGGGAAAAATCGGATTTAAGTTGCGGAAAAACCGACTAAGGAATTGCCTTGTAACGAAGCTTTTTCAGCAATTAATTTCGTGTGTTATATGAAGTCTTTTGGGGACATATCATATACCAAATTGAAGGTCTTGGAGTGTAGTTTCCAAAACTTTTGACGGTTTATTCATACAATGTCTGGATAAAAAGATATGAGTATCAGAAGTCAGACCAGAAAAAGGGACATAAGCGCAAAAGAGGGCTAGAAATGAAATATTTTTATTATAAAAGAGAAATCATTCTCTCTCTCGACATTTTCCAGTAAACCCACGATAGATACAGCCCTTTCATGAGTCTAAAGCCAATTTTTATGATTTTGAAGAAACAACATCAATCTTAACTCGAAACTGAAGACGGATTGCGTCAAAACGCTCTACGCGATTAGGGTAACATTATGCTACCTTAAATTTCGTCTATAGTTTGATTTTTAGAATTACTTCATAGCTAAGTAAAGTACCTAAATTCTATGTTATAGCTTATTTAAGCTTTAGAAGGTGTGGAATTCAAAGGAAACAAAGTTTAGAAGCTAGAAACATCAAAGGTATGTAAGACTAAATCTTTCTTTTGGCAAGGCATGTATCTTTTAGCTTTTGAAGCTTTTCTTAGTTCTAAACTTAGTGTTTCTTATGAGAAGCTTGTATGGTATCAAAGAAACCTTGTATATGCTTAATTTGGTTCTAAAATCCAAGGTGAAAGACGTCCAAATCAGCAAGACAAAACGTTTTAAAATCTGAAAAATCATTTTGATCCTTGGACAGCTATTAGTATATTGATCATAACTCCTTGTAAAAAATTTATATTTAGATGCTTTAAAAATCCCCAGAATCCTAAGACATATATCTACAACTTTCGTTAAGACCATAAAGTCTATATCTTTGATCTACACTCTGAAAATTAGGTTGAAAGTCAAGACAGTGGTGCTGTCCAGACATTCTATCTGCTCATACAATGTCTAGATAAAAAGATATGAGTATCAGAAGTCAGACCAGAAAAAGGGACATAAGCGCAAAAGAGGGCTAGAAATGAAATGTTTTTATTATAAAAGAGAAATCATTCGCTCTCTCGACATTTTCCAGTAAACCCACGATAGATACAGCCCTTTCATGAGTCTAAAGCTAATTTTTATGATTTGTCTCCAAAAGACTTCATATAACACACGAAATTAATTGCTGAAAAAGCTTCGTTACAAGGCAATTCCTTAGTCGGTTTTTCCGCAACTTAAATCCGATTTTTCCCAAACTTTATATTCAACATATAAACATCATATATGATCATATTATGACTTTAAACTCACTTAAATCATTCTTAACATATCTTTAGAATGATACGTCACTTTAGACATACGAGATGTAACACTGTAACATTCAGGTAATGATCTTAATGCATTATTTTGTTTATTACGTGTGTTTGAATATATTTTGACGGTAAAAATTGAGATATTAGACATCGTTTTAATAAGTTCAACTGATAGTTTAAAGGGTCAATTGGACCTCGATAATGGAATTGATTATATATTCGTACTCAGTGAGTTATGGAAAACATATAAATGTAATTTATTTAGGGTTTGGTTATGTGGCTTTGAACCCTGTACATAGGCCTGGCCTGCGTATTGCGTATCCGAATAGGGTATCAGGTTCCTAGCTGGATTGCCCTAAGACGTAAAGAATGAAGCCTTTAGCCTTATAAGATATATTTTTTCTGCTTATTGAACACAGTGGGATCGCTTGGCAATGAATCCAAAGGACAAAGCAGTTATTGAGTAGCTGTGTTAACTTTATAACAAGGTAAGTATTTGTATCCATTTCTTTGGAGGCTCTTGGCCTCGTGGATATTCTACCACGTGTTCCTTGCGTGTGTAGCTGCCGATAGGCATACTCATTACGCCTTAGCTTTGAATTTACATTGTATATTATATGTTATGTCATGTTGTTGGTATTGCATCGAGCCTATGAGCATTGCACTCTGGTTTTGAGTATTGCATATACTTCCCGGTTGGCGATGAGGGTCCCGCACCGGTGAAGGGTCATTATTGCATATACTTCCCGGTTGGCGATGAGAGTCCCGCACCGTTGAAGGGTCATTATTGCATATACTTCCCGGTAATCGATGAAAGTCCCAAGCCGATAAAGGATCATCATTGCATATACTTCCCGATAATCGATGAGAGTCCCGAGACGGTGAAGGGCCATTATTGCATATATCTCCTGGTAGACGATGAGAGTCCCGCGCCGGAGATAGGTATCAGGCATATGTGACTGCATTGCATCGTACCGCATTCATCACATCTCATTGCACCGCATACAGACTATTATGTATATTATGTTGTGTTTTTTTGCATGAGGTATGTATATCATGTTGTGGACATATCTCAGTTTGCTTATATATTTCTGGCTCGTATCTAGGGTTGCGGGGATCGGGTTGCATGCCGCAATGGTATAAATATATGGATCGGGTTGCACGCCGCAATGGTATAAATATATGGATAGGGTTGCACGCCGCAACAGTATAAATATATGGATCGGGTTGCACGCCGCGACAGTATGAATATATGGATCGGGTTGCACGCCGCAGCAGGATGAATATATGGATCAGGTTGCACGCTGCAACGGGATGTATTTCTGATTGTTGATATGTTCGGGATACCTATATGTTCTGGCTATCTTACGTTTCTGGTGGTTGATGAGTTTGTGATTCCATACGTGTTTCTAGTTATTATCTGGCTCTGCCTTTTAATAATTTAAATAAGAGGAATTTTGTTTATTTATTTCTTTTCTCCCTGGCTAGCTATCCTATTCTTTGAGGTGGCTAGTCTGCCCTACTTATTGAGTCCTTTTGACTCACCCTTGTTTGTTTTTTATTTTTGTCTATCAATTTCGTTTAAGCAGGTTCGCTCCAGGATTGAGTTCGCCACGTTGTGAAGGAGCGAAGACGACTTCAGCTGTCAGGGTGAGCCAGCTTTTATCCCGGATGGCCACCAGTTTTATGTTTATTATTTCAGTTGTATTTTGCTCCCTTCAGGAGGTATTTGTCTTCTTCTGTACTCTTAGATATCTAGTCTGGATAGCCCTAAACCTAGTATGTTGCATAGTCAGCTGTAATTTCTTTTGTACAGCTTAGAGGTATTAGTACGTCTGTGCGTTTTCTAAGTCTTGTTCTTATTTATGAATTGAATTATATTTATTTCCTAACTTAATTGGTAAGGGTTCGCCCGATTTTGGGTCGTGTCAGTTGGTATCAGAGCCAGGTTTAGAGTCTATCCAGACTAAGAGAGTGTCTAGTAGAGTCTCGCTGATGGGTACGTAGACGTCCGTACTTATCTACGAGAGGCTATGATGGCATTTAGGAAGTTTCACTTCCTTCTTTTCTAATCGTGCGTCGGTTTAGGATACAAAAGTATTTTCGTTAATTCATTCGTGGTAATTGTGAACCCTCGTGCGATAAGTCAGCAAACAGTATGAGTTCAAGACGAAGCAGTCTAGCCTGGGGCTAGCACTGACGAAGACCCGAGAGTGTTTGATCGTGCTGACGATCTAGTTACGGAGGTCCCAGCTGTGCCAACTCGCGGTGGTCAGTGGGAGTAGGGCCTTGTGGTTCCCTTGGCTCTCTACGATGCTTTTACGAGAATCTTGGCGACACAGATACTGTAAGAACCTCTTATTTTCTAGGCAGCTTATCAGGTTGCGCAGATGCAGATGTTCGGTCTCAGGGAGCTCCTACTCAAGTTCTTAATATTGCTGCAGTAAATTATGTTCCGGAGGCAGCATGTGTTGTGCCTCTAGTTATTGTGGATGGTTAGCCAACCGAGGTAACAGTTCGGTCCGAGTGCCCAAAGTGGTTGCATTATTTTACGCGGTTGAACCTTCCGATATTCTTAAGCAATGCATCAGATAAATCTCGTGATTTTTTTATAAAAATAAAATGACGTCAGCGTATTCTTCAGGCTCTTGATTATATCAAGCGGTATGGTGTTGATTATTCTGCCTTCCAGTTTCAGGGGTCCAGCTTTGAATTGGTGGACCACTCTCTTATTAGCTAACTTGGTTCGATTTTTCTTATATATTCGTGAAAAAATTCCTTTCGAGTAGCAAGCGAGATGAGAAGTGTTCCCAGTTTGAGAGGATTGGACAAGGTAGCCTGTCGGTTAGCCTGTTGATGTTTCAAAATATAAGATTGAATTCTATAGAGTGGCTGAATATGTATTAGAACTAGTCCATGAGCCTTTTGAGAGATTGAAGTCGGGATTTCATTTGATGTTGTTGTTGATATTGCTCGGAGGTACGAGGCGTACCATAAGTTAGAGCAGGAAGAGTCGGGAGAGCAAGAGATCCCGTGGCCCTAGTGGGCAACCATGGTACCTCAATTGGAGGTAAAAGTTCTGATTATTTTGGGAGGTCACCTTCCAGTTATCTCAGCTTGTGTCACGTGATTCTTAGAGTGCGCCAGTAGTTCATCAAGATAGACTTAGTTTTCTTTTGAAGCTATCAATAATCTGTCCAGTTTCTATTTTCAGCGAAAAGGTGTTATCATTGTCGTGAGCCTGGTTATCCTTTGAGGAGTTTTTTATTACTCCGGAAAGTAGGCAATCGTCCTTTCTCTCGTCATCTGGCACCTGCACAGTCGCAGGGATTTTATTTAGATCTCAATCATCCAGAAAACGCCATCATCCAATAGAGGTCGAGAGTGTGGTGGCAGTGGTTCGTAGGGAGGTAATTATCAGGATAGTGGCTCAGCTCAGCTGCAGAGTCAGTTCTATGAACTGCCAGTCTGCCAGGATGCTGAGGTATCTGATGTAGTAGACCCTGGGATTTCTTCTTCTCTTAAATGTGAGTAAGATTTGATTCTTTCGATCGATCTAGAAATGGTGTATCTTATCATATTTAGATGACTTCCTTGGATATTGTTTCTATTAAGAATCAGTTGTGGTAGAGGAGTGAGCTTCTCGTATGATTTATTCCTGGCATTTGTGAGACCCTACTAATTTATCTGGTCTAAATATGAGAGATTTGATAGTGAGTGTCGCTATTGTCTGCCTGGCATCTTGTCGTGCCACCTTCTATTATTATGTCAAATTAGTTTACCTCTCTTCTCGGAACTCTGTGATGGTAGGATGATGGGATTCTTACCTGTCACCATCAGAATGCATCATTGTTTCTTCCGGTGTAAAATGATTAGTAAGTAATACTCGATCTACGTCTCTCCTCATGGTTCGAGGTGCTAGTAGAGTCACGTTATTCTATGAGCTTGTCTCGGTTATAAAAGGGTTTCTAGTAAATTGTCAGAGTTTCATTCTTATTGGAAGTTTAAATTGGCATGGATGTTTTTCCATAAAGCTCATTTAATGTCTATTTCTTCAATTGCGGTTCTTTGGCTAGCCTAACTCGGAAGTAATCTAGCTCTGGTAGCCAAGTGAATAAGAAGATGAGTTTCTCGAAGCTCTAATAATTCCTATCCTCAGTCTGAGACTTTTGAATTGCGGGGAGCATCAACTCCGTTGCTCTAACCGAAGCTATTGCAATCGTTTGCCCCAATGATGGCCTTTCTGATCTCATCCCTTGCCATCTCTTCTTCTTCCGAAACTAGTGAGCTTGGGCGGTTAGTAGCCGCTTGTGATGTTCCCTGTGTTGAGCCAGAATGCGTGTCAAGGTAGCTGGGTAAGTTCATTGTTGTGTTTAGGACTACTAAAGGTAATGAGGGGCATCATTTGACCTCTAATTTGATCCATCAGGCGGTGGTTCTTACGACAATGATATGGAGTTGTGAACTCAGAAGTTGCAGTCGTTTGGAGACTCGAGAGGGTAATTTAGTAGCTCAGGGCTGAGCCGCATTCTTCTTTTAGCTATGTCTTCCTTAGTCCGGTAGACTGTACGAGGATGACTATTTCTATTCAAGTTAGCTGTATGAGTTAATGCTCTAAGTGGAGGAGTCTTTCTCCAATACTGAATGCTAATATTAAATCTCTAAGGTGTTGCTGAAGCGTAAGCTAATTCTTTGTTTCATCGACTTGTTCTATATCGAAAAGTATATCGAGGAGGCGATTCATCGTTGAAATTATGTTAATCCATCCAGAGTCCTATGTATCTTTGTTTCGAAAATGTAGAACTCACCTCTCGTGATCAAGGAAAGATCAGCTTAGTCAGAATAAGCTGTGCAATGGTATTATGATATTATCCAGATATATTTTATTCCAAAAGTTTCATATACGTGTTATAATTCTGACCCTGTAATCAGGAGATAATGCCCGTGGAATATTTTATGAAGGCCGTTCAAGTTTTTTTTGATATCTGTGTAAATTTTTCTTTAAAACTTGGGCTCGTTCGAGGACGAACGAAAGTTTAAGTGGAGGAGAATGAAACGACCTTAGGTAGTAGTTTCGGAAGTTAGGGCTCCGATTGGCGTGCTGATAATTTTATAATCTTCGTAAGGTCTATTAGGACCTGTCTGTAAAATTTGAGCTAAATCAGACCTCGTTTGGTAGGCATCGGAAGAAGGTTTTAGTTTTTATTGTCGATAAATATTAAAAAGGGATTTTCGAGCTCGATTTTGGCGAACGAGCTCCGATTCAAAATCTGAAAGTGCCATTAGGTTCGTATGATTATTTGTGACTTTTGTGATTTTTCGAAAGTGAATTTCGAGGTTGTTCGGCTAGTTTCCGCTAAAATGCCGAAAGTTAAATAATTTGACCTTTTTCCATTTAAATTCGCATCTTGAGTTTCGGGAACCTGATTTGAGATCCGCCTTAGCGAATATGCTTCATATATTTTGTATAACTTGTATGCAAAAGTTGGAACTATTTCAAATATCGTAGGGTACCGTTTTAATTTTCGTCATGAAAAGAAAAGAAAATAAAAGAAAAGAAAACGAGAAAACGACAAAAAAAGGAAAAGAAAACAAATGAAAAGAAAGGCGGTGGGGGATTATGTTGATTAGGGATAAATATCCCTTAGATACAGTGAGCAAACAGAAGGGAGCAGAAACGAAAACGAGAGAATGGGGCAACGAAAACAATGCCAGAAAATGAGAAAAGAGCCGGAGAAAAATAGAATTTTCACCCTGTAACATTCAGGTAATGATCTTAATGCATTATTTTAGTTTATTACGTGTGTTTGAATATATTTTAACGGTAAAAATTGAGATATTAGAGATCGTTTTAATAAGTTCAACTGATAGTTTAAAGGGTCAATTGGACCCCGATAATGGAATTGATTATATATTCGTACTCAGTGAGTTATGGGCAACATATAACTGTAATTTATTTGGGGTTTGGTTATGTGGCTTTGAACCATGTACATAGGCCTAGCCTGCGTATTGCGTATGCGAATAGGGTATCAGGTTCCTAGCTGGATTGCCCTAAGACGTAAGGAATAAAGCCTTTAACCTTATGTGATATATTTTTTCTGCTTATTGAACACAGTGGGATCGCTTGGCAATGAATCCAAAGGACAAAGTGGTTGTTGAGTAGCTGTGCTAACTTTGTAACAAGGTAAGTGTTTGTATCCATTTCTTGGAGGCCCTTGGCCTCGTGGATATTCTACCACGTGTTCCTTGCGTGTGTAGCTGCCGATAGGCGTACTCATTACGCCTTAGCTTTGAATTTACATTGTATATTATATGTTATGTCCTGTTGTTGGTATTGCATCGAGCATATGAGCATTGCACTCTGGTTTTGAGTATTGCATATACTTCCCGGTTGGCGATGAGAGTCCCGCACCGGTGAAGGGCCATCATTGCATATACTTCCCGGTAATTGATGAGAGTCCCGAGCCGGTGAAGGGTCATTATTGTATATATCTCCTGGTAGACGATGAGAGTCCCGCACCGGAGATAGGTATCAGGCATATGTGACTGCATTGCATCGTACTGCCTTCATCACATCTCATTGCAACCGCATACTGACTATTATATGTATTGTGTTATGTTTTTTTGTATGCGATATGTATACCATGTTGTGGACGTATCTCAGTTTGCTTATATATTTCTGGCTCGTATTCTGGGTTGCGGGGATCGGGTTGCACGCCGCAACGGTATAAATATATGGATCGGGTTGCACACCGCAACGGTATAAATATATGGATCGGGTTGCATGCCGCAATGGTATAAATATATGGATCGGGTTGCACGCCGCGACAGTATAAATATATGGATCGGGTTGCACGCCGCGACAATATGAATATATGGATCGGGTTGCACGCCGCAACAGGATGAATATATGGATCGGGTTGCACGCCGCAACGGGATATATTTCTTATTGTTGATATGTTCAGGATACCTATATGTTCTGGCTATCTTACGTTCCTGGTGGTTGATGAGTTTGTGATTCCATACGTGTTTCTAGTCATTATCTGGCTCTGCCTTTTAATAATTTAAATAAGAGGAATTTGGTTTATTATTTCTTTTCTCCCTGGCTAGCTATCCTATTCTTTGAGGTGGCTAGTTTGCCCCACTTATTGAGTCCTTTTCACTCACCCTTGTTTGTTTTTTATTTTTGTCTATCAATTTCGTTTAAGCAGGTTCGCTCCAGGATTGAGTTCGCCACGTTGTGAAGGAGCTTGTCAGGGTGAGCCAGCTTTTATCCCGGATGGCCACCAGTTTTATGATTATTATTTTAGTTGTATTTTGCTCCCTTCAGGAGGTATTTGTCTTCTTCTGTACTCTTAGATGTCTAGTCTGGATAGCCCTAAACCTAGTATGTTGCATAGTCAGCTGTAATTTCTTTTGTACAGCTTAGAAGTATCAGTACGTCTGTGCATTTTCTAAGTCTTGTTCTTATTTATGAATTGAATTATATTTATTTTCCTAACTTAATTGGTAAGGGTCTAGGGGAGGATGTCGGGTGCCCGCACGGCCTAGCCGGATTTCGGGTCGTGTCAGTTGGTATCAGAGCCAGGTTTAGAGTCTATCCAGACTAAGATAGTGTCTAGTAGAGTCTCGCTGATGGGTACGTAGACGTCCGTACTTATCTACGAGAGGCTATGATGGCATTTAGGAAGTTTCACTTCCTTCTCTTCTGATCTTGCGTCGGTCTAGGATGCAAAAGTATTTTCGTTAATTCCTTCGTGGTAATTGTGAACCCTCGTGCGATAAATCAGCAAACAGTATGAGTTCAAGACGAAGCAGTCTAGCCTGGGGCTAGCACTGACGAAGCCCCGAGAGTTTTTGATCGTGCTGACGATCTAGTTACGGAGGTCCCAGCTGTGCCAGCTCGCGGTGGGCAGTGGGAGTTAGGCCTTGTGGTTCCCTTGGCTCTCTACGATTCTTTTACGAGAATCTTGGCGACGCAGATACCGTAAGAACCTCTTATTTGCTAGGCAGCTTATCAGGTTGCACAGATGCAGATGTTCGGTCTCAGGGAGCTCCTAATCCAGTTCTTAATATTGCTGCAGTAAATTATGTTTCGGAGGCAGCATGTGTTATGCCTCTAGTTATTCTGGATGGTTAGCCAGCCGAGGTAACAGTTCAGTCCGAGTGCCCAAAGTGGTTGCATTATTTTACGCGGTTGATCCTTCCGATATTCTTAAGCAATGCATCAGATAAACCTCGTGATTTTTTTTAAAAAATAAAATTATGTCAGCGTATCCTTCAGGCTCTATATTATATCAAGCAGTATGGTGTTGATTATGCTGCTTTCCAGTTTCAGGGGTCCAGCTTTGAATTGGTGGACCACTCTCTTTTTAGCTAACTTGGTTCGATTTTTCTTATATATTCGTGGATAAAATTCCTTTCGAGTAGCAAGCGAGATGAAAAATGTTCCTAGTTTGAGTGGATTGAACAAGGTAGCCTGTCGGTTAGCCTGTTAATGTTTCAGAATATGAGATTGAATTCTATAGAGTGGCTGAATATGTATTAGAACTAGTCCATGAGCCTTTCGAGAGATTGAAGTCGGGATTTCATTTGATGTTGTTTTTGATATTGCTCGGAGGTACGAGGCATACCATAAGTTAGAGCAGGAAGAGTTAGAGCGGGGAGAGCAAGAGATCCCGTGGCCCTAGTGGGCAACCATGGTACCTCATTTGGAGGTAAGAGTTCTGATTATTTTGGGAGGTCACCTTCCAGTTATCTCAGCTTGTGTCACCTGATTCTTAGAGTGCGCCAATAGTTCATCAAGATAGACTTAGTTTTCTTTTTGAAGCTATCAATAATCTGTCCAGTTTCTATTTTCAGCGAAAAGGTGTTATCATTGTCGTGAGTCTGGTTATCCTTTGAGGAGTTTTTTATTACTCCGGAAAGTAGGCAGTCGTCCTTTCTCTCGTCATCTGGCACCTGCACAGTCGCAGGGATTTTATTTAGATCTCAATCAGCCAGAAAACGCCATCATCTAGTAGAGGTCGAGAGTGTGGTGGCAGTGGTTCTTCCGGAGGTAATTATCAGGATAGTGGCTCAACTCAGCTGCAGAGGCAGTTCTATGAACTGCCAGTCCGCCAGGATGCTGAGGTATCCGATGTAGTAGACCCTGGGATTCTTCTTCGCTTAAATGTGAGTAAGATTTGATTCTTTCGATCGATCTAGAAATGGTGTATCTTATCATGTTTCGATGGCTTCCTTGGATATTGTTTCTATTAAGAATCAATTGTGGTAGAGGAGTGGGCTTCTCGTATGATTTATTCCTGGCATTTGTGAGACCCTACTAATTTATCTGGTCTAAATATGAGAGATTAGATAGTGAGTGTCGCTATTGTCTGCCTGGCATCTTGTCGTGCCACCTTTTATTATTATGTTAAATTAGTTTACCTCTCTTCTCGGAACTCTGTGTTGGTAGGATGATGGGATTCTTACCCGTCACCTTCAGAATGCATCATTTTTTCTTCCGGTGTAAAATGATTAGTAAGTAATACTCGATCTACGTCTCTCCTCATGGTTCGAGGTGCTAGTAGAGTCATGTTATTCTATGAGCTTGCCTCAGTTATAAAAGGGTTTCTGGTAAATTGTCAGAGTTTCATTCTTATTGGGAGGTTAAATTAGCATGGATGTTTTTCTATAAAGCTCATTTAATGTCTATTTCTTCAATTGCGGTTCTTTGGCTAGCCTAACTCGGAAGTAATCTAGCTCTGGTAGCCAAGTGAATAAGAAGATGAGTTTTTCGAAGCTCTAATTATTCCTATCCTCAGTCTGAGACTTTTGAATTGCGAGGAGCATCAACTCCATTGCTCTAACCGAAGCTATTGCATCGTTTGCCCCAATGATGGCCTTTCTGATCTCATCCCTTGCCATCTCTTCTTCTTCCGACACTAGTGAGCTTGGGCGGTTAGTAGCAGCTTGTGATGTTCCCTGTGTTGAGCCAGAGTGCGTGTCAAGGTAGCTGGGTAAGTTCATTGTTGTGTTTAGGACTACTAAAGGTAATGAGGGGCATCATTTGACCTCTGATTTGATCCATCAGGCGGTGGTGCTTACGACAAAGATATGGAGTTGTGAACTCGGAAGTTGCAGTCGTTTGGCAACTCGAGAGGGTAATTTAGTAGCTCAGGTCTGAGCCGCATTCTGTTTTTAGCTATGTCTTCCTTAGTCCGGTAGACTGTGCGAGGATGACTATTTCTGTCCAAGTTAGCTGTATGAGTTAATGCTCTAAGTGGAGGAGTCTTTCTCCAATACTGAATGCTAATATTAAATCTGTAAGGCGTTGCTGAAGCGTAAGCTAATTCTTTGTTTCATCGACTTGTTCTATATCGAAAAGTATATCGAGGAGGCGATTCATCGTCGAAATTGTATTAATCCATCCAGAGTCCTGTGTATCTTTGTTTCGAAAATGTAGAATTCACCTCTCGTGATTAAGGAAAGATCAGCTTAGTCAGAATAAACTGTGCAATGGTATTATGATATTATCCAGATATATTTTATTCCAAAAGTTTTATATGCGTGTTATAATTCTGATCCTGTAATCAGGAGATACTGCCCGTGGATTATTTTATGAACGTCGTTCAAGTTCTTTTGATATCTGTGTAAATTTTTCTTTAAACTTGGGCTTTAAGTTGATGAGAATGAAACGACCTTAGGTAGTAGTTTCGGAAGTTAGGGTTCCGATTTGTGTGCCGATAATTTTATAATCTTCGCAAGGTCTATTAGGACCTGTCTGTAAAATTTTAGCTAAATCAGACCTCGTTTGGTAGGCATCGGAAGAAGGTTTTACTTTTTATTGTCGATAAATATTAAAAAGGGATTTTCGAGCTCGATTTTGGCGAACGAGCTCCGATTCGAAATCCGAAAGCGCCGTTAGGTTCGTATGATTATTTGTGACTTTTGTGATTTTTCGAAAGTGAATTTCGAGGTTGTTCGGCTAGTTTCCGCTAAAATGCCGAAAGTTAAATAATTTGACATTTTTCCATTTAAATTCGCATCTTGCGTTTCGGAAACCCAATTTGAGATCCGCCTTAGCGAGTATGCTACATATATTTTGTATAACTTGTATGCAAAAGTTGGAACTATTTCGAATATCGTAGGGTACCGTTTTAATTTTCGTCACGAAAAGAAAAGAAAATAAAAGAAAAGAAAAAGAGAAAACGACAAAAAAAGGAAAAGAAAACAAATGAAAAGAAAGGCGGTGGGGGATTATGTTGATTAGGGATAAATATCCCTTAGATACAGTGAGCAAACAGAAGGGAACAAAAACGAAAACGAGAGAATGGGGCAACGAAAATAATGCCAGAAAATGAGAAAAGAGCCGGAGAAAAATAGAATTTTCACCCTGTAACATTCTGATGCAATCGAAAATACGAAAGCGATAAAAGATAAGGAACGAGACGAGACTCACACTAAAGTTCGAGTAGCAACGAAGAACTTGTTCCGTTACACCCCAAACGATTGGAAAGAATCACCTACGCTAAGCAACTATCCTCAAGAGACACGAGGCTGAAGCAAATAGAATGATCGAAGATGGATTGAAGAGCAACTTGGATTCATCCAATTGATTTCAAGCCAAAAGAGTTACAATGTCAAGAGCTATGCTCATTCAAGGTGTTTTGTGTTCAAAGTAGTGTAAAAAGCAATAAATGATGAAAGAGGGCATTTATAGCACCCCATTACAATATTTCCTAGCTTCTGGTCCGCTGCTTCTGAAGTGTTCTTCGCGATCGCGCAGAATTATATGCGATCGCGTGGAACACTAAAATGCAGACTCTCGCGATAGTGTGCGGCTTGGTGCGGTCGCGCAGGCAAAAGAATTGGTCTACGCGATCGCGAAGGTAGTTGACGCGATCGCGAAGAACAAGTTTCAGATCTTAGGCAGTAAGCTCAGCAGGTCTCCCCTGTTTTTGCCCTGTTTTGCTCCCCTGCGTCCTGCCTTGTTTCCTGCCCTGTTTCCACATGGATTGAGCTCCAATGCATTGTCTTCAAGTCCTCTCCCGAGCTCGTATCATCCACGCCTCTCCAAACCAAGTGTAGGTGAGTGTCTTGTATATCCTTGGCTTGACTTCGAGTGAATGGTCTCGATGCAATTTGGGTTGCATCATCCTTCCCTTCTTGAAAAGATTTCGTCCTCGAAATTGAGGCGTCCTCCTCCAAGGTATCATCACCTACATCAAAAGAAGTCAAGTCACTAACATTGAAAGTAGTCGACACATTATACTCACCGGGCAAATCTATCACGTATGCATTGTTGTTGATCTTGGACAACACTTGGAATGGTCCATCGCCCCTTGGTGCCAACTTCCCCTTCCTTTGGTTGGGAAATCGTTCCTTGCGGAAGTGCACCCACACCCAATCTCCCTTCTTGAAGTCCACCTTCTTTTTGCCTTTGTTTTTCTTGGTTTCTATCTTCTCATAGGCCTCCTCCAAAGTCTTCCGCACCTTGGCATGAAGTTCAACCAATGCCTTGGCCCGAGCTTTACCTTCAAAATCAACAACCACATCCCTTGGCAAAGGGGTAAGATCAAGAGGAATCAATGGGTTAAAACCATAAACACACTCAAATGGAGTCATGCCAATCATGCGATGTAAAGTGCGGTTATATGCAAACTCCATGAGTGGTAGCTTATCAATCCAAGTCCCGGCCTTTCCTTTGGTCATAGCTCGAAGTAGAGCTCCCAAAGTCCGGTTCACCACCTTGGTTTGCCCATCGGTTTGAGGGTGGTGGGACGTGGAGAAGAGCAACTTGGTGCCAAGAGCACCCCACAAACACTTCCAAAAATGGCTAAGGAACTTGGAGTCCCTATCACTAACAATGGTGCGAGGCACCCCATGCAATTTCAAGACATTATCAATAAACAAGGAAGCTACATGTTGGGCATCATTAGTCTTTTTGCACGGAATGAAGTGAGCCATTTTGGAGAAACGATCAACGACAACAAAAATGCTATCGTGTCCTCCTCTAGTCCGGGGTAAAGCCATAACAAAATCCATAGAAAGATCAACCCACGGACTAGTAGGAATGGGCAAAGGAGTGTATAGCCCTTGGTTGTTGGACCTAGACTTGGCCTTCTTGCAATCCAAGCAAGCATTGCAAAATCGCTCCACAAGAGGCCGCATTTTTGGCCAATGGAATTGTTCTTTAAGTACGGCCATAGTCTTGTCCACCCCAAAGTGACCCATCAAGCCCCCGCAATGTGCTTCTTGAACTAGCACATCTCTCCAAGAGGACTCGGGGACACACACTCGCCCATGCTTGAAAATGTAGCCATCTACCCATTGGTATTTTTCCACTCTTTCCCCACTCACTAGAGCATCATGAATGCTCTTGAGCTTTGGGTCATGAGCATACAATGACTTGATACTCTCAAAACCCATAAGTCTAGAAGCGAGAGTGGTGGCAAGAGCGAATTTTCTTGAAAGCGCATCGGCTACAACATTGTCCTTACCCTTCTTGTAATGAATTACATAAGGAAAGGACTCAATAAACTCCACCCACTTGGCATGTCTCTTGTTCAACTTCTCTTGACCTCTTAGATGCTTGAGTGACTCATGGTCACTCTTGATCACAAATTCCCGAGGCCATAGATAGTGTTGCCAATGGGCTAAAGCTCTCACGAGGGCATACAACTCCTTGTCATACGTGGAGTAATTCAAGGTTGCGCCCTTCAACTTCTCGCTAAAGTAGGCAACGGGTTTCCCTTCTTGCATGAGAACACCCCCAATACCCACCCCCGAGGCATCACATTCTACCTCAAAAGCCTTCCCGAAGTCGGGCAATTGTAACAAGGGGGCGGTACTTAGCCTACCTTTCAATTCTTGGAAAGCCTTTTCTTGCGGCTCTCTCCAAACAAAGGGCTTGTCCTTTTTCACCAACTCGGTGAGTGGTGCGGTAATGGTGCTAAAGTCTCTAACAAAGCGCCTATAGAAACTAGCTAGGCCATGGAAACTCCTCACATGAGAAACGGTGGTAGGAGTAGGCCAATCTCTAATGGCTTCAACTTTAGACTCATCAACTTCTACACCATTGGCACTAACAACAAAGCCCAAAAAGACAACCTTTTCAACACAAAAGGCACACTTCTTAAAGTTGGCATAGAGCTTTTCGGCTCGTAGCACTTCAAGCACTTGACTCAAGTGGCCAACGTGGTCATCTATTGACTTGCTATAAATCAATATGTCGTCGAAGTAGACAACCACGAATTTGTTGATGAATGGCTTTAGCACGTGGTTCATTAGCCTCATGAAGGTGCTAGGTGCGTTGGAGAGGCCGAAAGGCATCACCAACCATTCATAAAGACCAAATTTAGTCTTGAATGCGGTTTTCCACTCATCACCCGGTTTCATCCGGATTTGGTGGTAGCCGGACCTAAGGTCTATTTTTGAAAAGACACTAGAACCACTAAGCTCATCCAACATATCATCCAAACGAGGTATGGGATGTCGATACTTTACCGTGATCTTGTTGACCGCTCGACAATCCACACACATCCTCCAAGTGTCATCCTTCTTAGGAACAAGGATCACGGGCACGGCACACGGGCTCAAGCTCTCCCTCACCAAGTCTTTGTTTAACAACTCATCAATTTGCTTTTGTAACTCCCTTGTGTCCTCGGGGTTACTTCTATATGCCGGCTTGTTGGGAATTTGAGATCCCGGGACAAAGTCAATTTGATGCTCGATACCTCTCAAGGGAGGTAATCCATCCGGCATCTCCTCCGGGAACATGTCTTCATAGGCCTTCAAAACATTTTCAATGGCACTAGGCAAAGGGTTAGGGTTAGATAAATAATCACTTTCGGAATTTAAAACCATACCTTTGTGCACTAGGCATATGAGCATCTTGGTGCCATCATTACCTTTCAAGTACTCACCCGGTTGCATCATGGCACACATGCGACCGGTGGAAGATGGTGGAGTCTCGGCCAAAGATTTGGCCACAATCGGGGACTTGGCCTTAGCCGCTTCCCTCAACTCTTTCATGCGCCGATAGTCTTCACTTACTTGCTTCGGGGTCAAAGGTGTAAGCACAAACCTTTTTCCCCTCATGTTTCACCGTGTAAGTGTTGGCCCGGCCATCATGAACCACTTGTTTGTCGTATTGCCAAGGCCTTCCAAACAAAAGGTGGCAAGCTTGCATTGGCACCACGTCAAAAATGTGTTCATCTTGATAGTTCCCATCTTGAATCTAATCAAGACTTGTTTCACTACCCTCAATTCCCCAGTCTCACTTAGCCATTGCAAACGGTAGGGGCTCGGGTGTTTAATGGTAGTCAACTTCAATTGTGAGACCAAGGATTGGCTCACCACATTTGCACAACTACCCGAGTCAATTATCATGGAACAAACTTGTCCCTTCACTCTACACCGGGCATGGAACAAGTTTTCCCTTTGTTCATCCTCCCTCTCCTCACTCACCATGGTTCCCAAAATGCGACGAACCACAAGGAACATATTAGGGTCATCCCCTTCCGTCGCTCTCTCTTCACCCTCACCCTCAACTTCCTCACTCTCCTCTTCAACTTCACCCTCGGACTCACTTTCACCCTCATAGACCAACCCATCATCCATCACAATCATTGTTTTCCGGGTAGGGCACTCTTTGGCAAAGTGGCCATAACCCTTGCATTTATGACATTGGAAAGAAGAAGGAGAAGGAGTATTTAAAGTAGTTTTAGAATTACCTCCAACTTCTTTGTGGTCGATCCTTGGGGTAGCCTTTTCAAAAGGCTTCTTTGCATCTCGACTCCCACTTGCTCCACTAGCATATGGACTCTTCCATTCTTTGGGGCGTGTTGAAGGAGTGGTAGTGGTGGTACTCCTATAGCGAGGAGCCTTCTCTTCCTTGAGCCATTTCTCGGCTTCAACCGCGGCATCACAAACATCTTGCAAGGAGTGGAAGATGTGAAGTCTCAATTGGGAGGCAATCTCCCTACTCAAACCACTTTTGAAACGGATGATAGCTTGTTCCTCATCCTCCGTCTCCATATCTAGAGCCATCCGTTTTTTCTCAAAGTCGTTGAAATATTCATCAACGGACTTGTAGCCTTGCTTCAATTCATAGAGCTTTTTGAGTTGCTCTTGTCGATACTTGGGAGTCACATACTTGTTGTTCATAACCTCTTTCAACTCTTCCCAAGTGATGTTCATCCGCATCCCAAGTCTCCTCCTTGATCGCTTGATGGATTCCCACCAAGTAGAAGCATAGGACTCAAATGAAGATATAGCATAAGTGGCCTTCTTCTCCTCGGTCATATCATTGGTGTCAAAGACCCGCTCCATTTGGATCTTCCATTCTAGAAATGCTTCCGGATCACTAGTCCCCTTGAAAGGCGGGATAGTGATTTTGACACTATTGAGATTAGTGTCTCGACCCCCACGGTGTGGTTCCGGTTGAGCCCCATAGTTGTCATCAACATCATCATATTCCCTTCCCAAGTTCCTCCCCACATAAGCTCTTGGTGGTCCTCGACCTCGACCACGACCTCTATCTACACCTCGGCCTCCATTCATCGCCCTCCTATTTGGATAGGGAGCATCAAAGTAATCATCATCAAGTCCGAGACCCTCCCCTTCTTGAGCTTCATCAACTTGCTCAAGAGGTGCAATGTTTCTCCGTGGTCTTAGGAGTGGAACTTCTCCTTGGGGATTGCCCAACATTCTTTCCCTAGCAAGAGCCTCATCCCTCAACCGTTGTCGACGAACTAGCTCCGCATATTGATCCGGCTTCATGATGGAATCATCACTAGTGCCTTCATTGGGGTCCTTTTGGACACTCGGGGTCCTCTCTTTTCAAAAGTTTCCATTTTAAGGTTTAAGGCCTTCACCTCGGCTAACAAACTAGCCAAGACGTCGGTTGAAACCTCAATGGTACTCTTTGCTTTCTCCTCCGCCATGTACCTACAACAATCAAAAACAAGAAAGGAAGATTAGAGTAAAAGTCCTCACTCACTCCCTCACTTTTGTTTGTCGCTCGGGTTCACTCAAGCTTGGGGTTAGGTTCACACAAACTTGAAATCAATGGCCTCCTCGTAGTTGCGCAACCTCCTCAAAGATCAATCCAAAATACAAGAACCAAATGCTCTTCGGGAAGAGTGGATTCAATGGGACTTGATCAACGCTAAGCTATTTGGTGCGCACTTGAACCAAACAATTAACTATGAATCTTCTTTGAATTCTACTCTCCTTCTAGGCACGAGTATCCTATTCGCACAAGGGATTAGTACTAATTGGGTAGAAGTGTTACCCTCAAAGTACTAACCGGAAGTGGCGCGATCAAATGTTCAAAGATCGAATCGCCACTAAACGGATTCGGAATCGGATGAATTTTGGTTTGTGATCTAGAAACTCACCATATTTGATGATGCTATGGGAGTTTTGGTGGTTGGAAACTGTTACTATAGCTTTGCGAACATTCTATCCAACTTCAGGAAATTCTGGAAATTGGTACGCTTCGCGATCGCGTGCAGATGGGCGCGACCGCGATGAACAATAATTCAGAATTGGCGCGATAGCGCGAGAACTTGCGCGATCGCGCAGGTTTGTTCAGCTGAACCAGAATCTCGACAGAAAAACAGCAGTTTTGGCACAACAACAACCCAAATGCAATGTATTTCAGTTTTCAAGCTTTCCAAAGGTGTTTTCAACTGGAGTAACCAATGGTTTATACACACAAACAACCATCAAACAACTTGTTTCCAACAAATTTTGACAAGTTCTTCAAAAACCTTCAAACCTTCAAAGTTCAAAATTTTGGTCTTTCACTCCAAGACTCCAAATGATGTTATTGTGATATCAAAACATCGGGGTAACTACAAGGAACAATCCCCGATACCAAACACCCGCAAAATCACAACATCAAATAAGTTTTGGCAAATTTTGCAAATACCCAACCTAGGGTTCGATTTTTCCAACTTTGATTTTCAACTCCAAAACGTGTTTTGTTGGCTCCTAATTGTCGAGAGTACGTAAACAAACAATCCCCGATAATCAACACCAACAAAATCGTAACAACAAGCGATTTCTACCAAATTTTTGGGTTTTCAAGTTTTTGAATTTTTTTCTTCTTTTTCAAATAAACAACAACAAGAACAAGAAAATAAATACGGAACAAAGATGACAAGCAAGAAGAGTAGGACGAGGGTTCGTAAGAACGTAACCCTAGCCTTGCTCTGATACCAACTGATGCAATCGAAAATACGAAAGCGATAAAAGATAAGGAACGAGACGAGACTCACACTAAAGTTCGAGTAGCAACGAAGAACTTGTTCCGTTACACCCCAAACGATTGGAAAGAATCACCTACGCTAAGCAACTATCGTCAAGAGACACGAGGCTGAAGCAAATAGAATGATCGAAGATGGATTGAAGAGCAACTTGGATTCATCCAATTGATTTCAAGCCAAAAGAGTTACAATGTCAAGAGCTATGCTCATTCAAGGTGTTTTGTGTTCAAAGTAGTGTAAAAAGCAATAAATGATGAAAGAGGGCATTTATAGCACCCCATTACAATATTTCCTAGCTTCTGGTCCGCTGCTTCTGAAGTGTTCTTCGCGATCGCGCAGAATTATATGCGATCGCGTGGAACACTAAAATGCAGACTCTCGCGATAGCGTGCGGCTTGGCGCGGTCGCGCAGGCAAAAGAATTGGTCTACGCGATCGCGAAGGTAGTTGACGCGATCGCGAAGAACAAGTTTCAGATCTTAGGCAGTAAGCTCAGCAGGTCTCCCCTGTTTTTGCCCTGTTCTGCTCCCCTGCGTCCTGCCTTGTTTCCTGCCCTGTTTCCACATGGATTGAGCTCCAATGCATTGTCTTCAAGTCCTCTCCCGAGCTCGTATCATCCACGCCTCTCCAAACCAAGTGTAGGTGAGTGTCTTGTATATCCTTAGCTTGACTTCGAGTGAATGGTCTCGATGCAATTTGGGTTACATCACATTCAGGTAATGATCTTAATGCATTATTTTAGTTTATTACGTGTGTTTGAAAATATTTTGACGGTAAAAATTGGGATATTAGACATCGTTTTAATAAGTTCAACTAATAGTTTAAAGGGTCAATTGGATCCCGATAATGGAATTGATTATATATTCGTACTCAGTGAGTTATGGGCAACATATAAATGTAATTTATTTGGGGTTTGATTATTTGGCTTTGAACCATGTACATAGGTCTGGCCTGCGTATTGCGTATGCGAGTAGGATATCAGGTTCCTAGCTGGATTGCCCTAAGACTAAGGAATGAAGCTTTTAACCTTATGTGATATATTTTCTCTGCTTATTGAATGGCAATGAATCCAAAGGACAAAGCGGTTGTTGAGTAGCTGTGCTAACTTTGTAACAAGGAAAGTGTTTGTATCCATTTCTTTGGAGGCCCTTGGCCTCGTGGATATTCTACCACGTGTTCCTTGCGTGTGTAGCTGCCGATAGGCGTACTCATTACGCCTTATCTTTGAATTTACATTGTATATTATATGTTATGCCCTGTTTTTGGTATTGCATCGAGCATATCAGCATTGCACTCTGGTTTTGAGTATTGCATATACTTCCCGGTTGGCGATGAGAGTCCCGCACCGGTGAAGGGTCATTATTGCATATACTTCCCGGTAATCGATGAGAGTCCCGAGCCGGTGAAGGGTCATCATTGCATATACTTCCCGGTAATCTATGAGAGTCCCGATCTGGTGAAGGGTTATTATTGCATATATCTCCTTGTAGATGATGAGAGTCCCGCGCCGGAGATAGGTATCAGGCATATGTGACTGCATTGCATCATACCGCATTCATCACATCTCATTGCACCGCATACTGACTATTATGTGTATTGTGTTGTGTTTTTTGTATGCTGTATGTATACCATGTTGTGGACATATCTCAGTTTGCTTATATATTTTTGGCTCGTATTCTGGGTTGCGGGGATTGGGTTGCACGCCGCAACGGTATAAAAATATGGATCGGGTTGTACGCCGCAACGGTATAAATATATAGATCGGGTTGCACGCCGCAACGGTATAAATATTTGGATCGGGTTGCATGCCGCAACAGTATAAATATATGGATCGGGTTGCACGCCGCGATAGTATGAATATATGGATCGGGTTGCACGCTGCAACAAGATGAATATATGGATCGGGTTGCACGCCGCAACGGGATGTATTTCTGATTGTTGATATGTTCGGGATACCTGTATGTTCTGGCTATCTTACGTTCCTAGTGGTTGATGAGTTTGTGATTCCATATGTGTTTCTAGTTATTATCTGGCTCTTCCTTTTCATAAATTAAATAAGAGGAATTTGATTTATTTATTTCTTTTCTCCCTGGCTAGCTATCCTATTCTTTGAGGTGGCTAGTCTGCGCCACTTATTGAGTCCTTTTGACTCACCCTTTTTTGTTGTTTTTTTTGTCTATCTATTTCGTTTCGGTAGGTTCGCTCCAGGATTGAGTTCGCCATGTTGGGAAGGAGCGAAGACGACTTCAGCTGTCAGGGTGAGCCAGATTTTATTCCGAATGGCCACCAGTTTTATGTTTATTATTTCAGTTGCATTTTGCTCCCTTCAGGAGGTATTTGTGTTCTTCTGTACTCTTAGATGTCTAGTTTGGATAGCCCTAAACCTAGTATGTTGGATAGTCTGCTGTAATTTCTTTTGTACAACTTAGAGGTATCAGTACGTCTTTACTTTTTCTAAGTCTTATTCTTATTTATGAATTGAATTATATTTATTTTCCTAACTTAATTGGTAAGGGTTCGCCCGACGGGTTAGGGGAGGATGTCGGGTGCCCGCACGGCCTAGCCAGATTTCGGATCGTGTCAATAACTACCTCCGCTCCTAATTTAAACCTAACACTTACGAGTTCAAGTTCCTTTACTGACAAATTAAATGATAATTTACATAATCAAATTACGTATAAGGTAATTACGGGTAATCTCTATAAATAAACATTATTAATTGGTAAATTTAAAAATTATAACCAACTTACTCTAGCTAAAATAGCATAAAACATCTCTATATTGATAATGTATAGTAGAAGTAAATCCAACATTTACTAGAAAATAAACACATGGATAGTGACTGACCGATACAATTCGACCAAATTACCAGAGATATCACAAACTGCCGCTCATGAATTTCAAAATTGAAATAATTGAAACAAATTTTATAATCTCAATTCCACCACTGTTAGCTATAAAATATCGTCCCACAATTCACTTTCATTCTTTATGTGATCATTAAATGAGACTAAAGTTATATCAATATTGGGCATTTGCTTACCATCTTTACCTGCAATTCAAGACATAGACTGATTTACTTCAGAAAAATAATTATACAATTTCTAAATTTTTTTGAATAATTTCATGCTTTAGAACAGAGAAAGTAGTAGATCGACTTTAATTATTTGGAGTAATAAACAAAACGTATAAATCCTCACCGGTTGTGCAGGTGATTATTGTTATTTTTATGATTACAAATCTCAGTATTTATGAAGCTTATCGCAGAACTCATAAAGAAATACACAAAAAAAGAAGATGTTGCATAAAAACAACTCAAAGAATGGATGAAATGAAGTTCCAGAGAAAATATAGTTGCAAATTAGCAGAGTAATTGAAAGGGATTTGAGAATTCACTGGTTTTACGAATGCCAAGACCTTTAGCCATTTTATTCCAAACTTTCCTCATAGGAACCATCATTTTGCCCCCACAACTCCATCTTCATTTTACCAATTTAATTTGAACCAGATGATGAACCCCAGATCAAATCAAGATTAAATCTGAGAATTCTGTAAAACAAACAAACAAACAAAATAAATTAAAATCAAGAAAATATAAAAAGATAAGAAATCTAAACGAATATGAAGAGATAAATTCCCCAATGTTTGTTTGTGAAGGAATATAAACACAGCGGAAGCAATTCCAGGATCATGACTCACATGTAATCTAGACAAACTAGCAGGCTATTTAGTTTTACATAAACATAAAATGAAATACCTCTTGAAGCGTGACTTCAACCACGAAACGTATCTTCAATCACGAGCAAGATCATCTACGGGATCGTCCTCCAGTTCCATGATCTTCTGTCGTGTGCCCGAACAATAACCGGACTAATAATATTTGGGTGGAACAAATATTTCAGAGAGAGAAAACTAGTAGGGTTTTCGTGTGTTCTTTCCTTTAGTCAAGAATCTCCTTTATTTAGTTTAGAGGGTAAAACCCTTTTCCAAAACTGTCTAGGATTCTTTTCCACCAAGAAACCTCTCTCCTAGTCCTAATTGGATTCAGTCACAACAGGGACCACAAAATTAATTAATGAGACTTCCAATTATGGAATTAATTCTTTTTCTCTAGAATTAACCTTTCCATAATAAATTACAAATTATTTCCACTAGAGATTCGTAATTGCACTCCTCAGTTGAATTTCGAATTCTTTAATCAAATCTTATTTAACTCCCCACATTAAGACTACAGACACCAATCAATAATATCAAATTACTGACAATTTAATATATTAACTAAATGAGTATCCTTTAGACTTCCGCTTTAACTTATTCCATGTGCCGGATATGAAATCCACTGACCAGATTTATACATAGAAACTTATAAGCTTTCATAAAGGGGTGTCATCAATCTCTATACCCAGACGTGGATTCTATCAACTAGCTATCACTTCGCAAATGTATATTATCATTATCCAACTTATCAGAAATTATTTGACCCAAATATCCTGGACCTCGCCTATTGATATATCAAGACAATGAATAATATACACCACTAATGATAGCTATATCAAGATTAAGAGTATAAGTATATTTGATGACCTAGAGAATTTATTTTATATAGTTAGTATAAAAACACTTATCTCTACTTGGTCCGTTCAATGCACACAAAGAGCACTAGTACAAGAAGTTGGAACTATACCGTTCCCATAATCAAGGTAAATTATATATAATCTTGTACTACAATCATACCGATGGTTTTGTCCAATTTCCATCTTAGATTGTGAACCTTACTTTATTACTTATAAGAACCGATGATTTAATCTTCCGTGTATAAGCTTGGCTATATACACTAAATCAACTACTATATAAATAATAGGACACATATGACACAATTGATCTAAATAAATAATAATTCATTATATTTAGTAAATGAATAACCAATTGTTAAACTAGGAATAATCTAACTAAAACAGCATGGTTATTAGTATATCCCAACAATCTCCCACTTATACTTATAACCATGCCATTGTTATAATACTATATCTAAACACATGGTTAATAGTATATATCCCATCAGTTTGTGTAGAACCAGAATGAAGAATTAGAGAGATGGGAAAATCAAATTCCAAAGGCAATGGCAGTTTCTGTCTACGCATGAACGCACGCACTCTCTCCTAAGGAAGGGTTGTTCGTTAGTTAGAGAAATAAGTAATCAGTTAGCTGGCTAACTTTTCATGCTGACCTTTAAGGTTGATACAAATGTGGCATAGTAAACGACTCGTTGGGAGACCTGGGACCACGGTCTTCAACCAATGCTTGCCCTCCGCTGATTGCAATGTCTCCTTAGGTCCACTTTCAAATTTTTTGTTGCCACATGTGGCATTGTTACTAGTGGTTAAGCAAACGTGCTGGTATCACTAGTTTTGCCCTTGTGGACCCTAATTATTTGAAACTATATATGTACGCTAGTTTTGCCCTTTGGAACCTTATGTATGTGTGCACGTACCAAGGTTATAGTGACAAGGTTTTAACTAGTAAACCTGCCTTTAGAACCTGATATATGTAGTCCCCTTAAATATCAATCATTTATAGTGACATGGTTTTAACTAGTAAACCTGCCTTTTCATATTCACCTATCACATAGTAGATATTAGTAATTGTTGCTTGATAGGAGAAATTAGGGTTTATTGCTCTGACCTAATTAGAAAAACTATGGTTCACTGCTACGCTAAAATTTAGGGCTTCTATATTTTACACTTAACTTTCATATGTTGAAGAAAGTAGGCAACAGAAGATATAAAACAAAGACTCGAAGTTATGGATACTGAAGTTTCTTAATTTCTGGATATCAGATGAACAAAAGACTGCCTTTATATAGGCTTACAAATAAACATACCACTAGACTACTAAACTGACCATTATCACCACTAACTAAAGCAACTACTATCCAAAACTAGTAAATCATAACAGTGTACTTTACTACTGCAAACAAACCTAAGAATATAGGATACTATTAACAAACTTAATTTGACCAAGTCATACTTTGAATTATTCTTCAATATTCCCCTTTGATTCAAAGTTACAAACACCAAGAAAAGCTCTAAAATAGTTGAATTTATCCTTTGATAAAGCCTTCATCAATACATCAGCCAGTTGCTCCTGCATGCTGAAATATTCCAATGATGTCTGCTCCTTTATTACCAGATCACAAATGAAATTGAAACGAATATCAATATGCTTTGTCCAACCGTGAAATGTTGGGTTCTTTGTCATAGAAATAGTAGCCTTGTTGTCACAAATTATCTTTGTTGCTCCATTTTGTTCTTGTTGAAGATCTGCTAACACTCTCCTTAGCCAAATGGCTTGACAAGCTGTTGAAGTTGCTGCAATATACTCAGCTTCCGAGGTTGATAATGATACTATAGCTTGCTTCTTTGAACTCTGAGTCACCACTCATATACCTAGAGTGAAATCACTTACTGAAACACTTCGTCTATCATCCAATGAACTTGCCCAATCACTATTTTTGTACCCACATAATCTAAAATTAGAAGTCTTTGAGTACTAAATGCCAAAGTCCAAAGTTTTAGCCGCAAGACCCTCTTTGCTGCTCCATAATTAACCTTTCAATGTTCTTGCATAAATCTGGAAATAACACCAACATGCAATGCAATATCGGGTTTAGTATGAGTTAAATAAATTAGACCTCCAACCAAGCTTCTAAACCTCCTTGTATCTGTCATCTCTTCTCCATCTTCCTGTTGTAATTTTTCTTTGGTATTCATAGGTGTTGTTGCAGGCTTGCAATTAAGCATGCCAAATTTATTGAGAAGGTCGCTGCATATTTTCTTTGTGAAATATAAATTCCATCTTCAGCTTGATGGACTTCAAGACCAAGGAAATAATGTAATAAACCCATATCTGGCATCTCAAACTCATTCATCATTTGAGACTTAAACCCATCAACAAAAAAGATACATGAGCTAGTGTAAATTATATCATCGACATAAAGGAAACGATGATAAAATCACTACTTTTCTTCTTCACATACAAGATGGGTTCATTCTCACTTCTCATGTATCTTTTTTTTCTGAAAATACCTATCGATCTTGCTATACCTTGCTCGAGGTGTTTGCTTCAAACTATACAATTCCTTTTTTAGCTTGTACACCTTTGTTTCCTTGCCCTCTGATCACGCCCAACTATACCTTATAAAAAAGACTAAGCGGACACTATAAATACAATCCAGCTTAACAAGTCTGGGGTCGAATCCCACGTAGAGCAACATTAATTTGTAACCTTATTTTCACTAAGTTTTTATTCAGACAAATTCAGGGACAATTTATAATAATAATTGTATGAAACTAGAATTAAATAACAATTAACTAAAAGCAAGTAGTAAAATGGCTAGAAGAAATTTCAAGAATAAAAGACCTACGGTAGGACTTCCCCACTTATCGGGATGATGTACCGAATACTACGCATTCAGTCTCGTTTGACCATCCCTAATGATCGTGACCTCTTAGTTTATCGCTACTATTCTCTAATAAAAAGCAATAACTATCTTGAGTTACTTTTCCAAGTTAACACCTGATGAGAAGATGGAGTACCTACGTGACCACGATAAAGCTTCATTGTTCTCGAACTCATCCCACTCTTCTTCCCTAAATAATTTCTTATTTGGGTTAAAGTATCGCTATTCAACTAACTCTAACTCAAAACACTCTTCCAAGAGTTTACAAGAATAAAGGGCATATTTTATTGTGAGTTCTACAATCGAAAGCAATTAAAACATAGTTGAATAATCACGAATAATAATGTCAAGCTTGATAAATTTATAAAATATTCAGCACCTCATCCTATAATGGTTCAGTCAAGCCCTAGAATGGGTAACTCAACTACTCATGTACATAACAATCATGTCAAGATAATTCATGAATGAATTAATTACTAGAAGAAAGGAAGAATTTAAGAAAAACTCTTATGTTCTTGAAGTCTCCAAAGCTTTAGTCTCCTTTTGGCCTCCTTTTGCTCCTTTCTAGGTCAAAAGTTATATTTTTTGGCATGTTTTAGGCCTTTATATCGTCCTCATAGACCCACATAACCTAGGAATTCAAAATAAACCTAGAGTCAAAAAGTCAAGAATTTAAGCCTACTGTATCTTGCAGCGCATCACACGTCATGACATGGTAGGGATTTTTTCTCAGAATTGAAAAATTTCCACTCTCTGAATTTCAACCTTGTCGCGCCGCACTATGTGGCGCCCAGCATGGCACAACAGGTATAATTTGCTGCTCCTCCTTTTTTATCATTTTTCGTCCACACCTTGGTTTTCGGTCAGGTCGCGGGCTTCTACTCAGACTTCGAATGTCTATTTACTCTCATTTTAGCTTCAAATCACTCAATTTCCTCCAAATGCATTCCTGCACAATTAAAAGCACGTAATAAGCTCAAAAGTGCTATGATATCAACTTAATCAATGCATAAAGACTACAAATATGAGGCGAAACAAGGCTCTAAACATGCATTTCTCGCTGAATATAAATACCCCACACTTGAATCTTTGCTCGGAATAGAGACACTACCTATGACCATGTGTTATAGGAAAAGTTAGAACGGCGCATATGCACTCTTCACACTATTCTTCACAAATATATGAATGCCAAGAATATTTAAAACTACCAAGTTCCCTCTCGTAACTTCCTAACCTCTAGAACCGACTCATTAGCACCAACTCTCCTATCCACTCACCTACTCTAACTGAAAAGCCCAGTAAGTTCATCAATCCTTATCAACCATGTGCTCTCACAATAAAAAAACTGTCCAATTCTCAGGAAAAGTATCAAGAAACATTGGGACTTAACAATGCAAATACTCACCCACTCTAAAAAGAAGTCATGTACCACACTAGACGTACCATAGCCTTGCCCGTGGTGTAGGACTCAATTAATGTAAATCTCACTTAGTCTATGATCAAATAGGACTTTCATAGGTTGTGATGTAAGCTGCAGGACATGTAGGATACATTTAGTTTATAGTGACTAACCTTCCTTGACCATTTTAATACATCATTTAATTAAATCACATTCATTTACATACAACTCTTCCTAATCCCACAATTCCTTTATCATCTCAAGCTTCCTTTTCTTTAAGCTTTCAAGAGTCACCACTAGTAAAGGACTATTCTTATTTGTTTTTCTTTTTCCTTTTCTTTTCTCTCTTTTTTCATTTTTTTTTGTGTTCTTCTTTCCCTTTATTTTTTTCTCTTTTTTTTTCAATCCTTACCAGTAGTTTCTTCCAAAGTAACACACCTTTCTTTCTTCTCACCAGTTTCAAACACAACTAACTACCTTAACTATAGCTACAAAAGCTCATAATAACCATATTTGCTCAAAAGAGGTAACATGGTTCACACATGATCAATTCAAAACAAAGGGGTTCGGCTTATAATATAGTTACCAACGAAAAGGTTTCAACTTCAAAGGGGCTATCTAGGGTCATGTTTCATTGGGTAGGAAAACAATTTATAGGCTAACAAAGAAGTGCCTATATCACTTTCTGATGGAAATCAAGGTACACATCAAGTGCTTAGAACTACTTTTGGGTCAATATTATAACTCATTTAGGGACTAGTATAAATAGTAGAAATTAGGATTTAATAGTTAGTTTTGGATGAATTGAGAATGAGAGCTCCTTGGTGAGTGTTAGGGTTATCCCTTTGTATCTCTTTTGAACCTAACTTGGATTTCTCCTTGCTATGGATCCATGTATGAGTTCTTCTCTTCCCTCTTGGATTATCTTAATAATTAAATGCTAGTTTAATTGTTAGATTATCCATTCTTTCTTCTAATTTCTACTCTTCCCAATCTAATTTCTAATTCTATCATTGTGTTTCTATCTAGTTTCTTAGTTACTTGTTCTATTTCCTTGTTTTCGTATCTCATTTTACATCAATTGGTATAAGAGCTTTTGGAAAAGAATTTCTTTCAACAAATCCTAATCCTAGACTTGTTTCTAAATCTGAAAATAAAAAAAAAATCAAAATCACAAAAATTGATTTTCCTTATTTTCGGTCCTTGAGCTTACTGATTTGTTTGTGGGTGACGTTTTGGATCTGAAATTTGTGAGTGGAACTTTGGAGTTAGACGTTAAGAAGATGTGTTTGAAAATTGGTATTATGAATGGTGACTAGAATTTGGGTTGAAATTCACTATTGAAAGATTTTGGAGAGCCTTCATTTTCGAAAATGGATATTTTGTTTTATGAGATTTAGATAGAAAAAAAAATTTTGATCAGATCCTTGCAAAATACTTAGTGATTAAATTTTTAAGTCACTTGGAAAAAAATTTGAGCAAGCTATATAAAAAGGAAAAATATTGAGCTTAGAATGGGATGAGGGAAGAAGATGACGCTACTGGGATAGGCTGCATCAGGGATTGAACTACAGAATTGTCCTTTGATGGATAGCCACTTTTTTATTTGAAAGTTTAGACAACAGCCATTTTTGTCACAATGGTTTTGCATCCGGTAACTTGATTTCCTACCATTTAAATTCTGTTCATCCCTATGTTTTTTCTATTAATTCATGATTACTCTAGCTAGTTTATTTATATACTTAGTTTAAACTAGTTCTTCTATGTATTTTTTTATTCGTGCTAATTTTGTTCGTGTTTTTTTCTTTTTGTCTCGTCGTTTATCTATTTGTTTCCTAGTCCATTAACTTGTTTGTCGTTCTTTATTTAATGATCAACTCTATTCTGAACTGATACTTAGAACATAGTTGGATTATTTGAGTTTTGGTTCTTAAAGAGATTAATGGGAATGCCTTTAGAGGAAAAAGGCTTGAGTTGTGAGATTATTTGAGTGTGGTCATAAAAGCCTTTGAGCTTGAGTGTATACACGAGTGCAGAGTGATATACGTGAGGGAGTGAAGTGGTGAGATCCTTTGTTCTTTTATTACTAAATTTTTGTTTCAAGAATGTCTTCAATAGCCTCGGATTGCTCCTATGGAGATGACTTTGATGATAGTGGCTATGAAGATGAAGAATGCTATGGTGATGGTTGTGGACCTAATAATGACTATGGAGCATATGAAGAAGAATATTTTTATGCTTCTAGCCATGAAAATAAAGATGATGCTGAAGATAAGAGGGGGGGTGAATTATAATTTTTAATTTTAGATCTCTATCAGTCGACTATTTCAGTCGACTAAATCTGTTGCAGTTAAGAATAAAATGTAAAGTGCAGAAAGTAAAGGACACGAGGAATTTTTATACTGGTTCGGAACCAATGTGGTTCCTAGTCCAGTCCCCTTGGGTCAGAAGGGATGTATCTCTTCGGCTCTTAGTTTTTTCAACGTACAACACTGATGGTTTTTCTTTCGCTAACAACCAACAATATCAACTTGTGGTTTTTATCACTCCGCTCACCACTAACGACTCAAGTTGGTTTTACAGACAATAACCAACTCACTCGACACTAACCTTACACTTTCTTTTGACTCTCTTTTCTTTTCTTGTACAGTAGTAGACTCTAGAGAATACGATATTTATCAAGATTGAAAGAGATTGCTAGAAGGTGAATAGGTTGCGTGATGAAGAAGGGCAGCAGCTTGAGTAGTTATAGCATCAAAGTCTTCAGCGTGTGAACAACACAATTGTCTTGTGAATCCTTTTTGATATGAGTGAGATATTTTCCTTAAAGGAAGAGATATTGACCCAAAGAAATTTATCCTAAAAAAGTCATTGATTGAACCTTTTTTAGAATAAGGTAAGAGCCTTGATTTGATCCTAATTTTCCTCTTGATTCCTTGACGTGAGAGTACTTCAAATATTCTCTCCTTGAATGCGAGATTGACTTTAGACAAGTGAGACCTTGAAAGAGATTCTACCAATCAATTATTTTCTTTCCTTCAATACTTCATAGAATCTCCACTTCTTCTTTCCATTCGTAATCGACTGGAACCTTTTGACCCTGACAAGGAATGCGAACCTGTTAAGTTATCAATTCATGAAATTTAACTTTATTGTAATCATCAAATCTGGAGTCAACAAACTCCCCCTTTTTGATGATGACAATCTTTGAGACTGATGATACTTCCCTGTCCTTGATGATTCACTATCAGCTCCCCCTGAGTGTATGCTCCCCCTGAGTTTGGGCATACCTGCAAATTTTATCCAATGCATACAAACTCTATCTAGAGCAAAGGATTAGTCAACTTAAAATAAGGGAGGAATTAGTCGACTTAACTTAGTTAAATTTCAAACCAAACATGAGCAGTTTAAAGACATAACATAAGCAGTTCACAGAACATAGATACATAGACGTAAGCTGTGTACATAGAATTTTTCTCCCCCTTTGTCATCAACAAAAAAAGAGGAGTCACACAGTAGAGCAGTCAGAATTAGTAACATAAAAAGAGCATCCATTTAGAGCGACCATTGACATAAACAACTAACGCCTTCCCAGGAAATACTTTAGGGTGTTAATGATATTGGTTCCAAGAGTATCTATGCGAGTGTGCAGAGTAGTGAGGCTTTTGCGAGCATCCTTAGTTGGTTATTTTGGGGAAAATGGGGATTTGACTATGACATTCCACCCTTGTTTGATAAAGATGAACATAAATTGCTTGATTTTAATGTTATTTCATTTGATAGAATTCTTGATATTGGTGGTAGTTTGTATCAAGTTGAAAATATTTGTGAAGATGAAAATCTTGATGCTACATTAATAGCTAGAGGTAGTATTGAAATTGAGAATGTGCACTTACTTGAAGGAAGGAAAATAGTTGAATGACATTGAGTTAACTTCCTTTATTATTGATATTGGTGAATCTTGTAGTAAATTGATAAGTAAGCGTACACATGAAGAAGTGAGTCATTCTTTGGATTGTCCAAATCATGATCTTCTGCTTGATATTGATTGTCCAACACCATTGATGAAGTTGTTTCGATTGATACTTGTCATTCTGAAAAATTTGCATTTGATGATATTCATGAATCAAAGTTTAACGAATGCATTTTTTTATAAAAAGAATTATTGTGACTTACTTGAAAGTGCTAGATGTGTGGATGTTAGCAAGCTAACTCCTAATATGTTTTTTGAAAGTAAATCTTATATTGGAAAGTCTTCCTCCAAGCGTGAAGAATGTATTTTAAAGAAGGAGGGACGCATAAAAGAAAAGAGTGGTGAATTGATAGATGCTAGTTGTTGTCCATTTATTTACTTACTCTATTTCTAATCTTGAGCATATTTTTGGTTTAGACTATGCTAAAGCTTCGTATTTGAAAAGTAAGAAAATATCATTTGAAGCTTGGCATGAGTTAAGTGGGCATAAATGTGATAAACTTTTTTTTTTGATAAACTTACTAGCCTTGTTGTCTTATGTATGAAAGTTTGTCGAGGGAGAAATATTGAAGTGATTGGAAAGTTGAGAATACCATATTGTCTATTAATCGGGTTTTGACACTTTTACATTTCATAAGTGCAAGAATGGTTTGTATATTTGGTTAATGCTTATTCTTGGGCTTTCTAAAGCTATGAAGATAAAGCTTCTTACTCTTAAGCATTTTAATAGTACTTTTATGATAACTTGTGGCTATTCTTTAGTGTTATTATTACATTTGTTTCTTTGTATAAAAAAAGGAGTCTTTGCACATGACGCGAGAGACACTTTTGTGTTTGATATTTTGGATGTGTTGCATTGTTATGGAGTTTGAAAATTTTGTGTGAAGCTTAGTAGAATACCAATTAGAGGATCGACTAGTTTGGTAGCTAAAAAGGGAGTTTTTCTTGATCTTTATGACTTTGTGCTTAATGAATCCTATTGCAATCTACTTGATGTATTATTTTAATCTATTGGATTCTTTGATTCACCTTATGCTTGTATTGCCTCATACCAAGTGCTTGATGTTTTAGTTGGAAAATTGTTCTTTCTTGAAGGTTATGATGCTTGGTTGGACCACAAAAGTGTTAACTTTGTTGCTAGACCAATTTGTGTTGTGTTCTTACTAATGCATATTTTGTCCTTTGTGTTACAAGGTTCAAATTTGAGGTTGAATTCTTTTAAAGAAGGAGGGAATGATGGAAATCAAGGACACATCAAATGGTTAAAGATAGTGATGATGTATGGATTAATGACACGAAGCTCAAAATATGCTCAAGTTGATGTTTCGGCTAATTTTTTAATTTAGGCCTACTTTTGGGTCAATATTGTAACTCATTTAGGGACTAGTATAAACAGTAGGAATTAGGGTTTATTAGTTAGTTTTGGATGAATTGAGAATGATAGCTCCTGGGTGAGTGTTAGGGTTATCCCTTTTTATCTCTTTTGAACCTAACTTGGATTTCTCCTTGCTATGGATCCATGTATGAGTTCTTCTCTTCCCTCTTGGATTATCTTAATAATTAAATGCTAGTTTAATTGTTAGATTATCCATTCTTTCTTCTAATTTCTACTCTTCCCAATCTAATTTCTAATTCTATCATTGTGTTTCTATCTAGTTTCTTAGTTACTTGTTCTATTTCCTTGTTTTCGTATCTCATTTTACATAACTTTCTAAATCGAGCAAGACTCATTATTTCACTTTGTGCACACTCACGTGAAACGATGTTAGCTAGTCATTTCGATAGTTAGAACTCCGATTGGAATATCGACAGTCTTAAAAGCTCTGTAAGGTCCATTAGGACCTGTCTATATTTGAGCTGATTCGGACCTCGTTTGGTAGGTTCTCTGAGAAGGTTTCCGTTTTGGTTGTCGGTAAAGCTTAAAAGAGGTTTTCGAGCTCGATTTGAGTAAATGAGCTCTGATTAAAAATACGAAAGTTGAGTTAGGTTCATATGGTCATTTTTGACCTGTGCGAACTCTCAAAAGTGAAATCTGAGGTCGTTCAGATAGATTTCTCTAAAATTCTGAAAACTAACAAATCGACCTCTTCCCGTGGGATCCATATCTTGAGTTTCAGAGATCCGATTCGAATTTTGTCTTCGCAAGCATGTCATACAAGTGTTGTATGACTTGCGTACAAAATTTGGGGTCGTTATAAGCCTCGTAGGGCCCCGTTTAGACCCAAATTAGAATCTACGAGCAGCTTTCCAAAATAGTATAAATAGAGCTTTGTCAGCTTATTTCGGTTCCAGCTTATTTCGGTCAATCCAAGTCGGTTCTAAGGCCAATTCTAAGTATCAATTCATTAAAAAGCATTAGGTAACGATCCTAAGCTAGTCGATTGCGTTAATTCATGATTCATGAGTTAGAATTTCTAGAATTTAACTAAAGGAAAAGTAGGATTTGAACCCTAACTTGCCAAATTGGGAATATAGCATAAATGAACTTAGTTTTTTAAACTAATGGTATATTTGGACTAATGAGGTCATGGGGAGTCCAAAAATGTATAATTTATGGGTTTTCGGCTAAGTTCAACCTAGGGGTATTTTAGTAATTTTTCTATTTATTTGTTTAAACATTAAATGATCATCTTTCGGGCACTTATATATGCGTTTGAGCTTATTTGGCTCAGAGAGGGATATTTTTGAAACGACCTCGGTTAGTCGTTTCGAAAGATAGGACTCCGATTGGCATGCCGATAATTTTAAAATATTCGTAAGGCCCATTGGGACTTGTCTGTAAAATTTGAGTTAAATCAGACCTCGTTTGGTCGGCATCGGAAGAAGGTTTCAGTTTTTATTGTCGATAAATATTAAAAAGAGATTTTCGAGCTCGGTTTTGGGCAAATGAGCTCCGATTCGAAATCCGAAAGCGCCGTTAGGTTCGTATGATTATTTGTGACTTTTGTAATTTTTCGAAAGTGAATTTCGAGGTTGTCCGGCTAGTTTCCGCTAAAATGCCGAAAGTTAAATAATTTGACCTTTTCCATTTAAATTCGCATCTTGAGTTTCGGGAGCCCGATTTGAGATCCACCTTAGCGAGTATGCTACATATATTTTGTATAACTTGTATGCAAAAGTTGGAATTATTTCGAGAATAATAGGGTACCATTTTAATTTTTAAAAAGAAAAGAAATTATCAGAGAAAATTAAAAAAAAAAAAAGACAAAAGGAATGAAAAGTTAGGCGGCGGTCCTTAGCTTTAAGCTAAGGAAAAACGTTATAAACAGAAATTTGAACAGTACGAATGAGAAAGAAAAGGAAATGATGGGAGGAAGGAAAAATTGCCAGAAAATGAGAAAAGAGCCGGAGAAAAGTAGAATTTTTACCCCGAAACATTCAGGTAATGATCCTAATATATTATTTGAGTTTATTACGTGTGTTTGAATATATTTTAATGGTAAAAATTGGAATATTATACATCGTTTAAGTTCAACTGATAGTTTAAAGGGTCAATTGGACCCGATAATGGAATTGATTATATATTCGTACTCAGTGAGTTATGGGCAACATATAAATGTAATTTATTTGGGGTTTGGTTATGTGGCTTTGAACCCTGTACATAGGTCTGGCCTACGTAATGCGTATGCAAATAGGGTATCAGGTTCCTAACCGGATTACCCTAAGATGTGAGGAATGAAGCCTTTAGCCTAATTTGATATATTTTTCTGCTTATTGAATAGAGTGGGATCGTTTGGCAATGAAACCAAAGGATAAAGCGGTTGTTGATTAGCAATGCTAACTTTTGGAAGAGGTAAGTGTTTATATCCATTTCTTTGGAGGCACTTGGCCTCGTGGATTTTCTACCACGTGTTCCTTACGTGTGTAGCTGCCGATAGGCGTACTCATTACGCCTTAGCTTTGAATTTACATTGTATATTTTATGTTATGCCCTGTCGTTGGTATTGCATTGAGCATATGAGCATTGCACTCTGGTTTCGAGTATTGCATATACTTTTCGGTAATCGATGAGAGTCCCGAGCCGGTGAAGGGTCATTATTGCATATACTTCCCGGTTGGCGATGAGAGTCCCGCACAGGTGAAGGGTCATTATTGCATATACTTCCCAGTTGGCGATGAGAGTCCCGCACCGGTGAAGGGTCATTATTACATATATTTCCCGGTTGGCGATGAGAGTCCCGCACCGGTGAAGGGTCATTATTACATATACTTCCCGGTTGGCGATGAGAGTCCCGCACTGGTGAAGGGTCATTGATAAGGATCAATACGACAAAACAATAAAGATAGGAGAGCGAGACACTTCTCGAACTCCCTTCGAAGTAACCACGGAGAACTTGTCCCGAGATACCCTCGAATCGGCGTCTAGAAGGACCTACACTATGCAACTACCCTCGAGTCAACAAAGAACTCGCAAGTAGAATGATCGGGTTTTCGGTTCAAGACTCAACTAGGTTCCACTAGTGAATTCAAGCAACCAAAGAAAGGGTTTCTTCAATAAAGAGGTAAACTCTATTCATCATTCATAAGATTCAAAGGTAAGCTAATGTTTGAGGAGGCTAAGTGAAGTATTTATAGGCTTCACTTAGTCATTCTAAAAGGTCTAAAGTACCCCCAAAGTGCATTAAAACAAATAAGGCCACGCAGGGCTATAGTTGGAAGTTCTTGCAAAAAGAAGTAAAATATCCCGCAGGCCATCACAGGGGGAGGCGCTCCGCCTCCAGGTTGAGGCGCTCCGCCTCCTGTGCTGAGGCGCTCCGCCTCCAGGTTCAGACGCTCCGCCTTCTTCTGTTCAGCTCTCTGCTTTTTGGTAGGCGCTCCGCCTCAGCTTTGAGGCGCTCCGCCTCAGCTTTGAGGCGCTCCGCCTCCTTCTGGAACTTGTGCAAGAGGCTCAAAATGAACTTGGGGTGGATCCCCTTGGAGCCCAAGTGGTCCTCCATCCATGGTGCTCAAAAGCATGATCTTCGAGCTACTCTCGGAGCCTCCTTCCACGTCCCTCCAAGTCAAGTGAAGATGGGTGTCTTGAATCAACTTTGCTTGACTTCTAGTGAGCGGCCTTGAGGTCATATGCCCCGCATCATCCTCTCCTTCTTGGGAAGGTTTCGTCCTCGAAACCATGGCTTCCTCTTCTCCGGCATCACCATCTCCTACATCACAAGGGATCAAGTCAGTCACATTAAAAGTATTTGACACATTGTACTTACCGGGTAGATCAATCACATAAGCGTTATTGTTGATCTTGGAAAGCACTTGAAAAGGACCATCTCCACGGGGTGCCAACTTCCCTTTCCTAAGGTTTGGAAACCTTTCTTTGCGGAAGTGCACCCACACCCAATCTCCCTTTTTGAGCTCAAGCTTCTTCCTTCCCTTGTTCTTCTTGGAAGCAACCTTGGCATAGGCCTCCTCTAAGTTCTTCTTGGCTTTAGCATGGAGCTCAATCATAGCCTTTGCTCGGCTTTTTCCTTCAAAATTAGCAACCATTTCCCTTGGCAAAGGGGTTAGATCAAGGGGAATCAAGGGATTAAAACCATACACACATTCAAATGGAGTCATGCCAATCAAGCTATGCAAAGTACGATTGTAGGCAAACTCCATGAGGGGTAATTTTTCAACCCACGTCCCGGCCTTACCTCGGGTCATGGCCCTTAGAAGGGCACCCAAAGTCCGGTTTACCACCTCGGTTTTCCCATCCATTTGTGGGTGGTGGGACGTAGAAAACAAGAGCTTGGTGCCGAGGGCACCCCACAAACTCCTCCAAAAGTGGCTTAGGAACTTAGTGTCCCTATCACTTACAATGGTTTGGGGCACACCATGCAATTTCAAGACATTGTCAATGAACAAAGAGGCAACATGTTGTGCATCATCACACTTCTTACAAGGAATGAAGTGAGCCATTTTGGAGAACCTATCCACGACAACATAAATGCTATCATGCCCCCCTCCCCCCTAGACCGTGGCAAGCCCATCACAAAATCCATTGATATATCAACCCACGGACTAGTAGGCACGGGGAGGGGAGTATACAAACCATGGGGGTTAGCCTTAGACGTAGCATGCTTGCACTCAAGGCAATTTTTGCAAAGCTTTTCAACTTGTACCCCCATCTTTGGCCAATGGAATTGTTCCATGAGAATGGCCAAGGTCTTGTTTCTCCCAAAGTGTCCCATCAAGCCCCCACAATGAGCTTCACGAACAAGCAATTCCCTCCAAGAGAACTTGGGAACACACACTCTACCATTTTTAAAGATATAGCCATCAACCCATTGGTACTTCTCCACTCTTTCTCCTTTCTCGAGAGCTTCATGAATGCTCTTTAGCTTAGGGTCTTGAGCATACATCAACTTAATTCTCTCGAATCCCATGAGCTTGGAGGCAAGAGTAGTGGCTAGAGCAAACTTCCTAGAAAGTGCATCCGCCACAACATTGTCTTTCCCTTTCTTGTATTGGATAACATAGGGAAAACACTCAATGAACTCTACCCACTTGGCATGACGCTTGTTCAACTTCTCTTGGCCCCTAAGATGTTTGAGTGACTCATGATCACTCTTAATCACAAATTCCCTAGGCCAAAGATAGTGTTGCCAATGAGCAAGAGCTCTCACCAAGGCGTACAACTCCTTGTCATACGTAGAGTAGTTCAAGGATGCACCCTTCAATTTCTCACTAAAGTAGGCTATGGGTTTTCCATCTTGCATTAAACACCACCAATTCCCACCCCCGAGGCATCACATTCAACCTCAAATACCTTTCCGAAGTCGGGCAATTGCAATAGAGGGGCGGTACTCAACCTACTTTTCAACTCTTGGAAGGCCTTCTCTTGAGGCTCTCCCCAAACAAATGGATTGTCCTTCTTCACCAATTCGGTGAGTGGAGCGGCAATGGAGCTAAAGTCTTTCACAAATCGTCTATAGAAACTAGCAAGACCATGAAAGCTCCTCACTTGAGTCACGGTGATAGGAGTTGGCCAATCACGTATGGCTTCCACCTTAGACTCATCCACCTCCACTCCTTGGGCACTCACAACAAACCCAAGGAAGACAACCTTCTCAACACCAAAGGCACACTTTTTAAAGTTAGCATAGAGCTTTTCGGCTCTCAACATTTCAAGCACTTGCCTAAGGTGGCCAATGTGATCATCTATCGACTTACTATAGATCAAGATATCATCAAAATAGACAACCACAAACTTGTTAATAAACGGTTTCAAAACATGGTTCATGAGCCTCATAAAAGTGCTAGGTGCGTTGGAAAGCCCGAAGGGCATTACCAACCATTCATAGAGACCGAATTTGGTCTTGAATGCGGTTTTCCATTCATCCCCGGGTTTCATCCGGATTTGATGGTAACCGGACCTAAGGTCGATTTTGGAAAAGACACATGACCCACTCAATTCATCCAACATATCATCAAGTCGTGGAATAGGGTGACGGTACTTTACCGTTATCTTATTCACTGCTCGGCAATCCACGCACATTCTCCAAGTGCCGTCCTTCTTTGGGAAAAGAATGACGGGCACGGCACAAGGACTCAAGCTCTCCCTCACCAAGCCTTTGGAAAGCAAGTCATCCACTTGTTTTTGCAACTCCCTTGTGTCCTCGGGATTGCTTCTATAGGCCGGCTTGTTCGGGATTTGAGATCTCGGGACAAAGTCGATTTGATGTTCAATACCCCTCAAGGGAGGTAAGCCATCGGGCATCTCATCCGGGAACATGTCCCCAAAGTCCTTCAAGATATTTTCAAAAGCACTAGGCAAAGGGTTAGAAGAATAATCAAATTCGGAAGTAAGAACCATACCTTTGTGCACTAGGCAAAGAAGTAGCTTGGTGCCATCATTTCCTCTCAAGAGCTCGCCCGGTTGCATCATGGCACATATGCCACCGGTAGAAGTTGGTGGGAATGCCACCACACTTTCGGCCAAAGGACTAGTCTTCACCACCGACTTAGCCTTTGCCACCTCTCTTAACTCCTTCATCTTCTTGTAGTCCTCACTTACTTGCTTAGGAGTTAAGGGTTTAAGCACAAATCTCCTCCCTTCATGTTTGACCGTGTAAGTGTTGACACGACCATCATGCACCACTTGCCTATCGAATTGCCAAGGCCTCCCAAAGAGTAGGTGGCATGCTTGCATATGCACGACGTCAAACATATGCTCATCTACATAACTCCCCATTTTGAAACGAATCATCACTTGCTTCACTACTTTAAGCTCCCCACATTCGCTAAGCCATTGTAACCGGTAAGGTTTGGGGTGCTTCACGGTAGTCAACTTCAATTGAGACACAAGTGATTGACTCACAATATTCGCACAACTCCCCGAGTCAATTATCATTGAGCAAACAACACCTTTGACCCGGCACCTAGCATGGAATAGATTTTCCCTTTGCAAGGTTTCACTATCTTCCACAATCATAGCTCCTAGGCTCCTTCTCACAACTAAGAAAGTATGAGGATCCTTATCCTCCATCGTGTCTTCCTCCACATCCTCCTCTACTCCCTCATCCCCCTCTACTCCCTCTACTCCCTCATCCTCCGGATCACTCTCTTGTTCATATGCTTCATTACCAACAACAATCATGGTCCTTTTCGTAGGACATTCCCTAGCAAAGTGACCATAGCCCTTGCACTTGTGGCATTGTATGGAAGTAGAAGTAGGAGCATGTAATTGAGTTTTAGAGTTACCTCCCACATTGGGTGTGCTCTTCTCATATGGCTTCTTCACATCCTTGCTAGCATTTGCACCACTTGTGCCACTTGCACTTGGGAACCTTGCATTTTGAGTAGGAGGCTTCCAATCCTTTGGTTTGCTTGTTGGAGTAGTAGTGCTACTCTTGTAGCGATGGGATTTCTCCTCTTTGAGCCATTTCTCGGCTTCAACCGCATCATCACATAGCTTGTAGTGGTCATCGTACTTGTGAAACTTCAAGAGTGAAGCTATGTCTCGGTTCAAGCCTCCCTTGAAACGGATCATGGTCGTCTCATTATCTTCCTCATCTAAGTCAAGGTTCATTCGGGTTTGCTCAAATTCATTGAAATATTCCCCAACCGATTTGTAGCCTTGCTTCAACTCATAGAGACGCTTTTGTTGTTCAACCCGGTATTGATTAGTCAAGTACTTCTCATCCATCACACGGATCAACTCTTCCCAAGTAAGATTAATAGGCATTCCTGTCCTCCTTCTATTCCTCTTCACCGACTCCCACCAAGTAGAAGCAAAGGATTCGAAGGAAGATATTGCATACTTGGTCTTCTTCACCTCGGGCATATCATTGGTGTCAAAGATACGCTCCATAGACAACTTCCAATCAATGTACTCCACCGGGTCACTACTCCTTTTGAAAGAAGGAATAGTGAGCTTCACACTATTAAGATTGTTGTTGTTGTCACGACCTCCTTGGAAAGGCTCCGGTTGGCCTCCAAAGTGATCTCCATAACCTCCATAATCTCTCCTAACATTCCCTCCAACATACCCCATGGGTGGCCCTCGACCTCGGCCTCTACCCCTATCCACATTCCGACCCCTAAATGGAAAGTGAGCATCATACCCACCATCACCATAATCATCCTCCTCCCCTTCTTGAGCTTGTGAAACTTGCTCAAGGGGTTGAACATTCCGGATTGGTCCGGGAAGTGGAGCATTCCTTTGGGGATTGCCCATAAGGTTAGGAATAGTCACACGTTGGGTATTGCCCAACAATTGGTCAATTCGATCACGATCCTCCCTTACCCGTTGTTGGCGATTGAGCAACTCAACAACTTGTTCCGGGTTAAAGGTTGGGCTACTTGTGCCCTCAACACCGTCAACTTGGGCACTCGGGGCCCCTTTCTCAACTTGGACGCTCGGGGTCCCCTTCTCCGATTGAACATTGGAAGTCCCTTGCTCAACTAGGGCACTTGAGGTCACCCTCTCAAGGCTTTCAATCCTCAAGTTCATACTATCCAATTTGGCAAGGATAGTAGCAAGGGCACTCTTAGCAAAATCTTCTCCTTCGGTGGACATTGTACCTACACAAGAAACAAACGTTAGCAAAACAACCTCACTCACTCCCTCACAAGTGTTTCACTCGGATCACTCGTTTAGTGGTGGTGGATTTTTCACTCTAGCTTGAATCCAAAGCTTCACTAAGTTGAATAGCAAACCTCAACTTAATCACTCGACTTAAAAGCCCAATGTACTCTGGGGTGAGTGGAGTTGATAGGACTCTATTGGAACGCTAAGCTCTTTAAGTGCGGACTTGAGCCAAATGAGACTACGAGCCTTCTTTGAATGCTACTCTCCAGTCTAGGCTTGAGTTTCCTAATAGCTTAGAAGGGCTAGCACAATTCAAGTAGGTAAGATTACTCAAAGTACTACTAGCTAGATGCAATGGAATCAAAGAAACAAGAGGTTCTACGAAAAACTACCCGAAACGAACACCTTCAGGATTAGGCGCCCCGCCTCAGCAGAGTAGGCGGCCGCCCAGTGCAGTGTTCAGTGGGAGGCGCTCCGCCTCTTTGGTGGAGGCGCTCCGCCTCAGCAAAGTCCAGAGAGGTCTCAGACTTTAGGCGGTCCGCCTCAGATTTTAGGCGCTCCGCCTCCTGCAACTTACAGCACAGTTTCACTTCGTGTTTTCTTGGTTTTGCACCCAAAAATCCAACTAATCACGCGTTGTTTTAGCAATTCAAAGGTACCCCAATGTTGTATCAATCACAAAGAACAAACCCCAACAAGTTTTATCAAACCCCAATCAATAACAAGCAATCCACCATGATCATCATCTTCAAAACTAGGGTTTCAAAATTTTCAAATTTTCAAAGGGTTTCAAATTTTCAATTCATGCAATACAACTCCAAATTGGGTGTTTAGGGTACCAAAAGAACGGGTTTCCAACAAGGAACAAACCCCAATAACAATCACACAACGGGTCCAACAATCCAAGAATCCATGATCAAAAATTTTTTGGTGTTTTTCTTCTTTTTCTATTTTTTTTTTGTGTTTTTCTTCTTTTCAATAACAATAAACAAGAACCTAAAGTCGAAACTAACCTAGGCACGAAGAATCAAGGGTCGGGGATTTGTAGAAATAAAACCCGAGCCTTGCTCTGATACCAAGATGATAAGGATCAATACGACAAAACAATAAAGATAGGAGAGCGAGACACTTCTCGAACTCCCTTCGAAGTAACCACGGGGAACTTGTCCCGAGATACCCTCGAATCGGCGTCTAGAAGGACCTACACTATGCAACTACCCTCGAGTCAACAAAGAACTCGCAAGTAGAATGATCGGGTTTTCGGTTCAAGACTCAACTAGGTTCCACTAGTGAATTCAAGCAACCAAAGAAAGGGTTTCTTCAATAAAGAGATAAACTCTATTCATCATTCATAAGATTCAAAGGTAAGCTAATGTTTGAGGAGGCTAAGTGAAGTATTTATAGGCTTCACTTAGTCATTCTAAAAGGTCTAAAGTACCCCCAAAGTGGGTTAAAACAAATAAGGCCACGCAGGGCTATAGTTAGAAGTTCTTGCAAAAAGAAGTAAAATATCCCGCAGGCCATCATAGGGGGAGGCGCTCCGCCTCCAGGTTGAGGCGCTCCGCCTCCTGTGCTGAGGTGCTCCGCCTCCAGGTTGAGGCGATCCGCCTTCTTCTGTTCAGCTCTCTGCTTTTTGGTAGGCGCTCCGCCTCAGCTTTGAGGCGCTCCGCCTCCTTCTGGAATTTGTGCAAGAGGCTCAAAATGAACTTGGGGGATCCCCTTGGAGCCCAAGTGGTCCTCCATCCATGGTGCTCAAAAGCATGATCTTCGAGCTACTCTCGGAGCCTCCTTCCACGTCCCTCCAATTCAAGTGAAGATGGGTGTCTTGAATCAACTTTGCTTGACTTCTAGTGAGCGGCCTTGAGGTCATATGCCCCGCATCAGTCATTATTATATATACTTCCCGGTAATCGATGAGAGTCCCGAGCCGGTGAAGGGTCATCATTGCATATACTTCCCGGTAATCGATGAGAGTCCCGGGCCGGTGAAGGGTCATTATTGCATATATCTCCTGGTAGACGATGAGAGTCCCACGCCGGAGATAGGTATCAGGCATATGTGACTGCATTGCATCATATTAAGGGTAGGAGGATTCCGCCCTTGGAGCAGGAGGATTCCGCTACATTGCATTATATTGAGGGTAGGGGGATTCCGCCCTCGGAGCAGGAAGATTCCGCTCCATTACATTATATTGAGGGTAGGAGGATTCCGCCCTCGGAGCAGGAGGATTCCGCTCCATTCATTTGGCACATGTGACCCTTTGCATCACATTTTAATTCATCTCAATTCATACCATTATGTGGACTTGCGGTACATGACTACTGTTCTGCTAATATATGCATTGCTTATTTGTTAATATGTTTCTGGCACGCATCCTTGGTTGAGTTTATAAGTTTCTTACGCGTTTCCGGCAATTACCTGGCTCTGCCTTTTTATAATTTAAATAAAAAGAATTTGGTCTATCTGTTTCTTTTCTCCCTGGCTAGCTATCCTATTCTTTGAGGTGGCTAGTCTGCCCCACTTATTGAGCCCTTGTGACTCACCCTTGTTTGTTGTTTGTTTTTGTCTATCTATTTTGTTTTGGCAGGTTCGCTCCAGGATTGAGTTCGCCACGTTGTGAAGGAGCGAAGACGACTTCAGCTATCGGGGTGAGCCAGCTTTTATTCCAGATGGCCACCAGTTTATTGTCTATTATGTCAGTTGCATTTTGCTCCCTCCAGGAGGTATCTTTCTTCTTTGGTACTCTTAGATGTGTAGTCTGGATAGCCCTAAACCTAGTATGTTGGATAGTCAGCTGTAATTTATTTTGTACAGCTTAGAAGTATCAGTATGTCCATATTTTTTTAAGTCTTGTCCTTATTTATAAATTATTATATTTATTTTCCTAATTTAATTGGTAAGGGTTCGCCCGACGGGTCTAGGGGAGGATGTCGGGTGCCCGCACGACCTAGCCGGATTCCGGGTCGTGTCAGTTGGTATCAGAGCCCAGTTTAGAGTCTATCCAGACTAAGACAGTGTCTAGTGGAGTCTCGCTGATGGGTACGTAGACGTCCGTACTTATCTACGAGAGGCTATGATGGCATTCAGGAAGTTTTGCTTCCTTCATTTCTGATCGTGCATCGGTCTAGGATTCAAAAGTATTTTCGTTAATTCGTTAATTCCTTTGTGGTAATTGCGAACCCTCGTGCGACAAATCAGCAAACGGTATGAGTTCAAGACGAAGCAGTCTAGCTTGGGGTTAGCACTAACAAAGCCCGGAGAGTTTTGATCGTGCTGACGATCTTGTTACGGAGGTCCTAGCCATACGAGCTCGCGATGGGCAAGGGAGCAGGGCCTTGTGGTTCCATTGGCTCTCTACGATGTTTTCACGAGAATCTTGGTGACGCAGATACCGCAAAAAACCTATTATTCACTAGGCAGCTTATCAGGTTGCCGCAGATGCAGATATTCGGTCTCAGGGAGCTCCTATTCCAGTTCTTAATATTGCCGCCGTAAAGTATGTTCTGGAGGCAGCATGTGTTGTGCCTCTAGTTATTCTGGCTGGTTAACTAGCCCGAGTAATGGCTCGGTCCGAATATCTGAAAAGGCTTCATTATTTTGCCCAATTGAACCTTCCGATATTCTTAAGCCATGCATTAGATAATCCCTGTGTAATTTTTTTTTAAATAAAATGATGTCAGCGTATCCTTCTTGCTCTTTATTATATCGAGCGGTATGGTGTTGATTATTCTGCTTTCCAGTTTCAGGGGTCCAGCCTTGAATTGGCGGACCGCTCTCTTTTTAGCTAACTTGGTCCAATTTTTCTTCTAGATTCGTGGAAAAGTTCCTTTCGAGTAGCGAGCGAGATGAAAAGTGTTGCCAGTTTGAGTGGATTGGACAGGGTAGCCTGTCGGTTAGCCTGTTGGTGTTTCAAAATAAGAGATTGAATTCTATAGAATGGCTGAATATGCATTAGAACTAGTCCATGAGCCTTTCGAGAGATTCAAAGATTTATTGATGACCTTTCTCCTTCTTTGAGATCCCAGATTGCTCGAAAAATTGAGGTTGGGACTTCATTTGATGTCGTTGTTGATATTGCTCAAAGGTATTAGGCATACCATAAGTTGGGGGGGAAGGGTTAGAGCGGGAGATCAAGAGATCCTGTGGCCCTAGTGGGTAACCATGGTACCTCATTTGGAGGTAAGAGTTCTGATTATTTTGGGAGGTCACCTGCTAGGTTATCTCAGCTTGTGTCACGTGATTCTTAGAGTATGCCAGTAGCTCGTCAAGATCAGATTCAGTCTTTTTTTTACAGCTATCAACAATCTTTCCAGCTTCTATTTTTAGTCGAAAAGGTGTTATCATTGTCGTGAGCCTATCATCTTTGGTGGAGTTCTCCCTTACTCCGGCAAGTAGGCAGTCATCTTTTCTCTTGTCATCAGGTACCTGCACAGTCGCAGGGAATTTCATTTAGATCTTAATCAACCAGATATATGCCCTCATTCGATAGTGGTCGAGAGCGTGGAGGTAGTGATTCTTCTAGAAGTAATTATCGGGGTAGCGGCTCGGCTCAACCGCAGAGGCAGTTCTAAGAACTACCAGTCTGGCAGGATGTTGAGGTATCGGATGTAGTAGACCCGAGTATTTCTTCCTCACTTATATGTGTGTAAGCTTTGATTATTCTGATCGATTTGGAAATGATCTGTCATATCATGTTTCCATGGTTTCCTTGGATATGGTTTCTATTAAGAATCGGTTGTGGTAGAGGGGCGAGCTTTTGATATGATCTATTCCTGGCATTTATGATGACCCAACTAGATTATCTGGTTTAAATGTGAGAGATTTATGAGTGAGTATCGGTATTGTTTGCTAGGCATCTTGTTGTGCCTCATTCTGTTATAATGTCAAGTCAGTTTACCTCTCTCGTCGGAATTCCATGCTGGTAGGATAATGGGATCCTAATTCGTCACCATCAGAGAGTGTTATCGTTTCTTTCCGGTGCAAAGTGATAAGTAAGTAATATGCAACTTATGTACCTTCCTTTTGTTCAAGATGCTTGTAGAGTCATGTTATTCCATGAGCTTGTCTTAATTATAAAAGGGTTTCTGGTAAATTGTCAAAGTTTCCTTCTTATAGGAAGGTTAAATTGACATAGATGTTGTTCCATAAAGCTTATTTAATGTCTATCTCTTCAATTGCGATTCTTTGGTTAGCATGACTCGGAAGTAGTGTGGCTCTGGGAACCAAACAAATAAAAAGATGACCTTCCTGAATCTCTAATCATTTCTATCCTCAAACCATTACCATCCTTTCTTTGTTCAGCACTGGTGAGCTTAGGTGGTCAGTAGCCTCTTGTGATGTTCCCTGTGTTGAGTCAGAGTGCGTGTCAAGATGGCCGGATAAGCACATTGTTATTTTTCAAGGCTACTAAGGGTAATGGGAGGCATCATTTGACCTTTGATTTGATCCATCAGGCGGTGGTGCTTATAGAAAATGTATGGAGTTGTGAACTCGAGAGTTGCAGCTGTTTGGCAACTCGAGAGAGTAATTTGGTAGCTCAGGTCTGAGCCGCGTTCTCTATTTAGCTGAGTCTTCCTTAATCCAGCAGGTTGTGCGAGCATGACTACTTCTATTCAAATTAGTTGTATGAGTTTATGCTCTAAGTGGAGGAGTCTTCCTCCAATTGATATCGAATCCTAATACTAAATCTCTAAGGCGTTGATACCACTTCTATGACGACCCAACCTAGGGCCACGACAGAAACCTACAATGAGTGTCGATCATTGCTAAATCCACTAATAATCTATTAATGCTAGAGATAAGCTGGCAACCTGATCATATATACGTACATATCTACAGAAAGTATAACATTTGGAAAGATGACACGACTTTAACTTGCTGGCAATTAGAACACTGAGACACAAATTCTGCTATGTCACACTTCATTCTGTCCCACCAATAAATCTGCTTAAGATCATGGTACATCTTAATCGAACTTGGATGAACAGTGTATTTGGAATAATGTGCCTCCATCATAATCTGTCCAGGTAAATCTGAAACATCAGGAACATAAAGTCTATCTTTATACATAAGAACATCGTTAGTAGTAACCCTGTATTGTGACTCCGGTTTTCTTCTGGCTATCTGTCTGTATTCACCTAGAACTGGATCCTCATACTGACGTTGTTTTACTTCATGAAAATTTAGAGTTAAAGGTATAGTGCAGCTTATCATCCATCCATCATTGGCATATCTCCTTCATACCTCAACTCTTTGAGAAGTTACTTTAGCGTTATGATGCAGCCCGAACACGTGCTGATCAAGTGTTCGATCCACCGAGGAGACCGATGACACGAAGTCAAGCCAAGCTGCTGCACGATGTGCACATTCACTTAGCCTGGCCGAAGGAAAAACCATTGCTCCGAAGTTGAGTGGCCGGGCTCAAGAACCGAAGGCGTTATCTTCAGATTTGAGCCCGAAGGTCAAGTGACCGAGGACAATGAACTCGAAGACAAGTGAGCGTCCGAGGACAATAAGTTCGAGCAAGCAATCGAGCACCGAAGTCAAAGCTGCCAAACACAAACTTAGCTCAGCCCTGCGTGGCTTGTTTTTATTGGTCACTTGTGACTATTTACTACTTTATCCTTAGCATAGTCTATAAATAGTCCATTTCTATTTCATTGTAAGCATCCAGTTTTTAGTATATGAAAAACATAGCAAGTGCTATTGTGAGTCTCCGATGGAGCCAAACCCCGACATGGGCTTTCAAAGAACTTGTGTCAACCGGTGTTATTCGTTTGAACAAATTTTACTTGATCATTCAATTTGCAAGAAGCGGGTCTTTCTTGAGGATTGTTGCATAGTATAGGTGCGTCTTGATTTCCCTTCGATCGAGCTTTGAGACAGGTTCCTCACTGTTCTTTCGAATCGAAGCAAGATTTGTCTTGCTTCTATCTTTACTTTTCTTGTTGTTTTCTTCCGCGTATCGTGTTTAGCATTTCCTTCGGGTTTGCTTGCACCATCTTGGTATCAGAGCAAGGTTTGAGTTTGTTCTTACAACCTCAAATCCTGTTCATTAAAATTGTGCTTGTGTCTTCAGTTTCAGCTTTCTTCCGTGTGTTTGATTGTTGTTGCTGAGTGTTTACAGAAAAAAAAAAAGTAGAAAAAAAAACAAAAATTCAAAAATTGTGTTTGATTGTTGGTTGTTTGGATTAAACGACCATTGATTCTTGTTCACCATCGATTCCTGATTCCAACAAGTACCCGACGTACCATTTGTGTGACTAGGGTTTCTTGGTGAAATTTGGACTGTTTTGGAGTTTGTTGGTGACTGGAACTCGAACCCCGTCGTGTTTGGTTGAAACCGATGAAGATTGGTGGTTCTTGAGTGATTTGGGTTTGTTTTGTGCTTAAAAATTCGAAGTTCTGTGTTTGAATTCGTTTTCCGTACGCCGGAAAGTTGTTACAAGTTTCAACAGTGTACGACACAAAGGAGCTGGAAACTTAGCTCGAGAACTTTGTTTGATTTCCTCCATTGATGTTTGAAACCGGAGATGAAAAGTAACCCAGATTCTGTTGTTATTCGTGGTCAGTGAATCGAAGCTAAATTGTCCGTACGCCGGAGCAAGCTTCACTGTTCCATTGAAGGAGAAAGGGGTAAAGTGTAAAGAACAAAACCCCAGGTGAAAAGTTGTCGGCTGAGAAAGGGGAATTGGATAAGGTAAAACCCTATCCGTACCAAGAAGGGACCACTCTTGTAGGGACAAGAGTTGGTGTGTTCGAGAAAGATTCCAAAAGGGAATCAAAGGGTAGATTCTCCTAGGTTTTCACTTTCTTCTGTTCGAAATTCTAGTTAGTGGATCTTTCGAGTAATTGTCCTACTCGAGGTCGTACTAACTCATTTGAGCTTATAGGAACTCGTGCGTAGGTGACCGAAGTCCAACTTCGTAGAAAATTTCTTTGACTTCCCAAAGCGCAAGAGTAAATAGATGTCCGTTCCATCGAGTCAAATCAACTCACTCTTCCCGAAGTAAGACATTGCAACTTGTCAAATTCGAAGGAATTGAGAGAAGTTGATCAACCGAGGAAGCCATTGGCTGCAAGTTCTTGAGTGACCAAAAACTGAACCCATATATTGAGTGGACCCGAGTGCCACCCATTAAAGGTGAGGGAGTGTGTGAGGTGATTTCTAACCCTAACATTTGTTTGGTCTTTGATTCGTGCAGGTTCCATGGCTGGGAATGGAGGCGATGGCAAAGGCATTGAGAAGCCCGAAGTGTCGTTAGCCGATCTCATGGCTGCGATACAAGGCGTCAGTGCCGAAGTAAGAGGAGTGAGTGTTCGAGTAGCTCAACTCGAACAAGGGAGTGTGTCCGTGGCCATGCATGGGTCCGGCACTGGAACAAGTAGCTCCACTCCAATGAAACCTGAGCTGTATGCTGAGCTTGTTCGACGACATCAGTTGACAAGTGAAGCAATTCGAAGAGAACTCAACTTGGGCAATCCCCAAGCACAACTAAACTTGGGCAATCCCCAAGCTAACTATCAAAACTTGGGCATTCCCTGAGGAGAAAGGATACCCCTTCCAAAGGCCCGAAGAGATCTTGGAGCTGTTGCCGAAGAGGTTGATGCAGAAGAATGTCCCGACGATGAATATGAGCAAGAGCCGCCATTCGCTCAACGAAGGCAAGCTCACCGAGGTCGTGGAAATTTCCGAGGTCGAGGCCGAGGCGCAAATGTTGAAAGAAATATTGAGCATGAGGCTGATGATCACTATGATGAGTATCTCGAACAGGTTCGTGGTGTCCGAGACTCAAACTTGAGCAGTGTCAAGATCACTATTCCACCCTTTAAAGGAACTAGTGATCCAGATGAATATCTTGAATGGAAGCTTAAAATGGAGCGCATCTTCGAAACCAATGAGATGACCGAAGAGAGAAAAGCTGCCCACGCCATTGCTTCATTCGAAGCGTATGCATCTACTTGGTGGGAAGCTGACAAAAGGCATAGACGAAGGAATGCCTATCCCGAAGTCATTACTTGGCCACAGTTGAAGAGAGCAATGGATGCTAAGTATTTGAGTGCTAAGTACAGGCAAACTCAAATGCAAAAGCTCTATGAATTAAAGCAAGGATCCAAGTCAGTCCAAGAGTACCATGATGAATTCGAAAAGGTTCGATTGAATCTTGATCTGGTCGAAGACGAAGAGCAAGCCATTATCCGATTAAAAAATGGCTTGGCTAGGGATGTGTCATCTCAATTGAGGCTACACGTGTACCACACGTTGGAAGATCTGTTCGATGCTGCTACCGAAGCTGAGAAAATGGTGAAGGAAGATAAGGCAAACCGGTATCGAGGAGTCACTACTTCTACTCCTTTGAACCGAGGTAAAGAATGGAAGAATCCTAACCAAACAGTTGCCAACACTGCTCGAGATTCGAAGAGACCCTTCGAGAGGGGTGTGACCGTTAACCAGCCAAGAGAAATGGGAGGTAAAGTTCAACTCAACTCTCCTAGTGCTTCAAATTATCAGTGTCACAAATGCAAGGGTTATGGTCACATGGCAAAAGAGTGTCCAACTCACAAAGTTATGCTTCTGCTCGAAGATGGAACCTTCCATGAGCAAGCGAGTGACACCGAGGAGGAATTTATCGAGGAGGCTGACCGAGCTGAAGGTGATGATGATCATGAGGCTGCCGAAGCTGATCATCCGGAAATGTTTCTTGTGGTTCGAAGGAATTTGAGCTGCATGACTCTTGAAGAAGAGGACAACCAAAGAGAAAACCTCTTTCACCGCCCGATGTCGAGTGAAGGGAAAGGTGTGTTCGATGATCATTGACTCTGGTAGTTGTGCAAATGTGGTGAGCCAGACCTTGGTTTCACAAATGGGACTACCAACGATGAAGCATCCCCACCCTTACAAGTTACAATGGCTGAATGAGTGTGGAGAATTGAGGGTTGTCAAACAAGTGTGGATCAAGTTTAGAATTGGTGAGTATCAAGATGAAATGATATTCGATGTGGTGCCAATGCAAGCTTGTCATTTGCTATTGGGGAGACCGTGGCAGTATGACCGGTCAGTTGTTCGCAATGGAAGATCCAACACTTATACTGTAAGGTTCGAAGGGAAGAGTTTCATACTCAAACCCTTGTCTCCAAAGCAAGTCACGGAGGACTATAAACGGATGAAAGAATTGAAAGAAGCGGCAAAAGCTAAGCTTCCGATGGGAGCAAAATTGGGGGCCGAAGATACAAACTCACTGCCCGAAGTAAAAGGAATCTGTGCAATCATGCAACCGGGTGAGTTTCTACGAGGCAACGACAACGATCAGATGATGATTTGCCTCGTGCACAAGGGTATCTTACTAAACTCTAATGATGATTTTTCTAACGATGACCCTTTGCCTAGTGCTGTACAAAGTGTTTTGCAGGACTTTGGAGACATGTTTCCCGAGGAAATGCCCGGTGGATTGCCTCCGTTGAGAGGAATCGAGCACCAAATTGACTTCGTACTGGGTCTCAAATCCCCAACAAACCTGCATACCGGTGTAATCCCGAAGACACCAAAGAGCTCCAAAGGCAGGTTGATGAGTTGCTGAACAAGGGCCTCGTTCGAGAGAGCTTGAGCCCTTGTGCCGTTCCCGTTATTCTTGTCCCGAAGAAGGATGGAACATGGCGAATGTGCATTGACTGTCGAGCAGTCAACAAAATAATGGTAAAGTATCGTCATCCTATTCCTCGACTAGATGACATGATAGATGAATTGAGTGGTTCTTCATGCTTTACAAAGATCGACCTCAGCTCCGGTTACCACCAGATCCGAATGAAACCCGGAGACGAGTGGACAACCGCATTCAAGACCAAATTCGGTCTCTATGAATGGTTGGTAATGCCTTTTGGCTTATCCAATGCACCGAGCACATTCATGCGACTGATGAACCATGTGCTCAAACCGTTCATAAACAAGTTCGTTGTCGTTTATTTCGATGACATACTTGTTTATAGCAGAACCGTGGATGAACATGTCGAACACCTAAGGTTAGTGCTTGATAAGCTTAGAGAAGAGAAGTTATATGCTAACTTCAAGAAGTGTGCCTTTTGTGTCGAGCGTGTAGTCTTTCTAGGATTCTTTGTCAGTACTAATGGAGTCGAAGTCGACGAGTCCAAAGTCGAAGCCATAAAAGATTGGCCAACTCCAACCTCGGTATCACAAGTTCGTAGCTTCCATGGCTTAGCTAGCTTTTACCGAAGGTTCGTTCGTGACTTTAGCATCGTGGCAGCTCCTTTAACCGAGCTGGTTAAGAAAGACCATCCATTTGTGTGGGGAGAGTCCCAAGAAAGGGCTTTCCAAGAGTTGAAACGGAGGCTTTGCTCTGCCCCGTTGTTGCAACTCCCTGACTTCGGCAAAGCATTCGAAGTCGAGTGCGATGCATCTAGAGTTGGGATCAGAGGAGTGCTGATGCAAGAATCGAAGCCGATCGCTTACTTTAGCGAAAAGCTTAAGGGTGCAACCTTGAACTACTTTACGTATGACAAGGAGTTGTATGCCCTCGTACGAGCACTCGCCCATTGGCAGCATTATTTGTAGTCTCGAGAGTTTGTGATCAAAAGTGATCATGAGTCCTTGAAGCATCTCCGAGGACAGGAGAAGTTGAACCGAAGACATGCAAAGTGGGTTGAATTCATTTAAAGCTTTCCCTATGTAATTCATTACAAAAACGGTAAAGACAATGTTGTGGCCGATGCGCTATCAAGAAAATTTGCCTTAGCGACCACTCTCGCCTCTAGGCTCATGGGATTTGAAAGCATCAAGTCGATATACGAAGACAATCCCAAGCTGAAATGCGTTCGTGACGCGATCTTGAGTGGCCGAAGGGTTGAGAAGTATCAGTGGCACGATGGCTACCTCTTCAAGAATGGGAGGGTTTGTGTGCCAGTGTCATCGTGGAGAGAGCTCTTAGTTCGAGAAGCTCACTCTGGTGGACTGATGGGGCACTTCGGTGTCGACGAAACTCTTGGTATCTTGACAGAGCAGTTCCATTGTCCCAAAATGGGACGAGATGTGGAAAAGCTTTGCAACGCTTGTCTCGTTTGCAAGAAAGCTAAATCGAAGTCCAACCCTCATGGTTTGTATACCCCGTTGCCTGTGCCTGATCGACCTTGGGTTGATATATCCATATACATTGTCTTGGGGTTACTGAGGTCGGGGGAGGACATGATAGCATCTTTGTTGTGGTTGATCGTTTTTCAAAAATGGCTCACTTTATTCCTTGCAAAAAGTGTGATGATGCACAGCATGTAGCTACATTGTTTGTTTCTAATGTGTTGAAATTGCATGGTGTACCTCGTACTATTGTGAGTGATCGAGACTCAAAATTCTTGAGTCATTTTTGGAAGTGTTTGTGGGATGCCCTCGGCACCAAGCTACTATTCTCGACGTCTCACCATCCTCAGACTGATGGACAGACCGAGGTAGTTAACTGAACCTTGGGATCTTTGCTTCGAGCAATGACCAAAGGTAAAGTTGGGAACTGGGCTGATCGTTTGCCCATGATGGAGTTTGCATACAATCGAACGGTGCATCGAATGATCAATATGACCCCGTTTGAATGTGTGTATGGTTTTAATCCTTGATTCCACTTGATTTAACCCCATTGCCTCGAGATTCTGTTCTTGATTTTGAAGGTACACGACGAGCAACTGCCTTGATCGAATTGCATGCAAGAGTGAAGAAGAACCTCGAGGAAGCCTATGCAAAGGTTGCCATGAAGAAAACAAGGGGCGAAAAAAGTTGGAATTAAAGAAGGGAGATTGGGTTTGGGTTCACTTCCGAAAGGAACGTTTCCCGAACCAAAGGAAAGGGAAGTTAGCTCCTCGAGGGGATGGTCCATTTCAAGTGTTGACCAAGATCAACAACAATGCTTACGTGATCGACCTCCCTGGTGAGTATAACGTGTCCAACACCTTTAATGTTGTTGACTTAGTTCCTTGTGTGGTGCAAGCAAACCCGAAGGAAATGCTAAACACAATACGCGGAAGAAAACAACAAGAAAGTAAAGATAGAAGCAAGATAAATCTTGCTTCGATTCGAAAGAACAGTGAGGAACCTGTCTCAAAGCTCGATCGAAGGGAAATCAAGACGCACCTATACTATGCAACAATCCTCAAGAAAGACCCACTTCTTGCAAATTGAATGATTAAGTAAAGTTTGTTCAAACGAATAACACTGGTAGACACAAGTTCTTTAAAAGCCCACGTCGGAGTTTGGCTCCATCGGAGACTCACAATAGCACTTGCTATGTTTTTCATATACTAAAAACTGGATGCTTACAATGAAATAGAAATGGACTATTTATAGACTATGTTAAGGATAAAGTAGTAAATAGTCACAAGTGACCAATAAATACAAGCCACGCAGGGCTGAGCTAAGTTTGTGTTCGGCAGCTTTGACTTCGGTGCTCGATTGCTTGCTCGAACATATTGTCCTCGGACGCTCACTTGTCTTCGAGTTCATTGTCGTCGGTCACTTTACCTTCGGGCTCAAATCTGAAGATAACGCCTTCGGTTCTTGAGCCCGGCCACTCAGCTTCGGAGCAATGGTTTTCCTTCGGCCAGGCTAAGTGAATGTGCACATCGTGCAGCAGCTTGGCTTGACTTCATGTCATCGGTCTCCTCGGTGGATCGAACACTTGATCAGCACGTGTTCGAGCTGCATCATCCTCCCCTTCTTGAGAAGATTTCGTCCTCGAAATCGAACCTTCTTCATCCTCCGAAGTTTGGCCTACAACACAAGGAGCTAAGTCAGCAACATTAAAGGTGTTGGACACGTTATACTCACCAGGGAGGTCGATCACGTAAGCATTGTTGTTGATCTTGGTCAACACTTGAAATGGACCATCCCCTCGAGGAGCCAACTTCCCTTTCCTTTGGTTCGGGAAACGTTCCTTTCGGAAGTGAACCCAAACCCAATCTCCCTTCTTTAATTCCAACTTTTTTCGCCCCTTGTTTTTCTTCATGGCAACCTTTGCATAGGCTTCCTCGAGGTTCTTCTTCACTCTTGCATGCAATTCGATCAAGGCAGCTGCTCGTCGAGTACCTTAAAAATCAAGAACAGAATCTCGAGGCAATGGGGTTAAATCAAGTGGAATCAAAGGATTAAAACCATACACACATTCAAACGGGGTCATATTGATCATTCGATGCACCGTTCGATTGTATGCAAACTCCATCATGGGCAAACGATCAGCCCAGTTCCCAACTTTACCTTTGGTCATTGCTCGAAGCAAAGATCCCAAGGTTCGGTTAACTACCTCGGTCTATCCATCAGTCTGAGGATGGTGAGACGTCGAGAATAGTAGCTTGGTACCGAGGGCACCCCACAAACACTTCCAAAAATGACTCAAGAATTTTGAGTCTCGATCACTCACAATAGTACGAGGTACACCATGCAATTTCAACACATTCGAAACAAACAATGTAGCTACATGCTGTGCATCATCACACTTTTTGCTAGGAATAAAGTGAGCCATTTTTGAAAACGATCAACCACAACAAAGATGCTATCATGTCCTCCCCCCCGACCTCGGTAACCCCAAGACAAAGTCCATGGATATATCAACCCAAGGTCGATCAGGCACAGGCAATGGGGTATACAAACCATGAGGGTTGGACTTCGATTTAGCTTTCTTGCAAACGAGACAAGCGTTGCAAAGCTTTTCCACATCTCGTCGCATTTTGGGCCAATGGAACTGCTCGGTCAAGATACCAAGAGTTTTGTCGACACCGAAGTGCCCCATCAGTCCACCGGAGTGAGCTTCTCGAATTAAGAGCTCTCTCCACGATGACACTGGCACACAAACCCTCCCATTCTTAAAGAGGTAGCCATCGTGCCACTGATACTTCTCAACCCTTCGGCCACTCAAGATCACGTCACGAACGCATTTCAGCTTGGGATCATCTTCGTACATCGACTTGATGCTTTCAAATCCCATGAGCCTAGAGGCGAGAGTGGTCGCTAAGGCAAATTTTATTGATAGCGCATCGGCCACAACATTGTCTTTACCCTTTTTGTAATGAATTACATAGGGAAAGCTTTCAATGAATTCAACCCACTTGGCATGTCTTCGGTTCAACTTCTCCTGTCCTCGGAGATGCTTCAAGGACTCATGATCACTTTTGATCACAAACTCTCGAGGCCACAAAAAATGCTGCCAATGGGCGAGTGCTCGTACGAGGGCATACAACTCCTTGTCATACGTAGAGTAGTTCAAGGTTGCACCCTTAAGCTTTCCGCTAAAGTAAGCAATCGGCTTCGATTCTTGCATCAGCACTCCTCCGATCCCAACTCCAGATGCATCGCACTCGACTTCGAATGCTTTGCCGAAGTCAGGGAGTTGCAACAATGGGGCAGAGCAAAGCCTCCGTTTCAACTCTTGGAAAGCCCTTTCTTGGGACTCTCCCCACACAAATGGATGGTCTTTCTTAACCAGCTCGGTTAAAGGAGCTGCCACGGTGCTAAAGTCACGAACGAACATTCGGTAAAAGCTAGCTAAGCCATGGAAGCTACGAACTTGTGATACCAAGGTTGGAGTTGGCCAATCTTTTATGGCTTCGACTTTGGACTCGTCGACTTCGACTCCATTAGCACTGACAACGAATCCTAGAAAGACTACATGCTCGACACAAAAGGCACACTTCTTGAAGTTAGCATATAACTTCTCTTCTCTAAGCTTATCAAGCACTAACCTTAGGTGTTCGACATGTTCATCCACGGTTCTGCTATAAACAAGTATGTCATCGAAATAAACGACAACGAACTTGTTTATGAACGGTTTGAGCCCATGGTTCATCAGTCGCATGAATGTGCACGGTGCATTGGATAAGCCAAAAGGCATTACCAACCATTCATAGAGACCGAATTTGGTCTTGAATGCGGTTTTCCACTCGTCTCCGGGTTTCATTCGGATCTGGTGGTAACCGGACCTGAGGTCGATCTTTGTAAAGCATGAAGAACCACTCAATTCATCTAGCATGTCATCTAGTCGAGGAATAGGATGATGATACTTTACCGTTATTTTGTTGACTACTCGACAGTCAACGCACATTCGCCATGTTCCATCCTTCTTCGGGACAAGAATAACGGGAACGGCGCAAGGGCTCAAGCTCTCTCGAACGAGGCCCTTGTTCAGCAACTCATCAACCTGCCTTTGGAGCTCTTTGGTGTCTTCGGGATTTCACCGGTATGCAGGTTTGTTGGGGATTTGAGACCCCGGTACGAAGTCAATTTGGTGCTCGATTCCTCTCAACGGAGGCAATCCACCTGGCATTTCCTCGGGAAACATGTCTTCGAAGTCCTGCAAAACACTTTGTACAGCACTAGGCAAAGGGTTATCGTTAGAAAAATCATCATTAGGGTTTAGAAAGATACCCTTGTGCACGAGCCAAATCATCATCTGATCGTTGTCGTTGCCTCGTAGAAACTCACCTGGTTGCATGATTGCACAGATTCCTTTTACTTCGGGCAGTGAGTTTGTATCTTCGGCCCCCAATTTTGCTCCCATCGGAAGCTTAGCTTTTGCCGCTTCTTTCAATTCTTTCATCCGTTTATAGTCCTCGGTGACTTGCTTTGGAGACAAGGGTTTGAGTATGAAACTCTTCCCTTCGAGCCTTACAGTGTAAGTGTTGGATCTTCCATTGTGAACAACTGACCGGTCATACTGCCACGGTCTCCCCAATAGCAAATGACAAGCTTGCATTGGCACCACATCGAATATCATTTCATCTTGATACTCGCCAATTCTAAACTTGATCCACACTTGTTTGACAACTCTCAATTCTCCACACTCATTCAGCCATTGTAACTTGTAAGGGTGGGGATGCTTCATCGTTGGTAGTCCCATTTGTGAAACCAAGGTCTGGCTCACCACATTTGCACAACTACCAGAGTCAATGATCATCGAACACACCTTTCCCTTCACTCGACATCGGGCGTGAAAGAGGTTTTCTCTTTGGTTGTCCTCTTCTTCAAGAGTCATGCAGCTCAAATTCCTTCGAACCATAAGAAACATTTCCGGATGATCAGCTTCGGCAGCCTCATGATCATCATCACCTTCAGCTCGGTCAGCCTCCTCGATAAATTCCTCCTCGGTGTCACTCGCTTGCTCATGGACGGTTCCATCTTCGAGCAGAAACATAACTTTGCGAGTTGGACACTCTTTTGCCATGTGACCATAACCCTTGCATTTTTTACACTGAATATTTGAAGCACTAGGAGATTTGAGTTGAACTTTACCTCCCATTTCTCTTGGCTGGTTAACGGTCACACCCCTCTCGAAGGGTCTCTTCGAATCTCGAGCAGTGTTGGCAACTGCTTGGTTAGGATTCTTCCATTCTTTACCTCGGTTCAAAGGAGTAGAAGTAGTGACTCCTCAATACCGGTTTCCCTTATCTTCCTTCACCAATTTCTCAGCTTCGGTAGCAGCATCAAACAGATCTTCCAACGTGTGGTACACGTGTAGCCTCAATTGAGATGACACATCCCTAGCCAAGCCATTTTTGAATCGGATAATGGCTTGCTCGTCGTCTTCGACCAGATCAAGATTCAATCGAACCTTTTCGAATTCATCATGGTACTCTTGGACTGACTTGGATCCTTGCTTTAATTCATAGAGCTTTTGCATTTGAGTTTGCCTGTACTTAGCACTCAAATACTTAGCATCCATTGCTCTCTTCAACTGTGGCCAAGTAATGACTTCGGGATAGGCATTCCTTCGTCTATGCCTTTTGTCAGCTTCCCACCAAGTAGATGCATACGCTTCGAACGAAGCAATGGCGTGGGCAGCTTTTCTCTCTTCGGTCATCTCATTGGTTTCGAAGATGCGTTCCATTTTAAGCTTCCATTCAAGATATTCATCTGGATCACTAGTTCCTTTAAAGGGTGGAATAGTGATCTTGACACTGCTCAAGTTTGAGTCTCGAACACCACGAACCTGTTCGGGATACTCATCATAGCGATCATCAGCCTCACGCTCAATATTTCTTTCAATATTTGTGCCTCGGCCTCGACCTCGGAAATTTCCACGACCTCGGTGAGCTTGCCTTCGTTGAGCGAATGGCGGCTCTTGCTCATATTCATCCTCGGGAAATTCCTCTGCATCAACCTCTTCGGCAACAGCTCCAAGATCTCTTCGGGCCTTTGGAAGGGGTATCCTTTCTCCTCGGGGAATGCCCAAGTTTTGATAGTTAGATTGGGGATTGCCCAAGTTTAGTTGTGCTTGGGGATTGCCCAAGTTGAGTTCTCTTCGAAATTCTTCACTTGTCAACTGATGTCGTCGAACAAGCTCAGCATACAGCTCAGGTTTCATTGGAGTGGAGCTACTTGTTCCAGCGCCGGACCCATGCATGGCCACGGACACACTCCCTTGTTCGAGTTGAGCTACTCGAACACTCACTCCTCTTACTTCGGCACTGACGCCTTGTATCGCAGCCATGAGATCGGCTAACGACACTTCGGGCTTCTCAATGCCTTTGCCATCGCCTCCATTCCCAGCCATGGAACCTGCACGAATCAAAGACCAAACAAATGTTAGGGTTAGAAATCACCTCACACACTCCCTCACCTTTAATGGGTGGCACTCGGGTCCACTCAATATATGGGTTCGGTTTTTGGTCACTCAAGAACTTGCAGCCAATGGCTTCCTCGGTTGATCAACTTCTCTCAATTCCTTCGAATTTGACAAGTTGCAATGTCTTACTTCGGGAAGAGTGAGTTGATTTGACTCGATGGAACGGACATCTATTTACTCTTGCGCTTTGGGAAGTCAAAGAAATTTTCTACGAAGTTGGACTTCGGTCACCTACGCACGAGTTCCTATAAGCTCAAATGAGTTAGTACGACCTCGAGTAGGACAATTACTCGAAAGATCCACTAACTAGAATTTCGAACAGAAGAAAGTGAAAACCTAGGAGAATCTACCCTTTGATTCCCTTTTGGAATCTTTCTCGAGCACACCAACTCTTGTCCGTACAAGAGTGGTCCCTTCTTGGTACGGATAGGGTTTTACCATATCCAATTTCCCTTTCTCAGCCGACAACTTTTCATCTGGGGTTTTGTTCTTTACACTTTACCCCTTTCTCTTTCAATGGAACAATAAAGCTTGCTCCGGCGTACGGACAATTTAGCTTCGATTCACTGACCACGAATAACAACAGAATCTGGGTTGCTTTTCATCTCCGGTTTCAAACATCAACGGAGGAAATCAAACAAAGTTCTCGAGCTAAGTTTCCAGCTCCTTCGTGTCATACACTGTTACAACTTGTAACAACTTTCCGGCGTAGGGACAACGAATTCAAACACAGAACTTCGAATTTTTAAGCACAAAACAAACCCAAATCACTCAAGAACCACCAATCTTCATCGGTTTAAACCAAACACGATGGGGTTCGAGTTCCAGTCACCAACAAACTCCAAAACAGTCCAAATTTTACCAAGAAACCCTAGTCACACAAATGGTACGTCGGGTACTTGTTGGAATCAGGAATCGATGGTGAACAAGAATCAATGGTCGTTTAATCCAAAAAACCAACAATCAAACACAATTTTTGAATTTTTGTTTTTTTTTCTACTTTTTTTTTTCGTAAACACTCAGCAACAACGATCAAACACACGGAAGAAAGCTGAAACTGAAGACACAAGCACAATTTAATGAACAGGATTTGAGGTTGTAAGAACAAACTCAAACCTTGCTCTGATACCAAGATGGTGCAAGCATACCCGATGTTTAACCTAGATCCGATTTTAGGCCAATTAACAATTAAATTTATATTTGCGGAGTCACGATCAATAGTTGAGATTAAAGATCTACGCGATAAATCAAATAACACTAGCGTAGAGCGTTAAAAGTAAAGCATGAATGTAAATAAGGAAGAGTAAACGTATCGTATTCTTTGATAGTCGGTAACCGCCACGTTGGATGATCCAATCGTTGAAACAGTAATTAAGGTAAGAACAAAGAATATGACTTAATGATAGAAAGAGAGAGAGAATTCTTATTGATCATGTAAATAGGAAGTAAAAAAATTGTTCCAATTGGTTAAGACAAATGCTATTTATAGGCTTTGGGAGGCGCCTGTTGAAGTTGTAGTAGCCGTTGGATGTAGAACCGTTCGGATCTGTAACCACCGGGCGTCTTATCCAGAAAGGTTGTAACCGCTGAGTGACCGTTTGATGAATGATCGCATCCGATAATGCTACTAACTGCTTATTCAAATTATGCTGACTGTTGATAAATCCTGTAACTTCCTTGGGTCTGCCCGTGGGAAATGTCTGTCCGGTGAATGTCTGTCCGGTGACACGTCAGCTCATGCCACGTGGATGACACGTGTCACTCGCCAAAGTCCAGTCAGTTTTTATCCAATACAGATAGTCCCCGCACTTCTCGGGCAGAGCATCTGTCCGAGGAGTGGATTGAGAATTTTGGCGGGAGTCTTTGCAAACTTTTTTGTCTCCATATGATGTAATCTTGATGACGTACGAGTCTGATCAGATTGATGACAAGCCCCTATGTCGTGCGCATTAAATTCGCCGTATGAAAAAGTAACTGTGACCTGCACGTCTGCGGAACCGCAGTCTACTCTGTAAAGACTACTGTGTTCCCCAAGAGTAAAAGCAATAATTTTAACCGTCTCTTCCACGTGCGCACGTCGCTTGTTGATTGCGAGGTGACCGCTGCTCTTCAGGGTAATGATGGCGCTACAAAGTATTGATTAGCCCTATCCCCTTTATTGACGGCCAGATCTGGATGTTGGTTATCTGATACCCTTCACGTGTCTTTGCGAGAAATTGGGGATCTGCACCTCGATTCCTATAAATAGGAACTTACTTGACGAGAAACCTTTTACCTACTCTTGTTTCCCTTGCATTACTCTTTGAAAAACCCTTTGAACTAGCTCTTGAATTTTTTGTGGCAATTTCATTCTTCTTCTAAAATCATGTCTTCAAGGTCCAGAAGAAATCAGAATACTGATGTTGCTAGTAGTTCGACGGCCAATCCTAGGCCGCGGGCTACCCAGGCCACTGCTGTGGAGGTAATCCCCAAGAAGTGGGGTGAACTCGAGGCTGATTGCAACATTAAGTCCTTTAATAACAGGGAAGGGGATACGCGCAACTGGCCGGCGTATCGGTTTAAATCGGGGATCACGAAGGAGGTGATCCCGCAAGTGAGAGTAGACTGTGATTGGGGTGACGAAATCCCCCTCTTGCCGGTTTCTGAAGGCGAGAACATTACCTCTCACCGGGCTGGGTGGACAGCTATTGGTACCTACCCTTTCACAATGGGGTGTAGGCTGCCTTTGCACCCAGTGCTGGAGAGACATTGCAGAGAGTATCTTCTCTGCCCGGGGCAATTGAGCCCCAGTGTATATAGGATAGTCACACTCCTAGATTGGTTTGCGGCTGAAACTGACCAATCTTTTTAGTACAAGCACTTCATTTCTCTGTACAGCGTCCAGATCTTTAAGGACGGCTATGTGAACGTCAGGATGCGCGGGAGCAAGGGCTTGGTGCGCAGCTCTGAGGATACCAGTGACCGAGGCTGGGTGCACCGGTACCTGTTCGTGCGCTCCTCGGCCTTGACGTTTGACGACAAGGCGCACTTTCCAGAAGTCTGGAACAAAACACGTGAGTCCCCGAGTTTTTTTTTTTTGTGTGTATATTCCGTCTTTCCTTCCTCTTCTAACTTTCATTGGAACTTCTTCGTGCAGCAGCCAAGCAACCCTACGACAGATTCATAACTATAGATGAACTGACGGCGTGGGTTGAGCCGATTCTGGCAAGATTTGAACCAGAGAAGAGGGAGTGGTCACACTTTGCTACTCTCAAGAGTTTGACCGTGAAACACCACGGTGAGGATACCTCTACCCATTTGATAGCCCTTTCTTTTTGAACCCTTCTTATGCCTGACTGTTTTACCTTTGTTGCAGGTTTGGGTACTTTGGGAAGCTTTTTCCCTGCTCCCCCTCAGGACAGACCCACTGAACCTGTCGCCGACCCCATTGCTGAAGCTGAGGCTATACTGGCTTCGGCTGGCGCTCTGCGCAGCAGGGATGGAGGCGAAGCACTTCTGTCCGAGGGGTTGAGCCCCTTGAAGAGGAAGAGGAAGAGCCACGGCGAGGGCGGAGCGCGGAAGAAATCTGCCCGTAAAGCTTTCGCTGCTACTGGACAGACCTCGTCGGCCAGTGGCGATCCTTCTGCTAGGGCAAGTGTCCCGGAGCCCATGGAAGCAGACATCAAAGTCGCTGCTGAAGCCCCTGAGTCCGTACGGGGAGAGGGTCCGGCCCAGGAGGTTATCCACCTATCAGATACTGAGACTGAGGCAGATATTCCTCTTACGCGGAGGCCTCATCTCCGTAGTGATAGGAGAAGGGCCGAGGAGGAGGCCGTCCGATCTCCGCCGAGGAGTCCCCGAGTTGGTGACGGGGAGAAGGCAGATCCTTCTCGTGCGGACAAGGGCAAAAGGAAAGTTGGTGAAGAAGAAGAAGTGAGAGAGGGAGTAAGAGAAGAAGCCGGGGAGAGGCTTCCCAAGAAAGTAGCCAAGGTCCTCGTGTTTTCCGTTTTGAGGATCTGGAAAACGTGGCCACTGAGGGAGCAACCCCCGTTGTTCTTCGCGATTGTGAGACTATAGACCCGGAGGTGGAAGGTGATTCAAACCTTTCCTCATCAAGGTTTGTTTGGCGGTCAGTTATTGCGGGGCGGACAGAGCTAAGTGACATCAAGGGGGTTCGTTACAAGTTCGGGCCGAATTATCCCTCAGAACAGGCTAGGGAACCCAAGCTCTGTGAGAGAAAACACTCCCTGAAACTTGCTCCCGATGTCAACTTTGTGGCCAGGCCGCGCAGCTTAGTTAAAGCAGTTTCTTCGCTCATCGGTCCTCGAGAGGAGTGGGTGCTAAGAGAATTGTCCGATGAAGAACTGGCCTTCCAAATCGCTTCTGATTCTGTCCGGGTAAGTTTTCCCACTTTGCTGTTTTTTTTTTTTTTAGAAGTAATTGTTAGCCTCGGATTTGTAACCATGATTTACTTTGTTTTCCAGTCAAGCATGCTGGCCGCTGAAATCATGTTCCGCTCCCGGCTGAACAATGCCAATCAAGTGGTGGAGGTGAAGAAAGAATTGCTTGAGGCTCTGAAGGATAACAAAGCCTTGATCGAGCAGTGTGGTTTCCTTAGTGGGGAAGTTAACCGGTTAACAGATGTTAACAATAATCGCGTTGAGCAGATCAATGCTCTCACCAGGGAAAAGGACCGTCTTTCTGAAGAGAAAGAGGGGTTCGCACGCTCTGTTCGGGGTTTGGAGAGACTTCTTGAGGAATGCCATGATTGTTTGAACAGTGCTAACGACGACCGTGCAACTCTTGAACTGAACCTGCAAAGGGCAAACGAAGAGTCAACCAAAGCCCGTTCCGATCTTCAAGCTGCCAAAGACCAGGTTGCCCAGCTGATGGGAGTTCAGGCCATATTGACCAAGGATCTGGCAAACTTGCGTGACTAATCGGAGATTAAGGCTAAACTTGCGGCCCTTGAGGCCAAACGCACGTTGCTTGCACAGATCCGTGCTGGGCAGGTTGATGTCGAAGAGATGTTGCAGTCGACGAAGAGTGCTGTTCGAAGGATACAACAAGCATTGGGTCTCTCTCTCGAAGAGTCGGATGGCGAAGATGACGATGATGAAGATGAAGAGTTGGGGAGTGACGACGGGACTAACGGAGCTGGTGCGTTGAGTCCCGGTCATGGCCCTTCAAATTGATATTTTCTTTTCTGAACTTATGTATTTTTGCTTCGTCTGGCGAGAGCCGGACTTGTTTATTTGGTGGGCAGAGGTCTTATGAAGACTTTCTGGCCCTTGGCCGGTTTGTTTGGCCTGTTGAACACTCTATGAAATTCTGTCAGCCGTATTCGGCGTTTTATCCCTTCATAGTTTTAATGTATATATGCAGTTTCAGATCCATTCAGTGACTATGTTTAGTTTTGAATTCTTGATCCTTTGGTATGCATATATTTTGGCTTTCGTGCCTTATAATTGGGAACTGCTTTTCAAACTTTATTAAGTTCGTACTTTCTCAAGTCTCCCCAAATGTGTTGAACTTACCCCTTCATTAGGCAAAGGTCGTAAGTTGTAGGTAGTTTGACCGAATCGTGGTCGTTTAGAGCCCTGGCCGAGTTGTTTGGCTTTGTGAACGACTTCTCTTATTTTCGTGGAAGTCTTGCCACATGAAGGTTTTATTTTGTGAACGACTTCTCTTATTTGTCGTGGAAGTCTTATCACGCAAATTGAAAAACTTGCTGCCTTTAAATAAGGTCTTCTGCCTGCATGAAGGTCTTTTGCCTGTACGAAGGTCTTTTCTGGCCTATGGGGCCCTCACCACCCCCCTTGTTTTCATGTTGGAACACGTAAAGTGACAATATGAAAAGAGTTTACGGTGAGCTGTCTATTGAACACATATAACCAAACGAGGAGTGTGTCTGTTGTGGGATTTGAACCCACAGCCGCGAAGCTGAAGAACTTCGAGCTCTACCAGTTGAGCTAAACGGATCTGGCCTTGTTCAGGCCGTTAGTACCATTTAGGAAGAATGTATAACAAAAAGTAACAACTTTTGCGTAAAGATAAAAGTGAGAACTTCTAACTTCTATGTAGGGATAAAAGTAAGAACTTTTATGTAAGTGTAGAAAAGGTAAGCGTAGAGTGACTAACCGTCCTTGTCGCCTAGAAGTGATACCTTTTGAGATGAACTACATTCCAGCTGTTCGGGACGATCGAACCATCTGGCCGTGCCAAGCGATAAGACCCCTTGCCGGCTGAAGCGATCACTTTGTAGGGTCCTTCCCAGTTAGGGCCAAGTTTCCCCGAATTCGTTTCTTGTGTGCTCTGGGAAACTTTTCTGAGTACAAAGTCCCCGACTTGGAAGCTCCGTACGCACAGTCCCCGATTGTAGTACTTCTCGACTCGTTCTTTTTGTGCAACCACTCGTACGAGGGCCAATTCTCTGCGTTCTTCGAGGAGATCTAACTCTTCGGACAGATTAACTGAGTTTGACTCCTCAGTGGCATGTGCATATCGCAGGCTGGGTTCCCCTATCTCGACAGGGATCAGAGCGTCTGCACCGTATACCAAGGAGTAGGGAGTTTCCCCGGTACTCATTTTTACTGTGGTGCGATAAGCCCACAATACTCCAGGCAGTTCTTCAACCCAACATCCCTTCGCCTGCTCAAGGCACTTTTTAAGAGATTCAACGATGATTTTGTTGGTGGATTCGGCTTGCCCGTTGGCGACAGGGTGATATGGAGAAGAGGTAATTCTCTTGATGTGTAAATCATCGAGGAACCTAGTCACTTTCTGGCCGATGAACTGCGGGCCGTTGTCCATGACTATTTCCTTGGGTGCTCCAAAGCGACATATGACAAAGCGCCAGAGAAAGTCGATGACTTCTGTTTGCCGTACCTTTGAGTATGCTGCCGCCTCAACCCATTTTGTAAAATAATCGGTGATGATCAGCAAAAAACGCATTCCCCTTGGTGCCGTGGGAAGAGGACCAACAATGTCTATCCCCCACTTCATGAAGGGCCACGGGGAGATTATTGAATGCAACGGTTCGGCTGGCTGAGGGAGAAGATGAGCGAACCTTTGGCATTTGTCTCACTTCTTGACGAATTCATTCGCATCCTTCTCCATTTTGTCCCAATAATAACCTGCGCGTATCAGCTTTCGAGTTAACGCCTTACCACCGGAGTGATTTCCGCAACAGCCCTCGTGGACCTCCCTCATCACATAATTAGTTTGACTTGGCCCAAGACACTTCGCGAGAGGTCCCGCGAACATCCTTCGGTACAGCTCGCCATTAAGAATGGTGTATCGGGCTGCTTTTATTCGGAGTTTGCGAGCAGCCTTTGCATCTGCAGGGAGAGTACCGTGGATGAGATAATTTGTTATCTCATTCCTCCAATCCCAGGTAGTGCTGATGGTGTTGACTTCAAATTTCTCTCTGTCCATGGTTGTGTAGAGAAGTTGAACAATAGCTGAAGAGCTAGCCGCCCCTATCTCCGCAACAGATCCCATGTTTGCAAGAGCATCAGCTTCGTGATTCTCTTCCCGTGGAATTTGAATTGCTTCCCAGTTGTCGAACTGCGCCAGGAGTTCCTTCACTCGGCCAAGGTATGCCAACATCCTGGGTTCTCGTGCAACGAAACCCCCATTGATTTGATTGATCACCAATTGAGAGTCGCTCTTTAGCTTGACTATGGTTGCCCCATAGCTTCGTGCCAACTCTAATCCTGCAATAACGGCCTCATATTCGGCCTCATTGTTAGTAATGAAGGGGCATTTGACAGCTTGCCTTACCGTCTCTCCGGATGGAGCAACGAGGACCAGCCCGAGTCCTGATCCCTTCACGCTCGAAGAGCCGTCTGTGTGGAGGATCCAGGTACCCGGAGCCTGTCCGGCATAGAGAATGGCCTCCTTCTCTGCTTCAGGATATACATTCATACTGAAGTCTGCCACGAAGTCTGCCAAAACCTGTGACTTTATTGCTACCCTGGGCTGATAAGTAATATCAAATTCGGATAATTCTATAGCCTATTTTACCAACCTTCCTGAAAATTCTGGCTTATGCAGGACATTTCACAAAGGGAAAGTAGTAACTACAACTATCGAATGACTTTGAAAGTATGGACGTAACTTTCGGGCAGCAGTTACTAGAGCTAACACTAGTTTTTCTAAAGGTTGATAGCGAGTTTCTGCATCAATTAGAGCTTTACTAACATAGTAGATAGGAAGTTGTTTACCTTTTTCTTCTCGAACTAGTACTGCGCTTACCGATGACTCCGAAACTGCCAAATAGATAAGCAGCTGCTCGCCTTCTATAGGTGTGGTAAGCAGTGGAGGATTGGAGAGATACTTCTTTAGGTCCCTCAACGCCTGCTGACATTCGAGGGTCCATTCAAACTCCTTATTTTGCTTTAAGACGTCGAAGAAACTTTTGCAACGATCAGATGACCGGGAGATGAATCTGCGTAGAGCTGCTACTCTCCCTGTTAATCTCATGACATCTTTTTTATCGCGAAGTACATCTGGGATTGATTCAATAGCCTTAATCTGAGCGGGATTGACTTCAATGCCTCGCTGAGAAACAATGAACCCCAGAAATTTTCCGGATCCGACTCCGAAAGCGCATTTCTCTGGATTCAACTTCATGTTGTATTGATCCAAAATTCGGAAAGCCTCTTTCAGATGAGCCAGATGGTCTTCTGCCCGTTTGGATTTTATCAGCATATCGTCGATGTATACCTCCATGGTCTTCCCGATGTGATCATGGAACATTCGATTGACTAGACGCTGGTAGGTCGCACCTGCATTTTTCAATCCAAATGGCATAACTTTGTAACAATACGTACCTCGACAGGTTATGAATGCCGTTTTTTCCTGGTCCTCAGGGTCCATCAGGATCTGGTTGTATCCGGAATACGCATCGAGGAAAGTTAATACTTCGTGTCCGGCTGTTGCATCGATCAGCTGGTCTATCCTGGGAAGAGGATATGAGTCCTTCGGACGGGCTTTGTTCAGATCTGTGAAATCAATGCAGACTCGCCACTTGCCGTTCTTTTTAGGTACGACAACCACGTTTGCTAGCCAGTCTGGGTATTTGACCTCACGTACTGAGCCGATCTTCAACAGCCGGTCGACTTCGTCGTTGATTATCTGATTTCGGAAAGCTCCTTGCTGGCGCGTCTTTTGTTTCACCAGGCGGTGGTACGGATCAACATACAACCTGTGAGTAATAATGTCAGGAGAAATACCTGTCATATCCGCATGGGACCAGGCGAATGTCGTATGACGCTCCTTGAGGAACCGCAGGATATCTCCCCGCAGGCGTTCGCTCAACTCGGTCCCCAAGTACACCTTTCGCTCTGGCATGTCAGCGAACAGCTCTTCAGGTTCCAAGGCTTCTACTGTCGGCATGTGATTTTCCTTCTCGTCCATTTTGGTGATGAACTCCGGGACGTCGTACTTGATCCCCTCAGGTGCAGCATCCGGTCCCGGGTGCTGTAATTGCTATTTGCTCTCCTCGGGTAGTTTGAGGGCTATCGAGTAACAATCTCGTGCAGTGCGTTGCTCTCCTCGGACTTCACGTATTCCCCACTCGGATGGGAACTTCACCACCTGATGGTAGGTAGAAGGGACGGCTTGCATGTCGTGGATCCAAGGTCTGCCCAAAATAATGTTGTAGGCTAGATCCGCATCGACAACATGAAAGGTTGTCTCCTTCGCTACCCCCCTCGTCCAGAGTAGTCAAGATGATCTCTCCGAGGGTCTTTTCGCTTGAATTGTTGAAGCCGGAAAGGACTCGAGATATCGGCACGATCTTATCTGCTAGCTGTATTTCATTCACAACCCGTGCCTGGATGATATTCGCAGAACTGCCCGCATCAACGAGCACTCTCTTCACATCGAACTCTGCCACGCGTAACGTTATGACTAACGCATCAGCATGTGGAAACTGTAACCCCTCGGTGTCGGACTCCTCGAAGGTGATTGCTGCTTCCGACCGAGGTCGCTTGTTGTTGGTAATGGACACCTTTGCGTACTTCTTTGCTGTGAAGGTAACCGAATCTACCTCGATTTCGCCCGAAATAACGTTGACTGTTCGTTTCGGAGAGGATGCTCGTGGTGGACCAGGTTTGTTTTGCTGAGCCTTCGCGTGAGTTTGCTTTCCTTTCTCCGTCAGGAATTCCTTCAAGAATCCCTGTTTCAACAAATGAGCAATTTCGTACCTTAAGGCTTTGCAGTCTTCGGTAGTGTGCCTATGGTCACGGTGGAACTCGCAATACACGTCTTGGTTTCGCTTGCTGGGATCAGTCTTCATGTCTTTTGGCCACCTGACTTTTTCTCCCATATTTTTTAGTACTGCCACGACCTCCGCCATTTCGACGTTGAAGCTTGGCAAGCTTGGCAGGCTGGCAGACTTGGAACTCTCTCCTCGGGACAACCCCTGTTGCTGTTGCTGCTGCGGTTGCGTCCCTTGGAAATGTTACGCGATTGGTCGGGGTACGGTTTATACCGTGTGCCTGACCTCTCCGTTTCTGCTTTTCCGCCGGACCCGCTGCTGCGAGCCTGAGTCCTTCCCCGAGCACCTGTTCCGATCAGTTTATCCTCATCGATACGTACCTTAGAACTGTACCGATTATATACGTCTGACCAACTGGCGGCTGGGAACTCGCGAAGAGACTCGTAGAGTCTTCGTGTGGCCTCTGAACTCCTAACATCCAAGCTGTTGGTGAACGCGATTGCTGCCCACCTATCTGGTACTTTGGGGAGCATCATTCGTTCTCTCTGGAACCGATCCACGTACTTGCGAAGTGACTCGTCAGGTCTCTGTTTGATCTCAAAGATGTCTTCTACTCGGGTCTCTATCTTCTGAGCACCCGTATGTGCCTTCACGAATAGTTCAGCCATCTCTGCGAAGGACCCAATAAAGTTGGGTGGCAACATTGAGTACCATCGCAGGGCTCCGTCTGCCAGGGTTTATACGAACTTCTTCAATTGCACCGACTCGATCTCCTCATCAGTGAGATCACTGGCCTTTATGAAATTGCTGAACATCATGAGATGATCGTTGGGATCAGATGTCCCGTGATACCTTGGGATATTCGGCATTTTGAACGTCTTAGGTATCGCCTTTGGGGCCGCCTCTTTCTTCCAGGGCCGTTGTGAATAGCGTTGAACGTCAACTTTCTTCAGCGTAGGTGGGGCGCCTGGTATCTGATCGATCCTCTCGTGAAGAGACTTTTGAAGTGCTTCTTGGCTTTCCTTGAATTGTCTAGTGAGATTTTCTACGACAAGGCTCATATCCGTAGGTGCTGTAGATTCTACATTTGGATTCTGGTTGGCCTGAGTCGCTGGATCTACAGTACCGCTACCGTTGTTGCGCTCTTCTCCTTGTCTTGAAGTGTGGGAAGATGGTGCATTGGCGTTGGGTGTTGCAGCGTCGGCCCTTGCAGTTGAGAGATTGCTTCTCCGGAGAGAGGTTAGTGCTTCGTTGATTCCCCGGTTTACTTCCGTCTGCTGCTGCATAAAATCAAAAAGTGTTCTTTGCAGATCCCCTTGGCCAGGGGAGAGACTTCTATGTCGTCGTCTCCTCGGTGGAGTAGTGCTCTGAGAGCGCCCACGCCGATTTCGCCTGACCGGTCTTCGGGCAGACTGTTGTCGCCAATCGGACAAATAGTCGGGGGAATATCTAGGAGATCTAGGAGAGTAACTGGGACTGCGTTAAGGGGTGTCTACCTGCTGTCCACCCACAAGGGTCGGCTGGGGACTGCCCTCTGCCATGTTAGTTATGAAATAGAAAGATAGACAGATATAGATAAAATATAGAAGGTAGATTTTTAACCTACGAAAGCTATTGACCGGCTCCATTGTGGTCGCCAAATTGTTTAACCTAGATCCGATTTTAGGCCAATTAACAATTAAATTTATATTTGCGGAGTCACGATCAATAGTTGAGATTAAAGATCTACGCGATAAATCAAATAACACTAGCGTAGAGCGTTAAAAGTAAAGCATGAATGTAAATAAGGAAGAGTAAACGTATCGTATTCTTTGATAGTAGGTAACCGCCACGTTGGATGATCCAATCGTTGAAACAGTAATTAAGGTAAGAACAAAGAATATGACTTAATGATAGAAAGAGAGAGAGAATTCTTATTGATCATGTAAACAGGAAGTAAAAAAATTGTTCCAATTGGTTAAGACAAATGCTATTTATAGGCTTTGGGAGGCGCCTGTTGAAGTTGTAGTAGCCGTTGGATGTAGAACCGTTCGGATCTGTAACCGCCGGGCGTCTTATCCATAAAGGTTGTAACCGCTGGGTGACCGTTTGATGAATGATCGCATCCGATAATGCTACTAACTGCTTATTCAAATTATGCTGACTGTTGATAAATCCTGTAACTTCCTTGGGTCTGCCCGTGGGAAATGTCTGTCCGGTGAATGTCTGTCCGGTGACACGTCAGCTCATGCCACGTGGATGACACGTGTCACTCGCTAAAGTCCAGTCAGTTTTTATCCAATACACCCGAAGGAAATGCTAAACACGATACGCGGAAGAAAACAACAAGAAAAGTAAAGATAGAAGCAAGACAAATCTTGCTTCGATTCGAAAGAACAGTGAGGAACCTGTCTCAAAGCTCGATCGAAGGGAAATCAAGACGCACCTATACTATGCAACAATCCTCAAGAAAGACCCGCTTCTTGCAAATTGAATGATCAAGTAAAATTTGTTCAAATGAATAATACCGGTTGACACAAGATCTTTAAAAGCCCACGTCGGGGTTCGGCTCCATCGGAGACTCACAATAGCACTTGCTATGTTTTTCATATACTAAAAACTGGATGCTTACAATGAAATAGAAATGGACTATTTATAGACTATGCTAAGGATAAAGTAGTAAATAGTCACAAGTGACCAATAAAAACAAGCCACGCAGGGCTGAGCTAAGTTTGTGTACGGCAGCTTTGACTTCGGTGCTCGATTGCTTGCTCGAACTTATTGTCCTCGGACGCTCACTTGTCTTCGAGTTCATTGTCCTCGGTCACTTTACCTTCGGGCTCAAATATGAAGATAACGCCTTCGGTTCTTGAGCCCGGCCACTCAGCTTCGGAGCAATGGTTTTCCTTCGGCCAGGCTAAGTGAATGTGCACATCGTGCAGCAGCTTGGCTTGACTTCGTGTCATCGGTCTCCTCGGTGGATCGAACACTTGATCAGCACGTGTTCGGGCTGCATTATTGTGTTGTAGGCCAAACTTCGGAGGATGAAGAAGGTTCGATTTCGAGGACGAAATCTTCTCAAGAAGGGGAGGATGATGCAGCCCGAACACGTGCTGATCAAGTTTTCGATCCACCGAGGAGACCGATGACACGAAGTCAAGCCAAGCTGCTGCACAATGTGCACATTCACTTAGCCTGGCCGAAGGAAAACCATTGCTCCGAAGCTGAGTGGCCGGGCTCAAGAACCGAAGGCGTTATCTTCAGATTTGAGCCCGAAGGTAAAGTGACCGAGGACAATGAACTCGAAGACAAGTGAGCGTCCGAGGACAATAAGTTCGAGCAAGCAATCGAGCACCGAAGTCAAAGCTGCCGAACACAAACTTAGCTCAGCCCTGCGTGGCTTGTTTTTATTGGTCACTTGTGACTATTTACTACTTTATCCTTAGCATAGTCTATAAATAGTCCATTTCTATTTCATTGTAAGCATCCAGTTTTTAGTATATGAAAAACATAGCAAGTGCTATTGTGAGTCTCCGATGGAGCCGAACCCCGACGTGGGCTTTTAAAGAACTTGTGTCAACCGGTATTATTCATTTGAACAAATTTTACTTGATCATTCAATTTGCAAGAAGCGGGTCTTTCTTGAGGATTGTTGCATAGTATAGGTGCGTCTTGATTTCCTTTCGATCGAGCTTTGAGACAGGTTCCTCACTGTTCTTTCGAATCGAAGCAAGATTTGTCTTGCTTCTATCTTTACTTTTCTTGTTGTTTTCTTCCGCGTATCGTGTTTAGCATTTCCTTCGGGTTTGCTTGCACCACGTTATAAGTGCACATGTAATCAACTTTGTTGCTGGTATTCTGCCTCGGCTCATGGTCCGACTGCATGTCTCTTTTATTTTTACTTTTTTAAGTCATAATACTTCTAATTTAAAGACAATACCCTGAGGTAGATGTTCAGTCTGAAGATCATTCTTGGTCTACATCATACTATCCAGTAGTATTTGCATGATCCTTATCATTATATCATAGACCCTGTTCAGATGAACCTTTGACATACATTAGGATATGAGTAACTACCTTCCCACAAGGAGCTTGCGGAACAATACTGATGTTTGGCATTTTATGCCTATATTTCCTTAATATTTCCTCATGTTTGAGCATTTTATTCGCTCGTTTTCTAGTTTATGAATGTGATTTTGCACTGATATTGTGTCGTATGTGTGTAGGTCGTTATGAAGTACAATTGGAGCTTTAAAGAGCATGATCGAGCAAGAAAAGGTTAGATTTTGATTGAGGATTGGATCGAGCACACGAAGGCATGACACGACGCGAGCTGTAGAGCAAGGCAAGGTAAAATATGCCTGGCGCGGTATGTGGCGCGCCGCGCCTCCCAAGGCGCTCAGCTTCTGGCGCTTTTCTCAGCGCGGGGCGTGGCCAAGGCGCCCGGATTTCGACGTAAACTGCTTGTGTGCGCGCGTTCGGGGGCGCGGGGCGCCAGCTACAGCACCCCTGGAGCATTTTGGGACTTCCTATTTCGTCTAGGCTTGGGTGTAACTTATTACTAGGCCTTTGTAAGCCCTATAAATACTCTTTTACTTAGTTTTTGATGGAGGTTCAGACTTTGGAGCAAGTTTTGGAGGAGAGGGGAGGAGCCCTAGATGTCTTCTAAACAAGTTCTTTCTCTCTTTCTCTTATTCTTCTCCTTAATTCTATAGTTTGTTCGTTCTAGGGTTAGAGTAAATACATGAAGGTTGATGTTTGAATGTTGAATTCTTCCTATTGATTTACCATTACAGATTGTTTATTCTTTCTTGATCCTAATTGTTTGGTTATTGAGGCCTGATAATTGAACACTATCTACGGTTCTTAGATTGAACTCGACAGAGGGAATTTATGAACGCAAATAAGAAAGAATAGGGCTTGATTGTGAACCTGGGCATCAGGAAACCAATTTGTGAGTAGGATAGACATATACTTGCTCGCCTAGCTTAACTAATCACAGAATTCGTTAATGCGTGCACGTGATTCAACCCATAGACATATAGGGATTGGAGTAGCCTGCATAGATCGTGAAGAATCGAAAGGTTTTCACGGGTACAATTAACCTGTTAGTTAGCAATCTAGGAAATCAAGAAGTAGAATCAACTGGAAAACTCAACCGGATTGTTTGTAACTCTGACCCTGGACCGTTTCTTCTTTATTGATAACAACTATAGTTTGCTCTCGAATACTTGATTTCAGTTACTTCTTTTAATTATTGCATTTAGTTAGTAAAAATCTCAACCATTGGAAAAAGATCCCTGAATAGTTTTTAAGAAATTGTTTGCTAGGATTCAGTCTGAATAGTCCTCGTGGGAACGATACTCTACTTATCACTTTATTACTTGTCGACCACGTATACTTGCGTGTGCGTTGGGAGCAACAAATACTAACATCAACTGAGATGTTTCATATTGCGTTCGTAAAAATATAATATAGCTTGCATCAAATCTTCTATAGTGTGTAGTGACAAGGTTGTTCAAAAGCTTCCCCTATTGCATCAAGCGTGAGCTAATTCTTAGTTCCATCGACCAGTTCTATATCGAAAGATATATCAAAGAGGTGATTATCGTCTGAATCATGTTAATCCATCCAAAGTTTCATGTATCTCTGTTTCGAAAAAGTAAAACTCTCCTCTCGTGATCGAGGAAGGGTCAGTTTAGTCAAAATAAGCTGGCAATGGTGTTATCATATTATCAAGATATGTTTTATTCAAAGAGTTCGGTGTACGTGTTATAATTCTGATCATGTAATCAGGAGATAATACCCGTGGAGTAGATTATGAAGGTCGTGAAAGTTCTCTTGTTATCCGCGCAAATTTTTCTTTAGACTTAGGCTCGTTCGAGGACGAACGAGAGTTTAAGTGGAGGAGAATGAAACGACCTCGGTTAGTCGTTTCGGAAGATAGGACTACGCTTGGCGTGTCGATAATTTTAAAATATTCGTAAGGCCCATTGGGACTTGTCTGTAAAATTTGAGTTAAATCAGACCTCGTTTGGTCGGCATCGGAAGAAGGTTTCAGTTTTTATTGTCGATAAATATTAAAAAGAGATTTTCGAGCTCGGTTTTGAGCAAATGAGCTCCGATTCGAAATTCGAAAGCGCCGTTAGGTTCGTATGATTATTTGTGACTTTTGTAATTTTTCGAAAGTGAATTTCGAGGTTGTTCGGCTAGTTTCCGCTAAAATGCCGAACGTTAAATAATTTGACCTTTTCCATTTAAATTCGCATCTTGAGTTTCGGGAGCCCGATTTGAGATTCGCCTTAGCGAGTATGCTACATATATTTTGTATAACTTGTATGCAAAAGTTGGAATTATTTCGAGTATAATAGGGTACCATTTTAATTTTTGAAAAGAAAAGAAATTATAAGAGAAAATTAAAAAAAAAAAGACAAAAGGAATGAAAAGTTAGGCGGCGGTCCTTAGCAAGCTAAGGACAAACGTTATAAACAGAAATTTGAACAGTACGAATGAGAAAGAAAAGGAAATGATGGGAGGAAGGAAAAATTGCCAGAAAATGAGAAAAGAGCCGGAGAAAAGTAGAATTTTTACCCCGAAACATTCAGGTAATGATCCTAATATATTATTTGAGTTTATTACGTGTGTTTGAATATATTTTAACGGTAAAAATTGGGATATTATACATCATTTTAATAAGTTCAACTGATAGTTTAAAGGGTCAATTGGACCCCGATAATGGAATTGATTATATATTCGTACTCAGTGAGTTATGGGCAACATATAAATGTAATTTATTTGGGTTTGGTTATGTGGCTTTGAACCCTGTACATAGGCCTGGCCTACATATAGCGGATGCAAATAGGGTATCAGGTTCCTAACCGGATTACCCTAAGATGTGAGGAATGAAGCCTTTAGTCTAATTTGATATATTTTTCTGCTTATTGAATAGAGTGGGATCGTTTGGCAATGAAACCAAAGGATAACGCGGTTGTTGATTAGCAATGCTAACTTTTGGAAGAGGTAAGTGTTTATATCTATTTCTTTGGAGGCACTTGGCCTCGTGGATTTTCTACCACGTGTTCCTTACGTGTGTAGCTGCCGATAGGCGTACTCATTACGCCTTAGCTTTGAATTTACATTGTATATTGTATGTTATGCCCTGTTGTTGGTATTGCATTGAGCATATGAGCATTGCACTCTGGTTTCGAGCATTGCATATACTTCCCGGTAATCGATGAGAGCCCCGAGACGGTGAAGGGTCATTATTGCATATACTTCCCGGTTGGCGATGAGAGTCTCGCACCGGTGAAGGGTCATTATTGCATATACTTCCCGGTTGGCGATGAGAGTCCTGCATCGGTGAAGGGTCATTATTGCATATACTTCCCGGTTGGCGATGAGAGTCCCGCACCGGTGAAGGGTCATTATTGCATATACTTCTCGGTTGGCGATGAGAGTCCCGCACCGGTGAAGGGTCATTATTACATATACTTCCCGGTAATCGATGAGAGTCCCGAGCCGGTGAAGGGTCATCATTGCATATACTTTCAGGTAATCGATGAGAGTCCCGGGCCGGTGAAGGGTCATTATTGCATATATCTCCTGGTAGACGATGAGAGTCCTGCGTCGGAGATAGGTATCAGGCATATGTGACTGCATTGCATCATATTGAGGGTAGGAGGATTCCGCCCTCGGAGCAGGAGGATTCCGCTCTTATTGAGGGTAGGGGGATTCCGCCCTCGGAGCAGGAGGATTCCGCTCCATTGCATTATATTGAGGGTAGGAGGATTCCGCCCTCGGAGCAGGAGGATTCCGCTCCATTGCATTATATTGAGGGTAGGAGGATTCCGCCCTCGGAGCAGGAGGATTCCGCTCCATTCATTTGGCACATGTGACCCTTTGCATCACATTTCATTTCATTTCATTTCATCTCAATTCATACCATTGTGTAGACTTGCGGTACATGATTACTGTTCTGCTTATATGTGCATTGCTTATTTGTTTATATGTTTCTGGCACGCATCCTTGGTTGAGTTTATAAGTTTCTTACACGTTTCCGGTTATTATCTGGCTCTGCCTTTTTATAATTTAAATAAAATAAATTTGGTCTATCTGTTTCTTTTCTCCCTGGCTAGCTATCCTATTCTTTGAGGTGGCTAGTCTGCCCCACTTATTGAGCCCTTGTGACTCACCCTTGTATGTTATTTGTTTTTGTCTATCTATTTCGTTTCGGCAGGTTCGCTCCAGGATTGATTTCGCCACGTTGTGAAGGAGCGAAGACGACTTCAGCTGTCGGGGTGAGCCAGCTTTTATTCCAGATGGCCACCAATTTATTGTCTATTATGTCAGTTGCATTTTGCTCCCTTCAGGAGGTATCTGTCTTCTTTGGTACTCTTAGATGACTAGTCTGGATAGCCCTAAACCTAGTATGTTGGGTAGTCAGCTGTAATTTATTTTGTACAGCTTAGAAGAATCAGTATGTCTATATTTTTTAAGTCTTGTCCTTATTTATGAATTATTATATTTATTTTTCTAATTTAATTGGTAAGGGTTCGCCCGACGGGTCTAGGGGAGGATGTCGGGTGCCCGCACGACCTAGCCGGATTTCGGGTCGTGTCAATTTTTTAGGGAAGTGGGGTAGGAAAGGAGGTTGTGTAGTAGCGTTATCGACCTATGACTTGAGGTAGGTGTTTTTATTTGATGACCTTTTGTCTTTTCGATATTCTATTCACGCGGTCTTTACGTGAATAGCTGCCGATAGAGTGTACTTACTACGCCACAAACTTGTTACGCATTTTCTAGTTATGTTTCTTGATTTCTAGGCTGTTATGACATCTGAGAGTAGAAGGATTTCGCCCTAGGAGCAGGAGGATTCTGCTCCTTGTATCTTATTGAGGGTAGGAGGATTCTACTCCAGAGTAGGAGGATTTCACTCCATTCATTGGTCACATGAGACCCCCATTGCAACATGATTGCATTTATTTCATATGATTATATGTGTTTGCCATCTGTATATGACGGCAACTTGCCTATTTATCCATTGTTTATCTGTTATATGTCGTTTCTTTCTATTTATGTGGCTAGTTTAACTATTTCTTGAGTTAAATGGCTATTCCTCGCCTATTGCGTCCTTATCACTCACTCCCTGCCTGTTTCTTGTGTTTTATTTTTGTTTCGGCAAATTCCGCTCTTGGACCCGTCAGCCGCATCGTGATTGAAGAGTAGAACATTTCTAGCTGTGTGTGGTGAGCCAGCTTATTTCTTGAGGCCGCTAGTTGTAGATACTATAGTTTTATCCTATTTTTCTTCATTCGAGAGATGTATATATTCTTTTGACTTCGTAGATGACTGATCTAGGAACCTCTAGAGCTATGTTTGGGGTAGTTCATCTTATGTATATGTATCTATCTTCTAGAGCTATTTTATATTTGAAGTTAGTTTCATTTCGTGTTTAAGCCAGTCGCAGGTCATATATGTATTGAGTTTGTCGATAGGGTTCCCCCGACAGGTTTATGGGAGGTAGTCGGGTGCCCGCACGACCCAATTGGAATTCTGGTCATGTCAGTTGGTATCAGAGCCCGGTTTAGAGTCTTTCCAGATCATGATAATGTCTAGTAGAGTCTCGCTGATCGGACGGAGATGTCCGCATCTATCTACGAGAGGCTATGGTGGCATTTAGGCAGTTTTCTTTCTTTCTTTCCTTCTCGAGTGCGAGTTTCCTTATGTGAAGTTAAAGTCTATTTTAAACTTTTCACAGTAATGGCAATAACGCGTGCAACTGCTTAGCGGGAGGTGGAGGAGCCAGAGGCCGTGGTAGAGGTGGTATTGGACACGGTAGAGGTGGTGTTGGCCGTGGTAGAGGCCGTGGTAGAGGTCGTGGTCAAGGCAGAGGTAGAGCTGCCCAAGCCACAAGGATGGTGGATCATGTCAATCCAGTTGCAAAGGTTCTAGCAGTGCCAAATCTTGTTTCCTCTGGCAGCTCCTCAAGCTGCCGTAAATGCTAGTGCTCAGGCTTAGGGAGCCCCTACTCCAGCTCAAGATGTAGCTCCAGCAGTTCATGCTCCATGAGGTTATGTTCCAGAGGTAACGAGTGTTGTGCCTACGATTGTTCAGGCTGGTCAGCCAGCCCAGGTAGCAGATAAGGCGATGATCCGGCGAGGCTATATTATTTTACCAGACTTAATCCCTCGACATTCTCGGGCCATGCATCAGATAAGCCTAGGGAATTTCTAGATCGATGCCAGCGTATTCTGGAGGCTCTTAGTTATCTTGATCAGTATGGAGTTGAGTATATTGCCTTCCAGTTTGATGGAGCACACTCCAATTAGCTAGGCAGGGTTTGCCTAAGCTGACCAGGAGAAAGGCTTCTCACTGATTCATGGAAAATTTTCTTCCTCGCGGTCAGAAAGATGTGAAGATAAGGCAATTGAGAGGATTATATAGGGTAACTTGTCAGTCTCAAAGTATGAGCTTTTGTTTTCGGATGTCTGCGTATGCTCTAGATCTTGTGCAGGAGTCAGGCATTTTATTGATGGGTTTTCTCCCTATTTGCGGTCCAAGATGGCTCAAGAGATTGAGGTCAGGACTCCATTTAATATCGCCGTTGATATTGCTAAGAGATATGAGGCATATCATAAATTGGAGATGGGGGAGTTAGAGTAGGAGAGTAAGAGATCTCATGATCCAGGGCATTCTAGTATCTCATCTGGAGGTAGGAGTTATCGGCAGGAGAGTAGGCCTCATGTGAGGCCAGTCCAGCCCTCAGCGCATGATTTTCAGGGTGCGCCTGTTCCTTCTCAGGGTCGTTTTCCATCCCAGTCTAGTCCTCGTGATCAGCTGCAGTTTGAGAAGCGCAGGTCTTCTTTTGGGTACTATATATGTCTGGATCTAGGGCATCATAAAAAGGATTGTCCTTATCTTCATCAGCAGGGTGGTAGCCGTTCTTTCCCTCACCTCCGATACTTGTGCAGCCCCAGGGTGTTCCTGTATTGCCCCAGCCAACTAGAGGTGCACCACCGCTAGACAGAGGTCGTGGGCATGGTTTTTGTGGTCCATATAGAGGTGGTTCTCAGAGTGGCAGCTCAGTCAGACGCAGAGACCGCTATATGCATTGCCAGTCAGGCAAGATGCCGAGGCATCTCCATCTGTTAGTACAAGTACTCTATCTATTTGTGGTCGAGGTGCGTATTCTTTGGTTGATCCAGGATCTACCTATTCCTATGTTTCTCCTTATTTTAATGTGGGATCTCATATTGATTATATGCGACTCCGTGATCCATTCTGTGTTTCTACTCCTGTCGGAGACTCTATTATGGTGGATCGAGTTTATCTAGCCTGTACTATATCCTTTGGGGATCGTGAAACCCTGGTAGATATTATGATCCTAGATATGGTTGATTTTGATGTTATCATCGGCATGGATTAGTTAGCGTCGTGTTAAGCCACCTTGGATTGTCATGCCAAGTCTATTTAATTATCTATTCTTGGTTCGGAGCTAGTACTGTTGCAGGATTCTCAATTGCCACCTGCAGGGTGTATTATCTCGTATTTCCAGGCGAGGCGGATGATAAATAAAGGGTGTTCGGCATATCTTGCCATGGTTCAAGATACTTCAATGAAGATTCCATCCTTTGACGCAGTTCCTATTGTGAGGGAGTTCTCTTATGTGTTTTCAGATGATCTTCCAGAGTTTCCTCCTAATCGAAAGATCGAGTTTGGCATTGATGTGGTGCTAGGGACTTAGCCTATTTCTATCCTTCCTTATCGCATTGCTCCATCAGAGTTGAAGGAGATAAAGGAGCAGTTGCAGGCTTTGGTTCATAAGGGATTCATTAGGCCGAGTGTTTCTCCATGGGGTGCTCTTGTTCTATTCGTGAAAAAAAATGGGACCATGCAGATGTGTATTGAGTATCGGAAGCTGAATAAGGTCACCATCAAGTATCCCTTGCCTCGTATTGATGATTGTTTGATCAGTTGCAAGGTGTTAGATCTTTTCTAAGATTGATTTACAGTCTGGTTATCAACAGTTGAAGATTCGGGAGTCAGATATCCTGGAGGCTGCTTTCAGGACTCGTAACAGCCATTATGAGTTCCTAGTTATCTCTTTGGGCTGACTAATGCCCCTGCAGCCTTTATGGATCTCATGAACCTGGTGGTTAAGCCATTCCTCGATTTCTTTGTCATTGTCTTTATTGATGACATTCTTATATATTCTTGCAGTCACGAGGAACATGATTATCATTTGAGGGTGGTCCTTCAGACCCTTCATGATTGTGAGTTGTATGCTAAGTTCTCAAAATGCGAGTTTTGGCTTGATTTAGTAGAATTCTTGGGTCGTGTCATCGGGGCAAGTTCTAGACATCATAATGTAAGCACAGAAAATCTCACACACACATGGTACACGATCTACCTAGGACAGTTCAACTCTAGCTCTAAAATTAAAGAAATCAAGCGAGCATGCATTCAAGTATAGCACATAAGAGTGTCAAAACCTAAGCCTAGGTGTCACACAAGGGTAGTCAACAGTTATCAAGGCATAACAAAGTCATAAAGAATGTATGTAGTCCACATATTCCAGCCTAAGTGTTCATATAAAACACGCCACATAGCCTTTTTCCACAAGACAAGCTTTGTGTTTTTGTAAGCTCCTATTTGCAGCAAACTTTGTCTTGAAACCCCACTTCAAGCTAATTGGATTTTTCCCTCCGGTAGATCGACCATCTCCCATGTTGCATTTTTTTCAATTGCTGACAACTCTTCCTTTATTTCTTGTGGTCCATTCTATTTTTTCAGCTCCTTCTTCAAAAGATATAGGATCTGAAAAGTAAGAGCAAATTGATAAGATGCATTAGAATATTTAGGTTTCAGTTTTCTGTTCCTTGTTGATTTTTTTAGTGCAATTGGCTCAGTCGAAGACACTTTGGGTATTGCAGATGCTTCTGGTCTAATTTCTCCTTCAAATGGAATTGGTGCAAACTCTCCTCCTTCATCTAAAGAGTCTTCAACAGGAAAAAAAATTGGGTCCTACTTCATCTCATCATTTCCGCTCCAATTCTAGCTTGCATTTTCATCAAAAACTACATCCCTTCTAACCAAAATCTTTCTACTAAGAGGGTTGTACACTCTATATGCTTTGAATTGTGTACAATAGCCAATAAAAATACATTTTTCAGATATTTCATCATGTTTGTAATGAAATTGTGAATTTACCAAAGCATAAGTTATATACTCAAACATTCTTTAGTGGCTTACCGATGGTTTTCGATCAAGCCAAGCTTCAAATGGAGTTTATTCATGACAACCCTTGTAGGTGACAAATTCAGTAAATAAACTAATGTTGCCACAGCTTCAGCCAAAGCTGATTTGGAAGTCCCTTTGCCTGTAACATGTTTCTCAACATCTCCACAACAATGTGATTTTTTCGTTCGGCTACTCCATTTTGCTCTAGGGTATAAGGCGGTGTCAACTTACTATGAATGTTATTTTCTTCACTAAATAGATTAAATTCAATAGAGAGGAATTCACCAACTCTATCGGTACGAAGAACTTTGACGTACAAGCCATTTTGCTTCTCAACTTTGGTTTTAAAGTGCTTAAATTTCTAAAATGCCTCTGACTTGCTTTCTAAAAGATAAACCCAACTCATGTGACTATAATCATTAGTAAAGAGAAGAAAATAATGACTCCTACCAAAAGATGTAGTGTGCATAGGCCTACAAAAATTAGCATGAATTAGTTCAAGACACTTTGAAGTCCTCCAAGCCTTTCCAACAGGAAAATACTTTCTAGTTTGTTTCCCCTAATTGCACCCTTCACATAAATCAATATAATCAATTTTAGGCAGTCCAAACACCATAGCTTTTTCACTTAGCAACTTCATACCCTTGACATTGAGATGTCCATATCGCAAATGCCATATCTTTGAGTCATCCCTGCCATTAGAAACAAGAACAAAATTCCCCATGTTTGAAACTTCCAGCAAAAATATTTTGTTCTAGGTCATGTTGATACTGACCAAAATATGATCTGATTGATTATCTTTGATAACACAAGTATCATTTTTTAATTATATTGAATATCCATCAGCCATTAATTGTCCAATATTTAGCAAATTATACCCCAAATAAGGTACAAACTGGACATTAAGCAAAAGCTTAACATTACCATGGATAGTTTTGATGTCTTTTGTGCCTTTACTTTCAACCTGAGTTTCTTTTCCATCTCCAAGCTGAACTTTCACCTTTTTTGTCTCATCGAGCTCAGTAAAAATAGCTTTGACACAGGTCATATAATTTGAACATCCCCTATCTACAAACCACACATCAATTAACTTATAGTTAGTATCAATATGAGTCATAAAAAGCTTACTGTCTTCTGCATATTCTACTGCAAAATTAACTTGCTCGTCTTTGTACCAACAATCAGCTTTTATATGTCCATATTTATGGCAGTGATGGCATTAAAAACTATAGTTGTTGCTTCTATTTTCACCAGACTGCCACTGCCCGTCAAAGCAACCTCTCCCTCTTGCATTGCCTCTTTTAATACCACAACCACAAAATCCTCATCTTCCGCGGCCTCTACCTGCTAAGCATTTACCTTCTCTATTTTTGTGGCTGCCTCCTTCACTTGAAAAGCCTTTTCATCATTCTTTTCAAGTGATCGATTAATTCTTGCTTCATGTGCTTGTAAAGACCCCATTAGTATATCAAAAGAAAAAATTGATAAATCCTTTGATTCTTCAATCACAACAACTACATGATCAAATTTTAGAGTCAAACTTTGTAATACCTTTTCCACAATGGTCTAATCTGTGATCTTCTCGCTGTAGGATTGCATTTGACTGGCAATTATCGTTGCTCTTGATAAAAAATCAGTAATGGATTCTCCACTTTATATTAGTAAGGTTTCAAAGTCACGCTGAAGTGACTGCAGTCTCACAACACTGACCTTTGAATCACCTTGAAATTTCTTTTACAGAATAGAACAAGCTTACTTTGATGTGGTCGCTGCTGCGATTCTTGAGAAGAGAATATTGTTAACACCTTGTTGAATTTTCACCAACGCCTTAGCATCTTTCTTCTTGTTTTCATGCAATCTTATTTTGCCATTAGTATCTACATACTTGTTTTCTACCAAGTCTCAAAGATCTTGAGATTTGAGTAGAGTTTTCGTATGGATATTTTAGAACTTGTATCCTTCTTTCTTGATGACGGGAATGAGCGATTGTGCCGCATTCGCTGCATGCTGTTGCTCTCTATTTTTTTTATGTATCAAATAAATCACTCAAATTTATTTCTCTCTACTCTCTTTTAGTTAACTTTGCTCTGATATCCAAAGATGTTGAAGAAAGTAGGCAACAGAAAGGATAAAAAAAAAGGCTCGAAGTTATGGATACCGAAGTTCCTTAATTTCTGGATATTAGAATGAACAAAAGACTGCCTGTATATAGGCTTATATTAAACATACTAACAAACCATTAAACCTGCCACTATCCTAACTACTAAAAGCAACTACTATCCACAACTAGTAAATTATAACAGTGTGCATTACTACTGCTAACAAACCCAAGACTATAGGACACTACTAACAAGCTTAATTTGACCAAGTCATACTTTGAATCATTCTTCAATATCATATTTATTCATGGTTAATGCATGTGATAATTCAAGCTCTCGTTCGAGTTCCTCAAATCCAGAGGAAGGGTTTAGCCCTTTTACATTGGACCCATCACATAGCTTCTACATCCATACATTCACTTTGTTAGTATTCCATTTGATAGATCTGAATTTGTCATATAGAGGAAAAAGATCATTGTCTCTCTATTCCGACCTCAAACCAAAAACTAATTCACCATACTTTCTATATGGAGGAAAAACATCCTTTTTTATCCTGCACCAAACGAGGTGACTCTTAAGGATTTAATCGACTCCTTGAGGTTTATATGCTTTGAGCTCATCTGTCTCGAAGAGTGCACATGGTCATTGTATCTGCAATCACGGCTAGCTAGCCTCTGTTGTTTCTCTTCCAACCGTAACTTTCTATTGCACCTGTTATATAGGTCATCCCACGTTATTGGTGGGAACTCTTGAAGGTTTTCCTATAGCTTCCGGGTAGCCTCCAAACTTTCCTCATTTAAATTACCTGCAAAAACCAAGGCTGCCCAGTTTTTGGGACCTTAGGAAGTAATGTTTTTTTTTTCTAAAATGAATCTATAAACTTTTTAAGTGATTCAGAGACTTTTTGTTAACCATCCAATATGTCTTTTGCCCTCTTTTCTACCTTCCGAGCATTGGTCTGAGCTTTTTCAAAGGCCTTAGTAAGTTTCACAAATGATCCAATTGAATTTTTGGGTAGATGAAATACCAAGTCAAAGCACCCTTGGTGAGTGTCTCTCCGAACTTCTTTAGAACATTGATTCTATCTCATCCTTGTTTAGGTCATTCCCCCTGATCCCGAGAATCAATTATTTCATCATACTTAGCAAAATCTAGCATCCTAAATTTCTTGGCATTGGGGTTGCATTTGCCTCATATGGCTGCTGAGAGTACCTTTCGATATCAATGTTTTTAATACCTTAGGGCTTTCGGAATCTGGTCTTTCCTTTCATCGTATTCCTTAAGTCGTTTCAAGATCGACCCCCAAGATCGATTTTGGAGGATCCGAACTACTAGCACCTAGTACTCTGCGACACCAGTCCTTGACCCATCGAGACCTAGGGCGCGAAGAAATCCCCCTATATCAAAGTTTCCAGGCATTGAACACGGGGTGCCTATGACCGCTTCCACTGGTGGTGCAGGAGAATCGCTATTTTCTACCACTAAAGGGAGCCTCCATAGCTACAACAACTTGTTTGCTTACCACTTGTTGCTTAGCAGTAAACTCATTCTACATATCCATTAAAACTTTCAGCATCGCTTCTCAAGAGCTCGACCCATCCTCGGCTACAACCTTTTCCCCTTCTTAGGTATATTGAGAGGGAAGAATTTCTGGATTGATGTGGAGAGTTGTGTTGTGATTTTCTTGGTGAGCAAGCTGACAGAGTGGAGCTAACAACAACATGAATAGAACTAGTAGCATCATATCTGGGTGGGAAGCTCAGTCTGATATGCCATGTTAACACAAACAATAAGATGATTAAACAAAGTAGATTAAGGAAATTCTTAGAATAATACAATTGCTTGGGTCCCACGGTGGATGCCAAATTGTATAGCCTAAAATAAGGTTTTTAGATTATTCGATTGAATTTATGCTTGATTGGCCTAAAGCAATTTAGTTATATCAAGATTAACAGATTGTCCCCTAGGTGAATGATTATTAGTACGATGATAATGATACAATGTAATTAATTCAATAAAGACAATAAGCAATAAAATGAAATAAATTAAAGATGAAGAAATTCTTATTCAATGATGCCGAAATCAAGCCGAAAGCAAGCCAATCAATCTGAAGCAATAACTCAAGAACAATTTGATAGAGTGAACTTAGCAAAGAGTAGGTAACCGTACAAGTAGTGGGTGAGGCATATTTATAGGTTTGCTAATCCTAATTACTCTCTTAATCCCACTACAACACGTCTCTATTGGATTAGAATGGTTGTTAGATGTGATAAGCCGTATCACATATTTGTGGAGCGTGGTTGCATTGAGGAAATGGTCTTCATGATACTCCATTAGGTTGGCTCGACACTGGTTCACGGTTGCAATCAAGATGGCTCAAGTGTGATAGCCTTCGGATGACACAAGCACGTTCCCCTCCGGTTAAGCTAGCAACAATGCCTTTGGAGGCGCTTGTTTATTCGTCCTCTCAATAGCTAATCCACGTGTCCGGACGCTTGGCACGTGTCCCACCCAATTTTCACCAATACAACAAGTATTCTTCTATCAGCTAACGTTCTAATAGCACTTCTTTATTTTACCGAGACTAAACATCAAATTTGGGTATAAAAATCCCACTTTGAAGGTAAAATACCTTGGTTTATTTGTATGGTTGTTACATATCGTTCATAATGTATTGCATTATATTGTATTGTACTGTATTATTTTTATGAATACAACGTTTGGATAGATTATATTGTTACCCATTGTTTCATAATACTACACACTATGAATATGAAAAATAAACTTACATATTGTGAAGAAAAAGTAGGGAAGGAGGTAGAACAGCTATAGAAAGTAGGATTAAAGGTAAAATAAGATTATTAAGGAGGAGGGAAGAGAAAAAAATATAAGCTAACGACACGATCACACCAAATCAATGGTTACCTAAAATGATTTTCAATCACATAAATTTCTGTAGCTTATTTTAAAACCACAAATATCAAAAGTTTTATATCTTTCTTAAACTCCGTGTCAAGTAAAAAACTGTCACATAAAATGACACAAATTGAATACATGGCTAAATAGGATTTAGTCATAGTTGATGTAACGGGAGGGTTGCAACGGCGTGTATCCTTTCGTAACGGGAATTTACCCGCTTTTTCAATACGAATATACGATGATCTTCTCCTTCTTTCCCCCACTCTCTTTCCCGAAACATTTGCCCCCCATGTTTTTCTCGCTTTCTTGAACCGACCCTTAGAAGATTCTTTCGCTAGATGTAATAATCCACAGACTGTTTGATTTAGGTATTTTTTTCTTCTTCCCTAACACTATTTACTTCTATTAATTTACCCTACTCAGCCCTAGGGTTTATTATTTCACGTTGTAATGTTCTTCTGTAAGCTTACTAGATTTTTGAACTTATGTTATTGCGTTCGAATTTAAACCTACAAATTTAGGGTTACATTTAATTTGTTTCTTTCAGATACGTTTTTGAGTTGTTAGTCATATATGATATTTGGTCGTTGCCACTGGGGCTGTGGTCTAGTGGTAAGAGCACAACTTGTGATGTGTGGGTTAGGCGCATGTTTTGGGTTCGAACCCTGCCACAGACAAAAGGTTGGTATTTAAACAGAGGAGGGTAGAAGGGGAGGGCCCTTTACCCACCCGAGTTACACTATGTACCACTGGCCCTCGAGGATTTCTCATTTATCAGGAAAAAAAAAAAAACTTATTTGCTCGTTCTTTTCCCCCGTTTTTGAACTATATACCACTAAGCAATAACAATAGCGAAATATGTATTGTTATTAGAATTCAAAGTTCTAGCTGCCGTTGGATTTTAGGAAGGAGAGCTTGTTCTAATTCCAGAACGAGGACCTTGCATGTAATGGGTACAACCTCTGGGTCGGGTGCGTGCAGTTCTGGTTCTCTGAGCGGAATCCAGAGCACCAGAAGCTCCTTCCCCGTAGCACACGGCTACGAGGCTGCTAACAGATTGATTTGAATAATACCCTCTATAATCAGAGAAGAGAGTAGCCCCCAAAAGAAAGTACTCTTTTTATTAAAAACAAATGCATATTAGCAGGCACATAAACTAGTTTTGTCACTGAGTTCGTTATTGACGGTAAACTTAATAGTTAGCGGGGAGGGTCTGATTGGGAAGAATCAGGTGGAACAATTAGTTGGATTTAAATTTTAGTTATTGTTATTATACTTACATTGGGTATAGTTTTTGCCAGGAGCCTGTTAAGTTTGATTAGAGACTTGTACTGTAAGAAAAATGTCAAATTTAGAGAATGGTTAAGTTGCCTTAAACGAGAAATTGTTTATTCGCAGCAATGGTTTTTGGACCTGAATAGAGCAGAATGTTTGCAAATTATTCATATAACTGAGTTTAACTTTCTTTAAGATTGAAGTATAGTTAGTTGGTTGTCTTTATTAGCATAGACACCCCGTTATAGTCCTGTTGAAGAAGCCATCAATTTTAAATAAACAAGCATGAAATCTTTTAAACGATCTTGTTGTGACAAATGTAATAATTGTTTCTTAACTGAATGTTTCATGTACATGAATTAGATCAAAATTAGTTTTGCAAAGACCAAAGAATGTCCTATATCGAGAATACATAGTTATTCCTTTTGTTCCATTTGTTATGACGCTTCTTTCCTTTTCTGGTCTGTTTCAAGAAGATTAGTACCTTTCTATGTTTGGAGACTTTTGCCATTTATTATTATTATTATTATTATTATTATTATTATTATTATTATTATTATTATTATTATTATAAAATAATGTAATTTTTTTAGATTCAGCTGGCACTAAGGATGTGTTGTGTTAATTAGAGTAGATATCAAGAAAAAAGGAAAACAAGGAACTCTATGAATTGAAGTACAATGTCTACCTCATTAAAGAACTTCTTTTTACATCAAAAGGAAAGAAGCAGCTTTATCTTCTGAATTGAGTTGGATTTATCTGCGAAACATCTCGTATTTCTCTCTTTCCACTATCCACTCCACTATTTACCTGCTGGGATGGTATCCCAAAGTTTGTTCTCTGCTTTATTCAGCTCTTTCCTGTTGTTTTAGCACCTCAGTAAATCGCTAGCAGATTTTGGCATTACAAATAGATACCCAATATGTTCAGAGATAGTTGCCGTAACTGATTATCATAATTGATTAGTGATCGACAATGAAAAAATAAGGGGCTGATGTTCTCTTGATCTCTTCCACACACTTGAAGTCCTCCTTTCTGGTAATTCTTTGATTTCAATGTTGCCATTCTGCTAGTGACATTCTCTTATAGAAATAACATGGCATATTGAGGATCGCAATATTCTAAAACTGCTTTTGGTATAATCTAAATGTGTATATACACACACATATTTAGCTGATATGTCAAAAGACTTTATTTCTTTTTCAAAACTTGTGCATAGTCAAACAGTGTCATATTAAAAAAGATGGAGTATGTATTTGTAAATTATGCCCATAAAAGGAATTAGGTGTCTGATGCTAGATACCATGCTCTGTTGATATTCTCTCTGTTGTTTCTTATTTCTCACACATCTATGTAGTTGGACTTAAGTTTGCATTTTTTTTTTACTTTTCCATGTAGAATTTTCAGTCCTAGAAAAGGATTTTTTTTAAACAGAAATGCTGTAGCCAGTAAGAAATGTACTTGTAACTTCTTTTAGCTATTCTCGTTTTAGCATTTTATCTATAGTCTTATAACTTATCTTACATGATTAGCAGCTTAGAAATTAGAGGTCCTATGAGTCTATTGAGAAATGCACAGAATTACGTAAAATTTTAGAGCAACAATAACAACAACAACATACCCAATGTATTCCCACAAGTAGGGTCTGAGGAGGGTGAGATGTACGCAGACCTTACCCCCACCAAGGTGGAGAGGCTGTTTCCGATAGACCCTCGACTCAAGAAAAAATAATCCGAAAACATGCTAGCAAAATAAAATGAAACTACCCATGATAAAGAAAATACTCACAAAGAAATTACAGATAACTAAGATAAACAGACATAATGCAAGTAATAAAGGCACATAATACGATAAACAAAGTGTATAAAAAAAATAAAACAAATGATAATCAGCCCGCACTCTAACGACTACTGCCTAATCTTCTACCTAATCCTCGACCTCCACGCTTTCCTATTAATTGTCATGTCCTCGGTGATCTGGAGGTAAGCCATGTCCTGACGAATCACCTCGCCCTAATTCTTTATTGGTCTACCCCGCCCTCTCCGTAGACCGAGCACTGCCAACTTCTCGCATCTTCTCACTGGAGCATCTGTGCTCCTTCTTCTCACATGCCCAAACCATCGCAACCTCGCTTCTCGCATCTTGTCTGCCACAGCGGCCACTCCCACCTTATCACGAATGACCTCATTACTAATCTTATCCATCCTTGTATGACCACACATCCATCTAAGCATTCTCATCTCCGCTACGCTCATCTTTTGAATGTGTTTGGTCTTGACTGGCCAAAACTCTGCTCCATACAACATAGCTGGTCTAACGACTGCTTTATAGAACTTATCTTTTAGAGGCGGTGCCATTTTCTTATTGCATAGGACACCGGGCGCGAGTCTCCATTTCATCCAGGAGAATGCTGCTTTAGAAAAAACCATTTTACTTAGTACGTTAAGACACCCATTGCACATGAAGGCTATGTCATTCCTGGACTATTGCTAATGAGATTTAGAAAGTCCCAAGCTGGTTCCCAGTACCAACTTAGCATTCCATGGACCGCTAGATCACAACAGATGTCTTTCAATAAAAATAGGTCATTCACCGCTTCTTCCCAAAAACCGCTTGGCAGAACTCTATTGGGCTCCATTCTGGTGTGAATTCTTTCTCATTTCCATTCGTTGCTCAAAAAGAGCGATGATATCACTGCCCCTATGCGATGGGTGACATTCTCATCAATTTTTCCATTACCTTGAAGGATTGAGTCGAGGTACCCGAAGATTCTCTTTCGGGGATGACCTGTGAATCAAGCATCACGTCCACCTGTGACTCTGAGATGCATCACTAAACTTGCACTCCATGTACTCTGTTTTGGTACTGCTCAACTTGAAAATTTCAGAGCAGCAAGTTATATTTCAAAATTTCAACTCAGTCGTAGTTGCTGTATAAAAGTACAACTTTTTCATTTTGAATTTGATGTGATATTTTTGTACACTTTCCAGATCTCCCAATTATTATTTTCAGCACATATTTACCAAACTTCAATATGATAACTCATTTGAAAAATCATCTCTTAGTCTCCATGATAAGTGAAGGAGGCCAATTAGAATGGGATGGAGCATATACATACAATGTCAAACATGCTGGTAATGCAGTACTTTTTTTTCTTATCAGACTAAGTTTACTTACTACTACATCTGATCCTAATTGATTTAAAATAAAACACGTAAAATGGGAAGAAGTTTATTTCCATGGTGCTCGGTTTTCTAATCATGAAACTTGTCTAAGTGATCCAACTCATATTTGGCCCAGTGCCCAGTTTATGGTAACAAATTGTTATCCATTTAGTGAATGAAATCTTATTTAAAAAGAATAAGACCTAAAGATTGGGTAGGCACCCAAAACTGGATTAGATATGTTAATTGAAGCTTTCTTCCTTGCAGGTTTGGCAGTTTATTTATTAAGATAGCAAAAATCCTTTCTTTCTTTCTTTTTTTTCTTTCTTTCTTTCTTTCTTTTTGGATTCTGTTGTTAAGTCCAGCATGCACTTCATAAATTGAGCTATTAAGAGATCTCCCTAATTTAAATTTATCAATTATTCTAACAGACATATATAATGTGCTTTTCTTCATCAGAGATCCTGCAGATTTAAGGCCAACCAAGAGCTCATTTACCTCATGTACACAGAAATTCCTGCATAATTGCAGAGATGGACCCTTCCATCGTGAAGCTCCTAGAAAAAGATGATGTGCGCTTTTCTTCCTTCTCCTATGTTTAGTTTATCTCTGTAGTACTCAACTCATCAAAAGAGATGTGCATTCAAAATTCCAATTTCTGGATCTTCTTTTTTTTTTTTTTTTTTTCCAAATTATACTGGTCGGAGGATCGGATTAATACTGAATGATGTCCACAGGATGAAACAATGCAATCCGAGGCGGGTTTGGAGGTATTCACTGATGCCCTAAATAGGGATAGTGAGGGAGGCAGCTCAACATCTCAGCCATCTCATTTTGATAGTGGTAGCACATAGCATTTGGTTTTCCTTTTCGCAATGTTGTATATATCTTTCTTAAAGTTACCAATATGGATTGTATACTTTAGGCAACATTTTGGTTTGATAGAGTTTATTATGAAGATTGAAGTAGTGTTCTTGAATCTGAATGAAAGATTTCCTCTAGCAGATAAAGGCTTACTAAGATATATGAGTTATTTAAGGAGATTTCTGTCCTCGAAGATTGGGATATAGGCGCTTGTGTTTGGGATCCATTTTTTTTCTTTTGGGGGGTGGGGGGTTGGAAGGATACTTCTATATAGATAATACAGGTTTTTCTCAAGATTTTGGAGGGGAGTGGTTTCAGATATTTTCAAGGAAATATTTATGGGGAATAAGCTAGTATCACAAACTTGTTGGGTTGGCTTCATTGGCAGCCCCATATATCAATATTGAAGAGTTGATTAGAGAATACTACGAGTTACAAAAATGATGACACAGAACATCAACGAAAGAAACCTTTGACAAAGCTCTGAGAGTTAGATTTCAGTTAATTAAGCCATTCAAGGCTCGTGGTAAATGACATCTTATCATGAGTGGTTTGTCTCACCACGCACTGGGGTTCTTGCAGTAAAAAGAAGTGATTAGAGGGTTACCCAGTAGTGGACTGGTAAAAGGTAAAAGCCTTCTGAACAATTCTGATCTTCCTTTTTGCCAGCTCCATATTCCCACATCTAAATGTACTTGGTTACCCTATTTCATGATTACAGTAGTAGTGTTAGTTTAGTTCCAAAGATCTTACTATTGTGCAGCAATGCTTGTAGTAAAAATAGTCTGTCTGTTGATAATGAACAACTTTTGGGAAGGGGTTTGCTAGTGTTTCCTATTTGTCTCCGGCTTGTTTATTTTTGAACATTGCTTTGGTACAATTTGGTTCTTGGATTAGGTCAACATGGTCTTAATTCAGTGTTGGGGAAGTTATGGATTTCGTTATTTCATATGATTGAGACCATGGCATTACTTAGAAATTTCATTGGTCATGTTTCTTCTATCAATGATTAGATGGTATTTAGTTCTCCAATCATTGAAAGGTGATATTTAATTGAGAAAGGTGATATGTGATTGAAAAAAACATCATTTACCTCTTCATCAAGAAAAAAATTCTGGAAAAAGACAAAATCATTATTAATTCAGGGTTAAAGAGGAAGGCCTCAAGGGAAATGGTGGCATGAAGGGTGAGAGAGTTCTGTAGTTTTCTTGGAAAAGCAACCATTTCAGTATGGGATATTGGAAAAGGGTCTCAGTCTATGATTTACATGCATATATGTAGCCGTATACGAGTCATACATGTGATTCCAATTGATTGGTTCACGTAAATGTTGCCCAAGCGTAAAATCTTAAGGATGCCTATTTGAATAGAGAATAGTTTTATGGTTTCATTTTGGAATTTCGTATAGGTTGTTCGTACATCACCAAGACAAAGAATCCACCCGCAAGTTGCATAGGAACTCCAAGACTTGCACTCTGAATGAAATGAATTTCCTTTTTGATGCTGGAATTAGAATCCCGCTGCACCTTTATCACTTCCTCCCTTTCTCTTTTTCCCCTCCTTTTTTTTTCCTCTGTTGTATAGGTGGGAATTAGGGTGGGGAGTGTCTAAGAAAAGGGAAATCAGGCCCCTCTTGATTTGTATTATGGAAGCCCAAAGATGAAGATGACAATGCCTTTTAACAAGTACATCACTCTTTCTTCTCCAAGAAAATGTTCTCATCTTTTCTCAACAATAACATGCAGTACAATTCTCTCAAGGAAGTAGTTGCACCTCAAATGAATTTGCTCCATGCGAAACTATTAGCTGTGATGATGCCACTTGTCATAGTCTTCAAGATTCACAGAACATGCAGCGAAAGGAAGGAAATTCATCTGATATGGAACTAAAGCAACATGGTACTGATGCTTCTAACAGAAAGCAAGAAAATGATTCCTCACAGGAGCTCAATTGCCACCCTTTGCAGCATCCAGATGCAAAAGATGCTTATCAACCACAACAGGCTGAACAAGATACACTTCATGCATCTAGGGCATTGAATTTGCAGAGTTCTGATAAGAATCCTGAAAGTTTAGAATCCCAGCATCTAAGCTTACAGGAAATGAGTAATCAACAATCGATGCAGTCATTGCAATAGGAATTAGTGGTCAGCGATTGATGGCAGCACAGACAAGCAATCAACCAGAGTCTGCCGCTGGTTTCAGTAGTCAACCAGCAACCACTGTAATTAAACAGGACTGTCGAGTGCCTCTTGGCATGCTTTTGCCTCATATACTACCCCAACTTGACAAGGACAGGGCGATGCAACTTCAGACTGTCTACCTTAAACTCAGGGTAGTTTGTTAGAGCCAACCAGTTTCTGTATCATTCTTTTCTTTTCGTTATATCATTTTTTTCTTTTGCTAACTAACCTTCGAATGTGATCAGAAAAATGAAATTTCTAAGCAAGGTTTTATACGACACTTGAGAAGTATGGTTGGCGAGCAGATGCTGAAAATGGCTTTATACAAATTCCAATCTCAGGTATAAGATAAGCAGCATTTCCTGCTTTTGTGTCACTGTGCATTCTGTGATTGTGCATTAATGCTACATGAATGTTTGAATCAGGCAGACAGAAATTCTCATGCTGTACCTAAGTCTCAGTCTTCAGCACAGCAACACTTGCAAAAGCAAACTTATGGTAACTGTGCTTTCTGAATCTTATTCATACAAATCAGTAAGGTACCAGCGTAGCGTATCTGCTGACATTATGTGTCATTGTGCTGCTGCTTTGCAAATATCCACAGATTCAAGCAATCAGAGAGCTGATAGTAATGCTCAAAAATTGCATGAGGTGGAAAACCAAGCAGATTTGCATGGAACACCAGGAAGCCAAATTTGTTTGTCTAGTTTGATTGCTGCAAAACAAGAAAGAGATCGTTCAGTATTACCGACACAGGGACTTAATAAGCAACAACAGCAGCATTTGCACTACTCACAGGCATCTTTTCCCAAGGTTGCAAATACAGAGAACAACAACAATCCATACTCTGTAACTAATGTCGGCTCATCAACGGCAACACCTCTCAAACTGCAACCTAATGATCTACAGATGAGGCAAATTCCAGCTTATCCAAATAGAGGTGCAACTCTGTTAGGAGCCTCAACACAGGCCATGAATATGATAAATGCACCTAAGCTCAAAATGCAAAATTCTTTTAGTGAACCCAAAAGAATACCTGGTGGAGGTCTTTCTCATTTGTCAAACTCCTCAACAACGCAGCAGAGTTCAGTTCAATGGCCACGGTCCATCAATAAAGAGCAGAAAAGTCTTCTTTCAACACCAATGACCAGTCTAAAGCCCGAACCACTTAGTCATTCGCATGACCAGCGGCATAAATCCCAGTTGGCGTCCTTCTCCTCGGTTCAAGTGGAACAAGGATATTCCCAGTCAGGGAGTTCAAAGGATGTAACTTTTCAAAGGACTTCTAGAATGGGTATCTCAACAACCACTAGCATCAAATCTTCAAATTTACTCTCCTCTTCAACATCATCCCAAATGGACACTAATACATTGGTACCTTTCTTGTTTCACACTCCTGCTTTTGTTTTTTCTGATGATTTTCTTTTCACATGAAAGATACATTACAGATTCTCTGATCAGGAAAAAAACAGAAAAGAAAAGGAAAAGAAAGATAAAGTGCTGGTTCAGAAGTCTAATGACATCCTGTTGAGTCCCACATCGGATGTGGATGAGGAATTTGGTCTCCTTATATGGCTTGGGCAATCCTCCTTCCTTTGAGCTAGCTTTTGGGGTTGAGTTAGGCCCAAGGTCCATTTTCTTCAATATGGTATCAGAGCAGGCAGAGGTCCTGGGTTCGAATCTCGCCGCCACCCAATATTAAAAAGAATTTTCACGTGCTTGGCTCATGGCAAAAGAATCAAGCTCGCACGTGAGGGGGCGTGTTGAGACATAATTGAATAAATAAAAGTGTGTTCTCTCTAATAGCTTAAGCTTTTAGATGAGATGGTCACACACTTCAATATCTCTCTCTATCTCTCTTCTTGCAACATTCAAATTTCCTTATGTGCTTATCTGCTATCTACCGTGTGCATTAACCACATTGCTTCCAGTTGTTTTATTAGTTTACCAAGTGATAAAGGCTATTCTATTACCATACATTTCTCGTAAGGATTGCTTTTCTACTGCCGTGTTGATAAAGATTCTTTCAGTTAAGGCAAATGTCCCTAGCAAATTTGAGAATATCTATATAAGATCTTCAGTCGAGCAATTTCTTTAAATACTTAGTTTCACGTTCTCTTTTGGATATAACGAAGGCTTAAAGCACTGATGTCTTGCTGTAGCTCTCCCAAAAACTGTTGGTGCAAAGATGATATCTTAGCTGACCTGGAAGGCAGAAAGCTCAACTCTCCTTAACTCCCAACTCTATTCTGCCGTGTTTGCTTCTCTTAGCATGTTCAATAAATGTTCTAGAAGAAACTGTATGTGCTGGTTGAGGATACCTGCACTTTTGTTGGTTGAGGATACCTGCACTTTTGTTGATTATTCATCAAGAACTTCCAGTCTTTTCTAGAGTTTCCAACTGAACAGCACGCCTTGGGTGAACATTTAATGCATCATTGTTTATCTATTTTCTTGTAACTTATCCTATGTTGGCTCACTTTTGTTCTTCAAAGATTTAAAATGTTCTCTTTCAAGCTTAAAACTTTGGGGAATGATTCACATTAATTGTACTGGGAAATCACATGTTTAATAGTTTATGCTTTGTAAGTCTGGAATTCAATTTAGAGTTGTAAAAATGTTATGTAAATAAGTTTACGTCATTTCTTCCACTGATTAAAATGGATCAATAAATTCTTAAAACTTTACCTGTCACAATCAATCAATAACTACACATGGTTACCCAAATTAGTTGGGAGTCGGCCGTATGAATCCTTTGTAACCATCTTGCTTCATTGAGTTCATTCTGTTCCAGCTTCGGATAATCAAAATAAGAATGAAGTTGGCGTATTTCTCTCCCCTCTCCCTCTAAAAGAAGTAAAAAAGGACAAGAGGAAAGTAGTATCATTGATGAGACAATAGATTTTTATACTACTCGCTCCTTTTGTTATATACTAATATGTGATCAAGTGTTGTTTTTGCGCAGCTCAACATTGAGCTCATTATTTGCGACGACTTGCTTGAATCTTTATATTTTCTGTTCATCCGCAAGGTCCATGTTACTAGATTTGTCGTATATGTTGAAAAACAATCTCTTGGTCCTCAAACCCTTCCTTTCCTTCTTGAATTTTGATAATACATCAAACCCCTGCTTCATAATAGTACATCCATATGAATTCTTTTTCTTTGTCAATTTACACAACTGAAACTTTTTAATACACTACCCAACAGAAACTTCTCCTAGTCTTTACTTGAATTTGATAGTTGTTTCTTGTTATGTCAGGCCAGCTTTGATAGAAAGCTGCTACAGTGTAAAACATGTTGATGTTGTCTATTTTAGCATATTCCAGAATTGTTCGTAAGCCTCAAGTCTAAGCGAAGGAAAAATGTTTTTTCTTGCTATTACACGTTGCATGCATTTCATCTACTTCTCTTTAGAAAAAGGTGGAGTGGTAAACTCTGACAGTGGCTTCTGGGATTTGTTATCCTGAGGGAGATGTTTTTCTATTTTGCTGGATTTTCGAAGATGGCAACAACAACATATACCCAGTGATATCCCACAAGTGGGGTCTTTGGGGTTAGATGTACGCAAACCTTACCTCCACCAAGGTGGAGAGGCTGTTTCCGGTGGATCCTCAGTGAAAGAAAAATATTTTTGATAACATGTTTGAAACAAAATAAGATGAAAATATCATGGTAAAGGAAGAGCTGACATAAACTAAAGACTACCTAAGGTAAACAAAAAACAACAACAATAACTACGAGGAATAAGATGGAAATAACATATATAATATGACAGAAATCACTCAGCTGCTATCTAGCCTTCTACTCTAATTTTCGACCTCCGCATTTTCCTATCTAGGGTAATGTCCTCGGTAATCTGGAGGTGAGCAATGTCCTGTCTAATAACCTCGTCCTAATTCTTCTTTGGTCTACCTTTACCTCTCCATAAACCCAATAATGCAACCTCCCGCACCTCCTCACTGGAGCATCCATGCTCCTCCTTTTCACATGCCCAAACGTGCTCCTCCTTTTCAATAAAATTCTGGATTTCTCCTTGACACTCTGAGGGGGTGGGGTTGGGTGGTGGTGGTAAGTGTAAAGTATGTCTACACATCTCTGTGTTCCTGTCACTGATTTTATGCAGAATTTTGGCCTAGCTATTATGAGTTTTTATCTTTGGCCAAAATATAAAATTGTCTTTCCCGCGTTCCTTGTTTTGTTCTTTCAGTTGATTTCTCGAATACCATTGGCGGCATCTCCCATTGGGCTGGGAAACAGCGGAAAGATAGCTTTGAAGAAGCCAACTATTGGGCAGAAGAAGCCTCTCGAGACGCAAGGTTTCTCACCTCCACCTTCAGGGTAGACACACTTTCTATAGCACTTCTAGGGTGAAAAGTTTACTGATGTAGCATATCAGTGTTATTTCTTCGCAGTTCAGGCGTAATTTATCCTTCTTTTATCGTGTACTTTCCACAGAAAGAAGCAAAAGGTTTCTGGAGTCTTTTCAGATCAGAGCATTGAAAAACTTAATGATGTCACGGCTGTCAGTGGAGTTAATCTAAAGGTACTACCTTCCTCCTTTGCCCTGAGAAAGCTATTTTTAATCACTATGCATATGATTGGATATGGATGTTAACAGTATGACCTACAAGTTGCTATTGATTTGTTTAATGCTCAAAACAGGAGGAGGAAGAACAACTATTTTCTGGGGCCAAGGAAGACCGTCGAGTTTCTGAAGCATCTTGTCAAGCTGTGCAAGAAGAAGAGGAAAGACTGATTTTGTGTAAAATTCCACTTCAAAAGAAATTGACCGGAATCAGTTGAGTCACTTTGTTTAATTCTTCAGTACTTTGGATATGAATTTGATGTTGAAATTTAGATGATAGACAAGTTATCTTCCTGCTGAAATGAAATCTGATGTTTTGTTTTACTCATTTCTCTCTGTGTTTCTGACAGTGGCAAAATGTGGTTTAAAGAATATGAGCAGGGATGTCGAAAAATGCTTATCGTTGGTGAGATTGTATCGTCTTGGTTTTGTTGTCTTAGTTTGTGTCTTGACTAATATTCCTTTAATTTACAGTGTGTGGAGGTAAGGATGCACGGACTTATCAGTAGTCTCATCAAAATATCAAAACAGGTTAACTTTCTACCCTATCTTTGGTAAAGAGCTTACTACGGTATGTCGATAAAGTTAATGCTTTTTCCCCTTTTACATGTGAAAAAGTTCAAACATAGGATTTCTAACAAACATTTGAGATGGAGTTCCATTTATTTTTCCAGAGGGTCGACATTGAGAAGTCAAGACATAGAACAATTGTCACCTCAGATGTTCGTCAACAGATCATGGCATTGAACCACAAAGTTCGGGAAGAAATGGAAAAGAATCAGGCAGAGGCTGGAAAACTCCAAAAGGAAAATGAAGTGAGTTGCTCTTGTTTCTGCGTGGTGTTTAATTCAAGTACTTTTGTCCTTGTGAGCTAATTTCTTTGTAATTGTCATGACCTTTATATCAACCGGAGGGTAACACTAAAGATGATGGTGATAAGGAGAAGGATGAAGGCCCCATGAAGTCAATGAAGGTACTTTCTCTCTTCGCCCCCTTTTGTATCTTATGGATAGATAAGATCAGCTAGGGTATCAAAGGTCATTTTTTTCAAGAAATTAAAAGTTCATCCTTTCAAGAACCATACAATTGGTTGTCCCAACTTTTGGACCTTTGCAGGCAAACAAGGAAGAGGATGACAAGATGCTGACAATAGCTGCAAATGATGCTGCTCGAGCTGCAGTTGGAGGAGAGGACATGTTGTCAAAATGGCAATTAATGGCTGAACAGGCCAGGCAGAAGCGTGACGGGAGACTTGATGTGGCGTTCCGTTCGCAGCCTGGTCATGATGTGAATGGGAGGTCCTCATCAACCCCCACAAGGAATCTGAGGGACCACCAAGAAGCTGTGAAGAGGAGACTGTCAACTGTCCCAATTTCACCTGGTATGTCTCTCTCTCTCTCTCTCTCTGTGTATATATATATATATCACAGTTTCCTTTTGAAGTCGTCACAAGCATTCTGGATGTGATGTTCCTCATATATCAAGGTGGTTTAGATTCATTCATGACGTACTTGGCCTGATTAGTGGGGTCCCCTTTCGAGGCTAACTCGCTGAAATTAATTTCTGCTTTCCTTTGTGCAAGTGCCCCTTGCTTGGTTGTCCTTTTTCCTGGGCCATCTCTATGCTTGTAATTCCACATGTTTTCTAGTGAATTCTCAATTACTTGGTCTTGGACCGTAGCATTTTCTAGTAATTTAAACTGATGCAGGATAAATAGGCGGAAGCGATAAACTAAGATGCGGAAGCAATATTCATAAGATAACAAGAAAATAGGGACGGGGAAGAACAGAAATAGAAGAAAATAATGGATAAACGATTCAAACCATGAATGAATATCCGAGAGAGGAAGGGAAACTTGAACCATACAAGGAATCCGTACTAGTGACGAATCTCCATAGGTTCCAAGCAAAGAGATAATCCGAAGCTTCAAGCTTCAACAAGAAGAAGGCCTTGCCTCTCTTTCTATGTCTATTCTTCAAATCTAAACAAGCTAATGATCTAATGACCTAAGTGTAGTATTTATAGAGGTTCTACACTTCTAAATAAAGTCTAAAATAACCCCACAAGTTGGGTGTAATAACAAAGACCACGTAGGGTCAAACTAGTAAATAATGCTAGACTAAAATAGGAGTCCTCGTCTTGGCTTCACAGTGGGGGAGGCGGAGCGCCTAAGGGTGGGCGGAGCACCTCAAGTTTCACCAGTGGAGGCAGGTGGGCGGAGCGCCCACTCCTTCAAGTGGAGTGCCTGGGCTGCTCTATGCTTGGGCGGAGCGCCTAGGCCGGGAGCCAATGTCTTGGTCTTCAAAATGCTCCCGAACTCTTCCCCGATGCTGTTGACCTCTCGCCCTTTGCATCCTCCAATCCCGGCTCTTGATGGTAAATGCTTTTAAGCTCGATTTGCCCCGCATCATCCTCCCCTTCTTGAAAGTATTTCGTCCTCGAAATCAAACCATCAAGACCTACAACCAAAGACAAGAACAAGCCAAATATCCTACTACAAGAGTAGGTTAGTGCAAGTAGTGTGGAAAACACACTTTTATGGTAGAGCCAATCATCAATACTAATAAAAAAGCTCATGTCCCCAAAGGAAACAATAAGTACTTGACCCAAAAAGAAAGTGCATCCAACACAAGAATATGCAAAGAGATCAATAGGGTAGGGAATATGCAAGATCAAGCCATCAAAATTCCTATGATCCCTAAGTCCAATAAGAACACACCAAAACTTCCCACTACAAGAGTAGGCAAGTCCAACAAGAGTGAGTGTGAGTGCTATGGAAAGCACACTTTTGTGATAGAGCCAAGTATCAATACCAATCCAAAAGAATAGGTCTCCAAAGGAAACAAGTTCTTGGCTCAACAATGATAAACACTCACTACTATAACAAGCAAAGAGATCCCTATCATCTCTAAGCTCATAACCAACACACCAAGCCCTTACTGCCTTTTTATCACATGGTGACACAATGGCTTTGGCAAACAACACCCAAGGTGTGATCAACATGTGGAGTGGAGTGAGCAAAATAGTTTAATTGGCAACTAACATCACATACTCCACTCCCCTTCTTGGAAGCACTCTTACACACACCAAGAGTGGCTTCCTCACCTCCAAATCCACCTCTAAGACAATCTTCCTCACTAGGCAAACTCCCGAGGAAGGTCTCCAAAATAGGTTCTTCATCATTATAGTCCACACAATGAAGGTTAGGACTACTAGAAGATGGTCCAACACAACCAATACCAAGACCACTCATCTCACTTGGAGTTCCAAACAATGGATTGTCTAAAGAATTCAACTTTCCAAACCATGGAGATTTAAATCCAAACTCTTCTCTAGTTTGATATTCACCATCACCTCTTTGAGAATCCTCTTCAAACAAAGGGTTTGTGAAAACAAGTCCACTACCCATCAAAGGTGAGGCATCAAAACTAGAGTCATCATCCACACTTGAGGAGTCATCGAATACAATTCGATCCATCTCATCCACTAGAGACTCCTCAAGGTCACCACCTGATGCAATGGAAGACGCGCGGAAGCTAAAACAAATTATAAACGAGCGGAAGCAAGTAAATTTGATAACGAGATATCTAGGATATCGAGAAGTTCAAGACTAGGAAGACAAGAATTAGAAGAAAGAACGGATAAACAATTCAAACGAGAATTTAATTATCCAAAGGGAGAAAGTGAAACTCGAACCTTACAAGGATTTCACACTAGCGATGAATCTCCATAGGTTCCAAGTCAACGAGATACATGAAGCCTCGGGCTTCAATAAGAAAGGCTCGGCCTTCTCTCAATTCTCTCTTCTCTAATATTCATACAAGGTAAGTTAAGAAATGAAATGCTAAGTCTCCTATTTATAGTTTTTCACAAGACTAGGTGAAATGACTAAAATATCCTCAAGCCAAGCTAAGGCCATACATAACACTGAGGGGCAAAATAGGAAGTTCAGGCCAAATGTTGGCCTCTTCAGCATTTTAGGCGCCCCGCCCGGGTGGGAGGCGCTCCGCCAGGTGGTGAGCATACAGCCTAGTGTGCTAGGCGCTCCGCCTGGGATGCTGGGCATGGTGTTGCCTGGGCGCTCCGCCTGGATAGCTGGGCGCTTCGCCTGGGTCATGGGGAGTCTGGGCGCCCCTCCTAGGAGCTGGGCGCTCCTCCTCAGCCTGGGAAGGGTCTTGGGCGTTTCTCCTCGCTTCTTTGGTCCCTCGACTCATCTCCGAAGCACTTGCCCTTGTGTCCTCACACCCTTCTTGCTTGGCTCTTGATGGTTAGGTCCTAATCCCATTTTGGATTGCATCATCCTCCCCTTCTTGAGAGGATTTCGTCCTCGAAATCAAACCATCAAAACCTACACCCAAAGATAACACAAACAAAAAACATCTCCTACTACAAGAGTAGGTTAGTGCCAAAAGTGTGGAAAACACACTCTTATGATAGAGCCAAGCATCAATAACAAGTAAAAAGCTTATGTCTCCCAAGGAAACAACAAGTACTTGACCCCACAAGATAGTGCATTCAACACAAGAACAAGCAAAGAAATCAATAGAGTATGGAACATGCAAGATATAGCAATCAAGTTCTCTATGATCCCTAAGCTTACTATCAATATACCAAGCCTTCAAATCAATTTTATCACAATGTGACACATCGGCTATGACATGCTCATCACTCAAGGTGTGCTCAAGATATTGGATGGAGTAAGTAAAATAGTTCAACTCACAACTAACATCAAATACTCCACTCCCCTTCTTAGAAGCACTCTTACACACACCGAGAGGTACCTCCTCACCTCCAAATATTCCTCCAAGACAACCCTCGTCACTAGACAAACTCCCAAGGGAGGTCTCAAACAATGGATTATCTATAGAGTTAGGCATTCCAATCCATGAAGGTCCAAACTCACACTCTACTCTAGTTTGATACAATTCACCATTTTCATTGAAGTTGCCCTCATACAAAGGGTTAGTATAGGCACACCTCTCGAGTTCATTAGCAAGCAAAGGTGAAGTTCTCAAACTAGAGACAACATCTACTCTTGAGGAGTCATCGAACACAAGTCGATCGATCTCATTCTCAAGAGACTCCTCAAGGTTACAACCCATCTCACTATGACACAAGAGACCACCACTAGCAAATAAACAATCAAAGGGAAGAATAGGATAATCATGCAATTCATCTTCTCCTTTATCAAATATGGGTGGGGTGTCATAACAAGGTTCACAAACAAGGTCAACTTCGACATTTTCACTAAAGAGAGGTTCAATGAAAACCGAGCTCACATCATGATGTGGCTTTTCAACCCTCTCAACTAGTGGTTCATTTGCACACACAAGTTGACCCAACGGCTCTACGCTAGTTGCAAACACATTATAGTCATGCAAATCATCAACTAGCCTAGAGTGCTCACTAACAACATCACAAGACAAGGAAGTATCATGCTCAAGGGAGGAAGAACTAACACATACCTTTGAAGTGTCATGAACGTCTTCACCTTGTAGCTCACATTCGGCATCGCCTTCACCTTGTCTTTCCATCTCGGAACATGGTTGAGGCTCCATCGGTTGGCCTCCAAGAATCCCTACACAAGAATTCAAACACATAGAAGAAAAAGATAAAGGGTTAAGGTTAGAATAAGGGGTGTCCTCACTCTCAATTTTTCTTTTTCCCTCTTTCTTTTCCCTCATTTTTTTTCCAAGGTCGGGTGTAGATTCGGGTGGCGACAACTCACATCACTCAACTCAACCTCTCCTTTTTCCACTCGAGAGTTGTCACCGGTCGCTCCCTTACTCCTCTCAATCTTTTGTCTCTCAAATTCGGGCGAATTGGGACGAGGCCCAAGAATACCCATAGCCGGAGTAGGTGGACTTTTCACGTCAACCGGAATCTAGGACTAGGAGACTCATCATTTGATGTCTCCTTTTTCTTTGTTGGTGACCCACTCGGCTTTGGAAGTGGCTTCGGGCTCACCTTGTTGACATTTGCCAACTCTTTTGTAGCACTAGTCCCACCATTGCTTGTGTTTGTAGGACTTCTTGTTTGCACATTGTTGCCCATGGAATGAAGTTCTCGATCCTTGCTCCGTTGCCTAGCCAAAGAAGGCGCACTAGTAGGCACTTGGCTCTTCGCCCGGTAAGGCGCAAAGTCATAAACTCTTTGCCCTACGCCCACAAGATATGCATCCTTCACCACACTATATTGCACCCTCTTCCCCTCCAACCACCGGTCACCTATCCACACATCAATATGACGCATGGGATACACATCACACCACACATAGCATTTATAGTTCCTATGAGATATGAGTACCCGAGCCTCCTTAGAAACCCACACTCCATCATACTCATAAGGATGCTCTAGCTTATGGCATGGTATCCTAAGCCTATCAACCAAAGAGGTGCTAATACAATTGGCATCGGTACCACCAATCTTGAGCAAGTATCCTCCAATACCATCTACCTCAACAACGAACCTTCTCCTACCCAAGTTTTGTAGATTGGCATCCAAGTGAGAACTTGAATGCCCACAAGTGTCAACCCCGACAACTTGGGTCTTCCTTATCCCTCCACTAGTGGCAACACCACTAGAACAATCTCCTCTTCCCGTCACTCTCCCAACATTAGAGATGTTGTTGGAAGTCGAGGAAGGGACCTTGCCATGGAACCCATAAGTGCCTCTCGCCTTGGTCCCATAGCCCATAGTACTACCCCTACTACAATCATCCACGCCCTTCACGGCATATAACCCCTTTGTAGCAAAAGCAACACCATCTATCATACCAACCTCCTCATGGGAATTAGAAGCATTAGGTCGCTTAGCGTACCTAGAAGATGCAAGCTTCTTCTTTCCCACGGAACAACCACCACCACCTCCCATGCTAATGGAAGGTCCACTACTACTCCCTTGCACACCGTTAGCAACACCAAGAGAAGATGTATAAGAATAACCCATATGCTCAACATCATCATCAACTCTATCTATGTCACTATCAACAATATCAAATTCTTCACAAGAAGAGTAAGTAGGATCAATGTACCTTGAAGCGTCACCATCTTCGATCTCTTGACTAGAAGGATAGGCATCATCACATTCTTCATCACAAGCCTCATAGTCTTCATTAACCTCACGATCATCATAGTGAACCGCTTCATCCTCATACGAGCCATAGTTCCCCGAATCATCATAGCAATGCCCATCATCACCATCGTAGGAACCATAGTCTCTGATAAGAATCAAATACGATAAGTAAAAAGATAGAAGAGCGAGACACTTCTCGAACTCCCTTCGAAGTAATCACGGGGAACTTGTCCCGAGATACCCTCGAATCGGCGTCTAGAAGGACCTACACTATGCAACGACCCTCGAGACAACACCGGACTCGCAAGTCGAATGGTCGGGTTAGCGGTTCAAGACTCAACTAGGTTCCACTAGTGAATTCAAGCAACCAAGAGACATAGGTTTCTTCCAAAGAGTTCAACTCTATTTTCATTCATCAATAATCAAAGTAAGGTAAGGTTTGAAAGGGGCTAAGTGAAGTATTTATAGGCTTCACTTAAGACTAATAAAAGGTCTAAAATACCCCCAAAGTGGGCTAAAACAAATAAAGGCCGCGCAGGGCTATAATTGGAAAGTCAAGCAAAAGTCTTAAAAATCCCGCATGTGGGTAACAGAGGGAGGCGGTCCGCCTAGGGTGGGGAGGCGGCCGCCTAGTGACTTGCAAGCCTCTGGATTCTGCCTGAGGCGCTCCGCCTCTTATCTGAGGCGCTCCGCCTCCTGACTTCTAGTTCTCTGGATTTTGGGAGGCGCCCCGCCTCAGCTGGGAGGCGCTCCGCCTTGTTCTGAAGCCCCTTGGGGTGTCTCATTTTGTGCCTCTTGAGCCTCACCAAGCGTCCTAGAGGGTCCTCCATCCATGGCACACCAAAGTATGACCTTGAAGTGCTCTTCCTCGGCCTTGGACGATGCTTTTAGATGGTTGCTCGATTTGGGTCTTATCATCCTCCCCTTCTTGAGAAGATTTCGTCCTCGAAATCGAGGCTTGGTCTCTCATAGCATCAACAACTCCTCGGGGTGGCCAAAGCGCTCCTTCTTCATGCTTCTTGATCATCACTTTGATATAGGCTTCTTCCAAGATCTCCCCCGCCTTAGCATGGAGCTGAGAACCTACAAGCAACGACAAGCAAAAACACACAAACTTCCTACTTCGGAAGTAGGTTAGTGCAAGAAGTGTGGAAAACACACTCTTGTGATATAACCAAGCATCAATAACAACCATGAATATCAAGTCTCCAAAGAGAACCATAAGCACTTGGTTAAAGATCAACATGCACTCAACAAGATAATGAACAAATAGGTCATGGGAAGATGGGAAATGCAAGATCAAGCTACCAAAATTCCCTTGAACCTTAAGCTCAAGATCAACACACCAATCTATCCTCGAGGTGTGATCAACACGTGGAGTGGAGTGAATCAAATAGTTCAACCTACAAGTAGAGTCAAGCACTCCACTCCCCTTCTTTAGAGCATACCTACTCACACCAAGGGATTCCTCTTCCCCTCCAAATTCATCACCTAAGCAACCTTTACAAATGGACAAACTCTCAAGAAAGGTATTGATGATGGACTCTTCTTCATCATAACCCCAACAAGCAATAGTAGGGTCACCCAAAGAGTCATTTACCTCATCCAAATTCTCACACAAGGGGTTGCCTAAGGGTTCAAACCCTTCACACCATGTAGGCTTCATTTTACTACTCACCCTAGTCCGACACAAGGCATTACCACCAATGACATTATTTTCACACAATGGAAATGTAATAACATGCATCTCAACATCATAATCAAGCAAAGACAAGTAATCAAGACTAGGTTCTTTTTCCTCACTCGAGGAGTCATCGAAAGCAAATCGTTCCATCTCACATGCAAAAGACTCCTCAAGGTCACAATTATGGTCAACTTTCAATTCTACACTAGGGAGGGGCTCAATGAACAATGGGCTCACATCATGATGTGGCATGGCATCCCTTCCAACTAGTGTTTCACAAACAAGCTCAAGTTGACAACTAGACTCTTCACTAGTGGCATACACACTAGATGCTTCACAAGCCCCAACTAGTGTTGAGTCATCACAAGACAAGGAGCTAGTAGGTTCATGAAAAGGTGAAGCAATACTTACATTCGTAGTACTTCCTTGGTAACTCGCAAGGCTTACAATGTCATGTGCAAATCCCTCTTCATGAGGCTCACATTGAGGCTCCAATGGCTTGTCTTCAAATGTACCTACACAAGAACTTTCACAAGAGAAAGTAGAAGATAAAGAAGGGTTAGAACAATGGGTGCTCTCACTCTCGATTTTTCCTTCCTCACCTCTCATCTCTCTCAATTTTACCTCATGGTCAAGTGTAGTTTGTGGTGACAATCCCCTCACATGACTCCTCAAATCCTCTCCTTTTTCCTCTCTTGGATGGTCACCGGTCACTCCCTCACTTCTCTCTATCTTTTCTCTCTCATTTGAAGTGGAGTGACTCCCATTTTTATCATGCAATGGCAAGACAACAAGATTGTTTGTTTCGGGTTTAAGTTCAAGGGGTGATTTAGCTTTAGCCGCCTCCCTCAACTCCTTCATTTTCTTGTAGTCCTCACGTACTTGCTTAGGAGTTAGAGGTTTAAGCACAAATCTCCTCCCTTCATGTCTGACCGTGTAAGTGTTGACACGTCCATTGTGAGCCACTTGCCGGTCAAATTGCCAAGGCCTTCCAAAGAGAAGGTGGCAAGCTTGCATGGGCACAACGTCGAACAAGTGTTCATCAACATAACTTCCCATTTTAAACTTGATCATTGCTTGTTTCACTACCTTGAGCTCCCCACATTCACTAAGCCATTGCAACCGGTACGGCTTGGGGTGTTTCACGGTAGGCAACTTCAATTGGGTTATAAGAGATTGGCTCACAACATTAGTGCAACTCCCCGAATCAATGATCATAGAGCACACAACACCTTTGACACGACACCTAGCATGGAAAAGGTTTTCTCTTTGCAAGGCGTCGCCGTCCTCCACAATCATGGCTCCTAAGCTCCTCCTCACTACTAGAAAAGCATGAGGTTCCTCATCTTCCACCGTGTCATCTTCACCATCCTCCTCTACTCCCTCGTCGCCCTCTACTCCCTCTACTCCCTCATCTTCCGATTCACTCTCCTTTTCATATGCATCATTACCAACAACAACCATGGTTCTTTTCGTAGGACACTCTTTGGCAAAGTGCCCATACCCCTTGCATTTGTGACATTGAATGGAAGAAGAAGTAGGAGTATTTAATTGGGTTTTAGAATTACCTCCCACATTAGGTGTGTACTTCTCAAATGGCTTCTTCACATCCTTGCTTGCATTGGCACCACTCGTTCCACTTGCACTCGGGAACCTTGCATTTGTGGTAGGAGTCTTCCAACCCTTTGTATTGCTTGTTGGAGTAGTAGTGCTACTCTTGTAGCGGAAGGGTTTCTCCTCTTTGATCCACTTCTCGGCTTCAACCGCATCTTCACATAGCTTGTAGAGATCATCATATTTGTGGAACTTCAATTGTGAAGCTATGTCTCGGTTCAAGCCCCCTTTAAAACGGATCATGGCCATCTCATGGTCTTCATCATCTATGTCAAGGTTCATTCGGATTTGCTCAAATTCATTGAAGTATTCCCCATCCGAATTGGAACCTTGCTTCAACTCATAGAGACGCTTTTGTTGCTCAATCCGGTATTGATTAGTCAAGTATTTCTCATCCATCACCCGGATCAACTCTTCCCAAGTAAGATTAATAGCCATTCCCGTCCTCCTTCTATTCCTCTTTACCGACTCCCACCAAGTAGAAGCAAAAGACTCGAAGGAAGATATTGCATACTTGGTTTTCTTCACCTCGGGCATGTCATTAGTTTCAAATATTCGTTCCATAGCCAATTTCCAATTTTTGTACTCCACCGGATCACTACTTCCCTTGAAAGAAGGAATAGTGAGCTTCACACTATTGAGGTTGTTGTTGTTATCACGACCCCCTTGGAAAGGCTCCGGTTGGCCTCCATAGTGATCCCCATAACCACCATAACCTCCATAATCTCTCCTAACATCCCCTCCAACATACCCCATAGGGTGCCCTCGACCTCGGCCCCTACCTCTATCTACATTCCGACCCCAATTCATACCTCGCCTCGGTTGAAAGTGATCATCAAACCCATACATGTCATCTCCATCATTAGCTTCCTCCCCTTCTTGAGCTTCATCAACTTGCCCCAGAGGTTGCACATTTCGGATGGGTTGTGGTAGTGGAATGTTTCTTGGAGGGTTGTCTAAGATACGGGGAATGCCCGTTCGTTGGGGATTGCCCAACATTGGATCAACTCTCTCTCGTTCCTCCTTTACCCGTTGTTGACTGAACAAATCAATGACAAGGCTCATTTGCTCCGGGGTAAAGTTTGGAGTACTCGAGACTTCAACTTGGACACTCGGGGTCCCTTTCTCAACTTGGACACTCGGGGTCCCTTTCTCCGACTGGGCATTAGAAGTCTCTTGCTCAACTAGGGCACTTGAGGCACCCTTTTCAAGAGACTCAATTCTTTGGCTCATGAGGTCCACCTTGGCAAGAAGGTTAGCCAAGGCCTCCTTTATGAAATCTTGTCCTTCGGTAGACATTGTACCTGCACAAGCAACAAACATTAGCGAAAACAGCCTCACACACTCCCTCACAAGTTTTCACTCGGATCACTCGTATAGTGGGTGGTGGATTTTTCACTCTTGCTTGAACCAAAAGCTTCACTAAGTTGAATAGTAAACCTCAACTTGATCACCCAACTCAAAAGCCCAATGAGCTCCGGGGTGAGTGGAGTTAATAGGACTCTATCGGAACGATAGCTCTTTAAGTGCGGACTTGAGCCAAAAGAGACTACGAGTCTTCTTTGAGTTCTAATCTCCGGTCTAGGCTTGAGTTCCTAATAGCTTAGAAGGGTTAGCACAATTCAAGTAGGCAAGATTACTCAAAGAAGTGCTAACTAGATGCAATGCAATCAACAAAACACGAAAACCTAGAAGAAACTACCCGAGACGACACCCAACAGAAGTAGGCGCCCCACCTGTTTGGACTAGGTGGTCCGCCTGGTTCTCTTCAGTGGAGAGTGGGCGGTCCGCCTCTGCAAGTGGGCGGTCCGCCTACTCCAAAATCCAGAGAGTTGACAGAAAAGGGGCGGTCCGCCTGTCTCAGTAGGCGCCCCGCCTAAAACAATTCCAGCACAGATTCAAACACGAAGTTTTTGGTTTTGCACCCAAAAATCCAACGATTCCACCGTTGTTTTAGCAATTCAAAGGTACCCCAATGTTGTTTCAACCACAAAGAACGAACCCCAATCAATTTTTATCAAACCCCAATCAAAATTCAACAATCTACCATGTTCATAGCTAGGGTTTTAATCTTTTTCAATTTTTCAAGGGATTCAAAATTCCAATTCTTGTGTTTCAACTCTAAATCGAACGTATAGGGTACCAAAAGAACGGGTTTCCAATAAGGATCAAACCCCAACAACAATCACACAACGAATCCAACAACCCAAGAATCTATGATTAAAAATTTTTTTTGGTGTTTTCTTCTTCTCTATTTTTTTGTAGTTTTTCTTCTTTTCAAAAGCAATAAACAAGAACCTAAAAACGAAACTAACCTAGGCACGAAGAATCAAGGGTCGGGGGTTCGTAGAAACGAGACCCGAGCCTTGCTCTGATACCAAGATGATAAGAATCAAATACGATAAGTAAAAAGATAGAAGAGCGAGACACTTCTCGAACTCCCTTCGAAGTAACCACGGGGAACTTGTCCCGAGATACCCTCGAATCGGCGTCTAGAAGGACCTACACTATGCAACGACCCTCGAGACAACACCGGACTCGCAAGTCGAATGGTCGGGTTAGCGGTTCAAGACTCAACTAGGTTCCACTAGTGAATTCAAGCAACCAAGAGACATAGGTTTCTTCCAAAGAGTTCAACTCTATTTTCATTCATCAATAATCAAAGTAAGGTAAGGTTTGAAAGGGGCTAAGTGAAGTATTTATAGGCTTCACTTAAGACTAATAAAAGGTCTAAAATACCCCCAAAGTGGGCTAAAACAAATAAAGGCCGCGCAGGGCTATAATTGGAAAGTCAAGCAAAAGTCTTAAAAATCCCGCATGTGGGTAACAGAGGGAGGCGGTCCGCCTAGGGTGGGGAGGCGGCCGCCTAGTGACTTGCAAGCCTCTGGATTCTGCCTGAGGCGCTCCGCCTCTTATCTGAGGCGCTCCGCCTCCTGACTTCTAGTTCTCTGGATTTTGGGAGGCGCCCCGCCTCAGCTGGGAGGCGCTCCGCCTTGTTCTGAAGCCCCTTGGGGTGTCTCATTTTGTGCCTCTTGAGCCTCACCAAGCGTCCTAGAGGGTCCTCCATCCATGGCACACCAAAGTATGACCTTGAAGTGCTCTTCCTCGGCCTTGGACGATGCTTTTAGATGGTTGCTCGATTTGGGTCTTATCATCACCATACGAGTCATAACAACTCGCATCATCCCCACAAGAGCCATAATCTACTCCATCATCATTATTCGACATTGTTGCAACACCACAAGATTAACCTCCCAGAAGTCACTCCCTCACGTGTTTCACTCGATATATGAACACTCAAAGGCGAGCCTTAACAACTTGGGAACCAAGGTGATCACAACTAGTATGTCCAAGTTAAAGTTCGGAATGGAGTTAATGAGACTCTATGTACGGACGGCTATTTAAAGTGCGCACTTGAGGCCAAAAGGAGTTCTACGACTCTTCTTTGAATTCTAATCTCCTCTACGCACGAGTGTCCTAATACGCTCAAGGATTAGTGTCAATGGAGTAGGCCAATTACCCTAGAAACACTAACCAAGAAGTTAGGAAACCAACGGAACACAAAAAGAAACGAAACGGGACAATTCCGCACCCAAACAGGGGTGGGCGCTCCGCCCAGAGGGGGAGGCGCTCCGCCCAGTGAAGGTGGGCGCTCCGCCCAAAGGCTAGGCGCTCCGCCTGCCTCACCCCACTGCCCAAACAAGTGGGCGGTCCGCCCAAGCTTAGGCGCTCCGCCCGGACGCGATTTTCAGCATTTTTCACAACGGGTTTTGGGTGATTTTGGCCAACTTTTTGGTTCGATTCCAACCCAATACACAAAACTAATGATACCCAAAGGTGTATACAACTATATTAACCAATCCCCAATGGTTTTCAACTCCAAACAAACAACAACAAGCTTCGATTCAAGATTGAAGCGTTTTCAAGAATTTTCAAACTTTTTGGATTTTGATTTTGGAAATTTTGATTCGTAACACCAAATTGTGATATATGGGTATCAAAACGACGGGAATACAATAAGGAACAAACCCCAATACTTTTTAACACTTGGGGATACGATTCCAACCCGATCTACCAAATTTTCTTGAGTTTTCTAGTTTTTCAATTTTTTTGTTTTTCTTCAAATTTTCAAGAACAAACACAACAACAACAATACTAACATGTTGAACAAGGAACGGGGGTTTGTAAGAACATAACCCGAGCCTTGCTCTGATACCAACTGATGCAATGGAAGACGCGCGGAAGCTAAAACAAATTATAAACGAGCGGAAGCAAGTAAATTTGATAACGAGATATCTAGGATATCGAGAAGTTCAAGACTAGGAAGACAAGAATTAGAAGAAAGAACGGATAAACAATTCAAACGAGAATTTAATTATCCAAAGGGAGAAAGTGAAACTCGAACCTTACAAGGATTTCACACTAGCGATGAATCTCCATAGGTTCCAAGTCAACGAGATACATGAAGCCTCGGGCTTCAATAAGAAAGGCTCGGCCTTCTCTCAATTCTCTCTTCTCTAATATTCATACAAGGTAAGTTAAGAAATGAAATGCTAAGTCTCCTATTTATAGTTTTTCACAAGACTAGGTGAAATGACTAAAATACCCTCAAGCCAAGCTAAGGCCATACATAACACTGAGGGGCAAAATAGGAAGTTCAGGCCAAATGTTGGCCTCTTCAGCAGTTTAGGCGCCCCGCCTGGGTGGGAGGCGCTCCGCCTGGTGGTGAGCATATAGCCTAGTGTGCTAGGCGCTCCGCCTGGGATGCTGGGCGCTCCGCCTGGGCAAGGTGTTGCCTGGGCGCTCCGCCTGGATAGCTGCGCGCTCCGCCTGGGTCATGGGGAGTCTGGGCGCCCCTCCTAGGAGCTGGGCGCTCCTCCTCAGCCTGGGAAGGGTCTTGGGCGTTTCTCCTCGCTTCTTTGGTCCCTCGACTCATCTCCGAAGCACTTGCCCTTGTGTCCTCGCACCCTTCTTGCTTGGCTCTTGATGGTTAGGTCCTAATCCCATTTTGGATTGCATCACCACCATCCTCACTACAACACATAGGTCCACCATTATCAAGCAATTCATCAAGGGAAAGGATAGGGTATTCATTCAACTCATCTTCCTCTTTATCAAATATAGGTGGGGTGTCATAATAAGGTTCACAAGCAAGGTCAACTACACAATCTTCACTAAAGAGAGGTTCAATGAAAACCGAGCTCACATCATGATGTGGCTTATCATCCCTCTCAACTAGTGATTCACATTCAAACACAAGTTGACCATTCGACTCTACACTAGTTGCAAAGACATTGTAATCATACAAATCATCAACTAGTGTTGAGTTATCACAAACACTACCATGAGACAAGGAAGTAATATGGTCAAGGGAAGAACTATCACATACCTTTGAGTGGCCATCTTGCTCACTCAATGCACTTGAAGTGTCATGAATTGTCTCTTCACCTTGAAGCTCACATTGAAGATTTTCTTCACCTTGTCCATCCTTCTTGGTAGATGATTGAGGCTTCATTAGATTGCCTCCAAGGATACCTACAAAAGCATTCACAATAGTAGAAGAAAAAGATAAAGATTTAAGGTTAGAATAAGGGGTGTCCTCACTCTCAGCAATTCTTTTTCCCTCTTTCTTTTCCCTCATTTTCTTTTCAAGGTCGGGTGTAGATTCGGGTGGTGACATCCCACTCACATCACTCATCACATCCTCTCCTTTTTCCACTCGAGGAATGTCACCGGTCACTCCCTTACTCCTCTCAATCTTTTGTCTCTCAAATTCGGGTGAGTTGGGGCGAGGCCCAAGAATACCCATAGCCGGAGTAGGTGGACTTTTAACATCAACCCGGAATCTAGGATTAAGAGACTCATCACTTGAGGTCTCTTTCTTCTTTGTTGGTGAACCACTTTGCTTTGGAGCTTGTGGTTTGGGGTTCACCTTGTTGACAATTGTCAACTCTTTTCTTGCACTATTCCCACCATTGCCTGTGATCGTAGTACTTCTTGTTTGCACTCTTTCAACCATAGGATGAGGTTCTTGCTCCTTTTCCCTTTGCATAGGCCTAGAAGGTATACTAGGAGGTGACTTGATCTTTGCCCCAAGAGGCTCAAAGTCATAAATCCTTGGGCCCTTGCCGAAATAATACCTATCATTCACAATACTATATCGCACCTTCTTGCCTTGCAACCATGACTCACCTAACCACACATGACAATGTTGCATGGGGTACACATGACACCACATATAACCCCAATAACCCCTATGAGATATGCACACCCGAGCTTGCTTGGAAACCCACACTCCGTAGTACTCATAAGGATACTCTAGGGCATAGCAAGGTAGCCTTAGCTCATCAACCACTGAGGTACTAATGCAATTGGTATCGGTGTTACCAATCTTGAGATAGTACCCTCCATTACCTTCCACCTCAACAAGGAACCTCCTTAGACCCAAGTGTAGTATAGGATCATCCAAGTAAGATCTTGGAACTTCAAGATAACCATCACTATCAACTCGGATCTTCCTCAATCCTCCTCCCCTAGCAACACCACTAGGATAATTTCCACTTCCCGTCACTCTTCCAACATTAGAAGTGTTGTTGAAAGTCGAGGAAGGAGTACCACTGTGGAACCCATAATTGCCTCTCGCCTTGGTTCCATAGCCCATAGCACCACTCCTACCACCACTACTAGAGCAATGGACCCCCGTAACGGTAAGAGCAACACTTCTCAATCCACCCTTCACAGGGGAATAAGGAGTACTAGCTTGTTTAGCACAACTAGAAGATGCAAGCATCCCGTTTCCCATGGAACAACCACCACCTCCTCCCATACTAATGGAAGGACCTCTACTACTCCCTTGCACACCATTAGCAATACCAAGAGAAGATGAAAATGAACAATCCATATAATCAACCTCATCATCAATTCTCTCTACGTCACTATCAACATTCTCAAATTCATCACAAGAAGAGTAAGTAGGATCATCATATCTCGAAGCGTCACCATCTTCAAATTCTTGACTAGGAGCATAAGAATCTTCACATTCATTTTCGTAAGCCCCATCGCCTTCTTCATCTTCATAATCAACATAGTGACCCGCTTCATCATCATACGAGCCTTGGTTCCCCGAATCGTCATAGCAATACCCATTATCACCATCATAGGAACCATAGTCTCCATCATCTCCGCATGAGTCATACCCTCCACAATCGTCATCCGAAGCCAACAAATTCACTCCCTCACGTGTATCACTCAAAAGATGTCACTCAATTTTCTTTCCACTCGTGTATACACTCAAGGTCGTTGGCTTTTGTGAGCTCACTCTATTGTTCTCACCACTCAAGCCTTCTTCCGCTCAAGACCTTCTTGTCTCTTAGTAATCACAATGACAAGATCAACAACTAGTACTCCCAAGTAATGGTTCGGAATGGAGTTTATGTGACTCGATGTACGGAAGCTATTTAAATGCGCACTTGAAGCAAGCAAGTTCTACGACTTTAAGTAAGACTCCAAGACACACAACACCCTAAAAGCTCAAAGATTAGTGTCAATAAAGTAGGACTAATACCTTAGAAACACTAACTAAGAAGTTCGGAAGCGAAACAAACACTAAAACACACGAAACGAAGCCAACCGAAGCAACCAGCACACTGGGCCTGCCTGGGGTAGGTGGGCGGTCCGCCTGCCTTGGTATGCAGTGAGCTAGGGTGGGCGGGGCGCCTAGGGGGTGGACGGTCCGTCTGGGCCATGTTCCAGCTTTTTCGAAAGCGGGTTTTCTTCAATTCTAACCCAAATTTTGGACCGAGTTCAACATGTTTTGCCCAAATTCAAGGTACCCAAAGTTGTATATTGATATAATCTTCAAACCCCAATGATTTTCACCCCCAAACAACCAACAATCAAAGCACAATCATGATTCAAAGTTTCAAGTTGGGGTTTCAAAAAGGGTTTCAAAGTGGATTTCGATTCTTCAAACTTGATGTTATACAACTCCAAATCTCATGAAATTTGTTTCAATTTGTTTGTTTTTTAATGAAGAACAAACTCCTACAATCAATTCAACAATCAACAACCCATCCAACCCATGAATCGACCACAAATCATCAAGAACAAGGGTTTTGGAAGGGTTTATCAATTTTGGGGTTTTCAAATTCCAAATTTCTTGATTCTAATCCAATCCACGAGTTCTTGGTACCCAAACAACGGGTTTTCAACAAGGATCAATAATCTATAACACCCATTCCAAGAATCAAACACACCAAAAAGTTATGACCAATTTTTTTGAATTTTTCACTTTTTTTTGATTTTTTTTGCTTTTTCTTCTTTCACAAGAACAATAACAACAAGAACACTAAAGTAAAGATAAGATGAACAAGGAACGTGGATTCGTAAGAACGAAACCCGAGCCTTGCTCTGATACCAAACTGATGCAGGGTAAATAGGCGGAAGCGATAAACTAAGATGCGGAAGCAATATTCATAAGATAACAAGAAAATAGGGACGGGGAAGAACAGAAATAGAAGAAAAGAATGGATAAACGATTCAAACCATGAATGAATATCCGAGAGAGGAAGGGAAACTTGAACCATACAAGGAATCCGTACTAGTGACAAATCTCCATAGGTTCCAAGCAAAGAGATAATCCGAAGCTTCAAGCTTCAACAAGAAGAAGGCCTTGCCTCCCTTTCTATGTCTATTGTTCAAATCTAAACAAGCTAATGATCTAAGTGTAGTATTTATAGAGGTTCTACACTTCTAGATAAAGTCTAAAATAACCCCACAAATTGGGTGTAATAACAAAGACCACGTAGGGTCAAACTAGTAAATAATGCTCGACTAAAATAGGAGTCCTCGTCTTGGCTTCACAGTGGGGAGGCGGAGCGCCTAAGGGTGGGCGGAGCGCCTCAAGTTTCACCGGTGGAGGCTGGTGGGCGGAGCGCCTGGGCTGCTCCATGCTTGGGCGGAGCGCCTAGGCCTGGAGCCAATGCCTTGGTCTTCAAAATGCTCCCGAACTCTTCCCCGATGCTCTTGACCTCTCGCCCTTTGCATCCTCCAATCCCGGCTCTTGATGGTAAGTGGTTTTAAGCTCGATTTGCCCCGCATCATCCCTGTCAATGAGGTGCCTTATGCCTATTTTACTGGGTGGTTACTGTGGGCGTTTGGATGATTGAGAAAGGATGACACAATGGTCAATTTGATGTGGCATGAACTTCCATCATTCTACTAGCACAGTGTTTCCTTTACCCTTTCTGTTATCTCATTATTATTATTCCATCTCAAGTGTAAATATAATGATTGAAAACTGGTTTATGATGCTAGATTCCTTGATAATCAAGACAACTAAACTGTTAACTAGACTCCATGATCAACACCTCTTAACCACTAGTAGACATCAGTATGAACACTTAGTTAGTAGATCCAAGTCCCACCCTCCCCCGGAAGTCTAACAAGAGCTGTTGGGTATTTTAACCCGGAGGGCAGGGGGTCAAGCTGTGGAAATATGTTCTACCGATCAAAAAAAAAAAAGAAAGAAAAAAATAGACCCGATGTTCTTTCACGAATCCCGCATGTATCGGAAGCTTAGTGCACCAGCTGCCTTTTCTTAGGCTGATGCTTCTTGTTTGGAGTGGTTCTCTGGTTCAAGCTGTTTTTACTCCCTGCTACTTTTTCATTGAAAGAAGCCAGTAGCTTTAGTAATCTTTGACAATTTGGAATATCTTTTATCGACATGCTATTCTGTGTAGGTGCTGTTAGAAGAGTTGGGAGAAATCAAGTTGCAGAGCACACCAAGCCTCGCTGTATTACCGTCATGGATGTGATTGCCGTCCTTGAAAGAGAACCTCAAATGACCAAGTCTACAGTGATATACTGCTTACATGAGAAAATTTGGTCTGATGCTCAAGCTGAATCATCCTGATACTTGGTGGCAGGGCGTTCCATATGGTTGGACCATTGTACATACGTCTTAGAAGTAGATTGCTTAGATCACATCTAACACCATGCAGTGACTAGCTGATCTAACAGAACTGCTATTGCTATTTCTTATGTTATGTAAATGTATAGCAATAGTTCATCAGACACATTTGGAGCTTTAAAATGTTAGTTTAGTAGATGCTTATTGTTGCCACTCCCAGTGAGAGCTTAGCATAATTGAAGACTGCAAGTCATTAATGTTTCAAAAGCTGAAGAACAAGGAAACAAGAGCTATGTTCATTTTTGAGGGTCTTGGGGAGAGTGGAGGTTTTGGTGGGGTTGTGGGGGCGGGGAAGAGCTTTAAAAAATAATCTGAAATCTTTTATATAATTGGTATTTAAATATAAGAGTACTTCATATTATATTCCTTGCATGTATTTAGAAAGAGGTTCTTAATGAAGGGGGATGAAAAATATCCCAATATTTTCATTGTTTGGTAGGTGCTGCCTTCTAGAATGGTGTAAAGCCATGTAAGGGCCGATACATCCTAGTGACGAGACATAAATTCAAGGAGGGTACATCCCCACCTTTTTTTACTTGGAAGCTACTGTCCATGCCTTTTAAGGAACATATAGAACTGGGATGAATAAAAAGGGAACATTGGTGATAAGGGGCAAACTACGGAAGCGATAAACAATGATAAAAACGAGACGCAACAAGAACCTTACGAAGTAGCACCAAGGAACGAGTCTTGATACACCCTCGATTCGAGTCAAGAAGCACCTACGCTATGCAACTATCCTCAAGAGACACTCGGCTCAAGCAAATAGAGTGATCAAAGAGGATTGAAAAGCAACTTGGATTTATCCAATTGATTCAAGCCAAAATAGGTTACAAGTGTTTGGGAGCAATGCTCATCAATGTTGATATTCAAGGTAAGTTAATGGCAATAAATGATGAAGGGTGTTATTTATAGCACCCTTCTACAACCTATTGAAATGTCAATTAAGCCCTTAGCTGGATAGAAATACAATAGAACTAGCTAGGGTCAAAATAGGAAGTTTACACACAAAGATAGGCAAATCAGCATTTTGGGCGCTCCACCCTGGAGCTGGGCGCTCCGCCTGGTGAGCACCACTGCCAAAGTGGTGAGGCGCTCCGCCTGGTGCCTGTAGCCTTCCATTCCTCCTTCCAACGAACTCAAGTGTATGATCTTCCAATGGCCTCCGGAGCTCGTATCATCAACGCCCCTTCGTATCAAGTATAAGTGAGCATCATGAAGTGCTTTGGCTTGGCTTCTCGTAAAGGGCCTTGTGGTGGTGGTTTGTCCCGCATCATCCTCCCCTTCTTGAGAAGATTTCGTCCTCGAAATTGAAGCTTCAACCTCCACGGCATCATCCTCCACGGCATCATCACCTACATCAAAGGGAGCCAAGTCACTAACATTAAAAGTGTTTGAAACATTGTACTCACTTGGCAAATCGATCACATATGCGTTGTTGTTGATCTTGGAGAGCACTTGGAAGGGTCCATCTCCTCGGGGTGCCAACTTCCCTTTTCTAAGGCTTGGAAACCTCTCTTTGCGGAAGTGCACCCACACCCAATCTCCTTTCTTGAGCTCCAACTTCTTCCTCCCCTTGTTCTTCTTGAAGGCAACCTTTGCATAGGCTTCCTCCAATCTCTTCCTCGCTTTGTCATGGATTTCAAGCATTGCTTTAGCTCGATTTTCACCTTCAAAACTAACAACCATTTCTTTGGGCAAAGGGGTTAGATCAAGTGGAATCAAAGGATTAAAACCATAGACACACTCAAATGGAGTCAAGCCAATCATGCTATGCAATGTACGGTTATATGCGAACTCCATAAGAGGCAACTTTTCAACCCACGTCCCGGCCTTACCTCGGGTCATGGCTCTAAGTAGAGCACCCAAGGTTCGGTTCACCACTTCGGTTTGACCATCCGTTTGAGGGTGGTGGGACGTAGAGAACAACAACTTGGTGCCGAGAGCACCTCAAAGACACCTCCAAAAATGGCTAAGGAACTTAGAGTCCCTATCACTCACAATTGTTTGAGGCACACCATGCAATTTTAATACATTGTCAATGAATAAAGAAGCTACATGTTGTGCATCATGACTCTTTTTACAAGGAATAAAGTGAGCCATTTTGGAGAACCTATCCATGACAACATAAATGCTATCGTGTCCCCCTTTAGACCGTGGCAAACCCATAACAAAATCCATCGAAATGTCAATCCACGGGCTAGTAGGAATAGGGAGGGGAGTATACAAACCATGGGAATTAGATTTGGACTTAGCATACTTGCAATCCAAGCAAGTGTTGCAAAGTCTCTCAACTTGCACACCCATTTTTGGCCAATGGAATTGCTCCATGAGAATGGCCAAGGTTTTGTTCCTCCCAAAGTGACCCATCAAGCCCCCACAATGTGCTTCACGAACAAGCAACTCCCTCCATGAGGACTCGGGCACACAAACTCTTCAATTTTTAAAAATGTAGCCATCAACCCATTGGTATTTCTCCACCCTTTTCCCACTCACTAGAGCATCATGAATGCTCTTGAACTTTGGGTCATGTTCATACAATGATTTTATACTCTCAAAACCCATAAGTCTAGAAGCAAGAGTGGTCGCAAGGGCGAACTTCCTAGAAAGCACATCGGCTACAACATTGTCCTTACCCTTTTTGTAATGAATTACATAAGGGAAGGACTCGATGAACTCCACCCACTTGGCATGTCTTTTGTTCAACCTCTCTTGGCCTCTTAGATGCTTGAGTGACTCATGGTCACTCTTGATCACAAATTCCCGAGGCCATAGATAGTGTTGCCAATAGGCTAGAGCTCGCACGAGGGCATACAACTCCTTGTCATACGTGGAGTAATTCAAGGCTGCGCCCTTTAACTTCTCACTAAAGTAGGCAACGGGTTTCCCTTCTTACATGAGAACACCCCCGATTCCCACCCCCGAGGCATCACATTCAACCTCAAAAGCCTTCCCGAAGTCGGGCAATTGTAACAAGGGGGCGGTACTCAACCTACTTTTCAACTCTTGGAAAGCTCTCTATTGAGGCTCTCCCCACACAAAGGGCTTGTCCTTTTTCACCAACTCGGTGAGTGGTGCGGCAATGGTGCTAAAGTCCCTAACAAAGCGCCTATAGAAACTAGCAAGGCCATGGAAACTCTTAACATGAGAAACGGTAGTAGGAGTAGGCCAATCTCTAATGGCTTCAACTTTGGACTCATCAACCTCTACACCATTTGCACTAACAACAAAGCCCAAAAAGACAACCTTTTCAACATAAAAGGCACACTTCTTAAAGTTGGCATAGAGCTTTTCGGCTCGTAGCACTTCAAGGACTTGACTCAAGTGGCCAACATGGTCATCTATTGACTTGCTATAAATCAATATGTCATCAAAGTAGACGACCACAAACTTGTTGATGAATGGTTTTAGCACGTGGTTCATTAGCCTCATGAAAGTACTAGGTGCGTTGGAGAGGCCAAAGGGCATCACCAACCATTCATATAGACCAAACTTGGTCTTGAATGCGGTTTTCCATTCATCACCGGGTTTCATTCGGATTTGATGGTAACCGGACCTAAGATCTATTTTTGAAAAGATGCTAGAACCACTAAGCTTATCTAACATATCATCCAAACGAGGTATGGGATGTCGATACTTTACCGTGATCTTGTTGACCGCTCGACAATCCACACACATCCTCCAAGTGCCATCCTTCTTTGGGACAAGGATCACGGCCACGGCACAAGGGCTCAAGCTCTCCCTCACCAAGCCTTTGGTAAGCAATTCATCAATTTGCTTTTGTAGCTCCCTTGTGTCCTCAGGATTGCTTCTATATGCCGGCTTGTTTGGGATTTGAGATCCAGGGACAAAGTCAATTTGATGTTCAATACCCCTCAAGGGAGGTAAACCATCCGGCATTTCCTCCGGGAACATGTCCTCATAGACCTTCAAAACATTTCCAATGGCACTAGGCAAAGGGTTAGGGTTAGATAAATAATCACTTTCGGAATTTAAAACCATACCTTTGTGCACTAGGCATATGAGCATTTTGGTGCCATCATTACCTCTCAAGTACTCGCTCGGTTGCATCATGGCACACATGCGACCGGCAGAAGATGGTGGAGTCTCGGCCAAAGGTTTGGCCACAACCAGGGACTTGGCCTTAGCCGCTTCCCTCAACTCCTTCATGCACCGATAGTCTTCACTTACTTGCTTTGGGGTCAAGGGTGTAAGCACAAACTTCTTCCCCTCGTGTTTAACCGTGTAAGTGTTGGCTCGGCCATCATGAACCACTTGTTTGTCGTATTGCCAAGGCCTACCAAACAAGAGGCGGCAAGCTTGCATTGGCACCACGTCAAACATGTGTTCATCTTGGTAGTTCCCAATCTTGAACCTAATCAAGACTTACTTCACTACCCTCAACTGCCCACATTCACTCAACCATTGCAAACGGTAGGGGTTTGGATGCTTAAGTGTAGGCAACTTCAATTGTGAGACCAAAGATTGGCTCACCACATTTTGCACAACTACCCGAGTCAATGATCATGGAACACACTTGTCCCTTCACTCTACACCTAGTATGGAACAAGTTTTCCCTTTGCTCGTCTTCCCTCTCTTCATTCACCATGGCACCCAAAATACGACGTACCACAAGGAACATATTAGGATCATCCCCCTCCGTCGCTCTCTCTTCACCCTCAACTTCCTCACTCTCCTCCTCAACTTCACCCTCGGACTCACTTTCCCCCTCATAGACCAACCCATCATCCATCACAATCATTGTTTTTCGGGAGGGGCACTCTTTTGCAAAGTGGCCATAACCCTTGCATTTATGACATTGGAAAGAAGAAGGAGAAGGAGTATTTAAAGTAGTTTTAGAATTACCTCCAACCTCTTTGTGGTCGCCTTTCGGGGTAGCCTTTTCAAAAGGCTTCTTCACTTCTCGACTTCCACTTGCCCCACTAGCATATGGGCTCTTCCATTCTTTGGTGCGAGTTGATGGAGTGGTAGTGGTAGTACTCCTATAGCAAGGAGCCTTCTCTTCTTTGAGCCACTTCTCGGCTTCAACCGCGGCATCACAAACATCTTGCAAGGAGTGGAAGATGTGAAGCCTCAATTGGGAGGCAATCTCCCTACTCAAGCCACTTTTGAAACGGATGATAGCTTGTTCCTCATCTTCCATTTCCATATCAAGAGCCATCCGGTTTTTCTCAAAGTCGTTGAAATACTCATCAACGGACTTGTAGCCTTGCTTCAATTCATAGAGCTTTTTGAGTTGCTCTTGTCGATACTTGGGAGTCACATACTTGTTGTTCATAACTTCCTTTAACTCTTCCCAAGTGATGTTCATCCGCAACCCAAGTCTTCTCCTTGATCGCTTGATGGATTCCCACCAAGTAGAGGCATAGGACTCAAATGATGATATAGCATAAGTGGCCTTCTTCTCCTCGGTCATATCATTTGTGTCAAAGACCCGCTCCAATTGGACCTTCCATTCAAGAAATGCTTCCGGATCACTAGTCCCTTTGAAAGGTGGGATAGTGATTTTCACACTGTTGAGATTAGTGTCTCGACCCCCACGGTGTTGTTCCGGTTGAACCCCATAGTTGTCATCAACATCTTCATATTCCCTTCCCAAGTTCCTCCCAACATAAGCTCTTGGAGGTCCTCGACCTCGCCCACGACCTCTATCTACACCTCGGCCTCCATTCATCGCCCTCCTATTTGGATAGGGAGCATCAAAGTATTCATCATCAAGTCCGAGACCCTCCCCTTCTTGAGCTTCATCAACTTGCTCAAGGGGTGCAATATTCCTCCGAGGCCTTAGGAATGGAACATCTCCTTGGGGATTGCCCAACAATCTTTCTCTAGCAAGAGCCTCATCCCTCAACCATTGTCGACGAGCTAGCTCCGCATATTGATCCGGTTTCATGATTGAATCATCACTAGTGCCTTCACCGGCATCTTTTGGGACACTCGGGGTCCTCTCCTTTTCAAGAGCTTCCATCTTAAGGTTTAGGGCATTCACCTCGGCTAACAAACTAGCCAAGACGTCGGTTGGAACCTCAATGGTACTCTTGGCTTTCTCGTCCGCCATTGTACCTACAACAATCAAAAACAAGTAAAGAGATTAGAGTAAAAGTGCTCACTCACTCCCTCACTTTTTGCTTGTCGCTCGGGTTCACTCAAGTTGGGGTTTAGGTTCACACAAGCTTGAGATCAACGGCGTCGTCGTAGTTGCGTAGCTTCCTCGATAATCAATCCAATTCACAAGAACTAAATGCTCTTCGGGAAGAGTGGAATTAATAGGACTCGATTAACGCTAAGCTTTTTTAGTGAGCACTTGGAAGCAAGCAATTAACTATGAGTCTTCTTTGAGATCTACTCTCCTCTAGGCACGATGTTCATAATCGCTCAATGAATTAGTACTAATCGAGTAGGAGTGTTACTCTCAAAGTACTAACCGGAAGCAACGTGAACAAACAAACACGAAGACCTAACGAAATCAACTACCCGGAACCCTTCAGGATTTCGGGCGGTCCGCCCAAGGAGGCAGGCGGTCCGCCTGGAAATTGTCAAGTTTAGGCAGTGGGGTGGGGGAGGCGGTCCGCCCAGGGGTGGGGCGCTCCACCTGGACCTGTGTCCACAACTTCACCAAAACGTGATTTTGGCGTTTTCAAGCAATTTTTCCAACAAATCCAAGGTGTTTTTGATATTGAATGATTCCCAAACTTGTTTTATGCTATAACAAACAATCCCCAATGGTTTAATCCAACAAGCAACCAACAATCAACTTGTTTCAAGAATTTGGAGCAAGTTCTTCAAAAATTTTCAAGAACTTCAAGATTTCAAAAATTCGATTTTCATTCCGATACTTCAAATGATGTTATGGGGGTATCAAAACGACGGGGTAACTACAAGGAACAATCCCCGATACCCAACAACCAAGAATTCATAACATCAAACAAGTTCTAGCAAATTTTGTAAAATTTCAACTTTGAGATTTGATTTTCGAAAATTTGATTCACAACTCCAAACGTGTTTTGTTGGTACCCAATTGTCGAGAATACGTAAACAAACAATCCCCGATAATTAACTCCAACAAAATCGTAACAACCAACGATTTCTAGCAAATTTTTGGGATTTTCAAGTTTTTGAATTTTTTTGTTTTCTTCAAGTTTCTCAAGAACAACAATAAGAACAAGACTAAGGCACGATAATAACACTACGAACAAGGAACGAGGGTTTTTAGAAACAACACCCGAGCCTTGCTCTGATACCAACTGATAAGGGGCAAACTACGGAAGCGATAAACAATGATAAAAATGAGACGCAACAAGAACACTTACGAAGTAGCACCAAGGAACGAGTCTTGATACACCCTCGATTCGAGTCAAGAAGCACCTACGCTATGCAACTATCCTCAAGAGACACTCGGCTCAAGCAAATAGAGTGATCAAAGAGGATTGAAAAGCAACTTGGATTCATCCAATTGATTCAAGCCAAAATAGATTACAAGTGTTTGGGAGCAATGCTCATCAATGTTGATATTCAAGGTAAGTTAATGGCAATAAATGATGAAGGGTGTTATTTATAGCACCCTTCTACAACCTATTGAAATGTCAATTAAGCTCTTAGCTAGATAGAAATACAATAGAACTAGCTAGGGTCAAAATAGGAAGTTTACACACAAAGATAGGCAAATCAGCATTTTGGGCGCTCCACCCTGGAGCTGGGCGCTCCGCCTGGTGGAGGCATGACCCAGGCGCTCCGCCTATGGATCAGGCGCTCCGCCTGGTGAGCACCACTGCCAAAGTGGTGAGGCGCTCCGCCCTATGGCTGGGCGCTCCGCCCTGTGGCTGCCCATTTTGGGCGCTCCGCCCAAGGCACTGGGCGCTCCGCCTGGTGCCTGTAGCCTTCCATTCCTCCTTCCAACGAACTCAAGTGTATGATCTTCCAATGGCCTCCGGAGCTCGTATCATCAACGCCCCTTCGTATCAAGTATAAGTGAGCATCATGAAGTGCTTTGGCTTGGTTTCTCGTAAAGGGCCTTGTGGTGGTGGTTTGCCCCGCATCAATTGGTAAACAGGAAATCTGGGGATGGTTACAAGGGACAATTATATGGAGAGACACTCCACTCATAAAAATTATCAAAAAAGGCTCCTATTTTGCTTTCTTATCCGACATAGCACCCCCTCCATTTTTTTTTCTTTCACTCTATAGCACCCCCTATTTAAAAGAGAAAAAATTTTAGCCCCCATTTTTTCTCTCTTCTCTTTCCATCTTTCTCATTTTTTCTCTCTTCTCTTCACCCTTACAACATCACTGCCGCCGCCACCCCCCACCCCTTCCACCACTGCCCCACATTCATCCCCTCTCCGCCGCCACCGCCGCCACCATCATCACTGCCCTCGCCGCGGCTGTTTCTTCTTCTTCTTTTTTTATTTTTTTATTTTTTGAATAACAATATTGATTTTCCATTGTATATTCCGTTCAAAACTCCGGTGAGGGGTTTATTTATCAAGTTTCTTCTTTTTCTTCACTTTTTTCATTAAAATCCGGTGAGATCTACTAGTTTTTTTGTTAAAACTTTTGTTTACTGTTTAGATCTAGTGTTTTTCTTGTATAAAACTGTATAGATCTTGGATATTTATTAAGCTTTTGTGTAAAATCTGTCCGAAGTACTGTTTAAAATTATTTTTGCGAGTTTATACGATTTTATACAAGTTTATACAATTCTGTAAACATGTATAAAAATGTATAAATCTGTATATGTACGTATTGACAGTGTATAAACACATTCTATGCACTTTTGTAAATTTGTATAAAGTTATATATGCGTGTATGAACGATGAATAAAGTTGTATAAATTTCAGATTTGTGCACTATTTATGGATGTTTGTATAAAATTTATGTTTTTTGTGTATATTTTTGTATTTTCCTTCTTGCATATACATTTTTTTTATGTATTTACATGTATAATTTATTATTTTGATAGATTTAGATGTATATAATTATCAAAAAATAATTATTTAAACAAATCCACCAATAAATAAGCAATTCGGCGAGATCCGGTGAAATTTCAGTTTGGCCAGTGGTGGGGGAGTGGCTCCTAGGGTTTTTAGTTCAAATGGGTGCTATGTTATGTAATTTTAAAAACAAGGGGATGCTATGTTGTGTAATTTTAAAATAAGGAGGTGCTATGAATGAAATGTTACCCCTCATTTGTAATTTTGTGTAATGGGCTGGCTAGTTTTGAAATTCTCCCCGGTTACAACCATGGATAAGTGATCGTGAAATAAATTCAAAATTTTTCATTATTATATTCTTATTGTCGATAAATGTAAACACCTCCACTTGATTATGGGAGGCGTTTTGATTTTTCACAAAGTTAAAAGGCTAGAATCTGCATTCTTTCTTTACGTTTGGAACTCTTGTTCTGTCCACTGTACCTTGATCTTTTCCTGCACGATTCACTTAAGGGAAAGGTGTAACTTCAACCTTACGTATACTCCAGTCAGTTACATATGTTTATCAGAGTGTCGCATTTATTTCGTATGAAACTTAAGACGTTTAAAAAACTTTGCGTCGAGCTTTAATGCCAAATATTGAATGGCTTACATATTTGATTGGTAAAATCTGGTAGTCATTTTTTTCTAAACAATGATGTTTCAGAAGTAACTTATTAAATGAAAGTGTCCCTTTCTAATGTCTCTTATACTTTAGAAATGTGATTACATAATTCTACCTTGTCCACAGTAACATAAAGATTGTATTATTTTAATTTCACTACCACTCATTTAGGAAGAAATTTAGTGTTGAGAATTAATTAAATAAATAAAAATATCTACTCTTAAATAAGTTACCAAACATTTACATGTGGTCGACAAAAATTTCATTTCCGCAAACTTATCACATGCATTTTGATTTGATCCGAGATATACCCACCTTAAGTACGTCATGCAAAACCACCTAACAGACTAGACTCTACTTTTCACACATTGGTAGATATCACTTTCTCCTTGGCTACCAACCTTTCTTCCCTATATATATATACCCTTTCACAACTATCTCCTTCTCATATTTACTTAAGTTTATTCACTTCTTTCACAATTTATATATAGTTCTTCTTTGAATTCTCATTCTAGAATGATGAAGCTATATTTTGCAACTCTGCTTCTGGTGACACTTGTTCTTAATTCTTCCCTTATTCAAACTACTATGGCTGGTTCAGGTATATATTCTTATTCACCTCGATTGTTTTATTTGAAAGGCAAATTTAGGGCGAGTTCTGTCGTAAACATACCATAAAGCGATATTTATTAATATGAACTCGGTGAGTCTATATCCACCTATGTTTTACTAACAAATTTTTACTATCATTACTTATTTCAGTTTGACTAAGTTTGATGGTCTAATAATGACTTTTGGTTGTGTCTTTGAAGATTTCTGTAATTCAAAATGCCAGTTTAGGTGCTCAAAAGCAGGACGACAAGACAGATGCTTGAAGTATTGTGGAATTTGTTGTGAGGAGTGCCATTGCGTTCCTTCAGGGACTTATGGGAACAAAGATGAATGCCCTTGCTACAGGGACAAAAAGAACTCTAAGGGCCAGCCTAAATGCCCTTAAATTTACTTACTCTTCAATATCTACCATTTGTTGTGTTCAAATGCAGAGTTAGAGGCACTGAGCCTTATTTGAATCCTTCAAGTGCTCTAATCTGTTCATCTCCCACAAATCTCTTAACATATATTATTTCCCTTGATATCAATAAAAGATAAATATGGATGATTGATTAAAAGTACACAAATAAACAAAGGGAGTTTCCTTTATATATCTATTATTTTGTCTTTCTAAGCTAAATCACCGAAGCTTTCAATTCCCACAGTAGTTTGAAGTTTGCAAGTGAAAAACATGCGTTCTTGTGTATGTGTGCGCGTGGTCACTGGTCACATAGTAATAAGTAACATAATGGGTGTTTGTGATAGGTGAGATAACAAGCATGAGTGGCACTTATTCTATTTAATTTAATAGTTTAGATTACATTAATCACAAGCATTCTAACCATAGTTAAAAGATAGATTTTAGGAAAGTAATCTCCTCACTATGGTAAGAAAATAATTCACATTCCTCCGTAATAAATGATGACGTTTGTTTAATGTTTATAGTATAAGAGCCGTTGATTATATGTAACATATAGCATTAAGGAGCTCAAAAGCAGTTTTGGCTATAGGTTTTTATAAAATTAGCAATTATGTCTTTTAAATGGAAGTGCTGAAAAAAAAAAAGAATAAGTAATTGGCCTGTTTGTTAAAAAGATACTGATAAATACATACTTTGTATGAGCTTTACTTCTTGGCTTGATAATGAATTATGGTACTGACCTTGGGATTCGACACATCATTGTAGTTTCATTTGGTTAAGATTCAGGTTGTACAGTTGATCATCTCTATAGTGGCAGCGTTTTGTCTGAAACTTTCATGGCTGCTATAGTGAGGTGCTGTTATATATGTATATTGACATTTGAAGTTTAGATCTCATTTAGCTGTTATAACGAGTATGCAAAAAATATGTTTTCGTATATTTTATATTATAAACGAAAACAAAATAAATATTAAATTTAAAACCTCAATAGATTTTTATATTTCATCAATTAAAATTAAAGACTAATATATTATTAATGGGTGAAATTCATTTTGACCCCCCAACTTTGGTTTAAAAATCAAACTCCCCCCTCAACTATGAACAATGATCAAACTCCCCCCTTTATCCTATACAATGTCCATTTTGTCCTTCCCATTTTTCAAACTTTATCTATGTGATATGTTTTTATATCTAATTTTTTAATCAAAATATTTTACCTATAATTTAAAGGGTGAAAATCATTTTCATCCCCCAACTTTGGCTTAAAAATCAATTTCATCCCTCAACATTGAACAATTATCATTTTCATCCTCCACTCTCCAAATCAGACCGGTGACCCTAAAATTGTTGGCTGATTACCATAGGGGTAAAAAGTAATTTTACCTTTTAAATTCTGAATTTAAAATGCTTTAATTAATCAAACTTCTACTCTGTTAATAGCACACTGCGTTGACAGAAAAATTTGAAGAGCAAGAACATTAAGTAGTAGCAATAAAAAATCTCTCCAAAGTGCTACGTTAAGTAGTAGCAGTAAAAGATCTCTCCAAAGCACACTCCTCATACACCAACTAAAATGAAGAACAGAAAATATAGAATATGAATTGCAAGTAACGTGGAATCAAGATCCTCATCGAGTACACATTCAAATATATAGCCTAAAAGTTAGACCATTTTTTTTAACATCCTCGCAAAAGTTAGTACGAAAATATGTCTACCAAAATATTATGCAACAGAGAGTTAGTACAGGATATAGAGGCAGAGAAACAGTAACAAAAAATTATGTTTACGGATACAAGAGAAATACATCACTGTTATCATTTATTCTATAACATAATTCTAGTCAATCACATGCTTCTTTTTTGGAATATTTTGGTCAACCTTACTATGCTGAATTTTTCATAATTAGTGCAGTAGAAATTACAGCAATCAAGCATGGTGTCAAAGTAAGAGGAAAAGAGAAATTTCTAAGTCAACTTTTTCAATATACTATAGAAGAAAATTACTTTACTTAGTTTAGTTAGTAATAAAAGTAACAGACTTTTTGAAACTTAATTTGATTTTGTTTGTTCGGCAGTGAAATTGAAGAAGTGAGTTTATCAATATGAGATTCATCGGCCATGAGAGTTTAATTTTCTTCTTTTCTTTTCCTTTTTGAACGTCGTTGTTACTAACCCAGAAGATTAACCGTGAAGTATTTCTAATAGGGTATTTTAAATTAAAATATATAAAATGTAAATTAAATTCAGATTTTAATAGGTAAAATTACTTTTTGCCCTTATAGTAATCGGTCAACAATTTTAGGGTTACCGATCAATGGCATTGATTTGGAGAGAGGAGGATGAAAATGATAATTATTCAATGTTGAGGGATGAGATTGATTTTTAAGCCAAAGTTGGAGGATGAAAATAATTTTTACCCATAATTTAAATAATTTATAGATTTAGAAAATAATTTAAGTTCATCAATATTATCAATATGTTTAACTATGAATTTGCCACAAAGTATATTCTCTCATTCTCTATCGTGTAGATAGATTTTTGAGTTTTAGTTATCATTGATGAAATAGAGGCGGACTCAAGAATTGGAAGTTACGGGTGCCACTATTTATAATGTATGAATAAAAATAAAATAAAGAAGAGAGCAGAAGAATTCAAAATATGGCGGGTACACTAAAAAAGATGAAAGTATTGCAACCATAATTGACCAATGCACTCAAAAATAATTATGTTCTTTGGTTGCCACCTTAATACATATGTCTATTTTCAAGGAAATCAACACATAAATACAGAAAGTTTGGCCAAGCTGGCGAGTACCAGTGCACTTAACCCACTATGTGGGGTCTGCCTCTGTGATGAAATATAATCTACATAATTATTTAAAATTCATTTCATATAAATAAATAAATTTATTTTATATAGAATATACTTCTATCTTCAATAATTTCCTCTAATACTTCATGCATTAAAATTTTATTTTCTATTGTGCAATAGATTAACTTTGAGTTTTATTTTTTTATTCGTAAAGTACTAATACAAGTAAAATTATTTCTATAATTTATTCTCCTCATATATTTATTGATGAAATCATTAAATTTTATGCTTTAATTATTATTCACTCTTTTTTATTATTCACTCTTTTTTATTTTAATTATAATATTTTTTTGTTATATAAGTTTAGAATAGAATAAAATATATTATGATATTAATGAAATAGAAAAAATTAAAAGGTTTGATAATCTTAAGGGTAAAGTAGGAATTTTTAAAAGTTTATTGAAAAAAGGGGGGAATTTGATCATTGTTCATAGTTGAGGGGGGAGTTTGATTTTTAACTCAAAGTTGGGGGGTGTAAATGATTTTCACCCTATTATTAATAGATCCATAACGCAATTTCTTGCTATTAACGGCCTTTTGAGCAGCTTATGCTTGCTTAGCCGCATACTTATTCTTCTTGCTAAGAATGTCCCCGACGGCTTGACGACTACCGATTGAAATTTTCCTTCAGTTGTTCATGTATAATTTTAGAATTGTCCTCTTTTTATTAGCACAATGTTATCATTGTTTCTACAAAAATAACTTTGATGTTTTGACCTCATATTATGTGAATAAAGATATGTGATGCATAATGTTATTTTAAAGTTAACAAATCCAAGAAGATTCCATACTATGGTAATTAATGTTTATAAAATTATTATACGAACCTTAACTAAATAAGAATTGAACTTAAAACACTAAGAGACAAGTGAATTGTTAACCAGTTAAATAAAAAAAATAAAAATTTACAAATTAAAAAAAGATTCTATAATCTCCTTTGTAAAAAGAAAAAAGAATACGGAAGGTTTGGTCCAATGTTAAACTGTAGTTCATACAATTTTTTCATAAATATTTTTATGGTACAAATATAAAAAAGATTATATTTATGGTACAAATGATTACCATAAATATTTGATATTTTTATTTTTGTACAAAAATATTATTGTTATAAAATATTACTTATTACATAATATTTGATTATGACTGTTATAGAGAGGAAAATATAACAAAGAGTGTACTGCTATAATGAACACAATTATTGTTATAGGTAAAATACTGTTATAGAGGGGTAAAATATAACATGAAAAATCGGTTCTGAAGAAAATTAGGCCGTTATAATAAAATATTGTTATAATGAGGGAATGTTATAACAAGGTTTGACTGTAGTTCGTTGAATACAAATAGCAGATTCAACAGAAAATCGGCGGGGGAGGTGGTGGTGTTGGTCGTGGAGGCAAAAAAAAGGTACACATATAATAGCGGGAAAATTGAATCATAGGCATAGTATAAGAATAAATCTAGAAAATCTTTAATTTAATTTGAATAATTGGCATATAATTTGGGCTAAATACTCCCACTGTTCCAAAAATGATAGTATGATATCCTTGTTAGTCTGTTAAAAAATTAATAACATAATTCTAATTTTAGAAATAATTTAATTTGAGATTTACCACTTTATTATTAATAAGATAATTTATTGTCACACAAATATCTATCATTTCTTTTAGACTACAAATTACAAAAGTGATCGTATCTTTCTTAAACTTCGATTCAGGTCAAACTATACCATCCGTTAAGGAACGAGGAGTAACAAAAATTAAAAAATACACTGTTTCCTAATGAGTGCAAATTTAGGTCAATTTCGTAACGGCAGGGACATGAGTGAGATCATTTTTAACAAAAGGGGTTTTACACATATATACAAACATACACTCCTATATTACAAAAAGAAAATAACAATATTTCTCAAATTACAAGACATAACATTACTTTCCCTAACACATTTCACAATAATCAACACATTTCATTTTCATTTCCCTAAATTACAATATCTCTCACTTTACTCTCTCTTCCTTCCATAGCTAAGATATAGCCCTCCAACGCCGCCACCACCCCCACCCCCATCTCCACCACCCCAGCGCCATCAGCAGTGGTGGAAACACCGGTGGCGAATCGTAATAGTAGAAATGGAACGGCGAGATTCGGAAAATGGTGTAGTAGATCGAAGAAGATAGAGGACCAACAAAGAAGATGAGGGAGATGAGCGGTGTCGCCACCGCCTGAACATTAACCAGAAATCGCAGCAACAGTAGCTTCGGTCGTCGGCGAATAGCAGCATAGGCGAAAAACAGCGACAGAGATGTAACCGTCATTAAGTCTCCTAAAGTTGATCCAAGTTGCTACAGAGTAATTTTTACTCAAATTGCTACGGAGTAATTTTTTTCCCTTTGATTCAAGTTTTGTTTGGTTCTTGAGTCAGTTCATTGAACGTTTATTAATTTGAGTTTAGATTTAGCAGTTGAATGCTTCGGGAATAATGTTCTATGCTTTTAAGTAATTTAATTTTACCTTTTCAGACTAGATAATTTATATTCCTTCTCATTAATGCTTTTTCTTTTTCCCATGTTCTGCTTGCTATGGTTTATTCTGAAATTTCAATTCTTTTTTTAAAAAAATTTCATGAAATTGAAACCTAGTAGTTAAAAGTTATTTTGTCTGAGTGGATATTTTTAGAAACAGCTAGATACAAAGCAGAAATATTCTAGAAACAATTAGACATAATACAGACACAGTGCAAAAACTCATAAACAGTTATAAACGACACTGAAACAGTTTGAAACAACGCAGATATAGCGAGATACAGTTAGATACGAAGCAAAAATAGTGCAGATACTGCAAGATACAATGCTGAAACAGCTGAAAAAGTCTGAAATAAAATATAAAAATTAATGTGAAACAACGCAAAAATAGGTGAAATAGCTTAGAAACAATGAGAAACAATAAACAAACAGGATGAAACAATGCTGAACAGCTAGCTGCAGTATAGAAATAGTTAGATGCGGTGCAAAATAATGCAGATACAGCGAGATACGGTAAGATACAACGAGATACGAGGTGGTTGATAGTTGAGATACAGCGAGACACGATGTGGTTGGTAGTTGAGATATAGCAGGATACAATATGGTTAGTAGTTGAGATATAGTGAGATACAATGAGATACGAGGTGGTTGGTAGTTGAGATACAACGAGATACGAGGTGGTTGGTAGGTGAGATAAAACGAGATACGATGTGGTTGGTAGTTGAGAAACAGTAAGATACAACGAGATATAATAAGATACGATTTGGTTGGTAGTTGAGATACAGTGAGATATGATGTGGTTGGTAGTTGAGATACAATGAGATACGATGTGGTTGGTAGTTGAAATACAACGAGATAAGATGTGGTTGGTAGTTGAAACACAACGAGATACAATGGGATATGAGGTAGTTGGTAGTTTAGATATAGTGAAATATATTTATACGAGGCGGTTGGTAGGTGAGATACAGCGAGATACGGGAGGTTGGTAGTTGAGATACAACGAGATACGAGCTTGTTGGTAGGCGAGATACGAGGTGGTTGGTAGTTGAGATACAATGAGATACAAGGTTGTTGGTACGCGAGATACGGCGAAATACAATGAGATACAGTGAGATACGAGGTGGTTGGTAGTTGAGATACAGTGAAACACAATGAGATACGATGCGGTTGGTAGTTGAAAAATATCGAGATACAGTGAGATACAGCGAGAAACGAGGTGGTTGAGGATAGGAGGAGAAAAAGTAAAATTGGGGAAATGGGAGGAGTAAAAGTGAAATTGGGGGAAATGGTGGGGGAAAAAGTGAAATTGGGGTAATTGGGAGAAGGAAAAGTGAAATGGGGGGAAATATGAGAAAAAATGTAAGGTTTTGCTATGTTATGGGAAAAAATATTGCTATGTTTTTGCTATGTTTTGCAATTAACTTTTTCTTTCCTCTATATTGGGTAATTTGCTAAAATATTGCTATATTTTGTAAATAACTTCTAAAACTTGTAATTTTATATAAAAATTCCTTTTAACACTGGGCTAAGGATAACCATTTTGTCTGGAAAAAAGAAGAAGATAATAATCATTGTTTGCCTTCTTGGTCTTTGCCCATAATAGATATGTGCATTGATTTATTGACCATACATAAATCACAACAATTAGCACTATGCTATTTATATGAAAGAAACCTTTAAATTAAAGAGTTATATTGCCAACTTTCGTTTTACTTTAGATAATTTTGTGGGTTTTGTTTATGCCTAAAATTGTATGTCTAGGTTAAACACTTAAATTTATGAATGGGTCACAAGCAATATAGTAAAATAAGATGGAAAAGTAAGTAAATAGAGAGGAAAATAATAGACAAGAAAGTAAAGAATTTTTATTCCTTGAGAACAGCCGGATTCAGTGGTGAATCGCTTGATGTACAATACAATGTAAGGAGAGATATTTATAGTAGAGATTACCTAGTCCTAATTATGGTATCATACAAAGACTAATAAAGGCTAAGGCAGTGGTATATACGAAACCCTAACTAGGAGACTGTAGTCCTAAGGCAACGAGATATATGCCTTGCGTCCTACGCCCGTACCGCCTGAACGGTCGTAATCTGTAGAACAGGCGTGTATCCTCTATGCTCTGTGACTTGTAGGATAAGTCTAGTCTCGCCAGCTGGACTCGTATCCCCGTAATAAAAGGTGCATGTTTTTGCCTAGACAGTCAGTCCCCCCACTTGCTGAGTACAGACGTGAGCAGTCAGGAAGTGAGCGATGTACAAGGCGGATGTGATAGATATCTCACTGACTCCTTGACACTCGCAGTTTCTTTGACCAAGAATGATGCTGATTTATTCGAGAACTCCGCGTGTCTTTATCTGATTGGTTGATGTCAATTTCATGTACCTTTCCAAGAATGCTTTTTGCTGCGCCGAATTATTTCATATCTCAAGCCATAATTATACTTGACCATTTTATGATCCGTTCTTATCTCTTCCAGCTTATAAATAGGGGCTTCGTGATAGTGGTGGAATCACAAATCATATTCAGAAAAATACTCCATCTTCTCTAGAGTTCCTTATGAAAGAATGGCTGTTCTATCTTTAAAAACATTTGGCTTTGACCCTGGTTTGATATTCCCAGAAAAACTCTTTTTTTAAGAATGGATGGTGCACGGAAAAACTGTAGGAAAGAGATCATCTGCAGTTGTCTTTCTCTTTTCCTTCATTCATGAATGGACGAGCGGAGTCCCCCGAGTCATGAAGTTTGATCGGGATTCTAATAGCATTCTTCGGAATGTCTTCATTATGGCATGCATACAGATTATGGTGTGCTCTTCTTCTAACAAAGCGGTTGTTGTGATATTCCTCTTATCATACAGGGTCAGGATGCTTGGCCCTTTCAGTTGTCATGAGGCTTTTCCGCCAGGATATTTCTGGCGTTCGGGTAGCTCCTTTGACTATGTAGGATTGAAACCAACATTCCCGGCTCTGTTCCATGGCAGGAAAGAGGATATAGCTTCAACCCATGGGTGGATTAATGCGTCACCAAGCTCAAACTCTACTCTTGGTTCAAGGCTGTCTCCTAGTTCGGCTGGTTCGGCCGTATTGCTGTTGCAACGCTTCATCGGCTGCTGGCTGTGGAATACTTGGGGGAAGAGGCTCCCTTGTGGTAGGTCCCCAGCTTAAGCCTCCTCGTCTTCGATGAGCTCCCAATTGTGCTTGAAGATCTGCGGGGCAGTGCACTCCCGTTTGACTAGCAGGGGCGAAACAGATCTTCTAGTTTCTCTTCGAGTTCAGCAGACAACATGGTGGAAGGCTTTGTCCATGTTCAGATGCTGCCGAGGACCCTTGCTTTGTATCCGCGTCTTGGTCACCTTAGGGATCATAAGCTGAAGGTTGCTCGGGCTGACATATTCCTTGATGCTAGGAGAGAACTTCGATCTGCTGAGTGGCTTGTAGCTGCAATCCAGATGAAGCATCTTCAGCCGTGCAGATTTTGTGAAGTTTGTAAGTTTGTCTTTTTAGTTTTTTGAGAATACATGTACTGAACAGTGTTGTATTAAAAAAGAACTTGATTGTATATTATGAGTCTAGGGACTGTTTATTATTTATGAAACGAACGTCCACTAATATTTTACGTGTACTTGTGTAGTTTAAGCAGCATGTTTTGCGTGCCTCTCTTGGCTAGCGTCTTTAAAAGATGGGTGTGTGCATTGAGGGGCGCTTCATTTGCATCAGTAGTTGACGGCTTATATTGTGCCTGTGATTGACGGTCATTTTGCACCCACAATTGGATGACTTTAGCCAGTGTGGGAATGGGGCATTTTTGCATTCTGAAATAGAACGTCGTTGCTTGTTTACTCGAGTATTTTAAGACTTTCTAGCACTATGCGGGCAGGCGTCTCCACTGGCATGTAGGTGCAAATTTGTTGAATCGACGAGTTCAACTTACAAATAATGCCTGGTTGCTGAACTAGACGTGATCTTGCTCTAAGCGAGCAGCTTACCCTACTTCTTGTAGTAAAAAGTTGGTGTATTACTGCAACTTAGGTCTGGCCAGGGCTATGAAAATTTGGATCGTAGATGGAGCTGAATTGTAATTGTAAAATTGACTAAGTGAAATAGTAGTTTTATTGATAAATAATGGCGCAGGGCCTGAACTGTTGTGCGTGAAAAACCCGTAACATGACTGATGAGTTTGCAAATACTGCGATAAAAAATAAAAGAAACTAAAGACTTAATTAACGTAAATATTGAGAAGGATTGTACTTCCATCGTGGAACAGAGGTATCTGCAAGGGCTCCCTCGTCTGAGGGTGCTAAGCCTCGAGATGTAACCTGTGGACCGCTAATAATCTGATAGTATGAATCCCCATTGGTTAAACAATAATGAACTTCCTGCCTCCGCAGCTGTCTGCTTTCCGACTTGTCTTCGGGGAGTATTCCCTTGTACAAGTAGTTTATTCCCTTGTACAAGTAGTTAATCAATGTGTGACACTGTTCTGAGGCGGAACCCGTGTTTGGAACTTCAAGGTTCATCAGGTCCATGGAGGCTAGCCCAATCACTACTTGTTGGTTGTCTGAACCAGTGTGTGAATCCTCAGGGACTTTGTCCTTGTTTGAGCTTTCCTCCTTAGAGACAAACTCCCATTTGTGAAATTTTTTCAAAAGTGCTTCAATTTTTCCTTGCCAACCTGGCGCACAGATGTCCTCCGTGGTAAAAATCTCATTCGCTCAACTGACTACTAGCTGGGAATTACTGAAGAGGCTGATTTCCTTGGCCCCCAATATGTAGGCTAAGTAAAGAGCTTGAGTTATAGCTTCATATTCTGCTTCGATGCTTGGAACTTTTGCGGCCTTGCAGAAGACCTGCCCAATGGGTGTCTTGATCCATGAATTGAGGTTGGATTGTCCTTTGAGATCCACGTCCGTATGGATTTTCCAGCACTCGGGCTCGATTGTCCCTGCATTTTGGATTGATTCCTTCACATTTGGTGCTAATTCTTCCACAAAATCTGAGGTGAAGTCTTCTAAAGCCCGTGATCGGATGGCCGTTCGCGGTTGATATATGATATCGTATTCTCCTAGTTCTTCAGGCCATTGTGCCACCATTTTTGAGAGCCTGGGACTGGACAAAATGGCCTATAATGGAACAGAAGAAATCACACTAACTGTATTGCTGAGAAAATGTGAATATAACTCCTGAGTTTCCATGACCATGTCCACAATAAACTGGACAGGCAGAGGCAGAAGCCCATCCAGGTACGAAAGTCCTTCGCTGACATATTTTATGGGAAGCTGTCTCCCACCTTCTTCTCGTGCAAGCACTTCATTCCATGCTACTTCTGATATTGAAACATACAACAACAGGTGTTGTTCCTGGATTGGCTCGGTGATTGTCAGAAGTTGCAAGAGTTGCACCTTGATCCGGGCCAATACCATGTAGATTGTATCAGCCACAATGGTCCTTCGTGCTTTACCAATACCTCGGTGAGCTGGTACCATAGCTCTGCTGCATTGGGGATTAGTTGGCTCATCTCTGATAGCCTCTCTCTTAGCTCGCTGATCTCTATTCTAGCCTTACACTCCATCATCTCGTACAGAAGGATTCCTCATCGATCATATTTACCTTGTCTATTGGCCCTTTGTCGTGTAATTTGTTGAATATTGGATAGTCTCTAGGCAAAGGCCGCTCACTCTGTAAGTCATTAATCCTATTTAAGGTAGGGTATCTGAAAATTTGGTTGAGTGTTGAGGGTACTCCTTTTATACTGGTATCCAGGGCCATCCCAGTATGACATCATATGACATGTTACAGGTGAGTACCTGGAAAGAAGTTATGCTCGTCACACCTGGGATATGAACCGGTAGAACTAGTTCTCCGACAGGTTCCTCACGGAGGCCATTGAAGCAGATTTTCTTGCGAAGGCTTGGGATCATCTGATGGTCTAGGCCTAACTTCTGTAGTACCTCCCTCCCAATAATGTTCATATTATTTTCTGGGTCAACTAAAGCTTGCTTGATCTGAAGATTTGACACCCTTATGGAGACGATAAGAGCGTCTTGATGTTCTCCTTCGTCTTCCAGGCTGAATGTAATAGGGCTAGCGAACGACCCTAACTTTTTCAGTCCCCCAGGCCGTGATAGGTCCTAGGGTCGTGAAGATCGCGTTAATGTTCCGCTTGTCCCCAGATTTCGGTGCTCTCGACTGCCTTGATTCTTCTTCAATCAAATCCTTGAAGTGTCTCTCCTTTTATAGATGCTTGATTTCTAACATCAGGGCCTTGCAGTCTATCGTGAAATGGTCATTGCTACGATGGAAGTCACAGTAGGCCGTTGTATTCCACCCGGTTGCTCCTCTTACGGTGGGCGGCCACCGTACTTTTGGCCCTAGTTTGCCAAAGTGATTGGAAATCAGTTCCACGACGTTGGCTCACAAACCAAAATCTCGAAAGCTGCAGGGCTCGGTTCATTTCTCCTGGGACTTGGGGCCCCGGGTGTTCCCCTTATTTGCAGTTCCTGCTAGGCTCTGTGTCTTTCCTTTTACTCTTCTTCTGTCCCCTTCTCCCTCCAGGGGTGGGCTTCCTGCTCTCTTTCTTCGTTCAACTTTAGGGTTCTGAGAGTTTTCTGGTTCCAGGCAAAGTTTTTCAGTGTACCTTTGATGTAGGGCACTCCATGTTGATATAGGATGTTGAGTGAGGATCCACTGCAATTCCCTGGTATCCAATGACCCTTTGGAATTCAGGCTCTTGCCAAAGGCTACCACAACAACATTATCGGGGACTCGAGGAAGCTCCATGCGTTCCCTCTGGAACCTTTCAAGGTAGTCTTTCAACAACTAGTCGTTATGCTGCCGAATCTCAAAGATGTCCTCCATACGCTTCTCTCGCTTACGGGCATCAGAATGCGCTTTCTTGAACAAATCATGCATCCGGTAAATGACTCGATGGAGCCCGTTGCTAGCTGAGTGCACCAAGCAAGGGCTCCTTTAGTCAAGGTTGAGCCAAACCTCTTTATCAGAGCAGACTGGATTTCTTCCTCTGAGATTTCGTTGCTTTTGATGGCTGTATAGGACGCAACAATATGCTCGTTCGGATCCGTTGTTCCGTCGTACTTCAAGTTATCCGGCAAGCGGAAGTGCTTTTGATATGCGGATCGGTGCAACATTTACTTTGTATGCATGCTTATGAAACTTTTGCTCATCTACGGTGGTAACCTGAGATGGTACAACCGGTACGTTACCGATCCAACCCTGGATGGCCTTCATATCCTTTAGGATGTCCTGAATGACAGGTGTTCCTTTGAGGTCTTGATTATTGACTATTGTTGAGCCTCCATAAGCGGCGTTCATATTGAGTCTACGATTAGGAGCGGATGCTGGTGTATCGTTCATGGGCGCTGGTCCTCGCGGGAATGCTGGCCAGGTTAACCACTTAAATTTATGAATGGGTCACAAGCAATATAGTAAAATACGATGAAAAAGTAAATAAATAGAGAGGAAAATAATAGACAAGAAAGTAAAGAGTTTTATTCCTTGAGAATAGCCGGATTTGGTGGTGAATCGTTTGATGTACGATACAATATAAGGAGGGATATTTATAGTAGAGATTATCTAGTTCTAATTATGGTAAAATACAATCATATCATATGTTTAAACATATGTGGTTGCTGAGTGTATGTTTAAATCATCAAATGCTAAAACATTTGGACTTATGTTTAAATATTTGGGATGATGTTTAGTAGTTCTGAATGATATCTAAACATCATTGAGGATGTTTAAACATCATTCAAAATGTTTAAACATTTGGACTTACGTTTAAACATCCATCATGATGTTTAATAATCCTGAATGATATTTAAATATCATGCATGATATTTAAACATCCTCACAAATTTTTAAACATACAAAAATATATGCTTAAACATTTGTGTCGGTGTTTAACAATCATGAATGATATTTACACATCACTCAGGATGTTTAAACTTGATTCCAAATGTTTAAACATTTGTATCGATGTGTAAACACTATAAATTTTTTACATAATGTTTGAAGCAGTACCGAAATTTTTTGTGAATATGGCTTCTATAAACAACTGTATTATGGAATATATACTATAAGGACCTAATGTAGACATTCTTTATATCTTCAGGACAATTAATAGGGCCCATATTATTGGTAGTTAATAATCTCGACAAATAGGTGGAGAAAGCTAAAAGTTATGTTTGGGTTCCCATTGTGAAAGAGAGTAGACCTATTCTTGTTAGTAAGGAGGTTACTTATAATGAGTTGGTTGAAAAAATCATTTAATGTTGGGGAATTCTTGATGATCCGAAGGATCTTTCTGTTACGTACTTGTTGAGCATTGCAAAGCAAAAGACTGCACCCTCTCACATTAGGAATGACATTGATGTCTCTCTTTATGGCTGATGTTGATGCATCTGGTGCTAGGCCCACTCTACGGGTAAATGTGGTTCCTCGGACTGAAATTTCTAATGAACAAAATATGCCAAATCATGGGTTGGATGACATTGTGGAGGAGGCTACATTAAATATGAATGTGCCTGAGAAGGAAGAAGATGAATAAACAGCAGAAATGCAAGAAGAGAATGAGGTAAAATTTTTTGATTCAATACCATCACAAAGAAGCCACACTCGGCTGGACGACACTAGTTTCTACAGAGGGCAAACATTCTCGAACAAGCGCGAATTGGTTGTGCTGTTAAAGCTTTCCGCAGTGAGAGTGCCTTTCTATTTTCAGTATGTGAAGAATAAGAAAAATGTATTTTGTGCTAGATGTGTGGACAAGAATTTCCACTGGTGGATTCGAGCCATGAAGTACAAGTGCTGTGACATGTTTTATTCCACAGACTACAACAGCGAGCACACTTGTGGTTCTGAGCATGCTAAAAGCCATCATCCACATGCCACATGCAGTGTTGTTGGCGAGTACATGAAGAATAGTTTTCATGATCGAAAAGCACCATCCACCAAAGATATCAAGGATACAGTTCTAGCAGAGTTGGGTTGTAGGATAAGCTATTGGAAGTGTCTCAGGGGCAGTAACATTGCAAAGTGTTTGGCAAGGGGGTCACCCGAACATGGCTATGCCACTCTTCATGCATACATCTATATGATTCGGCAGTGAAATAAAGGAAGCAAGCCAACATTACAACTTGATGAATATGGGAGGTTTCTGTACTTCTTTGTTTCTTATGGTGCGTGGATCAGGGGGTTTAAAACTATTAAAAAAGTATTGGCTGTTGATGATACTTTTTGACGGGTCTATGTGGGGGAGTGTTGTTGTCTGCTGTTGGTCAGGATGCTCAAAATCACATATTTTCTGTTGTATTTTGTGTAGTTGACAAAGAGTGTGATGCCGCCTATGAATTATTTTTTGAGAAATTGGTCGGAATAGTCCTCGACGATGATGAGTTGTGCATCATCTCTGACAGACACAAAAGCATTAAAAAAGTCGTTCGTAAGGTTTTCCCTTTTGCTAATTATGGTTATTGCATGAGGTACCTTGGTGAGAACTTCCACACAACTTTTCACCATGGAGCTGCAATTGGGCATTACATTGTTGCTGTAGAGGCATATACGGTTGCTCAGTTCAATAAGCATTTGAAAGAAATTGAAGAAATGTTCCCTTAAAGTTTTCAGCCACTAACAATTCTTTCAACATGAATGGAGCCCAAATTTAGAAGCAAAACAATGATAGGGATCACTCATTTCCTTGACCACATGCCAATATTCACAGACAAATAACTCACAACAAAATGAATAACTCTGGTATTAATTGTGGTCTGAATGAATTTTTAAGCATTGTTAATGATCCTTGTGTATAGAAGGTTATACTGATAATCAAAGAGTTTTATTATGGTTTTGGATTTTCCTTTGTGCAAATTATGTTTTGATCTGATCTTACTTATCTGCAAGTACATTTTTATGTTCATTTACTTTATAAAACCGCCATGGCAACTACAACATCGGAGAAATAGAGTGGGGAGGTCCAAGCGACAAGAATTATCGACGATGCAAATTAGTCTTAGGTCTACTTTTTGTAAAAAGATAAAAAAATCCTGCTCTATTAATGTGCTAAAATAAATGGTTAAGCGTATTTTGGGTAAATCAAAAGTGGATACAATGCTTAGGATTCATTTGTTTGCACTTAATGGGAGTCTGAATTTAAATGGTTCAGATAACTACCCATTAAGTACATTTGTTTTTTTATTTTTAAAACTTCTTAATGAAGCTGAATACATCTGTCCAAATAAGATCTGTGACCAAGTCTTTCCACCATTCAGATTTTAATAAACACACGATCTTTCCCAGGAGTATGAGGAAATCGTGCCTCTTATTCTCTAGCTACAACTTCTCTCTCCAAAATCATATTTTCTCTCGCCTAATCTTTGATTTCTAATGTAAATTGTAGCTCAACTTCTGCATTTTCAAAAGTGAGAGCTTGAATATTCCTTCGCATACTATCCATTCCTGTCCCAAACTCAAAGAGGAGATTTTTGCAATGTAATGCATTATTAAGAAGTGAAGATAAATAAAGACCAAGAATATTAGTGATGACAGCAGATAATGAAAACGATGATCATGGGAGGTGGTTTGAATGGATCCATCGAACGACTAGAAATAAAAGGGTTAACCATTTAACAATTGTTTCTATTCATGTAGAGTATTTATTTGGAATCCATAAATTTAAAGTTTTTATCGAACAAACAATATTCATATCTTTAATCATTTCAATTTTTATGAGATCATAAGTTTATTTTGTTTAAATTAAGATTTGTGTCTATAAATTTATAAATATAATATTTAATAACTATTTTAGTCCAATTATATATTTCTTATATATAAATATAAATGGACTATACACATCTAGATGTTGAAAAATCAAACGCTCTTAATTATCTAATGTTCAGATCTAAGAGACAACATCTAAATATTCAGATATGCGTTCAGGTTCAGACATCTTAATCTTAATAAAAACAATGGCCCCTTATATATGACTGTTGGTAGTTTTGTTTAGCTTAACTGCCTTTAGTTTTTATCTCATTGTTTTCCTTACCGTGGTATCTTCTCTTTATTTTTTCCTCAAATATGTATTCGAAAGTTTTTTTTTCTAGCCAAGGGTTTATCTGAAATAGCCTCTCTACCGTTGTGGGGGTAAGGTCTGCGTACATATCACCATCTCCAGACCTTACTTGTGGGATTAAGTGGGATGACACCCACCCCTAAATATATATCAGTTCTATCCGGGATTTTTTTGCTATTTTTTATAAATTAAAAAATCTATCTTAATTATTCGGTACAGTTATAAGCTTACATAAAAATCTATGGGTTTATTTAAAACAACCTAAAAATCAGGTCGGTACGATTCAGTCGGTTTTCAAATTTGTTTTGACACCCTTTTCGATGCTCACCCTTGTTTGTGAGCAGGTCCTTGAGGTAACCTTTATTCAACAAACTCATGACCTCTAAAATCAACACTCTAAATATTGTTCAACAATCCTGGTTCTTCATATGATCACTTACGAATTCCACGGCGTTGACTCGCAGACCCAATTCTTCGAATCGGTTAGGAACCCACTCCAAGTTGAGCGACCTTTTATATAATGACCCTTACGTTCCCTGACCTTCTTTCCTGTTTCGCTTGCCTTTGTCCCCTATTCGAGGTTCCTCCACGTATCCCTATTTCTGTCCTAGGCGAATGACATCTTGGATAGCCGGTCGGACTTCTTCGGGAGCAGAAAATTCCCCAGGCTCTAGTCGAAGCTTCTCGATGTACCTCTGTGCAGGGCGTTACATATTGACACAGGGTGATGAGTCAGACTCCATTGCAACTCTGTGGTGGCTAGGGATCCCTTTGAATTCAAACTCTTGCCAAAGGCTACCACAACAATATTATCGGGAACTGGAGAGAGCTCTATGTGTTCCCTCTGGAACCTGTCAAGGTAATCTTTGAGCAGCTTGTTGTCTCGCTGACGGATCTCAAAGATATCCTCCATATGTTTTTTTTGCTTGCGAGCACCGGAATGCGCTTTCTTGAATAAATCATGTATCTGAGTGAATGATTCGATCGAACCCATTGGTAGCTGAGTGTACCAAGCAAGGGCTCCTTTTGTCAGAGTTGAGCCAAACCTCTTCACTAGAGCAGACTGGATTTCTTCCTTAGTAATCTCGTTACTCTTCACGGCCGTATAATACACAATAATATGCTCATCCGGATCAGTCATTCCGTCACACTTCAAGTTATCCGGCAAGCAGAAGTACTTTGGTATGCAGACCGGTGCAGCACTCGCCGTGTAAGCATGCTTGTAAAACTTCTGCTTCTCTACTTTGGTAACTTGGGGTGGAACTCCCGGCACGTTACCATTCCGGTCATGGATGGCCTTCATCTCCTCTATGAGATCCTGAATGACAGGGGCTCCCTTAAGATCTTGGTTGTTGATTGTTGATGAACCTCCTTGAGCAGCATCAATGTTAAGCCTTCGGCTAGGCACAAATGCTAGTGAACCATTCCAGACGCTGGTCTTCGTGGAGACGCTGGTCTTCGAAACAATCCTGTAAATATCGTGCCTAGTTTGCGAGATACCCCCTCGATCTCGTTGTTGGAGTTTTGTTCCGCCTGTTCCATCATAGTTTTGAGGAGATCAGTGATTAAAGTTCTGAACTCAGGATTACCTTCCAATGGGTGGTTCATCCCTTCATTACTGGCGATAGGGATCGGTTCTTGAGAAAAATCTTTTGGCTGCTTGGCTAAATCCTTTTGTTGGATACTGGGATTGTCAAGATGCTATCTTCGTCAGACATGATTGCGCCTTTTTGTTCGTAGAATACCTACAATAGCCTAGGCCCTATAGTGGACGCCAAACTGTTTATGCCTAAATTTGTACGTGTAGGTTAAATAATTAATTATGAATGAGGTCACAAACAATATGGTAAATTATGATGGAAAAAGTAAGTATACTATGAAAGTAAAGACAAGTAATTAAGCAAACAATAAAAAAAGCAAAGTACTTCTTATTCTTTGAGAGTAGCCGACATCGGTAGAGAATTGTGTCATGTGTACAATATAATACAAGGAGGGGTATTTATAATAGTGATACCCAGTCCTAAATAAGGTAAAATACAAATACTAATAAGGCCATGAGCCTACAACTCAAGGCGGTGGTATACTAAATCCTAACTAGGAGACTGTAAACCCTAGGCGGCCGGATGTGTGCCCTACGCCCTATGACCAAATCGCCTAAATAGTCGTTGGCTCGAGGAGCGGACGTATATCCTTATTGCCTGATGACTTGTAGGATAAGTCTAGTCTCAACAGCTGGTCTCGTATCCCTGTAACAATAGGTGGCGTATTTTTACCCACACATCCTTCCCATTGAGAGCCATTTTTCCCAAACTTGAACGCTTAAGATGGCTGGATAAATGGGATGGAACTAGGAGAGTATGCCATCATCTACCATTATTGGATGGTAATAAAATCATAAGTTCTGGAAAATTTCATCGCTGACTTCAGTTCCGACATGCTGCCTAAAGTCGAAGATGAATTAAAAGCTATAGGAGGAATCACGCCTGAAGAGTTGATAGTTTACACAGACGAATTGGTGTCTCGAAAGGCTATTAGCTGCCCATCGATCACAAATAATAAGGCATAATATGAAGTTATCATTCAAGGCCTCGAATTAGCTTGAATATTAAGGGCTATGGAGGTTAGTCCCTAGAACAATTCAATGCTGGTGGTTAATCAAGTAAAATGAGTGTTTGCAGCTAAGGACGCTCGCATGCAGGAGTATCTTCCACTCTTGTGAGATACTTCTGCATGCGAGCATTCTTGGCTGGGAATAATCCTTTTACTTCCATAACTGGGAGATTGCCCAGATACCAAGGGAGGAAAACACAGTAGGTGATGCGTTGACTAGTCTAGCAGCAACTGTAAACATGAACCGTGACAGCCCGGACATGGTGATAGAGCTGACTCACTAAGACCTGAAGCGTCTAGAAGTCAATACGACTAGTGTTGTTTGGGATTGGCGCATCATGCCAATAGAGTATTTGGATAAAGGAATACTCCTCGATGACAAGAAGGAAAATAGGCGACTGAGGGTGCAGGCAGCTTGGTACTGCATGATTCAGGGGGAGTTGTATAGAAGGATGTCAGCGGCTGGCTAGTCAAATGCCTAGGCCCGACACAGGCTGATTATGTATTGAGGGAAATCCATGAGGGAAATTTTTATAATCATTCTAGAGGAAGAGCTTTGGCACGATAAGTAATCAGGAACGCTACTACTGGCCCCGAATAGAGAGCAATGTGGATAAACTCGTCAAAACATATGACAGATGTCAGCGTTACTCCCATGGATTACATCAACCAGCAGAGCATCTACACTCAATAGTAGCCATTAATGAAATAAGGGGTGGATATCGTAGGGTTGTTGCCAAAGAACCCGGAGGTATCAAAGTTTTGTTCAGGATGAGCGACTATTTTCCCAAATGAGTAGAGGCCGCGTCGTATGCTGAAATCCGAGAACAAGAGGTGATACAATTAATCTGGAGGAACATTATGTGTCGTTTCGAAGTCCCTGCTGAATCACCTACGATAATGCACCTCAGTTCATGGGGGCGAAGGTCATGGAGTTCCTAAAGGAATGGAAGATTAAAAGGATAACCTCGACACCTTATCCCCTGACAGCGAACAAGCAGGCAGAGTCTTCGAACAAGACCATCATAGATTGCTTGAAGAAAGGACTCGAGGTAGCGATGTAGTAAGAACGAGATAGTAAATCTAGACACAACTCGAAGATTAATTAAGGCAACAATATAGGAAAAAACAATATTACCTCCTTGAAGAACTCAAGAAACACCTAGGCTATGCAAACAATCCTCAAGAAAATTTATTTCTTGCAAATTGATTGATCAAAAGAAAATGTTCAATTCAAATTTCACCAAAATGAACAAATTCTATAAAGTCTGCTGTTAAGAGAAAAAAGTATGTGTGCTTTTTTATCAAGCTGAACTAATGAAATAAAATTCTTAAGTGCGGCTTATATTGGTGTTAAGCAAAATGCCTATTGTTTAAAAATCAGTCACAAATTGGTCATAAAATGCAAGGCTATGCAGAGCCATAAATGTTACAAAAAAGTCAAGTAGTTTAAGTGTGTAAAGGAGCTCATTGAGTGCTTGTTGAGGATGATAACTTGCTGATCCCTTACGCCCAAGGGTAGCTAGGCACTAGGGCAGTCGCCTACTCGCTTATTAATAGTAACAAAATTCTGCGCCTCTCCTCCGAGCCTCGCCCCTCTCTGCCAAATGCTCGCCAACTTGCTCGTTTAGCTCCCAAGCTTGCTTCCTGGCCAAGTAGTCTCCAATACATCCCCTCCCTTCCATACTAAGTGAATGTGAAAGTCATGCAACTCCTTAGCTTGGCTTCTCGTGAACGGTCTTGACGACAGGAACAAGTCTTGATCAGTTGACTACATCAAGAAGCCAAAGGCAAGTAGCCAGAGGAGCTACCAGGAGTTCTATGGGCGTAGCAAACCACATCAAAGGAAAGTACATGGGAACCCCTTTTTCCTTAGCATAGGGATCACAGGCCATGATTCCTGCAAAAATAAAAGATTCTTTACCGAGGAAGGGCCCAATGATAAGGTCCTAGCAGTCAACCTCAACCTGTTAGACGAGCGCCAAGAACTCACGGAAGTATGCCTAGCGACTCAAAAGCAGCGAGTGGATACTATAATATGGAAGCCAACTTATTTTCTTTCAACATGGGAGAATTAGTTCTCAAAAAAGTGTCTCAGAGCACTAAGAAAGCCAGTACAGGCACGTTAGCCCCGAACTGAGAAGGACCTTCCAAAATCAAGGGGATTGCTAGAAAATAAGCCTACACCCTTGAAGATAAGGAAGGCATCGCCATTCAAAAAAATTGGAATGTGGCTTGGTTCATGAAATATTATTAGTCCAAACAATTGCAACGCGGCTTGGTTCATGAAATATTATCCTTGAGATCTCACGGCTAAGTAAGCCTGGGCATCTGTAGGAGAGGTTTTTTCCTTTTAGTTATCCAAAAATATCATGTGAAAGGGTATGTAGCCCCAGATAACATTTTTTTTTGGAATCTGTTAGACTCATATTATTCGGCCCTTGAACTCTCATTATTAATAAAATTTTACTTTCTCAATTTTAGTTAGCTTTACTGAAACAACCTTAGCTAGATATTTCGGGAGTCAGGACTATGATTTATGGCCGATAGTTGTAAAAGCTTTGTAAGGTCTATTAGAACATGTATGTAAAATTTGAGCTGTTTTGGACCTCGTTTGGCAGGTTCTCTGAGAAGGTTTCCATTTCGTTTGTCGGTAAAACTTAAAAGAGGTTTTTGAGCTCGATTTGAGTAATAAGCTCTTATTCAAAGTCCAAAAGCTGCATTAGGTTTGTGTGGTCATGTTTGACCTGTGGGAACTTTTGGAAGTTAATTCCAAAGTCGTTCGGATAGTTTGGCTAAAATCCTGAAAGTTAAGACTATTGATTCAGCTCAGAGGTTGGCTTGGGTTTTCACTGAGCAGGTGTTTAGGCTACACATCGCTCCTATATCTATTATCTTAGATCGGGGTTCGTAGTTTACTTCCCAGTTCTGGAAGACTTTCAAGAGGGAGTTGGGTACCCAGGTGCAACTTAGTACGATATTCCATCCTCAAACTGATGGTCAGTCTGAGCGGGCTATTCAGTTCTTAGAGGACATGCTAAGAGCTTGTGCATTGCACTTCGAATGCCACTAGGAGGATCATTTGGCCTTAGCAGAGTTCTCTTATAATAAAAGCTATCATTCTTCCATTAAGATGGCTCTATTTGAGGCCTTGTATGGCCATAGATGTCGCTCTACGATGGGATGGTTCGAGTCTTGAGATGTCCAAGTGATGAGTTCACAAATGGTTTGGCATACTCTTGATGTTGTCTGTGTTATTCAGGATCATTGTCATACCTGATTTTGGACTCAACTCGAGGCGAGTCAGGTTTCGAATTTGACTGGGTGAACTCGTTTAAGTCAAGGTTTTAGAGTCGCCACCTAATATAGTTCTAAGGCGTATTAGGAAACCTAATGTCTAAAGGCAATTTCAAAAGATCTACTAGTCTATTTAAGAGATTCTACGCGGGTAAGAAGTCCAAGTGACTCAGGGAAGAAGGTGTTAGGCACTTCCCCGAATCCCACCAAAGGATGGTTACCGTCCGAATCTTAGTTTTGGGATGTAAACGATGTCTATTGAATACTAACTTGGATTTAACATTTAAACTAAGATATAACCTGCTTATACACACTTATAAATTGCTTACTTTCACATTCGTCCTATAATTAAGTCTAATTGCGTCTATGGCCTCTAATGTCAAAGCCTAATCGTAAACAAATGTTATCATACAAATGGATATTCAGCTTACATACGAAGTTATCACAAAAGACATTTGCATAAGGTAGCCTAAACAATTTTCAGATTTGGTAAATAACCGAAAGGGGTTTGTTTGAAAACGGAATGTTGGCTCATTTATGGTCGGTGTGACTCGTCGTTGGTTGTCGAGCCCTAACCTTAATGGCCTTTTTTGTATAGGGGTCAAGTTTTGGAAGATATGTACATAGACAAGAGGGTTGTTTTTGAAAATGGGTTCACAGAAGTACACAAGAGCAAATAAAGGCTGTCGCACATAGTAATACTTATATATAGGTATAGACATGCAAATATATGACCTAAGTGATAGTCATATCTTTAGAATATTATTTTTTAAGTGTACAAGTGATCCCAAAGTTTTATACACCCCTATACACTATTAGATTAGTGTATAGGAGCGTTTAAAGTTGTCAAAAACAGTTTATGAACATAAAAGGCCTTTTTGGAAAATGTTTTCGGGCCCAGATTATTTATGCAAAAAGGGGCGACTACAGTTTTGCATAAACAGTTCAAGTTAGATGCGAGTAGCACAAAATAGCCCCTGTTCAAGTCAACTTTTAGATTTAATCACAAAACAGACATGCGTTCAAGTTCTACTTTGAAAATCTGCTCAAGACATGTTATCGGAACAAAGCTGAAAACTCTTAAACAACCTGTTATAATTCTATATGCATGTTATACTGATCTAAAGAGATAAGTTCTACCATGATGCAACACATAGAAGTAGGAGTTAGGAATAGGCCCCTGATAGCCATAACACAATCGAGTGACTGTTCCCCTGTATTAACATAAGTACAAACAGGATCCTAATCAAATTTACATAAGAGGGGGGCAGTCTCTAAGGGGATCAACATAGTCATAGGTTCTAAAGCCTCCAGTTCCCAAAGTTTTAGGGTTAATTCAAGTAAACAACCAGGGTTTCAAAGTACCAATATCCCAATCCCAAAATCAACTTAAAATAGTCCAAGCACTGACTCTTTCAAGTCTCAAAGAGTAACCAGGTCATAACTTGGCCAATTAAAGCCTTTCAAATAGTCTGCAAATACAAGATTAGCAAGGGAAAAGGGAAGGGGAAAGACCTGAGCTGAGGTCTATGTCCACTACAGAGGACTGGATCCAAATAAACATGAACCCTGTCCCTATTTCTTACAGAGATATAAGCAGGATCCCATTGGATCCCCTTATCTGAACAAGACTAAAATGCTTGGTAAAAGCAGAGCTCAATCATGCAGTAAGTCCAACACACTGATTTAATCAAATATAGACAAACAGAGGGAACAATATGCAGTGAGTATTCCAGGGAAAGAAAGAATACCTTTTGACAGTGAAGAAAAAAAGAAACAATGAGAGTTGATCAGGATTTGCAAAAAGCAGGGCCAAAAAACCAGATAAAGAAGCAATTTCTTTTCCAGAAAAGAACTAGAAGAGATCAGACTTCAAAAGGAATACTATGAAGCCTTCTCCTCTATGCAGAATGTGTGTGGTGTGCTTTAGAATGCTCAATGCATAAGCTGTGTGTAAAGAATGAGAGAATAGCCAGTTTATATAGTGAGGGGTGAGAGTTCAAATTCAAATGGGAGAAACCTCACAAGGCAAGAGATATTTGCCTTCCAGAAATAATAAAGGGACAAACTTTAAGTTCTCTCTAAAAATAAACCAGTCAATCCCAAGATTTGAGGCAAAATCAATCCTACACTGAATTAGGTTTTCCCCTTTACCTTGAACACAGTCCAAGTTCGAATCATAGTGCCTAACATGTCCTAGTTCGAAAATCAAGCTGCAAACAGGTTGTAACTACTACTGTATCAATCATCACAACCATACAATCAGGATTTTCAATTTAAGCAAATCAAGATCCTTCTAATCATGCTAAATCAAATCACCATTTCAATTTTAAGCATATAGCCATAAAGACCATGTATTTCGACAGAACGTAAGGCTAAATACATTGTAACAAACAATCATAAACATAATCGACTTAAGATTGACATGGACTTTAAATTTTCATGTCAACAGAGGTGGTCTGGGAACTACAAACATGCTAAGCTTTAGACAGATGGAAATTCAAGAGAGAGAGAGAGAGTCGGGTCCAGGGTAAGAGGGGAAATGGGAAAGGGAAAAGGGTTTTGTGGGGTAGAAACAAAGGAAAACAATCTGGGCCATTGGATCGTCTACGTGGACGATCAGGATCAATCCACGTAGGCGCGAGGTGTAAAATAATAGCTAATGTGTGTGCTTTGTGTATATATGCGTGTATATATGTATAAATATTATATAAATGGGTAAAAAATAGGTATAAAATGGTATAAAATAGTTTTAAAATGACATAGAAATTATAGAAAAATTAGGAAGTTGATTTTAAAATGTTAAGAAGGCTAAAATGCATAAAAATTGTAGTTTTGAGGTTTAAAACGATTTTGGATTTTTTTTTTTCAAAAGTAGGAGTAATTGTAGAGAATTGCAAAATAGCTATGGTTTGAGACGATGCTTTTGAAAATGGCCTCAATTGCTAGGATATTATGAGAATGTAATTTAAAAGAATAGACGAGGTGGGAATGAATACACGAGGGTGTGTAAAATTTAAGAACGGTTGATTTTAAAAATAGGAGGGACAAAATTGCTCGGGGTGTATTTCCTGCGATGAAAAATGTGTTTGCGATATAATATGCATATATATAAAACGTACCTTCCCGCCAGGCTAGATTGTCTTTCCAGGATTATTGCAATATGAGGTTGTGTCTGCCATGCCATAATTGTGCGCCTTTTGCTGTCAAGTGTTAGATTCGACATTGGGTTGTATGCCCTCCATCGGTGCATCGGGCTGTGTATCCTCTACAAAGAAGAATAGAAATGCAAATCGATATCGGGCTATGTACCGTCAATCGACGCCTCGGGTTGTATGCCCTCAGCTAATTTAAATGACAAATCGATATTGGGTTGTGTACCCTCAATCGACGCCTCGGGTTGTATGCCCTCAGCTAATTTAAATGACAAATCGATATCGGGCTGTGTACCCTCAATCGACGCCTCGGGTTGTATGCCCTCAGCTAATTTAAATGACAAATCGATATCGGGCTGTGTACCCTCAATCGATGCCTCGGGTTGTGATGTAGGGAAAACGCGGAAAAAGATAAAACAAGATAAAACGAGACGAGGCTCGAAAAAAACCCAAGTAGCACTGGAGAACTAGTTCCGATACACCCCGGGTGGATGTCAAGGATCACCTACGCTACGCAACTACCCTCGAGTCAACTAGAACTCGCAAGTAGAATGATCGGGGAGGGGTCGTTAGGCAACTAGAATCCACTAGTAGTAACAAGTCCCAAACATAGGTTCTTTCATTCAATCTCAAAGAGCATTGCTCAAGTTTCACATTCATCAATAATAAGCTAAGTGTTCAAATGGCTAAGCTTGGCTATTTATAATGTTTCCCAAGCTAGCAAAATGACTAAAATACCCTTACTAATAAGGTTCATCAAATAATCCACGTAGGGCAAAACAGTAAAAGAAACATAAGTTCAGCAGCTGGGAGGGGCGCCTGAAGCTGGGAGGGGCGCCTGGACTGTGCTGGTGCTGGGCGGCTGAAGCTGGCAGGGGCGCCTGGGTCAGGCTGGGGAGGGGCGCCTAGGTAGGCGGCCCGCCTGTGCAATTTGACACTCCTATGCAGTGAGCTTTCCAGGCGGGGTGCCTGGGTCAGGCGGGGTGCCTGGGTGTGCTGGGCCTCCCTCCTCCTCCGTAGGCGTGAGGCCTAGAGCTGAGATCATCCGGAATATTTTCCCAATTCTTCCATCATCGAGTCCTCTCCTCACCAAGTGTAAATGCACTTCTTGGACCTCTTTGACTTGGCTCCGAGTGAATGGCCTCCTTGACTTGGCTCCTTGCCCTGCATCATCCTTCCCTTCTTAGGAAGATTTCGTCCTCGAAATCGCAATGTCCTCACCCTCGACTCCATCATCTCCTACATCAAGAGGAGTCAAGTCATAAATATTAAAAGTATTAGAGATATTATACTTACTTGGCAAGTCGACCACATAAGCTTTGTTGTTGATCTTTGAAAGCACTTGGAATGGTCCATCTCCTCGGGGTGCCAACTTCCCTTTCCTAAGGTTTGGAAACCTTTCTTTGTGGAAGTGCACCCACACATAGTCACCCTTCTTGAGTTCCACCTTCTTGCGTCCTTTGTTTTTCTTGGAGGCCACCTTTGCATAAGCTTCCTCCAAATTCTTCTTCGCCGTAGCATGTAGTTCAACCAAAGCCTTGGCTCTAGTTTTACCTTCAAAATTAACAACCATTTCCCTTGGCAAAGGGGTTAGATCAAGGGGAATCAAGGGGTTAAAACCATAAACACACTCGAATGGAGTCATGCCAATCATTCTATGCAAAGTGCGATTGTAGGCAAACTCCATAAGAGGTAACTTATCAATCCAAGTCCCACCCTTACCTCGGGTCATGGCTCTAAGGAGAGCACCCAAGGTTCGGTTCACCAACTCGGTTTGCCCATCGGTTTACGGGTGGTGGGACGCAGAGAACAAGAGTTTGGTGCCAAGGGCACCCCACAAACTCCTCCAAAAATGGCTTAGGAACTTGGTGTCCCTATCACTTACAATGGTTTGAGGCACACCATGCAACTTTAACACATTTTCAATGAACAAAGAAGCAACATGTTGCGCATCATCACACTTTTACATGGAATGAAGTGAGCCATCTTGAAGAACCTATCCATGACAACATAAATGCTATCATGTCCCCCCTTAGTCCGTGGCAATCCCATGACAAAATCCATAGATATATCCATCCACGGGCTAGTAGGTACGGGGAGAGGGGTATACAAACCATGGGGGTTTCGATTTGGACTTGACACACTTGCACTCAAGGCAAGAATTGCAAAGTCTCTCAACTTGCGACCCCATTTTAGGCCAATGGAATTGCTCCATGAGAATGGCCAAGGTTTTATCCCTACCAAAGTGACCCATGAGTCCTCTACAATGTGCTTCTTGCACAAGCAATTCTCTCCATGAGGACTCGGGTATGCACACTCTACCATTTTTAAAGATATAGCCATTAACCCATTGATACTTCTCAACTCTTTCTCCTTTCTCTAGAGCTTCATGGATGCTCTTTAGCTTAGGGTCATGAGCATACATCAACTTGATACTCTCAAAACCCATGAGCTTGGAGGCAAGAGTAGTGGCAAGAGCAAACTTCCTAGAAAGTGCATCCGCCACAACATTGTCTTTCCCTTTCTTGTATTGGATAACATAGGGAAAAAACTCAATGAACTCTACCCACTTGGCATGACGCTTGTTCAATTTCTCTTGGCCTTTAAGATGCTTGAGTGACTCATGATCACTCTTAATCACAAATTCTCTAGGCCAAAGGTAATGTTGCCAATGAGCAAGAGCTCTCACTAGGGCATACATCTCCTTGTCGTACGTAGAGTAGTTCAAGGAGGCACCCTTCAATTTCTCACTATATAGTAGGCTATGGGTTTGCCATCTTGCATTAAAACACCACCAATTCCCACCCCCGAGGCATCACATTCAACCTCAAATGCCTTTCCGAAGTCGGGCAATTGCAATAGAGGGGCGGTACTCAACCTACTTTTCAATTCTTGGAAGGCCTTCTCTTGAGGCTCTCCCCAAACAAAAGGTTTGTCCTTCTTCACCAGTTCGGTGAGTGGAGCGGCAATGGAGCTAAAGTCTTTCACAAATCGTCTATAAAAACTAGCAAGACCATGAAAGCTCATCACTTGAGTCACGGTGGTAGGGGTTGGCCAATCACGTATGGCCTCCACCTTAGACTCATCCACCTCCACTCCTTGGGCACTCACAACAAACCCAAGGAAGACAACCTTCTCCACACAAAAGGCACACTTTTTCAAATTGGCATAGAGATTTTCGGCTCTTAGCACTTCAAGAACTTGACTCAAGTGGCCAACATGATCATCTATCGACTTACTATATATCAAGATATCATCGAAATAGACAACCACAAATTTATTGATAAATGGTTTCAAAATATAGTTCATGAGTCTCATAAAAGTACTAGGTGCGTTGGAGAGCCCAAAGGGCATAACCAACCATTCATAGAGACCAAATTTGGTCTTGAGTGCGGTTTTCCATTCGTCCCTGGCATTCGAATTTGATGGTAACCGGACCTAAGGTCTATTTTGGAAAAGACACATGACCCACTCAATTCATCTAACATATCATCAAGTCGTGGGATGGGATGATGGTACTTTACCATTATCTTGTTCACGCCTCGGCAATCTACGCACATTCTCCAAGTGCCATCCTTGTTTGGAACAAGAATCACGGACACGGCACAAGGACTCAAGCTTTCCCTCACCAAGCCTTTAGTGAGCAATTCATCAACTTTCTTTTGCAATTCTCTTGTGTCCTCCGGATTGCTCCTATAAGCCGGTTTGTTTGGAATTTGAGACCCCGGGATAAAATCAATTTGGTGCTCTATCCCCCTCAATAGAGGAAGACCACTCGGCATCTCATCCGGGAACATGTCTTCAAATACCTTCAAAACATGCTCAATTGCACTAGGTAAAGGATTAGTTAAATAATCAACATCGGATGTAAGAATCATACCTTTATGGATTAGGCAAAGGAGTAGCTTGTTGTCATCATTTCCTTTCAAAAGTTCACCCGGTTGCATCATGGCACATATGCTACCGGTAGGAGAAGGTGGGATTGCCACCAAGCTCTCGGCCAAAGGACTAGTCTCAACAATCGACTTAGCCTTAGCCGCCTCTCTTAACTCCCTCATTCGCTTGTACTCATCACTCACTTGCATGGGAGTTAAGGGTCTAAGCACAAACTTCTTCCCCTCATGCTTAACCGTGTAGGTGTTAGCATGGCCGTCATGAACCACATGTCTATCAAATTGCCATGGCCTTCCAAAGAGAAGGTGGCATGCTTGCATAGGCACCACATCAAACATGTGTTCATCCACATAGTTCCCTATCTTGAATTTAATTATGACTTGCTTTACCACCCTCAATTCACCACACTCACTAAGCCATTACAAACGGTAAGGATTTGGGTGTTTTAAGGTGGGTATCTTCAATTGGGACACTAGTGTTTGGCTAATGACATTGGCACAACTTCCCGAGTCAATAATCATGGAACAAACAAGACCCATGACTCGGCATTTAGCATGGAAGAGATTCTCCCTTTGCAAAGTCTCACTATCCTCCACAAATATGGCACCTAAACTCCTCCTCACAACAAGGAAGGCATGGGGATCATCATCATCCTCTATTGCATCCTCCCCCGTATAAACCTCCTCATCACACTCTATTCCCCCCATCCTCGGGTTCACTATCTTGTTCATACACCAATTCACCCACAACAACCATAGTTTTCCGGGTTGGGCAATCTTTGGCAATATGTCCATAACCTTTACATTTATAGCATTGAGTAGAAGTAGAAGTAGGATTGCTCAAGTGAGTTTTAGAGTTACCTCCTCCATGTGGTGTGGACTTCTCATAAGGCTTCTTCACATCTTTGCTAGTAATTGCACCACTTGCATTTGAGAATCTTGCATTTGGAGTAGGAGTCTTCCACTCCTTTGGCTTGCTCATGGGAGTAGTAGTACTACTCTTATAGCGAAGGGATTTCTCCTTTTTGAGCCATTTCTCGGCTTCAACCGCATCTTCACATAGCTTGTAGTGATCATCATACTTGTGGAACTTCAATTGTGAAGCTATGTCTCGGTTCAAACCTTCTTTGAAATGAATCACGGCCGTTTCATTCTCTTCCTCATCCAAGTCTAGAGCCATCCGGACTTGCTCAAATTCATTGAAGTACTCCCCAACCGTTTTGTGACCTTGCTTCAACTCATAGAGACGTTTGTATTGGTCCACACGGTATCGGTTAGTCAAGTACTTCTCATCCATCACACGGATCAACTCAACCCAAGTAAGATTGATAGCCATTCCCGTCCTCCTTCTATTCCTCTTCACCGACTCCCACCAAGTAGAAGCAAAGGACTCAAAGGAAGATATTGCATACTTGGCCTTCTTCTCCTCGGGCATATCATTGGTGTCAAATATCCGCTCCATGGACAACTTCCATTCAGGGTACTCCACCGGGTCACTACTTCCTTTGAAAGAAGGAATAGTGAGCTTTACACTATTGAGATTGTTGTTTTCATGACCCCCTTGGTAAGGCTCCGGTTGGCCTCCAAAGTGATCTCCATAACCTCCGTAATCCCTTCTAGCATGCCCTCCAACATAACCCATGGGTGGCCCTCGACCTCGGCCTCTACCCCTATCCACATTCCGACCCCTAGGTTGATAATGACCATCATACCCACCATCACTATAATAATCCTCCTCCCCTTCTTGAGCTTGTTCAACTTGCTCAAGAGGTTGCACATTTCGAATTGGTCCGGAAAGTGGAACATTCCTTTCGGGATTGCCCATAAGGTTAGGAATGGTCACTCGTTGGGTATTGCCCAATGCTTGTTCAAGACGATCACAGTCCTCCTTTACCCGTTGTTGTCTAAGCAACTCAACAACTTGTTCCGGGGTGAAGGTAGAACTACTTGTGCCCTCAACGGCTTCAACTTGGGCACTCGGGGCCCCTTTCTCAACTTGGACACTCGGGGTCCCTTTCTCCGATTGGACATTGGACGTCCCTTGCTCAACTAGGGTACTTGATGTCACCCTCTCAAGGTTCTCAATCCTCAAGTTCATCCTATCCAACTTGGCAAGGATAGTAGCAAGGGCATTCTTAGTGAAATCATCACCTTCATTGGCCATCGTACCTACAAAATGAGCAAACCTTAGCAAAATAACCTCACTCACTCCCTCACAAGTGTTTCACTCGGTTCACTCCTTTAGTGGTGGTGGATATTTCACTCGGACTTGAATACTAAAAGCTTCAAGTAGTTGAGCAACAATTCTCAACTCAACCAACTATTCACAAGCCAATTGTACTCTGGGGTGAGTGGAGTTGATATGACTCAATGAACGCTAAGCACTTTGAAGTGAGGACTTGAGTTAAAAGGATCTACGAATCTTCTTAGAGTTCTACTCTCCACTAATGCACGAGTCACCTAAAAGCTTCAAGGGCTAGTACTAATTAAGTAGGAAGGTTACTCAAAGTAGTACTAGCTAGATGTTATGCAAACAAAGAGATGGGAAAACATAGGAAAAACTACCCCTAACAACACTTTCAGCAAGCAGGAGGGGCGCCTGGAGTGCAGGAGGGGCGCCCAGAGTTGTGCAGGAATTCAGGCGGGGCGCCTGGGACCTAGGCGGGGCGCCTGAGGTCTTATGTAGTGTCTAAGCTAGGCGGGGCGCCTGGCCCTGGAGCAGTTTCAACTCGTTCCAAACTTGTTCCAATCCAATTTTCAATCCATAAATCCGATGTTTTCAACTTGTTTTCACAATGCAATGATACCTAAAGTTGTTTTTGATCTTTTCTAACAAAACCCAATCAACTTTACAACCAAACAATCAATCAAATCAAGATTCAAAGCCAAGAAACTCAGGAACACAAGGGTTTATCAAAGGGTTTCAACAAGGATTGTGATTCATCAAATTTGGTGTTATACATGTTCAAATTCCACAAAATTGGTACCAATTCGTTTGTTTTTCAATGAAGATCAATCCCCAATATCAAGTTCTCAATCAAACATCCATTCAACCCAAGAATCAACCCAAAATCATCAAGAACAAGGTTTATCAAGAATTTAAGGAAATTTTAGGGTTTCAAATCTCAAATTTCATAAATCCAATCAGAACCAAGTGTTTTTTTTTTGTTTTTTTTTCTTCTTTCTAATAACTTCAAACACAAGAAATTAACGTAGGCACGAAGAATCAAGGGTCGGGGGTTTGTAGAAATAAAACTCGAGCCTTGCTCTGATACCAAATGATGTAGGGAAAATGTGGAAAAAGATAAAACAAGATAAAAACGAGACGAGGCTCGAACAAAGACCCAAGTAGCACCGGAGAACTAGTTCCGATACACCCTGGGTGGATGTCAAGGATCACCTACGCTACGCAACTACCCTCGAGTCAACTAGAACTCGCAAGTAGAATGATCGGGGAGGGGTCGTTATGCAACTAGAATCCACAAGTAGTAACAAGTCCCAAACATAGGTTCTTTCATTCAATCTCAAAGAGCATTGCTCAAGTTTCACATTCATCAATAATAAGCTAAGTGTTTAATGTTTCCCAACCTTGCACAATGACTAAAATACCCTTACTAATAAGGTTCATCAAATAAGCCACGTAGGTGACGGGGACTAGATGTAGTGGAAATGAATTGTAGAATAACAAATTGGCTAGTAATTAATTAAAATATTTATAAATATGAATAATTAGTATAAAAATAGAAAAAATTGTAAATAATTATAAATAAATATATTTAATCACAATTAAATGTAGATGAACTCAAATATAATATTAACTAAATCTAAATAGCCACAGGTAATTATGAAATGATGTGGTGATGCATTAAATTGCACAAATAGCATACGTATTTTAGAGAATAGCCTAAATGAATGCAATTACGTAATTATAATCACAATTAAATAAATATTATATAAGTAGGGGATTAATAATAGTATCACACATGTAAATGCATGCTATCTAATGCAGTTTTGTTTGGAAAATTGCTATTATCGATTTTAATTAAACATAGCCAAATTGCGAAAATGGAGGGACAAAATTGGGTGTCAACAGCTGCCCCTCTTTGCCCGAGGATGATGAAAGAGTCTTCAGGCAAAGATAGTTGACGGAATAGCCAATTTTATCACGACTGGTAGGCAAAATGATTGAAAGGAGAAAATGGGAGTTTTGGGGTATTTTTGGCCGAACCCCGGTCTCTGAGTTGCCTACATATCTCGGGTTTTACGAGAATCAGGCCATGTGTAGTTCTAGAATGGCATGTTGCCTGTGTGAGATATTTATGACGCACGATTTTAGATGTAAAGACTAAACTTATCCGAGTATGTAAAGTTTAGATTCGTGTATGCTTTGCCTTTTGGCGAGATGAATGAAGAATAAAGCAAAGGTATTGTCGAAGATGAAATAACATCGATAGATCGAGCGTGGGAAAAGAGGCTTATAATCATCCTTGTTATGAAAATGTGGCGCGCTACACACCCATAAAGAGGAGTTTATGTGTACATAGTTTCCACTTCATCTCGATAAATGAGCGATCTCGCCTTCAATATTGCCTTGACTGAGCTGGGAAATATTTGAGGAGCGAGTTTTATGAATGCGCACGATTCAAATGGACGGGCGCGATTAAGCACGAAAACAGGCACGATTGACGTAGATGGGCACGAATTAGGAAGGAACACGAAGCTGGTACCCAATCGGCAAGGGGAGATTAGGTAGATCACATGTGCGAGTATAGACTTGTTGCTTGGAACTCGGCAAAATAGGTAGCTGGTGGGTGTAGCAAAAGGCATCGTCTGTAGGGTTAGGCTTTGCTTTGTATGTGTTTGAGGTTTTGCGGTTGCATAATTGGTAGTGATGTTGGGAGCAGGTGTGAGAGTATGGCACAGGGGTTTGTCGAGAGATCGGGGAGTACCCTACAGCTATATCATGATAAATGCAATAGATATAAAGATAAAGATAAAGTGAACCTCCCTGTTGAGCCGAGTGTTGTTTTTTGTCTTATGCTTGATTGATTGACGTCTCATCCACATATGCGAACCAAGTATCTTTCCACTGTTATGCCCACCGAAGCAGACCTTACTCTGCTGCAAATTGTTGTCCTGTTCACCACCGCGAACCCTATATATTCGCCGACACAGATTCTATGCTTCTTCAAAGTCTGTCATGTCCACCGATGCGGACCCTATATATCCACCGACATGGATTCTATGCCTCTCAAATTGATATCATGTCCACCGACGCAGACCCTATATATCCACCGACATGGATTCTATGCCTGTCATGTCCACCGATGCGGACCCTACATATCTACCGACATGGATTCTATGCACGTCATGTCAACCGACGTGGACCCTATATATCCACCGACATGGATTCTATGCCTCTTAAATTGATATCATGTCCACCGACGCGGACCCTATATATCCACCGACATGGATTCTATGCCTGTCATGTCCACCGACGCGGACCCTACATATCTACCGACATGGATTCTATGCATGTCATGTCCACCGACGCGGACCCTATATATCCACCGATGTGGATTCTATGTCTATCATTTCCACCAACATGAACCCTATATATCCACCGACGTTGATTCTATGCTTCTCAAATTGATGAATGTTTCTTTGCAGGAGTTGTTAGGTATACTTGGTACCTGTGTAAATCTGCGATCAAAGAAAATTTGTGAGTTTTTGGGGAGGTTGACTTGCGCATTTGTTGTACTGCACTCTACATCTTGTATAATTTTCTCCTTATAATATCTCTCTTTTCGAGTATCAAACCTTAGTCGAGCTGTGGGCAAAAAGGGAGAACAAAAGGGAATATGCATGTGTTTTGAGAAAAATAATGTTTAAAGAGTAATGCGAATTTATTCCATTGAATCATAGACTGCGACGTGTTGTTTGGACATAATCTTCTCTATATCCATTTGATGTTCAAAGATCTTTCATTTTGAAATTTTGGGGGAAGCTCAAAATTTTTGCCCCAGTGTGCTGCGTGTATTTTCCTTGAATTTTTAAGGTCCCTCAAAAATTCTGCCCCAGTGTGTTATAATATACTCTTTGAATTTTTGAGGGAAACTCAAAAAATTCTGCCCCAGTATCTAAAAATTCTCATATGATGTGACCGCGCCTTGGGTAGGCTGCCTACGCATCCCCTTTTGGGAATCAGGTCGCTACGTAGTTCAAATCCAATAAAGATGAATGTTGCTTGATTTGTAGTACCTCTTGATTGTATATGAGTAAAGGATCTTTGTTAATTTCATCTCGATTTAGAGAATTCTATTTTAGGATCAACTGTCTTGCTCTAACTTTTCTTGGTAAACGCCTTTGTCATTCTATTGCTTGTTGTGCTCATTCTTTTTATCCATGAGCGTCACTTGCTCAAGTATGCTTTTTGGTCTGTTTGGAATTGTCTAATTATGCTCCTTATATGTATTCCTACCGTTTCGCCTTTAATTGTAAGTCATCTCCCTCAATATGCTCTTGCCTCAGTTGTCTTTTATCAAAATCACCATAGCCTAGTTTGTACTCGTCATTTTAGATTGCTTTCTCACATCGCAGTCATAGATTCAATGGAATTAGAATGATTTTTGTAGGAAGTGAATGATTCATATTCTAACACGAAAGATAGGAAAAACAAGCTTTTATTATTAGACTCAAGAATCAGTCTTCGAATGGAAATGATGATGCAACAGAGTTGGAAAATAAAGAAAAGAAAAGCTAACGACTCGGAGTCATGTTTTATTTAAGAAAACAACTAATGCCACAGCTCCACTAAGGTTCTCGGCATGCTCAGAATGTGCTGCAGGTTCAGTTGTTCGGCATAACTCCAGTTTCAGCCTTTTGGATGTTCAGGACTTCAGTATGCTTTTTAGGTACTGCATCACATTCTTCCACGAATGGCTCCTTTAGACCGGTCAGCTCATCTTCTACATCACGAGCACCTTTGGCATGTCCTCCTCCCTCGAGAGTTTCACGTAGCTTGAAAGGATGGAGGCCTGTTTCAGAGTTGGAATAAACTGCTCTAGTGAATGATAATCTCTTGTGTCCTTTGTAGTGCTTTCTCCTTTGCAAACCAGGATGTACCCCCTGCCAAACTTGTATTCATCGAACACTGTTTTTGCCTTTATGATTGTACCTTCCAAATTGCTTTCCTCACCGACGTCAATCATATTCACCTTCTTATCTCCACGATTGGGTAGTGGACTATTGTGCACATTTGGCGTCTTCAAATGAATGACTTTTTCATCTATTAGGTCTTGAATCTTATCTTTCAGTGCAAAACATCTCTCTGTCTCATGCCCCGGTCCACCATGCGCACCTTTTGTTGTAATCAAAGTGTGGTGAAGGATTGTCTGGCACCTTTTAAGGGATTGGGACAATAAGCCCAGCAGCTTTCAACCTCTCAAATAATTGGGTGCGGGATTCAGCTAATACAGTGTAGTTTCTTTTGGGTCTTTTGTTTGCCTCAGGGCGAGGCCTAGGAGAGTATGGTGATGCATTTCGGTGGCTGGTTTGAGTATTTTACTGGTATGATGGACGGCTTGGTGCTGGGGTGTGGAATATAGGCCGAGTGGGTTGAGTGTTGTAAACGGATTTTTCAGATGGTGTGTGAGGGTAGGGATAGAATGGTGGTGGTGTTTGATAATAGTGGTTGAAAGCGCGGTCTTGAATATTTACAGCAAAAGAGACTTAATCTTTCTTCTTTTTGGAGAGACTCACATTTCCAGCCTGGATAGCCTTATTAGCAGCTTGTAGTGCAGCTAAGCTAATAATCTTTCCACTTTTTAACCCTTCTTCTATGTCATCTCCCATCAACACTACATTTGCAAACTTTTGGTTCTTCATATGCAACAACTTGTCATAATATACATTCTCTTGTATGCGAACGAATATGTTGACTATTTCTTTCTCATTCATAGCGGGTTGCACTTTGGCAGCTTCTGCTCTCCACCAAGTAGGATATTCCCTGAACGTCTCTGTGGGTTTCGTTTTCAACTTTTCGAAATAGAAGCGATCTTGTACCATTTCGGTATTGTACCCAAATGTTTCTACAAAGTCTGCTGCCATATCTTCCCAACCGAGCCATGTGCTTGGTTTTTGTTTAGAAAACCAACTTAAAGCATCTCCAGTCAAGCTTCGGCTGAATAGCTTTACTCGTATTTTCTCGTCTTCCCCTGCTCCAATCAACTAGTCACAATATGTTCTCAAATGAACCATAGGGTCTCCAATGCCATTGAATAAGTCGAACTTTGGTACCTTGTACCCATCATGTAATTTCAAAATAGGATAGATACACAAATCTTCATAAGCTAAACCTTTAGTGGTTTTTCGTAACTCAAACTTCTTAAAGGCTGCCTCTAGCTTACGAACTTTCTCTTTTGTCCCATCATCATTAGCTTCATCCTCCGCCCATTCATAGTTTTCATGGTCTTTGACGGGTGAAGTAAGTTGTTTGGTTTCAGCAGTGAACATGGGATTGTAAGGCTGCGGATATGTGGTGTTGGTGTGAGGTAAGTTCGTGTTTGGGTAAGTAGGATATGCAGGGAGTGGTGCTTGATAAGTGGTGGGTAGGGTTGCTTGGTAAGTCGCAGTCGGTGCTGTCTGATAGGTAGCGGGTGGCGCTGTCTGGTAAGTAGTTGGTGGTGATGCTTGGTAGGTAGCTGATGGTGCTGCTTGGTATGTGGCTGGTGGTACTATTTGGTAAACGACAGGGGGATTAGTTAGGTGTATAGGGTCTTTTCTATTAGGCCGGGGCTGACCCACTTGGATCGACTGATTCCCTTGAACGGGCGGAGTTAACAACAGGTAAACTGGCCATGGTCAGTTTCTCTTCAAGTTCTTTAATTCTTTGCTCTAAGGTAGCAACATGTTCATCATATCCAACCAGGGCTAGTTTGCGGGGTGTCCCATTATTCCCAATATTATCGTCACTAAGAGCAGCATTATTCAACTTAGACATGATGTTTCGCTTTCCTCTTCTTCTAGTTTGTGAAGGGGGAGGAGTTGTAACTGGTCCTTTAGCTCTCGTCCGCTACTGATGCTCGGCCAGAATGCACAAGCCAACCTTAGGAGTGAGAGTAAAACTTACACATAAAAATAATAATTTAGTGTCGAGTTAATAATTACCAAATGCAAAACATATCACTCCTTATAATGTAAGGGACCTCTCTTGTGCCGGAGGTAGGCCTAACAAGACCAACACACATGAGATGCATGATAGGCGTCAATTGATGACGCTTTTTGGACAAGGTTGGCTAGTGGACTTTAACATACCAGGGATGTTAAGCCTTCCTAATTTTGACTATGGTATTTAAAATTGAACGTGTATTTTGTGTCATCCCAATTGTTCTTATAACCAAAAATTAACAGAAAATAAATTGATTTTACTATATAAATGTGGAAATAACATTTTTTTTTCTAAGGTAAATAGAAATAATAATTGATCTTGCTACATTAAAGGCAGAAGAAATTAATTTAAAGTCTATGATTTTGTTTTCATAAAAGTAGAAAAATTAATTTCGTTCATAACCCAGATTAATTTTATAAAATAATTGGTTTTGTTGTATAAATGTAGAAATAACGATTTTAGGCAAATAGAAATAAATAATTGATTTTTTTATGAGAACCCACTTTTATGTGAATAAATGGTCTACATTAGACACGTTCAACTCTACATAAATGCACACATAACATATTTAAACGTCGCTTAGGGTTGAAAACCCATTTGGTTTGTTCAAACATGGTGAACTAATAGACTTAGACACGAGCTGAAGTCAATTTTTTCTAAATATGACATGATGCATGGTTCCTAAAAAGATTGTCTAAGAGTGGGAATAGACCTGGTCATTTCCTTTCAAGCGGACAACTTGAAAGGGAATGTTCCAGGGATGTCATCTGCACCGCGAAATGACCTACCCCAGGGGTTCTTTCCAGAATAATTATTTTGAAAAATGAGAAACGGCCGGGAAACCCCCGCAACCGCTTTAGCCCTCAATTTTTGAATCTACATATGGGGGAATATGGACGGGATGTACAAATAAATTTCAAATATTACATCAAAAAAATTATGTAGGATGATAGGAGATAATAAGACAAACCTGCAAAAGAAAAAAGTTAGTCCCGAATATAAAATATTAAAAGCAAAACATAAATCTAATATAAAAATCGTGATGGTTAGAACATTTAATCCCCAACGGAGTTGCCATTCTGTCGCACCCCACTTAAAGTAAAGTAAGGGTTTTCGACTTGGGGTAACTCATTTGGAGTTAGAAGTTTTTGGAGTCGCCACCTAATAAATTTCCTAGGCGTATTAGGTCACCTACTAATTTCTAATTCAATTTAAAGAATAACTCCGAGTTGGTCTACTAATCAGATATTCGGGTAAGTGTTCAAAATAACCTAGAAGGAAGGGGTTAGGCACCTCCTAAGTTCCACTAAATGTGTTCCCGACCGATTTCTATATTGGGTTTAACATATTGCTTTAGAAAATGACAAAAGCTAAATAAAGTAAATAAAAGAGATAAGGGATGCAAAATAAACAACTAGGCAATTCAATACATTTGGATAAGTAATCTAAAATAATAGTTATGTTGCACAAATAGCCATAAATTAAACAATAAATAACCACTAGACATTTGAATAAACAACCCTAGGTTTTATTAGCCTATTCGGATCAGAACCTGGCTTTCGGAAGGGACGATAGTTTCAGAATCCACTATCAAAAATATAGCTCGGGTAGTTTCCATCATATCCGATGGGCTTAATTCCCTTTAACCCGCATACCCTCTTTAAGTATTTAACTAAAGCATTTCCTAACATTTTAAAACGTCCTAACAGGTTTACTAGCGCCCCAACTTAAAATCCCAGAGGCTTTTGGGACACTACTTTAAATATCTAAACCCCTAAGTATAGTAAGTACCCCAAACTAGACCACTAGGCGTCAAACAATATACGATCATGCATAGCAGACAAAGCAAATTATGTTAACATAATTTCCAATTCAAACTAATTAAAGTGAAGCCTCCAAATTAATAAACAGATGAAAAAGATATGAAATTAAATTCAAATTTAGCTCCTACCTATTTGATTATCAGATTTGCAGGAATGCGCCAACTTTCAGCATTAATTGCAAATTTAGCCACTTTTTTAAAAACTGTAACATTAAAACTCAGATTTGCAGAAATAAGCTGCTTTTTAGTTTTAACCACTTCTAATAAAATGAAATGCATTGTTACGCTAATTGTTATGTTTCAGAGTATAGGAATTGCAGAAATAATCCTGTTTTAAGTGATTTTGCGATTTTAGCCCATTTTCACGACACTCAGCAAAAAAACCCCTATATAATCTGATTTGAAACATGTTATAATATTATACTCATAAAATTTCCAGTTTTCACACCTAATGCAACTGTCATGGTTTTAAACTTAAAACTTTGCACAAACAGACCAGTTTTCAAACTGTATGTCAAATTCACCCTCAAACACATAAAAATAAGGAGTAAAGTTAAAGAAAGGCCCCTGTTGGCAAATTTCCAATGCCCTTAGCAATGGGCAACGCTTGCAACACCTGTCCTGCGTACTAATTGCACCTTATGGTGCTTAATACGGACAGGGCAACCTCATAAATACATTACATCAAGGGTTTATTTTCTAACAACTCAACATAAAAAATAGGAAAAAGAGAAGAGAAGGGCCTTTGTCCCTATTGTGTTTGTAGGCTCCACTTGGAACCAGTATGACCTCTAGCTAAATCAAAGTACCTGCAGTAAACTATTAATATAAGGTATGGCCTTTAGCCATCCTTCAATGATTAAAGACCTGCAAAGAGTGTTAGCAATAGGACTAAAAATGACCTCAAACCAACAAGCAAGCATATGTGCACAAACATACTCCAAGAAACACATTCAACCCTGAATTGTTTACACCAAGACATACCATGAGAGCATTTCATCTAATCATAAGCATACCTTAATAGGATTGAAATTACCAGAGAAATGCAAAAATAGAAGAGGTGGGGACAATGAACTTTCGAGCAGCCTTGCCTCAGCTTTTAGCTGGCAAACCAGTAATTAGAAAGAAGAACCAAAGAGTTTTTCTGTTCCTTTTTGCTTAAGAGAGGAAAAGAGTAGTCAAGAATTTTTCTAGCGTGTGGAAGAGATGTGTAGATGTATCAGTGTGTGTAAGTGTATTTCCAAGTGTTCCAAGGTGTGCCCAAAGTAGTGAAAGGTGCTGGTTTATATAGGGATAGGGAAGGACTTGTCAAGAAGGAAAATATTCAAAAGATTCAACTTCCATTTCAAAAGACAAATCAGTTTTCATGATAAAGGAAAAGAAAGGTGTTCACTTGAATTAAGGAACTAAAATTCAGGCTTTAATTAAGGGGACAGATATTCCAATCTCAACAACTTATATATCTTTAAATCATGTGTGAAACTGGAGGTTCTATAAGAGGAATGTTTTGAAAGAAAATATTATTTTCTATGTATGAAAATATGATAATTCCCTCTTTCAAAATTCTGTCAGTCAATATGTATATACAGAATACATAACCACTTCAAATATGTATAATTTCACATAGATTTCAACAGCAAATTACCAAAACAGGCAGACGCTTCTTTGACTCGATTAGAAATTTAAACAAGAATGATCGATGCTTAACCAGTCCTAATAATCTGAACAGCCGCATAGTCCCACGATATAATTAAACAAACATAGGTAGTTGACAATTCTAAGAGTACGTATAATGTTTTATGTTATATTTATTTCGTAAACGAAGTAGCAAATTTACCAAAACATGATTAAGATTATCTTAGGCCGCTACATATTAAACATGATATAACTTGAAAATGATCAATAGGCATTTTGTTTATAATTTCAGCATAAAAGACAAACAAAATAAGGAAGGCTGTTACCGATTTGGTGTCGGGTCGGGTCGTGCTTGACCCGGTTCGTTTCTTTTTTTTGTTGGCCCGATTTGTGAAGATTCGTACAGATTCCAGTTTGAATCTAATGATTCTTGCCCTTTGTGTTGTATCCACCCTGATTTGGTACAAATCCCTCATGATTTGGTGCCTGATTCTTTTGTTCCTATTTTGAATTCCATGAGGCAAAGGAGAGAGAGAGGGGGATTCGTCCCCATGTCATCAGAGATAGGAAGGAGGAGAGGGTCACGGCGGAGGAGACGACGAGATTGATGGAGAGTTGGTGGTTTGGGTGTATGTGGACGGTTTTAGAAGTGAAGGAGGAGAAAGGAAATGAGTATAGGGTGGCGGTTGTGAGTTGTGAGGTAAAGAGGGAAATGTTTTTTAGGGTTTTAGAATGTAGGGGTGTGTGTGTAGATGTAAAAGGGGGAAATTGTTGAACGAGAAGTTTTGAAAATGACAAAGGACCTGGTGCTAAGTGGACCGCGAAAAGGTTCACAGTCGAAGTGAGAAGATCAGTTGTTCAACGAGTTAATCTAGTCAGAGTTGAAGAAGGAAAGAAGAGAACAGCTGGGGTCAAAGTTCCAATCCTACCGGAAATAGAAGAAGCAAGAAGCGGTGCTGAGAAGGACGCGGTTCCTAAACGTAAATGGATTTGGAACTAAGGAAAATTAACTTAGGTTTTAAATAAGAAAATATGGGTAACCTTGTTTAAAACTGATTTCAAAGAGGAAAAGGATTCCTAAACTTAGTTGGATCCGGCTAAGTCTAGCTCCTATAAATACAAGTTAATTTGGCCAGAATCATAACACACAAAAGACATCTCAACAGAGCATATCAAGTACAATCAGATCGTGAGAAGCTTTGTGTACAAGAACAAAGGCTGAGCAGCAGAACCTTACGAAGGAGCACTTTCATAGTTAAGTCTGTTGTTTTAGTTTCTTTGTTATAGGCTATTGAGTTGTAATCTATCAGCTTGTTAGAAGCATTAAGTAGATATTACTTTTTGAGGTTAAGTGGAGGTAACCTTACCAGCTAACATGTAGCTGTGAAGGTTCTAGGTACTAGGGGGTTCTAGTTCCTTGATTACATTACGTTGTAGTCTAAAACTTACTCGGGTTTTCCTTTAGTGGAAGAGTTAAATCCCAAGAGTTTGGGTCGTGGTTTTTTATTCCTTGAGCAAGGATTTTTCCACGAAAAAATCTCTGTGTTCTTTACGTTTCCGTAATTTGTTTAGTTTCAGAGATAGGTGAAACTCGCAAGGAACCTGGTTCTTTGTAAGTTAGGCGCTGAAAGTTAAAAGCAAGTTTTAGGATTTAAAAATCGGGTAAGGATACTATTCAACCCCCCCCCCCCCCCCAAGTGTCTTACATAGGTGCACCAAGTGCAACAAGTGGTATCAGAGCAGGTTCTCTCGAAGAAAGATTAATATCTTGAGAAGAATCTGAACAATGAGTGCACCACCGATAATCACCGAAGGACAATCTGTCAATAGGCCTCCTCGATTCAATGGCCAATACTATGGATGGTGGAAAGGCAGAATGGAAGACTTTATTCAAGCTGAAGAATTCCAGCTATGGATCATTACGAAGGATAGACCTCTTATTCCAAACAAAACTGTTGGACAGCCACCCAATCAGCAAACTATTCCCAAAGAGATATCTGATTATACTGATGCTGATTTCAAGATGGTGGAGAAGAATATAAAAGCTAAGAGGCTCATCATATGTGGACTTGGTCCTGATGAATACAACAGAGTTTATTCATACAAAACTACCAAAGAAATTTGGGATGCTCTACAAATTGCTCATGAAGGAACTTCACGCGTAAAGAAGTCAAGGATCCAGATGCTGAAAAGAAAGTTCGAGTTGTTTGCTATGGGTGAATCTGAGTCCATCCAGGATATGATTACCAGGTTCACAATCATAACAAACGAGATGAAGTCACTAGGTATGGTTCTAACAAATGAAGATTTGGTCGAAAAAGTGATCAGGATTCTACCTTATTCATGGGAATCAAAGGTTACAGCTATCATTGAGTCCAAGGAACTGGACAAGATTGAACTAGATGAACTCGTTGGTAGTCTGAAAACCCATGAGCTTATGAAACAGTCAAGGATGAAGGTGGAACCCAAGAAGGAGAAGAACCTAGCTCTAGAGACAACTGGAGGTTCCAAGTATGAAGTATCTGAGCACGAGATGGCTTTAGTCAATGCAGTACGAAAATCCGTAGGCTTCGAAAGAAGAAGAACCCAAGCCACTCTTGCCAAGAACAACATAATTGAAAATCCTGACTACTCATGGTATTTTAAGTGTAACAAGAAGGATCATGCTATAAAGGACTGCCCATTATGGGATATTGAGTGGAAAAGGTCTGGAACTTCAAAGGAGAATGAACCTAAGAAGACCAAACGTCCTCCCAACTTCAGAGCATTAAGGAGGAAGAAGAAAGAGGCATTCTATGCAACATGGGGACCTTCTGAAAGCGAAAGTGATGAAGAAGAAGAAGAACCAGAAGACGACTCTACTTTGGCACTGATGGCTGATAATGAACCTTCGATTGATGATGCACCTGAGGTAAGTCTCGATGAACTGAAAACTAGACTTCATACTTGTTCTTCTAGGGAATTGAATTTGCTTGCCCTGACTTTAATTGAAGAGATTGAAAATTTGAGGTCTGAGAAGGACCAAGCACTTTCTGAGAAGGACCAACTAATTTCAGTTGCGTCTGAGTTTTCAATGAGAAATAAAAACTTGGAAAAAGCTAAATCTGATCTTAAAAAGGAATTAACTGCTAGTGAAAATCAATTTTTTGAACTAAATCAGAAAATCTCAGCCCTTGAATTAGAAATTCTTCAATTAAAGGACCAGATGCTTTGTGAGAAAAAGCTAGGTTCTGCACTCGAACTTGAGAATAAAAAATTGATAGAAGTGTCTGGTAAGCAAGGAGTTAGTGAGGCTCAAATCAACCTTGAAGCTGAGCTTAAAAAGAAGAACCGAGTTTTACTTTAGGAAACTGAGAAGAACCAGGCTCTTCAGGAAAAGGTTTAAAAAGCTAACTCTGAGCTCACCAGACTCACTAAATGGAACAAGTCTTCTGAAGCCTTGAATTGGTTGCATGAAAATTATAATAGAGGTAAAACTGGATTAGGACATAGGAAACCTTTACCTGCTTGGAATCCTAATAGAAAATATGTAGGACTTCCTTGCAACAAACTCTGCTTCTTGTGTGGTAAGACTGGACATATTAAGAATGAATGCAGTGTTGCAAAAGGAGCAGTGAAAAGGAATAAAAAATCAGTTTTACCTTATTGGGCTAGAAAAGATTTAATTCATCCATTCGATAACAAAAAGGGACCTAAGCTTGTCTGGGTTCCTGTTACTAACCCTTGATTTTCTTTTACAGGCTGGAGTGAGATGGAACAACCCAAGCTGGATTCTTGATAGTGGGTGTTCCAGGCACATGACAGGAGATAGAAGAAACTTTCTCTCACTCACGGCGTTTCAAGGGGGTAGTGTGGCGTTTGGAGGAGGCAAGAGCAGTGAAATTGTTGGTATTGGAAAAGTTGGGAGATCCCTCAATCATGCTATTGACAATGTACTCGGTGTGGATGGATTGTGGCACAATCTTCTAAGTATCTCTCAACTATGTGATGGAGGAAATTCAATGAGTTTCATATCTGTAGGTTGCACAGTAAAGAGCCTGCAGACTGGTGAAGTGATAATGTAAGGGAAACGAGCCAATAATGTGTACAAGGCTACATTAGGTTCTCTTCCTGAGAATAATTTGACTTGTCTGAATGTGCTGGAGAATGATAGTCAGTTGTGGCACAAGAGACTAGGACATGCAAGCCTGACTCAATTGAATAAGTTGGTGTCAAAGGACCTGATTCGTGGAATTCCAAGTAAGAGGTTCAATGACATCAAGATTTGTGATGCTTGTGTGAGGGGGAGATATGTAAGATCTTCATTCAAGTCAAAGAAAGTGGTTAGTACGTCTAAACCACTTGAGCTGGTTCACACGGACTTGTGTGGACCAATGAGGGTAAGGAGCAGAGGAGGTAAGAGGTTCGTAATGGTAATAGTTGATGACTACTCTAGATACACATGGACCTTGTTCCTCAGGTCTAAAGATGAAGCATATGATATGTTCGAGGATTGGGTCAGAGTCAATCAGAAGAAACAGGGGCTTCAACTAGTGAGTATAAGGTCCGACCACGGTACAGAATTTGAGAATGCTAAGTTTACTGAATATTGTAACAAACATGGTGTGGATCACAACTTCTCTGCACCAAGGACCCCTCAGCAGAACGGTGTAGTTGAAAGAAAGAACAGGTCCATGGAGGACATGGCCAGAACTATGTTGTTGTCAAGTAGTCTATCGAAGAATTTTTGGGCTGAAGCAGTCAACACCGCTTGCTACTTGCTAAATCGCTGTTCTATCCGTCCTTTGTTAGAGAAAACTCTCTATGAGCTGATTAGAGGCAGGAAACCTAATATTGCACATCTCAGAGCTTTTGGGTGCAAGTGTTTCGTGCATAACAACGGGAAAGAACCTCTAAGGAAGTTTGATGCTAGAAGTGATGAAGCCATCTTCTTGGGATATTCTTCACAAAGCAAAGCTTATAAAGTGTTCAACAAGAGAACCATGACTGTAGAAGAAAGTGTGCATGATAAGGATCAAAACCAAAAAGACGAGAAAAGTAAAACATAGAGGGAACGAGACGCGTCTCGAACTCCCTACAAGGTAACCACGGAGAACTTGTTCCGTGATACCCTCGTATCGTTGTCAAGAAGAGCCTACGCTATGCAACTACCCTTGAGTCGCACCCGGGACTCGCAAGTAGAATTATGGGGGGGGGGTTTGGGGGTCAACTAGAATCCACTAGTAAACTCAAACCGTCTCAAAGGGTTTTCATTCAAAGAGAATCCACTCTTGAACATTGTCATTCAATCATTCATCATAATAACTAACTAAGTAAAATGAAAGGCTAATGAAGTATTTATAGGCTTCATCTAGACATAATGAAAGCCCTAAAGTACCCCCAAAGTGGATTTAAAAGTCATAGGCCACGCAGGGCTAGAATAGGAATTACTTAGCAACTTAAGTCAAATTTCCGTCAAACATAACAGAGGGAGGCGCCCGCCTCCACACACTAGGCGCCCGCCTCAGCACCCCTAGGCGCTCCGCCTCTTTGGTCCGCCTCCAAAAATCCAGAGAGCATGCATTCACTAGGCGGTCCACCTCCTTCTGTGGGCGGTCCGCCTCTTCCTGAAGCTTCTTGAAACACCTCGAGATGTGTCTCGGATGCTCTTCTTTCCATGGCGTCCCAATGCATGAACTTGAAGTGCTCTTCATTGGCCTTGGATGGTGCTTTTGGATGGTTGCTCGAATTGCCCCGCATCATCCTCCCCTTCTTGAGAAGATTTCGTCCTCGAAATCAAGGCTTGGGCTCTCATGGAATCATCAACTTCTCGGGGTGGCCCCAACTCTCCTTTGTCCTTCTTGATCGTCACTTTGACATAGGCTTCTTCCAAGATCTCCCCCGCCTTAGCATGGAGCTTAGAACCTACAAGCAACGACAAGCAAACACACGCAAACTTCCTACTTTGAAAGTAGGTTAGTTCAAGAAGTGTGGAAAACACACTCTTGTTGTATAACCAAGCATCAATAAGAAGCACAAATAGCAAATCTCCAAAGAGAACAATAAGTACTTGTTTCACTAAAAGCATGCACTCAACACGATAATGAGCAAATAGGTCATGGGGACATGAAAATTGCAAGATCAAGCCATCAAAACCCTCTTGAACCTTAAGCTCAAAATTAACATACCAATCAATCCTCAAGGTGTGATCAACAAGCGGGGTGGAGTGAGTCAAATAACTCAACCTACAAGTAGGATCAAGTACTCCACTCCCCTTCTTTAGAGCATACCTACTCACACCAAGGGATTCCTCTTCCCCTCCCATTTCATCACCTAAGCAACCCTTCTCAAAAGACAAGCTCTCAAGGAAGGTGTTGTTGATGGATTATTCTTCATCATAACCCCAACAAGCAATAAGAGGGTCACTCAAAGAACCATCTACCTCACCCACATTCTCAAGCAATGGGTTGCCTAAGGAATCAAACCCTTCACACCATGGGGGTTCCATTTGACCTCCCACCCTAGTCCGATACAAGTCATGTCCACTAATGAGAATGCCTTCAAACAATGGATTGGTGAAAACATGCATCTCAATATCATGATTAAGCATAGACAAGTTGTCAAGACTAGGTTCACTTGAGGAGTCGTCATAGACAACCTTGTCCAATTCATGCAATTTGGACTCCTCAAGGTCAAGACCATCCTCACCACAACACATTGGTCCACCAAATAGAAGCATATCAATAAGGGAATGATCAACTATCTCATCTTCCCATTTGTCAAAGGTTGGTGGTGTGTCATAGCAAAGGTCACAATCATGGTCAACCATCACATCTACACTAGGGAGGGGTTCAATGAACAATGAGCTCACATCATGATGTGGCATAGTGCTCCTCCAAACTAGTGTTTCACAAACAAACTCAAGTTGACAACTAGACTCTTCACTAGTGGCATATTCACTAGATGCATCACAAGCTCCAACTAGTGTTGAGTCATCACAAGACAAGTAGCTAGTAGGTTCATGAAAAGGTGAAGCAACACTTACATTTGTAGTACTTCCTTGGTCACTCACAAGGCTTGAAATGTCATATGCAACTCCTCCTTCATGAAGCTCACATTGAGGCTCCAATGGCTTGTCTTCAAATGTACCTACACAAGAACTTTCACAAGAAAAAGTAGAAGATAAAGAAGGGTTAGAACAATGGGTGCTCTCACTCTCAATTTTTCCTTCCTCACCTCTCATCTCTCTCAATTTTACCTCATGGTCAAGTGTAGTTTGTGGTGACAATCCCCTCACATCACTCCTCAAATCGTCTCCTTTTTCCTCTCTTGGATTGTCACCGGTCACTCCCTCACTTCTCTCTATCTTTTCTCTCTCATTTGAAGTGGAGTGACTCTCATTTTCATCATGCAATGGCAAAACAATAAGATTGTTTGCCTCTGGCTCAAGTACAATGGGTGACTTTGCTTTAGCCGCTTCCCTCAACTCCTTCATTCGCTTGTAGTCTTCCCTTACTTACCTTGGAGACAAAGGTCTAAGCACATACTTCCTCCCATCTTGCTTTACCGTGTAGGAGTTGGTCCGGCCATCATGCACTACACACCTATCATGTTGCCATGGTCTCCCAAACAATAAATGGCATGCTTGCATCGGGACCACATCAAACATGATCTTATCCTTATAGTTCCCAATGCTAAACTCAATCATCGCTTGTTTCACCACCCTTAGTTCACCACACTCGCTAAGCCATTGTAAACGATATGGTTTTGGATGCTTTAGAGTGGGTAACTTCAATTGGGAAATCAAGGTTTGGCTCACTATGTTGGTACAACTCCCCGAATCAATAACCATTGAACATACTTGGCCCATTACTCGGCACCTAGCATGAAAGAGGTTTTCCCTTTGATCATTTTCCACCTCCTCTTCCATAAAAATTAGTACTCAAGCTTCTCCTAACCACCAAGAACAATTGAAGACCATCATCCTCTTCTACGGCCTCCTCACAATCAACTCCCTCATCCTCCTCTACTCCCTCATATTCGGACTCACTATCTTGCTCACACACCAAATCACCAACCACAACCATGGTTCTTTTTGTAGAGCAATCCCTAGCAATATGACCATAGCCCTTGCACTTATAGCATTGAGTAGAAGTAGAAGTAGGATTACTCAAGCGATTTTTAGAAGTACCTTCCAAGGGTGGAGTAGTCTTCTCGTAAGGCTTCTTCATTTCTTTGCTAGCATTGGCACTTGGAAAGCTTGCATTTGGAGTCTTCCACTCTTTTGGCTTGCTTGTAGTAGTAGGAGTGTTGTTTTTGGACCTCTCTCCTTTAAGCCAACTCTCGGCTTCAATGGCGGCTTCAAGTAGATCTTGAAGTGAAAGATAAGTATGCAATCTCAATTGAGAAGCTATACCATAGCTCAAACCATTCTTGAAGCGGATCATTGCTTGTTCTACACACTCGGTATCTATATCCAATGCCATCCGGATCTTCTCAAATTCATCATAGTACTCATGCACCGATTTGACACCTTGTTTTAGATCATAGAGCTTCTTGAGTTGCTCTTGTCGATAAGAACTTTCAATTCATCCCAAGTCATATTTGCTTGCATATTTATCCTTCTTCTTGACCTCTTCATGGACTCCCACCAAGTGGAAGCATAGGCCTCAAAGGTAGAAATAGCATAGGTACCCTTTCTCTCCTCGGTCATCTCATTAGTATCAAACACCCTCTCCATGAGTAGTACCCATTCCATGTATGCCTCCGGATCACAAGTTCCTTTAAAGGATGGAAGGTTGAGCTTAACACTATTGAGGTTGTTGTTGTCACGTAACCCATGGTTAGGCTCCGGTTGGCCTCCATAATGATCATCATAAGCAACATAGTCCCTCCTAGCATTCCTCCCTCCATATCCCATGGGTGGCCCTCGACCTCGGCCTCTACCCCTATCCATATTTCGACCCCAATTCATTGGCCTCCTAGGTTGATAAGGAGCATCATACCCATAGGCCTCATCACCATACTCGGCTTCCTCCTCTTCTTGAGCCTCAACAACTTGCTCAAGAGGTGGGACAAACCTAACGGGTCTTCGAAGTGGAGCATTTCCTTGGGGATTGCCCAAGTTGAGGGGATTGCCCTCTTGTTGGGGATTGCCCAACCCACGCTCTTGTAGAGCTTCAACTTTGCTTTGTTCATACTTCTTGGTTAGCTCCACAAAGTGTCCGGGAGTCATAGGAGTGCTATGACTTGTGCCCTCTCCAGATTCAATTTGGACACTCGGGGTCCTCCTCTCACCGGTCTCAACTTGATTCCTCTCAACGGTCTCAAGTCTCAAAGTTATGTCCTCCAACTTGGCCATAATGGTGGCCATGAAGTTCTTCATGGGTTCATCTCCATCATTTTCCATTGTACCTACAAAAGTAACAAACGTTAGTAAAATACCTCACCCACTCCCTCACAAGTGTTTCACTCGGTTCACTCGTTTAGTGGTGGTGGATATTTCACACAAGTTTGAGTCTAAAAGCTTCAAGTAGTTGATCAACGAACCACAACTCAATCACTCAACTTCTCAAGCCCAATGCACTCCGGGGTGAGTGGAATTAATGGGACTCGATTCGAACGATAAGCACTTTAAGTGAGGACTTGAATCAAAAGATACTACGGATCTTCTTTGAATTCTAGTCTCCTTTCTAAGGCACGATGATCCTAATAGCTCAAAGTAATTAGTACTAATCAAGTAGGATTATACTCTAATAGCACTAATTAGAAGCAATGCAAACAACGAAATAAGAAATCCTAGAAGATTCTACCCGAACCCAAGCCCTTCAGGACTAGGCGCCCCGCCTCAGCAGAGTAGGCGGCCGCCCAGAGCGGGCTACAGGGGAGGCGCTCCGCCTCTTTGGGGGAGGCGCTCCGCCTCAGCAATTTCCAGAGAGCTAAAAAAATGAGGCGCTCCGCCTCCTGCAACTTTCAGCACAGTTCAACAACGTGTTTTCCGACTTTAACACCCAAAAATCCAACAAATCACACGATGTTTTAGCAATCCGAAGGTACCCAAACGTGTATTCAACAACAAGGATCAAACCCCAATGATTCTTAACAAACCCCAATCAAAAATAATGAATTCACCATGTTCATCTTCTTCAAAACTAGGGTTTCAACTTTTTCAATTTTTCAAGGGTTTCGAATTTTCAAATCATGGAATACATCTCCAAATCATGTGTTTAGGGTACCAAAATAATGGGTTTCCATCAAGGAACAAACCCCAATATCAATAACAACACGAATCATCAAATCCAAGAATCCACAATCAAATTTTTGGTGTTTTTTCAATTTTTCTATTTTTTTTTTTTTTTTGTGTTTTTCTTCTTTTCAATAACAACAACAAGAAAACTAAGATAGGAATCGACCTAAGGCACGAAGAATCAAGGGTCGGGGGTTTGTAAGAACAAAACCCGAGCCTTGCTCTGATACCAAGATGATAAGGATCAAAACCAAAAAGACGAGAAAAGAAAAAGATAGAGAGAACGAGACGCGTCTCGAACTCCCTACAAGGTAACCACGGAGAACTTGTTCTGTGATACCCTCGTATCGGTGTCAAGAAAAGCCTACGCTATGCAACTACCCTCGAGTCGCACCCGGGACTCGCAAGTAGAATGATCGGGGGTTTGGGGGTCAACTAGAATCCACTAGTAAACTCAAACCGTCTCAAAGGGTTTTCATTTAAAGAGAATCCACTCTTGAACATTGTCATTCAATCATTCATCATAATAGCTAACTAAGTAAAATGAAAGGCTAATGAAGTATTTATAGGCTTCATCTAGACATAATGAAAGCCCTAAAGTACCCCCAAAGTGGGTTTAAAAGTCATAGGCCACGCAGGGCTAGAATAGGAATTACTTAGCAACTTAAGTCAAATTCCCGTCAAACATAACAGGGGGAGGCGCCCGCCTCCACACACTAGGCGCCCGCCTCAACACCCCTAGGCGCTCCGCCTCTTTGGTCCGCCTCAAAAAATCCAGAGAGCATGCATTCACTAGGCGGTCCGCCTCCTTCTGTGGGCGGTCCGCCTCTTCCTGAAGCTTCTTGAAATACCTCGAAATGTGTCTCGGATGCTCTTCTTTCCATGGCGTCCCAATGCATGAACTTGAAGTGCTCTTCCTTGGCCTTGGATGGTGCTTTTGGATGGTTGCTCGAATTGCCCCGCATCAGTGCATGTGGTATTTGATGAATCTGAAAGTGTTACAAACAGACAAGAAGATGATGATCAGGAGATTGGTCTTGCAAGAGATGAGCCTGCTGAAGACCCTGAGAATTTGAATGAAGTTAAAAGTAATCAGGATGATAAGGATCAAACTCAGGGGGAACTGGAAGGAATTCAGACAGGGGGAACTGAAGAGCAAGATGAAGAAGGTTTAGATGGCTCAGATCCTCCTGGAAACGACACTCAGCAGATTCAGCCTAAACCTTGGAGATATCAAAGTTCTCATCCACTGGAGAACCTCATGTCTGATCTAAACACTGGAGTTGTTAGCAGAAGAGCTTTGAAGAACTTCTGTGCATTCTTTGCATTTTTGTCCTCAATAGAACCAAAGAATGTACGTGAAGAACTTGAGGATCCAGACTAGGTGATTGCGATACAAGAGGAACTTCATCAGTTTGAATGAAGTAAGGTATGGCACCTGGTCCCTCGATCAACGGACAGGTCCATCATTGGTACTAAATGGGTATTTAGAAATAAACTGGATGAACATGGCATAGTGACAAGGAACAAGGCAAGACTGGTGGTTCAAGGTTATAGTCAAGAAGAAGGAATCGATTATGATGAAACCTTTGCACCTGTTGCTAGAATGGAAGCCATTAGGATGCCTATTGCTTTTGCAGCTTACATGGAGTTTAAACTGTACCAAATGGACGTGAAGAGTGCATTCCTTAATGGTTATTAGAATGAAGAGGTGTATGTGATTCAACCACCTGGCTTTGAAAGTACAGAGTTTCCTGATCATGTCTACAAACTTGACAAAGCACTGTATGGGTTGAAACAGGCTCCTAGGGCTTGGTATGAAAGATTGTCTGGGTTCTTATTGAAGAATGGGTTTACAAGAGGTAAAATAGACAGTACTTTATTTTTAAGGAAGAAAGCCAAGGACCTGCTAATTGTTCAAGTGTATGTAGACGACATCATCTTTGGTGCTACAAATGAGAACCTTTGCAAGGAGTTTGCCGACCTGATGGGAAGTGAATTTGAGATGAGTATGATGGGTGAGCTAAATTTCTTCTTAGGCTTACAAATCAAGCAATCTCAGGAAGGTACAATGATCCACCAGTAGAATTACATCAAAGAGCTGTTTAGGAAGTACGATATGAAGTCCGCTAAGGATATGAACAAACCCATTGCTCGTGGAACAAAGATAGATCTGGATGAAACTGGTGCTGCAATTGATGAAACTAAGTACAGAGGAATGATTGGTTCCTTGCTGTATTTAACTGCAAGTCGTCCAGATATTGTTTATAGTGTGGGGTTGTGTGCGAGGTTCCAGTCAAAACCAAAGGAGTCACACTTAACTGCAGTCAAGAGAATCTTGAGATATTTGAAAGGAACTCAAGATCTTGGTTTATGGTACCCAAAAGGTGGAAGTTTTGATCTAATTGGGTATGCTGATGTTGACTATGCTGGTCACTTGGTTGATAGGAAAAGTACATCTGGGATGGCATACTTCCTAGGTCCTTGTTTAGTGTCATGGGCTACAAAGAAGTAAAATTCAGTGGCATTATCCACAGCTGAAGCTGAATATGTAGTAGCTGCTTTATGTTGTTCACAGTTATTATGGATCAAGCAGCAGTTGGAGGACTTTGGAATCAAGTGTGGACCAGTTCCAATCTTTTTTGACAACACCAGTGCAGTCAATATTGCCAAGAACCCGGTCCAACACAAGAGAACAAAGCACATTGATATCAGGCATCACTTTTTAAGGGGCAATGTTGAGAAAGGCCTAATTACAATGAACTTTTGCAGGACTGAAGACCAAATTGCTGATATCTTCACTAAAGCATTGAACAGGGTACAATGTGAAAAGAACAGACTTGAGCTAGGGATGACCAAGATACAGTGAACGAAGCAGCACCTGGTTCTCCCAATGATTGGCTAGTGAAGTTTTCTTGTTTTTACTTAGCTTAACTTTGCTTAGTTGATTCTAAATATAAAAACTTAATTGTTTTGCTTGCTAACCTGTTTGAAACCTGTTTTCATGACTTAGATACTGGAAATTTTTTTGATATAAAGGATACAATTAAAGAAAATGGTACATGGACATTCAGGTACACATTCTATATCACTTACTCAGTATAACGTTGTCTTACGTAGCCTAAATTGTTACCAATCACCCTCACTTGGCGCCGGATTAGTGTAAAACTTTTAAAATTCAAATACTTTGAACCGTGATGGCGTCAGCTCCTATGCGTCATAAGTAGTAGCAGCTTTTTCCAATCCCGTCAACCCGTTCCCTTTCCCGATAAACCTAAACCCTTCCCTATTCCACTACTTGATCAAAGAAATATTGTTTCTATCGGCGAAATAGTTAAAACTCTCTCAAAACAATTTTCTTCTCTCTCTAGAAACTCAACACTTTGTAAACATGTCGACCAGTTCTAAAATCGACTCTCAACTCTCTTTTCCCTAACTCAAAATGTCAAAACTAAATCAAAAGGCTAAGCAACTAGCAGCAAGTCGTTCTGTGGCTATGACGAGGAAGTTTGCAAAACTGAGACAGAAGAAGTTGTCAGAGAAAGCAACTAGTAAGGAGGAAAGTGTTCCAGAAACTGGTACGGAGGAAGGGATCATTGAAACGACTTAAGAAATCGTTCAAGAAACTGAAAAGGTAAACCCTAGTTCTCCTACTGGTACTATAGTCATCGATACTAGTTTACCTTCTATGCCTGTAGATTTAGTAGAGCTTGTTGTGAACAAAGAAGGAGAAAAAGAGAAGGTAGTTGTAGAAAATATTGAGAAGGTCCTTGAAACAGAGGTTGTTGTTGTTGCTAAAGAAACTGAGAACACTGTTGAGGAACCTGTTCTTGAGACAGTTCCTATGGTAGAAAAGACTGTTAGTGACAAAGGAGAGGAGAAATCTGCTGAACCTGCTAAAGAACCTGAGAAAGAACCTGGTTCGTTCTCCGGTTCTATGGCAGGTGATGATGCAGATCTGAGAGATATTGATGATTATGTGGAAGAGAATGTAGAAGGTGTAGGTTTTACTGAACCTTTAGATGCTGTGTTACCTGAGGCCAATCCCACTCCTCAAGCTAGTGAAGGTTCCTCCAGTGAGACTGATGTTGGGGTGGTGGAGGAACAGAGGAGATTGGGAAAGAGGCCTGTGATTCAGGAACAAAAACAAACTGTGAAGAAAAGAAGGTTAGTGAAGGGAGGAGAATTTGTGGGTAGTTCCAAGATTGGAAGTTCTGGAGATGCAGAGGGAGAAAGCAACAGAAAGACAGTGAGTCATGCTAGGAGACCTGCTACTCGAGGTTCTGTGAGAGAGCAGCAGGAGAGAATTATGGAGGAACCTGAGGTTCGTGTGAGAGGTTCTAAAACAAAGCTGGTGATTGGGGATGACAAGGAAGACAAGAAAAGGAGAGTGGCCTACTTTAGAGGGTTACAATTGGTGAAGGGTAAAATTCTTACTGATCTTGAGCTAGAGGGAATGACTCAGCTTGGTGCTAAGTTGAGAGCTCAGGGTTGGTTGAACCTATTCAGTGATCGTGCTAGATAGCTGAGGGAGCAAGAGGTTCGAGAATTTTATTCAAATTGCACAGTGAGTGAAGGTATTGTGACCACCATAGTCAAGGGGCTGGTAATCCAGTTTGATAGTGTGGAACTTGGTGAGATTTTGGGTGTTTCCACTCAGGGCTACAGTGAGTACATGAGGAACTCGTGGCCGGCTAGAGGAGATGGTGTGTCTGCTTTAGAGGTGACCCAAAAATTTGCAGGGAGACCAAGACTGGCAAGGGCTACACAAGTTAAGAAGAAGGCAATGCAACCCTTCTACCAGTTGCTTTTTGAATTTGTGCCGAAGAACCTACTGCAGATGTCTGAAAGGAGGAGTGAGGCCAACTTTCTTGATATGACCTATATGGACCTGCTAGATCGAGAGGTTCGTATTAATCTGCTTGAATTGATGATCAAGCACATAGGTAGGGTAGCTGATATGGGGTTAGGCAAATATGCGCTGGTCTATGGGTTTCTTCTGGGAAGGTATTTGATTTCTTTGGGGTGCCTGTTGGTAAGTGGACTGAGCCGGACCACAATGACTTTTTCGGGAGGAACATTCTTAAATCCTGTGACTATGTGTTGGATGGTGAACCTGCTGATGAACCATAGCATGTGGAGGAGGATGCAGATGAAAGGAGGAACAATAGAATGGACAGGAGAATTGAGGGGTTCAGGAGGCAGCTTGAAAGGCAAAATGATGAGCTGGCCTGGATGAATGCTGAAAACACAAGGCTGGATGCAGAGCTGGAGCATGAAAGAGAAGGAAACTCTCGTCGCCTCGCCTTGTTGCTTGCTCACTTTAACATCCCTGATATTCCCCAATTCTTAACCAGTTCCTTTCCCTAGTCCCCTCCTGGTTCTTTTATTTGGCCTGTTTTTAAGACAATCTTATATTTCGGGTTGCAATATTTGGATGATGTTTGAATGTTTTATGCCAGTTTGGCACTTTTTATCGATATAAATATCCTATCTGCTAGTATTTATTGTCTGAAACAGGTTCCTAATGTTTAAAAGGCTGGCTTGCTGCCTTTGGCACTAGAGTCGACTAGACTTAATTTAAGTAGGGCAGGTTCTTACAACTGTGAAATTTTTCGATGATGCTAAAAGGGGGAAGTTAGTTGTTGTTGGTTCATTATATGTTTGTGACCTAAATTTTGCCTAACTTTTATTACCCTGGTTCGTGGTTAGTGTCTAATTTTTACAGGTTCTTGAGCGTATAAACCCTCGGTGAGACAACATTGTTTGTCATCATCAAAAAGGGGGAATTTGTTGAACGAGAAGTTTTGAAGATGACAAAGGACCTGGTGCTACATGAACCTTGAAAAGGTTCACAGTCGAAGTGAGAAGACCAGCTGTTCAACGAGTTAATCTAGTCAGAGTTGAAGAAGGAAAGAAGAGAACAGCTGGGGTCAAAGTTCCAATCCTACCGGAAATAGAAGAAGCAAGAAGCGTTGCTGAGAAGGACGCGGTTCCTAAACGTAAATGGATTGGGAACTAAGGCAAATTAACTTAGGTTTTAAATAAGGAAATATGGGTAACCTTGTTTAAAACTGATTTCAAAGAGGAAAGGGATTCCTAAACTTAGTTGGATCCGGCTAAGTCTAGCTCCTATAAATACAAGTTAATTTGGCCAGAATCATAACGCACAAAAGACATCTCAACAGAGCATATCAAGTACAATTAGATCGTGAGAAGCTTTGTGTGCAAGAACAAAGGCTGAGCAGCAGAACCTTACGAAGAAGCAGTTTCATAGTTAAGTCTGTTGTTTTAGTTTCTTTGTTATAGGCTATTGAGTTGCAATCTATCAGCTTGTTAGAAGCATTAAGTAGAGATTACTTTTTGAGGTTAAGTAGAGGTAACCTTACCAGCTAACATGTGGCTGTGAAGGTTCTAGGTGCTTGGGGGTTCTAGTTCCTTGATTACATTACGTTGTAGTCTAAAACTTGCTCGGGTTTTCCTTTAGTGGAAGAGTTAAATCCCAAGAGTTTGGGTCGTAGTTTTTTATCCCTTGAGCAAGGATTTTTCCACGTAAAAATATCTGTGTTCTTTACGTTTCCGCAGTTTGTTTAGTTTCAGAGATAGGTGAAACTTGCAAGGAACCTAGTTCTTTGTAAGTTAGGCGCTGAAAATTAAAAGCAAGTTTTAGGATTTAAAAATCGGGTAAGGGCACTATTCACCCCCCCTCTAGTGTCTTACATAGGTGCACCAAGTGCAACAGAAATAATGTGGGCCGTCGAATTAGATGAGTGGATGGTTGCGATTTTGACACGTATATAGTGTAAATGTGCGTGTACGATTGTATAGCTGAGGTGTAAGGGTACAATGTGCTTTAAAGTGTAGTACATTGTGCTAAATAAGTTGTACGTATGCTAAGATTGTGCTTTACTGTGAAGTGTAGGCTTATGTGGTGTATATGTGGACTAAAAATGATGACGGGGACTAGATGTAATGGAAATGAATTGTAGAATAACAAATTGGCAAGTATTTAATTAAAATATTTATAAATATGAATAATTAGTATAAAAATAGAAAAAATTATAAATAATTATAAATAAATATATTTAATCACAATTAAATGTAGATGAACTCAAATATAATACTAATTAAATTTAAAAGCCACAGGTAATTATGAAATGATGTCGTAATGCATTAAATTTCACAAATAGCATACGTATTTTAGAGAATAGCCTAAATAAATGCAATTACGTAATTATAATCACAATTAAATAAATATTATATAAGTTGGGATTAATAATAGTATCACACACGTAAATGCATGCTATCTAATGCAGTTTTGTTTGGAAAATTACTATTATCGATTTTAATTAAACATCCAAATTGCAAAAACGGAGGGACAAAATTGGGTGTCAATAGCTGTTTGGGCGGAGCGCCTGACTCAAACTACAGAGAGTTTTCATTCCAGGACATAGCCAAATTTCGAGCAAAATGAGGGTAGGCGGGGTCCGCCCACCTCTTGAGGCGGTCCGCCTCATCCTGGAGTAGCTGGAGGAGTGTCCAAAAAGTGGTTAAGACGCTCCTCCTTGGTGCATAGGCGGTCCTCCCTCGATGGTGGTCAAGTGCTTGATCTTCAAGGCATTCCCAAACTCTTCTCTAAAGTTCTTGACCTTGCATTCTTGCGCCTTTCAAGCTTGGCTCTTGATGGTTAGTGCTTGAACCCAATTTGGTTTGCATCACAAGATTAGCGAGGATGATGAGAAAAATCTCCTTTTTCTGCATCATAACGCTCTTGTCGCACCCTAAGAGTAAGCAACACAGAGATGAAGCAAGTGGTTGTGGATCCAGGGAGTATCGTCAACATAAATAGTTCAAAAGCAGTCTACGATATAAAGCTATTGAGACAGATAGTCCCGAGCCCATGTATGCTTACCAGCTTTGACAATTCAAGCAAAAGATCAAGAGGGGAAATAGTCTTGTCGGTCTTCATACTGGGAGTGTCAAAATTGATGTCATTCCAGGTGATGATGTGCGACCTCGCGTGCAAAATCATAATGGGACGACATTGGATACATGAAGTAAGGATGATACCCTCGACACTTAATCAAGTACTGAAGTATCCAAAGCTGTAGGGAGTAAAAGAGATACGAGATAAGCTGAAGTTATCTAGGAGCTACTATATGATCGTTGTCACACACGCAGTGAAGACAGAGACGTAAAATCAATAGAAGTTGCTAAAGAAGCTATTAGGACCGTTCTTGGTGGCCGACATTACAATCGAGCAAGAAGCGCCAGAGGGGGAGGATCCCAAGGAAGCACCTGTTGTCATCCGTCATCCAGATAAAGAAGAAATCTCAAAAGCCATAGTAGCCCGTTGGTTTTTTATGAAAAGACACTAAAGAAGATGTTCTATGTGGGCTCAAAATTAACGACTGAAACACGATTAGAGTTCACAGATCTTGCATTCATGAGAAAGGACCTTCATTTGGATGCATACTGACATGACGGGAATATCCACCTAAGTGATCACGCACAAGCTAAATGTCGATCCGGCTTTATAAGCCATAAAGCATAACAAAGGACCAATCAATCGCAAAAAAAAAAAGGGCAAGCAATTCACAAGGAGGTACAGAATTTATTGAATAATAGATCTATACAACTAGTCTACTACCTTAGACTGACTCTCATACGTGGTGGTCGTCCCACAAAAGAATGGTAAATAGAGAATGTGCAGACTTCATGCAATTGAAAAAAGATGCCTGAAGGATTTGTTCTCGTTGCCGAACATTGATCATCTCATTGATTCCATGGTTACGCACAAAACTCTAAGTTTCATGGATGCATATTCAAAATACAACCAAATCTTCATGAATCTGGACGATGAAGAGAATACCTCTTTCATTACAGACCAGGGGACTTATTGTTACCGGGCGATGTCGTTTGGATTAGAGAATGCTAGAGCCACCTACTAATGGCTGGTAAATCTAATGTTCAAGAATCAAATTAGGAACACCATAGAGGTGTACATCGATGGCATGCTGGTGTAATCAAAGCTCGCAAAGTACTATATCAAGCATGTGGAGATAGCATATGATATATTGGATAAGTTCGGCATGACACTTAATTTGGAAAAGTGTGTCTTCGGGTATCTTCAGGTATGTTCCTTGTGTTCATCATCTCGAATGGTGAATCGAAGCTAACCCTGTGAGATAAAAACTATTGAAGCCATTCCGATGGTAATAAAAAGTAAGGCAGAGGTGAAAAGGCTCAACAGTCATATAGCTGTATTATATAGATTCATCTCTCGGTCTTCAGAGCGATGCCATCAGTTTTTCAATGTGTTGAAGAAAAACAAAGGTTTTGATTGGACAGATCAATGTCGATAAGCACTTTGGGATCTGAAGAAATACCTTTCAAATCCTCAATTGCTAGCCAAACAACGTGGAGGAGAATAACTTTTGTTACACCAGCAGTCTCAAGGGTAGACGTAAGCGCCAACATCATACGGGTAGAAAAAAGAGCTAAATCTCCCATATACTATATCGGTAAATCCCTGTTTGATGCGGAGAGTCGTTATCAACATCTGTAGAAGCTCGTATTAGCTCTAGTAGTGGCTACCCATAAGTTTCAGCCTTATTTCCAAAGTCATATGATTGTTGTCGTCTCGCCCTCATTGAGGACAATTTTACACAAACTCGTACTCTTGGGATGCCTTGCAAAATTGGTTGTGGAGCTTGAAGAGTACGATTCGTCTACCAGCTTCGAACGACCATAAACTCACAAGTTCTTGTAGATTTCATTTCTGACTTCAATACTGATATGATACCCAAAATCGAAGATTAATTAAAACATATGGAAGGAATCACACCTAGAGAATGGACGATCTATACAGACGAGGCCTCAAATGTCAAAGGAGTCGGGCTCAGTTTTGTGTTGAATACCCCTAATGGAAAGGTGTTTTAAAAAGCCATTAGTTTCCCAATGATCACGAATAATGCGGCAGAATATGAAGCTGTCATTCAAGGCCTTGAGCTAGCTTACATATTGGGGGCTAGGTAGGTCAGTCTAAACAGCGATTCAAAACTGGTGGTCAATCAAGTAAACAGAGAGTTCACAGCTAAGGATGCTCGTATGCAGGAGTATCATGCTAGAGTAGAAGCCCTTCTTAAGAACTTCCATAGGTGCAAGATTTCCCAGAACTTCCACTGGCCAGTCTAGCAGCTGTTGCAGAGATGTACCACGATAGTAAAGATGTGGTGATAAAATTGACATATTCATACCTAAAGAGTCTAGAAGTCAATACTACCGTTCTCGTTTGGGATTGGTGCAACGCACTGATCGATTACTTAGAAAAGGGGATACTTCCTGATGACAAGAAGATGTGTAAGCGATAAAAGATGCAGGTGGCTCGATACTATATGATATGTGGAGAGTTATATCGAACGATGTTCACCGGCCCCTTAGGCCCGATATAATCTGACTATGTAATAAGAGAGATCCATAAAGGACAAATATGGGAATCACTAAGAAGGAATATATTTGGCTCAAAAAATAATTAGGGTTGGTTACTACTGGCCCCGAATGGAGAGCGATGCGGATAAGCTCGTTAAAACATGCGACTATAGCAAACGTTTCTCCCATACGCTTCATCAGTCGGTGGAGCCATTTCATTCAGTAAATGCGCCTTGGCTTTTTATAAAATGGGGGATAGACATCGTAGGGCTATCACCCAAAGCGCCCTAAGGCATCAGATTCTTGCTCATAATGACTGATTACTTCACCAAATAGGTCAAGGCTGAACCTTATGCCAACATTTGAGTCTAGAAGAATGTCTTATGTCGTCAGACTTATTATTCAGACCTTGAGCCCTCATTATTTAATAAAACTATTATCTCGATTTTAGTCAATTTTGCGATCATCTAGAACCTCTTTTTCAGCCCTTGTTTCCATATTTTGAGTTGAAATCATCAACTCAGCTAGATCAATTAAGGCTAAGCCACCAAGCAACTACGTACATTGAAATCGTCAATTCAACACTTGCACATAAGTTGTGTGGGGGACACTCATCCACACATTGCCGAGAAAGACTGACACACTCGAGTGAACAAGCAAAGTCGTCATCTATAGGTGCAAAAATATCTTGTTATCGACAAAGAAGTAAATTCGTCGCCTTGGGGACACGGGCTATTCTCTCCTTACAGACGTCATCTACTTGCGAAACTTTAATCCGCCCTTTTTAGGCGTACATAAGTCTTTAGCAGGCGAAACGAAAATGCCATTTAGGCGCAGGGCCATTCTAAGAATACATAATATTCAGCTACTCATTGATGCTAACGTTTTTCTGCCTGTCAAAATGGACTGCTTTGGAGGTGCAGCGCCGTCCTATGGAATTTTGGCTCTACTTGTTTGTGTTAACCTAGAATTCTTCTTCAAGCTGGAATCTGCTTAGTAATCTCATGGAGCATTGGCATTATGGCTATCTTTCCAACTTCTACAGGTACAACAAGATGACAATTTTTGTTCATAGACTTAATTTATTTACAATCTATAGTAGCTTATTGCTTGCTAGAGTTAACTACATTGTAAATAACATTGTCCAAGTGTTATGTTTTCTTTATTTGGTGGTATTAGTATTGTATAATGCTCAATCCAATGAAGTAAATACTATGCATAGACATGTTGCTATTAGTCAGGTAACTAGGATATTCACTAGTCAAGTTCTTACTATTTTCATTCTGTAAAGATATTTTTTCTTGATTTTCTTATTAATGAAAATGGTTGCTACGCACCATGCCTAGTTGACTCTTTATTTTAAAAGAAATATGGGAAAGGTAAAATAGGTTGCAAAGTAAAACATTTACGATCCCTATATGTACTAGTTAACGAAGCCTGTGCCAACACAAGCCCAAGTCCAACATATATACAGTTTCATCTTTATCTATTTTGGGTGTGAAGTCTTAACTATTCGCAGGTTATTTTTCATTTAAGCGATTGCTTGAGTAACTATTTTGATTAAATTTTGTTTTACCAACTCTATGACGCTAGCAATAAATAAGAGTTAGATAACTCAAGTGTTCTGATGATTTTGTTTGAGTGACTTATTTTTAAATTCATTGTAAAAATTGATCATATTTTAATTAATAGCAGTAAAGTAGCTCTTTGGTTGGCAAGTTGTGCAAAGACTATCTGGAGTTTCTCTTAAAATATTTAAACTCTAGAACTTTTTTTGAAGTTAATGTTAAATTACTTAGAAAATTCATAAATGTAAGTAAAAAAAATATTTGATTATATTTTCATCAAATAACCCTAAAAGTTTTTATTATTTAGCAAGTTATGCAGAAATGAATTTATATTCAATTAGCCATCCTAAAGTGGCTACTTGATTTTTCAAAACTGACTATACTTGAATTTATAGCTCTAGCTGCTTGGCCAGCATGCAATGCAAAGAATGACTATATTTTTAATTAGTAACCATAAAAGTGGCTAATAAGTGAATCTTACGTTATGCAACCAGTGGCTCTCTTTATGTGAAACCGAAAGAATCAAAATGTTTTACCTGGTGTCCCAAAAATGATTGGTTTAGAGAGTTTGCCCCTAATTAATACGGTTTTAGCAAAATGTCATCTCCTTGTTCTATAGGTAACACTTCAAGTTATCAATTGGCAAGTGCTGCCTTTCAGGGAGAAGTCAAGTGGCAAGTGTGCCTAGACAATACATCAAGTTATCTGCAAGAATGCTGGAAGAGAATTGAAGAGGCAAGTGCTCCCCAGACAACACTTTATTTGGGAGAATGTGAGATTCAATGCTAAGTATTGCCTGTGAAAGAAGGGTCAAAGATAAATTTTGCCTCCTAAAAAGTATTTACGGAGAAAGGAAAGGCGGGATACATGCGTCATTATAAGATATTACATTTCAAGGAAAGAAGAGCAATGAAGACTAGAAAGGAAAAAAAAGGGTTGATAGGGAAAAACAGAACCAAAGAAAGAGAGTTTGGACATATGAACAACAATATCTTGTGAGCATCTCCATTTTTATTCTCAAACCTTCTTTTTGAGCTCATAATTATTTATTGTGTATTGAAATTTAGTGAGTCATAGATTCCATGTACATAGTAAGGTGTGATTCTTGTTTATTTCTATGTATGCTTTTCAATCTAAAACTTGTCTAGACTGTCGTTGAAAAAAAATTCTAGGATACTCTTGAGTTTGGAAAGGGATTATAGGTATTGTTTGCTTTGTTACTCTAACCTTAATAAGTCTATCATTGCTGGTGAATTATTCTTAGACAGCCTCTTGAACCTAAAGTAATCCCTTTGTTTGATATTCCAAAAGGTAGCCCTTAGCTTGTGAATTTAGTTGTCCTACTTTTTACCATAATCCCAAATGGACACCCTACTTGAACTCCGTGAGAGTAGCTAGTGTGTGAAGGAAGTGGTGCGAAAGTTGGAAGAAAAGGGTCATGAATTGTGCATAAGTATACGATGTTGCGTCGAGAAATAAAAATTAAAAGTGTTGGGTTTGTAAAGTATGTGAGGAATAAAAAATATAGGAAACTTTTTATACTTGGGGTGTGCAACAAGAAAAAACAAAGAAAAGAAAAGCTGGAAAAAAAAAAGGAAAGAAAAGAGAGAAAGGAAACTGTTTGTGTTTGGTAAGTTGCAAGAAAGAAGCATTTGGGTAGAGAAAATTTGTATGAAGATTGTCGAGCCTAATTTTTCAGTAGTGGTAGTTCCGTGGAGAACGTAGTTGTTTTAGTCATATTATAGCTCATGTCCCTAAACCTACATTATCCTACTAGATGTTGACTTAAGATGCCTACACTAGTGGAGAGTGAAAAAAAAAGGCAAGGACATGGCACTATTTTGTGGGCATATAAAAAAAAAAGTGTGAAAGCTCTCTTGATGTTGTGCCCAGAGCTTTGATAACTGCATGACACGTGTGATAGTAAGGCGGTTCTTTGATTGTTAGGTATATTAGAGCCTATGTAATTGCAAGGTTTTAGTTTTTAGTACAAGATTCTGAGCAAAAGTTTAGGCGATTGAGTCGAATGGTTGATATTTCTGTATAACTGTTTAAAAGGGTATTTGAATAATCTTAAATGGTTATTTTTAACTCGTGTTGATGTTTTGTATTTGCTCGAGGACGAGAAAAAATTCGGTTGGTGATAATAGGCCATATTTGTATATAATTAGATGTGTATTATCCTTTGTTTTAATGTACTGTATTGAATTTTAATGTTGAAAATATGATTAATTGAGCTAATTATTATATTTTGATGTATAGAAGACAATTGTATCAAATGAGAGGTGAATTTTGGGAAAATGAAGCCAAAAAGAACAAATTTGATGAATTAGAGCTAAGATATGTGCCACATAGCCATAACATAGCTCTTGGATGAATCTTTGGTGAAGAAAAATGTGCCAAGTAGTGAGTCAAGTCCGTCGCATAGCCATCATCCAGAAGGTAAGAAAAATAAGTCTGAAGAGTATTAAAGAGGTATGTGCCTAACACAATCCTTGGAAGAATTTCCAGTTTTTCTATGTTATAATTGTGCTTCACACGGCAATAGCACAAGGGCAAAAAATTTGTTATTTGTACAGAGAGAAATTTTGTCTATTCACTTCGGAACCTTATTTAAAAGAGCCGAATTTTAGAAGGGTTCTCAGTCTAGAAAGAGGAAGAAGAAGGCTAGTGTTGTGGAGAACAAAGATCTAACGAGTGTTTCTCAACACTCTCCATCTTTTCTTGTAATTTGCTAAGTATGGTTGTTCATGTCATGGATTCCATAAACACGAGCAACTAAATTTCTATTCTAGGATATTGATGGAATCGTTTATTTTATAAATATATTGACAGTGCTCTTCCATAATTGAGTCGTTGTTCTTCCTATATGTTCAATTATATTTTTTATGTGGTTAGTTTAATTACCATCAATTTATCATACAGTTATGCCTTGTGTTACATGGAAAAGAATATAGGGCCAAGTAGTTGTTGAAAAATAGTATTTCCGAGAAAGAGGTCTGAAGATAACTGCAAGGACAAAAGGGGGGCTAGGAATAACGAAGCGTCATCGCGATCTTAGCGAGTGATCTAATAAAATAATCACCTAAGTTAGTTTGGAAGAATAACTTAGAGAATTAACAGTCTTTATGGAAAAATATCTACAGTAACTAAAGAGCTTGTTGGGTTTATCTGTTTAAGAGTCGACCCATAAAGGGGTGTTCTTAAAGTCAATCCAAGTAAAAAGATAAGTTACCTGGTAGAGTGCTATAATTGGACAACTACTGTATATACTGTTATATATGTACAGTGAAACACTCAGATAAACATACGTAGTTCCTACTCTTCTCTCTACTAAATATGAGTGTTTAGACTGTAGATAAAGGGGTTGCTCCGTTACTGTGACAACCATCGACGACTAATTATTTTAGCCACTATTCAAGATCAACCACGTCCGATTTCGTTACAAGGAGAACAAGTAAGTCCTCAGATTATATTTACCGTTTAATTTAGTTGTTGTAGATTTTTATTATGTATAATCCTTTATTGATATCAGATGTCAATAGGTTGGTTTGCCGGTCAGTAAAAATTCACAGTATAGTTCTGTATAAAATGAAAACCATGTACTCCCTCTGTCCTATTTTGTTTGTCATAGTTACTATTTCGAGAGTCAAACTTTTAAAATTTGACCGTAGATTAGGATATAAAATTTTTAACTTTTTTTAAATAAAATTTACATATTTGAAAACTACATGAAAAGTACTATAAGTCACAATAAATTACGACTTAAAATATTTAGAAGATATTTAGATTACGGTCAAAGATAAACTCATTTGACCCTCGAAATCCGAACTACGACAAACAAAGTGGGACGGAGGGAGTATATAATTGTTTGTTAAAGGTATACTGTGTAATTGGGATATGTTAACCCACTTAGCTTTTCGTTATAATAACCACCTTTGTTTTTGTTTATTACTACAATTTAATCAACGTCACCATCATCTAGTGTTCTTATTATTTTGTTGGAGAAACACAATTGATGGTGTCTTCATAGCTGAAAAAGATAAAAAAAGAAGAAAAAAACAAACCTTCAAAAGAAAAATTTTTTTTATTTGAAGGATCTACCAAAAAAAAAAAAACATGTTCAAACTTTTGACTGCTGCATAACCACCATGAAAGCTCTGTCTACGAGCGGCAGACAAGTCAGCCATTTAAAAATAAAGAAAAATAATTTCTTTATTTGGCAGATAAAGGTTTCTGGTGTAGTTTAGTATTTGAAAAAAAGGTCCACCTTTGAAAATGCTATAGTTCTTCAAAAACTTTCACCTAGTACCCTCAATAAGAGGTAGTCTTACCTAATTGCCCCCACTTAGAAATGTTTTAACTAAATGCTCTCCACATCATCCACCCCTCTGAGAAAGGACTCTTTTGCCCCTGACTAAACCTAATTCACAATGGAACGCATTCCTTTCTCTCTTTCCCAGTTTCTTTCCCTGTTTCTTCTTACTGTGCTGGAGATTTACGGGTTTATTTTTCTCTCTTTTTCGTATGTTTATCTTATGTTTGTTCTATTATTTTTTCTTAAAAATGTAATTTTTATTTCGCTAATGATTTATCTGTATTTATTTTTTCTTGTAATTTATTTTTATACTTATTGTTTATATATTTATCTGTTAGTTTTTTTGCATTTGGATGGATGATCATTGAATTAAGTTTGAGCTTCGCTTGTTTTTGGTTGATTACGGTGATTTGAAAGTTTTTACTGGTTATAGCTATTAGATTTTGTTCTGCTCATTGTTTAGAGCTTAAAGTCTTGGTCATGGCCAAGAGTTGCATAGAATTTTTCTTCATGTTGGTTATTGCATTAACTTTTAAAGTCTTGGCTTTTGCCAATATTTGCAGAGATGTTCCGTGTAAGTTGTCGCTTCCAGCAGCACTTAGAGTCTTGGCTATTGCCAAGAGTTGCAAAGACTTTGTCCGCAAGTTGTTCACTGCAGTAGAGGTAAAAGTTGCCAAGACTTTTAGAGATTTTCAGTGTAAGGTCCCCCTTGCACCAAAACTTAAAATCTTGGCTATTGCCAAGAGTTGCAGAGACTTTCTCTGCAACTTTTTCAATGCAGTAGAGGTAAAAGTGTTGGCAATTGCCAATAATTGTAGAGACTAGTTCTACAAGTTGCCCCTCCCACTAGAGTTTAAACTGTTGGCTATTTGCAGTTGTTGTAGAGACTTTTTTCTGTAGTTTGCTCTTTTCATCAGTCATGCATTCTGTAGTTGTTGCTGTGTTTTTCAGTTGTCTTTGCTTTTGACCTGTTGACTTTGAATTATGGTAATGACATAGGAATTTTTCTGCATATTAATCATGAGTTCATGATGGCACTTTGTAATGTATGTTTCCTTTTCTTTACTTGTTGTTTTGTTATCATACTATTTTTGTAATTTTATTTGTTGAATATGCATATTCTATCTTTTGTTCCTATAGGAAGGAGATCAATTTTAAAGTTTGAGCACTGGTTTGATGCCAAAGGTTCTTGGGGTGGTGATGTGAAGTATAGTAGTTTGGTTAGTGAATTTTTGACGGAGCGGCAATTGACGTTGTTGAAAGGTTGAGTTTTCGGAAAATTTATGGAGTTGGGTAATCTAAATTTATGAAGTATTTTTGTATATGGTCTTTTCATTATTGTTTCATAATTTTGTTATTATGTGTTGTCATTGTTATTTTTTTAAATTTTACAGGTAATGGATATTGAATCTTTTGATCATGATCATGTACATTTAGATGTGGTGGATGATTTTATAAGTCAACCAAGATTTTCTGATGAAGGTGCCAGGAAGAGGCAAAAATGTGATGTGGGTGATGAATTTCCGAATTTTCGTTTGTTACCTCTGTCGCAAGATGATCCGTGTAGTAGTCCAAATAAGATTTTTAGTACTGCAAAAGAGTTAGAGAAAGTCGATGAGTAGTTTTAATTATATGTGTTTCATATTTACTCTGTTTGTTATGTTTATGTAAACAAGTACACTTGGATGTTTGATATTTTTATTATTTTAAAGACTGGAGTTGTTTTGAATAGGATGAGATGAAAGTGTTAGCAATTGCAAGAATTCAACGCATTTTAGTTGTTGTGGGATGAAGGGATTAGATGGAAAGTCTTGCCAATTGGCAAGACTTAAATTCTAGTTAATTAATTCCAAGTCTAATAATATATAATTAATTTAAAATTAATAAATAATTCGTGGAGGGTTGTGCAGATAATGTTTTTGCCAAGACTTGGTGGAAATTTAGTTGTCAATACTATTGCCTATGGCAAGACTTCAAGGCAAATTAATTATTTCTAATATAAAAGTCGATAAATAAGTTTCAGTAGGAAGTCTTACCCTTTGCCAAGACTTTGCATCAAGTTAAATTGAATTGGTTATCTGTATGAATGTAAAGTCTTGGCTATAGCCAAAAGTTTAGTTTATTGATAATATTAACTTTCCAATCACGTTTGATTTTTAAAAATATTTATAATCAACAATTGCCCTTCCTTTTGATGCAACACCATGCTATGGTCAGCTTCATTCACAAAGAATTCGCATGTACTTGTGGTGGTGGTGGTGGTGGTGTTGTTGTTACTTGACATGTCATTCATTTTAATAACTTCTACTATGAAGCTGGATTTTCTGAAATTGTCATCATTCTTCAGCAGATACATGCAAGTCATAAGTTCTTGATCGTTTGTTACCATCATGCCTCTGCACGTTTCAAGATTCGTGTCAAACCTTATCTTTACTTCACTTTCATCAGTGTTGATGCTTAGAGCATTACAAATTTCATTTTCAAATGCCTGGTAGGTTATACCGTCTTCAACAAGTATCAACTGTATGTCATGGTTTCTGTATCTGATGTTTGAATCTCATTCCCCATTATAAGCTATGCAAATGCAATGTGTTTCCATAGTACTAATCCTGCACATAATCAATACAAATGATATGCTTAGATTTTCGTACACAGATCACATAGATAGAAGCAGGATCATGGTATATTGGAAGCGAATGCTGGGCAAAAGTGTTGCCCTTTCTGTTGGACTAGAGGTAAAAGTCTTGGGCATGGCCAAGACTTGCAAAGACTTTATCTGCAAGTTGGTCATTGCAACAGGGCTTAAAGTCTTGGCTATAGCCAAGAAGTCTCCCCAAGGTGCCCATTGTACCAGAGCTGTAACTCTTGGGAATAGCCAAGATTTGCAGAGACTTTATCTGCAAGTTGATCATTGCAACAGGGCTTAAAGTCTTGACAATAACCAAGAAGTCTCCCCAAGGTGCCCATTGCACCAGAGCTGCAACTCTTGGCAATAGCCAAGACTTGCAGAGACTTTATATGCAAGTTTTCCATTGCAACAGGGATTAAAGTCTTGGCAATAGCCAAGAAGTCTCTCCAAGGTGCCCATTGCACCAAAGCTGCAACTCTTAGCAATAGCCAAGACTTGCACAGACTTTATTTGCAAGTTGGTCATTGCAACAAGGGTTAAAGTCTTTGCAATAGCCAAGAAGTCTCTCCAAGGTGCCCATTGCACCAGAAGCTACAACTCTTGGCAATAGCCAAGCCTTGTAAAGACTTTATCTGCAAGTTCCCCATTGCAACATGGCTTAAAGTCTTGGCAATAGCCAAGAAGTCTCTACAAGTTTCCAATTGCAACAGAGCTTAAACTCTTGGCAATAAGCCAAGAGTTACTGAGAAGTTTACCCTTGCAACATGGCTTAAAGTCTTGGAAATAACTAAAAGTCTGTGTCATATGCTAATTGCAGCAGAGATTGAAGTCTTGGCTATTGCCAAGACTTTTAGAGACTTTCTCTGCAAGTCCGCATGGCAAATGTGTTTAAAGTCTTGACAATAGGCAAGACTGGTAGAGAATTCATACACTTTCTGCAATTAATACTGATTAATTATTTTTTATGAAACTGCATATTATAAATACTGCAATCAATCTAATGTCATGTGTTTTTTGATTATTATGAATAAAAACCATATCTCGTTTGGTTTATATAGAATTTTAACCAAAGTTAAGCATAATATAAATGAAATTATAAAGAAATTAATCAAATTGTTAGTAAAATTCAATAGCAATTTGAAGAAATCTTACAGTGAACCTTTGCTTGAACGGAGCAATCTCTGAAAGGAATGGGTCTTTAGGGTTGCTGTGATCGCATGAATAGTGAGAAGGAAGGGGATGGACTGTGCGCATCTTTTTATTGGTTTGTAGGGGTATTTTGGTCCGAAAAAAGTTTCATTAAACTAATGAGGGCATTTTTGCTAAACATCTGTTAGTGAGGGCAATTTGGCAAACCATTGCTTCCGGTAGCATATTTTTGCAATTCACCCATAGTTCTTGGCCTATAGGCCCACATGAGGAAACTAGGCCAAAAATATTCATTGGGTACCCTACATATGAAGTGGTTTTGTAAGATTGACACCGTTTAAGAATGTTTCAGCAAAATATTCTTATGTTGGCACGGGGCCAATACTTCAAGGAACAAATTTGTAAGTGTTGGTACGGGGCCAAGACTTCAAAGGCAAGTGTTGTCTTACCAACACTTCAAGTTATATGACGAGAATGCAGGAAGAGATTGGAAGGAGCAAGTGTTGCCTTTTGCCAACACTTACGACCAAGTGCTGGCAAGTGTTGCCTTTTGCCAACACTTTAAGGGGTAAGTGTTGGCAAATAGAGATGGGTCAAATGCAAGTCTTGGCCCCAGGACAAGTGATTGATAGGGGGTGTTTCCATCCAGAATTTTTTCATTGAACTTAATGGGGGGCATTTTTGCAAAACTCTGTTAAGCGCGAGCAAAAAGGAAACCATTGCTTATAGTGTCATATTTCTGCAAAAAGGCCAAACAAGTCAGCATTGAGGAAATTGGGCTAACGGCCCATTATTAGAATGTTCTATCATTCATGGCAGAAAAATAAGCTGCGCATGAATGCAGTGTTCAAATGAGTTTAAAACTCCTTAAGATAACTATATTTTTTAATGGCTAATGGCCTATTAACAAACAAAAAACTGAATTTCAATTTTACTTTGAGAATATTAGTATATGAAAGTTAGTCGAGAGGACCAGATTTTTATAATATAAATTTAGTATTTTTATTTTTTTGATATAATCATAATTATTTTATAATCCCAATTAAATTTGTTGATTAGTTTAGCAAATTAGATGAAATGTTAATTAGTTTACATTAGGTATACTTGTATATTATACCAATTTCTTAAACTGTTAATTAGTTTAACATTTATTTTTTAACTTTTAATTAGTTTAACATTAACTTAATAATGTTAATTTGTTTATTTAATTATTTTAATATTAATCTATTTATTAATTAGTTTAACGAATGCATAAATATTAATTAGTTTAACGAATGCATAAATGTTAATTAGTTTAACATTTGACTTATTTTATTTAATATCTTACATAAAATTTAAAATTAAATTTAAGTTAATTCGTTTAACTTAGATCCATACGGGGTTATGAGATCATGAAAGCAAAATGTTGTTTTAAACATAATTATGAAAGCTAGGTAGTTGACCAGGTTAATTTTTATGTGTTTAATTTTTGGACGATGATTGTGAACATAGTGAACTTTCGACTCTATTATTAATATATATATTTATTAACTTAATCAATTTAATATTTATTGTCTGAATATGTATGTATGTTGAACATAGAACTAGCGTTAAGATATTCCCTTTTTAGATCCCCACTATATTCTTTTATTTATTAAAAGAATGTCTACTGTTGCTAAAAATATTGTTGCTGAGCTCAACAAAGAGTTGAAATTCAATGGTAACAACTATGAGACCTGGAGCTTAAAATTTCAATATGTGCTTGAAGAGCAAGAGGCTTTGGAGGGAATTAACATTGTCATAAATGAGCTTGAGGAATGCACCACTGCTCAGCATAGGCGTGACTGTGTGGCTTATGACGCTTGAAAAAAAAAAGACGTCTTGGCTCGCATTATATTGCTAAGCACCTTAGATGATGACATCTTAAGAGAATTCAAAGATCACCAAAGAGCTATGGGTTTTTGGGTTGCTTTAAAGAATAGGTTTGGTACATGTTTTACTGCAAGGCTTCGATCCTTGACAATCAAGTTTGATTCATGCAAGAAATGCCCAGAACATTCAGTGAAAACACATCTGAGGCATATGACAAACATGATTTGAGAGTTAAAAGATAATGGTCATGTGTTGACCAATGAGCAACAAATTCAAGTTGTCATACGGTGCCTACCTGATCCTTGGGATCATATGAAGATGCATTTGACCCACAATCAGTTAGTCATGTCTCTGAAAGATGTCTGAAGATCTCTTGAGCTATAAAAGGATCGGCTTGAAGCTGCCAAACCAATAGCTGAGTTGCACATGGCAACATCCTTTAAAGCCAAAGGTGGCTCAAAGAGAAAGATTTGGGGTAAGAAAAGAGGTCCAACTAAGAGCTTGTTTGGCCAAGCTTACGGGGAAGAAGTGCTTATTTTTCTCAAAAAATACTTATTTTAAAATTTTGGGGTGTTTGGCCAAGCTTCTACGAAAAAATAAGTGTTTTTGAGTGGCAGCAGAAGCTATTTTTCTGTTGTGAGGAAGAAGTTGAAAAAAGTAACTTCTTGAAAAATAAGTGCTTTTGATTATTTGGGACAAGAATACTCATTTCAAACTTCCATATTTAATCAAATTAATATTATTATATATCTACTTTCGTAATTTGGTAATTTTTTTAAAATATTGGTCCAACACAAATTAATAACAAAAGCACTTCTCTAAAATTTGGCCAAACACAAACTGCTTATCTCGCAAAGTAATTTTTTGAAAAGCACTTTTGATAAAAAGTACTTCCCAAAATAAGCTGATTTTGGCAGCTTGGTCAAACAGGTTCTAAGTCTCAGCCAGCTAAAAGAGCAAGGGCAGAACAAAAAGGTAATAATAAACGTCCCAAACGTGTCAATGTTTCAAAAGTGAAATGCTTTAACTGTGAAAAAAGTGTCACTATGCTCAGGATTGCTCTGAGCCTCCTAAAAAAGTTTTTCACAAAACTCAAACTGGTGAACTTTGTGTTTCTAGTTCAGGGTTTTTGACTGAATCTAATCCTTTGTAATCACACTCGGGAGCAACAGACCACATAATGAGGAAACAGAATGCTTTTGTTGAGTTTCGACATATTTCACGTGGAACAAAGTGGATATATGTGGCCAACAACAATAAGGTTGTTGTTAAAGGAATCGATACATGTAAGTTAGTCTTGTGGAGGTCGAGACCTACTACTATATGATGTCCTCTATGCTCCAGGAATTTGTCGGAATATTATTTGTGTCATTGTTTTGCTTAGGCTTGGATTAAGCTTAATTTTTCCTGACAATTCTGTTAAATTGACTTTAGGCTCTACTTTATTTGGTTTTGATCATGTGACCGGAGGATTTATTATTATGGATTTGGATTATGATTGATTCAATAATAATGCTAGTTATTCTATGTTTGCTTCCTCACAAAAATATGATAGTGATGTAAACATTTGGCATGCCAGACTTCGCCAAACAAAGGATGCAAAGGCTAGCAAAAAAAGGTGTTCTTATTGGCATTGAACATGTGAAATTTTCCAAAAGTTGTCTAGAAGAAAAATCTGCAAGAAAACCATCCGGTAAAGTGACTGGAGCTGAATATCCCTTGCAATTGGTCCATTCAGACATCTGTGGGCCTATGAATGTCAGGACTAGGCATGGAGCATACTATTTTATCATATATATAGATGACTACACTTGTTTTAGTTATGTCTATTTGATTTTCCATAAATCTTAACCAATAAGTTGTTTCAAATGCTATATGAGCTTAGTGAAAACTCAATTAGACAAGAAGATAAAAGTTCTTCGAACTAACCAAGTTTGAGAGTATTGTGATGAAAAAGGAATAGTTCATCAATTGACAATCCTAAATACTCCACAGTAAAATGATGTTGCAGAGAGAAGAAACAAGACTCTTCTAGAAATGGTTAGGTGAATGATGGCACCAGCTAACCTCCAAATTAGTTATTGGGGTGATTTATTTCTTACTGCTACCTATGTACTTAATTGAGTGCTTACAAAATCAGTTAAACCACTCCATATCAGTTATGGACTGGAAGAGCACCCAACCTAAGTGTATTAAGACCTTGGGATTGCGCTGCCTATACACATGATTCTTCTTACAAACATGGAAAATTAGGCCCGAGAGGACATAAAAGTATCTTAATAAGATACTCGAAAACCTCAAAGGGTTATATGTTTATAGGCCAGCAAGATAATAGGAGTGTACCTGAATTTGAATCACGAGATGTCACATTCCTAGAGTATGAGTTTTCTAAAAAGAGATAGGTAGGTCAAGACCTAACCTTGTTTGAGATATAGGATCAAAACATAGAAAGATCACTTTATTCGAGTGGGAGAAATTTAACAGATGATGAATTAGTTTCTCATCAGCAATCTCCTTCATCATCAGATGCGAATGTAAGTGATCATTTGACATCAAATAGTGACCAAATGGATTTTGTTCCAAATGGGAGCGAGATAGTCACTGATATTGTTCCAAGTGGTAGCAGGGTAGATATTTTTTATTTGAGTGGGGGCCACGTTGATCCAAATGGGAACAACGGAGAAGAATTACTAAAAGGATGCGGTTCACGAAAAAATATTCCCCGTTGATGATTTGATATTAAAGGTGGTGAACTTTATATGTTGCTCTTACAAGAAGAAAACGAGCCTAAAAATATAAAGAGCTCTCATAAGAAAAAATGGACAAAAGCAATGCAAGATGAACTGGAGTCTATGAGAGTCAACAAAGTCTGGGAACTAGTTGATCTCGTTGAAGGATGCAAATCTTTTGGAAGCAAATGGGTTCTCAAGATTAAGGTCAAAGCTAATGACACGGTTGAGATATATAAGGCTCGACTTGTGGCGAAATGTTATACACAACAGGAAGGAATAGAGTATGAAGAGACTTTCTCGCCTAATGTACGATTTACCTCAATTCGCCTGGTACTAGCTATAGTAGCAAGTTTAGATCTTGAATTGGATCAGATGGATGTAAAACCGTCTTTCTCAATGGAGAATTAGGCAAAGAAATTTATATGAAACAACCCAAATGTTTCATTGAAAAAACCGCGAACAAAAGGTTTGTAGACTTTTGAAGTCTATTTATGGTCTCAAACAATCTTCAAAGCAGTGGTATATACACTTTCAAAATAGGGTCATATCCAATGGTTTTACTATAATAGATGAAGACCATTGTGCATATACCAAATGATAAAGGAATAAGCTTGTAATTTTGACACTGTTGTTTTTTAGACGTTAGGAATATCATTTCTGTCAGTAGTTTGATGACATGCTTCTTTCCTAGTTTAATAATAAGATTCTAAGCTAGCGTTTGGACATAGATTTGGTTGAAACTTGAAAAAAAAAAAAGGAATTTTTGAAGTCGAGTTGAAAAATAGACTTTAAAATTTGAAGTTGTGTTTGGATAAATAATTTATTTAAAGAAAAGATGAAATTTTGTGAGTAGAAAACTTGAAAAATAAGTTTAAACCATTTTTTGAAACTGAAAAAATTCTTCTTCAAAAACTGCTAAAAAACTGTCAAATTGCATAAACAACTACTGTTTTCAAAATAAAATTTTAAAAAATATCTCCTAAAACTATGTCCAAACGGGAGCTAAGGCTCTAGTTAGTTTTATTAGTATGTGATTTTTTTTTTTGGTGGCCTGAGTTTCGAAAAAGTCAGACTTGCAAAGACTAAAATAAAGAAAAGGATTTGCATGCCCATTGATACACTTATTGCAGTGATATTAAATATCTCAGTAGCAACATGTATTGATCACGCCCAAAACTCGTCATCGAAAGAATAAGTGGTCGTTGTAAATATTATTCGGTTCAAAAGTTCTTGATCCTACAAGGTGAAGACATCTAACTTCAATTACTTTTTGTACCGCTAAACAAATACTTCAAAAATTTCCAACAGATAACAATATTAATTTTAGAATTTGAACTAGATAACTAACTATTATCAAATAAATAAAATATGCAAGTAAAATGACAAGAGTTTAAGAAGAAAGCATCTAGGATATAGATTTTTCCGAATTATTGAAATGAGCTACTAATAGGCTTACCACGATCTCGCTGCTTACTTCTTATTGGTTATGAGCTCCGAAAGATTATACATAACACAAATCTACAACATATAGATTAAACAGTAAATATAATCCGAGAACTTACTTGTTCTTCTTGTAACGAAAGCGGAAGCAGTTGATCTTGAATCGTTGTTGGAATCACTGGTCGTCGGTGGTTTTCACAGTAACGGAGCAACCCCTTTATCCACAATCTAAACACTGATATTTAGTAGAGAGAGGAGTAGGAAAATACGTATGTTTATCTAAGTGTTTCACTGTATATATAACAGTATATACAGTAGTTGTCCTCTTATAGTACTCTACTAGGTAACATATCTTTTTATTTGGATAGAGTTTAAGAACACCCCTTTATGGGTGGACTCTTAAACAGATAGACCCAACATCTCACACTCACATATAGTGGGAGTGCTTTTATAATGTTAGAAATATATTCTCATGTCATCTCTACAAATATTTATAGAGTGAAATAGACCGTGCGGCCTGCATACTGTGAGAGCTCGGTGTTGTACATCTGTTAGGAGTACATAGCCTCTCGTCGAGTACAAAACTGCAAGTAGATTATGAAGTATGCAGTACTCTAGATCATATGAATCACATTTTGATATCTGCTCAAAACCTCAAATATCATTATTCTTTGTATTCACAATTTTAACTCATAAGTTATAACTAAGGCATCTGTGAACACAAATTAATGAGATTCCATTAATGATCTTCCTCTTCTCACAATTCTTTTAATATTAGCTCAACTGCTTTTGCATATATGCCCCGCCAGACCGCATCCATTTATATGGTCTTTTGAAAACACACTAAGATAGCTAACATTAGACTAAGTCTCACGTATTTGATCAGAGTCACTTAAGGTACAAGTATTGAGCCACCATAAAGGCTCTTGGTGTCACACAACATTAAGTTGAGATTAAACTATACTAGCCCAAGGTCGACATTAGCACACATGGTATGAAACACGCGCTACAATATTTTCTCCTTTCCTTAAGGAGCGTATGTCTTTATTTCTTAAAGAATGTTGTATAGATGAAATTCAGACACCATAATTATCTAAATATTGAGTTCCTTAAACTCATATCTAGCTCACAAAGTAGAATAAGTGAATATTTTTTTATCTTAATAACTTTATGCCATTGTTTAAGCGACTTTAGTAATTTTAAGCATATAGCTTTCAAATAATCCATTTGATAATTTTTCTTAAAATCAAGTCTCATCTCTATTTATCACTAAGATAAGGAGACGGTTGCCTGTGTGAGAAGGCCAACCTCTTGTTTACCTGACATACTAAAAAAATTTTGAAGAATTTACTAAACACTTAATAGTCATAATTATGTATGTAAATCAACTTTATTGATTATAAAAGAACATAGTTTTGTGAACAACTAGAAAAACAAAGAATAATACAAATCATTCAAAGTCTACGAAAGCCTTGAGACCTAGTGTGTCTCACAAATGCATCTCTAGCTAAAGGCTTGGTCAATGGATCTGCTACCCTGTCTTCTATAAATATTTTCACCAGGTTCAACCTCTTGTGTTTATACATATCTCTTGCATAGTTATACTTGATATCTATGTGCTTAATATCACAATGATGCTTAGGATTTTTGGTTGCATCAATCTCAGCCTTACTATCATAATAGACCAATGCTGGTTCATCATTTTCAGTATTGCCCAACAAGCTTTTCAAGAACCCATTCAACCAAACAGCTTCTTGTGTTGCTTTTGAGAGAGCCACATATTCGGCTTCCATCGTAGATAGTGCTATACGTGATTGCTTCTTACTCTTCCATGATATGACACCTTTACTAAGTAAGAAGACATATCCTGAGGTAGACTTTCTCTCATCTAAATCTCCTCCATGATCAACATCAGTGTATCTAACTAATCACAAATCTTTGCCGCCTTGATAACAAAGTGCGTAGTTAGTTATGATCCTCTTTACTGGTTGCCGATGTGATAGACCTGGGTCGGATTGATATCTACTTACCAAGCCAACTGCTTGACAAATATCAGGTCTAGTACACACCATATCATTCATTAGACATCCGATTGCGCTTCTATAAGAAACTCGCCTCATATTTTCTGTCTCTTCAAGAGTCTGAGGACACAAATGATTTTCTAAGTTATCGCCTTTCCTGCTAGGAGTATCAACTGGGTTGCTAATTTACGTATTAAATTGTTCAAGAATCTTCCTAATGTAATACTCTTGAGAGAGATACAATAGTTTCTTAGGACGATCTCTTCAAATCTTGATTCCAAGGATATATAAAGCTTCACCCATATCTTTCATCTCAAACTGGGATAACAACCAGAACTTTACTTTATTTAAGAACTCCTTATCGTTTCCAGCTATAAGTATATCATCGACATACAGACTTCTCGAATGCCTAAAATAGGAAACAAAAAAATCTTATTCCCATGGAGATCAGTATCGACTCTCTCGTCTTACTTAGACACTCATTGCCATTGAAACCGGTTCACATAGTTACTTAAATATGATAAATTGTGTGGCCTGCTACTGCAGGAGTTAAGAGTCCTCAAACTTGTAACACAGCTACATGGAGACAAAGTTATTTAAAATTTTAGGTCCGTCACTGATACTACTGGTGCTCTAGGAAGTCGTTTTGTTCAGAAAGAAAATGATGCCTACTACGGCACCCTCTTGTGTGATCTCGTCTCCTCAAAAACTATATGAGCATTTTGTACTAATGTGACTACAGTTTAGTACTAATATGATTATTCAGCTTAACAAAAAAACAAAAAAATATACAAAAAAGGACTTTACTTTTTGCTATTCAAGTCCACTTACTAAAACTAAAAACCTACTGACCTCAATTTTGTTTCCCATTCAAAAGCAAAAAGTAAAAAATATTTCTTTTTCTTAGTGACTCTTTGGACCTTGTGGTGGATAGCTCCGTTGTCCCATTTTTCCTTCTCCGCCTAGTTTATACTTCCTCTGTCTCAATTTATCTGACATGGTTCGGATTTCAAGAGTTAAACTGTTTTATTTTGACCGTGAATTCGAACATATAATTTTTAAGTTTTCTAAAAAATAATTTACATATTTATAAATTACATAAAAAGTACTATAAGTCACAATATTCAAAATATTTAAAGGGAATATAAAAAAATTACGGTCAAATTTTTTTTTATTTAACTGTCGAAAAGTAAAAAGTGTCATATGAATTGGGACGAGTAGTATTTTATAATTTATATTCTTTGATAATCCAAATCTCGGTACAACAGTCTGTCAAAACTAATTCATTGAAACCAAATCTAAATACGTACCCAAGTTTTTGATATTATTCGTTGAAGCTAAAAACCAAATTCAATTGCTTAAAGAAACAAAAAAGGAGAAAATAAAGAAGGCAATACTCCAAACGCTCAGGGAAACTCCCTGGGGGGAAAAAGTATTTTGCTGTTTTAACCTGATTTCAAACAATATCTATACCATGATTTATAAATAAATATATCTACGCCCTTAAAAGAATACTAATACTGATTAGTTAACAGATTGTCGAGGTTGCGAGTTCTCAAAAGAGGAATCAATTTATCATGCATTTTGCGTTGGTTGACATTTTGTTTTTTGTATTAGCATTGAATGTGTAACTTTATATTACAATTTCAGTATACAATTTGATATTGAGTCTAATATGAAAAGTGAGATAAACTTAAATGGAGATTAGTTTTGCACAATAAAGCACCTAAAAGACAAAAATAACTTAATTTCATTTTTTCTATTTTTCGTTTATTTCTACTTCATTTGTCTACCAATCAGGCCAGTTCATATAACCAGGGGCGGCCCGACCATAAGGTCAGTAAGACCATTGCTTTAGACCCCCAAATTATGAAAGGCCCTGATATTTTCCACCATTAGATGTAAAAGTCTATAATTTGTATAATTATGTTAATATATGGTTTTATTGTATTTAAAATTTGATTGAAAGGTTGTTCAAATGAATAATCGATACGATATATTTTTTTATCTCTCACTATTTAATACATTTACTTTCCTTTTGATTTTAATTTTTCATCCTTCACATAGATCCATATTTTTTTACTGAAAACAATTTCATTTTTAAGTTTTAACACGACTTTCCTGAATAAACATATGTATTTATATATGGATGGTAAATGCATATGACTCTGCCACGATGACATTTTCACCTCAAAAAGAATATATAATGAATTTATTTAATAAATAAAACTATATATATATTTCATCGAATAAATATAAGATTTCATATAAAATTCAACTTTAGGCCCCAACTTTATTAGACCGCCCATGCATATAACATATGATATGTGGTTACTAGTTAACTAGACGTGTAAATCTAGGTGTGCTGCCAACTTCTGACCAAAGAGATGTAATCATATTAATAATTTAATATTCGCCCATTGGTTGCTTCGTACTATGCTGCATCTTTGCTGCTTATAAATTTCTGAACTGATGCTATGCGGTAGAATCAGCATCTAAGCTCAACTCTCAAAGCAACATTTTTATTTTTCTTGAAGGAGTTCAGTTAGTAATACAATATAAGCAGCTAAAAAGCTAAAATAAAAGTTTTACAACACACTGTGACGTTATTATTTAAGTTAGTTAAAGTGAGTTTGCAATCGAATAAAGGAAGCTGAGAACATATAACATGTGCATTCATGGAAGAGATGCTTTAATTTTAGATCAACCCTCAGTTATTTATGTTGAATGAAGTTTCTTCTTAGATGTAGAATGTCGCTCCAAACGCACACGCAAGTATACGCGGTCGATCAAGTAATAAAGTGATAAGAAAGTATCGTTCCCACGAGGACTTTTGATTAACTATTAACTAGACAAACTTCAATTCAAGTATTGTTCAAGAGAGTTTAACCAGATTTCAAGTTGAGTTTAATTAACTAATTAACTAAAAGTAATAGGAGTAAACAGAATGCAAGACAATTCAAGAGTTCTAGATATCAGTGAGAGGAAATATTCCAGGATTATGGGACGATCACCAATCCAGTTGCACTCATCCACTAATTGAATTAATTTTACTTATCTGAGTTGCTAATCACAGGGTTAATTATACTCACAGAGCTCTTTCGATACCCTGCTCGCCTATTCAAGCCAACCTAACGCCTATATGTCTATGGAGTTAGAATTAACAAGAATGCATTTGTTTTTCCTGTAAACGGATTAAGCGTGACTGTTAGGTATATTTCTATCCTAACCGCGAAATCATTCCCCGATGCCCGGGTTCAAGAACACGCTTTATTTAATTCTATTGCAACCTACGGTTCCCACTTTCGAGTTCAACCTTAGGTTCATGGGTAATACTTAACAACTGGCCAGGAAATTAAGTAATTCAGAGCAGAATTAAATAAACAATTCAATTTGATAAATTTAATAGAATTCAACCAACTTCAGAGTACAACTTTCATGGTTAACCCATAACCCTAGAATAAGGAGGTTTAGCTACTCATAGACAAGTTAGCTTTCTCACAAAATAATCTAGAATTCATGAAACAATAAAGAGGGAAGAAGAATTACAACTCAATTGATGAATCTTGGTTCTCTAGCCTCTACTATGGTTCTTGCCTCCAAAAATACTTCGTAGAAAATCTAATAATGTGTTTTCCCACGTTTTAATATGGAATAATAGGAGTAATACACGCCCTAGGCTAGTCCAAACTCGGGTAGGAAAGTCCCAGTCGTACAGCAGCCCATACAATGTAAGAATCCTTGTATGCCCCAATTCTCAGGTCTCACAGCTTCTCATACAATGTACGCCTGTTGTAAGGCTCATACAATGAGCTTACAAAGCTCCTAGTCCGCTGATTTTTACACTCAAATTCTTCATTTTTTCTACTTCAATCTTTGACTTCGAACTTCTCCACACAATATAGCCATTTAGCTCCAAATTCCACCAATTCGTACCTAAACCATTCGAACACACCAAGTTAGAATCATATCACAAATTAGCATTGTTGGGCATGTATTGCTATGAAAACCATCTAAGAGTGTTAAATACAACTACTAAAAATATAGAAAATATGCCCAACATCAACACCCCACACTTAGCTTTTGTTCGTCCCCGAACAAATAAAACCAACACACTTGTACTCAAGGACTTCAATTACCCAACTCAAGAACTTTAAGGAGGCGCACCTATGAAATAGGTTGATACCAACAATTAGCCACTAAACATACAAGCACACAACTCCCCATATTTGCACACCACACATTTAGAAAACAAGGATTATCAAGCAGTCAAGTAGCAACAACCAAGCCTCAAGAAACGACTCTTTACACCAACTTACTCACGACATGTCCACTCGCTCAAGATTAGGGCCTAATAAAAGCTCCAACCTCTCATAATCCATGTGCCCTCACCAATCAAAGTCTAGTCCCAATCACACAAAAATATATCAACTGAATTATAAGGGACTTTCAAGATAGGAAGAATACGCTCACCCTCAAAAAGAATCTCAAGTGCCACACAATGGTACCATAGGCTTGCCCGTAGTGTAGGACTCCACTAATGTAGGCTCGCTCCTATTCGGGATTAACTAGGACTTTAAGGGTTGTAATGTAGGCCAAAGGACGGGTAATGGTTAAATGACTACCTCCCTAAGCACTTTAATACATCACTTCCACTTTTTATAGCTCAACTCTTCGCAATAACAACCGAGCTACCATCCGAACATCAACTCAACACTTCCCTCCCTTTAAGTATTTTTTTTTCAATGCGCACAACACTAGCAAGGATTGAGAAATTTTTTTTTTCTTTGCTTTCTTTTTATTTTTTTCACTTTTGATTTTTTTTTTTCTTTTTCTTTTTTTTCTTCTCAACATTTGTCAATTTTTCCTCAACCTTGCCAATGTACTTTTCCTCAAAAATACCATCACAATTTATTCTTATTGACTCCACTCAAAAGCCATCAATTTCCACCAACCACAACTCCACTAACAACAATATTTTCAATTAAAGTGCTCTGAGGAGTACGGGTTCAAAAATAAGGTAATTAAGAACAAAAGGAATAGGCTTGTAATGTGGGTGTCAACAAAAAAAACTAATAGGCTCAAAAAGGATTACAAGGGATATATATGAACGGGTAGGCTAATCAAGGCTGCAAAAGAAAGGGTTTATTAAAGAAGGCCTGTATCATCTCCCGACTAAAGCAAACCTAGGATTTCGCTTTGAACACACGCGGGGCAAGTTCTAGACCAATAATGCAAGCACGAGAATAAAGAAAGGCACCTCACCACTCATGGCACATGAACTACTCAAGGCGAAACAATTCCAACACCTAACAAAAACAAGTGAGACAAGTCATGCTATTCAGTCAGCACTCAGAGTCAGAAACCTGAGCCGAGGGGTCACTAACATGACTGACTATCAATCCAATATACAACTCACACAAAAAATCTTTAGGGAAGTTCAACTCGCATGTAAAGGACTAAATATGTCAGTATCAAACAATTCACAGAGAAGGCACAGGTCCTTACCACTTAGCTACTCCTATTTCCTAATTTTTTTGTATTTTAAATATGTATTTTTTTTTCTTATTTTTATCTAAAAACACCCGGTTCAAAACAAAAGGCATCCTCGGGAAAGAACCGTGGCTTGAAGAAAACCCAAGGATTATGCCACTAATCTAAAAAAATTTAAATGCAGTAAAAAAATATACAAGTACAAATCATGATACCCCACCCCACACTTAAAATAGTGCATGGTCCCCACTGCACAAGTACAAAAATAATAACAAGAGTGGGTATCAAGAAAGCTCCCTCAAACTGCAGAGTCTGGAGGTGCGGCAGACCGGTCTGAATCCGCGGTCTGAGCAGTGGAGGGGTCTAACAATTTCGTGCCAGCTGCATCCATCGCATCAATCAGCGACCCCTCCATAGTAGTAGCAGTAGCCGGAGCAAGCTCTGCAGCAGTGCCATCAGTAGCACTCAAATCCACAACCTCGGGACTGGACCCTGCATCAGTCTGGACGCCAATGGAACGCGTCACTCTGGTATTCTGTATGGAGGAAACTAACTCTGAAAGTCTGCTCATCAGTGCTGCATCACGGGCCTCTATCTGACGAAGCAACAATCTATCTCGAGCTTCTTGTTCCTCCCTCAACATGGCCAGTGCAGCCTCTTGCCCCTGCCTCAACTTGGCCAACTCGGCCTCAATTCGCTCAGGCAATGTTCTTTTATCAACCTTCACCGCCTTAGGATCATGGACCGCGGTGATATCCTGCACGGGTGGAGTATCTGTATCCATCACATCAGCCGTGTACCTCGGAACCTTATGCTTACGCATGATGGCTGACAAAGTGTGCGCATAATAGAGCCCCCATTGCATGTTCTGTCGTGTCCGAACCATCTGCTCTCGCATGAGCTCTCCCAAATTAAGAATTATACCAGTCATCAAAGCATAAACAAGCAACACCCTAGCCTGAATCACATTGGTCTGCGGATCAGCTTGCATAATCCTATTATAAATCCAATTCAACCAAGCCTTCGCTTCCTTGACCATCAACCTGTTTGGTAGTGCACTATAGGGTGTGCGGTATTTGGGGACCCATTCTGCTATCTCTGATTCTTCACATAGCACCTTAACAATATCATCAAAGTCGGGCTCAGCTACAAAATTCTTGAACTCTGTCATATCAGCATCTGGAGCACCGTAGAACCTATTTATAGCACGGGGTGATATGTCCACTTCTCTCCCTCTGATCCAGACTACATCACTCTGTTTATGGTCCCAGTTGGCATAAAGTTCACGAACTGCTGTTATATTAGCGGGACCTTTCGGCCCTTTCATGAATGTTTCCCAGTTTCTTTCTTTCAACTTGCGAACAATAGCAGGACAATCTCTATCACAGGCTGGAATGTTCAAAGCTCTCTCCGGCTTGTGTTGTTTCGTGCATAGCCAGTTGTATGCCTTGTAGGCATCCTCGCTCACGAAGGTGCCTTCCCAAAGAGACCGTTCAATAGGGATACTTGTGGATGGCAGGTTTTCAGGCAAGGGAATGGTAATGTGCTCTTCTTCAGCATCACAATCAACCTGGATATTTTCCTCATTGTCCTGCACTATTAATTCCTTTCCTTTTCCTTGAATTACCCTTCTCTTCTTAGCCGGTGGTTTAGAAGTACCACCCTCACGGATTACCACTGGTTTTTCTATCAAACTTGCGCCTTTTCTGTTACCCGGGGCTGCCTGAGGAAAAGGAGTGGCCTGAACACTTGGAGCCGACCTCCTTCTTGCTAATGGTATGACCTCAGGATCATCATTCTCCTCCTCCACTTCCTGGGCAGGCTTGTCCTGTTTCCTCTTTGAGCGTTGCTCTCGTTTATCCTTGCCCTCTGTTGGATTCCTTGGTGGTTGGCCCCCGCTTCCACCTCCACCGCTCTTAGATGCTTGGGTTGAAATTACCATTGTATAATGAAAGTACTGCACACAAAGAAAAACAATTAAAATCAGCCATGGAATGCAACCAAGTTAATCAAGATAGCTAAAAACTAGTCCGTTCAAGCTTTGTTTCACTTTTATTTTTCACATTGGTGTGCACCCCACACTTAAATTCAAGTGTACTTCACTTTTAAAAATATTAAGCTCATTGTAAACTCATTATATCATTGGCGAGGTAATCAGACTTCCCTCAATGTGCATCGCTTTGTTTGAAATCATTCTCGAGTTTAAAAATTCCCAAAGCGTGCAAACGGGGTTCCCACACCCCACACTTATGCTATTCTTCATCACAAAAACATAGAGAAATATTCAATTAAGAAAATCAATCAAGGCAGCCCCTTAATTTCACAACGGGGCAGCGACTCGCACGACGAGCGCTTGTGACGTGCAATGAGTCTCGCTCAAGTAAAGTGCCTTAAACGCTGCCCCAAAGCCATAATTCTAACCAATATACGTTCAACTTATGCCCCATAACTGATTCGGTTACTCAGACTTGGCCGAATGCTTTAAATTTTCATTGGGGAATTTCATCGAACACCATATGTGCGGAAAACTGGACAGCTTGTGTGCAAGCTATTCGATTGTATTTCGGCCTCCCAACTCCGGGAGCTTTCATGTAATACTCATCATGGTGCATCCCCGCACCCTCCACAACAGATACCAAGCAAAAAACTATTCAGTTTACACCATATTATTATCAGGAAACTTGAAGTTAAACTATGCCTAAAGGAGACAGGGGTGGGGAAGAAAAACTGCACGCAGCAGTGCTAAGAGCGAGTAGTACGCCCTATGGGAGAGAGAAAAGCCGAGGGAGAAGAAATCATACCTGGGAATTTGCAAGAGAACCAGCGTTATGGAAAAGAAAGCAGCGTGTTTTTGTTGTTAAGTTGCTCTGTTTTTTTTTTTTTTCCTTCAGCGTGTTTTTGTGTATAGGTATGTACCTGTTGTGAAGTGTTTTTGTGTATAGGTATGTCTTACAATATCCTTACAATGCTTGTAGTCCACTGATTTTGGAAGAGTGGACTTGAACTTGGAGAGCCATGTTTTCATACAATATCCTTACAATTCCCTTACTCCACTGATTGTTTAAAGTGCCCTGCGCTATAGGCCTTACAACAGGTCTTACAATGTAAGACTTGTTGTAAGAGCCTGAACTCTGCTCCTTTCCTGCATATTTTTGCTTACTCCGCAATGCTTAATTCTTCATATTCCCGTGCTCATTCCCTGCCATAACACACTTAAACAAACAATTAATTCCAAGAATTAAATCCTTTTTGTATTTTGCTTTTTCTATTTTTTTTGTATTTTTTTTTTTTATAAAACTAACTAACTAATTAATTACCAAAAAGGATAAACCATGGGTTGCCTCCCATGAAGCGCTTGATTTAACGTCGCGGCACGACGATTACACCCCTCTTTCAAGGGTCAACCAAAGAAATGGAGGATTTAAGCCTATCGACTTCACCTCCCCAATATCGCTTCACTCTTTGCCCATTCACTAGAAACGACTTGTCCGAGCCCGGGGCTCGCAGTACAATCGCTCCATGAGGCATAACCTTAACGATTTCAAACGGGCCAGACCACCTCGACTTGAGCTTACCAGGGAAGAGCTTCAACCTGGAGTTAAATAAAAGAACTTGTTGGCCCGGCTCAAAGTGACGATGCTGAATCCGCTTATCGTGCCACCGCTTAGTCTTCTCCTTATATAACTTGGCGTTTTCATACGCGTGCAACCTAAACTCATCAAGTTCATTGAGTTGCAACAATCTTTTCTCACCCGCCAAGCCCATATCAAAATTTAGCTTCTTTATCGCCCAATAGGCCTTGTGCTCAAGCTCGACTGGCAAGTGGCACGCTTTTCCATATACCAACTTGTACGGTGAAGTCCCAATTGGGGTCTTATAAGCTGTCCTATATGCCCAGAGTGCATCATCGAGCTTGGTAGCCCAATCCTTCCTATTCGCACTGACAGTTTTCTCAAGAATTTGCTTCACCTCTCTATTGGATACCTCAGCCTGTCCACTGGTTTGCGGATGATAGGCGGTGGCGACCTTATGCTTGACCCCGTATTTAGCTAGAAGGTTGTTTAACAACTTATTACAGAAGTGTGTACCTTCATCGCTAATCAAAGCCCGCGGAGTTCCAAACCTAGTGAAAATGTTCTTCTTGACGAAACTCACCACCACCTTGGCATCATTAATAGGAAGAGCAACAGCCTCTACCCACTTAGACACGTAATCCACTGCCAGTAAAATATACTTGTGACCATTCGACGAGGGGAAGGGACCCATGAAGTCGATCCCCCACACATCAAAAATCTCCACCTCTAGAATGCCTTGTAGAGGCATCTCTTGCTTCCTGGTGATTGTGCCAGTTCTTTGACACCGATCACACCTCTTTACAAAAGCGTGAGCGTCTTTGAACAGTGTTGGCCAATAGAAACCAGACTGAAGTACTTTGGCGGCTGTTCTATCACCACCATGATGACCCCCATAAGGAGATGCATGGCACTCTTGCAGAACAGCCTCCGTCTCTTCCTCAGGAATGCATCTTCTCACCAACTGATCTGCACACACTCTAAACAAAAATGGCTCATCCCAAACATAAAATCTCACATCATGAAAGAACCGACGCTTACCTTCTGCAGTCAGATGTGGTGGCACTGCCTCACTTACCAAATAGTTGACATAATCAGCATACCATGGGTCCGAGTGATTGGTGATGGCAAAAAGTTGCTCATCCGGGAAGGTTTCTCTGATCAACCCTCCCTCATCCACATGCTTGTGGTTCTCCAACCTAGATAGGTGGTCAGCTACTTGATTTTCCGTTCCCTTACGGTCTCGGACTTCCAAGTCAAATTCCTGCAGCAACAACACCCAACGAATCAGTCGAGGCTTAGCATCCTTTTTATCAATTAAGTACCTGATTGCTGCGTGGTCTGTGTAGACAATAACTTTGGTTCCAACCAAGTATGCCCGAAACTTATCAAAGGCATACACTACTGCCAGCAACTCTTTTTCAGTAACTGTGTAATTCAATTGGGCAGGATTAAGAGTTTTGCTGGCGTAGTAAATGGAATGGAACACCTTGTTCTTCCTTTGCCCCAGGACTGCACCAATAGCGACATCGCTAGCATCACACATTAATTCAAATGGTGCAGTCCAATCAGGAGCCACTATTATTGGCGCAGAGACCAATTTCTCTTTAAGCTCATTAAAGGCCCTCAGACAGGCCTCATCGAACACAAATGCTGCTTCTTTCTCAAGTAACCTGCACAAAGGAGTAGAAATCTTAGAAAAATCTTTAATAAACCTCCTATAGAAGCCAGCATGTCCGAGAAAACTTCGGACTCCCTTCACAGACGTGGGTGGGGGTAATTTTTCAACCGCCTCCACCTTCGCCTTGTCAACCTCAATTCCAGCACTGGAAACCTTGTGTCCCAAAACTATACCTTCGCGAACCATGAAATGGCACTTTTCCCAATTTAAAACAAGGTTAGTTTCTTCACACCTAGCAAGCACTAGACCAAGGTTAGTTAGACAAGCATCAAAAGAAGATCCGAAGACAGAGAAGTCATCCATGAACACTTCGACAAACTTTTCCACCATATCAGTGAAAATAGCCATCATACACCTTTGAAAAGTCGCAGGTGCATTACATAGCCCGAACGGCATCCTCCTATAGGCATAGGTACCGTAAGGGCATGTAAAAGTAGTTTTCTCCTGGTCTTCGGGAGCAATCCATATTTGGTTGTAGCCAGAGTAACCATCCAGGAAACAGTAATACTCTTGGCCAGCTAACCTATCTAACATCTGATCAATAAAGGGGAGGGGAAAGTGATCCTTTCGGGTGGCTTTATTCAACTTTCGATAATCAATGCACACCCTCCACCCCGTAACAGTTCTTGTGGGGATAAGTTCATTATTCTCATTCTGCACCACTGTCATCCCTCCCTTTTTAGGGACACACTGCACTGGACTTACCCACTTGCTGTCAGAGATAGGAAAAATTATACCTGCATCTAACCATTTAATCACTTCTTTCTTTACCACGTCTTTCATGATTGGATTAAGGCGACGCTGATGCTCCACACTTGGCTTGTAACCGTCCTCCATAAAGATCTTGTGCATGCAGAAATCCGGGCTTATTCCCTTGATATCAGCTATAGTCCAGCCAATAGCACTCTTATGCTCTCGTAGCACTTTTAACAGCTTTTCTACCTGCAAGTCAGACAACAGAGAAGAAATAATCACAGGTAAAGTGTCAGATTGTCCCAAATAAGCATACCGAAGATGCGCAGGTAAGGGTTTGAGCTCAAGCTTGGGCGCCTCTTCAATAGATGGCTTGGGTGGTGGCCCGAGCGGTCTATCTAAAGGCTCAAACTTGGGAAACCCAGTAATAAATTCACAAGAACAGTCTAAGAGCTGCAATATCTCCTCTATGTCAGCATCTTCACTAGTTTCTTCTCCCAACATCAGTGCTCGCTGCAAGTCATCATTGACATAATCAGCTGGGTCAGTCGACTTCTCCTCCGGATCATTCACTGTGATCATAGACAACTCTTCATGATGGTTAGGCATTTTTAGAGCCTTGTACACATTAAACACTGCTTCCTGATCATCCACCTTCATTGTCATCTTTCCCTCTCGGACACGGATCACAGCATCACCAGTGGCTAAGAAAGGCCGTCCCAAAATGATAGGAACTTCCTTGTCTGCCTCATAGTCCAGAATAACAAAATCAGCGGGCAAAATAAATTGACCAATCTGAACCAGTACATCTTCAATCACCCCCTCAGGATAAGTAGTAGACCGATCAGCTAACTGAAGTGAGACTGTTGTTGGCTTTGGAGTACCAAGACCCAGTTGGTTGCACATAGACAATGGCATAAGATTTATGCTAGCCCCCAGATCACATAGGGCTCTACCAACTGCTACGTTGCCAACACGGATAGGAATGGTGAAACTACCTGGATCCTTCAACTTCTGAGGGAGTTTGTTCTGAACTCTGGATGTGCACTCTTCAGTAAGTGCTACAGTTTCAAATTCATTGAGCTTCCTTTTTGATGACACTATGTCTTTGATATACTTAGCATACTTTGGAATTCCCCGGAGCACATCTACCAATGGAATATTGATACTAGTCTGACTGAGTATGCCCAAGATCTTTGTAACTGCAGGATCTTGCAAATTCTTTTGCAACCTTCGAGGAAAGGGAGGTGGTGGTTTAGCAGCAATCACTGCCTCTTGCTTTTCTGCCTCCTTCTCGACTTCGACTACTGACTCTGGCTCTTTTACTTTGTCAGGGTGAGACTGCTTTGGCTTCTTTGGCAATTCTTCCAGCTCTCTCCCATTTCGCAATGACACTGCTTGCACTTGTTCCTTGGGATTAGGATCAGTAGTGCTTGGCAAAGCACCAAGTGGCCTTGTATTTTGGTTACTGGCAAGCTGTCCCATTTGTTTTTCAAAAGAGCGAATGGCACTGTCCTGGTTCTGCTGAAGAGTTGAAATTTTCTGATTCAGATCAACAGCCAGTTGTTGTATCATTGCCTCTATCTTTGACGTTTCAGGCTGTTTCTGCTGCGGTGGATTCTGCACTTGCTGGGTATTACCTTGAGATTGTCTGCTACCTTGTCCGCCTTGATTACCGCCCCATGAGAAATTAGGGTGGTTGCGAAAGTTAGGTGGGTAAGTGTTGCCATACTGAGCATTTTGGTTGAAACCCCTGCCCTGCTGACCCACGTAAAATGCAGACTCTGGGTTGTCCGTGCAAACATTGCTTATATGATCAGATCCACCACACACATCACAGTATGGAGTTGCTTGCACTTGTTGAACCTGGGGTGGAGCTGGTGGTTGTGGCTTGCTTACCTGAACTAGTACTGCATCAAGTTGCTGCTTAACAGAGTGTTGCATTGCTGCCATTTCAGCTCTCATAGCTGTCAGTACATCCACTTCCACCTTTCCACCTAGCTTGAGATTTTTACCTCTGCCTGAGTCACCATGATAATGCTGACTACCTTCTGAAATTTTGTTAAGAATGATCTCAAGCTCATCATACTGCTTCTCTAGACTTGGTTCGCCACAATAAGCATCTAGCAGGATTTTACTATGTGACTGCAGTCCCTCAACAAAGATATGTCCCAACACATCCTTTGATTGACCATGGTGTGGGCAGCTTCTCAATAATGCCTTGAACCTTTCCCATGCTTCACCTATCTCCTCTGATGAATTCTGACTGAATGACACTATCTCACCTCTGATCTTTGCAGTTTTGCCTGATGGAAAGAATTTGATCAGAAACTTCTTTGCCAATTCGTCCCAAGAGTTAATGGAGTTTGGTGGTTGAACCAAGAGCCACTTATTTGCTTCACCCAGTAAGGTGAATGGAAACATCGTCAGCCGTATGTATTCATCCGACACATCAACATATTTGTAAGTGTCGCTGATCTCCAGAAAGTTCTGCATGTGCTGCTGAGGATCTTCATGTGACAGTCCCGCGAACTGCCCATTAGACTGGAATAGTCGGATCATACTCTCCTTCAGCTCAAATTTACCAGTAATGGTGGGCCTCACAATGGCCTTGGCCATGTTATCGAGAGTAGGTCTGGCCACATCCAGTATAGCACGGTTTTGGTTTCCAGCCATCTCTGCAGGTTCAGAAATAGGAGCTTTCTCTAGCTTTGCTTTGAGTCTGGCTTCCTTCCTTAGCCTGTGAAAAAGTCTTTCAGGTTCCGGGTCAAAAGTGTAGAGTTTATCACCACTCTTGCTCCTTCGCATTCAAGCTACAACCTGAAACACCCAAAGACAACTAAAACCAAAAATTAATCTTGAACAAATAACAAATAAAAGCTAATCTAGAAATTAATTAAATCTTAGTCCCCGGCAACGGCGCCAAAAACTTGTCGCTCCAAACGCACACGCAAGTATACGCGGTCGATCAAGTAATAAAGTGATAAGAAAGTATCGTTCCCACGAGGACTTTTGATTAACTATTAACTAGACAAACTTCAATTCAAGTATTGTTCAAGAGAGTTTAACCAGATTTCAAGTTGAGTTTAATTAACTAATTAACTAAAAGTAATAGGAGTAAACAGAATGCAAGACAATTCAAGAGTTCTAGATATCAGTGAGAGGAAATATTCCAGGATTATGGGACGATCACCAATCCAGTTGCACTCATCCACTAATTGAATTAATTTTACTTATCTGAGTTGCTAATCACAGGGTTAATTATACTCACAGAGCTCTTTCGATACCCTGCTCGCCTATTCAAGCCAACCTAACGCCTATATGTCTATGGAGTTAGAATTAACAAGAATGCATTTGTTTTTCCTGTAAACGGATTAAGCGTGACTGTTAGGTATATTTCTATCCTAACCGCGAAATCATTCCCCGATGCCCGGGTTCAAGAACACGCTTTATTTAATTCTATTGCAACCTACGGTTCCCACTTTCGAGTTCAACCTTAGGTTCATGGGTAATACTTAACAACTGGCCAGGAAATTAAGTAATTCAGAGCAGAATTAAATAAACAATTCAATTTGATAAATTTAATAGAATTCAACCAACTTCAGAGTACAACTTTCATGGTTAACCCATAACCCTAGAATAAGGAGGTTTAGCTACTCATAGACAAGTTAGCTTTCTCACAAAATAATCTAGAATTCATGAAACAATAAAGAGGGAAGAAGAATTACAACTCAATTGATGAATCTTGGTTCTCTAGCCTCTACTATGGTTCTTGCCTCCAAAAATACTTCGTAGAAAATCTAATAATGTGTTTTCCCACGTTTTAATATGGAATAATAGGAGTAATACACGCCCTAGGCTAGTCCAAACTCGGGTAGGAAAGTCCCAGTCGTACAGCAGCCCATACAATGTAAGAATCCTTGTATGCCCCAATTCTCAGGTCTCACAGCTTCTCATACAATGTACGCCTGTTGTAAGGCTCATACAATGAGCTTACAAAGCTCCTAGTCCGCTGATTTTTACACTCAAATTCTTCATTTTTTCTACTTCAATCTTTGACTTCGAACTTCTCCACACAATATAGCCATTTAGCTCCAAATTCCACCAATTCGTACCTAAACCATTCGAACACACCAAGTTAGAATCATATCACAAATTAGCATTGTTGGGCATGTATTGCTATGAAAACCATCTAAGAGTGTTAAATACAACTACTAAAAATATAGAAAATATGCCCAACATCATAGAAGCAGCTGTATTCGTTTGAATTTTATTTTACCTGCAACTAATAGTATTAAACAGTGCTTTGGATTTGTGCTTCTGTTATTTTATTTTTATGGTTCCAAGTACACTATGATTTCTCGGAAAGAAAATTCGATTTGGTATATATGGATTTCGGATCTTGGGTCATTTGCTCATCTTGTCTCTTCTTCACTTGCCATTTGCCTAAGCAGTTAATTCACGCAACTTTAAAAAGTTCCACTAACACCGGAAGGAAGTTTGAGGGTCTTTTTTTTTCTTTCAACACAACATACAGTAGTTAAATTGGGTGGAAAATTTTCCGAGCCCAAGGCTCGAGGCATGGTTCGGTTGAGTCCTCTGAAGACAATCCGTCGAAGAAGCTTGCTTTGATCCCAAGGCGCCCAGAATGAATCTTTGCTAAGAGTCGTCAGTCGGGATGACCGAAGGGTAGTCAGCACACCCTCGGAAAAGTTTCACTCTTTGACGAATGAGCTTTTATCTTCTGTAACTGTCGACCGCTATATAAACATTTAAGAGGAAGATCATGGGCTGACCATGATTGAACGTGGTATAATGGCCATTATGTGTATTTATTATTTTTTCATCCTTATAGACTATAAATAGATGCTATGTAATCAGGGAAAGTGACTTACAAATATATCACAAACACTTACTTTTCGTCTCATTGCTATTATTTGAGTTTCTTTATTGTATTTCCTGTTATCCCACGGCTTTGATACAAACAGTTGTTAGTTAACCCAAAACAAATTCAATTTATTGTCCTAATCAGATTTAAGCCAACACAAATTGCCGCCGTCTGTGGGGAACTAGCAATAATATTTGTTCCAAAGTCGCGTTTTAGCTTACATATCACCTCTGTCAATTCTGTTGAATGACAGATAACACTTATCCTACCAGCGCAGCAACAAGGGGACAGCCGCCAAGGGCGGAGTCTCCTAAAAGAGTCGTGAATGTTATAACAGGTGGTTCAGAGATGAATGGTGTCAACTTCACTGCTGCGAAGAAATTTGCAGAACTCTCAATCACCATGGAAAAGAGCTTGTGAATGCTGGCACCAAGTTATGAAATTTCCAACTCCATGGGGAATTCGAGCCATTCGAGGTGACCAGCGAATAGCTCGCGAATGCTATGCAGTTGCTACGAAGAATGGAGTCGCCCCAACTGGGCCATCCGAATTGCACTTACTTAGCTCGGAGCCTGACGAGGAGGAGATCTCGGTTCTTGAAGTAGGCTTTCAAGGAGAAGTAAAGAAGGCCCCGGCGTTCATACAGGAGCCTCGAAAGCAAAAGGCCAAGGATTCCACAATTGAGGAGTTGGAATCTGTTATTTTCCCAAGAGACACCATTGAAGGACCAGTTTCTTCTATGTGTTCCTTTACTTATAAATTAAGGAATTAAGTTAAACAAGAGTAAATGAACACTGATTTTAGCGTGGAAAAACCCCTTGAACTCAGGATCAAAACCATGACCTACTCTCTCAAGTAGGATTTCAACTTCACCATTTAAAAGACTTGTTGAACTCCCCAAAAAAAAACTTGTTGAACTCCCCAAAAAAATTAACCCCGAGAGGGCTAAATTTCAGGAATATCAACTGAATGGACTAACTCTTTTGGAGTTTCTGGAGTCGCCACACAATTTAAGGAAAATAGGGTACCAAATAAGCAAATGCGTGCAAAAGCTCCGTTTTTGAAAAAGGCAGTCTTTCAGAGATTCTAAGTAAAGGTTTTTCTAATTTCGAAAGAAGGTTTTTAAGGCACTTTCGAAATTCTGTTAACAACGGTTAATCCGACAGGTTTCCAAAATATTTGCAAGTGCCATTTATGCGCTTTTCTAAAAATAATTAATTGAACTATTAATTAATTCAAGTAATTAAATTTAGTAAGTTTTCAAAAGATTTTACAATTTATTTAAAGCTTTAATTGTTTTCAAAATAAAATAAAATAAAAAACACATTTTCTTTTGAGAAAGAACGATTTGATCGTCCTAATTTCTTTTCCAACTCATATGTGGGAAGCGTATAAATAGCACTTGCTAAATTTCAACTTTAAAACCCGAGTGTCTCACCATAAGATGGAACTTAGATTTCAAGTCGCTTTTTGCAAAGTTGTTTCGGGATATTTAGAAGTTAATTAAAACTTCTTTATAAATTTTGACTTTTTTAAAGAAACTACTTCGTATCAATAAGATAGAAGCCTTTTCTTATAGTTATTTATTAATCGTGGTTTTTTTTTTTTGAAAATTTATGAAATTTTGCACGCATTTGCTTAAATGGCCTGATTTGCAATAAGTTAAATAACGACTTCAAAGTAAAGGATAATGAACATAAAATAAATAAATAACTCAAACCATCAAGTATTTATTCATAAAATATAAGTACATAATTATTCTACAACATCAATAAATCATTATAGTAACAATTCCTAATAATATGCAAATTTCTAAGGATGGAAAAGATGTAAGGATTTAGAAGAACCCGGGAAATGCAAACCCGTAAACGAGCCTTGAAAACAATCTTCTCAACTTGAGACCCGATCTCAACCCCAAGGCAACTCCAAGCCAATGTGTCATCCCAATTGAGTGAGTTTTTACCAACTCGTTCCCAAGAGTATATTTCAGGCAAAGGAGAAGAAAATGAAGGTTAGTGAATGCAATTGAGAAATAATCGAGGAAACAAGTGAAGCAGAGACAAGTCATATAAAGTGAGGTAATACTGAAAGCAATTAGGCAAGATGTGATGAGAATGAGACAGATTCAACGAGGTAGATTAACCTCAATTTCAGCAACTTGAGTTAGTTCCCTAGCTATTCCGTCTACTACATTTTACTGCAAACTTATTGACAACATTCAGGACCTTAATAGACCTGAAACACTCGGCAAATACTTGAAATACCTCATACGACAATCTACTAATGCTCCTTCTATTACAGCCAAACAACAAGACCCTATACTCCTTCATACCTGCCTGCAACACTCACCCAATGACCCCCTATCACTGCTGCTATTAACCAGACCCTCTACTCCCTCTCCAAAACCAACTACATACCACCTGAAACACTTTGCCAGGCCCCTTTGCAAACCTCCTTTCAACAAAACCCAGGAACAAACCTAAACCAGAGACATGGACACTAAAACAAACGAGCTTAACAGATCTCATGGAAAAAACTTCCACCACTTCACAGGCCTGCAAACCCCTGGCTACCTCGCTTTCATTTACTAGAACTAACCTGCATATCACCAAAAGACAAAACTCCTACGATAACTACTATAAGCTTGCAGGACTGCTAAACGATATGCAGGCTGCCTGAACCAATTTCAAGACAATGGCAAGCCACCAAGAACAATTCCTCACCACCTGCTAACACACTGACGGATTCCCCTGCTGCACCACTTACAAATCAGAACACACCTGAACTAAACTATACACACATCCTCACACACCACCTGAACTTCCTGAACATTTCAGCATCAATAACCATCCCCAAACATCAAGGAACAGACCCATCAGACCTCCCTCACAATACCCTTTCCTACTTCATCCAATCCACCAAGAGAAAACAGCTTGTACACAAGCTTCACCATGATTTGAAAACAAGCAAAATGCTAAGCTAAAGCGAAATAGATCCAGGATGCAGGGTTAAAGATTGTAAATTTTTGCTAAAATAAAAGTTAAACTTATAACCTCGGGACCAATCTAGGTATTGAAACCACGAGGACAAAAACTGAGATGAAAACTTGATCAGGATAACATAAATATCTTCTTAATGTTATTACGGATTAACAAACAAATTCTACACTAGGGATCACATTGGACAGCTTAACACATTTTTTACAAATAAGCTTATCGCAGACTGAACAAACCAAGGAACAGCAGGGATTCAATTTCAAGCCTATCACGATTTCAATTTGAAACAAACAGTAGGTACAAAATAACAAGGGAACAGAGCACATTCTCAGCAAATAAACGAACAGCAAAGGGAAAAATAAGGCGAGGTCATTACCTCTTGCAGTTCAGTGAACAAGGGTGCAAGGGTTGACTCGAAGAATCCGCGCTCGAACCAATTTGATGACTCGAACACCAAAGCGATTCTCGACTCAAAAATACGATAAGACAATGACACAAAAAATGATCATTGTAAAAAAAAATGGAAAGCTCCTACTCAAGGCTGCTAGATCTTTTCTTTCTCCTCCCCTACTGCCGCTGCCCCCTTTTGAACTCCATTAAAGGGTTTTTATATGAAAATTTTAGGGTTCTCAAGGCCATGAGAAATACCCAAAAAGACCCTCCAACGGATCTAATCCAGATAGGGTTTGTACTAGAATTCATGAGCTGGAAAAAGGGGACCATTTTTGACGTTTTTCGTTTGAAATTTCAGGTCATCGAGCTGGGGTAGCGGGTTAGGGATTAGAAATGGGTTTCGGGTAATTGGTTTTTCTTTTTCGAATTTTCCACTGAAATGGGGAAAGTATATGTAATGCTTTACATAGAATTTGCAGAGATAGGCTGATTTAAAGTGTAGGAATGAATTTAGCCCTGTTTTAGATAACTTAAATAAGATAGAGGGGTTGCATGGGTGGGACATAATTTAGCCTATATTATGCAATTTTGGCCTTCTTTCTTTTAAATTAATCAATTCAACCTTATTTAAATAATTAGACATTAATTAAAACTTTTCGGGACAAAATTGGGTGTCTACAGCTGCCCCTCTTTACCCGAAAAGGATGAAAGATTTTTCAGGGTAAAGAAGTTGACGGAAAACCAATTTTGTCACGATAAAGCCAAGGACTTTGATTCCAAGGACCAAAGTGCGAGGCTTATGGACATGGCCGAATTTCGGTTTTCGAGTTGCCTGCATATCTCGGGTTGAAAGAGAATAAGGTCATATGTAGTTCAATGACACTTAGATACGAAGACTCGCACGATTGACAGAAAATACGCACGAATAGGAAAGAAACCAAATTGACACCCTAATTCGAAATGAAAGATTAGGAGACTTGCTTGTTTGAGTGCGATTCTTCAGATCCTCGTTGACGAGTCTAGCTCATATAAACGATTGCCCCAGTTCACTGCTAAGAAATAGTTCCACGTTATGCTCCAAATGCTGCTGCGATGCTGCTAAAATCCTGTAATAAACTTGACAAACGGTAAGTGAGTAACTGCAAGCAAAACTTGATAAATGGAGTAATATATAAAAAAAACTTGTAGATGCTGGTTGCAATATCAATGATAAGCTTGTCTCCAATCAACTGATGAAGAAATCCGGCTTTGTGAGACAAGATGACTTCGGGGCCATTGGTAGACTGAAAATAAAATAATAAAGGACTTCAATCATAAGAAACATAAAGTAGACTTAAATAAAATATAAGGATAAAAAAATGCCGCTTTTTCGGCAATAATAGATGATAAAGCATAATGCTTTAAATTATGAAGAGTCAATTTGAATGCAATCTTGGATTGTACTCCAACCAAAAGTAAGAATACGTCCGAAATATTCACATTATCCTGCATGTCTTAACAAACTTATTAGCAATGTAAGGCTATTAAAAATATGTATAGCAAATTTATAAACGCCTCAGGAGGCTAGAAAATGTACTCAAGAAAGTTTGATAATATTAAACGTCTATCGAGACCATAAAAAATTACGCCTTAGAGGCATTTAAATAATTAACACCTTCGAAGTGATACATATACGCCTCCGGGGCAACAAAATTATGCCTTAGAGGCATTCAAATAATTAACATCCTTCGAGGTGACACAAATACGCCTCCGGGGCAACAAAATTACGCCTTAGAGGCATTCGAATAACTAACACCTTCGAGGTGACATAAATACGCCTCCGGGGCAACAAAATAACGCTTTAGAGGCATTCGAATAACTAACACCTTCGAGGTGACATAAATACGCCTCCGGGGCAACAAAATTACGCCTTAGAGGCATTCGAATAACTAACACCTTCGAGGTGAAACAAATACGCCTCCGGGGCAACAAAATTTCGCCTTAGAGGCATTCGAATAATTAACACCTTCGAGGTGACATAAATACGCCTCCGGGGCAACAAAATTTTGCCTTAGAGGCATTCGAATAACTCATACCTTCGAGGTGACACAAATACGCCTCCGGAGCAACAAAATTTTGCCTTAGAGGCATTCGAATAATTAACACCTTCGAGGTGACATAAATACGCTCCGGGGCAACAAAATTTTGCCATAGAGGCATTCGAATAACTAACACCTTCGAGGTGACACAAATACGCCCCCGGGGCAACAAAATTTCGCCTTAGAGGCATTCAAATAATTAACACCTTCGAGATGACATAAATACGCCTCCGGGGCAACAAAATTACGCCTTCGAGGCATTCAAATAATTAACACCTTTGAGGTAACACAAATACGCCTCCGGGGCAATAAAATTACGCCATAGAGGCATTCAAATAACTAACACCTTCGAGGTGACACAAATACGTCTCCGGGGCAACAAAAATTCGCCTTAGAGGCATTCAAATAATTAACACCTTCGAGGTGACATAAATACGCCTCCGGGGAAACAAAATTTTGCCTTAGAGGCATTCCAATAACTAACACCTTCAAGGTGACACAAATACGCTTATCGAAAGCATGAACATAAAGACACATTTCGAAAGCCTGAAATGTAAAGACGCTTCTCGAAAGCGTGAACATGTAAATAAGTTATACTCTCTGAACTCTTCCACGGAGGAATGTTCTTGACTACAAAACAAAGTGAGCCCCCAGGATTGGCAATATCTGTAAATCATAAAAGTGGAACGTTAGTAAGTATTCTCATAAAGCGAAAGTGAAATGAAACGGATATTCTTAATAATTTGCAAGAGTTATGGGAAATAGAAATGTCGCCTTTCGGCAAATTGACAAAGCGTTGGGTCATGAAGCACGAGTTTTATCCAAATATGATTGCAATCCTAGCGATGAGAATCTTGGAGATTGACTTGCTAAGATGTATATCTTCCGTTGCGGGTCTTAATGTACCTGCTCTCAAAGAAAAATTGTTAGTTTTGGGGAGGGAGGGGGGAGCGTTTGATTCATGTTGACTCAAGCCTTCATCCTTCAACCGCTTACTTCTTCTCCCTTTGTCTAGATTTGCGATCCGTCTTTTGAGACTTGGCCAACTTATCTTTGTCAAGCAATAGGGCTTTTTGCAAAATATGCCTCAGTTATGATCTTTCAAATCTTCAACTTGCCTTACAAAATTTTCCCCAGTTGCTTGCCTTAGGGGAGACTGGAAATTTTAATATTATAGAGTCGAGCCTGTTAAGAGCGCCTACGTATCCCTCCACGGGAATCAGACTGTGCTTAGTTCTGCTTACATTAATTTTTGGAAATATGGCAATCTAAGTGCGAAGCCGAATCCGAATTGGAATGCCTACACATCTGCCCAGATGCGTAGTTCGGAATTACATCATCAAAGATAAACAAACCTAAAGCATTACAAAATCTGATCGAACCCGATGTGGATTGCTTACTTATCCTGTTGCCATTCCAGGAATCAGAACAAAAGTAGTTCAAAATTACATAAAAGAGAAAATAGGGGATTCCTATGCTAGTGTAACCAAGCTCTATGTGAGTTGCTTACGTATCCCAGCCCTGGGAATCAGGTTACGCGTAGTTCGCATTACAATTAAAATTACATAAAATGAGAAAAACACTTGCTTGCGCCACTTGTAAGCTATCTTGATTGTACTTGGATTGATAAATTTTGGCCAGACTTTAAGAGTGAGAGCCTTCTTGCAAATGAGACAATTTTCAACAACAGTCATGCTACTAAATCTCCGGGCATTGGTTCTCTCATTTGGACTGATCCATCTTCAATTAAATCTTGGATCTTGTGTTTAAGAGCAACACATTCGTTAATGTTGTGCTTGAAAAATTCTGCATGGTAAGCACAATACTTGGTTCCATCAACCCATTGTGGGGGAGGGTCAAATGTACCATTTCCTGATAATGGTTCTAGCATTCCCACATCTTTTAATCTTTCATACAATTGAGCCTGTGGTTCACCTAAAGATGTGAATTTTCGACGCTGCTTCTTCTCATATTTGGGATGCGATCCTGATGGTATAGACTGGCGGACCACAGGTGGCAGATGTTGTTGTGGATAATCGTATGCTTGCGGTTGTGAATAAGGCTGATAAGTGGTTGCTGCAAATTGATGGTAATTGGGTTGGGCATTATAGAGTGGATATGGAGCGGGTGGAATTTGATGCTGACTTGGATAAGTTGGGTATAGTGTGCTTTGGTAAATAGGTTGGTTTGGTGAGTTTCTAAAGGTTGGCTTCTTGTTTGGCCTTTGGTCGATATCAGCCATTTCAATTCCAAATTCAGCTTCCTTCTCAAAATTACTTGTGCCAGCTTGAAAATTTTGGGCGGTTGCCTTCATCGCGGCAAAGCTTACAATTCGTCCAGCCTTAACCCCTTCTTCAACCATCTCTCCCATCGCAAGAAGTTTAGAATAGGGTTTATCCATCATAGGGAGCAAGTGCATGTAATAGGCATCATCCTGGGTTCGGATGAAGTACTTTATCATGTCTTCCTCAGTCATTGGTGGTCGCACCCTTACAGCCTGTTCATGCCATCTCAGTGCGTATTCCCTAAAAGTTTCTGTTGGTTCCTTCTTCAGATTGGCCAAGGTTATAAGGTCAGGAGCCATCTCAACATTGTACTCAAACTGCTTTGTGAAATCATTGGCTATGTCATCAATCTCACGCCACTTGCTTATATCCTGTCTTGCAAACAATTCAGCAGCAATACCTTCCAGACTATGACTGAAGAAGGCCATCAGAAGTTCCTCTTTACCTCCCGCAACCCTCATTCGGTTGAGATACTTGGTCAAATGAGCAAATGGGTCACTATGACCATCATACATATCAAATTTTGGCACTTTAAACCCAGGAGGAAGAGTAACGTCAGGGTATAGATAAAGATTGCGATAGGAGATACTTTGACGCCCTCTAGACACTTGCAAATCCTTGATGGATTGCTGCATGATTTTCATCGTTTGGATTATCTCCCCTTGCTCAACTGTCCTTCCCCGCTTTTTCACGGTTACGGGCACTTCACTTTGTGGCACATACTTAGTGAAATCCACGTTCTTACCATTGGGTCATGCTCATAGTATTGGGCTTCGGGATATCCTTGTCTTGGATCATTGGCATTTTGAGGAGCAATAGCCATAGAAATAGGTGCTTTGGATTGTGGAGGACGAGGAGTATCTTTGGCAGGTAAATATTGATAGTGAGGCAAGTTGTTCTGGTTAATGAATGCATTTGGGATGTTGTTAACGGGTGCAAGCATATGAATGACACTGGAATTTAAAGGTGTGTTCGGATTGGCAGTGTCAACATTGGGATTCAGAGTTGATAGCATGGCTGGCGCGTTTCTGTGGCTCGACCCTTTCATTCTTTCTAGTTCAGCTTGCATACATTCAATCTGCTTGGCCATTCTAGCAATTTGTTCATCAGGAACAACAACTGCTTGCTCATTAGAAGATGCAGGGATAGCAGTTTGATTATCAATCAAATCAGCCATTGCTTGTTTCACTTTAGATTAGACACTTAAACAACTCGGGAGTCAACACGAATCAAACTCTCTCTTTTGGGGAATAATCAAATGAAAGAAAAATTCATAAGGTAAACTATGTTAGTTTGTGTGTCATCAACAACATTGCAGACAAACACTTAGCACGCGTCACGTAGTGCTTTGCATTTTAACAAGTTTGACATGTGGCAATCACAATTAGTTGAGCGTAATGAAAATGCAGGCGCGTCCTACCCTGTAAGGTGCCTCTTTGTGCTAGAGGTAAGCCTAATTGCGCAAACAAGTGGTAACGAAAAATAGTTCATGCCAGTTCCGAGCAATTCAGATTTAGAGTAAGCAATAAATAATAGCAATAATTGATAACAATCATCTCTCCACCTTGATACTGCAACTCCGTTACGCCAAGTATCTTCCAAAAGTTGGTGTCAACTCGAAATTCTAACACAGCTCATGTTCTCCACAACATCTGCACAAAATTCTAAACCCAAATGCCTAAAACCTGAAACAATCCTCCGTACCTTTTGCAAACATCCACACTCCTCCAAGCAAAACTCCCGATTATTTTATAACATCCAGGGGTGAGATTTCCAACTGCCTTCACAATGCCAGACTGGAAATCATAAAAGGTTCCAATTGACCTTTTACAAAAAAAACCTCACTGGTCCTTGGCTTTGGTCAAGCCTCTCAGCTTCCTAGGTTTTGCAAGGCTCACAGACCTTGTTCATAGGGCTCCTCACTGGTCCTCGGCTTTAATCAAGCCTCTCAGTTTCCTAGGTAGCCAAGACCTCACTGGTCTTCAAGGAGGGGCCCCACTGGTCATTCAAAGACACATGGGCTTCACTCTCCTAGTATGCGACACGCATACTTAAATTTTCATAAAGTTGTAGTTGGTCAGTCAACATAGGCCTGCGCACACGCAAAGCCATTCACGAGAGGGACCCCACTGATCCTTTTAAAGACACCAGGGGCTTTGCCTCTTAGATCTCACTACACTAGGCCGTCTCCAAAACACAAACCAACCAAATCTGCCTAACTTTCCCCGAACTGTAATTCTGTCTTGTTCACAAAATTCTGCACTATGATCTCAAATACTCCGTGGACTGCTATGACCACACAGATTCTGCTAAATTCTTCCACTTTCTAACCTAAAAGACAAAATGGGAGACAAAATTCTAAATCTGATTTTGCTCAAAACATGGCTAGGACTGAGGTTTCGTTATCACACAGCACATAATATGCATTGTCGTTGGGTTACAAGAACCCGCTGACGTAAGGGCGGTTTCCTAACTATGGAGGCGGGTACCAGGGACCGGGTCCCGAATAAGGTGTAAATGCATGCATGCTCCTAAAAGCTCCATCTAAGAGTGGGTTAACGGTTGAGGCTAACAGGTGAGTGGCAAGCGGTCTCGCAGTCGAATTACTCCTTTGATGGCCGCCGGTGTACCAGCTCGTCATAGGGTTCTTTAGTGGAAGAAAGTGCGGGTGCGCATGGGCGCACCTCGCGGATATTTGAGTGAGAATGCAAGAGGTTCCCAGAAGTGGGGGAAATATGAACGGAATGTCAGTTTATATATGTGCACAAATAAGGGTGTAGTGACATGCTTTTTGTGGCACACAAACAAACAGATATAATAAAGCAAAATAAATTACGCATGCTAGTTGCAAATAATTTTTAACCTTTATGGTCAAAACCTTTATTGCTCCCTAGCGGAGTCGCCATGCTGTTGAAACCCCCAAAAAAATTAACCCCGAGAGGGCTAAATTTCAGGAATATCAACTGAATGGACTAACTCTTTTGGAGTTTCTGGAGTCGCCACCCAATTTAAGGAAAACAGGGAACCAAATAAGCAAATGCGTGCAAAAACTCCATTTTTGGAAAAAAGCAGTCTTTCAGAGATTCTAAGTAAGAGGTTTTTCTAATTTCGAAAGAAGGTTTTTAAGGCACTTTCGAAATTCCGTTAACAACGGTTAATCCGACAGGTTTCCAAAAGATTTGCAAGTACTATTTATGCGCTTTTCTAAAAATAATTAATTGAACTATTAATTAATTCAAGTAATTAAATTTAGTAAGTTTTCAAAAGATTTTACAATTTATTTAAAGCTTTAATTATTTTCAAAATAAAATAAAATAAAAAACACATTTTCTTTTGAGAAAGAACGATTTGATCGTCCTAATTTCTTTTCCAACTCATATGTGGGAAGCGTATAAATAGCACTTGCTAAATTTCAACTTTAAAACCCGAGTGTCTCACCATAACATGGAACTTAGATTTCAAGTCGCTTTTTGCAAAGTTGTTTCGGGACATTTAGAAGTTAATTAAAACTTCTTTATAAATTTTGATTTTTTTTAAAGAAACTACTTCGTATCAATAAGATAGAAACTTTTTCTTATCGTCATTTATTAATAGTGGTTTTTTTTTTAAAAAACAATTTATGAAATTTTGCACGCATTTGCTTAAATGGCCTGATTTGCAATAAGTTAAATAACGACTTCAAAGTAAAGGATAATGAATATAAAATAAATATATATCTCAAACCATCAAGTATTTATTCATAAAATATAAGTACATAATTATTCTACAACATCAATAAATCATTATAGTAACAATTCCTAATAATATGCAAATTTCTAAGGATGGAAAAGATGTAAGGATTTAGAAGAACCCGGGAAATGCAAACCCGTAAACGAGCCTTGAAAACAATCTTCTCAACTTGAGACCCGATCTCAACCCCAAGGCAACTTCAAGCCAATGTGTCATCCCAATTGAGTGAGTTTTTACCAACTCGTTCCCAAGAGTATATTTCATGCAAAGGAGAAGAAAATGAAGGTTAGTGAATGCAATTGAGAAATAATCGAGGAAACAAGTGAAGCAGAGACAAGTCATATAAAGTGAGGTAATACTGAAAGCAATTAGGCAAGATGTGATGAGACAGATTCAACGAGGTAGATTAACCTCAATTTCAGCAACTTGAGTTAGTTCCCTAGCTATTCCGTCTACTACATTTTACTGCAAACTTATTGACAACATTCACGACCTTAATAGACCCTGAAACACTCGGCAAATACTTGAAATACCTCATACGACAATCTACTAATACTCCTTCTATTACAGCCAAACAACAAGACCCTATACTCCTTCATACCTGCCTGCAACACTCACCCAATGACCCCCTATCACTGCTGCTATTAACCAGACCCTCTACTCCCTCTCCAAAACCAACTACATACCACCTGAAACACTTTGCCAGGCCCCTTTGCAAACCTCCTTTCAACAAAACCCAGGGACAAGCCTAAACAAGAGATATGGACACTAAAAATACGAGCTTAACAGATCTCATGGAAAAAACTTCCATCACTTCACAGGCCTGCAAACCCCTAGCTACCTCGCTTTCATTTACTAGAACTAACCTGCATATCACCAAAAGACAAAACTCCTACGATAACTACTATAAGCTTGCAGGACTGCTAAACGATATGCAGGCTGCTTGAACCAATTTCAAGACAATGGCAAGCCACCAAGAACAATTCCTCACCACCTGCTAACACCCTGACGGATACCCCTGCTGAAATTTCGGGTCATCGAGTTGGGGAAGCGGGTTAGGGATTAGAAATGGGTTTCGGGTAATTGGTTTTTCTTTTTCGGATTCTCCACTGAAATGGGGAAAGTATATGTAATGCTTTACATAGAATTTGCAGAGATAGGCTGATTTAAAGCGTAGGAATGAATTTAGCCCTGTTTTAGATAACTTAAATAAGATAGAGGGGTTGCATGGGTGGGACATAATTTAGCCTATGTTATGCGATTTTGGCCTTCTTTCTTTTAAATTAATCAATTCAACCTTATTTAAATAATTAGACATTAATTCAAACTTTTCGGGACAAAATTGGGTGTCAACAAGACTCACTTGGTTACAACACTTCTCTCTTACTAACCTAGAACTTACTCTAATCCTATAGTGACCCCTTTCACAATCAGTGAAGTTCCTCCAAGTAACAAGACTTGAATGACGCGTACTCTTACAGAACTTCTATGAAAGCAAATAGTACAATTTGATATACCCTACTGCAGATGAATTAAGACTGTACTTTGACAAGACTCAATCTAAGGAACAGGTTCTTCACTTAGTTTCCTGTAGCTTAATGACTGCCCAAATACAATTTCGACTCAACAATGCTATAGCTCTTTTCTCTCTGTATTTATGCGTATCTTCAACAGCTGAAATGCTCCTCTATTTATAGCTTTGAAATCTGAGGAGTCTTGAGCAATTAGAACTCCAAAGTCTTCACGAGTTTGATTCTTAATTGAACTCCTTACTTATCTTCAAGCCTTATCCCAATCTTATGCAATCTTTTCGTATCACGTACAACTCTGCATGATTATCAAGATAAACATTAGACAATAGGATAATAATTAATGTTCCCGCTTAATTGATTTTGCAATATTATTTATTTAGCTGCCGTGATCCAAAGAAATATGTCCTTGGATCCGTTCCTTAGTCATCAGTCAAAACTCCGAGCTTATTCAAGCTAATTTTTTCCCCCTTTTTGATGATGACAAACACATAGACTTTGCTGCATATCCTTAATGCCCTGAACCACAATTTTCAACTTACAAGCACCATTAGTAGACAACAAGTTCATCATTAGGATCAGGTTCTTATCAAGTTATAAATTTCACAAGCAAAATCATACTTACTCTTCCCCTTTTTGGCATAATTGAAAAGGTTGCATAAGTTAGAATTTATCAAGCAAAAGAACAAGCTACTCGTAGCCATTAAGGCAACTCAAGATGCAAGCATAATTCAATATTAAGCAACTGCATAAAAATTATATTAGCCATCGAAGATAATTCATTATTAACAAAAGATTTCAACCAGGGGAAATAGACTAAGGAAGTACTGCTTAAACTAATCAAAAACTAAAGATAAGAAGGCTAGGCAACTAGAACTACACAAAATCCCACTGGTCAAAAGATGGCTACAAGGTTTTTGGGTTTCAAGTGGTGGAAGGACCGGGTTCTTGAGACTTCTTCTGCAACAGGTCAAACATTTTCTGAAGCATCCCTTCATTTGTTTCTTTTGCCTTAGCAGGTTCATCTTTCTAGAAGTCTCTCTCTACCTCTAACCTTTTAATCTCAGCAGCTTGCATATCAATTTGCTGCATCGACACCCTAACCTTATTGTTCAAAGGTCCCTTGGAGGAACCAACAATAGTAGCCCCAACAGTAGTAGCAGCAGGCTCAACATTAACAGTCATGTCACAGCTGATCAGTGTAGTAGCCCCAAATCTTTCCTTCTTTGTAGCAGTTTTCACTTCCTTCAATGGAATGCCTAATTTGTTAAATAGATCAGTCAGAATGAATCCATATGGCAAAGCATGTTTCTTTTTCCCAGTCACTACTCTAGTAATCAAATGCACCATAAACATGGGCCAATTTATTTTCTTGTCAGAGTCCAGCAACTCCATAAGGACCAGGTCCAAAAAACTTGCTTTTGATCATTTCTCTTGTGTGGGAAACATGATTTTGTTAACAAATTCAAATAGGAGCTGATGTCTTGGTTGCATCTCACATTTTTCCACTGCTCTTGGTTTGTCCTCCTGTGGATTCTCAGCAAATTTGCTTGTAATCTCCAAACCAGTATGTAACCCTGTGAGATCAGGCCACATAGTCACTATATCCAACAGCAGGGATATCAAATAGTTCTCCCAATTCTTGTGCATCAAAGGAAATGTCCTTTCCATTCACTGTACTGTTGATTCTGCCTTAATCAATAGAGCAGTTGAAAAAAAATTCATCCACTTCATCTCTGGCAATCTTCCCTCTGATTTTGAAGACCATGTCCTTCCATCCCTGTTTGTCAAGCTTCTCCAGCAACCAACACATACCTTCTTCTTCCATATCAGCAAGTACTCTCCCTTTCAACAACTTCCTTTTATCATAATCAGTTGCAAATTCTTTCCAGCTTCCTTCTCTTCACTTTCACTTTCAGCCTCATCTTCTTTATTCTCAGCTTCTCCTTCAGACTCAGTGCTTTTATCCACTAAAGCCCTCCTAGAAGATCTTGTTCTCTTTGACGCAGGTCCAGCACAGGAAGATCTCTCATCAGTCTGTGCAGACCTCCTTTGAGAAGTTCTTCTTTTCCTGGTCAAAGGAACAGTTTCATCTTCCTCTTCCTCAGAATCATCAACTGGCACAACAACCTCAGGAAGCTGATTTTGCTTGCCCTTCCTATTTCTCTCAAGGGTCTTAGCCATTTGTGCATCAACAGCTTTTACAGATCCTCTAGTTCTTCTAACACTACTGGCAGGAGTCTGGGTAGAAGGAACAATTCCTTTACCCTTCCCAGAATTTTCTTTTGACTTTTCCTCTGAATGCCAGGCTTATAACTATCACTGATCTTTTTAAGCTTAACATTTATTTCAGGAAGTTCAGCAGGATCAACATGCCCCTGCTTTGTCAAATTTTTCTTCAAACCTTTCAATTTAATTAAATCAACAAGTGGCCTATCAATGTCACTAATTGCCTCATCCACATCCACCATTTCTACAGCATCCATTGGTGCTCTAGAAGCAGCCACTGGAGACTCAGAAGACTCATGCATGGGAGCTTCTAAACACATCATAGTTTCCTTTTCCCCCTCACTTTCTAGTACAGACACACCTAGCCCCTCTACTTCTTCACCCTTATCATCAACTACATTTAAAGGTTCAGCATAGTTTACCTTGAATACATACAGGATCATGGCCCTAGACAAATCATCCAAATGATCCAGTGTCTCAGCAATAGATGGACCTAATCCTTCCCCCTGAATTTCAGAGTCAATGTTTTGAGGGTTTTGGTTTTCTGGAAGTGGAAAATTTGTTTGCATGGGTGGGGTAGGGTTTTCAACTGGTGGTTGTTCAGTGGTAGGATTGGATGAGGTGTTTTCAGGTGAGAGAGACATGGCAACAATTCGATTCAAAAGATAAGTAATCAAACTTTCTGAAATTTTGAAAACTTAAAAATGAGAATTTTAGATGAGAGCTTAAGGATTTATATAACAGCAAGAAGTAGTGATAGAGATGGAGTCTAAAACAATTTACCTTCAGTTTCCTTGCTTAAATAGAGTTTCAGACTGATTAGGTCACTTGAATGTTACAATTTATACCCGTTATGATTCGAGTTCAAGTGGGAGATGGAGTGTGGAACGGTTTCTTGATGGGACTGTTTTCAGAGAGATAGAGGTTGAGTGGGATTTAGACTCTTCTAATTACCTTTGACCATCAAACACTAATAATTTCTAAAAAATAAAGTAGTACATACCTGAGAATATGACAAAGAACCGTTCCTTTACCCAATTACAATCAAATTGTATAATCGAAAATTCTAAGAACATAAGGGTAACATCATTAAAATTTAGTAAACTTAAGCAGAAATCATGGCATAGAGTATACAATTAAGTATAGAACTGAGCTGAAAACTTCAATTTGACTTTAATAAAATTCATTTTTAAGCCAAATTTTCTAGCCAATGTTTGAAGTAAAGCTAAGCAGACTTAGGTGAATTTAATCATCCCTAATTCTAACTTGTTCCTTTCAAAATGATCTCTACCTAAGGCTTTTTTAAAAATGTCAGCTATTTGTTTCTCAGTAGGACAAAAGGCTATGGTAATCAAACCCTTCTCATAATTATCCCTCAAGAAACGGTGTCTTATGTCAATGTGTTTAGTTCTTTTGTGATGCACAGGATTCTTTGTCATGTTAATTGCACTAGTGTTATCACAATAGATAGGAACAGTTCCTACATCAACACCAAAATCTTGTAATTGCTGCTTAATCCACAACAATTGTGAACAACATGAGGCAGCTGCCACATACTCAGCCTCTGTAGTGGAAAGTGCCACTGAATTTTATTTTTTGGTTCCCCATGAAACCAAACACTCACCAAGAAAATGTGCCATACCTGAGGTACTTTTTCTATCAACAAGGAAATCTGCATAGTCAGCATCAGTATACCCAACAAGATTAAAATTACCGCCTTTTGGGTACGAAAGTCCCAAGGAACCTTTTCCTTTCAGATATTTTAATATCTTTTTAATAGCTTTCAAATGAGATTCCTTAGGATCTGACTGAAACCTTGCACATAAGCAAACACTAAACACAATGTCAGGTCTACTAACTGTTAAATAAAGCAAAGAAACAATCATGCCTCTATGCATTTTTTTTATCAACTGAATTGCTATGTTCATCAAGATCTAATTTAGTAGTCGTGGCAATTGGTGTATCAATTTTCTTAGCTTTATCCATGTCAAACCTTCTAAGTAGTTCCTTAACATATTTCTGTTGGTGGATCATAGTTTCATTTGAGGTTTGCTTGATTTGTAAATCCAAAAAGAAATTGAGTTCACCCATCATGCTCATCTCAAACTCGCTCCCCATCAAGCTTGCAAATTCCTTACTCAGATTCTCACAAGTAGCACCAAAAATTATGTCATCTACATAAATTTGAACAATTAAGAGATGTTTACCTTTTTCTTTAAAAAACAGTGTGCTATCAATTTTACCTCTTTTATACCCATTCTGAAGTAGGAATTTTGATAGCCGTTCATACCATGCTCTTGGTGCCTGCTTGAGCCCATACAAGGCTTTGTCCAACTTGTACACATGTTCAGAGAAATATTCATTCTCAAAATCTGGCGGTTGTTTGACATACACTTCTTCCTTTAAATATCCATTCAGAAATGCACTCTTAACATCCATCTGATGTAGAGCAAAATCTATGTAAGTAGCAAAGGATATAAGGAGTCTTATTGCTTCCAATCTTGCAACTGGAGCAACAGTCTCATCATAGTCAATGCCCTCCTCTTGACTATACCCCTAAACGACTAATCTAGCTTTATTCATGGTTACCATACCATCCTGAACAAGTTTGTTCCTGAAAATCCATTTTGTTCCTATGATGAACCTGTTCCTTGGCTTGGATTCTAGATGCCAAACTTGACTTTTTTGGAATTGATTCAACTCCTCTTGCATAGCATTGATCCAATTTGCATCCTTCAGTGCCTCTTTTACATTTTTGGGTTCAACAAGAGATAAAAATGCACTAAATGCACACAGATTGTGATTCTTGACTACTGATCTAGTTTGAATTCCAGCAGTCTTGTCTGAGATTATCTGATCCACAGGATGTGAACCTTGATACTTGTAAGGCTTGAGTATCAGACCACCTTCAGATGTTCCTTGCTGAGGAATAGTTCCTGATGTAGTAGCAGTACAGGTTTGAGATATGGATCTATCATTTGTTCCCCCTGTTTCTGTGCTACTTTTCTCGGTTCTATCCTGAGGAACAATTCGTTGCAATTCTCTTCTCACAGCATTCCCATCCAATGCCTGCATTTGTTGAGGACCAGGTTCACCATGCGTCAGCATTCCAATTTCTTCATCTTCCTGTACCTATTCTTGAGACAAATTGTCAGATTCATCAAATTTAATATGCATGCTTTCTTCAATTTTTGATGTTTTCTTGTTAAAGACTCTATAGGATTTACTGTTTGAAGAATAACCAACAAAGATTCCCTCATCACTTCTAGGATCAAATTTTCCTAAGGCATCCTTTCCATTGTTATGTATAAAGCATCTACAACCAAAGGCCCTAAGGTGTGAAATATTTGGTTTTCTTCCTTTAAATAACTCATATGGTGTCTTTTCTATCAGTGGCCTTAGCCTCAGCCCAAAAACTTTGTGGAAGATTCCCAGACAGTAGCATAGTCCTAGCCATTTCTTCTAAGGTTCTATTTTTCCTTTCCACTACTCCATTTTGTTGTGGAGTTCTAGGTGAAGAAAAATTATGAGCAATACCATTTACATTACAAAAGTTGAAAAACAACTGATTTTCAAATTCAGTTCCATGGTCTGACCTTATAGAAACAATGTGAGTATCAAGAGTTCTTTGAGTTTTCTTAGCAAATATTGAAAATGCATTAAATGCTTCTTCCTTAGATGAAAGAAATAAAGTCCAAGTAAATCTAGAATAGTCATCAACTAGTACCATAAAATACTTCTTACCTCCACGGCTCATTATTCTCATTGGTCCACAAAGATCCAGATGGACCAGTTCCAAAGGTTTGATAGTACATACCTGTTTCTTTGGTTTAAAGGAAGATCTTACCTGCTTCCCCCTGGTACAAGCCTCACAAACCTTTTCATCCTTAAACTTGATGTTAGGAAGTCCTATCACCAAGTCTTTGGAAACCAGTTTATTCAATTGTGAAAGACTAGCATGACCAAGTCTTTTGTGCCATAGGAGGGGATCATTTTGCATAACACTCAAACAACTCATGATGCCATCAGATAGTGTTAATAGATCTACTTTGTAGATATTTCCATGTCTATTTCCCTGTAAAATAGTCTATCCAGAGGTTTGGTTAGTAACTGTGCACCCAGTAGACGAAAAATTAACACTATTACCTTTGTCACACAATTGAGATATACTCAATAAGGAATGCTTCAATCCATCTACTAGAAATACATTATCTATGCTATGTGTATCAGACCTACCTACCTTTCCAATTCCAATTATTTTCCCTTTCTTACCATTACCGAAGGAAACACTTCCTCCTTGAAAAGCTGAGAGTGAAAGGAACAATTCCTTATGTCCTGTGATATGCCTTGAGCAACCACTATCCATGTACAATTTTTGGTTCCTCTCCTTAACTGTAGCCTGCAAAAGAAAACTAAGGGTTAATTTTAAGAACCCAAACTAGTTTGGGTTTCTTTTCTTGAGAAAAAGGATGAATCAGATTTCTCTTAGCCCAGAATGGTAATGCTTTCTTTGTGTGAATAGTTTTCTTTGCCACAGAATTATAAACAGGTTTATAGGACCTGTTCCTTTGTACAGTTTTTTCCAGAGATTGGCAATTTCTTTTTATGTGACCAATGTTCCCATAGTGTGTGCATAACCAATTTTTAGGAAGAGTCAGATACTTACTCTTAGGATCCTATTGAGTTAAAGATTAAGATTTCACAAACCCAATACCTTTTCTACTATTATTCTGATTTTCCTGTAACCATTCTAATGCCTCAGAGGACTTGTTCCACTTGATAGTTTTATTCAGTTCTTCTTTTGTTCTGATCAAGTCCTCTTTTAAAGATCTTATCTTTTCATTATTTTCAAGCAATTCATTAACTGCAACTTTCAATTTTTGTTCAGCAATAAGCTGATGAGAATTAGCAATGCCTTTACCTTTTTCAACTGTCCTAACTTCTAAATTTTCACATTGTAATTCCTGAACAGTTGATTCAAGTGTAAGGACCTGTTTCTTTAGCATGCTATTTTTCCTTTTCAAAGTATCATTTTTTATTACAACCTTTTTGTATTCAGTTTTTAGACTCTCAATTTCATCATGCAATTGATCTTTACCATCCCTTAGAGATTTTAACTCATTTAGCACAGTGTGAAATACTTAAAACTTATTTCTCCCTAGGCATATTTTTCACATCCTTTTTGAGTTTAGAAACAAATACCTCAGCATCTTCTTCATTTTCTGAATCTTCAAGAGCCATTAGAACAAGCTCATCATCCACATCATTTTTAGATTGCTCATCTTCACTATCTTGCAAGCCAGCAACCATTGCTTTGATTGTTCCACTTTTCTTGTGGACCTGTTCCCTGGCCTTCCTTCTTTGCTCAACATATCTCTTCCTCCATCCTTCTTCTATAACTGGACATTTGCTAATGTAGTGTTCCATGCTTCCACATTTGAAGCATTCTCCAGCCCATTTCATGTCAGAAGACCTACCCTATCCGCTAGCCCCCTTTTTCTTATTCAAGTACCTTTGAACACTTATAGCTATAAGGACCAGTTCCTTATCATCAACAGGCTTATCAGCAACAGTTAAAGCTAACTTAGGTTCAGTTTTAACTAGTTCACCTAAGTTTTTAACCTTTCTCCTTAGTTCATGAGTTTTTAGATTGCCTATAAGCTCATCTAAGGATAATGTGGTAAGATCCTTACTTTCCATTATAGCACAAGCCTTAATCTCCCATGAGTCTGGGAGAACTCTAGTTAGAATCTTTTCAACTCTATCCTCAACAGCTAAAACCCTTCCTAAAGAGATAAGTTCAGATGATATTGTATTAAACCTAATGTACATTTCAGAAATTGACTCACTTTCTTTCATTTTAAAGCTTTCACACTGGGCAAAAAGAAGTATACCTCCAAATCTTTTCACCTAAATTGTTCCTAATGAGAAACCTGCAAAGCATCCCAAATTTCTTTGGCAGTAGTGCACCCTCGAATCCTAGTACACTCATCAGGACTAAGTCCAAAAGCAAACCATTTCCTAGCTTTGGCATTCTTTTCCCATTTCCTCAAATCTTCACCAGTGCATTCTTTTCTAGTTTTAGGAACCTCATTTCCTTCAGCATCCTTTTTCATGGGGATCATGGGACCTTCCGTGACTATGTCCCATAGCTCATAATTTTTAGCTTGAAGATGATCTCTCATTCTTTCTTTCCACCATGAGTAGTGCTTCCCATTGTACAAAGGTGCCCTCACAGTAGACTGACCCTCGCTGTTTTCTTGTGATGTACTCATTCTAATCCTAGGTGTTAGCCTTTTCAAGGATAACCTACTCTGATACTAATTGTTATTTTCCCAAAAGACACCACTGTAGGACCAGTTTCTTTTATGTGTTCCTTTACTTATAAATTGTGGAATTAAGTTAAACAAGAGTAAATGAACACTGATTTTAGCGTGAAAAAATCCCTTGAACTCGGGATCAAAAAATCACGACCTACTATCTCAAGTAGGATTTAAACTTCACTATTTGAAAGATTCACTTGGTTACAAGAATTCTCTCTTACTAACCTAGGACTAACTCTAATGCTATAGTGACCCCTTTCACAATCAGTGAAGTTCCTCCAAGTAACAAGAATTGAATGACGCGTACTCTTACAGAACTTCTATGAAAGCAAATAGTACAACTTGATATACCCTACTACATATGAACTAAGACTGAACTTTGACAAGACTCAATCTAAGGAAAAGGTTCTTCACTTAGTTCCCTGTAGCTTAATGAATGCCCAAATACAATTTCGACTCAACAATGTTATAGCTCTTTTCTCTCTGTATTTGTGTGTATCTTCAACAGCTGAAATGATCCTCGATTTATAACTTTGAAATCTGAGGAGTTGATGCAGCCCAAAATGGCCTAAACGACAACCATCAAAAGCCAAGCTCGAGAGCACAAGGGATACGAGTCAAGGCTTCCGGAAACATCTTGGAAGATCATGCATTGGAGCGCCAAGGACGGAGGAAACAGGGCAGGAAAACAGGCAGCCCAAAACAGGGCAAAACAGGGGAGCACAGTGGGAGCTCACTGCCTAAGGAAGAACTTTTGTTCTTCGCGATCGTGACCACTTCTCACGCGATCGCGAAGTGTATTGAATTGACCTGCGCGACAGCGTGCCCTTGAGCGCAAAGGCGAAGCTGAAGATGCTGAAGATCGTGAAGATGATGGAGACCTGTGCGATCGCGAGCCATTGGCGCGATCGCGATGCCTAGAGTTGTTGCCTGCGCGATTGTGAGCCTCCCTGGCGCGATCGCGATGAAGAGAGGTTGATCAGCGAACCAGAATCAGCTGCAGGGCCATTTTTGTCCATTTTCAGTGTAAATGTATATATAGCACATTTGATCTTCATTTCAGAAGTTTTAGCTTGTATTGAATTGAGAGAAGAGAAAATTAGAGAAGGCCGAGCCTTTCTAGTACGAAGCCCGAGGCTTCATGTATCTCGTTAACTTGGAACCTATGGCGATCGACACCTAGTTAGATTCCATTGTAAGGTTCGAGTTTCACTTTCTCCCTTTTGGATTATTAGTTCATGTCTTGAATTTATTAATCCATTCTTTCTTCTCGTTTCTTGACTCCCCAATCCTTGTTTCCCCGATATCTATGATATCACCTATCTCGTGTTTTATCGCTTCCGCACAGTTTATATCATTATTAGCTTCCGCGTGTTTCCCATTGCATCAGTTGGTATCAGAGCACGACTAGGCTTCGTTCTTACAAATCCTCGGTCTTGTTCTTGTCGTTGTTGTGATTGTGTTGTTTGTTCTTGAAAATTGAAGAAAAACAAAAAAATTGAAAAACTAGAAAATTTGACAAAAATTTGGTCGAGCGGGTTGGATACGAATCCCTGAGTGTTTAAAAGTAGTGGGGATTGTTCCTTGTTGTATTCCCGTCGTTTTGATATCTATATCCCGTGTTTTGGTGTTGCGATTCAAAAACTCGAAAATCAAATCCGAAAGTTGAAAATCTCTTGAAAACGTTTCAAACTTGAATCGAAGCTTTGTTAGGGGTTTAAACCCATTGGGATTTGGTTGTTATAGTTGAAAACACCATTGGGTATCGTTGGGACTGAGTAAAAGTCGAGTCGGGGTGATTTTGTGCGCCAAAAACTGAAATTGCAGTCGGATTCTGGTTCTGCACTGCAGACCTGCGTGATCGCGCGAAGTCTGGCGCAATCACACTAAGGGAGAATTTTTCCCATCGCGATCGCGACGTAAAGCACGCGATAGCGAAAAACAAGTTTTTCCAGAAAGTTCCAGTTTTGGACAGAATGTTCGCAACGACCTCTAAACAGTTTCCAAACATCTAAACTCCAATTGGACCATTAAATATGATGAGTTTGTAGATCACAAACAAAAATTCATCCGATTCTAAATCCGTTTGGTGCCAATTCGAGTCGAATCTTTTGTGTCCCGTTTTCTACCATACCTCTTGGTTAGTGTTTTGAAGGTAATTGGCCTACTTGAAAGACACTAATCCTTTAGCGTATTAGGTATTCGTGCGTAGAGGAGATTAGAATTCAAAGAAGAGTAGTAGAACTCCTTTGGCCTCAAGTGCGCACTTTAAATAGCCGTCCGTACATCGAGTCTCATTAATTCCACTCCGAACTTTAACTTGGACATGCTAGTTGTGATTAACTTGGTTCCCAAGTTGATAAGGCCTCGCTCTTGAGTGTACATATATTGAGTGATACACGTGAGGGAGTGACTTTTGGGAGGTTTTTGTTCTTTGGTGATTGTAACAATGTCGGACAATGATGATGGAGTAGATTGTGACTCATGTGGCGATGATGCGAGTTGCTATGACTCATATGGTGATGATGGCGACTATGGTTCCTATGAGGGTGATGATGGCCATTACTATGATGATGGAAACCATGGCTCCTATGATGATGAAGCAGTTCACTATTACGATCGTGAGGTTGATGAAGACTATGAGGCTTGTGATGAAGATTGTGATGACTCATATGCTTCTAGTCAAGAAATCGAAGATGGTGACGCTTCAAGGTACATTGATCCTACTTACTCTTCTTGTGAAGAATTTGAACATGATAGTGACATAGATAGAGTTGATGATGATGTTGAGTATATGAATTGTTCTTATGCATCTTCTCTTGGTGTTGCTAATGGTGTACAAGGGAGTAGTAGAGGACCTTCCATTAGTATGGGAGGCGGTGGTGGTTGTTCCGTGGGAAAGAAGAAGCTTGCACGACCTAATGCTTCTAAATCCCATGTGGAGGGTGGTATGATAGATGGTGTTGCTTTTGCTACAAAGGGGTTATGTGCCGTGAGGGGCGTGGATGGTTGTAGTAGGAGTAGTACTATGGGCTATGGATCCAAGGCGAGAGGCACCTATGGATTCCATGGCGAGGTTCCTTCCTTGGCTTCCAACAACATTGCTAATGTTGGGAGAGTGACGGGAAGTGGAGTTTGTCCTAGTGGTGTTGCCACTAGTGGAGGGATAAGGAAGACCCAAATTGTCGGAGTTGACACTTGTGGGCATTCAAGTTCTCACTTGGATGCCAATCTACAAAACTTGGGTAGGCGAAGGTTCGTTGTTGAGGTAGATGGTATTGGAGGATACTTGCTCAAGATTGGTGGTACCGATGCCAATTGTATTAGCACCTCTTTGGTTGATAGGCTTAGGATACCATGCCATAAGCTAGAGCATCGTTATGATTATGATGGAGTGTGGGTTTCTAAGGAGGCTCGGGTACTCGTATCTCATAGGAACTATAAATGCTTTGTTTGGTGTGATGTGTATCTCATGCGTCATGTTGGTGTGTGGATAGGTGACCGGTGGTTGGAGGGGAAGAGGGTGCAATATAGTGTGGTGAAGGATGCGTATCTTGTGGGCGTAGGGCAAAGAGTTTATGACTTTGTGCCTTACCGGGCGAAGAGCCAAGTGCCTACTAGTAGACCTTCCTTAGCTATGCAAAGGAGCAAGGAGCAAGAACTTCATTCCATGGTTGACAATGTGCAAACAAGAAGTCCTACAAACACAAGCAATGGTGGGACATGTGCTAGAAAAGGGTTGATAGACATCAACAAGGTGAACCCGAAACCACAAGTTGCAAAACCAAGTGGTTCACCAACAAAGAAGAAGGAGACCTCAAATGATGAGTCTCCAAGTCCTAGATTCTGGGTTGACGTGAAAAGTCCACCTACTCCGGCTATGGGTATTCTTGGGCCTCGTCCCAATTCACCCGAATTTGAGAGACAAAAGATAGAGAGGAGTAAGGGAGCGACCGGTGACAACTCTCGAGTGGAAAAAGGAGAGGTTGTGTTGAGTGATGTGAGTGGGTTGTCACCACCCGAATCTACACCCAACCTTGGGAAAAAAATGAGGGAAAAGAAAGAGGGAAAAAAGAGTGAGGACACCCCTTATTCTAACCTTAACCCTTTATCTTTTTCTTCTTTGTGTTTGAATTCTTGTGTAGGGATTCTTGGAGGCAAACCGATGGAGCCTCAACCATGTTCCGAGATGGAAAGGCAAGGTGAAGGAGATGCCGAATGTGAGCTACAAGAGGGAGACGTTCATGACACTTCAAAGGTATGTGTTAGTTCTTCCTCCCTTGAGCATGATACTTCCTTGTCTTGTAATGTTGTTTGTGAAAACTCTATACTAGTTGATGAGTTGCATGAATATAATGTGTTTGCAACTAGTGTATAGCCATTTGGTCAACTTGTGTGTGAAGTTGAACCACTAGTTGAGAGGGTTGAAAAGCCACATCATGATGTGAGCTCGATCTTCATTGAACCTCTCTTTAGTGAAAATGTTGAAGTTGACCTTACTTGTGAACCTTGTTATGACACCCCACCCATGTTTGATAAAGGAGAAGATGAATTGCATGATTATCCTATTCTTCCCTTTGATTGCTTATTTGCTAGCGGTGGTATCTTGTGTCGTAGTGAGGAAGTTTGTAACCTTGAGGAGTCTCTTGAGAATGAGATAGATCGACTTGTGTTCGATGACTCCTCAAGTGTAGATTGGGTCTCTAGTTTGAGAACTTCACCTTTGCTTGCTAGCGAGCTTGAGAAGTGCGCCTATACTAATCCTTTGTATGAGGGCCACATCGATGACAATGGTGAGTTGTATCAAACTAGGGTAGAGTGTGAGTTTGGACCTCCATGGATTGGAATGCCTAACTCTATGGATAACCCATTGTTTGAGACCTCCCTTGGGAGTTTGTCTAGTGATGAGGGTTGTCTTGGAGGAGTATTTGGAGGTGAGGAGGTACCTCTTGGTGTGTGCGGGAGTGTTCTTAAGAAGGGGAGTGGAGCATTTGATGTTAGTTGTCGCTTGAACTATCTTACTTACTCCATCCCATATGTTGAGCACACCTTGAGTGTTGAGCATGCCAAAGCCGATGTGTCACTTAGTGATATAATTGATTTGAAGGCTTGGTGTGTTGGTCATGGGCTTAGGGGTCGTGGGGAATTTAATTGCTACATGAATATCCTTGATCTCTTTGCTTATTTTGATTATGAGTGCTTGTTCTTGTCAAGCCAAGACCTTGTTGTCTCCTTTGGAGACGTAAGCTTTTTCATATGTATTGACGCTTAGCTCTATCACAAGAGTGTGTTTTCCACACCACTTGCACTTATTCTTGTTAAGCTAACCTACTTGTGAAGTAGGACGTTTTGGTTGTGCTTGTTTTGATTGTAGGTTTTGATGGTTCGATTTCGAGGACGAAATCCTTTCAAGAAGGGGAGGATGATGCAGCCCAAAATGGCCTAAAAGACAACCATCAAAAGCCAAGCTCGAGAGCACAAGGGATACGAGTCAAGGCCTCCGGAAATGTCTTGGAAGATCATGCATTGGAGCGCCAAGGACGGAGGAAACAGGGCAGGAAAACAGGCAGCCCAAAACAGGGCAAAACAGGGGAGCACACTGGGAGCTCACTGCCTAAGGAAGAACTTTTGTTCTTCGCGATCGCGACCACTTCTCACGCGATCGCGAAGCGTATTGAATTGGCCTGCGCAACAGCGTGCCCTTGAGCGCGAACGCGAAGCTGAGGATGCTGAAGATCGTGAAGATGATGGAGACCTGCGCGATCGCGAGCCATTGGCGCGATCGCGAGCCTCCCTGGCGCGATCGCGATGAAGAGAGGTTGATCAGCGAACCAGAATCAGCTGCAGGGCCATTTTTGTCCATTTTCAGTGTAAATGTATATATAGCACATTTGATCTTCATTTCAGAAGTTTTAGCTTGTATTGAATTGAGAGAAGAGAGAATTAGAGAAGGCTGAGCCTTTCTAGTCCGAAACCCGAGGCTTCATGTATCTCGTTAGCTTGGAACCTATGGCGATCGACACCTAGTTAGATTCCATTGTAAGGTTCGAGTTTCACTTTCTCCCTTTTGGATTATTAGTTCATGTCTTGAATTTATTAATCCGTTCTTTCTTCTCGTTTCTTGACTCCCCAATCCTTGTTTCCCCGATATCTATGATATCACCTATCTCGTGTTTTATCGCTTCCGCACAGTTTATATCATTATTAGCTTCCGCGTGTTTCCCATTGCATCAGGAGTCTTGAGCAATTAGAACTCCAAATTCTCCACGAGTTTGAGTCCTAGTTGAACTCCTTGCTTATCTTCAAGTCTTACCCCAATCTTATGCAATCTTTTCTTATCACGTACAACTCTGCATGATTATCAAGATAAACATTAGACAATAGGATAATAATTAATTTTTCTGGTTATTTGATTTTGGAATATTATTTATTCAGTTGCCGTGATCGAAAGGAACATGTCCTTCGAACGGTTCCTTAGTCATCAGTCAAAACTCCGAGCTTATTCAAGATAACAGAATCTTTTGTTTATCAGAGGAATTTCTACAAACAAAAAGGTGTTTGTAGGCTCGGAGCTAGGTACCGAGTCAAAGAAAGCTCTCATTGAGTTGCTAAAAGCTAATGATGATTGTTTCGCCTAGTCTCACGCAGACATGGTAGGGGTTGACTCAGAGATAATGACACATAAATGAAACGTGAATCCCAACCATCCTCTGGTGAAACAAAAGAAGAGGCCACATGCTGGCGTGAAGAAAAAGGCAATTCAAGATGAGACAAAGAGGCTGCTCGATAATGGCTTCATCAGAGAAGTAAAATATCCCGATTGGCTCGCCAATGTGGTGGTGGTGCCACAGGAAAATGGCAAGTTAAGGATGTATGTTGACTACACCGACTTGAATAAGGCTTGCCCGAAGGATTCATATCCTTTACCTCAGATAGATCGGTTGATAGACTCCACGGCTGGACATAAACTGTTGACCTTTCTGGATGTGTATTCGGGGTATACCCAAATTCTAATGGAACCAAGCGACAAAGAAAAAACTTCTTTCATCACACATGAAGGAACATATTGTTAAAAGGTGATGCTCTTTGGTCTTAAAAATGCTGGAGTAACTTATCAAAGGCTGGTATGTCAGATGTTCAAAGATTACATCGGTTAAACGATGGAGGCATATATAGACGACATGCTAGTGAATCTATTCGAATGGAGGACAACTTGAACCACTTGACGAAAGCTTTTGCGATTTTGAGGCAATATTGCATGAAGCTAAACCCTGAAAAATGTGCTTTGGGGTCGGCTCAGGTAAGTTCTTAGGATTTATTGTCTTTTAACAAGGCATCAAAGCAAATCCTGATAAGATCAAGGCTATACAAGAAATCCCCGAGGAGTTGAAAAGCCCAACAGAAGTTCAACGTTTGACTGGCCGACTTGCAGCTCTAAGTAGATTTATCTCGAGGTCACTCGAGCGGTGCCACAGGTTCTTTTCTGTTTTAAAAAAGAACACTACCTTCGAGTGGACTTCTGAATGTAGGGAAGCGTTGAAAGAACTAAAGCATTATTTGGAAAACGCACCGTTGCTCGCCAAGCCAAAGGACGGGGAGACATTGTTGGTGAATTTAGTTGTCTCTGAGGTGGCAGTCAGTGCAGTTTTTGTTCAAGAAGAGGATGAGAAGTAGCAACCAATATATTACGTCAGCAAGACTTTTCTCGATGCTTAAACAAGGTACCCTCACTTAGAGAAATTAGCACTCTTCACTTAGAGAAATTAGCACTTGCATTGATTGTAGCAGCTCGTAAGCTTCGCCCTTATTTTTAATGCCATCCCATAGCTGTAGTCACAACCTTCCCCTTGAGAACAATACTGGTTGAGCTAAGTGAGTATGACATTGTATATCAGCCCCGAACTACTGTAAAATCTCAAGTGTTGGCAGATTTCGTTGCTCATTTCAGTGCTAGGATACTCCCCGAGGTAGAAAGGGAGAATCTATTTTCAAAAGGTCCAGCCCCCAGGGTGTGGAAACTTTTTACTGATAGAGCAACTAATTCTAACGGCTCGGGGCTCGGAATAGTACTCGTGACTCCTACCGAGGAAGGGTTGAGGCATTCAGTGAAATTTGGGAAATTGACTAATAATGAAGCTGAATATGAGGCTGCAAAAGCGGGTTTAGAATTGGCTAAGAAAATGGCGGCTGAGAAAATCGAGCTAAAAAGTGATTCGCAGTTAGTCGTGAACCAGATCCTCGGTGACTTTTCGGCTCGAGAGCCCAGGATGAAGCAACTTATGATCTGAGCACAGCAAGCCCTCGGTGCATTCCAATTTTGGAAAATCCAGCAAATCCCTCTAGAAAAAAATACCGAAGCAGATGCATTGGCTAACTTGGCTTCTGATATGGAAGCTGGGGACTCAGGAACTGATGCAAAAGTTCGGGTGAATGAAGTTGGAGATAAATGCAATAAATAGACATTGGGATTGGCGGACCAAATTTATTTCCTATCTAGATTTGGGAATCCTACCGGCATACAAGAGGGAAGCTGAAAAGCTCCGAAGGCAAGCTGTCCCATATTCGCTCGTGTAAGGCCCATTTCTCAAGGAAAAGGGTAGTGTCAAATTCATTCTTGTACTTACTGATTATTTCACCAAATGGGTCGAGGCAGGATCTTTTGCTAGGGTTCGGAAAAAAGAGGTTATCGACTTCATTTGGAAGAATATCATATGCAGATTTGGAGTTTCGAGGGAGATAACATGTGATAATGGTAAAAAGTTAATGGGTTCGGAGGTAACTACTTTCTTTGCTAAATGGGGAATCAAAATAATGGTCTCAATGCCTTATCACTGTGGTGCTAATGGGCAGGCTGAGTCCTCTAATAGGATAATCATGGACAACCTTAAGAAAAGGATGGATGAAGTTAAAGGCTCGTGGCCCGATGAGCTACCCGGTGTGTTGTGGGCAATAAGAACGACTGAGAAAACAGCACTGGAGAAACCCCGTTTTCCCTCGCTTATGGAATTGAATCGTTGATTCCGTTCGAGGTTGGTGAGCCCAGCCTTCGGTGCGCTCATGCAACGGAGGAGTCGAATCAACAAGCTATGTGCATGGAACTAGATTTACTCGAAGGGCAAAGGGAAATGGCTTTGGTTCGATTGGCAGCCCAAAAACGACAGATTGAAGCCTATTTAAATAGAAAGGCTAAATTCAGGACCTTTAAGGTTGGTGATTATGTCTTAAGGGCCTCAAATCAAACGACTAAGGAAACAAATGCAGGAAAATTGGCTGCTAATTGGGAAGGGCCTTATCGAGTCAAGACCATTGCAGAAAAAGGATCTTACCAGCTCGAGGATCTCCGAGGAAATCAAGAGCCTTTAAATTAGAATATTTCCAAATTAACGTGCTATTATTTCTGACATTGAGGTACATTACCCTTCATCAAATATAACCCTTCACCTACGGCATCGAGCTGACAATGCTCCAACGCTTGGGTCGAATGATACTAACCCCTTTTTTTCCTTTGCTTGACCTTTTCAGGAAGCGAAGAGAATGATACACAGTGCTCGGGTCTTCATTCTTTACACCCGACCATTGCGGGGATGCAAGGGGAGTTAGTTCAGTCATCCTTCGACTCATTCCACAATCGGGGACTTCAAACGAAATTTGAAGGCTAGCTTTCCGTACATCGGGGACTGTTCCCTTAGGAGTTAGCTTAGTTATTTGTTGTGATCGCCCGAGGTTCCTTTTGTAATAAGAATTTGCCTAAGTCTCATCACGACTAGGATTTATGTAAATCGTCTCAAATTTTATTTATGGAATAATAACTTGATTCAGTTTCTTTTTTATCCGATGTACAAAGCTAGTTTTTATTATTAAGCCTCGGCTCGAGAATGAAACGACGTTCTAAGCTGGCTTACACTTAAATTTATCTAAGTCTTGCAAGAAAATACTCAAGTGACATGTCAAAAACTATAAATACGAAGCGAATATTAGCACTTAAAACATTCAAGTTCATTCATAAAAGGCTCGAAGGCCAACGTGAAAATATTTACAAAACAGCAGCTCGAAGGCCTAAGCTAAAACAAAAAATACCTGAATTGCATGCTGAGCTGCATCAGTCATAAGATCGGCCAAGGTGATCTCCCGAGGCGTTCTAGCTCCAGTGGCCCGAGAAGTCCTCTGCAGTTGATTGGGACCACCACATTGTTGTCTAAAAGGCAGAGGTCGGAGGGAAGTTCAACGCTCCTAACCTGCCTGCGGGGAATCGAGTCATGAGCAGGCTCAGACGCAGCTCGTGAAGCTCTTTCTTCATCATGAGGCGGCTATCCACACTCTTCTCCTTGTTAGCCGACGAAGGGATTGCCTCTTCAGCTTTATCAGCTTTATCAGCAGGTTGAGTCATCGCCTCAAGGTCGATAGTCTCAACCTCTCTTTGAGTCTCCTCTTCCTCGGGCTCGTCAATCAAACTCCTACGAAGAGGAGTAGCTACCTTGGGGTTGACATTTCCCTCCACTCTGGCCCGCGTGGCCCCGACAGACTTCATCAAAGCCTGCATTTTCCTCTTTGGAGCTTCAAAAAGAAAAAGATATCTAGTGAAGAAAATGGGGTTGGGTGTTAAAATAAAAGAGAAGGTGTATTTACCCCGGTTCGATGGCCTCTCGGAAGCAGTCTTTCCCTCCTTCTTTTCCTCTTTCTTCTTCTCGAGGTCTCTAACTAAACCCTCGAGCTCATCCAAAGCTTCCCTAGTCTTGGGGACTTTCTTTTTTTATTCTTTCTATCCTTCTTCTTTTTTTCTTTCGGTGCGGTAACTGCCCTATTAGGGAGACCTACAAAAGGCAGAAAATGATGATTAGTGAGGGAAAAATCTTAGAAGGGAAATTCAACAGAGGTTAAGTGCGACTGACCATGACGCTTGCATACCCATTGGTTTTCACTTAGAGTGGGCGGCCAAGATCATCCATGATCTATCTTCTCTTGGCTTTGCCTTGATAATAGCTTGCACCCAAACAGTCAGATCGTCTGGAGGTGTAATCAGGATTGACTCGGCTAAAAAAGTCAAAGCAAAAAAGTTAGAAATAAAAAGTTATGAAAAGGAAAGTTGTTGAAAGCAACCGAGGCAAATGCTTACGTGTTCGGTACCACCATTCGGGAAAACCAGGCTTCGAGGATAGAAGATTGCTAGGCAATAAAACGAAGCGGTCATTCCATCCTCGGTCTTCAATGTCTTCACCTCTTCTGATCAGCGAGAATTTTCCTTTCTTATTGAGTTTAATTATTCCATCTTTATGCAGTGTGGGAGAAAAAAGGTAGATAAAGTGATGGAAAGTAAAAGGGACTCTGTATAACCCTCCAGAACCCGGGGCCAATTTGAGCTATGCACAAGTTATAGGTTCGACGGAACGTGTCCACCACCTCGTGAATAGGTAGAGTAAATCCTACTGTGAAGGGGTAAGTGTACAAGAAAGAGCTCCTGTCTACTATATCACAGATTTGGCTCTCCAGGGCAGCGATCCCCGAAGGACCCTGCAGTTGCTAGATAGAACTATTGTAAACGACTTCATACTCAAAGTTCAATTGTACCTTGTAGTCTTCGGACTTTTGACATTAATGAAATGAGTGTTCAGTAAATTTGTTTTTTTAAATAAGTTTGCTTAATACCCTTTATTTGAGCATACTCAAGAAGTGTTTATGCGCCTATTCGCACATTTGATTTGTCTGCAAAAGATGTATGTGCACTTGTAGAAAGCAGATTTTAGTTTATGTGCCAATGGTTGGCGGCTTAATTGTGTCAGTAAGTGACGTCTTAGGATAGGGCTTGGCCCGCGCCCACAAAGGGATGACTTTAGTTCATTGTTGATAATAGGACAATTTTGCATCCACAGAAGACGACTGTGCTTGTCCACTCGAGTACTTAAGTCTTTCACGGTGCTGTGCGGTGTCATCCCACCCTACTTTGGTGCAAGTGTTGAATTGACGATTTCAACATACGTATTGCCTGGTGGCTTAGCTAGAGTTGATCTAGTTGAGCGAGTTAATGACTCAAACTCAAAATATGGCCGAGGGCTAAAGTGGATCTAGATGATCTAAAGAAAACTAACTATAATTGAAATAGTAGCTTTATTGAATAATGGAAGCTCGAGGGCCAAATAATGTTTGGTGAACTTTAACAAACGTTATATGGGGCTAGATACCCTTAAAAATGATAAAAATAAATGAAGAAAAATAGAAAATAACTACTCTAATTAGCTGGGCCTCATGACCTATCAAGAATGATACTTTTTTTATCCATGTCACATTCCAGTTGTTTGGGATGGCAACTTCATTCATGTCTTCAAGGTTATAAGCTCATTATCCGGCGATTCCCTTAACTTTGTATAGCCCTTCCCAGTTTTGAGGCTAGCTTGCCTGGTGCTCTGAGACACCTTTCTAAGGACTAATTCTCATACGTTTAAGGAACGTAGGTTAGTCTTCATGTTGTAGTATTTCTCGACCCATTGTTTCTGAGCTGCCAAACGAATTGCTTACAATTCTCGGTGCTCGTCTCACAAGTTCAGCACAACCGTTCGAGCCTCGTTGTTGGGCCCTTCTTCACTAAATGACCTACGCAGGCTTGATTCTCTTATTTAAACAGGGATCATGCCTTCTGCTCCATATATTAGTGAGAAATGAGTTTCTCCCGTACTTGGTTTTGTCGTGGTGTGATATGCCCGCAGGACTCCTAGCAGTTCTCTAGTTATTTTCCTTTTGACTTCTTCAGGCTGTACATGATGACCTTATTCAAAGATTAGACATGGCCATTCGGTGCTGGGTGGTAAGATGTCGAGGATATCTTTTTTATTTTCCACTCCTTCACGAATTCTATGACCTTGGCTCTAACTGAGTCTCGTTATCACAGGCAATCTTGGCAGGAACTCGGCAATGGAACATGATTCTTTCCCGATGAAATATATCACCTCCTACTCCCGAATCTTGGCTTAGGGTGCAGGCAAGTGGGTAGTCGGTCATCATAAGCAAGAACTTGACGCCTCCGGGCGCTTTGGGCAGCGGCCCTATAATGTCCATTCCCCACATCATGAAGGGATAAGGGGCGATCATTGAATGTAATGGCTTCGCTGGCTGATGAAGTGCATGGGAGAAATGCTGGCAGCTGTCACATGACTTGATGAGCTTGTTCGCATCAGTCTTCATTCGGGGCCAGAAATATCCTGCCCTAATTACCTTTCGAGCCAAAGCTCTTCCTCCTGAATGATTCCTGCAATGTCCTTCGTGGATTCCCTTAGCATATATTCAGCCTGTGTCGGGCCTTAGCATTTAACTAATAGGCGGCTGAATATTCATCGATATAATTCTCCTCGAATAAGGCAATAACATGCTGGTTGCATTCTTAATCGCTTGCTCTGCGTCTTGTTGTTGGGGAGTTTTCCCTTATCCGAGTAATGGATTAGTGCATGGTGCTAGTCCAGACGAGTCCATTTGTATTGACTTCAAGGCGCTTTAGGTTTGAATGAGTCAATTCTACTACTGCTCAAGACTCATGTCCACAGCTGCTGCTAAACTGGTCAGTGCATCGGCCTCTGTATTTTCTTCTCTCAGTATTGGAGAAAATTTCCAGTTATGAAATTTTTTCAAAAGGCCTCTACGCTAGCTAGGTACTCCTGTATTCGAGCATCTTTGTCCGCAGATACCCCGTTCACTTGGTTGACCACCAGTTGTGAATCGTTGTTGACTAACCTTCTTGGCCCCCAATATGTAAGCTAATTCAAGGCCTTGAGTTACAGCTTCATATTCTGCTTCATTGTTTGTGAACAACGGACAACCCATGACTTTTCGAAACACCTTCCCAGACAGGGTTTTTATCACTAAGCCAAGTCCGGTTCCTTTGACGTTCAGTGCCCTATCTGTGTGGATAGTTCATTCACCGAGCGTGATTCCTCCTATTGCCTTTAATTCATCCTCGGCCTTGGGTTTCATATTACTACTAAAGTCAGCGATAAAATCTGTTAGAACTTATGACTTAATGGCCGTCCGAGGCTGATAGATGATCTCTCCCAATTCCAAAGAGCCTTCCCAAGAGCTTGGGTTTGTGCAAAATAGTTCTCAATAGGAAGGATGAGACGAAAATAATCATATGACTCTAGAAGTAAGATCACAGTTTTCGGACGGCTGCGACTAGTGCAAGGGAAAGCTTTTCCAGGTGCCGATAACGAGTCTCGGATCCAGTAATGATATGCTGACATAGTAAATAGGAGACTTCACTCGTACGAGGACAGTGCTCATGGCTACTTCCAATATTGTTAGGTATAACAAGAGTTGTTCTCCTAAGCAAGGCTGGGTCAGCAGTGGAGGATTTGAAAAATACTTCATCAGGTCCTAAAGTGCTTGTCGACATTGTTATGTCTATTCAAAGCTCTTGTTTTTCTTTAGCACATTAAAGAACTGATGACATCATTCTGGAGACCGAGATATGAATCTGCTCACCACGGCTATACGGCCGTTGAGCCTCTTCACTTCCACCTCACGCTTTAGTACCTCTAATATGGCCTTAATGGCTTTTATCTTAACAAGATTCGCTTCTATTCTTCTATTTGAGACGATGAATCTGAGAAACATGCCTGATAAGACCCCGAAGGCACACTTCTCTCGGTAAGTTTCATGCCGAACTTATCCAAATTGTTGAATGTTATCTCCAAAACATTCAAGAGCCAATCAGGTTAATGAACCTCTCGAATCGACCCATTGTTCAGCAACATCTCCACCTCTTCATGAGCTGTCTATCCCTTATCGCGACAAATCAATTATTTCTTCTGCTTAACAGCTTTGAAGGTTGGATCTACATTTAGCTTATGCATAATCACCTGAGTGGATATTCCCGGCATGTCTGTATGTGTCCAGGAAAAAGTTATTGCTCGGGTATGTAGTAGGCCGACAAACTCTTGCCTGGCTTCGGCTGAAAGTTTTGAACCCACATAGAATTTCTTCTCTGGCTCCTTCTCGTCAAAGATTAAGGGGTCCAGATCATCAACCGCGGCTTTAGAAACTTCTTCGTCTCTATCCAAATCATGGGAAACAATAGGAGACTCCTACAGGTATTCCCCTTCCGACTCTTTTAGTTTAATCACTATATCCGCTACATAAACAAGGTCCAGGCAACTTTTCCAGCAACTTCTGTTGATTCTTAATTTTAGCCTTCACTGCGTGTGACGGCAGTCATATAGTAGCTCTTGGATAGTTTTTTCTCTCTCTGGATCTCTTTTATCCCCCACGGTGTTGGGTATTTGAGCACCTGATGAAGCATTGAGGGTACCACCCTTACTTCATGTATCTAAGGCCGACCCAGAATAATTTTATACGAGAGATCGCACACCATTACCTGGATAAATTCGACACTCCCCGTATGAGAGTGGGAAGAACTATTTCTCCAATTGACTTCTCGTTCGAACGGTTGAAGCTAGTTATAGCATATGGGCTCGGAACTATCTATCCTAGCAACTCCATTCTACAAAAACCTCCTAGCGAATAATGTTAACAGTACTTCCTAGGTCCACGAGCACCCATTTAACCTGAGTGACACTTACCCTGAGGTTGATAACCAGAGCATCATGGTATAGATAAAGGAGTTTTTTTTCATCATCTTTGCTGAATTCAATTATATTGGCTCGACGCCTCTTCTTTCATTCCTCTCAAACCTCATAAATCATCACAGACTTAATCTTTTCGGCCTCGATCCCAGGTCTACCGAAGATATTATTGACACATCACTTGTCCTCCTAGCCTAAAGCTGAGGTCTGCATTTCCTTCTCAACAAGTTGGTCATTGAAGTGCCCTTCACTCAGTAGATAGGCTATTTTAGACATAAGCGCTCGACAATTGACAGTGTTGTGGTTGTTGCCCCGATGGAACTCATGATAAGCTGACATATTCTTCCCCGAGTTATTTCTGATATTTGTAGGCCAGTGTACTCGCGGGCCTAATCTCCCGAGGTGATTCTTGACCAGGTCAACTGCATTCACTCGTAGCCCAAAGTCTTTGAAACTATGCCGCTCGAAGCCCTTCTCTTGAGAGGTTGCTCTCTGGGCATTGCTTCGCTTATCAATAGATCTCGAGGGACCTTTTCCATATTGCATTTTGCTTTTGCCCTCTAAGTGTCTATTTTTTCTTTGCGTAAAGGGTTGCATCGCAGCTTTTGCTATTCCTTTCATCTGTTAGGTCTGGCTTAACTCGGAGCTTATGACTGTATCGCTGGTACAATGCGTCCCATGTCTTCACTGGGTGCTCTTGCAAACTTCTTTGCGATTTCTTCGTAGGTACTGAGCCTCGGGGGTTCACGCTCTTACCGAAGGCTACCGTAGCTATGTTGTCGGCTACCGGAGGGAGCGTTATATATTCCTTTTGAAACTTCTCTAAGTAATCCTTGAGCAATTCACCTTCCTGTCGACAGATCTCGAAGATGTCCCTCCATCATCTTCTCATGTTTACGGGCGTCAGAGTGCGCCTAAATTTGACTAAGATTCAATTGAACTTATGAGTAGCCGAGTGTACCATGTCAAGGCCCCCTTGGTCAAGGTTGAACAAAACCTCTTTACCAATGCCGACTGGATCTCTTTTTCTGTTATCTTGTTGTTCTTTACGGCCATGACGTAAACGACTATATGTTCCTCTAGATTCGTGGTAGCATCGTACTTCAACGATTCCGATAGGCAGAAGTGTTTCGGTATCGGAAATGGCGCGACGCTTGCTTTGTACGCTTGCTTGAAACACTTTTGTTTAAGCACTTTGGTCACCAGGGGCAGAGCGCCCGGTATGTAACCCATCCATTTTATGGATTTCTTTAAACTCCTAGCATAGGGCATGCATGGCTGGAGACTCTATTGATGCAAGATTGTTGTCCGTTCTGGAATTCCCTGGTACCGCTTTCGAATCATTCATTCATCAGTCTACTAATGCCGGAGTGTTTCTTGCGAGTTGCGATTGTCGAGGGGATTCTGGCCTTGGAACTAATTTGGCAAAAGTTGCTTTCAGTTATTTGGCTAATGCTTCGGCCATCATTGTTGAATTCTGAACTAACTACTGTTCTTGAGCCTCGAGGAACTTTTTGAAAGCTTGCTCGAATTTTTTCTGGACCTGATGGGGCTTTTATGTTATGATTCTTCATGGTCGCTCGCGTCTCCCACGTTGATTAGATCCTTGGATGGTTCCTTTTCATGACCAACAGGATCACTAAGATCCTACAACGCGTCGTCGACTGCATGAGCAATGTTTGCCGGGAGACCCTCGTTATCGTTTGACATGATCGTTTGCTTTCTTCATAAAAATCTAACATTTCCTGGGCCCCACGGTAGACGCTTTCTGCCAAAAACTTATTAAATAGGTTAAATAGATAAATTTAGATGGATGACATGTAATAAAAGTAAATACAAAGAAAATAGTGAAATAATCAATAAAGTAGGAGTATTATTTCATGAGAATAGATGGATTCACGACACGACCCACATTTTCGGCTAGGCTGCGCGGGGCACCCGACCACCTCCCCTAGACCTGTCAGGCGAACCCTATTGACCGAATCGATATAAATTGCAAAGAATTACCTTGAAACGAAAATGAACCAAATTTTAACAACACAAGATAACTCTCAGGATAGACAAACATACAAGCTGTCTGAATAATACAGCTAACTACCCAGAATACACAGGTTTAAAGGTTTCCAGATCAGACATCTAAGAAGGCCAAAAGATATACACATTCGGGAGGAAAAGTAAGGAAAACTGCAATATCTAAAGTTGGTGGCCGCAATGAATAAGATGGCTCACCGTAGACAGCTGAAAACGTACTACTCCTCAATTACTACGCGGCTGGCTGGGCCCTAGAGCAGAATCTGCCGAACGAAAAGAAAACACAAGAACAAATAGGGGGTGAGTCATAAGGACTCAATAAGTGCGAACAAACTAGCAACCTCGAAAAATAGATACGCTAGTCAGGGAAACGGAACCAGACGACAATCAACAAATAAGCAATGCACATATAAGCAGAACAGTAGTCATGTACAGAAAGTCTACATAATGGTATGAAATGAAATGGAATGAGATGAAATGAAATGAGATGAAATGAAAAATGATGCAAAGGGTCACATGTGCCAAATGAATGGAGCGGAATCCTTCTGCTCCTAGGGCGGAATCCTCCTGCCCTCAGTATGATGCAATGGAGTGGAATCCTCCTGCTCCTAGGGCGGAATCCTCCTACCCTCAATATAATGTAATGAAGCAGAATCCTCCTACTCCTAGGGCGGAATACTCCGACCCTCAATATAATGCAATGGAGCGGAATCCTTCTGCTCCTATATACTATAAACTAGAGGCGGAATACTCCTGCACTGAGTAAATGATATAGCAACCCATGGCCAGAATGCAATGCTCATATGCTCAATGTAATACCAACAACCGGGGATAGCACATAATATACAATACAAATCCAAAGATAAGGCGTAATGAGTACGCCTATCGGCAGCTACACACGTAAGGAACACGTGGTAGAATATCCACAAGGCCAAGTGCCTCCAAAGAAATGGATACAAACACTTACCTTATTTCAAAGCTAGCCCTGCTACTCAACAACTGCTTTTTCCTTTGGATTAACTGCCAAACGATCCCGCTCTATTCAATAAGCAGAAAAATTATATCAAATAAAGTTAAAGGCTTCATTCCTTATGTCTTAGGGCAATCCAGTTAGGAACCTGGTACCCTATTCGCATACGCAATACGCAGGCCAGGCCTATGTACAGGGTTCAAAGCCACATAACCAAACCCTAAATAAATTATATTTATATGTTGCCCATAACTCACTGAGTACGAATATATAATCAATTCCATCATCGGGGGCCAATTGACCCTTTAAACTATCAATTTAAGTCATTAGGGCGATGTCTAATATCCCTATTTTTACCGTAAAAATATATTCAAACACACGTAATAAACTAAGATAATGAGTCAACATCATTACCTGGAGATTTGGGGTAGAAATTCCACTATTTTTCCACCTCTTTTTCCCTTTTATTTTCTTTCTTTTTTAGCCTTTCTTTTCTTGTCTCTGTTCGTATGATTCTGCCTCCACATCGTGACTTGCTGCTGCTAAGGGATTAAATCCCTTAGCTAACTGACCTTGTTAAATTTTTTTTTTTTTTTTTGAAAATTCGCTTACAATGACTAAAATTAAAATAGAACCCTAGAGAACTCTAAATGATCCCAAATTTTTCAAGTAAGTTATACAAAATATATGTAACACACTTGCTAAGGCGGATCTCAAATCGGACTCCCGAAACTCAAGATGCGAATTAAAAGGATAAAGACCAAATTATTAATTTTTTCGGAACTTTAGCCGAAATCAACCGAACAACCTCGAAATTCACTTCAAAAATTCACATATGTCATAAATGACCATAAGAACCTAGCGACGCTTTCAGATTTTGAATCGGAGCTCATTCGCCAAAATTGTGCTCGAAAACCTCTTTTTTACGATTTATCGCTAACGAAAACTGAAACCTTCTTCCGATGCCTACCAAACGATGTCTGATTTAGCTCAAATTTTACAGACAGGTCCTAATGGACTTTACGAAGATTTTTTTATATTATCAGCACGCCAATCGGAGTCGTAACTTCCGAAACGACTACTTAAGGTCGTTTTATTCTCCTCCACTAAAACTCTCGTTCGTCCTCGAACGAGCAAGAGTCTAAAATAGATTTCACACCTCTAATGAGAATACTTACACCAATTTTAGGTAACATTTACTACGAAACCAAAATCATATACGATGATAAGAACTTTTAGGCTTTAAAGACCAAGATTGAACCTGAATCGTCGAAGAGGTGAGGATACCTCTCACGCATACTGGACTCAAGCTCCCAAGCGTCCTCCTCATGAGGACGATTATTCCGTCGCACTCGAACCATCGGAATCTGCTTCAAACGAAGCTTCCGGACTTCACGCGCAACTATAGCAACTGGGAACTCCTCAAAAGCCAAATTCACATCTAGCTGAGCAGGATCTAATTCGATCACTTCGGAAGGATCTCGGATACACTTACGGAGCATCGATGCATGGAAAATCAGGTGAACTGGCATAGAAGCTGGCAAGTCGAGCCGATAAGCTACCTTACCAATACGCTTCTCGATACGGAAAGGGCTAATGAACCTGGGACTAAGCTTTCCTTTCCTACCAAATTCGGCGGCACTTTCAGAAATACCATGTCGCCAACCTAAAACTCTAACTCTCGGCTCCTCCGGTTCGAATATGAAATCTGCCTACTCTGGGCAGTCCGTAAACGATCCTGAATAACACGAACCACATCAAGAGTTTGACGAACCATATCTGAACTCATCACCTCGACATCTCGAGACTCAAACCAGCCAATAGGAGAACGACATCGACGACCATATAAGGCCTCAAATGGAGCCATTTGAATGGAAGACTGGTAGCTATTATTATAAGAGAACTCTGCTAATGCCAAATGATCATCCCAGAAACCCCCGAAGTCCAGTGCACAAGCTCTCAGCATGTCCTCTAAAATTTTAATAACCCACTCGGACTGACCGTCAGTCTGAGGATGGAATGTTGTGCTAAGCTGCACCTGGGTCCCCAACTCTCTCTGAAAAAGACTGCCAGAACTGAGAAGTAAACTGGGAACCACGATCTTAGATAGTAGATACAGGAGTACCATGCAGCCTAACCACCTGCTCAATGAAAATCCGAGCCAATCTGTGAGCTGAATCAGTAGTCTTTACAGGGATAAAGTGAGCTGATTTAGTCAGTATGTCGACAATGACCCAGATTGAGTCATGGCGCCGCAGGTTCTTTGGCAGACCAACTATAAAATCCATCGTGATGTGCTCCCACTTCCACTCGGGAATGGGAAATGCCTGAGCTAACCCTGCTGGTCTCCGGTGCTCGAATTTAACCTGCTGACAGTTCAAACAACGAGATACATAATCAAACACATCTCTACATCCCCTTCCACCAGTATAGCTCTCGAAGGTCCCGATACATTTTAGTAATACCAGGATGAATGGAATAACGCGAGCTATGAGCCTCACAGAGCACTGACTGCCTCAAATTCCCAACATCAGGAACACAAAGTCGACCATTAAACCAAAGAATTCCATCTGAATCAAGCTCGAAGGAGGGAACTCCTCCACTTAGGACGCGACCACGCAACTCCTGCAAATGAGGATCCTCGAACTGTCTTCCCTTAATCTGACTGACTAAGGAAGACTGAGCTGCAATACACGCTAAGACTCGACTGGAGTCTGGGAGAAGAAATCTCATGCCAAAGTCGCCATGGGACTGCAATTCTCGGGCCAATGGTCTTATGTCAGCATAAAGAAAAGCCATGCTGTCCATGGACTTCCTGCTCAAAGCATCTGCTACCATGTTCGTCTTCCCAGGATGATAACGGATAGTAAGATCATAATCTTTAATCAATTCAAGCCACCTCCGCTGTCGGTCATTAAGATCCTTCTGAGAGAGAAGATACTGCAGACTCTTATGATCCGTATATACCTCACAAGGCTCGCCTTAATGATAATGCCTCCATATCTTCGAAGCAAAGACCACAACTGCCAATTCTAAATCATGAGTCGGATAATTCTTCTCATTCGGCTTCAACTGTCTGAAGCATAAGCAATTACCTTCCCGTGCTGTATGAGAACACAACCCAGGCCCACACGAGATGCATCACAATAGACTACAAATCCACCGGTGCCAGAAGGAAGGGAAAGCACTGGAGCTGAAGTCAATAAGGCCTTAAGCTTCTAGAAGCTTGCCTCACACTCATCGGACCATCGAAACTGAACCGCCTTCTGCGTCGGGCGAGTCAGGCGAGCTGCAATAGTAGAGAACTTCTCCACAAACCTCCGATAATAACCTGCCAATCCAAGGAAGCTGCGAATTTCCGTCGGAATGGTAGGACGAGGCCATTTCTACACTGCTTCAATTTTCTTCGGATCAAACTTGTTACCCTCACTAGATACCACGTGACCCAAAAATGCCATAGAATCAAGCCAACACTCACATTTCGAGAACTTGGCATACAACTTACGATCACTGAGGTTTTGAAGAACCACCCTCAGATGATAATCATGCTCCTCACAGCTACGAGAATAAATAAGAATATCATCAATGAAGACAATGACAAAGGATTCAAGGAATGGCTTAAACACCCGGTTCATGAGATCCATAAAGGCTGCAGGGGCATTAGTCAGCCCAAAAGACATAACTAGGAACTCATAATGGTCGTAACGAGTCCTAAAAGCAGTCTTCGGGATATCTGACTCTCGAATCATCAGCTGATGATCCCAAATTTTTCAAGTAAGTTATACAAAATATATGTAACACACTTGCTAAGGCGGATCTCAAATCGGACTCCCGAAACTCAAGATGCGAATTAAAAGGAAAAAGACACAAATTTTTAATTTTTTCGGAACTTTAGCCGAAATCAACTAAATAACCTCGAAATTCACTTCAAAAATTCACATATGTCATAAATGACCATACGAACCTAGTGACGCTTTCAGATTTTGAATCGGAGCTCATTCGCCAAAATTGTGCTCGAAAACCTCTTTTTTACGATTTATCACTAACAAAAACTGAAACCTTCTTCCGATGCCTACCAAACGATGTCTGATTTAGCTCAAATTTTACAGACAGGTCTTAATGGACTTTACGAAGATTTTAAAATTATCAGCACGCCAATCGGAGTCGTAACTTCTTAAATGACTACCTAAGGTCGTTTCGGTAGTCGTTTCAATTCATAATGAATCTCTTGTGTCGAATATAATGTAATAGAGGGGTATATGCTCTAGGTTAACCCCAATCTAATTATGGTAGAATACTATGTTTATAGGCATTAGGCTTGATTACACCATGTCGTGATACTAAGTTATCCCTAACTAAGAGACTAGTATTCTTGAGGCGGCTAGGTATGTTCCTTTCGGCCCTGGGCTCGTGCCTTATGAGCAGTCGTGGCTATAGGGCAGGCGTATATATCCTCAGTGCCCAATAACTTGAAGAGTAAGTTTAGCCTAATAGGTGGTGTATTTTTTTCCATACTACACCGTCCCAAAGTATTTTAAAAACACTTGGGAAATTAATAGAAATTTCTGGAAATATGATTAAAATTTAACTATTTTAAAATTTCTTCCTAAAATTAATGTGGCGTCACTGGTGGTGTTCACGATTCGCTTTGGTTGATTTTTTAACAAAACCATAACCAAACCAATTTATTCAGGTTTTAAATTCTTAAAACCAAACCATATAAAATTAAAACCAACGGTTTGTTTATTGTCGGTTTGGTTTTGGTTTGGTTCAGTTTATCAGTTTTCTACAAATAAAAGAACAATAAACATAAGAAACATGATAAAGATAACTATTCTTAAAAAAGAATGATAAAGAGGACCATAAATATTTTTTACTCACTTAAAACACTCACATATGTAACAGAAATGAAATATTAGTAATTCAACAAACACTAAAAATTCAGTATCATGTTTTGCGTATCATTAAGAGAAGCGGAATAATAAAAAACTGATGCTAGTCAGGCAATCTCCAAGTTTTTTCTTATTATTGATATTATCCTATCATGAGCAATAGCATATCATGTTCATATACAAGTCGAAATGGCAATTACAATTCATTCACACGTTTATGCAAGTAAAGTTCTAACCGAGAGTCACTAGCTTCTGGCGGACAAGAGTGATCATACTAAATCATAAGTAATACAAATATGTGAGAACCCTGTATACAAATGGATCACCTTATTTTTAATATAAGTTGTTGCCTTGTTAGATTCTTGTGGACTTATGAACACAATTAGTTGAGTCCAATTCATTTACTCTACTAAAATCCTTGTTGAAAAGATATAGAAAACTTAAAATTAAACCATAAAAAATTAGAATATATAAAAATGGCAGCCCGGTGCACAAATCATCCCGCTTTCAAGCAGGGTCCGGGGAAGGGCCCCACCCCAAGGGGTGTGATGTACGCAGCCTAACCTGAAGCAAGCATCAGTGGCTGTTTCCAAGACTTGTACCCGTGACCTATAGCTCACACGAAGACAACTTTACTAATTGCTCCAAGGTTCCCCTTGAGGAATTTTATATATATATTAATGCAGGGCAAATCGAGCCTAAGGCACTTACCATCAAGAGCAGGGATTAAAGAATACAAAGGATGGGAAGCCAAGAGCTTTCGGAGAAATTTGAAGAAGTGTTGAGAGCACCCAGGCCCAGGCGCTCCGTCCAGAGCAAGAGGAAGCCAGGCGCTCTGCCTCTAAGGTGGGCGCTCCACCCAACCTACTTCACTGTCCACTTTTCCAGGCGCTCTGCCCAAATACTAGGTGCTCCGCCTACTTTGCAGTCAAACCAAGACGAGACTTCTATTATTAGCCTAGTATTATTTACTAGTTTGACCCTACGTGGTCTTTCTTATTACACCCAACTTGTGGGATTGTTTCAGACTTTATTTAGAAGTGTAGAACCTCTATAAATACTACACTTAGGTCATTAGATCATTAGCTAGATTTTGAAATTGAAAAATAGAATTTAGAAGAGACTTGGTCCTTCTTGTTGAAGCTTGGCTTCATGTATCTCTTACTTGGAATCTATGGCGGATCAACCTAGTGTGATCCCATGATTGGTTCAAGTTTCTTTCTCTCTCTTGGATATTCAAATCATGGTTTTATTCGATTATCCTTTCTTTCTTCTATTTCTGTTCTTCCCCGTCCCTTATTTCTTGGTTATCGTGTTTACCGTTTTGCTTCCGCTACCTTTGTTGCTTCTGCTCGTTTTTACCCTGCATCAGTTTGGTATCAGAGCAAGGCTCAGGATTTATTCTTACAAACCCTCGATCCATGTTCATCTTATCCTTTAGTTTAGTTTAGTTTATTGTTATTATTGTTCTTGTTCTTGGAGAAAAGAAGAAAAAAAATTGAAAAAAGTTGAAAATCCAAAAATTTGGCATATCTTGTTGGTGTGATTGAATCTTGATATGGGTGTTATTAAAGATTGATCCTTGTTAAAAACCCGTTGTTTTGATACCTAAATCACATGATTTGAAGAAGTATTACGAATTTTTGAAGATTTGAATCTCAATTTCTAAAACCCTTGAAAAACCCTTGTTCTTGAGATTCATGACTTTGATTCTTGGATTTCATTAATTTTTTGGGTGTGAAATTTATTGGGGTTTGTTGGGAAAGATCAAAGGAAACTTTGGGTACCAATATTTTGAGATTTGGAGTTGTATAACACAAGATTGAAGAATCCAAAACCCCTTTTGAAACCCTTTTTGAAAACCCACTTTAAAACTTTGAATGATGATTGTGCTTTGATTATTGGGTGTTTGTGGGTGAAAATTATTGGGGTTTGAAGAGAATAACCTTATACAACTTTGGGTACCTTGAATTTTGGAAAAATATGGTGAAATCGATCCAAAATTTGGGTTCAAATTTAAGAAAAACGTTGTTGGAAAAGCTGAAACCCGAGTTCCAGGCGGACCGCCCAACCCCTAGGCGCCCCACCTACCTAGCTCACTGCCTACAAAGCCAGGCGGACCACCCAAACTTCAAGCGGACCGCCCAAACTTCAGGCAGACCGCCCAGTGCATAGGTTGCTTTGGTTTGCTTCGTTTCATGGTTTTTTGTGTTTGCTTCGCTTTCGTACTTCTTGGTTAGTGTTTCTAAGGTATTTGTCCTACTTTATTGACACTAATCTTTGAGCTTTTAGGGTGTTGTGTGTCTTGAAGTATTTACATAAATTCGTAAAACTTGCTTGCTTCAAGTGCGCATTTAAATAGCTTCCGTACATCGAGTCACATAAACTCCATTCCGAGCCATTACTTGGGTGTACTAGTTGATTGATCTTGCCATTATGGTTTCTAAAGAGATAAGGGCATCTTTGGTTGGGGGTTTGGGAATGTGCACCCTAAAAAGAGTGTTGAGTTCCACCACCAAAGGTAAGGGAGAGCAAGTCAGGTTGTTTATACTAACCTTTGCACTTTCTTAAAATGTCTTTTGCAGGTACAAGGAGCAATAAGGGAGGTTTGGATAGAAGTGAGAATGGTGAGAAAAGTGTAAATAGGACCGAGTTATATCAAGCTTACCTTCGGGATATTACGACCAAGGTAGATGCAATAAGCACTCGAATCCAACACTTAGAGGATAATTTGGATGAGAATGAGACCGAGGGAAGGGATGGTATGAGTAGTTCTATGGGTTGTGGAACTAAGGAGGGTAGAGGATATTTCTAACAAACTCCTACTTCAAGGAGTTCCTATGGGTTCTATGATGAGACTCCTTCCTCGACTTTCAACAACACATCTAATGTTGGAAAGGTGACTGGAAGTGGATACTATTCTTGTGGTGTTGCTAGTAGTGGAGAAATAAGGAAGTACCTATCTCATGGTGGTACTATTGATGGGTTGTGTAAGGGACGATACTTGGATGATCTCGTAAGAAATAGAGAGTGGTGTCAATTCATAGTGAGCCTTAATGAGAATCGTGGGTATGTGCTTCAAGTGGATGAAGGTGAAGCAAGTTAGATTAGTCCTCTTGTAGTGAGAAGGTTGGGGATACTTTGTGTTGATGGAATGGTCCGGGTAGTTGTTTCACAAAGGAACGTTGAAGAAGAAGTTGAGTGCAAAGTAGGTCCTTTAGAGGGATGTGATGTTATGTTGGGAAAGCCTTGACTTCTCCATAGATACTTCAAGTTCGACAAAAGCTTTGGAGGCTACCATGTTAAAGCACAAGGGAAGTTACAATTCCTCCTTCTTAGGAAAGAAGAAGTACAACCAAGAAAGCCCATGAACATGAGAAATAGGACACCATTGAGGAGAAGTGCAATGATTGAAAGAGTGCAATCAAGAAGTCCTACAATCACAAGAAATGGTGCGACTAGTGCAAGAAAAGAGTTGACAAGTGTCAACAAGGTGAACCCAAAGCCACAAGCTCCAAAGCCAAGTGGTTCACCAACAAAGAAGAAAGAGACATCAAGTGATGAGTCTCTTAGTCCTAGATTCCGGGTTGATGTTAAGAGTCCACCTACTCCAGCTATGGGTATTCTTGGGCCTCGCCCCAACTCACCCGAATATGAGAGATAAAAGATTGAGAGGAGTAAAGGAGTGACCGGTGACGTTCCTCAAGTGGAAAAAGGAGAGGATATGTTGAGGGATGTGAGTGGGATATCACCACCCGAATCTACACCCTACCTTAAAAAGAAAATGAGGGAAAGAGAAAGGAAAAAAGAATTGTTGAGAGTGAGGACACCCCTTATTCTAACCTTAACCCTTTATCTTTTTCTTCTACTTGAGTGAGTACTTGTGTAGGCATTCTTGGAGGCAAGCCAATGGAGCCTCAATCATGTTCCAAGAAGGATGGACAAGGTGAAGAAGATTTTCAATGTGAGCTTCAAGGTGGAGGAGCAATTCATGACACTTCAAATGCATTGAGTGAGCACGATGGCCACTCAAAGGTGTGTGATAGTTCTTCCCTTGAGCATGTTATTTCCTTGTCATGTCGTAGTGTTTGTGAGAACTCTATGCTAGTTGATGATTTGTATGATTACAATGTGTTTGCAACTAGTGTAGAGTCGGTTGGTCACCTTGTGTGTGATTGTGAACCACTAGTTGAGAGGGATGATAAGCTACATTATGAAGTGAGCTCGGTTTTCATTGAACCTCTCTTTAGTGAAGATTGTGTAGTTGACCTTGCTTGTGAACCTTGTTATGACACCTCACCTATATTTGATAAAAGAGAAGATGAGTTGAATGAATATCCTATTCTTTCTCTTGATGAATTGCTTGATAATGGTGGACCTATGTGTTGTAGTGAGGATGGTAGTGACGTTGAAGAGTCCCTAGTGGATGGGATGGATAGGGTTGTACTTGATGACTCCTCAAGTGTGTATGAAGAGTGTGAATTTGAACCTCCATGGTTTGAAAGGCTTAACTCTATAGACAATCTATTGTTTGAAACTCCATGTGAGATGAATGGTCTTGGAATTGGTTGTGTTGGTCCGTCTTCTAGTAGTCCTAATCTTGATTGTCCGGACTATAATGATGAATAAGCCATTATAGAGACCTTACTTGATAGTTTGTCTAGTGAGGAAGATTGTCTTAGAGGTGGATTTGGAGGTGAGGAAGCCACTCTTGGTGTGTGCAAGAGTGCTTCCAAGAAGGGGAGTGGAGTATTTGATGTTAGTTGCCAATTGAACTATTTTGTTTACTACCCCACATATTGATCACACCTTGGGTGTTTAGCATGCCAAAGCCAATAAGTCACATTATGATCGTAATGCATTGAAGACTTCGTGTGTTGGTTATGAGCTTAGAGATGATAGGGTTCATGATTCCTTAATCTTGCATGCTCCATGTCCTATTGATCTCTTTGCTTGTTATAGTACTGAGTGCTTATCATTGTTGAGCCAAGAACTTGTTGTTTCCTTTGGAGACCTATTCTTTTTTATTGGTATTGATACTTGGCTCTATCACAGAAGTGTGCTTTCCATAGCACTTGCACTCACTCTTGTTGGACTTGCCTACTCTTGTAGTGGGAAGTTTTGGTGTATTCTTATTGGACTTAGGGATCATAGGAATTTTGATGGCTTGATCTTGCATATTCCCTACCCTATTGATCTCTTTGCATGTTCTTGTGTTGGATGCACTTTCTTTTTTAGTCAAGTACTTGTTGTTTCCTTGGGGGACATGAGTTTTTTTATTAGTATTGATGCTTGGCTCTACCATAAAAGTGTGTTTTCCACACTTGGTGCACTAACCTACTCTTGTAGTAGGAAGTTTTGTTTGTCTTGGTCTTTGGTTGTAGGTCTTGATGGTTTGATTTCGAGGACGAAATCCTTTCAAGAAGGGGAGGATGATGCAGGGAAAATCGAGCCTAAGGCACTTACCATCAAGAGCCGGAATTGGAGAATGCAAAGGATGGGAAGCAAGAGCTTTCAGAGCAATTTGAAGAAGTGTTGAGAGCACCCATGATGCAGTCCAAATTGGCTTAGTTCCCAACCATCGAGAGCCAAGCGTCAGAGCACAAGGAATACAAGTCAAGGGCTCCGAAAGGAGGGTTCAAGAGTGATTTGAAGCCAGGGACTTGAGCACCATCGAGGAAAGATCGACTACGGACCAAGGAGGAGCGCCTAGAGTACATTTGGAGGACCTCCCAGGAAGAGGCGGACCGCCCCATGCACTAGGCGGACCGCCTACCAAAGCATCACTCTCTGGACTTGATTGAGGCGGAGCGCCTCTGAGGACGGGGCGGACCACCCACCCTCTGACACCATGACTTGGGTGGACCACCCACTGAGCTAGGTAGGGCACCTACCTGCTGAGGTGTCAAGACGGGATTCCTACTTATTTTGTGTGTAATTCCAACTATAGCCCTAAGTGACTTCTATTATTTTAATTAGACTTAGAGGCTTTTAGTCATTTCACTTAGTAGTGTGGAAAAACTATAAATACCACACTTAGTCTTTCATTTCATAACTTAGCTTGCATGAACATTTGAGAAGAGAGAATTAGAGAAGGCCGAGCCTTTCTAGTCCGAAGCTTGAAGCTTCGTAAATCTTGTACGACTTGGAATCTATGGATATTCATCGCTAGTGTGTATTCCTTGTAAGGTTGGAGTTTCATTTCTCCCTTTTGGATAATTAAATTCATGTCATGAATCCACTTATCCGTTCTTTCTTCTCGTTTCTTGTCTCCCCAATCCTTGTTTCCCGATATCGTCATTGATATCACATATCTTATTTATCGCGTCTGCATATTTTATCTCTTTGTTTGCTTCCGCTAGTTTGTCCTGCACCAACCCAGGCCCAGGCGCTCCACCCAGGACCCTAGGCGCTCCGCCCAGAGCAAGAGGAAGCCAGGCGCTCCGCCTCCAAGGGGGGCGCTCCACCCAGCCTACTTCACCGTCCACTTTTCCAGGCGCTCCGCCTACTTTGCAGTCAAACCAAGACGAGACTTCTATTATTAGCGTAGTATTATTTACTAGTTTGACCATACGTGGTCTTTGTTAGTACACCCAACTTGTGGGGTTATTTTAGACATTATGTAGAAGTATAGAACCTCTATAAATACTACACTTAGGTCATTAGATCATTAGCTAGATTTTGAGATTGAAGAATAGAATTTAGAAGAGACTTGGTCCTTCTTGTTGAAGCTTGGCTTCATGTATCTCTTACTTGGAATCCATGGCGGATCAACCTAGTGAGATCCCGTGATTGCTTCAAGTTTTTTTCTCTCTCTTGGATATTCAAATCATGGTTTGATTCGATTATCCTTTCTTTCTTCTATTTCTGTTCTTCCCCGTCCCTTATTTCTTGGTTATTGTGTTTACCTATTTGCTTCCGCTCATTTTTACTATATATATATATATATATATATATATATATATATATATATATATATATATATATACATACATACATACATATTATATCTGTGTATCTGTGTGTATGTGTGTGTGGGAAAAAATATGCTACCTATTGTTATGGAAATACGAGTCCAGCTGGTAAGACTAGACTTATCCTGCAAGTCACCGGGCACACTGGATACATGCCTGTTCTACGAGTTACAGTCGTTTAGGCAGTACGGGCATAGGACGTAAGGCCCTAAGCATACATTCTGCCGCCTTAGGGTTGCAGTCTTCTAGTTAGGATTTCGTATTGTTTATGCCTAAAATCAGTCGCCTAGGTTAAACAATTAATTAATAATGAGGTCACAAGAAATACAATAAATACGATGGAAAAGTACATAAGTAAAAGAGAGAAATAATGAGCAAGAAAGGTAAAGTATTCTTATTCCTTGAGAATAGCCGGATTTTGTGGTGAATCACGATGATGTACAATATAATGTAAGGAGGGCTATTTATAGTAGTGGATACCTTGTCCTAGTTAAGGTAAAATACAAAGACTAATAAGGCTATGGGCCTATAACTCAAGGCGGTGGCGTATAGTAAACCCTAACTAGGAGAATGTAACTCTAAGGCGGCAGGATGAATACCCTTTCTGCTATGCCCGTACCACCTGAACAGTCGTAATTCGTAGAACGGGCGTGTATCCTTTGCGTCTAGTGACTTCTAGGATAAGTCTAGTCTCGTTAGCTGGATTCGTATCCCCGTAATAGTAGGTGGCGTATTTTTTCCCACACAGTCAGTCCCCCACTTTCTCAGTGGTGACGCAAGCAGTCAGGTAGTGAAAGAAGCACGATAGGAGACCTAAAGGTGTGACCGTACCGATACTTGTCCCCTGCCTCTTCGCATGCGTTGTATTTAATGAAAATCCCTTTAGTATGATGACGTGTCCCTCTATGATTGGAGGGATTTTCCTCGTATCTTCCCAATGTTGTTGTTGCTCTGTTCATATCCCGTAATTATGGGGATTCACATCACGTTAACTGCAGTATCATAATTACGATCCCATATGACCGTGATCATTCCACTTCTCATTCAAGCAATCCTCGCAGACGTGTATATATACATCGTAAACATAAAGATTTACTCATCGGTCTTCAAAGAATTTCCAGAACTTCCTTTAGAAAAACTAACATTCCTTTACTTATATCATGGCACAAGGACCAAAATTCCTCCTTGATAACTTCAAAGCCCAAGACTATCTTCCTTTCTATATTAGTTTCGAAGGCGATGGCCGCATGCAGGGCCAGACTCCTAAATAATATTTTCATAGAATATTACCCTTCTACAATTGTGAAGAATGATATGATCAAGTGGCTAAATTCGTTGACATCATTGTCCCTGGAACTGAGGAAATAATTTCTTTATATCGGGACATACTCTTTCACTTTACATCTCAATAAGTGTGTTCATGCGATTGTTGAGGACATATGCCGCCGGTACAATATCTGTTTAGGGCAAATTAGCCCTGCTGCTTGGCGTTTGGTGGCCGTGTTGGATCATCTGGCTAACTACGCTCAAGTTGCGTTCACCTTTGGACATCTTCTGGCTCTCTATTCTCCCGTTTCCAGAAGGCTGGTACGCTAATGTTTATAAAACGGGAGAAGAAAGGTATAGTTCCCAACAGCGAGGATTCCAAAGACCCCCGCTAGGTCTATAGATATATTGTTGTACGAATAGCCAGCATAGTTTCCTCTCTTCCTTTCCCAGAGGTGTTCAACAAAAAATGTAAGTTCTTGCGAACCTTTCCATATGCCTTGATGTTATCTACTTCTTGGAACTGATTTCCATTTTTCTTAGTGAACCCTATGACTGCTATTTTACTGAGCCACGGTGAGTTGACGCCGTGGGTCACGATGATCACTGCAAAGAACCACACTGAGACTTTGACTTTCACTGCCCTGACCACTGCGAATGGTTGGCAGGCAAAAGGCCACAGTAATTTAGCCCTAGCAAATTTTCATCTTGAATCTTCCAATGTCTTTATTAAATCCCTTTTTGCCTCGGGATTTTCTCACCGTGAAATGCCCCCGCTGAAGAGATCAAGAATGCCGCCCCTATATTACTCCTCTGCCTGACGTGCACGCCTCTAGTGGGAGAATCTTTGAAAGAGCGAGCAGTTTCCGCTTTTCAAAGAGGAAAAGACCATCCAGGTCTACTAGCGTGGTGGCTGCTAGTGAAACTTTGGTGATTTCTGACGGTGAGGGCAAAGTCCCCCAAGTACCTGAAGCTGTCGAGACTAACCCGATTGCAGATACTGAATCTGGTTCGTCTACGCGCAAGCGTAGGCACTTAATAAAAGAGACCCCCATAACGGAAGAAGAAGCCAGCGTGGACGATGGAGTGGCAGTGCCACCTGCCTCCTCTGAGCCTCAACCACCAGGTTAAAATTCTGCTTCTTGTCGTGTAATTGTGCTTTACCCATGTATTCCATAAGTTGACATTTCTCGCTCATATTTAGAGACCGTCGTGTCAACTCCTGTCCCTAAGGCTACTAACTTCTTTCAATGCTGTCCTGGCAAGGAAGTGGTTGTGGATGCTGTGACCAAACCCATGAATGGAGCTCGTGAGGTTATTATCTTTATTGCTGCAGGAGTTAACCTGTTCAGGACTCCAAGGCTTGTGACAGATCATACTGTCGAGTTCGTTGGTCCCACTGAACAGGGTCACCTTTCAAGTTATAATTCTCGTGAGCTACTTGAGGTTGCCGCGGGGTGCACTCTTCGGGAAAGCTCTTCTTTCCTTGTTTCATAAACCATAACTTTGTCTTCTCTCGCCGAATTCTCATTCTGCTAATCGTGAAGAGATATAAGCCTTATGCGGGCAAGTTTCCAGCTTACAACCGTTTGTGGAGAAGGTTGAAGAACTAAAATAAGAACTTCACACTACCCGTGAAGCCTACCGAAGGGAGGCTTTAAAAAGCAGGAACCTGGAGAAAGCACTGGCCAATGAGGTTCGCAAGCACAAGGAGAATGTGGAGTCTCTCAAATCTTCCCTCACGGATGCTCAAGTCTCAAAGCAACTTCATCGAAGCAATGTGAACTGCATGGAAGTGATTGTGAGGAACTGCAGCAAAAGCTGTTTGGTGTGGAGGAAAGGTTGAACGTCGCTGAGAAAAGTGTCTCAGGTGCCCAGAGTCTTTTCGCTTTTCTTCAGGATGAGAATGATAGGCTAAAGAGCAAAGTTTCATCGCTGGAGAGGACCGCGATGAACAAGTAAATGCCTTGAACGCTCGTCGCGTGGCTGAAGTGGATCGTGCTAACATCGCAGCTGCTCTTGCTGCTTTCCTCCAGGTTCGTGACGACCCTAACTTGGATCGGGCCACCGAAATTGCCTCATACACCGAGCTTATTTCTCAGGCAGACGCTCAGCTTGGATCCGACCTTGAGGAAGGTTTTGAAGAGGACAGTGGAGAAAGAGAAGATGAAACACTGGATGTGGAGCCTAAAGCTGGTGAAGCAGGACCTTCGCAGAGTGTTGCCGCCAAAGGAAGTCCCCCGAGAGAGGAATAGAAATAGCCTCCCAATGCATATATATATATTTTTCCTGCATCTTTGTTTTAAACAATTGCCCGTGCTTTTTGGGCGTAATGGTATAATTTTGGGCCCATTTTGAGGCGTTTTAAGTTGAATTACTTGTTTGATTGTTTGGGACGCTTTTTACAGCCGTGAATGTTAAGTAACATTAACTTGTACCTTTATGGGCGTATGGACCTAAAATATTATATGGCTTCCAATCGTCCTGAATGTCCTAATGCTTAGAACATCTATCAGTGAGCCTGCTTGAGCAATTACGTCCGTTGTGCACCAATGATTGGCGGCCTAAATTGCATCTATAGGAAATGGTTGTTTGCACCCACAATGGGACGACTTTATCCCATGTGATAACGGACACTTTTGCGTCCGACTTCGAACGTCTATGCTTAGTTACTCGAGTATTTAAGACTTTCTGGTACTATGTGAACAGGCATCCTCGTTGGCATGCAGGTGCAGTTATTGAATTAACGAGTTCAACGTACGAATAATGCCTGGTGGCTGAGCTAGATGTGATCTAGCTCTAAGCGAGTAGTGTACCCTACTTTTGTCACGAAAAGGGGTGTATTACTTCAACTTATAATTGGTCTGGGCTGTGAATATTTAGATTGTAGATGGATCTTAATTTGTAGAAAACTGGCTATATGAAAGTAGTTTATTAATAAAAGCGCGAAACCCGTAACATGTTATGAGAGCATGAAAATGTTGTAACTTAAGAACAAAACTAAGGAACTGAAAAAAGTAAATTCTGAAAAGAAAAGTACTTCTAAATATCCCTACTCCTTCCCCCCCCCCCCCTCAAAAAACGTTAATCAACCGTACCATCAGAATCGTAGTCTTGGTTGATTGAGGTTTTGGGGTCCTCAGTGACATCAGGAATTTTTACTTTGGGTACCTATTCGGGAACAGCTGCTCCTAAGATGGCCGATGTATAGCACTCCCTTGCTGCTTCTTGGTCCCTGTTGATTTCTTTAATCCCCCCATTTGGTAGGGTATTTAAGCTTTTGATGCCAAGCAGATGGTACTGCTTTGACTTGATGGATCCACGACCATCCTACGATTGAATTGTAAGGGACACCGCCCTAGATTACCCAGAAAGATGAAACATAATCTGCTCCTAGGATGTGAACAGTAAGGTTAATTTCTCCAACAGCCCTTTCTCAACAGTTGTTGAAGCCAGCCAGTGTGTAGACACTTGGGGCCATCTTGCCTTCGACTCCCATCGCATTCAGCGTGTCCCACCTGATGAAGTTGACAGCACTACCGGCGTCAACCAAAACACATTTGACGTCTGTATCCTCTATCCTGAGAGTTATGAGAAAAGCATCGTGGTGAGGAGTTTTGTAGCTGGTGCTATCCTCGTCACTAAATAGGATCATCTCGTCTCAGGTGTGGCTCTCATCAGATGATGCCCTAATGCTTTTTGACTCTTTGAGCAATGTTGGTCCGATTATGACATTGATGGACCTCCTCGGATCTAGTAGCTCTGGTGGTCCATCTTGAATTCCGCTTTTGGCATAAGTCTGCTTTCCCCCGTCAGTGAGCAAATCGTTGAGATAACCTTTATTCAGAAAACCAATGACTTCCAGGATTAATGCTCTGCATCCGGTTGTCTCATGTCTGTTGTCCCTATGGAAATCACAATAAAGATTTTTGTTCCTTCTGCCCGATTCGGCCCTCAAATTACTAGGCCAGCGTATTTAGGCGTCCTTCATGTGATTGCTTACGAATTATGCGGCGTTGATACGCAATCCCAACTCTTCAAACCTGTTAGGCACCCAATCCATGCTGAGTGACCCCTTGGTTGACGGCGCTGAGGACTTTCCACTATCTTCTCATTTTGGGAAATCATCTCTGTAATCTCTCTTGCTTCGCTTCCTTTTGTCTCCGGCCCGAGGTTCCTCCATATAGCCCCATTTTTATCTTTTGGGGATGGCGTCCTGGACAATAGGGCGAACTTATTCGGGGGTAGATGATTCTCCTGGCTCTAAGCGAAGCTTCTCGGTATACCTCTGATGTAGGGCATATCATGTTGTCACAGGGTGTAAAGTCAAACTCCACTACCATTCCCCTGTGGCTAGTGACCCCTTCGAGTTCAAACTTTTGCCAAAAGATACCACGACAATATTATCAGAGACTGGAGAAAGCTCCATGCGTTCCCCATGAAACCTGTCAGGGTAGTCCTTCAGCAGTTCGTCGTCATGCTGATGGATCTCGAAGATGTCCTCCATGCGCTTCTCCTGCTTGCGGGCACCAAAATGCGCTTTCTTGAATAGGTCCTATATCTGAGTGAATGACTCGATAGAGCCCATTGGTAGTTGAGTGTACCAAGCAAGGGTGCCTTTAGTCAGAGTTGAGCAAAACCTCTTCACTAGAGCAGATTGAATCTCTTCTTCACTGATCTCCTTACTTTTTACAGCTGTGTAATACGCAGCAATATGCTTATCTGGGTCAGTTGTTCCTTCATACTTCAAGCTATACAATAGGTGGAAGTGCTTTGGTATGCTGACCGGTGCAGCGATTGCTTTGTAAGCATGCTTTTAAAAATTTTGCTCATCTACTGTGGTAACTTGGGGTAGAGCACCCGGCACATAACCAATTCGGTCGTGGATGACCTTCATCTCTTTTATGACGTCCTGGATGATGGGCGCTCCATTAAGGTCTTGATTGTTGATTGCTGATGACCCTCTAGGAGCAGCACCCATGTTGAGCCTGCGGCTAGGAATAGATGCTGGTGAATTGTTCGTGGGCGCTGGTCCTCGTGGGGACGGCGGCCTCTGAGACAATCCCGAAAACATTACTCCTAGCTTCAATGATACTCCTTTGACTATATTGCTCGAATCCCCGTTGCTGTTGTTCTGTTATAGTTTTGAGAAGATAAACAAAGAAACTTCTGAACTCGAGTTTACCTCTTTGACTATATTGCTCGAATCCCCGTTGCTGACAACGTGAGTTGGCTCCTGGGAAGGGCCTTTTGGTTACTTAACGGGATCCTTAGGCTGCACGTTGGGATCACTGGGATCCTTCACGAATTCATCTACTGCGTTTGTAGTGTTCCTCGGAACGTTGCTGCTATCATCAGACATGATTGCGCCTTTTCCTTCGTAGAATACCTACAATTGCTTGGGCTGCCAAACTATTTATGCCTAAAATAAGTCGTATATGTTAACCAATTAATTAAGAATGAGGTCATAAGCAATATAGTAAATGCGATGAAAAAGTAAATAAGTAAAAAAGAGAGAAATAATGAGCAAGAAAAGTAAAGTAGTCTTATTCCTTGAGAATAGCTGGATTCTGTAGTGAATCGCAATGTTGTACAATACAATGTAAGGAGGGATATTTATAGTAGTTACAAAGACTAATAAGGCTATGGGCCTATAACTCAAGGCGGTGGTGTATACTAAACCCTTACTTAGAGACTGTAATCCTAAGCCGGCAGGATATGTACCCTTTGTCCTACGCCCATACCACCTGAACGATCATAACTCGTAGAACGGGCGTGTATCCTTTGCGCCTGGTGACTTGTAGGATAAGTCTAGTCTCGCTAGCTGGACTCGTATTCCCGTAATAGTAGGTGGCATATTTTTGCCCACACACGTATTGAATTTATAGGCCCACGAGCCTTATTAGTCTTTATATTTTACCATAATTAGGACTGGGTATCCACTACTATAAATACCCCTCCTTACGTTGTATTGAACATCAAACGATTCACCACTGAATCCGACTATTCTCTAGGAATAAAAGATCTTTACTTTCTCGTCTATTATTGTTCTCTTTATTACTTTTTGTCGTATTTTATCGTATTGCGACCCCTTCATAAATTTAAGTGTTTAACCTAGACATATAAATTTAGGCATAAACAGACCGCGGGGCCCAGGCAACTGTAGGTATTCTTGAAGAAAATGTGCAGTTATGTCAGAAGACAACACCCCAAAGAATAGTGTCGATGCTATAGACGAGTCTGTACAGGAACCTGGTGATCCCAGCATGGAGCAAAACGATCCTGCCAAGGAGCCAGTCCATATGCCAAGCGACGGTGAAAGTGATCAGTCACACGAAGGTAATTCTGATCTCAAAGATTTTCTTGCTAATCTGCTCATAAACCTATCAGTGCAGGCAGAGCAAAACTCGGTCAACATAGTTAAGGGTATATCTAGAAGTTAGGAACTATGTTCACTAGATCGTCTCAGAGGCTAGCATCCCCGTGAGGACCAACGCCCATGAACGATACTCCAGCGTCCGCTCCTAACTGTAGACTTAACACGGACGCTGCTTCTGGAGGTTCAACAATAGTCAACAATCAAGACCTCAAAAGAACACCTATCATTCATGACATTCTGAAGGAGATGGAGGCCATCCACGATCGAATCGGTAACGTGTCTGGGGCACCACCCTAGGTTACAACCGTAGATGAGCTGAAGTTTTATAAGCATGCATACAAAGCAAGCGTTGCCTCGATTCGTGTACCAAAGCACTTCCGTCTGTCGGATAACTTGAAGTACGATGAAACAACAGATCCAAATGAGCATATTGCTGTGTATTACACAGCCGTCAAGAGCAACGAAATCTAAGAGGAAGAAATCCAGTCTGCTCTGGTGAAAAGGTTTGGCTCAACGCTGACCAAAGGTGCCCTCGCTTGGTATACTCAGCTACTGATGGGCTCCATTGAGTCATTCACCCAGATGCAAGATCTATTCAAGAAAGCACACTCTGGCGCCCATAAATGGGAGAAACGCATGTAGGATATCTTTTAGATTCAGCAGCGCGACGACGAGCTGTTGAAAGATTATCTTGAAAGGTTTCAGAGGGAACGCATGGAGCTTCCTCTAGTCCCCGATAATATCACCGTGATAGCTTTTGGCAAGAGGCTGAAATCTAAAGGGTCGTTCGCTACCAGGGAATTGCAGTGGAATCTGACTTAGCATCCTGTGTCGACATAGAGTGCCTTATATCAGAGATACAGTGAAAAGCTCCGCCTGGAGCCAGAACACTCTCAAAACCCTGAAGTTGAACGGAGAAAACAAGCAGGAAGTCCGTCCCTTAAGGGAGAACGGAATGGAAGAAGAGTACAAAGAAAGACACAGAGCCAAGCGGGAGTGGCAAAGTAAGGAAACGCCTGGGGGCCTGGACCCCCGGAGAAATAAATTGAGCCTCGCAACTTTCGAGATTTTGGTTTGCGAGTCAATGCCGTGGAAATGGTTGCCAATCACTTCAGAAAACTAGGGCCAAAAGTACAGTAGCCGCTTATCATAAAAGGAGCAGCCGGGGGGAATACAACGACCTATTGTGACTTTTCATCGTAGCAATGGCCATGCTACGGTCGACTGTAAGGCCCTGATGTTTGAGATTAAGCATTCACTACAGGAAGGTCACCTCAAAGATTTGATTGAAGAAGGACCGATTCGTCCGAGGGTACCAGACTCTGCAGACAAGCGGCATATCAATGTGATCTTTGCAACACCGGGACCTGTCACGGCTCGGGGGACTGAAAAGGTAGCGTCAGCCTTTAGCACTATTACATTAAGTCTGAAAGGCGAAGCAGAATATCAGGATGCTCTCACGAACCCCATAAGGTTGTCGAGTCTTCAGACCGAGCAAGATCTAGTGGATCCAAGGAGCAATCTTAACATTATTCAGAAAAAAGTACTACAGAAGTCAGGTCATGACCATTGGATGACACCGAGCCACCGTAGGATAGTCGGCTTCAACGGCCACCGGGAAGAATCTATTGGGGAACTAGCTCTACCGATTCATATTTCAGGCATGACTAGCATCACCTATTTCCAGGTACTAAACTGTGATATGTCACATGATATCATCCTTGGACGGGCCTGGATACACAGTGTAAAAGGAGTGCCCTCAACGCTCCACCAAGTTTTTAGATATCCTACCTCATATGGGATTAATGACTTACAGAGTAAGCGGTCCACGATCCAAGACTGTTCAGAAGCCGAAAGAGGATTGGCCAAAAAGCTAATAGACAGGGTAAACATGATCGATGGGGAGGCAACTTGGTATAAAATGATGGAGCGAAATGTGGAGGAATCAATCCAGCATGCAAGAACAATTGAGCTCGGACACTGGGGAATCCATACGGACGTGGACCTCGAAGGAGAGGAAGCCACCCTTGATTTATGGATCAAGAGGCCCACCAGGAAGGTTTTCTGTAAGATTGCAAAAGTTTCGCGCATCTAAGCAGAATATGAGGCCATAACTCAAGCCTTTGATTTAGCCTACATATTAGGGGCCAGGAAGATTAGCCTCTTCAATAGTTCCCAGTTGGTGGTTACTCGAGCGAATAAGGTTTTTACCACAGAGAACGTTTGTGCGCCAGATCGGCAAGAGAAAATTAAAGCACTTCAAAGCACTTTTGAAAAATTTCCACAAATGGAAGTTTGTCTGTAAGGAGGAAAAGCGCAAATAAAGACGAGACCTGGGAGATTCGCACATTGACTCAGACGATCAGCTGATAGTAGTCGAACTGACCCACGCGGACCTGATGAACCTAGAAGTTCCAAATATCGGTTCCGCCTCGAAGCGACATCATACATTGATTACCTACTTGGAAAGGGGAATACTCCCCGAAGACAAGTCAGAAAGCAGACAACTGAGGAGGCAGGCATTTCACTACTGCTGAATTAACGGGGATTTATACCATCGGATTGTCAGCGGTCCACAGGTTGCATCTCGGGTTCGGCACATTCAGATGAAGGAGTTCTGGCGGACACCTCCAATCAGCGATAGAAGTATACTCCTTCTCAGTATCTACTTTAAATCAAGTCTTTAGTTTCGTTTTATAGTATTTACATACTTGTATTTCATGCTACGGGTTTTCAACCATAACAACTCAGGCTCCGCACCCCCATTTATCAATAAAACTACTATTTTACTTAGTCAATTTTACAATTACAATTCAGATCCATCTACGATCCAACTATTCATAGCCCCGGCCAGACCTAAGTTGAAGTAATACACCCATTTTTCATCTACGATCCAACTCAGACCACGTCTAACGCAGCCACCAGGCATTATTCGTAAGTTGAACTCGTCAATTCAACAAAATTTGTACCTATATGCCGGTGGGGATGCCCCCTGCATAGTGCAAGAAAGTCTTAAAATACTCGAGTAAACAAGCAACGACGTTCTGAATCAAAACGCAAAAGTGCCCGTTTCCACACGGGCTAAAGTTGTCCCATTGTGGGTGCAAAACAGCCGTCTATCGCAGACGCAATATAAGTCGCCAACTACTGACGCAAATGAAGCGCCCTTCAGTGCTCTCACTCGTCTTTTACAGACACTAGCCTAGAAAGGCACTCAAACATGCTGGTTAAATCATACAAGTATGCATAAGAACATTAATGTACTTCATTAATAACAAACAACCCGTAGGCTCATAATATACAATTAGTTCTTCCTGAATACAACATTGTTCACAACAATTGTAAAAAAACGGAAAGGGAAGGCTAAAAACTTCAAACTTCTTGAAATCTGCACGACTGAAGATCCTTCATCTGGTTTATAGCTAAAAGCCACAAAGCAGTTCAAAATTCTCTCTGCATCAAAGGATATGTCAGCCCTAGCAACCTTCGTCGCACAATATCTGAAGTGACCAAGACCCGGATGCCTTGATAAAAGCAGGGGTCTTCGGAAGTGTCTGAGCACGGACGCAGCCTTCCGCACCAGAAAAATCCTGGCAGAGAAGCCTCACGACAGTTGAAAGGGCCACGCGTCCCAACCCCGCATGACAAGAGGAATATCAGTGCACATGCCACATTAAAGACATTTCGAAGAATATCATTAGGATCCCGATCAAACTTCATGACTCGGGGGACTCCACTTATCTAATCACGGATGGAGAAAGGGATGAAGAAAATCGTAGATGGCCTCTTCCTTACAATTTTCTCATACACCGTCCATTCAGAATGAATGAGTTTTTCTGGGAATATTAAACCATGATCAAAGGCAAATAATTTTGAAGATAGAAGAACCATTCTTTCATGATGAACTTTGAAGAAGATGAAGTATTTTTTTTTTTTGAAGGAGGGTTGTGATTCCACTACTGTCAAGAAGCCCTTATTTATAGGTTGGAAGAGATAAGAACGGATCATGAAACAGTTAAGCGTAATTATGGCTTGAGATATGAAACGATTCGGCGCAACAAAAAGTATTCGTGGAAAGGTGCGTGGAATCGACATCAACCAACCAGATGAAAATGCGTGGAGTTCTCGAATAAATAAGCATCAGTCTTGGTCAAAGAGACTGCGAGTTTCAAGGAGTCAGTGAGATATATTTCACACTGCTTTCACTTCCTGACAGCTTGCATCAGCACTGAGCAAGTGGGGAGACTGACTGTGTGGGAAAAAATACGCCACCTATTGTTACGGGGATACGAGTCCAACTGGCGAGACAGGACTTATCCTACAAGTCACCGGGCACACTGGATACACACCTGTTCTACGAGTTACGGCCGTTCAAGTGGTATGGGTGTAGGAAGCAAGGCATACATCCTGCTGCCTTAGGGTTAAAGTTTCTTAGTTAGGGTTTCGTATATACCACCGCCTTTAGTTTATAGACCCATGAGCCTTATTAGTCTTTGTATTTTACCATAATTAAGACTGAGTACCCACTAATATAAATACCACTCCTTACATTGTATTATACATCTAGCGATTCACCACTGAATCCGACTATTTTCAAGAAATAAATGCTCTTTACTTTCTCGTCAGTTATTGTTCTATTTATTTACTTAATTTTCGTCATATTTTACCGTATTGCTTGTGACCCTTTCATAAATTTAAGTGTTTAACCTATACGTACAAATTTAGGCACAAACAATATATAGCATATCGTTTCGGTTTTGTTATTTTTTCGATTATTTTTTATAAAACCAAACCAAACTAAATATTATCGGTTATTAAAAATTTAAAACCAAACCAAACCAAACCAAAACCAATAAAGTATTGGTTATTTTAATCGGTTTAATTCGATTTTCAGTTTGAAACGATTTTTAACCTAACCGTGAACATCGCTAAGTGTCACGGGCTCATGCCAATGCATTGTGAACAAACAACAATATATCCAATGTGAACCGCAAAAAGCGTCCGGGGAGGTCGGCTGTCCATCACGTGAGAGTTAAGTTCTCTCTTTGGGGATCCCACGTAGTCCACTTAATCACATCCCATTGGAGCGTCCAAATCACGCGCCTATACTCTCAGTATAACTCAAATCTCTTAAACTGAATTCACTCTCTCTTATTCTCTCTCTAGTCAAAGCTTAGTTATTCACTTTTGACTCAAAAAACAACCACTAACGCCGCCGTAATCGCCAGCACATTCCGGCACAGTCTCTATATTCACGCCCACATCTTTACATTTACCATATATTACACACCCCCTTTTTATTTACGGTTATAAATTATGTACATACAGTGATTAGCAATAAAATCCTTAATTTTACCCGCAAATTTGGCGCCACCAAATTTCACTCCCGTACTTATCTGATCACTACCATATTTATCCTATATTTTATGCTACATATATGCTAATGCTAATGTACATCTGAACATACCAAAGTTCAATGAATCTAAACATGGAACATAAATTTTCTTATTCTACTCTTCTTTGTCAAGAAAATGAGACTACATTGACTATGGTTGAAGAAGATTGTGATGAAGATAATGATGAATATGTACAAACGTTGATTAATAGAGAAATGGCCAGTGAAATACTACAATATCAAGATTCTTCACTTTTTAAAAATCTTGATTGGATTCAACAAGCTCGTGGAGATGCAGTTCACTATATTATTAAAGTTAGTCTAATACCCAAATTTTCATAATTTTTTTTTCTGTTAAGGTTTCATTGAGTTTCGATAATTTTTATGAGAATGTGAAGAATAATGTTATAGTAACTTCCCGGACCTGCGTGATGTTGAGATGCTTTGTACACGGGACTGCTGTTTTAGTAACTTGGTATTGAAAACTCTAGCCTTTTGATGCAGACTGGAGAATCATTTGGATTCAGATTCCAAACAATTTATATGGCGGTGGCATATTTTGACAGATTTGTTTCTAGAAGAGTTATAGATGTAAGCTAAATTTCTTCACTATGAGACATCGAAGGATAATATTAATTGATTATTTTTAAGATTATATTTTCTGTAACATTGTTGTAGGGTGAAAAATACTGGGCAGTGAAGTTACTAGCAGTAGCATGTTTATCTTTGGCTGCTAAAATGGAGGAAAGCAAAGTGCCAACATTATCAGAATATCCCATGGAACATTACACTTTTGACAACAATGTGATTCAAAGAATGGAGCTTTTGGTGCTTAATACTCTTGAATGGAGAATGGGGTGTATCACTCCTTTTGATTTCACTAATTATTTCGTATCGAGATTTTGCAAATATGATTCAAAGAAATGTGTGATTTCCAGAACTGTGGAAATCATCCTTTGTGTTCTTAGAGGTAATTTTGAAGCTCTTCTCATTCAATTTTTACTTTTCTTACTTTTAGTCAATGGTAATGGTATTTTTGTTTTTTTTTTTGGATTTTTTTAACACTAAGCAGATGTCAAGTTAGTGAATTTCAGACCAGCTGTACTAGCAGTAGCTGCTACATTATTGGTACTAAACAAAAATTTGACCAAGGAAATCTTAGAGCAAGAGTTATATGCCTTACCATTGAATGGCTTTCTTCAAATTGTGAGTCTTTTGTGACCCTTTACATTCATTTTTTCACCTACATTGTGCTTCTAATTATAACTTTTTCTTTTGTAATTGAATACAGGATGATGTGTTTGCTTGCTATAATCAAATGCTATCCCTTAACAAGGAAAGATTGAAGTCACCCTCCAATTTGTCACCAAATCAACTTCTGAGGAATGATAACTTAGAGAAAACTTCACTTCCATCAGCTCTTGGCTCTAAAAGAAAGAGCCTGACTTTCTTGGAGGTTGACCAAATTGATGATAAACCCCAGGTAAAGCGTCCCTGCTAGACAATGTTGGAAATTTTCTCTGTTCATTCTTGGATAAGCACAAGGATTGTTGGCAAAATAAAGCAGGAAGTTCAAGTCCAATCAGTTGGGGTATAAGGGTCTCAATTGTTAATAGGCATTGTTGGATTTACTAGTATTTTTGTTTAAATGATTGTTTATTAATTCATTTAGTCATTTGTTGTCTATGCTCTCATTTGTTGTTTATATCCAAGCAAAATCCTAACTTTTAAAGGGTTTCTTTGGATGGTTTCTAATTTCAGTGTCTATTGAACAAGGTTGAAAGCAATATGTGTGTATGAGAGGGTTAAAGCTTCGAACTGTTTGTGTGATGTGAAACATCTATGTTTCTTCTTGGCCAATAGCCATCAACAAGAAAAGCTTTGTAAAGGTGCAAGTGATTAGATTTGTTTGAATGTTAGGGACATTGCCTTTTGGAGTGTAGGGTCCTTCTGATCTTTTCTTTTTCACCTATGAAGCTTCGCCTAATGGGAAATCTTTTAAGTCTTGAGAAATACTATTTGATAGTAACACATCCTTGTGTACTCGTTTCCTTTTTCACAGTAACAGGAGGACTGTTCTTTCCTTCATATGTACATTATTGTGTGACTGGCGTGCCAACAGATAGGTGTCTGTGTATCTATATGTCAAAATTGCTTCTTTTTCACTCAAATTTACTGGATTATAAGTATGATTACCACCCCAGAATATTACCTCAAAGGTTATATTTAACTGCCCTGCATTAAGGTATATTGAATAAGTGAAGGTGGTGGTCATCTCATCAATTGAAACGTGTCCTATAAATTAACTCCCCCACACTAAATGAAAAAACAAGACTATATCCATCCTTAGAAGTTATGCTAGCTGTATTAATTATTTAATTACTCCCAGTCTTTATTTTGATGAAATGTCCAGAGATAAACTTTTCCAATCACTAACTACCCAAACGAACTAAGGAAATTAAAAAAGTCTAAAAATGAGTAACGGAAAAAAGAGGTGTAAATGATTTTAGTTACTAACGCGTACCAAATTGGTCTCTAGTGGAATTGATTTCTGCAGCAACTGTCACAAAAATATCACGTTAATGACCTTGTTTCTTGATATGTAATCTAAAAAATTTACTGTACTTATTTTTTCTTGATATATCATTCATGCCCTCTTTTTTCTGGCCAAGGGTGGGGGTGCCCTGAGGGGATGGGTCTGTGGAGTCAAAAGACTCAAAAACTCTATGTTACAAGCTGTCAAATGTCGAGAGATATTTGGCTGAAAGATGATGTATACGTCCTGCTCCTGCCACAGCCAGCTACTTACCTGCTTTGTTGGCAAAGAAAATTGGTTTCTTGACCCTTGCAGCTGTTTGACGCTTCCCGTATTTCCTGTCTATATATGTTGATTCTTCCACTTTCATGTCCAAACTTTCCCTCCCCCACCCTTGTCTTTGTACATTTGTTATCTAAAACTACTACCAAGTACTATAATCAATTTGGACTGTAGCCCTTTTTTTTCTTGTGACATTAATATTGGTGTTTTAGGCACATATCAATTTGTTCACCTATTATCAGGTTATTTTTTAAGTACAAAGTGCCAAGTAAATTTACGCGCTAAAGTTGAAGAGATGGGCTCGCAGTAGGTAGCGTTTCTTCATGAAAATTTGACCGCGTACAGACCTTTAATGAGAGGTTCGTTACTAACGTACACCAAAAGGGTGGCATCAGCTATTTTTATAAAATGTTCCTGGCTTTGGTGTCAATATATAAATTGCATGTATATCCAATGGATGTAAAATAATCTTCTTAAATGGAGATTAAAGTGAAGAAGTATACATATACTGTACTGGCCGAAATTCGGCAGGGCACTCAATGAGAAGCGTCTGATGACGTGGCTAGCGCAGAATAAAAATCAGGGGCAAGTCAGCAAAGAGTTAGCTTCATAAAATGGTCAACATCGGGAGGGATCGTTCGATTAAATCAGCGTTTGGGTGCAATGCCTCCGAACACAAGAAAGGATGTCTTCGAAAGAGATAAGTGCAATCCTAAACAAACTCTGCTATTTTCGGGAAGACCATTGATAGTGGATAACGACGTTATCAGACCGTGGTGAAATGTGCATGAGGTGGAGTTTAACTAGGGCTAGGTCTCTTACATCTATAAATAGATCCCTTCCCCTACTTTGTAAATGTTACGCTTTATTTTGTACTTGTATTCTGCACTCAAACATATCCCGCAATTACTTTTACGTTGCTACTTCCTCCATTGTATCATTGCTTCCTTGGCTTTGGAGAGATGAAGATCATCTTCTTCCACTGGAGCCCGTGCACACTTTAATCAATAAGATCTTTATTGCTTTCATTCGTTTATGCTCTTTATTTAACTGTTGATTTTTATCGTTGTTGTTCTCGTTTGTTTAACCCTTTCTTATTCGAATAGTTTAAGAGATAATCACGGTTATCTAATATCATAAATCGCATAACTGGCCTCACTTGCTAGGCGTAGGCTTAAACTATAACCTTTGAATCTCAATATAAAGGATTGTCTGTGACTCAACTAAATAAAATTTAATTGTAATACCACAATTAAATTTAAGGATATACAATTTGGCATCCACTATGAGGCCGAAACAATCTATTTGTTTTGATATTTTTTGTTAGTTTAAATCTTCTCACTTTCTTTCTATTCGTGTGCAATGGCAGATAATAGTAACACTACTGGAGTCGTGCCTCCAGTCAACACAGACGGTATGTTGCCACCCAACCCCATTGATAAGGTCAACACTCCAGCAGACAGAAAAGCGACTGGTAAAACGTCACACCGGGAATGGGATCCAACTCTGAATCACATTCCGGTCGGTTCACAATTGAATTTTCCTCGTGGTCAGAGGCCTGGTAAAGAAACTACGACCGAAACTACCTTTACTGATATGAACATGTTTTGATGGAGTATATTAAGAAACAGGATGAGCATTTCAAGATGATAAGTTCACAGTTGGTAGCTCTGTCTGGCACTGCAAGTCAAAGAACGGCTGCCTTCTTGGAGACCCTACTCGCAGGCACACCGATCTCGGTTCCTTAAGGCGTCGTAATAGTGGGACCTGAAGCGGGAGTCTGATCAAGAAGGTCGGTATGGCAGCAGTGGCTACAGAAGCTCCGACCCCTATCATGAAAGAAGCTAGGATAATGGCTATACTTCAGATGATGTTGAATAATTCGGTAGATTAAAGGTTTAAGGAAATGAAGTTGTTTATGGAAAAGCTTCCGAGGGCACCAAAGCTAACAGAGGATGTGACTATAAAGTCATTTTCAAAGAGGTTGTTTAAGGCAAGTGCCGCTCCGCTACCAATACCCTAAAAGTTCAAGTTGCCTGAAAATATGTGCAAGTATGATGGTACCACTGACCGTAGATATCATGTAGCACTTTACGTGACAGCAGTGCAGGCGAACAATCTCACAGATGAGGAGATTAATTTGGTGTGTTTGAAAAAAATTTGTGAAACACTCAGGGGAGGAGCTTTGACGTGGTATACTCAGTTGCTCGACAATGAGATTCAAAATTTTTGACAAGATGGCGGAGAAATTCATTAGAGCGCATACGTGGGCTAAGAAGGTAGAGCGGAGAGTAGAAGACATATTAAACATCAAGCACTGATCAAATGACACTATTACGGAGTTCATGGATCGTTTTCACAAGGAGAAGATGACGATTCCTCAGATCGAGGAGAGATGGGCATGTTTGGCCTTTATGAATAATTTGAATAGTAATGCATCAGAATCTTGCAAAAAGTTGAGAGTGAGGTTAAAGGAATGGAATCCGACCACAGGGGATGCTTGTGTGACCCAAAAATGAGAAGGGAGGAAGTAGAGTTGCAACTAGTTTTTTATAACAGACTTCTAACCGCCCATAGTCTTCACGAATGGTGGAAGTTGATAGGCAAAATCCTAGGGCCCGGTTTAAACCCTACGGATTCCCTCGCCATACCGAAAAAGGATATGAGGCTGGAAGTTCAAGGAGCCAGCCTAAGAATGATAAGGGGCAAACTACGGAAGTGATAAATAATGATAAAAGGGAGACGCGACAAGAACACTTATGAGGTAGCACCAAGGAACGATGTCTTGATACACCCTCGATCAAGTCAAGTAGAACCTACGCTAAGCAACTATCCTCAAGAGACACCCGGCTCTCGCAAATAGAATGATCAAAGAGGATTGAAGAGCAACTTGGATTCATCCAATTGATTCAAGCCAAAATAGTTACAAGTGTTTGGAGAGTAATTCTCATCAATGTTAATATTCAAGGTAGGTTGATGGAAATAAATGATGAATGGTGTACTTATAGCACCCTTCTACAACTAAATGAAATGTCTAAAAAGCCCATAGCTAGGTAGAAACACAATAGAACACTTAGGGCTAATTTAGGAAGTCACACCAAAAAGTTGGGTCTTCAGCATACTTGGGCGCTCCGCCCTAGAGCTAGGCGCTCCGCCTGGTGGAGCCATGACCCAGGCGCTCCGCCTGGTGAGCACTACTGGCTAAGTGGCTAGGCGCTCTGCCCCCTTGTGCTAGGCGCTCCGCCTGATGGGCTGTGGTGCTGGGCGCTCCGCCTCTGGGCTAGGCGCTCCGCCCACTGCTCTGTGGCCTTCCATTCCTTCTTCCAACGAGCTCGAGTGTATGATCTTCCAATGGTCTCCGGAGCTCGTATCATCGATCCCCTTTCAAATCAAGTATAAGTGAGCATCATGAAGTGCTTTGGCTTGGCTTCTCGTAAAGGGTCTTGTGGCGGTGGTTTGCCCCACATCATCCTCCCCTACTTGAGAAGATTTCGTCCTCGAAATTGAAGCATCATCCTCTAAGGCATCATCCTCCACTGCATCATGATCTACATCAAAAAGAGCCAAGTTACTAACATTAAAAGTGTTTGAGACATTGTACTCACCGGGCAAATCGATCACATATGCATTGTTGTTGATCTTAGAGAGCACTTGGAAGGGTCCATCTCCTCGGGGTGCCAGCTTCCCTTTTCTAGGGTTTGGAAACCTCTCTTTGCGGAAGTGCACCCACACCCAATCTCCTTTCTTGAGTTCCATCTTCTTCCTTCTCTTGTTCTTCTTGAAGGCAACCTTTGCATAGGCTTCCTCCAATCTCTTCCTTGCTTTGGCATGGATTTCGAGCATTGCCTTAGCTCGATTTTCACCTTCAAAACTAACAACCATATCTTTGGGCAAAGGGGTTAGATCAAGTGGAATCAAAGGATTAAAACCATAAACGCACTCAAATGGAGTCAAGTTAATCATGCTATGCAATGTACAGTTATATGCAAACTATTCCCGGCCTTACCTCGGGTCATCGCTCTAAGTAGAGCACCCAAAGTTCGGTTCACCACCTCGGTTTGACTATCCGTTTGAGGGTGGTGGGACGTAGAGAACAACAACTTGGTGCCAAGAGCACCCCAAAGACATCTCCAAAAATGGCTAAGGAACTTAGAGTCCCTATCACTCACAATTGTTTGAGGCACACCGTGCAATTTTAGTACATTGTCAATGAACAAAGAAGCTACATGTTGTGCATCATGACTCTTCTTACAAGGAATAAAGTGAGCCATTTTGGAGAACCTATCCACGACAACATAAATGCTATCATGTCCCCCCTTAGACTTTGGCAACCCCATAACAAAATCCATAGAATTATCCATCCACGGGCTAGTAGGATTAGGGAGGGGAGTATACAAACCATGGAGATTAGATTTGGACTTAGCATACTTGCAATCCAAGCAAGTTTTGCAAAGTCTCTCAACTTGAAATCCCATCTTTGGCCAATGGAATTGCTCCATGAGAATGGCTAAGGTTTTGTTTCTCCCAAAGTGACCCATCAAGCCCCCACAATGTGCTTCACGAACAAGCAACTCCCTCCATGAGGACTCGGGCACACAAACTCGACCATTTTTTAAAATGTAGCCATCAACCCATTGATATTTCTCCACCCTCTTCCCACTCACTAGAGCATCATGAATGCTCTTGAGCTTTTGGTCATGTTCATACATGGACTTTATACTTTCAAAACCCATAAGCCTAGAAGCAAGAGTGGTAGCAAGGGCGAACTTTCTAGAAAGTGCATCGGCTACAACATTGTCCTTTCCCTTCTTGTAATGAATTACGTAAGGGAAGGACTCAATGAACTCTACCCATTTGGCATGTCTCTTGTTCAACTTCTCTTAGCCTCTAAGATGCTTGAGTGACTCATGGTCACTCTTGATCACAAATTTCCTAGGCGATAGATAGTGTTGCCAATGAGCTAGAGCTCTCACAAGGGCATACAACTCCTTGTCATACGTGGAGTAATTCAAGGTTGCGCCCTTCAAATTTTCACTAAAAAAGGCAACGGGTTTCCCTTCTTGCATGAGAACACCCCCAATTCCCACCCCCGAGGCATCACATTCAACCTCAAAAAGCCTTCCCGAAGTCGGGCAATTGCAACAATGGGGCGGTACTCAACCTACTTTTCAACTCTTGGAAAGCCTTCTCTTGAGGCTCTCCCCACACAAAGGCCTTATCTTTCTTCACCAACTCGGTGAGTGGTGCGGCTATGGTGCTAAAGTCTCTAACAAAGTGCCTATAGAAACTAGCAAGGCCATGGAAACTCCTAACATGAGAAATGGTAGTAGGAGTAGGCCAATCTCTAATGGCTTCAACTTTGGACTCATCAACTTCTACACCATTGGCACTAACAACAAACCCAAGAAAGACAACCTTTTCTACACAAAAGGCACACTTTTTAAAATTGGCATAGAGCTTTTCGGCTCTTAGCCCTTCAAGGACTTGACTTAAGTGGCCAACATGATCATCTATTGATTTGCTAAATATCAAAATATCATCAAAATAGACAACCACAAATTTTTTGATAAATGGTTTCAAGACATGGTTCATCAACCTCATAAAAGTGCTAGGTGCATTGGAGAGGCCAAAAGGCATCACCAACCATTCATAGAGACCAAACTTGGTCTTGAATGCGGTTTTCCACTCATCACCCGGTTTCATCCGGATTTGGTGGTATCCGGACCTAAGATCTATCTTAGAAAAGATACTAGAACCACTTAATTCATCAAGCATGTCATCAAGTCTAGGAATGGGAGGACGATACTTTACCGTTATCTTGTTGACCGCACGGCAATCAACACACATCCTCCATGACCCGTCCTTCTTTTGTACAAGAATGACCGGCACGGCACACGGACTCAAGCTTTCACGAACCAAGCCTTTAGTGAGCAATTCATCCACTTGCTTTTGTAATTCCTTTGTATCCTCCGGATTGCTCCTATAAGCCGGTTTGTTTGGGATTTGGGACCCCGGGACAAAATCAATTTGGTGTTCAATCCCCCTCAATGGAGGAAGACCACTCGGCATCTCTTCCGGGAACATGTCCTCAAATACCTTCAAGACATTCTCAATAGCACTAGGCAAAGGGTTAGGGTTAGAAGAATAATCACAATCGGAATTTAAAACCATACCTTTGTGTACTAGGAAAATGAGCATTTTGGTGCCATCATTACCTCTCAAGTACTCACCCGGTTGCATCATGGCATAAATGCGACCAACAGATGATGGTGTAGTCTCGGCCAAAGGCTTGGCCAGAATGGGTGACTTGGCTTTAGCCACTTCCTTTCAACTCCCTCATGCGCCGATAGTCATCACTCACTTGCTTTGGTGTCAAGGGTGTAAGCACATACTTCTTCCCCTCATGTTTAACCGTGTAAGTGTTGGCTCGGCCATCATGAACCACATGCTTGTCATATTGCCAAGGCCTACCAAACAAGTGGTGGCAAACTTGCATTGGCACTACATCAAACATGTGCTCATCTTGGTAGTTCCCAATCTTGAACTTAATCAAGACTTGCTTCACTACCTTCAACTCCCCACATTCACTCAACCATTGCAAACGGTAGGGGCTTGGGTGTTTAAGGGTAGGCAACTTCAATTGTGAGACCAAAGATTGGCTCACTACATTTGCACAACTACCCGAGTCAATGATCATGGAGCACACTTGTCCCTTCACTCTACACCTAGAATGGAACAAGTTCTCCCTTTGCTCATCCTCCCTTTCTTCACTCATCATGGCACTCAAACTTCGACGTACCACTAGGAACATGTTAGGATCATCCCCCTCCGCCGCTCTCTCTGCACCCTCAACTACCTCACTCTCCTTAACAAAATCACCCTCGGGCTCACTTTTCTCCTCATACACCATCCCATCACCCATCACAATCACTGTTTTCCGGGTGGGGCAATCTTTGGCAAAGTGGCCATAACCCTTGCACTTATGGCATTGGAAAGAAGAAGAAGAATGAGTATTTAATTGAGTTTTAGAGTTACCTCCCACTTCTTTGAAGTCGCTTCTAGGAGTGGCCTTCTCAAAAGGCTTCTTGACATCACGACTTCCACTAGCACCACTTCTGTATGGGCTTTTCCATTCTTTGGGTCGAGGTGTTGGAGTAGAAGTAGTACTCCTATAGCGAGGAGCTTTCTCTTTCTTCAGCCACTTTTCGGCTTCTATCACGGCATCACAAACATCTTGAAGAGAATGAATGATGTGTAGCCTCAATTGAGAAGCAATCTCCCGGCTCAAACCATTCTTGAAGCGGATGATAGCTTTCTCCTCATCTTCCGGCTCCATGTTAAGGGCTATCCGGTTTTTCTCAAAGTCGTTGAAGTACTCATCAACGGACTTGTAGCCTTGTTTCAACTCATAGAGTCTCTTGAGTTGCTCTTGTCTATACTTGGGTGTCACATATTTGTTACTCATTACCTCTTTCAATTCTTCCCAAGTAATATTCATTCGCATCCCAACTCTTCTCCTTGACTGATTGACGGACTCCCACCACGTGGAAGCATATGACTCAAATAAAGCGATGGCATAGGTAGCTTTCTTCTCCTCGGACATATCATTTGTGTCAAAGACCCACTCTAATTGAACCTTCCATTCTAAGAATGCCTCCGGATCACTAGTCCCTTTGAAAGGTGGGATAGTGATCTTCACACTATTGAGGTTACTGTCACGACCCTCACGGTTTGGTTCCGGTTGACCCCCGTAGTAGTCTTCAACCTCATCATACTCACGCCTCAAGTTCCTCCCCACAAAAGTCCTTGGAGGTCCTCGCCCTCGCCCACGACCTCCATCTATACCTCGGCCTCCATGGATTTCCCTCCTATTTGGATAAGGAGTATCAAAGTCATCATCAAGTCCGAGACCCTCCCCTTCTTGAGCTTCATCCACTTGCTCAAGGGGCACAACATTTCTTCGGGGCCTTAGGAGTGGAACATCTCCTTGGGGATTGCCCAACAATCTTTCTCTAGCAAGTGCCTCATCCCTCAACCGTTGTCGACGAACTAGCTCCGCATATTGATCCGGTTTCATGATTGAATCATCACTTGTGCCTTCCCCGGCATCTTTGTGGACACTCGGGGTCCTTTCCTTTTCAAAGACTTCTATTTTTAGGTTCAAAGCCTTCACCTCGGCCAATAGATTAGCCAAGATGTCGGTTGGAACCTCAATGGTATTCTTGGCCTTCTCTTCCGCCATGTACCTACAAGCAACCAAAAATAAGAAAAGAGATTAGAGTAAAAGTCCTCACTCACTCCCTCACTTTTGATTGTCACTCGGGTTCACTCAAGTTGGGGGTAGGTTCACACAAGCTTGAGATCAATGGCCTCCTCGTAGTTGCGCAACTTCCTCGATAATCAATCCAAGTCACAAGAACCAAATACTCTTCGGGAAGAGTGGAGTTGATGGGACTTGATGAACGCTAAGCTATTTAGTGCGCACTTGAAGCAAACAACTAACTACGAGTCTTCTTTGAGGTCTACTCTCCTCTAGGCACGAGTACCCTAATCGCTCAAAGAATTAGAACTAATTGAGTAGGAGTGTTACTCTCAAAGTACTAACCAGAAGCAACGTAAACAAACAAACACGACAACCTAGAGAAAAAAACTACCCGGACATCTTCAGTACACTGGGTGGTCCATCTAGATTTTTGCCAAGTTGAGCAGTGAAGGGGGGTGGGCGGTTCGCCCAAGGTTCAGGCGCTCCGCCTGGACCTGTGTCGCAGCCTTCACCAAAACGTGTTTTTGGTGTTTTCAAGCAATTTTTCCAACAATTTCAAGGTGTTTTTGATATGTGATGATACTCAAAGTTGTTTTGTGCTATAACAAATAAACCCCAATGGTTTAATCTAACAAACAACCAACAACAAGTTTGTTTCAAGATTTTTGAGCAAGTTCTTCAAGAAATTTCAAAATTTTCAAGATTCAAAATTTTCGATTTTCATTCCGCTACACCAAATGATGTTATGGGGGTATCAAAACGACGGGTTAACTATGTAGAACATTCCTCGATACCAAACATCCAAGAAATCATAACATCAAACAAGTTCTAGCAAATTTTGTGAATTTTCAACTTTTGAGATTTGATTTTCAAGAATTTGATTCACAACTCCAAAATGTATTTTGTTGGTACCCAATCAACGAGAGTACTTAAACAAACAATCTCCGATAACTAACACCAAAAAAATCGCAACAACCAACGATTCCTAGCAAATTTTGGAAATTTATAGTTTTTGAATTTTTTTTGGTTTTCTTCAAATTTTCAAGACAAGAACATCAATAACAACTAAGACAAGATAAAAACACAAAGAACAAGGAACGAGGGTTTGCGGAAACAACACCTGAGCCTTGCTCTGATACCAACTGATAAGGGGCAAACTACGGAAGCGATAAATAATGATAAGAGCGAGACGCGACAAGAACACTTACGAGGTAGCACCAAGGAACGATGTCTTGATACACCCTCGATCGAGTCAAGTAGAATCTACGCTAAGAAACTATCCTCAAGAGACACCCAGCTCTCGCAAATAGAATGATCAAAGAGGATTGAAGAGCAACTTGGATTCATCCAATTGATTCAAGCCAAAAAAGTTACAAGTGTTTGGAGAGTAATTCTCATCAATGTTAATATTCAAGGTAGGTTGATGGAAATAAATGATGAAGGGTGTATTTATAGCACCCTTCTCCAACTAAATGAAATGTCTAAAAAGCCCCTAGCTAGGTAGAAACACAATAGAACACTTAGGGCTAATTTAGAAAGTTCATACCAAAAAGTTGGGTCTTCAGCCTAGATTCGTAGGAATGAAATCCAAGCCTTGCTCTGATACCAAACTGATGCAAGCTAAACCGGAGTTGAAGCTTTGCAATCGGAAACAACAAGAACACGACGCGGAAACGATGAAGGTAAAGGCGGAAGCAAATAAAGTAACCAAGTTAACAAGAAAGTCGGGGATGGGGGAGAACAGAAATAGAAGAAAGAATGGATAATCTAAATCAAACTCATTGATTGATTATCCAATGGAGGAATGAAACTTGAACCTAACAAGGATTCATACTAGGGATGAAATCCATTTCGGTTCCAAGCCTAAGAAGGCATAAACGAAGCCTCGGGCTTCAACAAGAATGGCTCGGCCAATTCTATCTCTATTCTCTCAATTCAATATCAACTAAAACTGTCTCCTAATGAGCTATGCTAGGAGTTTATATAGACAACATTGAAAGGGCAAAACAGTAAATGGTCACAGGCGACCAATGAGATAAAGCCATGCAGGGCTGGAGTGTTTGGCAGCTTGGCTCGAACACATTGTCTTCGGTCACTTGTTAGTCTCGGTCACGTTTGGAATCGAACGCCCTTGCCTCGGGCACACTTGTAACCCTTTGATCGATTCTCTGTTCGGCGTCGCTCTTCCTTGGTTCGGTTGCTTTCAGCTTCGGGCCCAGACTTAATCGTTAGTTGTGCTCGACCTCACAGCTTCCCGAAGTCAGTGTTAGCACCGGTCACTTGTTGTCGGCTCGGTGGATTTCCAAAGTTGTTGCTCGTCGAGGCAGTCTTCGACATCTTCCATTTAGGTCACCTCGATCGTGGGCGCCATGTGACTCCTCGGTGGACTTGCTTGATGAATCGAACAGGTGAGCCTGGTTCGTATTGCATCATCCTCCCCTTCTTGAAAGGATTTCGTCCTCGAAATCAAACCGACAAGACCTGCAACAAGGCAAAGACAAACAAAGCTTCCTACTTCGAAAGTAGGTTAGTGTTTAAGAGTGGAAAACACTCTTATGATAGAGCCAAGCATCAATAATAATCAAACAACCTATGTCTCTAAAGGAAACAGCAAGTTCTTGGCTAAAGTACATGAAGAGATCAATAGGACACTTTACATGCAAGATGCAACGATCAAAGGCCCTATCACCTCTAAACTCGTAATCAACATACCTAGCCCTCAGTTCACTTTTATCACCATGGGGCTTATGGACTTCGTTATATATAATACTCGAGGTATGATCAACATGTGGAATGGAGTAAGTAAAATGATTGACTCGACAACTAACATCGAATACTCCTCTCCCCTTCTTAAAAGCAATCTTATTCACACCAAGAGTTGGCCTTTCACCTCTTAAATCACCTTCAAGACAATCCTTCTCATTAAGCAAGCTTCCGAAGAAGGTCTCAAATAATGGGTTGTCTACGGGGTTAAGCTTTTCAAACCGAGGTGGTTCATACTCTCCTCGGGTCGGATGCTCATCACAATCTCCTTCGAACAAAGGGTTGATGAAAACAAGTTCACTACCCATTAAAGGGGCATCCCAACCAAGGTCAGCATTCACACTTGAGGAGTCATCGAATATAATCTGATCCAACTCATCCATTAAGGACTCCTCAAGGTTATCATCATCCTCACTACAACACAGGGATCCACCATAGGCACTAATATCAACAAGGGTATGATCAAACAGCTCATTATCCCCTTTATCAAAGATTGGTGGTGTGTCATAACAAGGGTCACAAGCAAGGTCAACTACAACTTCATCACTAAAGAGAGGTTCGGTGAAGTTCGAGCTCACAACATGATGTGGCTTATCAATCCTCTCAACTAGTGGTTCACATCCACTCATAAGTTGACTATTCGACCCTACACTAGTTGCAAACACATTGTAATCATACAAATCATCAACTAGCATAGAGGCTTCCTTAGCAATTTCACAAGACAAGGAAGTAACATGCTCACGGGAAGGAAATCGAACACTTACCTCGGAGTGACCTTCGGTCTCTCTTACTGTCCTCGAGGTCTCACAAGTAGTTTCTTCTCCGTGGAGCTCACATGAAAGATCTTCTTCACCTTGTCTTTCTACTTCGGCGCAGAGTTGAGGCTCCTTCGGTTTGCCTCCAAGAGTACCTACACAAGAATTCAAACAAGTAGAAGGAAAAGATAAAAGGTTAAGGTTAGAATAAGGGGTGTCCTCACTCTCAATGATTCTTTTTCCCTCTTTCTTTTCCCTCATTTTCTTTTCAAGGTCAGGTGTGGGTTCGGGTGGTGACAACTCACTCACATCACTCATCACAACCTCTCCTTTTTCCTCTCAAGAGTTGTCACCGGTCACTCCCTTGCTCCTCTCGATCTTTTGTCTCTCATATTCGGGTGAGTTGGGTCGAGGCCCAAGAATACCCATAGCTGGAGTAGGTGGACTTTTAACATCGACCCGAAGTCTAGGACTCGAAGACTCATCAACCGAGGTCTCCTTTTTCGTTGTCGAACATGGTTCCGAAGCTGGTGTCCTCGGGAACCTTGCTGGATCAAGGTTAGCAAGTCGGGCGTCCTAACATTGGAGTTCGGCTCCGAGCCCCGTTAGTTCAGCCATAAGATCGGCCACCGTGATGACCTTGTTAACTTCGGTCGACTCTTTTCTTGCAATTTTCCCACCATTTCGTGCGCTCGTAGGACTCTTCGTTGGCACTCTTTCAAATATAGAATCTCTCCCACAACCATTCACCTCAACAGTGAACCTACTTCTACTCAAGTTTCGGGTAGGAAGATCCAAGTACGAACTTGAGTATCCCAATCCGTCAAGACCAACACCTTGGGTCCTTCTCATTCCTCCACTAGTGGCAGCACCACTAGAATAACTCCCACTCCCTTTCACTCTTCCAACATTTGTATTGTTGAAAGTCGAGGAAGGAGTTTTAGCATGGAACCCGTAAGAACTTCTCCTCGGAGAAGGAGTTCGGTAGAAACCTCCTCTACCCTCCTCGGGTCCACAACCACCAGTGCTCCTCGAGCCACCCTTTCCATTGGAAGCATTGAATCGTGTGCTACGACTAAAAGTTGCAAATCTTCCTCCTCCCATGGAACAACCTCCACCACCTCCTCCCAACCCGATGGAAGGGGTTCTACTACTCCCTTGTGCTCCACACGAGACACCGACGGAAGAAGACATCAAATAGTTTGCTCGGTCAACTTCGTCATCGACTTCCTCGATGTCACATTCGTCGTATTCAAGGTCATGACAATGAGAGTAAGTAGAGTCATCATACCTCGAAGCGTCACTACCTTCGTATTCTTGACCCGAAGCATAAGATTCTTCTCGTTCATCTTCACAGGCTTCGTAGTCTTCTTCGTCTTCGTATTCATCATAGTGACCTACTTCGTCCTCGTAAGAGCCATAGTCTCCGGTGTCATTGCAACAATCATCACCTCCGTAGGAACCATAGTCTCCATCATCTCCACACGAATCATACCCTCCGTAGCTACCATCATCCGAAGACATAGCTGCAACAAACAAGAGTAAAGGACCTCACAAGTTCACTCCCTCACGTGTATCACTCGAGTAATGTTCGCTCAATTTTCTTTCCACTCGTGTTTACACTCAAGGTCGTTGGCTTTTGTGACCTCACTCTATTGTTCTCACCATTCACCCTTTTTCCACTCAAGTTGGCCTTGCCTTCTTGTTTAGAAACCGAAGTGATAAGTCACAACTAGTACTTTCCAAGCTTAGGTTCGGAAGGAGTTTATATGACTCGATGGAACGGTAGCTATTTTAACTGCGCACGGGGAGTCAAAGAATTATCTACGAAGTTGGACTTCGGTCACTCCACGCACGAGTTCCTATTAGCTCAGATTCGATAGTACGACCTCGAGTAGAAAGAATTACTCCAGAGATCCACTATCGAGAATATTCGGACACAAGAAAGTGAAATCCTAAGAGAATCTACCTCCTCCTCGGTTCCGCTTCGGAATTTTCCGAACACTTGACCTCGGTACAAGTGTTTCCTCCTCGGTTCAGATAGGGTTTAACCTTATCCTCTTTCCCTTTCCTAGCCGACAACTTTTCACCTGGGGTTTTAGATTTCAACAGTTTACCCCTTTCTTCTTCAATGGAACAGTGAACCTTTGCTCCGGTGTACGGACAATGTCAAGATTCGTTCACAGTCCACTAACAACAGATTAAGCTCACAATTTGGGTCGTCTCCTGCTTTACAACGTCGGAGATCACTCCAGTTCCAAGCGGAGCTATGAACACAGCTCTTGTCGCCCGTACACTGTTAACAATGTCAACAAGTTTCCGACGTACGGACAGTATCCACAAGCAGTGGAACTTCGAATTTAAGCACAAAATCGACCCAAATACATCAAAAACCACCAGTTTTCATCGCTAAACACCACAACACAACTGAGGTTCGATTTTCAACTTCTCCACGTCAAGAACACAGTCCAAAACGATGGAAAAACCCTAGTTACAAACGATGTACGTCGGGTACTCAATCGAATCCTTAGACAGTGGTGACTCCAAATATGTGATTGTTTAATCCAAACAATCAACAATCGACACAATTTTTTTGAATTTTCTTCTTTTCACTTTTTTTTTTTTTGTAAATTAAGAACACCAACAAAAAGTAAAGATAAGGTGAACAAGGAACGTAGATTCGTAGGAACGAAATCCAAGCCTTGCTCTGATACCAAACTGATGCAAGCTAAACCGGAGTTGAAGCTTTGCAATCGGAAACAACAAGAACACGACGCGAAAACGATGAAGGTAAAGGCGGAAGCAAATAAAGTAACCAAGTTAACAAGAAAGTCGGGGATGGGGGAGAACAGAAATAGAAGAAAGAATGGATATTCTAAATCAAACTCATTGATTGATTATCCAAGGGAGGAATGAAACTTGAACCTAACAAGGATTCATACTAGGGATGAAATCCATTTCGGTTCCAAGCCTAAGAAGGCATAAACGAAGCCTCGGGCTTCAACAAGAATGGCTCGGCCAATTCTATCTCTATTCTCTCAATTCAATATCAACTAAAACTGTCTCCTAATGAGCTATGCTAGGAGTTTATATAGACAACATTGAAAGGGCAAAACAGTAAATGGTCACAGGCGACCAATGAGATAAAGCCACGCAGGGCTGGAGTGTTTGGCAGCTTGGCTCGAACACATTGTCTTCGGTCGCTTGTTTGTCTCGGTCACGTTTGGAATCGAACGCCCTTGCCTCGGGCACACTTGTAACCCTTTGATCGATTCTCTGTTCGGTGTCGCTCTTCCTTGGTTCGGTTGCTTTCAGCTTCGGGCCCAGACTTAATCGTTAGTTGTGCTCGACCTCACAGCTTCCCGAAGTCAGTGTTAGCACCGGTCACTTGTTGTCGGCTCGGTGGATTTCCAAAGTTGTTGCTCGTCGAGGCAGTCTTCGACATCTTCCATTTAGGTCACCTTGATCGTGGGCGCCATGTGACTCCTTGGTGGACTTGCTTGATGAATCGAACAGGTGAGCCTGGTTCGTATTGCATCACGGAGTGACTTACATGGCCAAAAAGTTCGCTAAGGTTTCGTGTACACATGATAAATGGACGCATGAAGATATGAATGATGATATCGTGTTCAGGGACTTCACTTCGACGAGAGGTTATATCCCCATCACGATGCTTTGGTAGTAACAATGAGAGTTGACGATGCATATGTAAAGAGAGTATTAATAGATACTGGCAATTCGATTAATATCATTTAGTCTAGAGTGCTGGAACAGTTGTAATTATCGAATAAAATGATACCGAAGTCTACTGTGCTTTCTGGGTTCAACAATTCAAGATAGAAGACCTTAGGAGAGATCGTGTTAAAACACATGCAGAGGGTGTTGAGAATGAGACTGTTTCAGGTGTTGAGCGGAGACATGGCCTACGACGTTATTCTTGGTCGGCCATGGATCCACGCGATAGGTGCGGTACCATCCACCTTGCACTATGTTGTGAAGTTTCTGACTCTATAGAAAGTACCCAAAATTAGAGGTGAATAGCAGATTGCTCGTGAATGTTATTTGGTGGCAGTAAAGAATAGGGTCGATTAAGACACCAAACAATAGTAATTACAGCGACGAAATCTTTGGCAAAGCAAAGCGAAAGGGTACCAAGCCCTACTGATAAGGAGTTCGCCAAGATTTCAGCTTGCATTAGAGAACTGAACAAGCAAAAAACTGAAGACTCAACCATAGAGGATTCATAAGAGGTAGTTTTATTCGAAGATCAGCCAGATCGTAAAGTGTATGTCGGATTCGAGTTGGAGCCTGAGTCAAAATCAAGAACAGTCTCTTTCCTTAGGAGAATTCAGATTGTTTTGCTTGGTTCCATGCAGACATGATAGGGATAGACCTAAAAGTTACTACTCATAAGTTGAACGTCGATTCATCATATCCCCTGGTGAAGCAAAAGAAGTAACCGAACGCAGCATTTAAGAAGAAAGTTATCAATGAAGAAGTCACTAAGCTACTAAAGAATGTATTCATCAGAGAGGTGAAATATCTAGAGAGGTTGGCTAACACGGTTGTAGTCCCAAAGAAAAATGGAAAATAGAGGGCATGTGTGGACTACACCGACTTGAACAAAGCTTGTATGAAATATTCGTTCCCGCTTCCTCACATCGATCAGTTGATCAATTCCACAGCGGGGCATGAATTACTGAGTTTTTTTAGATGTATACTTGGGCTATAATCAGATATTAATGGAACCAAAGGATCAAGAAAAGACATTGTTCATTACGGACAGGGGGACTTACTTTTATACAGTCATGCCTTTCGGCCTAAAAAATAATGGGGCTACTTATTAATGGTTGGTCACACGTATGTTTAAGGATTTGATTGGAAAAACGATGGAGGTCTATGTTGATGATATGTTGGTGAAATCTTTGAAAGCAAAGGATCATTTAAGTCACTTGAAGGAAACATTTCCAATACTTAGGCGATTCAGCATGAAGCTAAACCTGGAGAGGTATACGATCGGAGTTAGATCTGGCAAGTTCTTGGGTTTCATCATGTCACAAAGAGGAATTGAAGTAAATCCAGATAAAATCAAGGCAATTGATGAAATTCTTGATTTGCTTAGCGAGGTAAAAGAAGTGCACTGTTTGACCGACCGAGTAGCCTATCTCAGCAGGTTCATCTCTAGGCCGTCCGAACAGTGTCACAAATTTTTCTCCATCTTGTAGAAAAATACCAACTTTGTTTGGACGCCCGAGTGCAAGCAAGCTTTAAGGGATCTGAAGCATTACCTATCAAATCTTCCGCTGCTTTCAGAACTAGTGGACAGGGAGGTTCTGCTTATCTACCTTGTTGTTTCAGAAGTGGTCGTTAGTGCAGTCTTCGTCCTGGAGGACAGTGGTAAACAATTTCCTATTTATTATGTCAGTAAAACTCTGCTTGAGGCAGAAATTAGATATTCACACTTAGAAAAATTGGCATTAGCACTTATTATAGCTGCATGAAAATTAAGGCTATCTGTCAATGTTATTCTATTTCTGTGATTACTACTTTCCTTCTTCAAAGTATTTTGCACAGGCCGGATTTATCCAGAAGACTAATGAAGTGGGCGGTCGAGCTGAATGAATATGACATCAATTATCAGCCTCGCAATGCCATCAGGTCAGACATGTTGGCTGACTTTGTAGGTGACTTTAGTGCAAACATACTTCTTGAGGCAAAAAGGATAAAATGATGATGAAAGGTCCGGACCCCGGAGTATGGACCCTCTATATAGACGGTGCTTCTAACATGAAGGGGGCCGGCCTAGGCATCGTACTCGTAGCCCCGACAGGTGAGAAATTAAGGCATTCAATTAAATTCCACTATTACTACAAGGCCGAGCATGAGAATATAGTTGCAGGTCTTCAATTAGCCTAGGAGTTAAAAGTCGAAAGACTTTCAATCAAAAGTGACTCCCAATTGGTTGTGAACCAAATCCAAGGAGATTCTACCGCTCGGGAACCAATAATGCAGCTATTCTTTGCAAAGGTAAAAAGTCTCTTAACTTCATTTCAGGAGTGGAAGATAATGCAAATCCCAAGAGAAGAGAATGCTGAAGCTGACGCCTTAGCCAACCTTGGGTCAACGGCCGAAATAGAAAATATTCTTAATGGCTCGGTGATACACTTGTTCGATTCATCACTTAACCAGACTCGAAATGAGGTAAACATTGTTAATAGGACTTGGGATTGGCAAAACTAGTTTCTTTCTTCTTTGCAGGCAGGTACACTTCCCGAAGACAAAAAAGCTGCCCGAGCACTCAAAACTAAAGCTGCCCGATATTGCCTCATGGACAATGAGCTCTATAGGCGATCGTATAGTTGCCCTTTAGAAAAAATATTTGGGTCCTAGGCAGATTGATTATGTGATGAGAGAATTTCACGAGGGCGTGTGTGGCACCCACACCAATGGTCAGTATCTGGTACGGAAGCTGATAAGAGCCATCCATTTTTGTCCGAACATGGGGTAGGATGCCAAAACCTTTGTTCAAATATGAGACAAGTGTTAGCGCTATGGAAACCTCCTCTATCAGCAAGCGAAGCCCCTTCATTCTGTCACGTCAACGTAGCTATTTATGAAGTAAGGAATAGATTTGGTTTGGCCGCTTCCAACTGTGCCTGCTAAAGTAAAATATATTTTGGTTTTAACTAACTACTTCTCCAAATGGGTAGAAGTAGTTGCTCTATCGAAGATAAGGAAGAAAGAGATCATTGATTTCATATGGAGGAACATCATTTACCGATTTGGGATCCCGAAAGAGATTACCTATGATAATGGTAAACAGTTCGTTGGGAGACAAATAACAAGTTTCTTTGCGAAATAAGGGATCAAGAGGATATCACCCAAGTGCAAACGGACAAGTCGAATCGTCCAACAAAATAATGATCGAATACTTAAAGAAAAAATTAGGAAAAGCAAAAAGCAACATGCCGAACGAACTCCCTACCGCGCTGAGTGCCCACCGAACCATGGTAAAGAACAACACTGGGGAGACTCCATTTTCACTTGTCTATGGTTCTGAAGCTTTGATTTCAGTATAAGTCAGTGAGCGAAGCCTTCGGTTCGCTCATTCCATTGAAGAATCAAAAAATGAAGCCATGCTAATTGAATTGGATTTTCTTGAAGGTGGTAGGGAGATGGCTTTGATCTGGATTTGATAAGGGACAAACCACCACAAGGCCCTTTACGAGAAGCCAAGCCAAAGCACTCCATGACGCTCACCTTTACTTGGTATGGAAAGGCGTGGACGTGGATGATGGAAGCTCCGGAACCACCTTGAAGATCATGCATTGGACAACCATGGAAGGAGGACCATCGAGACCACAAGGAGAGGCTCAAATGACACAAAGTGAGGCACCTCAAAAGGCTTCAGGAAGGGGCGGAATGCCTCCCAGAATGGGCGGACCGCCCACTTGATGTTGAACCCTCTGAATCTCCAAGAGGCGAACAGCCCCTGTGCAATGGGCGGACCGACCAGTTCGCTGTGAAGCTCCATCAAGCCATGCAGAGGCGGACCGCCTCCCTAAGTAAGCGGGGCGCCTAGTCCACTGAGCAACAATCCGAAATTCCTACTATTTTGTGGTATATTTCCAAGTTTAGCCCTAGCTTACTTCTAATGTTTTGAACCACTTTAAGGGTATTCTAGACCTTTAATTTATGTTTGTAGAAGACTATAAGAGTCTTCAACTAGTCTTGAATTCATTACACAACTGTTAACACAAAACATATGAGATAAACTCTCTCTTTGAAACCTATGAATTTTGGCTTGATTTCAATTGGAAGAATTCGAGTTGAACTTCAAACCTTTCCGATCATTCTATTTGCAAGGACCTTGTGATTCTTGAGGATAGTTGCATAGCATAGGTGATTCTTGGCAATCATTCGGAGTGTAGCGAAACATCGTTCTTCGTTGCTACTTGAACAATCGTGCGAGTCTCGTCTCATTTTTATCTTGTTATTGCTTTACGTAGTTTTCCCCTCATTAGTTGGTATCAGAGAAAGGCTAGGGTTATGTTCCTACGAACCCTCGTCCTACTCTTCATGCTTGTTATCTTTGTTTCTTGTTGTTTTTCTTGTTATTGTTCTTGTTAAATTGAAAAAGAAGAAAAAAAAATTCAAAAACAAAAAAATCATAAAAAATCACTTGATGTTCTTGGTTATGATGTTTTCTTTGATGATTGTTATGGAGGATTGTATGTTAGTATATTCCCGTTGATTGGGTACCCTTGAAACACGTTTTAAGGTTGTGAATCAAAAATTTGAAAATCAAATCTCCAAAAGTTGAAAACCCTAGAATTTGTTCCAAAATTTCTTGATTTGGATTTGTGTTGGTTGATTGTTGTTATAAACCATTGGGGTTTTCTTGTAGTAGTTGAATACACATTGGGGAACCTTTGAATTGGGTAAACACCTTGAAAAACCTTGGAAAATTGGAAGCCAAGCTGAAGTTGCCAGTAGGCGGGGCGCCTGAAAAGTAGGCGGACCGCCCATAGAACTCTCTGAAGTTTAGTAGGCGGACCGCCCCTGTGTCTAGGCGGACCGCCCACTCCTGGAAGGGGTGTTCGGGTAGTTGTTTCGTAGGTTTTCGTGTTTTGTTTGTTTCCGTTACTTCCGGTTAGTACTTTGAAAGTAATTCTCCTATTCAATTAGTACTAATTCATTGAGCGCTTAGGATATTCGTGCGTGTTGGTGGTTGAAAGTTTCCAAGAACACTCGTAGAATTTCTTTGGCTCAAGTGCTCATCTAAAAGCCGAACGTCCATAGAGTCCCATTAACTCCACTCTTCCCGACGAGCATTTGGAACTTGTTGAATTGTTTGGTCGTTGAGGTGGTTGTTAAACTCCGAGGAAGACTTTTGAATCAAGCATGAGTGAACCTATCTCAACTTGAGTGAACCCGAGCGACAATCAAAAGTGAGGGAGTGCGTGAGGACTTTTACTCTAATCTCTTTGCTTGTTTTTGATTGTTTGTAGGTACATGGCGGAAGAGAAAGTAATGAATACCATTGAGGTTCCAACCGACGTCTTGGCTAGTCTATTGGCCGAGGTGAAGGCTTTAAATCTCAAAATGTAAGTTCTTAAAAAGGAAAGGACCCTGAGTCTCCATAAAGATGCCGGAGAAGGCACAAGTGATGACTCAATCATGAAACCGGATCAATATGCGGAGCTAGTTCGTCGACAACGGTTGCGGGATGAAGCTCTTGCTCGAGAGAGATTGTTGGGCAATCCCCAACCCTTGGGCAATCCCCAAGGTGATGTTACACTCATGAGGCCCCAAAGAAATGTTGAACCCCTTGAGCAAGTTGATGAAGCTCAAGAAGGGGAGGGTCCCGGACTTGGTGACAACTATGATGACTTTGATGTTCCCTATCCACATAGGAGGGCGATGAATGAAGGCCGGGGTATAGATAGAGGTCGTGGGCGAGGTCGGGGACATCTAAGGGCCTTTGTGGGGAGGAACTTGAGGCGTGAGTATGATGCAGTTGATGACTACTACGGGGATCAACCGGAACCAAACCGTGGGGGTTGTGACAACAACCTAAATAGTGTGAAGATCACTATCCCACCTTTCAAAGGAACTAGTGATCCGGAGGCATTCTTAGAGTGGAAGGTTCAATTGGAGCGGGTCTTTGACACAAATGATATGTCCGAGGAGAAGAAAGCTACTTATGCCATTGCTTCATTTGAGTCATATGCTTCCACATGGTGGGAATCCGTCAAGAGGTCAAGAAGAAGAGTTGGGATGCGAATGAACATTACTTGGGAGGAATTGAAAGAGGTGATGAGTACCAAATATGTCACACCCAAGTATAGGCAAGAACAACTCAAGAGGCTCTATGAGTTAAAACAAGGCTACAAGTCCGTTGATGAGTATTTCAACGAATTTGAGAAGAACCGAATGGCCCTTGACATAGAGACCGAAGATGAGGAGCAAGCTATCATCCGATTCAAGAATTGTTTGAGCCGGGAGATTGCTTCTCAATTGAGGCTACACATCTTTCATTCTCTTCAAGATGTTTGTGATGCCGCAGTTGAAGCCGAAAAGTGGCTCAAGGAAGAGAAAGCTCCTCGCTTTAGGAGTACTACTTCTACTGCAATGACTCGGCCTAAAGAATGGAAGAGCCCAAACACAAGTGGTGCAAGTGGGAGTCGTGATGTGAAGAAGCCTTTTGAGAAGGCTACCCCGAGAAGCGACTTCAAAGAAGTAGGAGGTACATCTAAAACTCAATTAAATACTCCTTCTCCTTCTTCTTTTTAATGTCACAAGTGTAAAGGCTATGGCCATTTTGCCAAAGATTGCCCCACCCGAAAAATAATGATAATTAGGGATGATGGGTTTTTGTATGAGGAGGAGAGTGAGCCCGAGGGTGAGGTTGTTGAGGATGATGAGGTAGTTGAGGGAGAAGAGAGAGCGGTGGAGGGTGATGATCCTAACATGTTCTTGGTAGTACGTCGTAGTTTGAGTGCCATGGCGAGTGAGGAGAACGAGGATGAGCAAAGGGAGAACTTGTTTAATGCTAGGTGTAGAATGAAGGGACAAGTGTGCTCCATGATTATTGACTCGGGTAGTTGTGCGAATGTGGTGAGCCAATCTTTGGTCTCACACCTACCCTTGAACATCCAAGCCCCTCTCGTTTGCAATGGTTGAGTGAGTGTGGGGAATTGAAGGTGGTGAAGCAAGTCTTGATTAAGTTCAAGATTGGAAACTATCAAAATGAGCACATGTTTGATGTGGTGCCAATGCAAGCTTGCCACCTCTTGTTTGGTAGGCCTTGACAATATGAAAAGCATGTGGTTCATGATGGCCGAGCCAACACTTACACGGTCAAACATGAGGGCAAGAAGTATGTGCTTACGCCCTTGACGCCGAAGCAAGTGAGTGATGACTATCGGCGCATGAGGGAGTTGAGGGTGGCGGCTAAAGCTAAATCCCCCGTTGTGGCCAAGCCTTTGGCCGAGACTCCACCATCTTCTACCGGTTGCATTTGTGCCATGATGCAACCGGGTGAGGACTTGAGAGGTAATGATGGCACCAAAATGCTCATTTGCCTAGTGCACAAATGTATGGTTCTAAACTTCGATTGTGATAATTTTTCTAACCCTAACCCTTTGCCTAGCGCCATTGAGAATGTTTTGAAGGTATTTGAGGATATGTTCCCGAAAGAGATGCCAAGTGGTCTTCCTCTATTGAGGGGGATTGAACATCAAATTGATTTTGTCCCGGGGTCCCAAATCCCAAACAAGCCGGCCTATTGGAGCAACGCGGAAGATACAAAAGAATTGCAAAGGAAAGTGGATGAGTTGCTCAACAAAGGCTTAGTTCGTGAAAGCTTGAGTTAGTGTGCCGTATCGGTCATTGTTGTACCAAAGAAGGACGGGACATGGAGGATGTGTGTTGATTGTCGTGCGGTCAATAAGATAACGTTAAAGTATCGCCATCCCATTCCTAGACTTGATGACATGCTTGATGAATTGAGTGGTTCAAGTGACTTTACCTGATGTAGGGAAAATGCGGAAAAAGTAAAAAGATAAAGAGCGAGACGAAACCCGATCAATAATCTCAAGTAGCAACGGAGAACCCGTTCTGTTACACCCCGAGAGAATGTCAAGATCACCTACACTAAGCAACTAGCCTCGAGCTAACATGAGCACGCAAGTAGAATGGTCGGGGGGGGATTAGAATTCATCTAGATCTGCTAGAGGAAGAACAAGTCCCATCAAAGGTTTTCATTCAACAAAGAGTTCAACTCTTACAAGGTTCTTTAATCATCAAAGTTAGCTAATGAAAGAAATAAGCTATCTTAGCTATTTATAGATGTTTTTAGACACTATGTGAAAGGTCTAAAGTGCCCACACTTAGGTTAAAAGATAAAAGACCACGTAGGGTCAAAATAGACAAAACACACTTGAAATTCACGTGCTTCAGCAAATGGGGCGGAGCGCCCAAGCCCCGGGCGGAGCGCCTGGCAAATGGTGCAGTGGGGTGGCCTAGGCGGGGTGCCCCAAAGTTGGGCGGAGCGCCTCAGCCATGCCTACTCAGGGTGGAGCGCCTGGAATGCTGGGCGGAGTGCCTGATGCACTGGGCTGCTCCTCTTGCGCTTAGATCACCCGGAACGGCTTCCAATCGCTTCCTTCTTCTAGTCCTCCCCTCACCAAGTGTAAGTGTACTCCTTTGATCTCCTTGGCTTGGCTCCGTGTGAAGGGTCTTGTGGGGGTTTGCCCGGCATCATTACCAAGATAGATCTTAGGTCCGGTTACCACCAAATCCGGATGAAACCGGGTGATGAATGGAAAACCGCATTCAAGACCAAGTTTGGTCTTTATGAATTTATGGTGATGCCTTTTGGCTTCTCCAACACACCTAGCACTTTCATGCGGTTAATGAACCATGTCTTAATACCGTTTATCAATAAGTTTGTGGTCGTCTATTTTGATGATATCTTGATATATAGCAGATCAATAGATGACCATGTGGGCCACTTGAGTCAAGTTGTTGAAGTGCTAAGAGCGGAAAAGCTCTATGCAAACTTTAAAAAGTGTGCCTTTTGTGTTGAAAAGGTTGTCTTTCTTGGGTTTGTTGTTAGTGCCAATGGTGTAGAAGTTGATGAGTCCAAAGTTGAAGCCATTAGAGATTGGCCAACTCCTACTACAATTTCTCATGTTAGGAGTTTCCATGGCCTTGCTAGTTTCTATAGGCGCTTTGTTAGAGACTTTAGCACCATCACCGCATCACTCACCGAGTTGGTGAAGAAAGACAAGTCCTTTGTGTGGGCAGAGCCTCAAGAGAAGGCTTTCCAAGAGTTGAAAAGTAGGTTGAGTACCGCCCCATTGTTGCAATTGCCTGACTTCGGGAAGGCTTTTGAGGTTGAATGTGATGCCTCGGGGGTGGGTATTGGGGGTGTTCTCTTGTAAGAAGGGAAACCCGTTGCCTACTTTAGTGAAAAGTTTAAAGGTGCAACCTTGAATTACTCTACGTATGACAAGGAGTTGTATGCCCTTGTGAGAGCTCTAGCTCATTGGCAACACTATCTATGGCCTAGGGAATTTGTGATCAAGAGTGACCATGAGTCACTCAAGCATCTTAGAGGCCAAGAGAAGTTGAACAAGAGACATGCCAAATGGGTAGAGTTCATTGAGTCCTGCCCTTACGTAATTCATTATAAGAAGGGAAAAGACAATATTGTAGTCGATGCACTTTCTAGAAAGTTCGCCCTTGCTACCACTCTTGCTTCTAGGCTTATGGGCTTTGAAAGCATAAAGTCGATGTATGAACATGACCCAAAGCTCAAGAGCATTCATGATGCTCTAGTGAGTGGGAAAAGGGTGGAGAAATACCAATGGGTAGACGGCTACATTTTCAAAAATGGTAGAGTTTGAGTGCCCGAGTCCTCATGGAGAGCGTTGCTTGTGCGTGAAGCACATTGTAGGGGCTTGATGGGTCACTTTGGGAGGAATAAAACCCTTGCTATCCTCAAGGATCAATTCCATTGGCCAAAAATGGAGTTGCAAGTTGACCGACTTTGCAAAAATGGCTTAGATTGCAAGCATGCTAAGTCCAAGTCCAATCCTCATGGTTTGTATACTCTCTCCCTATACCTACTAGTCCGTGGATGGATATTTCTATTGATTTCGTTATGGGTTTGCCACGGTCTAAGGGGGGGATATGATAGCATTTATGTTGTCATGGATAGGTTCTCCAAAATGGCTCACTTCATCCCTTGTAGGAAGAGTCATGATGCACAACATGTAGCTTCTTTGTTCATTGATAATGTGTTAAAGTTGCATGGTGTGCCTCGAACCATTGTGAGTGATAGGGACTCTAAGTTCCTTAGTCATTTTTGGAGGTGTCTTTGGGGTGCTCTTGGCACCAAGGTATTGTTTTCCACATCCCACCACCCTCAAACGGATGGTCAAACCGAGGTGGTGAACCGAACTTTGGGTGCTCTACTTAGAGCTATGACCCGAGGTAAGGTCGGGACATGGGTAGAAAAGTTACCTCTTATGGAGTTTTCATATAACCGTACATTGCATAGCATGATTGGCATGACTCCGTTTGAGTGTGTTTATGGTTTTAATCCTTTGATTCCACTTGATCTAACCCCTTTGCCCAAGGATATGGTTGTTTTGAAGGATATGGTTGATTCCACTCGAGATCCACGCCAAGGCAATGCTCGAGATCCACGCCAAGGCAAGAAAGAGCTTGGAGGAAGCCTATGCAAAGGTGACCTTCTAGAAGAACAAGGGGAGAAAAAAGTTGGAACTCAAGAAAGGAGAATAGGTGTGGGTGCACTTCCGCAAAGAGAGGTTTTCAAACCTTAGAAAGGGAAGTTGGCACCCCGAGGGGATGGACCGTTCCAAGTGCTTTCCAAAATCAACAACAATGCCTACGTGATTGATCTACCCGGTGAGTACAATGTGTCAAATACTTTCAATGTTACTGACTTGGCTTCTCTTGATGTAGATGTTGATGCCATGGAGGATGACGCCTTAATTTCAAGGACGAAATCTTCTCAAGAAGGGGAGGATGATAAGGGGCAAACCACCACAAGGCCCTTTACGAGAAGCCAAGCCAAAGCACTCCATGACGCTTACCTTCACTTGGTATGAAAAGGCGTGGACGTGGAAGATGGAAGCTCCGGAACCACCTTGAAGATCATGCATTGGAGCACCATGGAAGGAGGACCATCAAGATCACAAGGAGAGGCTCAAATAACATAAAGTGAGGTGCCTGAAGAGGCTTCAGGAAGGGGCGGACCACCTCCCAGAATGGGCGGACTGCCCACTTGATGTTGAACTCTCTGGATCTCCAAGGGGCGGACCGCCCCTGTGCAATGGGTGGACCGCCCACTTCCCTGTGAAACTCCACCGCCTCCCTAAGTGGGCGGGGCGCCTAGTCCACTGAGCAACCATCCAAAATTCCTACTATTTTTTGGTGTATTTCCAAGTTTAGCCCTAGCTTACTTCTAATGTTTTGAACCACTTTAAGGGTATTCTAGGCCTTTCATGTTTGTAGAAGACTATAAGAGTCTTCAACTAGTCTTGAATTCATTACACAACTTTAAACAGAAAACATATGAGATAAACACTCTCTTTGAAACCTATGAATTTTGGCTTGATTTCAATTGGAAGAATTCGAGTTGAACTTCAAACCTTTCCGATCATTCTATTTGCAAGGACCTCGTGCTTCTTGAGGATAGTTGCATAGCATAGATGATTCTTGGCAATCATTTGGGGTGTAGCGAAACATCGTTCTTCGTTGCTACTTGAACAATCGTGCGAGTCTCGTCTCATTTTTATCTTTTTATTGCTTTTCATAGTTTTCCCCTAATCAGGATAACAACACAAAAGCAAACGATGGAAAACTACCTCAACAAAAAGGCCAGGTATCAAAATTTTACTGCAGGTGATTATGTGTTAAGGAAGAAGCTACCTCGACTAGGGGAACCCAATGAAGGATAATTGGGAGGGACCTTACCGAGTCGCTAGAGTGGTCGGTAAGGGAACCTATCAATTAGAAACAGTGGATTTGAAGCCAGTTCCATTCAACTAAAATATAATACACTTGGAGAAGTATTACTTCTAAGAGTTCGGTATCGTATACTCTTATCTCTTTCATTTTGTTATTTTCATTCCATTTCGATTCAGATAATTTATCATTATGTTTTATACTAATACTTTTAGATAATAGGCATAGTTGGAACCGAGTGATGACACATCACCCACGAAAATATGAGTCTTAGATGCTCCGAACTATGGGTTGATAAGTCTGACAAAATGGTTTTGCGCAGTCTTCATCTTTAAGTCAAACATCGTTTCTTTTCCTTGCTTTCTCATATCAGGAAAGCAATTGGGAGAGGCATGCAACGAAACCCGCTTTCCAGTGTTCGGCTCCTCATACTTTGCACCCTAACACTAGGGGGGATGAAGGAGATGGAAGTCGGTCGATCGCTTAAAGACTGGGGACAAGCCAGATACCAGGGACTGCCCGCGATTATTGGTCGATCGCTTGAAGACCAAGGACTGCCTAGATATCGGGGACTGCCCATGATTGAAGAAATTTTTTGTAACTCTGTTAAGTTTGGAATTGTTGACAACAAGACGTAATCGATGTCAGACACTAGGCACTGACCATCCAAGACTAATAGAACACTCACATCAGGGTCTGCTCGTGTTTAGAGTTAATGTCATTGTATATATGGTTCGGCAGTGATCAAGTCTAGAATACTTCAAAACGCAATCAACAACCAATCATCAAACGGCCACCGTTCATTGGTCCAAAAATATTATGTATCTACCACCCGATAGCGGCCGATTTGATTATAAATGAAATTATACTTCACGCCTAAACAATCGACATCATTTATTATGCTAGTTAAATGACTAAGTATTGAGAACTTTTTATTTTTGTAAGTGTTTTATCCCGAACTAAATGTTCGAAGAATCAGTGCACCTACATGAAAGCGAGACATCGTTCTTCTGTACGCACTAACTCAACGGGCCGATTAACTTATTCCCTTTCAAAATTCATGTTACCATGCATTCATTGAATTTTAAGCGATAAACATGAACTTATCATTGAACACTAACATTCATAAAGTTAGAATGGAAAGAAGTTCATTAAGCGGCCTTAGGCCCAAAGTGTTTACAAAAAGGGCCAATTAAGCTGCAAAACTAAAGGTTGTCCTGGCAAAATAAAACAGCCTAACAGTTGGAAATATTCAAGCTGCCAGATCCATCAAGGTGAAGGTAAATCATTCACTTTTGCCTTCGTCTTCGGCACCTACATCCTAATCGCTGGACTCATCATCTTCATCGCAGCAGCTCATAGGGAGACCGAGGTCATCACAAGCCAATCTCACAGTTTGTATCGGTTCCTTCAACTCGACCTCTGTTTAAGCCTAAATTTGGTCGTTTAGGTAAAATAATTGAATTTATTAGAGGGTAACAAACAATACAATAACTATGCAAGAAAAGTAGATAAATATTGTGAGAAAAGTAATAAGTAAGAAAGTAATAATATTATTCCTTGAGAATAGCCAGATTCTATGTGAATCGATTGATGTACAATACAATGAGAGGAGTAGTAGAGATTTACCCAATCCTAATTATGGTAAAATACAAAGACTAATAAAGGCCATCGGCCTAAACTTAAGGCGGTTGTATACGAAAACCTAGCTAAGAGATTGTGAACCCTAAGACGGTGAGATGTATACCCCGCATCCTATGCCTGCGCCGCCTGAACGGCCGTGACTTTGGGAGTGAGCGTGTATCCTTTGTGCCCGGTGATTTATAGACTAAGTCTAATCTCGCCAGCCGGACTCGTATCCCTATATTAGTAGGTGGCATGTTGTTGCCCGCACAGTCAGTTCCCCCACTTACTGAGTGTTGTCGTAAGTAGTCAGGAAGTGAAAGAGATAAGTAAAAAGGATGTGAAGAGATATCTCACTAACTTCTTGAAACTCGCAGTCTCTTTGACCGAGACCGATATTTGATTTCTTCGAGAACCCTTCGTGTCTTTATCATATTGGTTGATGTCGATGCGATGCACCTTTTTAAAAATACCTTTTTCTGCGCCGAATCGTTTCATATCTTCAGGTCATAATTGTGCTTGACTGTTTCACACTTCATCTTTAGAAAAATTCTTCATCCCTTCCAAAGCTTTCTTATGAGAGGATAATTCCTTCATCTTCAAAAATGCTTGCCTTTGATCCTGGCCCTATATTCCCAAAAATACTTCTTCGTCCAGAATGGAGGGTGTATGAGAAAACTGTAGAGGCGAAAGTTTGCACAGTGCTTCTCTTTTGTCTCTCCATCCATGATTGGATGAAAGGAGTTCCCCGAGCCATGAATTTTGATCAGGATTCTAATGGCGTTCTTCGGAATGTCTTTATTGTGGCCTGTGTACTGGTTACGGTGTGCTCCTCTTCTAATACGACGATTGATGTGATATTCCTCTTGTCACGCGGGGTTCCCTAGCAGAAGAATGCCAACCCCTTGTTTTCTGCATATGCTCGTCTTTTGGTTGCATAGGGGCATAGTCCTGGAAGTAACTCCATTTGTATGAGGAGTTCATCTGCGATGGTATTCTCTCCTTCTTCGGACGGTTGATGTTCAACCAAATTCAACTGGACCGTGGCATTCAGGGTGACCATATAGCTCTGCCCTGCTCTACGGTTTGGAGGTTGCATCTGCTTCTAATCGTCCAGAGAAGAGAGACGAACATGGTGTTCCCGCGGCCACTGAGGGTTCCTTATTGGAGTCTCTCCAAGCGATTCCAGATGAAACTCTTGGCCCACGTTCTGCTTCTTCTACCGTTTTGCTGAGGGCTTCCTTTGTTGGACTGATTTTACGACTCTCGTGGCTAGGGGTTTTCATTCGGTTTTTCGGTTTGGTTTTTATCTATTCGGTTTCGGTTTTTCGGTTTTCGATTTTGAAATATTGCAATCCAATTCGAACCAAAATAAGTTTGGTTTGGTTCAATTTTCTCTTTTCGGTTCGATTTTTTTCGGTTTGGTTTTTCGATTTTTTCGATTATGTCATATAAGAAAATTTATAATATTATACTTGAAAGCCTGTCAATATATGTCTAAACGTAAAAATATAGAACCTAAAGTCTAAATCATAATCCTAGTTGTAACGAGAACTTTCAATTCAAGAAATAGATGTTTACGGAGGTACGGTACATAGTATATTGAAACTTTAGACAAGACCTCATAAGTTTTATACCACTATACAAAGATGTGTGATCATGAATGAAGTATTAAAGACAAAAAATATTGAAATATTCAAACTCTAACACTCTTAAACAGGTACTCATATGTTAAGAAATAAGAATAAAAGTGTATATTTGATATATATAATTCTGTTTTTTCAGTTTTTCAGTTTCTATTTATTGAAATCCGAAACCAAACTGAAAAATCAAAATTTAAAAATCTTCAATCCAAACCAAACCATTAATGAAAAAACCAAACCAAACCAAAAAAATAATTTGGTTTGGTTTGGTTTTTCGGTTTAATCCGAATAGTGCACACCCCTACTCGTGGCACATCATCGCAAAGATGTTGCTACTTGGGGTATTATGTTGGAAGTGTTTTCTTTGAATGCCGAGAGAAACTTCGATGACAGAGCTACAATCTAGACGAAGAGTCTCCGACCGCACAAATTCATTGAAACTTGTAGGTTTTGCCTTTTTTAGTTTTTTTCTAGAGCATCTGCAGTGAACACTGTTGTATTCAAAAGGACTTGATTGTATATTATGTGCCTACGGGCTGTCGATATTAATGAAAAGGTCGTTCATTAATATTTTGTGGGTATTGCGTAATTACTTGTAGTGTAGTCAAGTAGCATGTGTTTGGGTGACTTTTTGGGCTAGTGTCTTTTAAAAATGGGTGTGCGCACTGTTGGGTGCTTCATTTGCATCACTAACTGACGGCTTATGTTGTGCATATGATAGACGGCTATTTTGTGCCCGCAATGGGACGGTTTTAGCCCGTGATATGAAATGGGGCATTTTTGCATCCAAAGATAAATGTCGTTGCTTGTTTACTCAAGTATATTAAGAATTTCAGGCACTATGTGGGCGGGCGTGCCTACCGGCATGTTGGTGCAATTTTTTTGTATTGATGATTTCAACTTACAAAATAATGTCTGGTAGCTGAACTAGAAGTGATCTAGCTTTAAGCGAGTACTTTACCCTACTTTTTGTAGCGAAAAGTGAGTGTATTACTTCAACTTAAGTTGTATCGGGGCTATGAATAGTTGGACCGTAGATGGCTTTGATTGCAAAACTGACTAAATAGAATTGTAGTATTATTGATAAAAGAGGGGCAGAGCCATCAAGAGAAAAAAAGCGAGGCTGAGGGCCCGCGTAAAGTAATAAAGACAAAGAATGAGAAACAAAAAGGGGAAAAATACATATCTCGAGTATATGGGCCCGGTTGGCCTTTTAAGAGTAGTATTTCTTAAGCCAAGAGATGTTCCAGTTTTTTCGAATGGTCATTCCCTGCATGTCTTCAAGAACGTATGCATATTTTCCCGCTATGCCTCGGACCCTGTAAGGTCCTTCTCAATTTGGGGCCAACTTACCAACGCCCGACTCCTTGGTGCTTTGAGTCACTTTGCAACGGACCAGATCTCCTATAATGAGGGAATGTAGATTGGTCTGGGAATTGTAGTACTGTTCCACCTGTTGTTCTGGGCTGCCAAGCGTATGGTCGCTATTTCTCGGTGTTCATCCAGGACATCAGGTGAGGCTGCTAAAGCCTCGTTATTTGATTCCTCTTCGGCGAACGACCATCGTAAGCTGGATTCGCCTATCTCTACGGGGATCATAGAGTCCGTCCCATATGTTAGTGAAAATTGGGTTTCTCCAATGCTGGCCTTGAACGTGGTGCGGTATGCCTAGAGTACCCCTGATAATTCCTCCGGCCACTTCCCTTTGGCCTCCTTGAGCTGCTTTTTCAGGCTTTCCACTATCGTCTTGTTAGAAGACTCAGCTTGGCCGTTGGTTGGAGGATGGTAAGGCGTTGAGGTTATCTTTTTTATCTCCCAGTCTTCCAAGAAAGCGGTGATCCTGTTTCCTATGAACTGGGATTCGTTGTCGCAAGTGATTTCTGTCGGGATACTGAAACGACACATGATGTTCTTCCAGATGAATTGTATCACCTCCAGTTTCAGGATTCGGGCGTAGGCGGCTGCTTCAACCTATTTGGTGAAATATTCCGTCAAGATAAGCAATAATTTGACACCTCCGAGCACCTTTGGCATGGGTCCTACAGTGTCCATCCCCCATTTCATGAATAGCCGTGGAACTAGTACTGAGTGCAAAAGCTCCTAGCTGATAAGCATATGGGAGAATCTCTGACAGCTATCACATGCTCGAATAAATTTACTCGCGTCATCCTCCATTCAGGGCCAGAAATAGCCCGTCCTTATTAATTTACGAGCTAGGGATCTTCTGCCGGAATGATTTCCACACTGCCCCTCGTAGATTTCTCATAACACATAATTAACTTCAGACGGCCCTAGGACCTTAGCCAAAGGTCCATTGAACATTCGGCGGTAGAGTTCTCCATTGATTAGGCAGTAGCGTTCGGATTGGGCTATTAGCCTCCTACTTTCATTTCTATCTTCTATGAGAGTTCCTTTGTCCAATTATTTGATGATCGGGTATCGCCAATCCCAGACAATTCTTGTGACGTTGACTTCTTGGTGCTTGACATCTGCATAGGTTAACTCAATAACAGTTCCTGGGCTGTCTGTGTTCCTATTTGCAGCGTCTGTAGACTGGCTAGGGCATCAGCCTCCGTGTTCTCTTCCCTTGGGATCTGAGTAATCTTCCACTTTTTAAAAGTTTTCAGACGTTTCTCCACCCTGGCTAAGTACTCCTGCATACGAGCGTCTTTGGCGACGTAGGCGCCGGTTACCTAGATGACCACCAGCTGAGAGTCACTAAAGAGACTAATCTCGTTAGCCCCCAATATATAGGCTAATTCAAGTGCTTTAATTACGGCTTCATATTCCTCTTCATTGCTTGTAACCGGAGGACAACTTACAGCCTTTTGAAATATATTCTTTGTCAGGGACTTGATCATGAGACTGGTCCCCTTTACATTTGAGGCGCCGTCCTTATGGATCACCCATTTCCTAGGGGTAACACCTTCCATCATCTTACACTCAATTTGGTCCTTCGGCATCATATCTGCACTGAAGTCAGCGATGAAATCCACGCGGATTTGTGACTTAATGGCTGTCTGCAGCTGATAAATGATAACGTATTCTCCTAGCTCTATGGCCTTTTTTGGTAGCCTCTCTGAAAGTTCAAGTTTGTGCAAGATAGTCTGTAGAGGGAAAGAAGATACTACAACGATCGTATGACTCTGAAAATACGGCCGCAACTTCATTGCTGCCATTACCAATGCAAGTGCCAGCTTTTCAAGGTGCTGATAACGGGTTTCACCGTGCAGAAGAGATTTAGTGACGTAGTATACTGGAGATTGCTGCCTCTTCTCCTCTCATACTAGAATGACAGTGACTGCGACTTCAGACACCACGAGGTATAACATTAACAGTTCTCCCTCTCGTGGTTTGGATAACAACGGGGGATTTGCCAGATATTGATTCAACTCTCGAAGCGATTTGCGGCACTGCTCCCTCAACTCGAAACTTTTAGTTTTGTTTAGAATATTGAAGAACTGGTGACACTTCTTCGAAGATCGTGAGATAAATCGGCTAAGCGCGGCTATCCGATCATTCAGCTTATTCACTTCTTGATAAGACCCAAATCGAGCCTAAGGCACTTACCATCAAGAGCCGGGATTGGAGGATGCAAGTGATTCCGGGCAAATCGATGCTTTCCAACATGTACCAAGCTTGGAGGATTCAAAGGATGCAAGGGCAAGAGCTTCGGAGATGAATCAAGCATGTTTAGGCGATGGAGCACCGGTGCTCCACCACACGGGCAGCCAGGCGCTCCGCCCAGGCAAAGCAGGCGCCCCGCCTGAGATACACTTGGCCCAGGCGCTCCGCCCAGCCCCCAGGCGGTCCGCCCAGCCCCCTCCACTGGTCAACTTTGTGGGCGCTCCGCCCAAGAAACGGGCGCTCCGCCCGATTTGCTGAAGCACGGGATTTTGAGTGTGAAGTGACTATTTTGACCTTGCATGGTCTTTTAGCTTAAAGCCTAGCTTGTGGGCATTATAGACCTTTTACTTAATGCCTAGAAAACTCTATAAATAGCTAGATAGCTTATTTCATTAGCTAGCTTATTTAGAATTGAAGAATAGACTTAGTAAGAGAGGCAAGGCCTTCTTCTTTGTAGAAGCTTGAAGCTTCGGATTATCTCTTTGCTTGGAGCCTATGGAGATCCGTCACTAGTACGGAATCCTTGTATGGTTCAAGTTTCCCTTCCTCTCTCGGATATTCAATTCAGGGTTTGAATCGTTTATCCATTCTTTTCTTCTATTTCTGTTCTTCCCCATCCCTTACTTTCTTGTTATCTTTTGATTATTGCTTCCGCATCTTAGTTTATCGCTTCCGCCTATTTGGGTCTTATCAGTTTGGTATCAGAGCAAGGCTCGGGTTTCCTTCTTACGAATCCACGTTCCTTGTTCATCTTATCTTTACTTTAGTAATCTTGTTGTTATTGTTCTTGTGAAAGAAGAAAAACACAAAAAAATAGAAAAGTGGAAAAATACAAAAATTGGTGTAACTTTTTGGTGTGTTCGATTCGTGTTGTGGGTTTTATAGATTCTTAATCCTTGTTGAAAACCCGACGTTTGGGTACCAAAAACGTGAGGATTGGATTGGTTTGAAAAATTGAAACCCCAAATTGTTAAACCCTCCCAAAACCCTTTGTTCTTGAGGAATTTGATTGATTTTGGATTGTGTGATTGTGGGGTTTTGGAATTGAGTACCGGGGTTTGTTCTCCAATGAAAAACAAACAAATAGAAATAAATTTCATGTGAATCGGAGTTGTATAACATCGATTTTGAAGAATCGAAATCCACTTTGAACCTTTGAAACCCTTTATGAAAACCCCCAACTTGAAACTTTGAATCATGATTGTGCCTTGTTTGTTGGTTGTTTGGGTGTGAAATCTATTGGGTTTTGAAGGTTACATCAATATTAAACTTTGGGTACCTTGAATTTGTGCGAAAAACGTTGAAATCGGACCAATTTTTGGCTTGAAATTGAAGAAAATTGGACTTGGAAAGTGCTGAACCCGACCCCAGGCGGACCGCCCACCCCCTAGGCGCCCCGCCTACCCTCCCTCACTTCCTCCAAGGCAGGCGGACCCCCCACCCACCCCAGGCGGACCGCCCAGTGAGCTGACTGCTTGGTTTTGCTCCGTTTCATGGTTTTTTGTGTTTGTTTCGATTCCGAACCTCTTGGTTAGTGTTTCTAAGGTATTAGTCCTACTTTATTAACACTAATATTTGATACTTTAGGGTGTTGTGTGTCTTGAAACTTTACTTAAAGTCGTAAAACTCCTTTGGCCTCAAGTGCGCACTACAAATAGCTTCCGTTCATCGAGTCACATCAACTCCACTCCGGGCCTTTACTCGGACATACTAGTTGATTGATCTTACCATTGTGGTTCCTAAAAGAGATAAGGGCATCTTTGGTTGGGGGTTTGGGAGTGTGCACCCTAAAAGAGTGTTGAGAGCCACCACCAAAGGTAAGGGAGAGCAAGTGAGGTTGTTTATACTAACCTTTGCACTTTCTTAACATGTCTTTTGCAGGTACAAGGAGCCATAAGGGAGGTTTGGAGGGAAGTGGGAGTGGTGAGAAAGGTGTAAATGGGAGGAGGGTAGTTAAAGCCTACTTTCCGAGCATCTTGGCTAAGATAGAGGCAATAGACACTCGACTCCAACACTTAGAGGATGAGATGGAAGAGAATGAGGCCGCGGGAAGAGACGGCATGAGCCGCACTATGGGTTATGGTATTGCTAGTAGTGGTGAAATGAGGAAGTACCCAATTAGTGAAGGTACTACTGAGGGGATGTGTAAAGGGCGTTACATGGATGAACTCATGAGTAAAAGAGATTGGTATCAATTCATTGTGAGCCTTAATGGAAATCATGGGTATGTGCTTCAAGTGGATAATGGTGAAGCAAGTTGGATTAGCCATCTTGTAGTGAGAAGGTTGGGAATACCTTGTGTTGATGGAATGGCTAGGGTAGTTATTTCACAAAGGAACTTTGAAGAAGAAGTGGAGTGCAAAGTAGGTCCTTTAGTGGGTTGTGATGTTATGTTGGGAAAGCCTTGGCTTTTCAATAGATACTTCAAGATTGCCCGAGAAGTGGTGGATGGCTACCGTGTTCAAGCACAAGGGAATTACAACTCCTCCTTCTTAGGAAAGAAGAAGTACAACCAAGCAAGCCCATGAACATGAGAAATGGAGGAACACCATTGAAGAGAAGCCCTCTGATTCAAAGAGTGCAATCAAGAACTCCTACACACAAAAGAAGTGGTGGGACTAGTGCAAGAAGAGAGTTGACATATGTCAACAAGGTGAACCCCAAGCCACAAGCTCCAAAGACAAGTGGTTCACCAACAAAGAAGAAAGAGATCTCAAGTGATGAGTCTCTTAGTCCTAGATTCCGGGTCGATGTAAAAAGTCCACCTACTCCAGCTATGGGTATCCTTGGGCCTCGTCCCAACTCACCCGAATTTGAGAGACAAAAGATTGAGAGGAGTAAGGGAGTGACCGGTGACATTCCTCGAGTGGAAAAAGGAGAGGATGTGATGAGTGATGTGAGTGGGATGTCACCACCCGAATCTACACCTAACCTTGAAAAGAAAATGAGAGAAAAGAAAGACGGAAAAAAGAGTGAGGACACCCCTTATTCTAACCTTAACCCTTTATCTTTTTCTCCTACTTTGTGAATGCTTGTGTAGGTACTCTTGGAGGCGAAGCAATGGAGCCTCAATCATGTCCCAAGAAGGATAGACAAGGTGAGGAAACTCTTCAATGTGAGCTTCAAGGTGAAGAGACAATTCATGACACTTCAAATGCATTGAGTGAGCAAGATGGCCACTCAAAGGTAAGTGATGGTTCTTCCCTTGAACATGTTACTTCCTTGTCTCATGGTAGTGTTTGTGATAACTCAACACTAGTTGATGATTTGTTTGATTACAATGTGTTTGGAACTAGTGTAGAGTCGGTTGGTCAACTTGTGTGTGAATGTGAACCACTAGTTGAGAGGAATGATAAGCCACATCATGATGTGAGCTCGATTTTCATTGAACCTCTCTTTAGTGAAGATATTGTCGTTGACCATGATTGTGGACCTTGTTCTGACACACCACCTATATTTGATAAAGGGGAAGATGAGTTGAATGAATGCCCTATTCTTACCCTTGATGAATTGCTTGATAATGGTGGACCTATGTGTTGTAGTGAGGATGGTAGCGACCTTGAGGAGTCCCTAGTAGATGAGATGGATCGAATTGTATTCGATGACTCCTCAAGTGTGGATGATGACTCTAGTTTGGATGCCTCACCTTTGATGGGTAGTGGACTTGTTTTCACAAACCCTTTGTTTGAAGAGGATTCTCAAAAAGGTGATGGTGAATATCAAACTAGAGAAGAGTTTGGATTTAAACCTCCGTGGTTTGGAAAGTTGAGCTCTATAGACAATCCATTGTTTGGAACTCCTAGTGAGGAAGATTGTCCTAGAGGTGGAATTGGAGGTGAGGAAGCCACTCTTGGTGTGCGTAAGAGTGCTTCCAAGAAGGGGAGTGGAGTATTCGATGTTAGTTGTCGCTTGAATTATGTTGCTTACTCCATCCCATATGTTGATCACACCTTGAGTGTTGGGCATGCCAAAGCCAATGTGTCACATTGTGATAATATTGATTTGAAGGCTTGGTGTGTTGACCATAAGCTTAGAGGTCATAAGGAACTTAGTTGCTTAATCTTGCATGTTCCATATCTTAATGATCTCTTTGCTTGTTATAGTAGTGCGTGCTTTTCATTGTTGAGCCAAGAACTTGTTGTTTCCTTTGGAGACCTCTTCTTTTTTATTGGTATTGATACTTGGCTCTATCACAAAAGTGTGCTTTCCATAGCACTTGCACTCACTCTTGTTGGACTTGCCTACTCTTGTAGTGGGAAGTTTTGGTTTGTTATTATTGGACTTAGGGATCATAGGAATTTTGATGGCTTGATCTTGCATATTCTCTACCCTATTGATCTCCTTGAAGAATCATGTGTTGAGTGTACCCATTGGGGAAGCCAAGTACTTCTTGTTTTCTTTGGAAACATGTGCCTTGTCATTGTTATTGATGCTTGGCTATACCATAAGAGTGTGTTTTCCACACTACTTGCACTAACCTACTCTTGTAGTAGGAGCTTTTGGATGTGCTTGTCTTTGGATGTAGGTCTTGATGGTTTGATTTCGAGGACGAAATCCTTTCAAGAAGGGGAGGATGATAAGACCCAAATCGAGCCTAAGGCACTTACCATCAAGAGCCGGGATTGGAGGATGCAAGTGATGCCGGGCAAATCGATGCTTTCCAACATGTACCAAGCTTGGAGGATGCAAAGGATGCAAGGGCAAGAGCTTCGGAGATGAATCAAGCATGTTTAGGCGATGGAGCACCGGTGCTCCACCACACAGGCAGCCAGGCGCTCCGCCCAGGCAAAGCAGGCGCCCCGCCTGAGATACACTTGGCCCAGGCGCTCCGCCCAGCCCCCAGGCGGTCCGCCCAGCTCCCTCCACTGGTCAACTTTGTGGGCGCTCCGCCCAAGAAACGGGCGCTCCGCCCGATTTGCTGAAGCACGGGATTTTGAGTGTGAAGTGACTATTTTGACCTTGCATGGTCTTTTAGCTTAAAGCCTAGCTTGTGGGCATTATAGACCTTTTACTTAATGCCTAGAAACCTCTATAAATAGCTAGATAGCTTATTTCATTAGCTAGCTTGTTTAGAATTGAAGAATAGACTTAGTAAGAGAGGCAAGGCCTTCTTCTTTGTAGAAGCTTGAAGCTTCGGATTATCTCTTTGCTTGGAGCCTATGGAGATCCGTCACTAGTACGGAATCCTTGTATGGTTCAAGTTTCCCTTCCTCTCTCGGATATTCAATTCATGGTTTGAATCGTTTATCTATTCTTTTCTTCTATTTCTGTTCTTCTCCATCCTTTACTTTCTTGTTATCTTTTGATTATTGCTTCCGCATCTTAGTTTATCGCTTCCGCCTATTTGGGTCTTATCACTTCTACTTCGCTTTTCAATACCTCAAGTATGGCCTTGATTACCTCGATCTTCGCAGGTTTAGCCTCTATCCCTCTATTGTAGATGATGAAATCGAGAAACATCACTGAGGACACGCCGAAAGTGCACTTCTCGGAGTTGAGCTTCATTCCAAACTTATCCAGGATATCAAATGCTGCTTCCAAGTAGCTAATGTGATCTCTGGCGAACTCCAACTTGACCAACATATCATTGATGTAGACCTCCATGGTTTTGCAAATTTTCTCCTTGAACATTAGGTTCAGTAACCTCTAATAGGTCGCTCCTGCGCTCTTCAAACCAAAAGGCATCACCCGATAACAGTAAGTCCCCCTATTCGTGATGAAAGAAGTCTTCTCTTAATCATCTAAATTCATGAGGTTCTACTTGTATCCCGAGTATGCATCCAAGAAGCGGAGGGCTTTATGACTTGTCGTTGAATCAATGAGCTGATCGATGTTAGGCAGCAGGAAAGAGTCTTTGGGGCATGCTTTGTTCAGATCCATGAAGTCAATGCACATCCTCCACTTTTTATTCTTCTTCTGGACCACCACAATGTTTGATAGCTAATCGGGGTAGTGGACCTCGCGAATGAATCCATTGTTTAACACCTTCTCGACCTCTTCGTGGACTGCCAGCCCTCTCTCATGATTAATCGGTTGTTTCTTTTGTTTGACCGGTTTAAAACTTGGATCTACGTTCGCTTGATAACACTAGTTGATATTCCGGGCATGTGGGTGTGCGTCCAGGTGAATGTGCCCGACCGAGCATGCAGGAAGCTGGAGAATTCTTGTTTGGCTTCAGTTGAGAGCTTGGCTCCCACATAAAATTTCTTATCTGGAACCCTCTCGTCGAAGATGATTAGGTTGAGGTTGTCGACGGTGGCTTTGGCAGTCTTCTCTTCGTTATCTGAGTCTTGGGGCGTAGCGGCTGGCTCCCGGGGTCTGGTCCCTTCGTGCCCCTCGGAACCAAATGTTATACTGGTAACTAGGCAGGGGCCGAGCAACTTGTCTAACTTCTTGTGCTGGTTCTTTACTTCCTTCTTTATCGCGCACGTGACAGCCGCTACGTAATAACTTCTGGACAACTTCTGCTCCCTCTGAATCTCTTTCACTCCCTACGGAGTAGGGTACATAAGGACTTGAAGTGTAGATAAAACTGCACGTACTTCGTGAATCCATGGTCTTCCCAAGATAATGTGTTGCCGGGCATACTACCTCAAGACCATTCACTAGAAATCAAGCCAAGTTGATTCAAGACACTCATCTCCACTTGACTTGGAAGGATATGGAAGAAGGCTCCAAGAGCGACTTGAAGATCATGCTTTGGAGTGCCATGGTTGGGGGACCATCTAGGACACTTGGAGAGGCTCAAGAGACACAAAATGAGACACCCCAAGAGGCTTCAGGAAGAGGCGGAGCGCCTCCCAAAATCCAGAGAGCTGAATCTCAGAAGGCGGAGCGCCTCAAAGATGAGGCGGAGTGCCTTCCAAAATCCAGAGAGCTGGTCTGCAGAAGGCGCCCGCCTCCTCCCCCCCAGGCGGCCGCCTCCCCCCCCCCCCCGTGACAGCATGCGGGATTTTTACTACTTTTTGCATGAACTTCCAACTATAGCCCTGCGTGGCCTTATTTGTTTTAACCCACTTTGGGGGTATTTTAGACCTTTTATTATGACTAAGTGAAGCCTATAAATACTTCACTTAGCCTCATCAAACCTCAGCTTATCTTTGAATCTTATGAATGAAGAATAGAGTTTATCTCTTGTTATGAAGAAACCCTCTTTGTTTGGCTTGAAATTCACTAGCGGATCCTAGTTGAGTCTCGAACCGAAACCCGATCATTCTACTTGCTAGTCCCGGGTGCGACTCGAGGGTGGTTGCATAGTGTAGGTCCTTCTAGACGCCGATACGAGGGTATCTCGGGACAAGTTCCCCGGGGTTACTTCGTAGGGAGTTCGAGAAGTGTCTCGCTCTCCTATCTTTCTTTTTGTCTTTTCGTTTTGATCCTTATCATCTTGGTATCAGAGCAAGGCTCGGGTTTTGTTCCTACAAACCCCCGACCCTTGATTCTTTGTGCCTAGGTTAGTTACAACTTTAGGTTCTTGTTTATTGTTATTGAAAAGAAGAAAAAACACAAAAAAAAAAAAGAAAAAAGTTGAAAAAACACCAAAAATTTGATTGTGGATTCTTGGATTTGATGACCCGTTGTTAGATTTTTATTGGGGTTTGTTCCTAATTGAAAACCCGTTCTTTTGGTACCCTAAGCACAAGATTTGGAGTTGTATTCCATGATTTGAAAATTTGAAACCCTTTGAAAATTTGAAAATTTTAAAACCCTAGTTTTGAAGATGATGAACATGGTGGATTGTTTGTTTTTGATTGGGGTTTGATAAAAGTTGTTGGGGTTTGTTCTTTGTGATTGAAACAACATTTGGGTACCTTTGAATTGCTAAAACAATGTGGGAATAGTTGGATTTTTGGGTTTTAAGATCGGAAAACACGAAGTGAAAACTGTGCTGAAAGTTGCAGGAGGCGGAGCGCCTAAAATCTGAGGCGGACCGCCTAAAGTCTGAGATCTCTCTGGACTTTAGTGAGGTGGAGCGCCTCCCCCAAAGAGGCGGAGCGCCTCCCACTGTGCATTGCTCTAGGCGGCCGTCTACTCTGCTGAGGCGGGGCGCCTAGTCCTGAAGGTGTTTGTTTCGGGTAGTTTTTCGTAGGATCTCTTATTTCTTTGGTTTCATTGCATCTAGCTAGTACTTCTTTGAGTAATCTTACCTACTTGAATTGTGCTAGCCCTTCTAAGCTATTAGGAAACTCAAGCCTAGACCGGAGAGTAGAATTCAAAGAAGACTCGTAGCATCTTTTGGCTCAAGTCCACACTTAAAGAGCTTATCGTTCCAATAGAGTCCTATCAACTCCACTCACCCCGGAGTGCATTTGGCCTTTGAGTTGAGTGATTAAGTTGAGGTTTGCTATTCAACTTAGTGAAGCTTTGGATTCAAGCTAGAGTGAAAAATCCACCACCACTAAACGAGTGATCCGAGTGAAACACTTGTGAGGGAGTGAGTGAGGTTGTTTTGCTAACGTTTGTTTCTTGTGTAGGTACAATGTCCACCGAAGGAGAAGATTTTGCTAAGAGTGCCCTTGCTACTATCCTTGCCAAATTGGATAGTATGAACTTTGAGGATTGAAAGCCTTGAGAGGGTGACATCAAGTGCCCTAGTTGAGCAAGGGACTTCTAATGTCCATTCGGAGAAAGGGACCCCGAGTGTCCAAGTTGAGAAAGGTGCCCCGAGTGCCCAAGTTGAAGCCGTGGAGGGCATAAGTAGTCCGACCTTTGCCCCGGAACAAGTTGCCGAGTTGCTCAATCGCCAACAACGAGTAAGGGAAGATCGTGATCGAATTGACCAATTGTTGGGCAATACCCTACGTGTGACTATTCCTAACCTTATGGGCAATCCCCAAAGGAATGCTCCACTTCCCGGACCAATCCGGAATGTTCAACCTCTTGAGCAAGTTGCACAAGCTCAAGAAGGGGAGGAGGATGATTATGGTGATGGTGGATATGATGCTCACTATCAATTTAGGGGTCGGAATGTGGATAGGGGTAGAGGCCGAGGTCGAGGGCCACCCATGGGGTACTATGGAAGGAATGCTAGGAGGGATCTTGGTGGTTATGGAGATCACTTTGGAGGCCAACCGGAGCCTTTCCAAGGAGGTCGTGAGAACAACAACAATCTTAATAGTGTGAAGCTCACTATTCCTTCTTTCAAAGGAAGTAGTGACCCGGTGGAGTACATTGATTGGAAGTTGTCTATGGAGCGTATATTTGACACCAATGATATGCCCGAAGTGAAGAAGACCAAGTATGCAATATCTTCCTTCGAATCCTTTGCTTCTACTTGGTGGGAGTCGGTGAAGAGGAATAGAAGGAGGACGGGAATGGCTATTAATCTTACTTGGGAAGAGTTGATCCGTATGATGGATGAGAAGTACTTGACTAGCCAATACCGAATGGAACAACAAAAGCGCTTCTATGAGTTGAAACAAGGTTCCAAAACGGTTGGGGAATATTTCAATGAATTTGAGCAAGTCCGAATGAATCTTGACTTGGATGTGGAAGATAATGAGACGGCCATGATCCGTTTCAAAGGAGGCTTGAACCGAGACATAGCTTCACAATTGAAGTTCCACAAATATGATGATCACTACAAGCTATGTGACGATGCGGTTGAAGCCGAGAAGTGGCTCAAAGAGGAGAAAGCCCTCCGTTACAAGAGTAGTACTACTACTTCCATGAGCAAGCCAAAGGAGTGGAAGACTCCTACTCCAAATGCCAAATTCCCAAATGCAAGTGGTGCAATTGCTAGCAAGGATGTGAAGAAGCCTTATGACAAGTCTACACCACATGTGGGAGGTAACTCTAAAACTCACTTGAGTAATCCTATCTCTACTTCTACTCAATGCTTTAAGTGTAAGGGTTATGGACATATCTCCAAAGATTGCCCTACCCGGAAAACTATGGTTCTTGTGGGTGACTTGGTGTATGAACAAGATAGTGAGCCCGAGGATGAAGAGGGAGTAAAGGGTGATGAGGAGGTTGATGATAGGGAGGTTGCAATGGAGGATGATGATGATGCCCATGCCTTCCTTGTTGTGAGGAGGAGTTTAGGAGCCATGTTTGTGGAAGATAGTGAGACTTTGCAATGAGAGAACCTTTTCCATTCCAAATGCTGAGTCATGGGTCTCCTTTGTTCCATGATCATTGACTCGGGGAGTTGTGCTAATGTCATTAGCCAAACATTAGTTTCCCAATTGAAGATACCCACCTTGAAGCACCCAAACCCTTACCGATTACAATGGCTTAGCGAGTGTGGTGAATTGAAGGTGGTCAAGCAATTCATGATCAAATTTAAGATAGGGAACTATGTGGATGAACACGTGTTTGATGTTGTGCCAATGCAAGCATGACACCTTCTCTTCGGGAGGCCTTGGCAATTCGATAGACATGTGGTTCATGACGGCCATGCTAACACCTACACGGTTAAGCATGAGGGAAAGAAGTTCGTGCTTAAACCCTTAACTCCTAAACAAGTGAGTGATGATTACAAGCGGATGAGGGAGTTAAGAGAAGCGGCAAAGGCTAAGTCGGTTGTTGAGACTAGACCTTTGGCCGAAAGCTTGGTGGCAATCCCACCATCTTCTACCGGTAGCATATGTGCCATGATGCAACCGGGCGAGACCTTGAGAGGAAATGATGGCAACAAACTACTCATATGCCTAGTGCACAAAGGTATGGTTCTTACTTCCGAATTTGGTTATTCTTCTAACCCTTTGTCTACTGCTTTTGAAAATGTCTTGAAGGACTTTGGGGACATGTTCCCGGATGAGATGCCCGATGGCTTACCTCCGTTGAGGGGTATTGAACATCAAATCGACTTTGTCCTGGGATCTCAAATCCCAAACAAGCCGGCATATAGAAGCAATCCCGAGGACACAAGGGAGTTGCAAAAGCAAGTAGATGATTTTCTTTCCAAAGGCTTGGTGAGGGAGAGCTTGAGTCCTTGTGCCGTGCCCGTGATTCTTGTCCCAAAGAAGGACGGCACTTGGAGAATGTGCGTGGATTGCCGAGCCGTGAACAAGATAACGGTAAAGTACCGTCATCCCATTCCACGTCTTGATGATATGTTGGATGAATTGAGTGGGTCATGTGTCTTTTCCAAAATAGACCTTAGGTCCGGTTACCATCAAATCCGGATGAAACCCAGGGACGAATGGAAAACCGCATTCAAGACCAAATTTGGTCTCTATGAATGGTTGGTAATGCCCTTCGGGCTTTCCAACGCACCTAGCACTTTTATGAGGCTCATGAACCATGTTTTGAAATCGTTTATTAATAAGTTCGTGGTTGTCTATTTTGATGATATCTTGATCTATAGTAAGTCGATAGATGATCATATTGGCCACCTTAGGCAAGTGCTTGAAGTTTTGAGAGCCGAAAAGCTCTATGCTAACTTTAAAAAGTGTGCCTTTGGTATTGAGAAGGTTGTCTTCCTTGGGTTTGTTGTGAGTGCCCAAGGAGTGGAGGTGGATGATTCTAAGGTGGAGGCCATACGTGATTGCCCAACTCCTACCACCGTGACTCAAGTGAGGAGCTTTCATGGTCTTGCTAGTTTCTATAGACGATTTGTGAAAGACTTTAGCTCCATTGCCGCTCCACTCACCGAATTGGTGAAGAAGGACAAACCATTTGTTTGGGGAGAGCCTCAAGAGAAGGCCTTCCAAGAATTGAAGAGTAGGTTGAGTACCGCCCCTCTATTGCAATTGCCCAACTTCGGAGAGGCATTTGAGGTTGAGTGTGATGCCTTGGGGGTGGGAATTGGTGGTGTTTTAATGCAAGATGGGAAACCCATAGCCTACTTTAGTGAGAAATTAAAGGGTGCATCCTTGAACTACTCGACGTATGACAAGGAGATGTACGCCTTAGTGAGAGCTCTTGCTCATTGGCAACACTATCTCTGGCCTAGAGAATTTGTGATTGAGAGTGATCATGAGTCACTCAAACATCTTAGGGGCCAAGAGAAGTTGAACAAGTGTCATGCCAAGTGGGTAGAGTTTATTGAGTCTTTTCCCTATGTTATCCAATACAAGAAAGGGAAAGACAATGTTGTGGCGGATGCACTTTCTAGGAAGTTTTCTCTAGCCACCACTCTTGCCTCCAAGCTCATGGGATTCGAGAGCATTAAGTTGATGTATGCTCAAGACCCTAAGCTAAAGGGCATTCATGAAGCTCTTGAGAAAGGAGAAAGAGTTGAGAAGTACCAATGGGTTGATGGCTATATCTTTAAGAATGGTAGAGTGTGTGTTCCCGAGTCCTCTTGGAGGGAATTGCTTGTTCGTGAAGCTCATTGTGGGGGCTTGATGGGACACTCTGGGAGAAACAAGACCTTGGCCATTCTCATGGAGCAATTCCATTGGCCAAAGATGGGGGTACAAGTTGAAAAGCTTTGCAAAAATTGCCTTGAGTGCAAGCATGCTAAGTCTAAGGCTAACCCCCATGGTTTGTATACTCCCCTCCCCGTACCTACTAGCCCGTGGATGGATATCTCAATGGACTTTGTTATGGGTTTGCCACGGTCTAGGGGGGGACGTGATAGCATTTATGTTGTTGTGGATAGTTTTTCCAAAATGGCTCACTTCATTCCATGTAAAAAGTATGATGATGCGCAACATGTTGCTTCTTTGTTCATTGATAATGTGTTGAAGTTGCATGGTGTGCCCCAAACTATTGTGAGTGATAGGGACACCAAGTTCCTTAGCCATTTTTGGAGGAGCTTGTGGGGTGCTCTTGGCACCAAGCTTTTGTTTTCTACGTCCCACCACCCTCAAACGGATGGGCAAACCGAGGTGGTGAACCGAACTTTGGGTGCTCTTCTTAGAGCAATGACCCGAGGTAAGGCCGGGACATGGGTTGATAAGTTGCCTCTTATGGAGTTTGCATATAACCGTACTTTGCATAGTTTGATTGGTATGACTCCGTTTGAGTGTGTGTATGGCTTTAATCCTTTGATTCCACTTGATCTAACCCCATTGCCCAAAGATTTTGTTGTGAGTTTTGAAGGTAAAAGCCAAGCCAAGGCTATGGTTGAGCTTCATGCTAAAGCCAAGAAGAACTTGGAGGAAGCCTATGCAAAGGTTGCTTCCAAAAAGAACAAGGGAAGGAAGAAGCTTGAGCTCAAAAAGGGAGATTGGGTATGGGTGCACTTCCGCAAAGAAAGGTTCCCAAACCTTAGGAAAGGGAAGTTGGCACCCCGTGGAGATGGACCGTTCCAAGTGCTTTCCAAGATCAACAACAACGCCTATGTGATTGACCTACCCAGTAAGTACAATGTGTCCAACACTTTTAATGTAACTGACTTGTCTCTTTATGATGTAGGGGATGGTGATACCGGAGAGGAGGAGGCCATGGTTTCAAGGACGAAACCTTCCCAAGAAGGGGAGGATGATGCGGGGCATACTACCTCAAGACCATTCAATAGAAGTCAAGTCAAGTTGATTCAAGACACTCATCTCCACTTGACTTGGAAGGATATGGAAGAAGGCTCCAAGAGCGACTTGAAGATCATGCTTTGGAGTGCCATGGTTGGGAGACCATCTAGGACACTTAGAGAGGCTCAAAAGACATAAAATGAGACACCCCAAGAGGCTTCAGGAAGAGGCGGAGCGCCTCCCAGATGAGGCGGAGCGCCTCCCAAATCCAGAGAGCTGAATCTCAGAAGGCGGACCGCCTCAAAGAAGAGGCGGAGCGCCTCCCAAAATCCAGAGAGCTGAATCTCAGAAGGCGGAGCGCCTCAAAGAAGAGGCGGAGCGCCTCCCAAAATCCAGAGAGCTGGTCTGCAGAAGGCGCCCGCCTCCCCCCCCCTAGGCGGCCGCCTCCCCCCTCCCCCCCGTGACAGCATGCAGGATTTTTACTACTTTTTGCATGAACTTCCAACTATAGCCCTGCGTGGCCTTATTTATTTTAACCCACTTTGGGGGTATTTTAGACCTTTTATTATGACTAAGTGAAGCCTATAAATACTTCACTTAGCCTCATCAAACCTTAGCTTACCTTTGAATCTTATGAATGAAGAATAGAGTTTATCTCTTGTTATGAAGAAACCCTCTTTGTTTGGCTTGAAATTCACTAGCGGATCCTAGTTGAGTCTCGAACCGAAACCCGATCATTCTACTTGCGAGTCCCGGTGCGACCCGAGGGTGGTTGCATAGTGTAGGTCCTTCTAGACGCCGATACGAGGGTATCTCGGGACAAGTTCCCCGGGGTTACTTCGTAGGGAGTTCGAGAAGTGTCTCGCTCTCCTATCTTTCTTTTTACCTTGTCGTTTTGATCCTTATCATAATGTTATACGAGAGATGGTATGTTATTACTTGGAGGGACGTTACCTTCGTTACTCCGGGGAGGTAAACTTGGAGGAGTATTTCTCCCACTGACTCCTCGCTGGCACTGTTAAATCTGGTTATAGTGTATAGAATGGGAATTATCTGATATTGCACCTCCATCTGTTAAATGACTTCCCAGTAGATGATGTTCACAGCGGTGTCCGGATCTATCAGCACACGCTTAACCTGGGAATCATGCACCTGTACGGTGATGATCAGGGCATCATGTTATGGATATAAGACCTGTTGTATGTCTCTGCCATTGAACTCGATGGTATTGACACGAGGCCTTTTAGCTGTGTCCTGGTAGAACTCACAAATCATGACAGTTCTTGCATCGGTGTTATTAACCCCACGTCCCCTAAAAATAGTATTGACAAGCTTTAGGGTATCCTAATTTTCTGACGCCGATCCGTCGGTTCTACTGCCGGGCGCGGATCCTCGATTAGATGCTGGCCTCGTCGGTAAATAGAGGAACGCTCCTTCTCGATGCTTGCTCATGGTTTCAACCGTTTTGGTCGAGTTACGAGCCGTCACTCGAATCTTGATGATGGCATGTCACCGCCGCCGTCTTTTCCTTCGTAGAGTACCTACAATTGTCTGCGCCCTACGGTGGACGCCAAAATGTTTAGGCCTAAATGGTCGTTTAGGTAAAACAATTGAATTTGTTAGAGGGTCACAAGCAATACAGTAACTATATAGGAAAAGTAAATAAATATTGAGCGAAAAGTAATAAGCAAGAAAGTTATATTGTTATTCCTTGAGAATAGCTGGATTCTGTGTGAATCGCTTGATGTACAATGCAATGAGAGGAGGGGTATTTATAGTAGAAATTTACCCAGTCCTAACTATGGTAAAATGCAAAGACTAATAAAAACCATGAGCCTAAACTCAAGATGGTAGTATATACGAAACCCTAGCTAGGAGACCATGAACCCTAAGGCGGTGAGCTGTATACCCTGTGTCCTATACCTCCGCTGCCTGAACAGACGTGGCTTAGGGAGCGGGCGTGTGTCCTTTGTGCCCGATGACTTATAGACCAATTCTAATCTCTCCAGCTGGACTCATATCCTTGTAATAGTAGGTGGCGTATTTTTGCCCTACATAGCCTCCATATTGACCTTGCACTCAGACATCTCCCGAAAGATTTCGTGCTTTGACTCGGCTAGGACCAGACCCCTGCGATCTTCAAACTCGTCCTCTAGTAATCTCTTCTGCCCGCAAAGCTGACTCTCCAAATCTTAGTTTTTCTTGACAAAACTCTAGTTCTTTTTCGTTAAGTCTGCATTATGAGAAGCTAGAGCAGGCTTGTCACCTTGCAAAATTCGAAGATCATCCTTCAGCCCTGTTATCTTCAAGTCCTTGGAACCCAAATCAAATTCCAGCTTAGCACGCTTCCTCTCATTGTTGGCCTCAACCTGCTGCCTCAAATCATGTTGCTCGCTCAGTGCTCGAATTTGTGACTCGAGGTCAGACTCGCGCACAGCATGAGCAGCTGCACGCTCACTTGATTCAGCCTCGAGCTAAGAGTGCTTAACTTTGAGTACTTTGAGATTTTGGTGGCATGTGCTCCTGACAGATGCTAGGACGTTAGCTCTCTCATGTACACAGACAATCTCCACATTGAGTTGCCGAATTCAATCAACCATTTCGATGGCAGTCAGAGTTGTCTGGTACGAGAAGGAATGATGATTAAAAGAGTAAGTTTAAAAGTTAAATTGTAAGTGAAAATGCGTATTACCTGAAACACTTCATAAGCGGCATGAGAGGCGAGCAACAGATCACTATAGCAATTCATTTTGGCTCGCTCCATGGGCCTGGTCAAGTCATAGAAGTTAGTCAACAAAATATCTTGGAGACCTTAGTAGATCAATGTCGCAAGGAACAGTTATAATGAACGACCGCTCCCACACTTCACCAGCAACGGTGTGTGGGCAAAAATACGCCACCTATTGTTACGGGGATACGAGTCCAGCTGGCGATACTAGACTTATCATACAAGTCACCGAGCATAGAGGATACACGCCTGTTCTGCGAGTTACGACCGTTCAGGCGGTACGGGCGTAGGACGCAAGGCATATATCCTGCCGCCTTAGGGTTACAGTCTCTAGTTAGAGTTTCGTATAAACCACTCCTTTCATTTATACTTTAAGCGCGATTTCTAAAATATATACTTCCTCGACCACATTAAGGCAGAAGATCATTGCTTACTCCTCAGTAGCTCATATGAATATGGTGACTATCAGTTTGTTTAATCGGGCAGCGGCCCTTAGGTCACCTATTTTGAGTTATGGACATCAAGCGGTTCATCACTGAATCCGACTATTCTCAAGGAATAAAAGCTCTTTACTTTCTTGTCTATTGTTATTCTTTTTATTTACTTACTTTTCGTCATATTTTACCGTATTGCTTGTGACCCCTTCATAAATTTAAGTTTTAACCTAGAAGTAAAAATTTAGACATAAACAGTTTTGCGCCCACCGTGGGCCCCAGGCAATTGTAGGTATTCTGCGAAGAAAAGACGCAGTCATGTTAGACGACAACACCCCAAAGAACACCGCCGACGCTGTAGACGAGTTTGTGTAGGAACCTGGTGATCCAAGCGTTCAGCCAAACGATCCTGCCAAGAAGCCACTCCATGTGGCCAGTGATGGTGAAGGTGACCAGTCACGCAAAGGTAAGTTTGATCTCATAGGTTTTCTTGTTAATCTCCTCTCATCCCTGTCAGTGCGAGCAGAGCAGAACTTGGTCAACATGGTCGATGGTATATCTTAGAAGTTAGGAGTTATTTTCGTTGGATCGTCCCAAACGCAGCATCCCCGCGAGGACCAGCTCCCATGAACGATACTCCAGTGTCCGCTCCTAATCGCAGGCTCAATATGGACGCTGCTTCTAGAGGTTCAACAACAATCAACAATCAATACCTCAAAGGAACACCTGTCATTCAGGACATCCTAAAGGAGATGAAGGTCATCCACGATCAGATCGGTAACGTACCAGGTGCAGCACCTCAGGTTACCACTGTAGATGAGCAAAAGTTTTATAAGCATGCATACAAAGCAAGCATTATACCAATCCACTACCAAAGCACTTCCGCCTGCCGGATAAATTGAAGTACGATGGAACAACAGAACCGGATGAGCATATTGGTGCGTATTACAAAGCCATCAAGAGAAACGAAATCTCAGAGGACGAAATCCAGTCTGCTCTGGTGAAGAGGTTCGGATCAAGCCTGACCAAAGGTGCCCTTTCTTGGTACACTCAGCTACCGATAGGCTCCATCGAGTCATTCAGCGAGATGCAAGATTTGTTCTAGAAAGCACACTCTGGCGCCTGTAAATGGGAGAAGCGCATGAAGGATATCTTTGATATTCGGGAGCACGACGACTTGCTGTTAAAAGACTATCTTAAAAGGTTTCAGAGGGAACGTATGGAGCTTCCTCCAGTCCCTGATAATATCACTGTAGTAGCTTTTTGTAAGAGCCTGAATTCCAAAGGGTCGCTGGCTACCAAGAAATTGCAGTGGAGTCTAACCTAACATCCTGTGTCGACATGGAGTGCCTTACATCAGAGATATAGTGAAAAGCTCTGCTTAGAGCCAGGACACTCTCAGAACCCTGAAGTTGAATGGAGCAAACGAGAAAGAAGTTCATCCCTTGAGGGAGAAGAGGATGGGAGAAGAGTAAAAAGAAAGATGCAGAGCCAAGCGGGAGTGGCAAAGCAGGGAAATGCTCGGGGGCCTGGATCCCAGGAGAAATGAAGCATGCCCCGCAGCTTCCTAGATTTTGGTTTGCGAGTCAACGCCGTGGAACTGGTTGCTAATCACTTCGGCAAACTAGGGCCAAAAGTATGGTGGCCGCCTACCATAAAAGGAGCAGTCGGGAGGAATACAACGGCCTATTATGTCTTTTATCGTAGCAATGGCCATGCTACGGTCGACTGCAAGGCCTTGATGTTAGAGATCAAGCATCTACTAAAGGATGGTCACCTCAAAGATATTATTAAAGAAGGACCGAGACATTCGAGGGCACCAGACTCTACAGACAAGCAAAATATCAATGCGATCTTCGCAACATTGGGACCTGTCACGGCCCGGGGGACTGAAAAGGTAGCGCCAGCCGTTAGCATTATCTCTTTCAGTCCAAAAGGCGAAGCAGAATATCAAGATGCTCTCACGATCTCCGTAAGGGTGTCGAGTGTTCAGGTTGAGCAAGCTTTGGTTGATCTAGGGAGCACTGTGAACATTATTCAAAGACAGGTACTATAGAAGTTAGGTAAAGATCATTGGATGACACCGAGCCACCGTAGGATAGTTGGCTTCAACGGCCATCGAGAAGAACCTGTTGGGGGAACTAGCTCAACCAGTTCATATCTCGGGCATGACGAGCATCACCTCCTTCCAGGTACTCGCCTGTGATATGTCACATGATATCATCTTTGGACGGCCTTGGATACACTATTTAAATGGAGTTCCCTCAATATTCCACTAAGTCTTTAGATATCCTACCTCGTATGGGATTAATGACTTACAAAGTGACCGACCCTCGATCCAAGACTGTCCAACAGCCGGAAGAAGGCTGGCTAAAGAGCCAATAGCTAGCGTAAACATGATGGATGAGGATTCAACTTGGTATAAACTAATGCAGCGAAAGGCTAGGTTAGAGATAGGAGTCCTTAGGGAGCGGATATCAGGAATGAGCCAATTAGTCCCCAAGATAGCAGAGTTATGGTATCAGCTAACCGAAGTATTGGCGAAGCACGATGAGCTATTATGGGTAATACACTGCTATTTGGTAGTGGCTTAGGTCAAGGTGCAACTTTTGCAACTTCCAACAATCACCGAGCCGACCCAGGGAGAACACCGGCTGCTGTATGTTTCGATTTCAAAAATAGCTTGTTATGTTTCGATTTCAAAAATAGCTTGTAATACAGTACTCGTACGAGAAGAAGAAAGAAGGCAGCTTCCGATAAAATATGCTAGCAAGGGACTTTCCTATCAAGATAGGCTTCTACCTCTAGCTCTCCAATTTATTGCGGCCGTAGTCATGGAAATCCAAGAGTTATGCCCTTATTTTCTTAGCCATACAGTCAGTGTGGTCTCTTCAGTACCTCTACGGGACATTATGTCCAGACCTGGGCGTTCGAAAGGTTAGGCATAATGGGCCGAAGAGTTGGGACAGTATGATATCATCTATCAACCAAGATCGGCCATCCAGTCGCAGGCTTTGGAAAGTTTTACTTCAGATTTTGTGTAAGAATTAGAAGAAAAGGCGGAGGAATCACTCCAGCATGCAAGAACAATCAAGCCTGGGCACTAGGGAATCCTTGCGGACATGGACCTCGAATAGAGAGAAAGACACCCTCAATTTATGGATCAAGACACTCACCGGAAAAGTTTTCTGCAAGACCGTTAAAGTTCCACGCATCGAACCAGAATATGAGGCCATAACTCAAGCTCTTGTCAGCCTCTTCAGTAGTTCCCAGTTGGTGGTTACTCGAGCGAATGAGAATTTTATTGCGGAAAACATTTGTGCGCTATATCGGCAAGAGTAAATCAAAACACTTTTGAAATATTTCCAAAAGTGGGAGCTTTTGAATGAGGAGGAAAGCACAAATGAAGGCAAGCCCCTCAGGGATTCGCACACTGGCTCGGACGATTAGTAGATAGTAGTCGAATCGACCCCGCGGACCTGATGAGCTTGAAGTTCCAAACACAGTTTCTGCCTCAAAATAGCGCCACACATTGATCTGCTACTTGGATAGGGGAATACTCCCTGAAGACAAGTCAGAAAGTAGACAGCTTTGGAGGCAGGAAGTTCACTACTGTTTAATTAACGGAGATTTATACCATCGGATTGTCAGCAATCCACAGGTTACATCTCGAGGTTCAGCACATTCAGACGAAGCAATTCTGGCAGACACCTCCGATCAACGATGGAAGTATAATCCTTCTCAGTATCTATTTTAAATCAAGTCTTTAGTTTTTTTTTACAGTATTTACCTACTTGTCTTTCATGTTATGGGTTTTCACCCATAACAGCTCAGGCTCCGCGCCCCCTATCAATAAAACTACTATTTTACTTAGTCAGTTTTATAATTACAATTCAAATCCATTTACGATCCAACTATTTATAGCCCCGGCCAGACCTAAGTTGAAGTAATACACCCACTTTTCGCTACAAAAAGTAGGGTAAACTACTCGCTTAGAGTTAGACCACGTCTGACTCAGCCACTAGGCATTATTCATAAGTTGAACTCGTCAATTCAACAAAATTTGCACCTACATGCCGGTGGGGACGCCTGCCCGCATAGTGCCAGAAAGACTTAAAATACTCGAATAAACAAGCAACGATGTTCTGAATCGGAACGCAGAAGTGTTTGTTTTTGCACGTGCTAAAGTCACCCCATTGTGGGTGAAAAACAACCATTTATCTTAGGTGCAATATAAGTCGCCAACTACTGACGCAAATGAAGCGCCCTTCAATGCGCATGCCCGTCTTTTACAGACACTAGCCCAGAAAGCCATACAAACATGATGCTTAAATCATACAAGTATGCATAAGAACTTTAATGGACATTCGTTTCATTAATAACAAACAGCCCGTAGGCTCATAATATACAATTAGTTCTTTCTGAAGACAATATTGTTCATAAGAATTGTAAAAAAAATGGAAAAGGTAGGCTAAAAACTTCGAACTTCTTAAGATTTGCACAGCTAAAGATCCTTGATCTGGATTGTAGCTACAAGCCGCTAAGTAGTTCGAAGTTCTCCCGTCATCATGGGATATGTCAGCTCGAGCAACCTTCATCGCATGACCTCTGAAGTGACCAAGACCCGGACACATCCTTCCACCATCTCGTCCATTGAACTCGAAGAGAAATTAGAAGATCTACTTCGACCCCTGCTGATCAAACGGGAGTGCACTGCCCCGCAGATCTTCAAGCGCATTTGGGAACTCATCACGGATAGGAAGGCTTGAGCTAGGAACCTACCAAAAAGGAGCCTCTTCCCTTGGGTATCCCACAACAAGCGGCTGATGTGGCGTTGCAGCAGCAATATAGCCGAACCAGCCAAACCAAGAAACAACCCCAAAACTTGAGCAGAGTTAGAGCTTGGTGACTCGTTAATCTACCCATGGCTCGAAACTATGTCCTCTTTCCTGCCAAGAACGGAGTCAGATAAGTAGGCTTCTACCCTGCTTCGTCAAAGAGGCTACCTGAGCACCAGAAAAATCCTAGCGGAGAAGCCTCATGACAGCTGAAAGGGCCAAGCGTCCTGACCCCACATGACGAGAGAAATATCACAAATACTGCTGTGTTAGAAGAAGAGCACACCGTAATCAGTGAACATGCCACGAAGAAGACATTCCGAAGAACATCATTAGGATCCCGATAAAACTTCATGACTTGGCGGACTCCATTCATCCAATCACAGATGGAGAAAGGGAAGAAGAAAACCACAGATGGCCTCTTTCTTACAATTTTCTCATGCACCATCCATTCAGAATGAAGGAGTATTTCTTATAATATGAAACCAGGATCAACGGCAAATATTTTTGAAGATAGAAGAACCATTATTTCATAAGGAACTTTGAAGAAGATGAAGTAGTTTTCTGAAGAAGATTTGTGATTCTACCACTATCACGAGGCCCTTATTTATAGGTCGGAAGGGATAAGAACGGATCATGAAACAATCAAGCGTAATTATGACTTGAGATATGAAACGATTCGGCGCAGCAAAAAGCATTCTTGGAGAGGTGCATGGAATCGACATCAACCAATCAAATGAAGACACATGCAATTCTCGAATAAATCAGCATCAGTCTTGGTCAAAGAGACTGCGGGTTTTAAGGAGTCAGTGAGATATCTTTCATGCCGCTTTCACTTCCTGACTGCTTGCGTCAGCACTAAGCAAGTGTGGGGACTGGCTGTCTGGGCAAAAATACACCACCAATTACTACGGGGAAACAAGTCCAGCTGACGAGACGAGACTAGACTTATCCTACAAGTCACCGGGCACAATGGATACACGTTTGTTCTATGAGTTACGGCCGTTCAGGTTGTACGGGCGTAGGACACAAGGCATACATCATCCCGCCTTAGGGTTACAGTCTCCTAGTTAGGGTTTCATATAAACCACCGCCTTGAGTTTATAGGCCCATGAGCCTTATTAGTTTTTGTATTTTACCATAATTAGGACAGGAAATCCACTAATATAAATACCCCTCCTTACATTGTATTGTACATCAAGCGATTCACTACTAAATCCGACTATTCTCAAAGAATAAAAGCTCTTTGCTTTCTTATCATTATTATTCTCTTCATTTACTTACTTTTCGTGGTAATACCGAATTGTTTGCGACCCCTTCATAAATTTAAGTGTTTAACCTAGACATACAAATTTAGCTCTTTTTAAGGCAGCATAGGTGGCCACGTCTTCACCTTTGGGTAATGAAGCCATATGCTCGTTGTGCTCTAAGGCTAAGAATGAAGAACCTGAACTCTCCGTGTGCTTGGACTTAGCAGGCTTTACCTCCTGATCAAGATGGAGCAGCTTCCTCTTGCTTCCCACAGGAAGTGACTCCGTGGGGGTGGCGACAACGATTTTCTTTCCCACGGGCACTGGCTCCATGGGGATGGCAACCGCTATTTCCTTTTCAGGGTTACCCCCAATGCCCGACGTAACCTCTATCACCAGGGCAATGGGGCTTGAGGCAAAACCTCAGCAACGAACTCCATAAGAGGAGCATCTTAATCCGCATCGATCAATCTCAATTGCTCGGTCACCTCCAGCATTTTCTCTTTCATCATCCGTCTAAGACGCTTCAATGGTTATTTAGAGCTCGACTCTTTAGCGGCGTCCTTTTTGGAGGCATGCCGAACAAATATCCTACCTTCCTCCTTGGTCGCCTTTTTAGCATCAACAGTCGCAACCATTTCCGCCACCACACCCTCAATCGTTTTGGCCTCAGCGGCCGCCTTTGCTTTTTCTCTTTTTCCTTAAGCGCTTGTTTTTCCAACAACTATGCCCTAAAATCATGGTAATTTATCTTCTTCTTTTTCTTGGGTGTTCCTTCCTCAGCTTCTTCCCTTCAGCCACCTCCGCGCCATCCTGTTCACCACTTGACTCTCCTCCAGTGCCAGTAATGCAGTAGACTTTGTTTTAGTTTACAAAGAGTGGTTGCTGAAAGTAAATAGACAAAAATAAGATTTACCATGAATCTTGGCATTCAACTTGAGATCGGCGGAGATGTACTTCCACGTCCTCTCTTCGTTTGTGGTCTACTTCAAGAATGTAATCAACCAGTCTCAGATGTTGGGAACCAGTTCAAATTCGACTTTGTTTGCGGAGCAGGGAAACAGTTATTGGGATTTTAAAATAAAGGATGGAGAAAGATGAGATAGAATGTTCACTTACATGTTCGGTTCCATTTGCCCGCAAGCAGAGTGGCTTGGGCATACACAGATCTAGAAGTTTACGTTAGTGGGTTATATATCATGCTTCTTCTTACTTACTGGATTCTGAATAAATTATTCATACATTATAAGTGTATTTTTAACATAAATACAGGGTCTAGGCAAAGGCTACTGAGTTCTGCCGAACCCGTAGCTTAGCCACTAGATCCGCCACTGGCCTCGGGAGATGTTTATGCCTAAAAATTGCTCAATAGGTTAAATGGATAGAATTTATACAGGGTCACCAGCAATCAATAAATACTAAGGAAAAGTAAATAAAGTAGAAAACAAAGAGATCTTATTCTTGAGAATAGTTGGATTCTTAGAAAATCACTTGATGCATAATACAACGGGAAAGGGTATATAGTTGTGATTTACCCCAGTCCTAATTATGGTAAAATACAAATGCTATAGGCCATAGGTCTGTTTACTCAAGGCGATGATACAAATTAACCCTAACTAGGAGACTATAATCCCTAAGGCGGAGTGATGTATGCCTTGCATCCCTTGGCCCGTGCCTGCTGAGCGGACGTGACTTGTGGAGAATGCATGTATCCTCAGCGCCCAGTGACTTGTAAGCTAAATCTAGTCTTCGCCAGCTAGACTCGTATCCCTATAATCATAGTTGGCAGATTTTTACCCGCATAGTCAGTCCCCCATTTGTTGAGTGCTGATGTAGGCGGTCAAAAAGTGAAAGAGGCGTGATAGGAAACGTAGAGACCTGTCTGTGCCCGGTACTCGTCCCCTATCTTATGGCATGCCTCGCATTAATCATAATACTCAAGTACAATGACATGCAGCCTTGTGATTGAGGTATTCTACCTGCGTCTTTCCAATGCTGCAAGTGCTCTACCATATCCCATTGTTATAGGGATTTATCATGTAAGCCATAATTATAATGATCACATGTCTATAAACGATCCACTTTACTTCTAGGACTCTTTTCGTATGTATAAATACATCATAATTACAGAGAGTCTTCATTCATCCTTATACCTTTTTGCAATTTAGCTTTTTAAAAACCTTATGTAGCCTCATAAGCCTATTCATCTCTTAATGATCCAAGAAATGAATTTCTAACCCTGAAATTTCAGGGTTCAAGGATATCTTCCCACTACCTTGCATCATGAAAATGATTGCAAGATGCAAGTGCAAACGGCTAAACATCTAGGTGAAAACGACAACATTTCCATCGAATGTTGCCCTTCTGTCGTTATACTTGATCATATTTCCGGCATCAGGATTGAATGCCACAAGCCATCCATAGTTGACATCATTGTTCCTACTACTGAAGAATGGATTTCCACCTATCGAGTTGGTTATTCCATGGTTCATACGTACCCTTTCACTATTCACTTCAACGCGTGTTCACTCAATAATTGAGGAAGTATGCCACCGGTACAATATTTGTTTGGGCCCGGCGAGCCTTCTGTCTAGCACTTGGTTTCTATTCTCGACCATCTAGCGGCTCATGCGAACCTGGATTTCTCCTTCTGGCACATTCATGCCTTCTACTCCCCTCGCCTTCATAAGGCGGGTATGTTGAACTACAAGAGGCGAGAGAGGAAGGGTATCGTCTCGAATAGTGAGGATTCCAAGGATTGTGGCTGGTTCCACAGTATGTGGTGGTGCGCACTCCAAGTATTGTCTCATCCTACCCCTTTCCAAAGGTCTTCAATAGGAGTGTAAGTCACTGTGCTTTAATTCTACATACTTTGATTACCACCTTTTTGTGTTAATCTCCTTCCTTCTAATCAACCTCGTGAGTGAGTTCCTGATTTCCCACAATTCTTTGGCTGCATGAGTGACCACGATCTTCACCAAAAATCCTCTCCGGACGATAAATTTTGCGGCCCTAGCCAATATGAACGGATGGAAAGATAAGAATCATGGTATGTTGTCTCTTTCGTCTTGCTTAATGGCCGCAAATCTGGCTTCTTATTTGCATTTAATCCCTCGTACGACTCTTTCATCATCTGATTCTATTTTCTGCCCCATACATTGCTCCTTCAGCTGACGTGTTTGCCTCTGCTGGTAGGGTCATTGAGAGGGCTAGCAGTTCCCATTCTTCAAAGAGGAAAAGGCCTAATAAGCTGGAGAAAGCTGTTGCCAGTGAACATCTTATAATTTCTGACACTGAGGAAGCCCCTTGAGTGCCCGAGCTTGAAGGCGTTAACCCTCCTGTTGCTGCTATCGCCACCCCAGGGTCTGGTCCTTCTATGCGCAAGCACCTTGTTGATGAAGGCCCTAAGGTTGATGAAGAAGCCGGTGTAGAGGACGAGGTTGACATTCCTACTGTTCACTTTGAGGCTCTGGTTACAGGTTAACTTAACCCTTTTAACCTTCCTTCTATTGTGCTACTTTGAGTATTTTACGAACTACTTGTTGTTGAATACATATAGATCCTGCGGTGTTAGTCTCAGCCTCTGAATCAACCGATCTTCCCTTTCAGCATCGTCCTCGTAAAGAGGTCGCTGGAGTTGGCATTTTGACTGAAGAGCCCTTTAGTGGGTCCCGTGAGGTTGCTATCCCTATAAAAGCGGGAGTTAACCTGTTTTAGAACCCTGATGCGTGGACTAACCAAACTGTTGAACTGGTCGGGCTGTCAGAGCAGCGTTGCCTTTCTGGCTATAATCACTATGACTTGCTGAAGATCGTCGTCAGTTATTCTCTTATGGTATGCTCTCCTTTCCTAAATTTCTTTACTTTAAATCAAACCTCTGCTTTCTTTTAAATATTTTCATGATACTTATTCAGGGGCTAATGACTTGTCACTAGATTATTCATCGTAGAGGTGTTGATAAGCGTTTGAGAGAGAAGAATGATGACCTTCGGAGCCAGGTTGCCATTTTATAGCCTCTTGCAGCCAGAGTGAAGCAGTTGGAGAAAGAGGCTCTAGCTACACGCAGTGCCCATGCAGGCCAATCAACTTAATGCTGCATGGATACGGAGATCCATAAGCATAAGGAGAAAGTGGGCGCTGTTATCAAAACTTCATAAAGCCGAACTTATGGGGAAAATGCAATGGGCTCACGTGGTTCGTCTAGAGGCGAGGGACGTTGCTCTGAGACAACAAATTTATGCGATGGAAGAAAGAGTTAGGGCCGTTGAGAAGGAAGCTTTTGAAGATATGAGCCTTTCTGCTTTCCTTCAGGATGAGGGTGATAAGCTGTGGGGCAGGGTTCAATCCTTGGAGAAAGTCCGTGACAATCTTTGTAACAGTTCCCACCTACTGACTGAACAAATGAAAACCCTTCGAGCCAAGCATGTGGCTGAGGTAGACCGTGTAAACTTGGCTGCTGCGCTTTTCACTCTCCACAGGATCCATGAGAGCTCTAATTTGGACTTGCCTTATGAGATCGCAAATATGACCAGGCTGGTGGCACAAGCCGACGCTCAGTTGGGATCTGACTCTAAAGATGTTCCAAAGAAGCAAGTGGTGATGACGGTGATGACCTTCCAACTAGGGATCCTGCAGTAGGTGAAGCAGGACCTTCACAGAGTGTTGCCGCAGAGGGAAGTCCTTCGAGAGAGTATTATCTCCCCCCCTTTTTTATGACAATGTTGTGAACTCTTCCCGTGTTCTGGGTGTTATCAATTAAGCTTGCTCGTTTTGTGGCTTTTTAACTTCAATTCATGTCTTCTACCATTATTTGTTGTTTGCCTGTGAAGATTTTAGCTTTCTTACCGTAAGCAGTTTAACGAATGGTTTTGGAGGACTTTAATCTCCATAGTATAAAATCGTGCCTATGCGGGCATATATGTGCCGAAAGTTAGCGGCTTTTGTTAAGTTGGTGACAGACGTCCAGCTTTATTCTAATGTTATGAATGTTAGCGTAATATTGCAAGTCTGAATGGGTGTGTACATCTACTGATTACCAGTTTGCACCAGCAAGTGGCGGCTTAAGTTGCGTCTGTAATAAATGTCTTTTAAATAGGGCAAGGCCTGCACCCTCAAGGGATGACTTTAGCCCGGTATATGCAACGGGGCATTTTTTTATTTAAGCTAGAATGGATGTGCTTGTCCACTCGAGTGCTTAAGTATTCAACGACACGATGTGGGTGAGCGTCCCCACCGTCATTTTGGTGCAATTGTTGAATTGATGATTTCAACGTACGATAATGCCAGGTGGATTCACTAGCAGTGATCTAGCTTGAGTGAGTAGTTTACTCTAACTCGTAATGAAGAGTAAGTGTATTCTTGACTTCGGTCGTCCCAGTAAGCACTGTAGAAGTTCTTCTTTTTCTCTATTGGAGCGTTGACAAGTTTAGGAGTAGTGTATGCAGGATACTCCTCTCATGTCATAATGGTGCTTCCTCCATGACCCCTTCTTAGGTAACTATAGTTGTTCTTGAAACGCCCTCCTCTCCTGCACCGCACCGACAAGTTCCACTATGTAGAATGTTTGCCCGTCTAGAGCATTCCCCTCGATTGCTAGTATGGTTTTTTTGTTGTAGATGGAGTTGTTTCCTTCTCCGAACACCATGACTTTTTTGTTATCCCATTCAAATTTTACTGTCTGGTGCAAGGTAGACGGGACTGCCCCAACCATGTGAATCCAGGGTCTCCTTAGCAATAGGTTGTATGATGCTAAGATGTTCGTGACATGGAACTTACTAGTGAACTCGACTAGGCCAACAATGATGGTTAGGTTGATCTCCCTCATAGTGATCCTTTGAGATCCATCGAATGCCTTTACGTTCATCCCGCTATCTCAAATCTCACTTTGTTTAATTCTTATCCTCTTCAAAGTAATGAATGGGCATATGTTCAAACCGGACCCTCCGTCGATTAAGACTCTTCCTACAAACCAATCTTTGCACTTGATAGTGAAGTGCAAGGCTTTGTTGTGACCGAGACCCTCTGGTGGTAACTCATCTTCATGGAAGACAATTCGATTGGCCTCTAAGACTTGCCCGGCCATGCTTATCAGATTTTTGCCAGTATCATCTACTGGAACATGTGTTTTATTTAGCCCTCATTAAAGCATTTATGTGGTTCTCTGAATTTACCAGTAAAGATAAAATGGAGATTTGGGCTGGGGTTTTTCCCAAATGGTCGACCATGGAATAACCTTTTGCTTGCACCTTTTTCCACAATTCCTCAAACTATGCTTTGCCAATCTCCTTTCGGTCTTCCTCTCTGCCAGGGATGAGGTGTTTAGGAGTATAGAGCCTCCCGCTTCTAGTCATTCCTTGGGCTGCAACAGCTTCACTCACCGCTTTTCCTTTTTTTCAGTCATATAGTCCCAAGGTACTGTGTTGTCATCGTAAGAGGGGACTACGTCCACATAGAATTTAGGAGCCACTTCTACTTCAATAGAAGCTACTATTGGTGTTACTTCTTTTGCTTTGACGATAGTTCCTTCTAAGTTGCATTCTACCTCCAGCTCGATCATGTTCACCCTATTGTCCCCATGATCAGACAAAGGGTTGTTGTGGACGTTAGGGGTTTTCAGATGTGTCACCTTTTGATAAATCAGATCTTGTATCTTGTCCCTTAAAGCAAAGCATTTTTCGGTGTCATGGTCTGGTCCTACAGAATGATAAGCACAGGTTTTGGAGTTGTCAAAGTATGGTGAGAACTTTTTTGGCATTTTGAAGGGTAGGGGCTAGATGTGACCAGCCGCCTTGTGAATTTCAAATAGTTGAGTTCTGGATTAGGCTAATGGGGTGTAATTTCTCTCGGGCTTTCGGTTATTATCTGGGTGAGGCCTTGGGGGGCATGTGTTGGTGTTTCTGTAGTTTGGTGCTGAGTTTGGTGAGTATGGTGAGCATTATGGAGGTAGATCTTAGAGAGTAAGCTGGGTGTTGTATACGAGGTAAGCAGGCGGTGGTCGAACATATGGATAGGTTGGAAGTGGTGTTTGATCGCAGTGGTTGTGGGTCGGGGTGTGATCCATGGAGGTGGAAACAAAGGAGTGTTCGTCCTTCTTTTTCTCTGTGGCGCCGATGCTGCTAGGTTGCAGAGCTTTGTTGGTAGCTTGTTCTGCAGCTAGGCTAATAATCTTCCTAGTCTTCAGACCATCTTCAACAATGTCTCCGATCTTAATTAATTCTCCGAACTTTTTGTCCTGCATGTTAAGCATCTTATCGCAGTAAACATCTTCTTGTATGCGGACGAAGGTAGAAACTATTTCAGCATCAGTCATGGGTGGCTAAACCTTAACAGCCTCGGCCCTCTACCTAGTCGCATACACTCAAAAGGTCTCGGTGGGTTTCTTCTTCAGCTTTTCCAAATAGAACTGGTCGGGCATGGCATCAGTGTTGTGCCCAAAACTGTTAATGAAATCTCTTGCCATAGACTACCAGCTAGTCCACTTCTTGAGTTTTTTTTTTGGAGTACCAAGCCAATGCGTCTCCTGTCAGGCTTCGGTTAAACAGTTACATTTGGATTTTCTCATCAGGCCCTACTCCAATCAGTTTATTGCAGTATTATCTCAACTGTTGATAGCATCCATGGAAGCAAAACTCCATTAAAAGACTCGGATGAAGCTTTGAAAGGCTTATGATGAGATCTTAAATAAAGGAACTTCAAAATAAGCTACGTGGACTCAATTATAAATAAGACATGTCTAATTTTGGAGGAAGAGCTCAAGTCAAAGAGGATCTTTGCGTAAGTGATATAAATATTTTATGGTCCAAATTGAGGTACACGTGATGAATATTCAAGTCAAAATTACTGCAGTTTGAAGTGGACATTTGAGGTTTCAAATCTGTCTATTTTTGGACTAATTAAGGAGCCTAAAGTGTGCCAAACTTGAAGCCCAAGAAGAGCCATACAGGGTCACATTTTTGGCCCATGTAATATGCTTACTTGCTGCCCAATTAAGTGTAAGGATGGTCAAAGCAACGGTAAGGAAGAAGGTTTAGGTGTGCTTCGAGGTAAAATTGCCGACCTTAACACTCTACCTTATTTGGATGAATTTGATAAAGGCACTTCTCTTTTGAGTGTTTGTGATGACATGAATAATAAACATTCTATTTGTCTTAATAATTTGTTAGCTGGGGAAGATTGTGATTTACTTGCTTTGTTGCATTGGCCTCGATCTAGTTTTGATTTGATAAAGACTCTTACTATAATACTCCACCCTTGTTTGAAAAAGAAGAATATGAATTAATTTTACATCTATTGTTTGAAGGGTTGAATCAAGTGGAGAATGATTGTGATTTGTTGACTTTTAAATCTCCGTTACTTGTTGATAGTATGCATATTGGCTATGAGGAAAATATTTGTTTGTTTCCTAACCCACTAACTATTTCTTGCACTAGTTCTTGTGTTCTCGTGTAGAAAAGTGATGAAAAACCTTTTGATAGGGGAAGTATCATCCAAGTGAATGTGGCAAAGGATAAAATTGGATTCCATGGAAAATATGGAGAATTCAATTCTCGTGGATATTGAAAGACAAAAGCTTAGTGGCTGATTTTTCTGTTGTTAAATCGATTGATTATATTGATCCTTATTGTAAGGTTTATGACATGAAGTTTCCTAAAGTCATTGCTAAGTTGGAGGCTTTCCATACGAGAATACAAGGTGATATTTTCTCATTAATGAACAAGTCCAAATATGGTTAATTTAAATTCTTGGACTTCCTAGAGCACCTAAGTTATTTTTGGAGCTAATGAACTCTATTCTTAGTTCATATATTTGTGACTTTTTTATTTTTGAATATGATGATTTTTAATATATGTAAAGTCATTAACAATAATAACTAAGTTCAAGAGCAAGACTATGATTTACGGGTACTACTTAATGTTATTCCAACCAAGGAAATTTGGTTTGGACTTGACTATGATTTCTTTTATACTTCTATTACTTTCTCTTTTTGCAGGTTGAATTCGAGGATGAATTCCTTCAAGAAGAGGGAAATGATAGCATTCATAGAAGCGAAACTACATTAAAAGACTTAGATGAAGCTTTGAAAGGCTTATGATGAGATCTTAAACAAAGGAACTTCAAAATAAGCTAATTGGACTCAATTACAAATAAGACGTGTTTAGTTTTGGAGGAAGAGCTCAAGTCAAAGAGGATCTTGGCCTAAGCGATATAAATATTTTATGGTCCAAATTGAGGTACGAGTGATGACTATTCAAATCAAAATTACTGCAATTTGAAGTAGATAAATGAGGTTCCAAATCTGTCTATTTTTGGACTAATTAAGGAGCCTAAAGTGTGCTTTGAAGCCCAAGAAGAGCCATATAGGATCATGTTTTTGGCCCATATAATATGCTTACTTGCTGGCCCAATAAAGTGTAAGGATGGTCAAAGGAAGTTCATAAAGTGTACTCCAAGTTGCTTGCAAGTTGCTATCAAGATTTCCTAGTGCAAGTAGGATTTGTTTCCTAAATTAACTAGGATATGTTTTCCTAGATTAATTTGGATTTGATTCCAATATTAATTAGGATTAGTATACCAAGTTTATTTAGGATGTTATTTAATTTTTCTAGTTTAGTTAGGATTTATTTCCTTTTCCTATTTTATTAGGATTTTCTTCCTTGTTGATTTTTTTTCCTATTTCATTATTACGTTTTAACCAAATTTGAGTAAGATTTTGTAGGCTTTATGGCCAGCCCAACTCCTATATAAAGAGGTTATTTTTTTATTTTTAGACACAATAGAGATTTATGATGAATAAAAATTGAGAGGTTTTCTCTTACACTTTTGTGTGTTGCTACTCTTGGATTTATCTTTTAACCTTCAATTCTACACTTTTAGGTGATGAGGTAATTCTTGTTCAAATCTTTAGATTACTTTTAGGTATTCAAGAAAGGTCGTAAATTTATTTTACTGTTATTTTTTGTTACTCTAAAGGGGGTCGGGATTTCATAATCTACTTCTTGAGTTATTCTCCACCAAAGGCGATTAGCTAGTCTAGTTGTTGTTGTTAGGAGTTTCTTTCCAAGATTTAGTCTTGTCTTGAATTTCTAAATTAATTCTTTAAGTTTCTTGACCCATTCTTGAATTCAAGAAACTCTTTCTCGAATTCATTATATCTTTAATTTCAGTTCTTTTTTTCCTTTTTTGGTTAATTTCTTTAGCTTCCGCGCATTCCTTTAAATTTTATTATCAAATTCTTGGACTAATATCGTGACAATTATCGAGAGATATCGTGATTTTTATCAAGTGTGCCATGGGATCACCCTTACAATCGAATAGGTTGACTTTAGGGATTTTGTACTCGTCGGGTAGCTTCAAGTCAGGGTAAAGGCACATGTCTTCATAGGCCAAACCTTAGTTTCCTTGGTCACTTGGAATTGTTTGAATCTTTCAACCAACCACTTGACTTGTTCTTAGGTGTCGTTTGTTTCATCATTGGTCCGTGCATAGTGATCATGATCTTTGGTGGGTGAAGGGATGAGTTTAGTTTCAGCAGTGAATTGAGGGGCCGTGGCATTGTGAGAGGTGTTTTGTGGTGCTTTCTGGGAATATAGGTTCTTTGCCATGAGGGCGTGGGAGTTTGTTTTGGTCAGTGGTCAGGTCAGCTAGGGCAACTCTATTTTCTAATTCAAACAACCTTTGCTCCAGCTTTGCGTGCTCCTCGTACGTGATCAAACCTTGTTTCCCCGAGTGCCTCCGATGATGGAGTTAGTAGTGGTATCGTCGACTTTGTCAAGCTCTTCTATGATGTTTCTTCTCGTTCTTGTTCTTGTAGGTAGCGGGGGAGGAGATGAGATTGATCCTCTGGATCTCAAAGGATATTGCTGCTCGGCCAGAATGCACAAACCAACCTTCGGGAATCGGGAATAAAACAATTCAATAACATACAAGAAAAAGCATTAGCGAATGTTAAAAATAACATGGATACAAGTTCATATCACTCAAGCGCGTCCTATTATGGAGGGACCTCTTTTGTGCTAGAGGTAAGCCAATTGAATTCAAGACAATGTTTGCACCAAATGTGTCAAACATAGACTAGTTTACACAATCACTATCTCAATCAGATAACATATGATAATGGAACAATCTGAACATGAAAATATTAATTTACTTTTCAAATCATCAAGTTAAACACAAGCGTCATGTAACAATTTAAGGATAGTAAAAAAAAAAAGCAAATACCCGTTTAGATCGGGTCAGTCACGACCCGTTTTCTCATCCCTGTTCTCATGCGCGTTCTGATCTCATTAGGTCAACTTAGGTCTTTTAAAGCCCTTATCTGAGTTTTTCACATTTCTCTAGTGATAGATGATGGGGAAGACGAAGAGTCCATTTTTGAACTTCATCGTTTCAAGAAATTATCATGAGGTTTTGTTGCAGACCGTGAGATGAGCACGGGGGTGTACTTTTTTTAGTCATTTTGCCGGAGGGATCGACCAGAAATGGCCTGAGACAGTAGAGAAAGTAGGGTTTACTGAGAGGATGATAAATGAGGGACGGAAGGAGGTGAGTGTGGAAAATGAAGAAAGGTTGTATGGTTTCGGGGGTGATTGTGTAATTAAAAAAGGAAAATTATTTCTTAAATGTTGGATCATGCAATGGAGGGCTGACATTGAGGCACGTAGGTCGTCTCCTTGCTGTGTGGGTATGTGTGTTGGACAAAAGATGAGTTGGTAGCCTGTAATTGGTTGATTTTGCTTACGTGGATGCCACGCGTACAAATTGGCTCAAGTGACTTATGAATTGAGTAAAAATTCCAAAACAATTGTAAAAAAAAATTAAAAAAAATATTTATAATTACAATTAAAGTAAATAGTATGAATTTTAAATAGCTGGCTAATATTTTGTATATTTAGAGTCAGTACGTGTCAGTGTTGTGTAGTAATTACATTAATGACACATAATTGACGCACATGTGTGAATTTAACCTTTTAAATGTTGTAGTCGTTAAAATGTCTATGATTTGATGTCTTAAAAATATTTGTCTATTTGGTAAAATAATTTGTCAGTGACTTTGATAAGAACCATTTTGGCATTTTCAACTCTAATACAGTCAATTTTAAAATAATAAATACTGGTGGGACAAAATTGGGTGTGAACACTGAGTGCCTATTTTTGGCGTACGTCTTTTCCCCTCTTTCTGTCAGTAGCTCCTTCAGATAGCCCTTGTTGAGAAGGCTCATTACTTTTAGTATCAGAGTCCTGCAGCTAGCAGTCCCGTGCCTGTGGTCTCTATGGAACTCGCAGAAGAGGTTTGGATCTCTCTTGTCGGGCTCTGCCCTCATGTTGTTAGGCCAACATACTGAGGTATTTTTCATGTGGTCGTTTACAAATTCCACCGCATTGACGCATAATCCTAGTCCCTCAAATCTATCGGGAGCTTTTTCGATGTTGAGTGAACCCATCTAAGCGTATGCAGTTGCTTTGTAGGTGTCCTCACATTTTCCAACGAGCTTCGAGGGATCGGCCCTATATTCTCTTCTGCTACATTTTTCTCTGTCCCCTACTCGTTGCTCTTCTACATACTCCCATTTTTGGCTCTGTTGGCTGGCATCTTCAAGGACTCTACGAGCGTTGTTATCGAGCATCTGGGATGGTTCCAGCTCAAGATGAATATTTTCATTATACCGTTCTTATGGGGTATCCCATGTTGTCACCGGATGCTGTGTAAGACTCCACTACAGCTGTCGTGTGGCAAGTAAACCTCAGGAGTTTAGACTCTTGCCAAAGGCTACCACAGTGATGCTATCTGGCACTGGGGGAAGATCCATGCGCTATCTCTAGAATCTCTCCAAATAATCTTTCAATACCTCCCCATCATGATGGTGGATCTCGAAGATATTCTCCATGCGTTTTTCTCGCTTACGGGCACCATAGTATGCTTTCTTCAACAAATCTTGCATCTGGGGGAAGGATTCAATTGATCCCAGAGGCAGTTGAGTGTACCATGTGAGGGCGCCCTTGGTCCTGATTTAACCGAACCTCTTTACCAGAGCAGATTGGGTTTTTTATTTTGTGATCTCATTGCTCTTGGCGGCTGTGTAGTATGTCGTGGTGTGCTCATCTGGATCGGTGGTTCCGTCATACTTATGGTTTTCTAGCAGGTAGAAGTACTTAGGTACACAGACCAGTGCAACACTCGCTTTGTATGCATGCTTAAAGAATATCTGCTCGTCCATGACTGTAACCTGGGGTGGAGCACCCGGCACGTTACCGATCCATTCGTGGATTACTTTTAACTCCTTTAAGATGTCCTGGACGACAGGTGTTCCTTCAATGCCTTGAGTGCTAGCTCCTGTAGAGCTTCTTGGGGCGGTTTCCATGTTGATCGTCTACATGGGAATGGAAGCTGGTTAGTCATTCAGGGGCTTAGGTCCTCATGGGAATGCTGGCCTTCGGAATGAACCAGCAAAGACTGCCTCAAGCTTCATAGCCACGTTTTCGACCATGTTATCCGAGTTCTGCTCCGCTCGCTCCTCTTGAGCTTTGAGAAAATTTGCGAGGAAGTCTTCGAACTTAGAGTTGCTTCCGCACAGTTGGTGGTCGGCTCCATCACTATCTACTGAGATCGGACCCTTGGGGGTGTCTTTCGAGATTGTTGGGATATTTTGATGAGTCGTCTACCGCTTCGGTGGTTTTCATTTGGGACATCATCATTGTCATTTGACATGGTCATACTTCTCCTTTGTAAACACCTACAATTGCCTGAGCCCTATGGTGGGCGCCAAACTGTTTATGCGTAAAAATTACTCAATAGGGTAAAAGAATAGAATTTATATAGGGGCACAAGAAATACGATAAATACTAAGAAAAAGTAAATAAAAGCAGAAAATAAAGAGATCTTGGTTCTTGAGAATAGTCGGATTCTTGGAGAATCGATTGATTTACCCCCGCCCTTGCTATGGTAAAATATAAGATTATAGGCCGCGGGCCTGTTTACTCAAGGCAGTGATACAAATTAACCCTAAGTAGGACACTGTTAACCCTAAGGCGGCGGGATGTATGTCTTACGTCCCTTGGCCCGTGCCTACTGAGTGGCCATAGCTTGTAGATCATGCGTGTATCTTCAGCGCCCGGTAACTTGTAAACTAAGTCTAATCTTCGCCAGCTATACTCATATCCCCGTAATCATATGTGGCATATTTTTACCCACATAGGAGCAGTCAATTGAGTAGTAGGGATGACAACATAACGTTGATCCCAACCTCGAAGATTGTCATCATTTTTTGAGATTAAGGCTCTCTGCCCTTGTTTTTGCAGAGTCATTACCCCGGCTTTGTAAATTCGAGGAGAATAAAGGTGAAGAATGTGCTGGAGGGTCGGATCTACTCCTGCCTTCTAGATATCCACCCCATCATAACAACCAATATCCAAATAAAAGGGGAGATTTGTCCAAGACGAACATTGTACAGATGGCAAAACTCGTCGTTCAAAGGATTGACCGGCATAGTGAGTCCAATAGTGAAGGGAAAGGTAAGAACCACCGAGTAGTTATCCAAATGACTGACAAGCGTCATACTCTCTATGGGACAGATGACATCAACTCCGCCATCGTTCCATTTTTTTTCTTCCTGGAGACGGGGCATAGAAGCTAGTGTGACGGTGCAGTAAATGGTTTCGACCGGGATGTTTCTTTTCTTAGCCTTCTGATATGGGCTTTGAGGGCTAACTTGTATTCATCGTCATAACTAAACTCCTTGGGAAGAAGTTTGGATTAAGATTTCTCCAGGACAAACCCTTTTGGTTTCCTCTTCTTCCCCTTCCCTTTGGTTTCAGAAGGCTCAATAATGGCGGTCTTTTCAGCTGCCTTTTCAGTCTGCTGCGGCACCACGACAATAGAATTAGTAGGAGCGGTGGGAATAGCAATGTCGATGTCGGAAACTAGTAGAATTGTGGTTTTTTTAAACGCCATTTCATAAAAGACGTGAAAAAGGTGGTTTGTTCACAAAATTATGGTTAACAACGTCGATTGATGTAAGATCTTGCAAAGCTTTTCTGAGAATTTGGAAGTTTTCAGGAAGATGTGATGTTTGGAATGAATGTTCAAAGGTCTTATTTATAGGTGGAGAGGTAATCATAACCTCAATAACCGGCAGAAACTGCCGTCCGCACGATTGCGTGCACGTGTCATGATGGGAAGTTGAAGTTACAAGCTAACATTTTAAAATACGCAGCTGAGATAAGTCCACATATTTTTCCGCCTAAAATTTCAGGCCACTTGCCAAGATCACACAAACGCTCCCTCGGCATGTTGGGGGATAATCTTTACTGGCCGAAATTCAGCCAGGCACTCAATGACAAGCGTCCGGTGACGTGGCTAGCGCAGAATGAAAAAAAGGGTCAAGTCAGCAAAGAGTTAGTTTCATAAAACGGTCAACATCGGGAGGGTTTGCCCGATTAAATCAGCATCCAGGTGCAATGCCTCCGAACACAAGAAAATCTATGTCCATAAGAGATAAGTGCCATCCTCAACAGACTCTGCTATTTTCGGGGAGACCGTTAGTAGTGGATAACGACGTTATCAGCTAATGGAGAAACGTGCAGGAGGTGGAGTTTAATTAGGGCCAGATCTCTTACATCTATAAATAGATCCTTTCCCCCACTTTGTAAAGGTTACGCTTTATTTTGTACTCATATTCTGCAATCAAACATATCCCACAGTTGCTACTACCTCCATTGTATCATTGCATTGCCTGGCTTTGGAGAGACGAAGATCATCTTCTTCCACAGGAGCACGAGCACACTTTAATCAATAAGATCTTTATTGCTTTCTTTTATTTATGCTCTTTATTTATCTGTTGATTTTTATCGTTGTTGTTCGCTTTTATTTAACCCCTGCTTATTCGAATAGTTTAAGAGATAATCACGGTTATCTAATTCCGTAAATCGCATAACTGGACTCACTTGCTAGGCGTGGTTTTAAACTATAATCTTTGAATCTCGATATAAATTACTGTCTGTAGCTCAACTAAATAAAATCTATTCATATATTTTCAGCCTGGACTCTAGAATCTTTTGCTCCTCGGTTGTAATATCTGAATTAAATTTTAGGACATACAATAATAACATAGGGATTTGTTTTTCCTGTAAATGAAAAGAAAATCTGTAAATTAGTAAAATATCTCTATGGTTAAAACATGTTCCAAAGTAATGTTATGAGAAGTTTGATGATGTAATATTATCTAATGTGTACACAATAATGTTGATAAATGCATATATCCAAAGATTATGATTCACTATAAGTTTCTATATGGATGATCTATTGATCATTGTATGATATCCATGATGGAGAGCGGGTTGATGAAGGCTGGCCAAAGAAAATGACTGACAAACTTCTAGAATGGTAAGTTTATGTAGAATGGATGCAGATGACACCTAAGACAAATCATGTGTTTTAATAGGAGAGGAAAGTGAAGACTTCTATATGAAAGTTAACATAGTAAATGCAATTCTTTGGATCAGTCATAGCATAGCCCAAAGGGCAAATCTGTGAGGTCTGTCCAGCCAAACAGATAATACGTGTCATAAGTTTGAGCCGTGAGACTTTGATTCAAATGGACTTGGTATCTTAATTTAGTCTTCGAACGAAAGATCTTGATAAAGTTGATACCATTTTAAAAATTTAGGTCAAGAAAAGTGACAAGGTATTTCGTTGAATCAATCATTGTCGGCCCAAGCCCAAAGAAGATAAGGCAACTACTTTGAGCCCCAACATCTTGGGGGCCCCATTTTTACTATTTAGTGTATATATTATTACTAAAATTAAGTTAAAAAAAAATCTGAGCGTTCTAATTACTGAAGAATCCCGTATCTTTCATAAGAAAACTTTTCATATATTTTAATCGTGGGACCACTGAGCATAAATTAAGGAATGGCATAGTCCTTTTGCTAATTATTAACATATTTCTTACGTGTGCCAATTTTTTAGCCTGCATCCTAGAAACTAGGGATTTTTGGGTGAGAAGGACCCCCAAGTCTTTTATTAGTTATAAGGGACTCAAGTCTTGAAAAATGGGTGAGAGGGACACTTTTAAAATTAGTACTAATGACTAACATTTTAAAAGCCCCCCAAATTTTTCTATTTACACAAAGCCCCCACCTCTCATCACCCACCCCATCAACCCCTTAGCCCCCATCCGGCCCCCTACCCCCCCACCCCGCTCATCCATCATTCCACCACGACCCTCCACCACTCACTGCCACCTTCTACCACCCTCCACTCCCACCACCACCTTCTACCACTCTCCACCACCACCCACCACCCTACACCACTCTAATAAAAAAGATGTGTACACATCAGTCAAGATGTGTACACATATAGTAATATGTGTACACATCTCGATTGATGTGTACACATGCAGATATGATATATATGTACACATATTATAATATGTGTACACATATAATAATATGTGTACACATATATTATATGTGTACACATATATTATATGTGCGCACATATTATTATATGTGTACACATATAATAATATGTGCGCACATATATATGATAAAAGTGTTACACATCTCGTTATATGTGTACACATATAATAATATGTGTACACATATTATTATATGTGTACACATCTGACGAGATGTGTACACACTTTTTTCAGCCGTGAAAACATCTTCAAATATGTATAAAAATATAGAAAATATGTTTACACATCTGAAAAGATGTATAAAATGACTAGAATTAAAAAAAATGAAAAGGGATAAAACGGGGATGAAGAAGAAACAAAATGGATACGAAAAAAAAGAAAAAATAATAATATAGATGGTGATAAAATGAAATTTGAAAAGAAATTTAGAAGAAAGAATGAAAAGGAAGAAGAGAAAAGAGGAAGAAAGAGAGAAGAGAGAGAGAGAAATAAAATTTGAAATGATAGAATAAGGAAAGAGAGTGTAAAAGTGGGTGGGAAGGGGGAAATGAAAAATCTGAATTTTTTTGAAAAGTGGGTGTTTTCGTAAATATAAAAACTTTTAATTATACCCACAAGTTTTTAAACAATTCACTTCAACCCTCACTTAAGCTAATGACCCTTTGACTTGATCTTGTCCCCTATCCTTCTATTAAGACTTGGGAGGTCTTTTCCCCTCTTTTTTCTCTAAAAACTAACACAATCCATGGTCCACACTACCGTTCTCCTTCTTTTACCTCTACTCAATGAAATGCTTCCTCTCTAGTCTCTCCAAGTCTCTAAACCAATATTATTGTGTTTATACAAAGAGTGAAAGACTCAAAAGCAGAAGAGTATAAAACATTAAGTTGCATATTCTTTTAGCTTTTCTCTTGAGCTTGCAAGCACTGTAACAAGCATATGAAAGCATTAAAATGCTATTTCTGTATCAAGTTATCAACTTCTTAATCTACGTTCTATTATTCTAACTTTGTATTATTTAATTTAAATTATTTATTGTTGATATTTTTCTTTCATAGATATATATTATGTTTGTAGTAGTTTATTAGATTTGAATATGTCAATTAGAAAAATATGTATCCGGTTGTTTGAATCCAGAAAATAACAAAAGATTGGTAGTTTAATATAATCTATAAAGGAGTACCTTGATAAATTTTAGCAAACAATAAAAACTCTGTAACAAAATAACCTTAGTCCTTAATCGATCCTGTAATAGCATTTTTAAAAATTATAATTGATAAAATCGTACCTAAATTCAACAATGTCCCAATGGAGATTAAACAGATTAACTATATTTCCAACTGAAGAGGAATTATTAGATGAAATTAATTATGAAAAATTACTCATAACTTTGCACCAAAAAAAGATAGATAGTAGGCTTTAAAGAAAAATATATATAATAATTATAAAATTATAAGGCCTCTTATTGAACTTTGGCTTTAGGCACCTTTCTTGTTAAGCCGTCCTAGAATATTTCCCAATATATAAATAAATTTCAAAAGTTTATTCACTTGGAATCGAAGAGTTTAATATTCCTTTAGATTCAAATATAAAGTTGACTGGAAGTTTTTAAAGGATGTCGCATAACAAACATTATGTATGATGCACATAGCACAAAACCTGATGTAGCATATGCCGTTTGACATCTAAGACATCTAGTGTGAGAAGTTCCCCCTTCTTTCTAACCCTTCCCCCTCTTCAAACACATTAACTCTTTTTCTTGCTATCTTCTTCTTTTCATCAATGAACCCAGACTATACTAACCCTACTAATGTCCATCATTTACTTCCACACGAGCCACCTCATTCTCAAATTAATGAGAACAAATCCTCTAAAGATATGAAACCTACATACGATGAGAAGCTAGTCCAACAAAATACCGTATCAAGCATCATTCCTTCTTCTACATTTCTTCGTCCACCCTCATCCTCACACCAACCATGCAGCACCAACCAATAGAAGAGGATGAACTCATTGACCACATTTCACTCTCTCAAGAAGAAAGACATCGTATTTACTATCCCTGGCAAATTCAGTCATTATCAAACTCTAAGGGAAAAGGCTATATCATCAATATTTATTTGAAAAAATCATTAAACTATGGTGTTTAACGGAAGAATTTCCATTAATTGATCTTGGTGAAGATTTTTATGTCGCAAAATTCAATAGGCATGAAAGTCTTCACAAAATACTCACTGAAGGCCCTTGGTTTGTCAATGACTTTTTCTTTTCTACAAGGTGTTGGGAACCAAATTTTGTGCAAACGAAAATTAAATTGATGCCCACATCAATATGGATTCGACTCTCAAATTTACCTACTGAATTTTTTGATGAAGGCATTCTGAGAAAAATTGGTAGTCGCTTTGGTAAACTATTAAAGGCTGATTTTAAAACTTCTACTGCACTAAGGGCCAGGTATGCACGTTTATGTATTGAAGTGGCAATAGATATTCCAATCAAAAGCTTTATTTATATTGAGCATCACGAGCAAGTTGTTATCCATGAAGGATAAAAATTCTTATGCAAGAAATGTGGTTGTTCGAGTCATCTTCAGGAACTTAGTCCATACACAAGCTAAAATGGCAACACTATTGATTTAGATCAAACCACACAGAAATTCCAATTAAAACTCAAAACCAATAAGGGGGAGTATGAGTGGAAAACGGTGAGTTTTCAAAAAAGAAAAAAATCATTGGAAAATATTTTTAGTCATGCAAGCTACAACATTTCGACTAAAGTACCTAGTCTAGCTCAACCTAGTCGTGCAGCACCATTTAATCCAGGTAAGTCCTCTATCTCATTTAAATCTGACTCTGATCCTATTGAAAATATAAATATTAGTAATTGTGTTAGTCAACCAAGTTTAGACTCGGATTAAGCCATGCAAAAAACAGTACAAACTAAGCCTACTCCTAAAGCAAAGGCTGAGGTGGACAGCCACGTGGAAACACCAATAGACATGCAAGTCCAATTATTGCATTCCATTATCCCCACTTCGGACAAACATTTTACTCCTCCTATTATTACTACTTCTATTATTACACATACATCTCCCAAAAACATTACCTCCACTACTATTGATGAATCTTTGCATATCCATAAATCGTCCAAAATCACCCGTGACACGATAAACTTTGATTCTTGCCTCAGTCAAATATTTTCCCATCATTCCCCACTGACTCTCCTTCCCTTTTGAACAGGCAACCTTGCATGCCAATATTAACTACTACTACTCATTGTTTGCCCACGTCGTCTTATATATCTAAGAATGGTTAAATTAAACCTACAAACAACAAGAAAGAAAGCAAGGCATATTGTGAGGGATTTGAAAATACACAATCAGAAAAAGAAAAGCAACATCATGAATCCACTCAACCCACCTCCAAACAACTTTCAAATCCCCAACCAACCTCCAATGAATCGACCTCTGATTTCTACGCTACCACCAATACAAAATCAAATTCCACAATCTTGGTTGGAGTCGACACTTTAGGGTCAAGCTGTGTCAATCCCAGTGGACTTGCATGGGCAGCCAGCTCTTGTGATCATTCAGAATCCACACTATCTTGCCCTAATTGTGAGAGAAGGAATGCACTTGACGATGCAAAAATTATATCAACAACATGCGGTTTCAATTTTTTCAAGGCATGAATTGCCAAGAGCATACATTAATGGATCTTCCTTTCTTTCCAGCTCGTGTACTGGCTACATAAAATCCATTTTTCATCCCATGGGACCTTGTCCTAAACCAACCAGTGTACACACAAGTGGACATGAATGGGGTCTACAATCACTTGCACCAAAATGTTCCCTTACAACCCCCCCACATGCAACCACCCATGCAGATGGACATTCCACTTTCTCCAGTCCCACCAACATCACCATGACACCATCTCAATCCACAAGAACAAGGAAGAAAGGAGGGATCCTCAGGAGCAAATAGCGTTAAGAAGGAGGTAGAGTCATACGGTGTTTCTAAACCTCAAGGAAATAGCAATTCTACTGTTCAAAGAACGACTAGACAAAAGGTAATCTTAATAGGTCACCAAGCTCTATACAAATACTCTTTGGATGTGAGGGCCCACCCAACAAGAGGGTAGGGAAATATGCAGTAGTTTTGAACCCAACTTTGAGGACTGAACCTGACTTAGAATTGGTTAACGAGCAAAATTTAAACCCTAATATGAATAGATAAGTTGACATGATAATTTGGAAAGTAAGTGTCACGACCCAACCTAGGGCCGCGACGGATGACCAACACTAAGTGTCAATCATCACTAATCCTGCTGATAATCTACTAACCATGAAAATAACTGATAAACAGAATAAGCATAAACCTAACTGATAGGAATTATGCAATGCAAAAAGCTGACAAGGCTAACATAAGCTGACATACTGACTGCACCACACAGGGACATATCTACAGGCTTCTAAGAGTGCTGAACTGAATATACAAAGGACGGGACAAGGCCCCACCATACCCATACCCAAACTGGCTGACTATACACATACCAAAAGATAAGTAACTCCGGGAGTAAGCGGAGTGACTCCAATAGCTGATAGATGGCCTACTAACGTGGTCCAAGCGTTGATCTATCTACACCTGCGCGGCATGAAACACAGCACCTCAGAAAAGGGCGTGAGTACGATATGTACCAAGTATGTAAGGCATGAGCATATAATGTATCATAGCTGAATGAAACTGTAAGGCTAGAATATAAATATGTAAATATGAGCTGACGCATAGCAATATAGCTGGAAATCTGAAGAATATACTAAACATGATCTGAATGTAAACTGAAGTCTAGCTGAATCTGAAACTGAAGACTGAGCTGAACTATACTGATAAATAACTGTAATATGACTGACAACTGGAAAATAGAAACTGGAACTGACAACTGTCAACTGCTCCTGACGCTAAGAACTGGTGGTTGATAACTGACAACTGATAACTGGTACTGAGCTAAAACTGAACTGTTATCTGAACTGGCACCTGTCTGGTGTTATGGGCTATATCACCCCAAATCAGGTAACTGAACATCTGAACTAGTACCTGTCTGGTTATATGGGTTGTATCCCCCCAAATCAGGTAACTAAAAACCTGAACTAGTACCTGTCTGGTGTTATGGGCTGTATCCCCCCAAATCAGGTAACAGAAAACCTGAACTAGCCTCATGTATGATCATGCAGTGAATAATGTGGCTATATACGCGTATATAACAAACCTAGCGGGTGTTATGGGCTATATCCCCCCCCCCCCAGCAAGTAATATCTAGTCTCTCTGGTCAGAGTGTGTGAATGACACCCGGTCACACTAGGTGTTTCAACTCCCGCCTGAATCAGAGGGGCTGTCTCCCCCAGACGGGTAGTATCACACGCGACCGGACTGTGTGTCCAATGTCCAGCCTCTATGGGGGACTCCAAATCACACATAACATGATCACAATATAAGCATAAGCATGTATGAGGCAGAACACATGTGGAAACAATATATATGGACTCAAATGAATGATAAGAAAACTCTGGATGGAATTATAGACACAACCTGAAACTTAGAATTTGTCCAACTCTTTGAATTTCTATAAAAATTTCGGCAGAGTTTCCCCTGAAACTGGATGATCCGCAAAAACAGAACCAGCACTATACTATACACGGAAATAGATATCCAGATAAACTGATAACATAAACATGTTAAACAGATTACAAGAGGAGAGGACTGGATGACATAACAAATCCGTAGATGGAATGTCTAGACAACACCTCTGTCCTGCTTTTCGACCTAATTTTCAGAGTGTAGCCAAAAGATATAAACTTCATAGTCTCATGAAAGTTTTAGATATATGTTTTAGGGTTCTGGGGATTCTTAAAGCATCTAAATATCAATTTTTTACAAGGAGTTATGATCAATATGCTAACAGCTGTCCAAAGATCAAAATGATTTTCCAGATTTTGAAACGTTTTGTATTGCTGATTCAGACATCTTTCACCTTGGATTTTAGTATCAAATTAAGTATATACAAGGTTTCCTTGATACCATACAAGTTTCTCACAAGAAACACTAAGTTTAGAACTAAGAAAAGCTTCAAAAGCTGAAAGATACATGCCTTGCCAAAAGAAAGGTTTAGCCTTACATACCTTTGATGTTTCTTGCTTCTAAACCTTGTTTCCTTTGAATTCCACACCTTCTAAAGCTTAAACAATCTATAATACAACATTTAGGCACTTTAATTAGCCATGAAGTAACTCTAAAACTCAAACTATAAACGAAATTGAAGGTAGCGTGACGTTACCTTAATAGCGTAGAGCGTTTTGACGCAATCCGTCTTGAATTTCGAGTTAAGATTGATGTCCTTCCTTTAAAATAATAAAAATGGCTTAACCCTTCATTGAAGCACTGTTTATATCGTGTATGTTCTGTAAATAACGAAAAGGAAGACATGTTTTCCTTTTATACTTGAAACATTTCAGTTCTAGCCCTCTTTTGCGCTTATGTCCCTTTTTCTGGCCTGACTTCTGATGCTCATATCTTTTTATCCATATGTTGTATGAACAAACTGTCAAAAGTTTTGAAAACTACACTCCAAGACCTTCAATTTGATATATGATATGTCCCCATAAAACCTCATATAATACACGGAATTAATTGATGAAAAAGCTTGATTACAAGGCAATTCCTTAGTCGGTTTTTCCGCAACTTAAATCCGATTTTTCCCAAACTTTATATTCAACATATAAACATCATATATGGTCATTTTATGACTTTAAACTCACTTAAATTATTCTTAACATGTCATTAGAATGATATACGTCACTTTAAGCATACAGGGTGTAATAATCTTCCCCCGTTAGGAACATTCGTCCTCGAATGTTAAATAAAGTATGTAGAAGCATTAAGCAATGATCTGTTACATACTTTAAGCAGTGAAGTGATGTGGATATTTGGCTCTCATGTCATTTTCAGCTTCCCACATTATTTCTTCTACATTATTGCTTTGCTATAACATCTTAACTATAGGAATGTCTTTCGTCCTTAGTCGACGAATCTGCTTATCTAAAATTGCAACTGGCACTTCTTCATAAGTCAACTGCTTTGTGATCTGAACATCATTTACTGGTACAACTCTAGAAGGATCTCCGACACATTTTTTGAGCATGGAAACATGGAATACTGGATGTACCTCCTGAAGGTCTGCTGGAAGGTCTAACTCGTAGGCTACAATGTCCAACTCACCTGATAACCTGATATGGACCAATAAATCTAGGGCTAAGCTTTCCCTTCTTTCTGAATCTCATAACGCCTTTCATAGGTGATACTTTCAGGAATACCCAATCGCCAATCTGAAATTCTAAATCTCGATGTCGGTTATCTGCATAGGACTTCTGTCTGCTGCTAATAATCTTTCCCTGATCAACTTGACTTTATCAACTGCCTGTTGGATTAAATCTGGACCTATTAATTGAGACTCGCCAACCTCAAACCATCCTATAGGAGACCTGCATTTGCGCCCATACAAGGCTTTATACGGCGCCATCTGTATGCTAGAATGATAGCTATTATTATACGCAAACTCTATCAAAAGTAGATGATCACTCCAGCTGCCTCCAAAATTTAACACGTAAGCTCTAAGCATATCTTCTAATGTCTGAATGGTCCGCTCAGCCTGTTCGTCTGTCTGTGGATGAAATACTGTACTCAGATTCACCTGTGTCCCTAAACCTGTCTGGAATGATCGCCAGAAATTAGCGGTAAACTGTGCGCCCCTATCTGAAATGATAGATCCTGGAATACTTGTAGGTGCACTATCCCTCTGATATAAAGTCTAGCATAATCCTCCGCTGTATATGTAGTTCTAACAGGAATGAAATGAGATGATTTAGTAAGCTTGCCAACTATAACCCAAATAGAGTCATACCTGCTCTGCGTACGGGGCAAGCCTGTAATGAAGTCCATATTCACTACTTCCCATTTCCATGATGGAATCTCTATTTCCTATAACAAGCCACTAGGTTTTTGATGCTCGACTTTAATCTGCTGGCAGTTTAGACATTGAACCACAAATTCTGCTATGTCACGCTTCATTTCGTCCCACCAGTAAATCTGCTTAAGGTCATGGTACATCTTAGTCGAACCTTGATGAACAGTGTATATGGAATAATATGTCTCAGACATAATCTATCCACGTAAATCTACAACATCAGGAACACAAAGTCTATCTTTATACATGAGAACCCCGTCACTAGTAACCTTGTATGGTGACTCCGGTTTTCTTCTGGCTATCTGTCTGTATTCAACTAGAACTGGATCCTCATACTGACGCTGTTTTACTTCTGTTACTAGGCAAGTAGTGGCTGTGTTATTATTTGTAACTTCTGCATTATCTGAATCTATTAATCTGACTCCCATGCTAGCCAACTGGTGGAGTGCATAAGCTAACTCTCTTTTTTGTGGCTGTAAGTAAGATAAACTACACATGCACTTATGACTAAGGGAATCAACTACAACATTCGGTTTACCTGGATGACAAAGAATGTCCATATCATAGTCCTTCAACAACTCTAGCCACTGCCTCTGTCGTAGGTTTAGCTTCTTCTGCTTAAATACATATTGGAGGCTCTTGTGATTTGTATAAATATCAACATGAATACCGTACAAATAATGTCTCCAAATCTTCAATGCATGAATGACTGCTGCAAGCTCTAAATCATGAGTAGGGTAGTTCTGCTCGTGCTTTTTCAGGTGTCTGAAGCATAAGCATAACTTTTCGTGTTGCATCAATACACAACTAAGACCAATTCAACGGTAAATGACATAGCCTTCAGATCCTTTTGGAAGTGTAAGTACTGGAACTGTTATCAACCTGTTCTATAGTTCTTGGAAGTTGTGCTCACAAGAGTCTGACCACTGAAATTTGGCTGCTTTCTGTGTTAATTTGGTCAGTGGAGCTGCAAGGGAGGAAAACCCTCTATGAACTTTCTGTAATAACCTGCCAAACCCAGAAAACTACGCACCTCTGTTGGTGTTGTAGATCTGGGCCAATTCTTCACAGCCTCAATCTTCTGGCCATCTACTTTAATTCCTTCTGCTGAAACTATGTGGCCAAGAAATGCCACTGAATCTAACTAGAATTCACACTTTTAAAACTTAGCATATATTTTTTGGTCTCAAAGAGTACCCAATACTAATCGTAGATGCTCTGCATGCTTTAATTCAAACTTTGTATAGACGAGAATATCATCCATAAATACAATTACAAACAAATCTAGATAAGGCCTGAATGTGCTATTCATCAAATCCATAAATACTGCAGGGGCATTAGTGAGTCCAAACGACATCACTAAAAACTCATAATGGCCATACCTATTCCTGAATACAGTCTTAGGTATATCAGATTCTCTGACTCTAACCTGATGGTAGCCTAATCACAAATCTATCTTCGAGAAGCATTTGGCACCCTGGAGCTGGTCGAACAAGTCATCAATCCTGGGCAGAGGGTATTTATTCTTGATTGTGACTTTATTTGGCTGTCTGTAATCTATGCACATGCATAGAGAGTCGTCTTTCTTTTTCAAAAACAATACCGGGGCTCCCCATTTGGAAATACTGGGTCTGATGAGGCCTTTATCTAAAAAATCCTTCAGTTGCTCCTTAAGTTCTTTCAGTTATGCAGGTGCCATTCTGAAGAACATGCCTCTGATGGCGTGCTGGTACTGAGGAAGCAACTGCTGATCTAGCTGGCTGGGCTGCACCACTACAACCCCTAGTCGGGAAATCTCTCATGAAATAGCCTGCCTCGTGACAAATATAACAAGTATCAACTCCTAACTGACATGGTCCCAAGTGGTGTCCACCACAATCTGGACATCTGGGATATCTCTGACCGACCTGTACAGAAGTACCACGATGCTTAAATCCTGAAGTCTATGATGCGTGACTAGATCTGCACTGAGGAGGTCTATTAGATCTCAGGCCACGAGACTCTGGAGGTATACTAGCTGGTGGCTGTCTAACACTCTGCTGCCTACTCACTCCAGATGTCTCTCTAAATAAACAAGACAATCTTCCCCTCTTATATGACCCTCTATCCCTGTCGGCTCTCTGTTTCTGCTTATTCCTCTCAAGTGATAAAGAAAATGCCTGAATACGTAATAGGATCATACCTGGCTTCACAGCAATAGTCATGCACTCATTCATCAGTTGTGGACCTAGTCAGACTACATACCTATGAATTCTATCCTCCATACTGGCTACCACAGTAGGGTCAAACCTTGTTATGAAATTAAAGCGATAATTATACTCTTCTACACTCAAACTTCTCTGTCTCAGGGTTAGGAACTGATCGACACGTTCTCTCTATGTCTCTATAGGCATAAACGGATAAAAGAAGGTATCCAAGAATTCCTACCAAGTCGTCGGAGTAGAATTTGGCCCTCTGGTAGCTCCCACGTCTGACACCACCCTGCTGCTAGGTTATGCAATCTGAATGCAGCCAACTCTACTGAATCTATCTCTGACGCGTGCATGACCCTCAACACTCTGGCTATCCTCACTAGAAAATCCTGAGGGTCCTCTCCTGTACGGGATCCAGTAAAGACCGGAGGCTCTAGTTGGATAAAATCCCTGATCCTGGATCCAGTATCTCCATGGGCATCTGCACTGTGCTGTCTAGTCTGAGCAACTACAACACTGGTCAATAATCTGATGGCATCCCTCATTTCCTACCCCTGACTGTTGGGTAGAGGAGCTGGAGGTACAGTAGCTGCGGTAGTTGGGGTACCTCTAATATCGCCCTGAACTAAGGGGATCTGTGAGGCCTCAGATGGAGCCTCAGGTATGGACTCCTCATTCTCATCCACCTCAGGTGGAACTCTACTAATACCCTGGCCGGCAATGCCCTTGCCCTTCTAGGTAGCTGTTTGTTTCTTCGGCGGCATCGCTTTGCTGAAAACACTATTGTTAGGGGCTGAATTCTATAATCATGGCTCTATCGCACGATCTAGAGAAGAAAGAAATACAACTGTCCTGAATTGCCTTGTAGCCTCCTGTTCAAAAGTATGGCGCGCAACGTACTCCTGAACAAGACTCTACTAGACACGGCCTGTAGACACCCTAGGACTGAACTGCTCTGATACCACTTTTGTCACGACCCAACCTAGGGCCGCGACGGATGACCAACACTAAGTGTCGATCATTACTAATCATGTCGATAATCTGCTAACCATGAAAATAACTGATAAACATAATAAGCATAAACCTAACTAATAAGAATTATGCAATGCAAAAAGCTGACAAGTCTAACATAAGCTGACATACTGACTGCACCATACAGGGACATATCTACAGGCCTCTAAGAGTGCTGAACTGAATATACAAAGGACGGGACAAGGCCCCGCCATACCCATACCCAAACTGGCGGACTATTCACATACCAAAAGATAAGTAACTCCGGGAGTAAGCGGAGTGACTCCAATAGCTGATAGATGGCCTACTGACGTGGTCCAAGAGTTGATCTATCTACAGCTGTGCGGCATGCAATGCAGCGCCCCAGAAAAGGGCATGAGTACGATATGTACCAAGTATGTAAGGCATGAGCATATAATATATCATAGCTGAATGAATCTGAAAGGCTGGAATATAAATATATAAATATGAGCCGGAGCATAGCAATATAGCTGGAAATCTGAAGAACATAGTAAACATGATCTGAATATAAACTGAAGTCTAGCTGAATCTGAAACTGAAGACTGAGCTGAACTATACTGATAAAAAAAATGTAATATGACTGACAACTGGAAAATAGAATCTGGAACTGATAACTGTCAACTGCTCCTGACGCTAAGAACTGGTGGTTGATAACTGAGAACTGATAACTGGTACTGAGCTAAAACTGAACTGTTATCTGAACTGGTACCTGTCTGGTGTTATGGGCTATATCCCCCCAAATTAGGTAACTAAACATCTGAACTAGTACCTGTCTGGTGTTATGGGCTGTATCCCCCCAAATCAAGTAACTGAAAACCTGAACTAGTACTTGTCTGGTGTTATGGGCTGTATCCCCCCAAATCAAGTAACTGAAAACCTGAACTAGCCTCATGTATAATCATGCAGTGCATAATGTGGCTATATACGCGTATATAACAAACCTGGCGGGTGTTATGGGCTATATCCCCCCCTAGCTAGTAATATCTAGTCTCTCTGGTCAGAGTGTGTGAATGACACCCGGTCACACTAGGTGCTTCAACTCCTGCCTGAACCAGAGGGGCTGTATCCCCCAGACGAGTAATATCACACGCGACCGGACTGTGTGTCCAATGTCCAACCTTTATGGGGGACTCCAAATCACACATAACATGATCACAATATAAGCATAAGCATGTATGAGGCAGAACACATGTGGAAACAATATATATGGACTCAAAGGAATGATAAGAAAACTCTGGATGGAATTAGAGACACAACCTGAAACTTAGAATTTGTACAACTCTTTGAATTTTCATAAAAATTTCGGCAGAGTTTCCCCTGAAACTGGATGATCCGCAAAAACAGAACCAGCACTATACTATACACGGAAATAGATATCCGGATAAACTGATAACATAAACATGTTAAACAGATTACAAGAAGAGACGACTGGATGACATAACAAATCCGCAGATGGAATGTCTAGACAGCACCTCTGTCCTGCCTTTCGACCTAATTTTCAGAGTGTAGCCCAAAGATATAGACTTCATAGTCTCATGAAAGTTTTAGGGTTCTGGGGATTCTTAAAGCATCTAAATATCAATTTTTTACAAGGAGTTATAATCAATATGCTAACAGCTGTCCAAAGATCAAAATGATTTTTTAGATTTTGAAACGTTTTGTATTGCTGATTCAGACATCTTTCACCTTGGATTTTAGTACCAAATTAAGTATATACAAGGTTTCCTTGATACCATACAAGTTTCTCACAAGAAACACTAAGTTTAGAACTAAGAAAAGCTTCAAAAGCTGAAAGATACATGCCTTGCCAAAAGAAAGGTTTAGCCTTACATACCTTTGATGTTTCTTGCTTCTAAACCTTGTTTCCTTTAAATTCCACACCTTCTAAAGCTTAAACAATCTATAATACAATATTTAGGCACTTTAATTAGCCATGAAGTAACTCTAAAACTCAAACTATAAACGAAATTGAAGGTAGCGTAACGTTACCTTAATCGCGTAGAGCGTTTTGACGCAATCCGTCTTCAATTTCGAGTTAAGATTGATGTCCTTCCTTCAAAATAATATAAATGGCTTAACCCTTCATTGAAGCACTGTTTATATCGTGTATGTTCCGTAAATAATGAAAAGTAAGACGTGTTTTCCTTTTATACTCGAAACATTTCAGTTCTAGCCCTCTTTTGTGCTTATGTCCCTTTTTCTGGCCTGATTTCTGATACTCATATCTCTTTATTCATATGTTATATAAACAAACCGTCAAAAGTTTTGGAAACTACACTCTAAGACCTTTAATTTGATATATGATATGTCCCCATAAGATCTCATATAATACACGGAATTAATTGATGAAAAAGCTTCGTTACAAGGCAATTCCTTAGTCGGTTTTTCCGCAACTTAAATCCGATTTTTCCCAAACTTTATATTCAACATATAAACATCATATATGGTCATTTTATGACTTTAAACTCACTTAAATCATTCTTAATATGTCATTAGAATGATATATGTCACATTAGGCATACGGGGTGTAACAGTAAGAGGTGCTGACAATCCAAAATTTCATAGAAATTTTGAAGCTCCACTAGATATCCAGTGGTTGCACCCCTTGAGACCACGATGGACGATCACCATGATCTTAGGGTACGTTTTGACTTTTCTGACTATACTGAGGTTCCAGCCAAGGGACGTTCTAGTAGCATTGTCTTATTATGAAAAAATGACACTGTTAGTGTCAATGACATTCGCATCAAAGGTAATAAGGTGCATGCCATGATAAACGTACAACACTATCCTTTCAAATTTCCTTGGCTTTTTTCTTCCATTTATGCAAGTAATTCTTATATTGATAGAAATATACTATGGAATGACCTTAAAAATATTTATGATGCTTATAAAGGACCATGGCTACTAGGTGATTTTAACCGAATTCTATTACAAAATGATAAGTGGGGTGGACGACTTATTAACACTGCTAATGCTAATCACTTTTAGAATTGTATTAATTATTGCAATTTAATTGATATAGGCCGTAAAGGTCCAAAATATACATGGTCAAATCATAACAAAAATAGAGGAGGTTTAATTAGGAAAGACTAGATAGATGTTTGACTAATAACGAGTGGATAAATTTGTTTAAGGATACCTCTATCATCCACCTCCCTAAGACCTACTCGGATTATAATCCTATTTTAATTAGTCTTAATAAATTGCCACAATCTAATAATCATAGACCCTTTAGACTAGAGACTATGTGGACCTCATACCCCGACTTTATTAATATTGTGAAACATGTTTGGACCAACAAATCTCTTGATGATGCTGCTAAAGTTTTCGTAGATGAAACTCTTCATGGGAATAGGCATGTTTTTGGCAATATATTCAATCCTCTCCTAGATATTCCACTAGTAGTTATCTTCAAAACCTGGAATCAAAGCTAGTACTCGACTATAACAATATCTTGAAAAATAAAGGAGAATTTTGGAGGCTCAAATCTGGAGTAAACTGGCTAAACTATGGTGATGCCAATACAAAATTTTTTCATGTTACTACTCTTAATCGTAGAAGGAAAAATCATATTATATATTTTTATGATGATAATGTAACCAAATTTTTGATTCAAATAAGGTTACTAAGCATGTAGTAGAATACTTTGAGTCACTTTTTGCTATAAATCATTCTACTAGTCCAATTCATCCTTTTAATAATACATTTTCTTGGTATTCAAAGTAAAATCTTTCAAATATTGATAGTCCTTTAACTGATGAAGAAATTACATGAGCCATTTTTTCTTTTAAACCATATAAAGCTCCTGGCCCCGATGGTTTGCATCCTTTCTTTTACCAAAAATATTGGCATATAGTGGGAACTTCGGTTAAAGCTTTTTGTCATCAAGTTTTTGAAAATAGTATCCCACAAGACTGTAATTCTACTCTACTTTGCCTTATTCCAAAATTCAAGAATGCTGTGAATTTAAAAAATAATAAGCCAATAGGTCTCTGTAACACCATTTATAAGGTAATTACTAAGATAATTGCTAATCGTATCAAACCTCATCTAGATGACCTCATTAGCCTTGCTAAACAAGCTTCCTTAAAAATAGGAAAACATCGGATAATGCTATCATCATTCAGGAAATTATGCATAAATTTGCTCATATGTAAGGTAGAAAAGGGGATATGATCATTAAGATAGACTTAGAAAAAGCTTTCGATAGGATTGAATCGTCTTTCATTTGCACTATGTTAGCTTTCTTCAAATTTTCTCCCAACATCACTAAGTTAATTTTATCTTATGCTACTTCTTCTAACGTTTCAATCCTAGTTAATGGATCCAAAACTCCAACCTTTAACCCAACTAGAGGAATTAGACAAGGTGATCCTATGTCACCTTATCTTTTCATTCTTTCTCTTGAACTCCTTTCCATATATATAAACCACAAAGTTGAGATGAATCTTTGGGACCCTATCAAACTCTCTCCTATGGGCCCTGACCTCTCTCATCTTATATTTACAGATGACTTAACTTTTATGGCAAAAGCTAATGACAAATCTGCCATGACTATTAAAGAAACCCTTGACCTATTTTATGAATTGTCCGGAGCTAAAGTAAATATTTTAAAATCTAAAATTATATTTTTCTAAACTATTGAGAATCACCAATTCACCAACCTTAGCTTTATTCTCAATTTCAAAGTAGGTCATCACTTTGGAAAATACCTAGGCTTTCCCATTTTGAACCGTAAGCCAAAGCATAGTGACTATCAATTTCTTATCGATAATTTTCAATCTAGACTCTCAAATGGGAAGGTGAATTTCCTAAACCTAGCTAGTAGGGCAACCCTAGTAAATTCAACTCTCAACACCATCCCCAACCATATCATGCAGTTCCACCACCTCCCTAGTAAAACTTTAAAAATGATAGATAGAGTTCAAAAGAATTTTGTTTGGGGTACCACAGATACTAAGAAGAAACGTCACCTCCTATCATGGGAAAGCATCACTAAACCTAAACACTTAGGGGGCCTTTCTATTACTAAAGCTCAAACCAAGAACAGTGCTTTGCTTACTGGCCTCCCTTGGAGATTCTTAACTAACCCTAGCACTCTATAGGTGAAGACTATTAGTGAAAAATATATTCACAGGTCCCCTACTAAGTCTCAATCTTTTGTTTGAAAAAATATTACCAAAGGTTTACCATTTTACTATAATCATACCCATTGGGTAATGGGGAATGGTAATAACATCTCTTTATGGAATAATTCTTGGCTTCCTAATAGAAAAACTCTTAGAAGTCTCATTAGTGATCCTCTAACTATAGAAGATACCAAGGCAAATGTTGTGAACATCTGTAATAACCATGCTTGGGACTTTTCTAAAATTTCTTTTGACCTCCCTAATGACATAAAATATCTCTTTCTATCCTCTCAACCTCCTATGTCATCAGATGAATTGGATTACCCGTTTGGAGCCTTAATAGTAATGGCATTTTCTCCCTAAAGTCGACCTACAAATTTCTTGAAACATATCCCACTGACGATTATGACTCTGATTGGATTTGGGAAATTTATAACCTAAATAAGATAAGATCTTTTCTTTGGAAATGTCAACATAATAGTTTTCCTACTAGGTCTTACCTCTACAAATTAGATATTAATGTCGACTTTATTTGCCCTATGTGTAAAATATAGCCTGAGACACTGTCTCATATCCTTTGGAAGTGCCCTATTGCAAAATCCTTCGAGGCAAGTTGTTGTATCACTTTTGATATCTCTGATGAACATCTTTGGCTTAAAATCCTTAGAAACAACCCCTTACCTTTAAATTCAAAGTTTTATATGTGGCTTGAATTTTTATCTTTTACTTTGTGGAATTTATGGCTCAACCGAAACCATAATAATATCTATAACCTAGACTATAACTTAAATTACACTCAGATTCATAAAAAGATCACTGAATTTAAACTACTTACCTCTACTGAACCTAGATTTATGAGAACCAAGAATATAAAAGCTGCATGGCATCCTCCCACTATCAATACTATAAAATTGAATATAGATGGTGCCTACCAGCCACATACCAACATAGCTAGTATTGGGGGTGTTTTAGGAACTATGAAGGTGACTGGATCCTTGGCTTCCATAAGAATTAAATCACACTCATGCTGAACTCTCAGCCTTAGCATATGGTCTTTCATTGGCTATTGAACAAAACTACAAGCCATTGGAAGTGGAAAGTGACTCTACCGAAGTCATTCATTTATTGGAGAAGCCTACACCTACTTACCTTCCTATTGTTGTTCAAAGCAGGTCAATGATGATGAAGCTGGAAATGCCAATAATCAGGCATAATTTTCTCCAAGGAAATAGAGTCGCACACTTGTTGGCAAAAGGAGCTCCCAAACAGTCCAATTCAAATGCTAGTTTGCATTATAAAGTGACACCTAATTTTGTCCAGCAGTCATTGTTGGAAGACAGTGTAGGCACCCATTTTGTTATCAAAAGTTCAGATAGTAATTGTAATATTTTAGCTTCATTAGGAAATTTGAATGTGCTTAATGTCATTCATATGTCTAGTATTAACTATTGTAATTCCCGTAATGTGGTACCTACTAGTAATCACGTGAACTCTCTATGTAATCCGTCGTAGTTTTATTTTAATGCAAATCATGTTTCTACCAAAAAAAAATATGCCGTTTGAAAACATTCTAAATATACTAGTAATTAAATCAAGTATTTGAAAAAAAATTGTTTCCAGAGTACTTGATTGCTTAAAGAAAACAAAGAACTATGGTGATTTTTCTAGCACATTAGATGGAATTCTCTGATGTTAGTTGGATATTAAATGGTGATGATAAAAAATCCAGGTCTATATGAATATTTTTTTAGTGCCAAATAAGCAGATTTGTATCACAGATTCCATAATAGAATCAGGATTTTAAGCATCAATGATAGAGGTACTGTGCATATGGTTAAGTGTGCTTTAATACATTTATTTGTACACTGTTTCATGCGTTTACTCTATTTCAATACAATACGAATCGCCTCGGTCCTATTGGGAACAAGCAACGAGCCCCTCTTTACACTTATCTTTTATGTATTTGTTTTGCATATTCAATTCCTAGCTCTAGCGGGGACCCCTTCGTGATCGTCACTTGGATTCGTACTGTGATAGCGGTAAACTAACCACTCTGATCCGTGGTGGCCGGATATCATATTTAGTAGTATGCTGTTATTCCATTTCAGACTTGGAATTGTATTTTCCTTTAAACTCTCTTAAACGCTCGACTTATTGTGATGGACAGACCTAGCATGTCTTTTTACTATTGTATTGGTCAAAAATCAGACGCAGGCTTAGTTCACGTCACCAGCGATGTGGCAAGAATAGCTTCTATATCGAAGTCAATACAAGCGGGAAGAGTAGCTCAACTTGAATGCGTCAACCAGTCGCTTGAACGACCAATCATAAAAACGGAGTCAAGAGTAGAAGATAAGTTCGATTCTCAACCGCTTCCGTTATTTTTCGAGGCTGTTCGTAATGGATCAGAATATGGGAGAGACATGCAGATGGTCGACTTATACTAGGTTTTGGAATCTCAGCTATAAATATAACCCCATTTCCCATTTGTAAGGTTACGTTCTTCTGAATATAACTCTCCCCTAAGAAATAACTATCGTCATATTCGCTACTGCTCTACCACCATTATTGTTATTTCACCACAATATCGTTGTAATTTAGCTTTGCTTTGGAGGAGGCGTTCACCTTCCTTGCTGAAGCACGAGCACTCGATCAATACAATAAGCTTTATATTTTCCATTTACTGCTTTAATTATTGTTGTTTTGCTTGTTTACTCTTACTGTTGTCATCATTATCTGTCCACAAGTCATCTCATTTAATCCATTGTTGAGTCATAAGTCACAAAATTAATAACCTATAACACTTAAGCTTCGATCGATCTATCATTCATAGTTATCGTCCATTTGATTGCAAGTAGTTACTTAAAACCACTTAATTTGGTCACTAATTCTTTACCAAGTAACATGAACTCGATTATCAATTATTGGCATAATTACTCGGTCTCATCACATCATCCTCTATATCGACTTGTTATCTATATGTTGCCTAGTATATAACTTGTTCGTTTTGCATACTGTCTGTTTAATCTGTAACCATTATCGTCACTTGTCATTTTTTCTTATTCGAAATTAAAGTATTTATTGCCCGCTCGATATTTCAATCAAGTAAAGACACTTTTTTCAGTTATACGGAAGCTTAGCAATCTAATGGCTGAAATTTCGATATAGAACGGTCGCCTATGGCTCAACTAAATATAAATATTAATTGTAAAACCTGAAGCTAATTTTTAGGAAATACAATTTGGCGCCCACCGTGGGGACTAGGCAATCGATTTGTTCTGAAATTTATCATTGATTCTACTTATGTTTATTCTTCTTGTGTGCAATGGCAGACGATCAGAGCAACAATGCTATCGACGCCAACACCACCGTCCGAGACGGCGCGCTTCAGCCTAACCCCGCTGATGGGGTCCAGCTTCCAGTCACCGGAGAGGAGGTCGATGAATCATCCCACCATGAATAGGATCCACCCTTGAACCTCATGTAACCGGTTTTCAGTCGAATGCGCCTCGAGGTCGTCGACCCGGCAAGGGACCGCGGTCGAGGCAACGTAAGTTGATACGAACACTTTGTTGCGTGAATTTTTGATTAAGCAGAATCATCAGATGGAGAGGATAAGTGAAAACTTGCAACTTCTGTCTGGCTCTGTAAGTCATAGAGTGCCTGCCTTCCCAGCAACACCCCCCACAGGCACTCCGACCTTTGTTCCTCAGGGCGTAGTAGTAGGGGGACCTGAAGTGGGAGTGAGACTCGGAGGGTTGGGTACGGCCGCCGTGGCTGCGGGAGCTCCGGCCTCCGTCATGACAGAAGCAAGGATGTTAACTATAATGAAGACGTTGTTGAACGATACAGTGGAGAAGAGATTTAATGTGATGAAGTCGTTTATGGAGAAGTTTCCAGGAGTTCCAAAACTAACGGAGGACGCCGTTATGAAGTCAATCTCAAAGCTGCTGTTTCCACCAAGTGCAGCTCAGTTACCGATTCCTAGGACTTTCAAGCTACCAGAGAGTTTGAGGTATGATGGAACTACTTATCCAAGGGATCACATAGATATGTTCACAATCGCAGCATAGTTGAAAAATTTGACGGTGGATGAGATCAATTCAGTGAGTCTAAAGAAATTTATGAAACATTAAGGGGAGGAGCACTAAGTGGTATATGCAATTGCCTAAGAACGCGATAACAAATTTTTATGACATGGCAACAAAATTTATTCGGGCTCACACCGGGGCCAAAAAGATAGAACGTAGAGTGAAGGTTATATTGAACATCAGGCAGCGACCCAACGAAACGATCAAAGAGTTTTTAGAATGGTTTAACGCAGAAAAGTTGAGCATCCCACATGTCGACGAGAGATGGGCTTGTCTATCTTTCTTAAATAATTTGAGTAACAACACATCGGAGGCGTGTAGAAAGTAGAAAGATTAGTTGAGGGAGATCACTCCGACCACTTTCGACTATATGCATCGTGAATGTGAGCCAAAGATTAGGGCAGAGGAAGAAGAGTTGCAATTGTCCTTTTACAACCAACGATATGAGCGACTGGTTCCACGGAGGGCCGAAAATGACAGGCGAAATTCTAGGGTTCAACAGTAGTTCGAGCCCTACGGTTTTCCTCATCAAAGAAGAAACGAACACGAGGCTAGCAGCTCCCGGAGTCAGCCGAAGAAGGAGCAGCCAGGTCCATCTTTGGCTCTAAAGGACCCACTGCCTCCTAAAATTTCAGAATATAATTTTTGTGTTTCGATTGCAAGTTTGGTGAATGCACTGAGGGGAATGGGTGAAAAGTAGTGAAATTCCCCAGTCGCATGAAAACCCATCCGAATAGTAGGGACGATAACTTGTGGTGTGCTTTCCATCATGATCATGGGCGCACGATCGAAGAATGTAAGGCTCTACGTTATGAGGTAGCTAAGTTGCTTGAGAGTGGACATTTGACGAAATTTCTGACAGAAAGAGGAAAGGAGAATTTTAATAAGAAAAAAGATGACCATCAACCGCCAAAGCCTCCGGCTCCAAGGAAAACAGTGAATATCATCACCGGAGGGGCTGAGGTCCACGGAGTAACGTACACAACAAAGAAGTATGCGGAAGTATCATTCACAAGAAACAAACGGACGTGAGAAATCATAAATGAAGACATTATGTTCGGGGATTACGACTTCGATGAAAGGATACATCCCTATAACGATGCCTTGGTAGTCACAATGAGAGTAGATGACGCCGACGTAAGATGAGTTTTGATCGATGCAGGAAGTTCAGTCAATATAATACAGCCAAGAGTGGTTGAACAGTTGCAGCTGATCGATAAGATTGTACCCAGGTCTACAGTTTTATTGGGATTTAATAATTCAAGTGAAACGACGTTAGGAGAAATTATAATAAAGACTTACGCAGAAGGTGTCGAGATAGAAACTCTTTCCAAAGTAACGGGAGGAGATATAGCTTACAACGTGATTTTGGTTCGACCGTGGATCCACGCCATGGGAGCGGTCCCGTCTACCTTGCATCAAGTTGTCAAGTTTCCCACCCCATGGAGAATAAAAGAAGTTAGGGGTGAACAACAGACTGCCCGAGAATGTTATTTAGTGGACGTGAAGGGAGGCGCAAGCTCAACCGCCCTACAATAGCAATTACAGTCACCAGAATATTTGGCCGAAGAAGACGAAACAGAGCCAAGCCCAACGGAAAAGGACTTCGCCGAGATTCCAGCGTGTGTTAGGGAGCCTAATAAATAGAAAGCTGGGGACTCGACGATAGAAGAATTGGAAGAAGTTGTTCTCTTCAAAGATAAACCGGAGCGAAAAGTATATGTTGGGGCAGAGTTGGACCCCCACATGAAAACGAAGATAATCACTTTTCTCAAGGACAATGTTGATTGTTTTTCTTGATCCCACGTAGACATGAAGGGGATAGACCCAAAAGTTGTTATTCACCAGTTGAACATCGATCCGTCACATCGATCGGTGAAGCAGAAGAAACGACCTAACGGGGGGTTCAGAAGGAAAGTCATTGATGATGAAGTGGACAAGTTATTAGAAAATGGATTTATCAGGGAGGTAAAATATCCGGAGTGGCTAGCTAACATGGTCGTAGTCCCAAAGAAGAATGGGAAGTGGAGAGTATGTGTGGACTACACCGATCTAAATAAAGCTTGTACAAAGGATTCATTCCCATTGCCTCACATCGACCGACTGATCAATTCGACAGCAGGGCACGAAATGCTAAGTCTTTTAGATGCATATTCAGGATACAATCAGATATTGATGGAGCCGGAGGATCAAGAGAAAACGTCATTCATAACGGACAGAGGAACCTACTGTTATACGGTCATGCCCTTCGATCTCGAAAATACCAGGGCTACCTATCAACGGTTGGTCACAACAATGTTTAAGAATTTGATCAGAAAGACTATGGAAGTGTATATAGATGATATGTTGGTAAAGTTATTAAAAGCCAAAAATCACTTGGATCATTTGAAGGAGACATTCGCAATTTTGAGGCAATTCGACATGAGGCTGAACCCGGAGAAGTGCGCATTCGGGGTCGGATCTAGGAAGTTCTTAGGATTCATCGTATCTCAAAGAGGGATCGAGGAAAATACGGACAAAATCAAAGTGATCGAACACATACCAAATGAGCTCACAATTGTGAAGGACGTCCAACGTTTGACCGGTTGAGTAGCCTATCTCAGCAGGTTCATCTCAAGGTCATCCGAACGGTGTCATAAATTATTCTTAGTTTTGAAGAAGAACACAAGCTTTGATTGGACGCCGGAATGCAAGCAGGCCCTGAAAGAATTGAAGCAATACTTATCCATCCCTCCATTGCTTTCAAAATCGGTGGATGGGGAAGTGTTGCTTCTTTACCTTGCTGTATCAGAAGTGGCCGTAAGTGCAGTTCTCGTCCATGAGGATAGAGGTAAACAATTTCCTATTTATTATGTTAGTAAAACTCTACTTGATGCTGAAATAAGATACCCATATATAGAAAAACTAGCATTAGCACTTGTTATAGCTGCACGAAGACTAAGGCAATATTTTCAATGCCATGCTATATCTGTTGTAACTATGTTTCCTTTACGAAGCATTTTACATCGGCCGGATTTATCTGGTCGTTTAATGATTTGGGCGGTCGAGCTAACTGAGTACGACATCACTTATCAGCCTCGCACCGCCATCAAATCACAAGTGTTGGCTGATTTTGTAGCAGATTTTAGCGCTAATATTCTTCCGGAGGCAAAGAGAGAGGAATTAATGATGAGGGATCTAGATCCTGGGGTATTGACACTTTATACGGACGGTGCCTCCAACATCAAAGGAACTGGCCTCAAAGTTCTGCTCATCGCCCCAACGGGCGAAAAACTGAGGTATGCCATTAAATTACATGCTAAAAATAACAACGAGGCCGAATATGAGGCCCTCGCTACAGGTCTTGAAATAGCCAAGGACTTGAAAATCGAACGGTTGGAAATCAAAAGCGATTCTCGGCTGGTGGTGAACTAAGTTCAAGAATAGTTCAACACTCGAGATGCAAGAATGCAGCAACTATTGGCCAACGTACAAAATCTCCTAATCTCTTTTTCGGAATGGAAGATAATTCAAATCCCAAGAGAGGAAAATGTTGAGGCTGATGCCCTAGCCAACCTTGGTTCTGCGGCCGATATCGAAGGCAATCTTGGCGAATCGGTCGTGCATCTGTACGAATCACCACTCAACCGAGTTCAGAATAAGGTAAACAATGTCAACCATACTTGGGATTGGAGAAACAAATATCTATCTTATTTGTAGGCAAGCACTCTCCCCAAAGACAAGAAAGCTGCCCAAGCCCTCAAAGCCAAAGCGACCCGATATTGCCTTATGAATGACAAACTCTATAGGCGAATATTCAGTGGTCCTTTGGCGAAATGCATGGTACTGGAGGAAGTAAGCTATGTAATGAGGGAAGTTCACGAAGGCGAGTGTGGCGATTACTCCAGAAGTAAATCTTTGGTGCGAAAATTGATTAGAGCCGACTACTATTGGCCGACGATGGGAGAAGATGCCAAGTCCTTTATCCAAAACTACGGCAAGTGTCAACGGCATGTCAATCTTATTCATCAGCATGCAGAGCCCCTTCATTCGATCACATCACCGTGGCCGTTCATGAAATGGGGGATAGATTTGGTCAGGCCGCTTCCAACAGCACCCGGTGGGGTAAAATTTATTTTAATTCTAACTGATTATTTTTCTAAATGGGTAGAAGCAATTGTCTTAACAAAAATTCGAGAACAGGAAGTCATCAAGTTTATCCATCAGAATATTATGCGTCATTTTGGGATCCCAAAGGAGATCACTTGTGACAACAGCAAACAGTTCGTTAAGAAACAAATCACAGCCTTCTTCAAAAAGTGGGGGATCAAGCGAATTGCATCAACTCCATATCACCCCAGTGCAAACAGACAGGCTGAGTCTTCCAACAAGACAATAACTGAATATCTGAAAGAGGATGGACGAGTCAAAAGGCAATTGGCCGGATGAACTCCCAAGCGTGCTGTGGGCTCATCGAACAGCGGTGAAGAACAACACTGGCGAGACTCCATTTTCCCTTGTCTATGGAGCGGAAGCATTGGTTCCGGTAGAAGTCGGTGAACCAAGCCTCCGGTTCGCTTATTCCACCGACGAATCAAACAAAGAGACCATATTAGTAGACTTGGATTTGCTCGAAGGGAAGACAGACATGGCATTGATTCGGATACAAGCACAAAAATAAAGGGCAGAAAACTACCTCAATAAAAAAGTCAAGTATAGAACCTTTAATGCAGGTGATTATGTACTGAAGAATAAGTGACCGAAGAAGGATGAACCCAACGAAGGCAAGTTGGGAGAAAATTGGGAGGGACCTTATTGGGTCAAAGCAGCAATCGGTAAAAGGTCTTATCAGCTGGAAACCTTAGGCTCGAAACCGGTCGTATTCAATTGGAACGTCGCTTAATTGAAGAAGTACTACTTCTAAAACTCTCAGTATCGTATAATCCTACTTTTCATATTCATTTTTACTCCTTGTTCCAATTCGGACATTTTTGTTATTGTTTTTTATACTAACACTTTTAGATGATAGGCATAGTTGGAATCAAGTGATGACACACATCACCCACGAACACTTGAGCTAAAAAAAATTCCAAGTCGGGGTCGATAAGTCTGACGAACACTCTAACGCGGTCTTCATCTTTAAGTCCATTCCGTTCTTCTTTGCTTCCCTGTTTCAGAAAAATAAAGATCCTAAGATGGAGACGCTAGACCAGTGTCCGACTCCTCATACTTCGCACTCGAACACTGGAGGGATGGAAGAGAAAAAAGGATTTTTCAATCACTTTTCACCCATTGCTTATGGACTGGGGACTGCCCGAGTCCAAATTAGCGACCGTCGAACAAATACTGGGGACTGCCCCAGTAATCAAGTTGGCAACCGTCCAGAAAATGACTGGGGACTGCCCCAAAACGTCTCATCGAAGAGATTATGCCCTTACAGATGAAGAACGAGCTCAAACACTGGGGACGTTCGAAGTTTAAGTTTTCAAATCAAATGAAATGTAAATTGTCCATTAGCGGCCAAGATGTTAGTATACATTCAAATGCACCTTAGAGTGGCCGCGTTTTGAAACCGATCCTAACATTAGATCGAGTAATATGTATAATGCGCCCCGATAGCGGCCAATATTACAATCAAATGCAACACTTCTTGTCAAACACTCGGCATTACTTTTTATGCTAGTTAAAAAGGCTTAAGTGTTAAAAATATTTTTTCGAACTAAGTGTTTAAAGAGTGCATTTGCATGAAAGTGAGACGTCATTGTTCATCACACGCTAACTACATTGGGCCCCAATTCCCCTATTCTTTTTCCAAAAATCAAACCAAGTTGTTAGCATTCCAAGCGGCAAAACGTAACTTATCATTTGAAAACCAAGTATTCAAAAGTTGGCGAACTTCAAAACGATGAGAACATAAACTTTTCCCTTGAAAATAACAATAATAAACGAAAGGATGAAATTTTACAAAACGACCAATAAACTCGATCGAAAAGCACAAAAAAAAAACTAAAATAAAACGAAGGATCGTGAGCGACGACAATCTACTCGTCCCTTTTTCTTTCTTCACCACCATCTTCCTCTTCATCTATTTCATATTCAACAGTTTCAGGAGACATCCCAAGATTTTCACGAAGTGTTCTTATTGTATCTTCAACTTCAAGGAGCTCTGTCTCCAATTCATAACAATCCAAAGACAACTCAGCAAAAAAACTTCGCCTCACTTCCGCAGCCATAAGACTCTGACGCTTCTCAAAATTGGCCTCTTGATCAGGTAACTTTTTGTTCAAATCAACGATCTTCAAAGTAAGGACTCGATTCTTCGACAAATGGTCATTACAATTGGCATTGGCATCATCCCTGGCATACTTCAAATCCTTCTCCAAATATCGAAGCCTTGCTTCCATGGCCTTCGCTTGGGCTTCCACCGCTTCTAAATGTGCCTTGTCCTCGGCTTTGATCTGGTTCAGTGCAGTAACTTTCACCTCCAAATTGGAGATGTGAAGGACATTGTCCTCAATGATAGCCTTAAGCTTGACAAATTGAACCTCCAGTAACTTATCTTTGGCTTTGGCTATCCTGAGAGATACGCAAAGAGCTTGACCTGCTGTAACCACCATTTCAAAGTGGTCCCTCCACATTTGGATGGTGGCGTTGAGTTGATGGATTCGGTCCACCACCTCGCATCCGATCAAGGAAACCTAAAAAGATAGGGGAAAGAACATGATTCTACAAGTAAGTAAATAATGGTAAGGAATCTGGTTGAAGTAAAAATTACCTGAAGAGCGTCAAGAGCAGCATGGGAAGCTAAACGAACATCATCATAGCGGCTAAAACGAACACGTTCCATAGGGCCAATCAGCTGACTACAATTGTTGAGAAAATGCCTTGGAGAACGAAGCAAATAAGTAGCCCTCGGAATGATGACAGCAACCGACTTGTCTGTCACTTCTCCAGTTGCATCAGCTCTTTTGAGAGCCACGTAAGCGGCCGCATCCTCGCCTTGAGGCTTACCAACCACAGAATGATCGTGCTCCCATATGAAAAAATAAGAGCCTGAACTCTCCGTACATTTGGATTTGGCGGCCTCAACCACTCTGTCTAAAGGAAACGCCTTTTACTTCTCTTTTCTTTTCCGCGCAGCAGGCAAAGATCGGGGCGAGTTTACGGCCACCTCCCTCAGCACCCGCTGCTTTCTCAGCATTCCCTTCTGCGTCTGAGGTAAGTTCAATCACTTGGGGCTGGGGAACTGCCTCTTGAATGAAGCCCATCACAGGCACAGCAAGATCCCGATCCATATTCCTTAATTTCTCAGCTTCTTCCAAAGTTGCTTCATGATGCATTCGCTTTACGTGAACCAATGGTTTATCAGAAGTGGACTCCATAGAGTTTCTCTTTCCTAAAGCAGGACTAGCCCTTGGTGGCTCACCACTTTCGGTCGCTGGTATCATCATGAAAGCGGCCGTAATCTTTCCCGCCACATCTTCAATGGATTCAGCCGCAGCAACTTTTTTTCGCCATCCTTGGTGGCCTTCATAGGCTGAGCAGTTTTTCTGGCACCTTAATAAGGATCCACGAGCTTTCTCTTCTTCATAACTTTAGAGATCGGTTTGGCAACCTCTACACCTCTGTTGCCTCTTTCACCTCCCTCTGTTGTAGCAACCGCGGGATCAACCTCTCCTACTTTGGCGGCTGGTTCTTCCTCCTCACCTGTGATCACTGCAAGACAGCGGTCACAAGGATAAAAACATTAGACGGTAACAGATCGTCCACCCAATCAAAGGTTATTTTATCGGCTACATGCATGAAACGACAGAGTGTTAGCCGAAATAAGGAAAGAAAATATATTCAGGAAAAAACGAGCTTACGAGTAGGGTTTCACCGCTCCGGAAGCAATTGGCTATCGGCCGCGACCAGTGAGTGTGTTGGGATATAAACGAACCGACGGTCCCAGTAGCGGATACTGTCATCATTTTTTTAAATCAGCGCACGGCTGCCCCTCTTCTCAAGGTACATCATCCCAGCCTTATAGATTTTGGGAACGTAAAGATTCAAAACATGATAAACATCATAACTCTGGTTAGTTTTGGCACAAAAATGGTCTATCACTGCAACCGCCCTCCAGATGGACGGTGTAATTTGACCCAAGCAAACATTGTATAAACGACACAAAGTCTCTATGACCAGGTGGATTAGAAGTAAAACCTTATAGTAAACGGATACGTCAAAACGACCGAATAACCGGCTTTGTGATCCAAGAGTTTGTCCCCAACCGGCGGACAAACGACCTTTATGTCATTCCAGCCACAGTCCTCTTTGATCCTCTCTATGTGCTCCGGCCTCACAGCGCACGTCACTTTGATGACAGGAATATTAAATTTAGTTTTAACTTGGTAAGGGGTTTGGATGGATTCACCACAATTATTGTCGAATTTCAAAGTTCGAGGAATGATGTCAAGCGGTATCGCCTCTGGAGGTGGTTTTTTGACCACCTTGGCCCTCTTCTTCTTGCCCTCTTGTGGTGGTTTCTCCGCAGCAATAGGGTGATTAGGTGGTATGGCAGTGGCACCGTCTCCAGCTCTGGTGGGGTGGCGACATGAACTCATGCTTTTTAAGGCTATGAAGCAATTTTTATAAGTTCTTGGTTTTGGTTTTGGTAAATAAAAGTTGTTTTACAGTTGGTAAGCTGTTTAGCGAGGAAGACGATCAAGAGAAGAGTAAAAATTTTGAAAAAGAACTGTGGTGACTTTATATCGGCAAGGTGATGCAGCCCAAGTTGAGCCTAGCCGCCATCCATCAAGAGCCAAGCAAAGAGGGAGCAAAGGGTGCAAAAGCAAGAGCTTGAAAGATAGAGGCTTCGGGGATGAGTTGAAGACCATGCACTGGAGCGCATGTGACGCTACAGCAAGAGGCGCTACCCCATTTCCTCTCCAAATTTGGCTAAGTATCAAACTTCCAAGCTGCAGGAACTCAACCAAGCGGACCGCCCCTGTATAACAGGCGGACCTCCCAAACCTAGTGGCCTCCCTAATGTTCAAGAGGGAGAGCGCCTCCTTATCTAGGTGGGGAGCCTCTTCCTATTATGTTTTTGACGGAATTTTAGTTCATTTTGTGACTATTTTCTATTTTAGCCCTATGTGGCTTTTATTATTTTACCCAACTTGTAGGGTTATTTTAGACATTATGTAGGAAGGAGGAAAGCCTATAAATACCTCTTTAGGTCATTTATTTCATTCACCACTCACATGACTTTGAATATTGAACTTGAGAGCTTGAAAGCTCTTCAATGAAGAAACCCCTTGTTTGGGCTTGAATTCACTTGGTGAATCTATTTGAATTTCAATCCTCTTGATCAAACTTGTTGCAAGGATCGAGTGTCCTTGAGGTTAGTTTGCTTAGCGTACGTGTCTCTTGACTTTGCCAAAGGTGTATCAAGACTAGTTCCTCGGTGCTACTTGGGCTTTTGTTAAAGTTACTTCTCGTTCCTATCTCTTTTCTATCTCTTCTTCCTTTATTTCTATCGTGTTTACTTCCCCGTGATTTTACCCTGCATCACAAGGGGTAATCAGTTCCCTAGTAATTGGCAAAATTTAACCGCCGCACGTTCGTCTATGCGTGGTTATGATGGGAAGTTGAAATGACAACCGTCATTTTGAAAAGTAAGGTCAAGAAGCAGCCACGTGTTTTCCCGCCAAAAGTTTCAACACCACTTGCTAAGTTCTCACGGACGCTCACTTGGAAAGCAGCCACGTCTATGCTTAGTGCACGTCATCAGCGATGTGGCAAGCATAGCTTATACATCGGAGTCAATACAAGCGGGAAGAGTAGCTCAGTTCGAAGGTGTCAATCGGTCGCTTGAACGCCCAATCATAGAAACGGAGTCAAGAGTAGAAGATAAGTTCGATTCTCAATCGCTTCCGCTATTTTCGGAGGCCATTCGTAATGGATCAGAACATTGGAGAGACGTGCAGAGGGTGGACTTATACTAGGGTTTGGACTCTTAGTATAAATATAACCCCATTTCCCCATTGTAAGGTTACGTTCTTCTGAATATAACTCTCCCCTAAGTAATTACTATCGTCATAATCACTACTGCTCTACCACCATAATTGTTATTTCACCACTACATCGTTGTAATTTAGCTTTGGTTTGGAGGAGGCGTTCACCTTCCCTGCTGGAGCACGAGCACTCGATCAATACAATAAGCTTTATTCTTTCCATTTACTGCTTTAATTACTGTTGTTTTTCTTGTTTACTCTCACTGTTGTCATCATTATCTGTCCACAAGTCATCTCATTTAATCCATTGCTAAGTCATTAAGTCACGAAATTAATAACCTATAACACTTTAGCTTCGATCGATCTATCATTCATAGTTATCGTCCATTTGATTGCAAGTACTTGCTTAAAACCACTCAATTCGGTCACTAATTCTTTACCAAGTAACACGAACTCGCTTATCGATTATTGGCATAATTACTCGGTCTCATCACATCGTCCACTAAATCGACTTGTTATCTATTCATTGCCAAGTATATAACTTGTTCGTTTGCATTCTGTCCATTTAATCTGTAACTGTTATCGTCACTTGTCTTTTTTTCATTTCGTAATTAAAGTATTAATTGCCCGTTCGATATTTCAATCGAGTAAAGACACTTTTTCTATTACACCGTGTATGTCTAAAGTGAGGTATATCATTCTAATGACATGTTAAGAATGATTTAAGTGAGTTTAAAGTCATAATAGGACCGTTAATCACATTTATATATTGTAAAGTTTGGGAAAAATCGAATTTAAGTTGCGGAAAAACCGAATAAGGATTTGCCTTCAGCAATTAATTCTGTGTGTTATATAAGGTCTTTTAGGGACATATTATATACCAAATTGAAGTTCTTGGGGTGTAGTTTCTAACTCTTTTGACCGTTTGTTCATACAATGTATTGATAAAAAGATATGAGCGTCAGAAGTTAGGCCAGACGAAGGGACATAAGCTCAAAAGAGGGCTAGAAGTGAAATATTTTTAGTATAAAAGAGAAATTCGTCTTCCTTCTCGTCATTTCCAGAAATATCAAGAGAGAAACAGTGCTTTCATGAGTATTGAAGCCATTTTTATGGTTTTGAAGGAATGACGCCAATCTTAACTCGAAATTGAAGACGGATTGCGTCAAAACGCTCTACGCGATTAAGGTAACATTATGCTACTTTTAATTTCGTTTATAGCTTGAGTTTTAGAATTACTTCACAGGTAAGTAAAGTACCTAAATGCTATGTTAAGATTGTTTAGGCTTTAGAAGGTGTGGAATTCAAAGGAAAAAGGTTTAGAAGCAAAAAACATCAAAGGCATGTAAGGCTAAACCTTTCTTTCGACAAGGCATCTATCTTATAGCTTTTGAAGCTTTTCTTAGTTCCAAACATGGTGTTTCTTGTTGGGTACTTGTATATCATCAAGTAATCCTTGTATATACTTAATTTGGTACTAAAATCTAAGGTGAAAGATGTCCAAAATAGCAAGACAAAATATTTCAAAATCTAGAAAATTGTTTTATCTTCGGACAATTGTTAGTAGTTTGAGCATAACTCCTTGTACAAAATTGATATTGAGATTTTTAAAGATTTCCTGGAACCCTAAGACATATATCTACAACTTTCATGAAGACCATGAAGTCTATAACTTTGATCTACACCATGAAAACTATGATGCAATACAGGACAGTGGTACTGCCCAGAAATTCGGTACAGCCGTGGAATTGTCACGTCGTCCGGTCATCTCATCTTGTTATCCATTCAATTTGTTTATGTTATCAGTTCATCCGGGTACCCATTCCGTGTATATTATAGTGATGGTTCTGTTTTTGCGGATCATCCAGTTTCAGAGGAAACTCTGCCGAAATTTTTATAAAAAGTCAAAGAGTTAGACAAATTCTGAGTTCTAGGTTTTGTCTATAATTCCATCCCGGGTTTTCTTATCATTCCTTTGAGTCCATATCTATTGTTGCCACATGTGTTATTACTCATACATGCTTATGCTTATATTGTGATCATATTATGTGTAATTTGGAGTCCCCCAAAGAGGCTGGACATTGGACACACAATCCGGTCGCGTGTGATACTACCCATTTGGGGGACACAGCCCCTCTGGTTCAGGTGGGAGTTGAAACACTTAGTGTGACCGGGTGTCACTCACACATTCTGACCAGAGAGACTAGATATTACTGGCATGGGGCACAGAGCCCATAACACCCGCCAGGTTTGTTATATACGCGTATATAGCCACAGTATGCATTGCATGACTATACATGAGGCTAGTTCAGATGTTCAGTAACCTGATTTTGGGGGATATAGCCCATAATACCAGACAGGTACCAGTTTAGATAACAGTTCAGTTTTAGCTCAGTACCAGTTATCAGTTCTCAGTTATCAGCCACCAGTTCTTAGTGTCAATATCAGTTGACAGCTATCAGTTCTAGTTTCTAGTTACCAGTTATCAGTCATATTACAGTCATTTATCAGTATAGTTCAGCCCAGTCTTCAGTTTCAGATTCAGCTAGACTTCAATTTATATTCGGATCATGCTTAGTACATTCTTCAGATTTCCAGCTACATTGCTATGCTCCAGCTCATATTTACATATTTATATTCCAGCCATACAGTTTCATTCAGCTATGATACATTATATGCTCATGTCTTACATACTTTGTACATATCGTACTCACCCCCTTTTCTGGGGCGCTGCGTTTCATGTCGGGCAAGTACAGAGAGATCAGACCCTGAGCCACGTTAGTAGGCTATCTACCAGCTGTTGGAGTCACTCTCCTTCCGGAGTGTACTACTTTTGGTATGTTGTACAGACGCCAAGTAGATATGGCGGGGCCTTGTCCCATCCTTTATATATCCAGTTCAGCACTCTTAGAGGCCTGTAGATATGCCCCTGTGTGGTTCAATCACTATGTTATGTATGCCAGCATGTGATAGCCTTGTCATCTTTCCAGACTTTATATTTTTAGTAAATATGTATATATTTATAACCAGGTTGCCAGCTCATCTCTCTTATTCATAGATTATTAGTAGGTGTAGCGATGATCAGCACTCAGTGTTGGTTACGTCGCGGCTCTAGGTTGGGTCGTGACATTTTCTATTAAACGGAAGCTTAGCAATCCAACGGCTGAAATTTCGATATAAAACGATCGTGTGTGGCTCAACTAATTATAAATATTAATTGTAAAACTTGAAGCCGATTTTTAGAAAATACAACTATGCTTATATGTATGTTATGGTGGTACTGTTTTATGGATTATTTCTCCGTATGATTTAATTAATTGAGTTGTCTTTGGGAGTGAAGTGGCTTATCCGATCATGTTTCTTTGCTAAAACAATCAAACAAAAAAAGATGGAACGGAAAAGAAAAAAGGCAAATTAAAGTGAATGATGAAATATTATCATGAAGAAGACAAGGCAGTAACTTCCAAGTTACCTGAAAACCAATGGAACAGATACTACACAGACTGATTCAATCGTGTAAATGCAATGAATTACTTGTAAACAAAATTAATGAGGATACTACTATATCAAGGTATTGTACTATTATTACAACCATAAAATGCAGAGCGTGTCGCTTCGCAAATTCAATTCAATTCAATTCAAAGGAGATGAATCAAAATTCAATTCCCGTGAAATCTTTAAGCAGCCCGAGCAATTCTTTATCGTCAAAGTCATTCTTTTGTAACATTCAGAAGACTATGATGGAAACTGACCACTTACCACACTTTTTTTACCCCCAATCAAATTTCTGGGCTTTGACATTTGACCGAGAGCTGGAAACATTGGGTCAATGACCTCAGGGGAAATTCTAGCGAGTTGCGAACTTGCTAATTCCTCAAGTTCAAGTTCACTTCGATCCTACAGGGATCATCTTGATGGCAGCAGCAATCGGCATGCCGAGGACTCCAAATGCAACACTTGCAAACCATTGCTTCCATGTAAGAGGACAAGTGCTCGCAAAGGTACCAAGGAATTCAATGATAATGATTTGGAATAGGACTGTACAGCTAAGAACTGTGACGAACACGTAGTTGTTCAGTATACCGTCAAAGACATTTATCCTTTCCATATCTCTTGAGCTAATCTCATTGAAAACCTGCAATAAAGCAGATATTGTTACCCAGTCATTTCAGTGATCTCACAATTCACAGCAGGATATAAAGCACAGGATATCAAGCAGTATTTTATGACCTAGGCAGTTGACTCGACACACTTTTTCCTGTAAGGTGTACAAAATCCAGAAACAAAGAACTAGGAAACTAAACTGTGCACAATTGACAAGAATAGCTGCAGTGATTTTGTTTATGTTTTATAACATTTTCACGAATATTAATTAAGAGAAACATGGTTTCGATATAGCCTCGAACCAGAATGCAGGATTCAAAATGAATATATTACAGTGAATCATTATTTCTGGACGATGATTTCTTAATAGAGGAAACTGGATAATCACCTGACAGAATACAAATGAGTTGAAAATGAGAGTGTTGAGAACCAAATCAGCATCGGAACCATCAAGATGGAACACCATTTTGCCTGAAGTTTGAAGATACCATATGATGATAAATTGGTATAGAGATTGTCCCAAAATATTCCTCCACATGACATTGCTGATGAAGTTCCCTTTCCTTCCTACAGGTAGTCGCTTCATCAAGTCATCATTAGGAGGTTCAGTGGCAAGTGCAAGTGCTCCCAGTGTATCCATGATCATGTTGACCCATAGGAGCTGAACAGCAGTAAGGGGAGCATTTCCTGATAGTGCTCAGAAGCTATAATGAGAATCATGGATCTATTAATAATGATATGAAAGATGAAATTGCTTCAGTCAATATACGTTACCTGTCAAACAGGCAGAAGTGAAGTTGACAATCAGAGCAACCACATTCACCGTCAGCTGAAACTGCACAAACTTTTGAATATTCACATAAACTGAGCGCCCCCATTTGGCCACAGTAACAATTGTCGAGAAATTATCATCTAGGATTATGACGTCTGCACTTTCTTTAGCCACCTGGTCACATAAGTAAAACACATCGTCATATAGCTCTACAGGCAGATCAAGAAACATTCTCAGGGAACAACATAAACTCTATATTATATCTGTCCAACTAAACAAGGCAGTAGCGCATTTGACCAATCATTTTCTCTTTTTAAGTTCTAAATTTTAAGAATACACCAGGCTTTGAACAAAACTTTAAGAATACACCAGGCTTTGAACAAAACTTTAAGAATACACCAGGCTTCGGTTGTTCAGGTCTTCAAGATGTCAAATTTAAGATGAACATTGAGGCCTTAACAAGCTGATGACACTCTTGTGAATTTCTGAGTGCTAAAGCACATCCGCTTTTTCGTTTCACAAGACCGAAAAATTTGTTGTAAGGATCATTAAAACTTGGAAGTCCTCTATATGATAGTATCAATTCGAACTCTAATATCAAAGTTCCAAAGCTAGAAGAAAGACAAACCTGCAGACAATTGATTAATATTCCACAAAATTAATCCCAAAGAACCACCAGCATGTTGGACAGTATAAATGTAAACATCCATACATAAATGTGTAAATGATTCTACTGTTGACAGTATCAATTAAAGAACATCTTGTCCAAAATCCGGGTAGGCATATTTCTTCTATTTGTTAGCAGTTCAAGGCCCCAGTCATGACATGATGCCTCACACAAAAAAATCGAGCAAAAAATCTAAAGAATACTGCCATGAAACGCAAACCAAACATCACCATGAACAGCAGTAACGGCACCATACACTGGTGACGCCATTCCTGCATGAACTAACTGTAACACCTGACACAACAATACTGATGGCCGTTGATTCCTATGCGAGGGAAATAACAATGCAACTTCACTAGTAGAAAGATTCCTATCTGAGGAACACTGTTTTCATACTGTCCCTTCCAATGTTCTCTTCACCAAATATAACCTAGACTAGAAACTACTATTAGTGACACTGAGAACCAGCGGTGAGATAGATACAAGATTGTTATCAGGAGCGCAATTTGGACAAAAGATAAAGGATTTGAATCCAAGCAACAGTTGATAAGATAATTCATGTACTCCCTCTGTCCCATTTTGTTTGTCATACTTTCCTTATTTGTCCGTCCCAAAAAAGATTGTCGTATTTCTAAATTTGGCAATAATTCAACTCTAAAGTTGCTTTTTGAGTCATTTATAACCACAGAAATATTCATGGCTTATTTTAGACCACAAGTTTCAAAAGTCTTCCTTACTTTATTAAACTTTGTGCCAAGTCAAATTACGACAAACAAATTGGGACGGAGGGAGTATAACAGTATTTAGGTACTACCTCAGTCCCTGCGATACCCATAGCAAGACCAATATCTGCTTCATGAAGTGCGGGAGCATCATTTGTACCATCTCCTGTCACAGCAACAACTTCTTGGAAGGTAGTACGTAAATGTTTCACTAGGGTATGTTTATCCATTGGGGAAGAACGAGCCATCACCTATAGAAGAGGGTGAAAAAGATATCTGATCATAAAAATGATACATCTATCATAAGCCAATAAACAGCAGCAACCAAGCAAACAAATATGTTAAGCAAAAGAATCAAGATTAACAACTCTAGAATGTGATCCAGTGAACTACTTCTACATGCAGCCAAGTGATATAATTGGAGCTCTTAAGTACCTGTAGTTTTGGAATAATTTCTTGCAGCTCCTCCTCACTCTTCATCCTAAATTCCGGACCTTCAATTGCAATACCATTATCAGTTAAAATTCCGCATTCTCTAGCAATTGCCTTGGCCGTATTTATATTGTCTCCAGTTACCATCCTCACTATAATTCCAGCTGACTTACAAATAGCAACAGATTCCTTGACACCTGGACGAACAGGATCTTTAATACCAACAATTCCTATACAGGTATACCCCTCAAAGGGGATAGCATTTTCACTGGAGAAACCATTACCAATGTCCTTGTAAGCAAGGCACAAAGTTCGAAGGGCTTCATTAGCAAATTTTTCAATTGTATCATTCAGATGATTAAGTGAAGCTTTATCTAGAGGAACAACCTCACCGTTGGAATCCAAGACACTGTCACATGCAGCCAAAATTATTTCGGATGCTCCTTTACAGTGTACGCGGAAACCTTTTCCTGGAATTTCAATAACTACACACATTCGCTTCTTCAGAGAATTGAATGGTTCAACCTTTACAAGAGTTGACACTTGACGCTCTGCCTGGAAATTCCCTCCAAGCAAAAGACCAAATTCTAATAGAGCAGTTTCAGTTGGTGTTCCAAGGATTTCAATCTTTTCATCATCATTCTTAACTATTTCTCCCCCAGTGTTGGTAAATATAGATTCAATTAGTATTCTAACAGCAGAATTAGGAATGTCAGAGAAGAATTTAGACCCATCTTTAGAGCTTCCGGTTTCTTTTATTTTACCACAAACGCTTGTTTTTACAACTGTCATATGATTAGTTGTTAGTGTGCCAGTCTTGTCACTACATATGGTTGTGGCAGACCCCATTGTTTCACAAGCAGCCAAGTGGCGCACAAGTGCCTTGTCATTCATCATCTTCTTCATTGCGAATGCCAGACTCAGTGTCACAGCTAAGGGAAGCCCCTCAGGAACTGCAACTACAACAATTGTTACTGCCATAGCAAAGTATTCCAGCATTTCTAAGGCATCATCCATAGACCAGCTCCAGTGGGATCCTTCCCCGAGTTTGCGAATATATAAGCCTTGCACTAAAACAGCAAATGTGATAACAGCAAAAAAAAGACCTATTTTACCAATAATAGTTGCCACTCCATTCAGCTTTACTTGCAAGGGGGTCTCATCATCTCCTCCTTCACTGAGGGTAGCCATCAGTTTTCCCCATTGAGTTCTCATTCCAACAGTAGTGATAAGCATTTTACAAGACCCGTCACGAACTTTAGTTCCAGAGAGGAGAAAAGGATTTTCAGCAGTCACATTAACTGGTTCACTTTCTCCAGTTAAACTTGACTCATCAATCAACAAAGAAAATCCAGAAAGAAAGAGTCCATCAGCTGGTACCTGATCACCTATAGCAAGATGCACAATATCACCAGAAAGTAAATCATATATTGATACTTTTTGCCTGTAGCCGTTTCTAGTAACCTGAACTGTGATCTTTTTCTTCTCCTTGTCTAAATCCTTAAACTGTAAAGACTGTTTATAGTCACTTGTGGCAGTAACAAATACCACCAGCAGAATACTTGCAACAATCCCAAGTCCATCATGTGCACCCTTAGGCCATCCCTCAGTCATTATGCCAACAACCAAAGATACAAATGCACATACAGCAAGTATCATGAGGGTTGTATCTTGAAGAGCTTCCCATACATATATCCAGAAACCCCTGGCTGGACTTTCGGTAAATTTATTGATTCCATAAGTTTCTTTTCTTCGGTTGAGTAGATCATCAGAAGTAGAAATCCCGTTGGTGATTGATGTTGATAACTTGTCCACTACACCCTCAACCCCACCATGAACTTTCAGCTTCCTCAAGTTGTGGCCCTCAACAATTGTTCCCAACTCATCAGGACATATTTGAAACCCTGCGGCTTTGACTTCTTCCGGGACAGTGTAACTTATTCCTGAGGATATTCAGTTGAACATCAATTTAAACGAAAAACTGAAGCATTGAAAAGCTGATTTTGATGAGATAGATAGTTGCATACCATGAATAAAGCTAAGTGCAGCTTGCGAAACCAGAACAGCAACTCTTAATTTCTCCTGCAGTATTGAAAATATTGGTAATCAATACAATCAACCTTTCGCGAGTGAGTTCAACGTATTAGGTTAAACAAATCAGCACTGATACTAATAGTGCTGGTGCACTCTCCAGTAGTATCGCAAAAAGAATAGCAAGTTTAGCTGCTATTCAAATGGCATGAAACTGTGTTTAGTGCTATAAGAATGTGGCGAGACATGTCATAGAACAATAAATCTAGCTAGGATCGGCATTAATTATGAATCAGTTGCATAGGATCAGCATCAATTGTTATGAATCATCTATAGAGTCCACTCGCTTCGGGCACATTTCATTAAAAATTCTGGCGTGTAACGTAAATGTGAAATAAAAGGCTCTCTACATTTCATACTTATCTATCTCTACATTTCATACTTATACATGCCAAGATTTAATCTAAAAGTAACAACATCAATAAATAATTAAGCCTTAATTCCAATTGATTGTAATATATTCTTAGCTAAATCTGCATCGCTTTCCAGAGAGATGGACAAGTCATAGAACAACTAACAAGTAGTATTTGAAAAGTTTGAGTAACAGAGCATTGAAGTCAACTAGTATTAATTTGTTGAAGTGGAAAGTAATATATATATATAGAGAGAGAGAGAGAGAGACCTGATTGGAGCGTTGAATGGCACGTGCTTCGAAGCGCTTGGAGAGGTTAGCAGTGAATCGGAATCTACGTTTACGATTTTTGACCACCCAACACAGCTTCCTCCATCTCTGCAGAGCTTCCTCCGATGAGTTCTTTGCTTTTACTTCTCCATACTTCTCCTTAATATACTCTTCCATATCACTATTATGTATCTCAATTCATTCACAGATCAACCTCAAAGATTGTTCTTACAGACTACTACTACTACTTTGATCGCCTTTCTTATATATTCTCAAAACACCTAAGTACTAAAAAACAGTTGATGATGAACACTAGTTTGCTTGACTGAATTTTAGTCCCTCTTTACTTTTTAAGGAGCAGTTGCTGGTAGTGGGGACTAAAACATCTACTCACTACTTTCAAAAATAGTAGACTTTTGTACCAAACTTTATAAAGGCAGCTGCAGATCTATAAATGGTGGAGTGGGAAATGAAGTGGAGCTTTGGGAAGTTGAAGTAGAGAGTGGGCAGTTGAGGAGCAAAACGAGATTCTCTATACAAGCCCAAGCCACATGCTGCGTGCCTGCGTAGTATGGGTTCGGGTTAGATGCGTAAAAATGAAGGGGTGCTATATTCTCGGCATTGTGCCCCTCATTTTGCCACTCTCTCATGTTTTCTTGTCCCACTTCTAACCTTGGTCGCATCAGGGGCGGAGCCAGGAATTTTAATAAGGGGGTTCAAGAGGACAACCGTTCAAATATAAAAGAGGAAAAATCAAAAATATTTGTGGCAGCCCAGATTCGATCCTGGGTGGTGAGCACAGCATTGACACCCCTTCGCCATTGAACTAATGCCAACACTTGTTCAAAGGGGGTTCAACACACAATATATATCCAATCTAAACCAATTTTATCACATATATGCAGTGTAAATTTTGCGCAAAGGGGGTTCAATTGACACCCCTTTGCACCAAGTAGCTCCGCCCCTGGGTCGCATTAGTAATAATCTATTCATTGCAGTTTCTATAACTAATCCATTATTACTAATATTTGACAAACTATTTCTAAACCAAACAACATCAGCGGTTCCAACTCATTATATATGTATTTATTTTTTTATCCTAGTTTTGCGATCTCAAAAGAATTCATCAGAGAATACTTAGCACTAAAATAGTGAGAGACGACATATAAATATAAGGGCCAATTACACAAATATACCATCCTATATTCAAAATTACGTGAACTACCAACATTAACACGAGTCTTGCAAATAGTCCAGTCCTCAAGATGCACACGGGTCTTGCAAATAATTCAGTCGGGTTGGAATGAGACTCAACTAGATCCGCTAATTGATTTCAAGCCAAAAGGTTCATTCATTCAAAGAGGATTCTCATCTCTCAAGTGTTTGTTTTCAATAATCAAAATAAGCTAAAATGAAATGAAAAGGGCTTTGAGGTAGTTATAGAGTTTTCCTTCAGCCTAAGTAGATACGAAAACACCCCATAAGTTGGGTAATAGTAGCTAAGCCACGCAGTGCTATTTTAGTAAAAGACTACTGAAAATCCCAGAATTCAGCAAGTTGGGCAGAAGAGCGCCCACCTCCGCCTCAAAAATTGGCAAAATTGACAAGTGAGATATTTGGGCGGAGCGCCTGGTGGTGTAGGCGGAGCGCCTAAGTCCTCAGCATGGCAGGCGGTCCGCCTCTCCTCCTTGGGCGGAGCGCCTAGGCCTGTGAGCATCCGAATCATCCTCAAATCGCCTCCAATGCTCTCATCTTCAAAGCCCCTCCTCACCAAGTATAGGTGAGCTTCTTGGACCTCCTTGGCTTGACTTCTAGTGAATGGTCTTGTGGTGGTTCGCCCCGCATCATCCTCCCCTTCTTGAGAGGATTTTGTCCTCGAAATCACGGCATCATCAACCACGGCCCCTTCATCACCTACATCAAAAGAAGTCAAGTCATAAATGTTGAAAGTAGTGGAGACATCGTACTCACCGGGCAAGTCAATCACGTAGGCATTGTTGTTGATCTTGGATATTACTTGGAATGGGCCATCTCCTCGGGGTGCCAACTTCCCTTTTCTATGGTTTGCAAACCTCTCTTTTCGGAAGTGCACCCATACCCAATCTCCTTTCTTGAGCTCCAACTTCTTCCTTCCTTTGTTCTTCTTGGAGGCCACCTTGGAATAGGCTTCCTCCAAGTTCTTCCTTGCTTTGGCATAGATCTCAAGCATAGCCTTAGCTCGGCTCTTACCTTCAAAACTAACAATCACATCCTTGGGCAAAAGGGTTAGATCAAGTGGAATCAAAGGATTAAAGCCATAAACACACTCAAATGGAGTCATACCAATCATGCTATGCAAAGTACGGTTATATGCAAACTCCATAAGAGGCATTTTCAACCCAAGTCCCGCCCTTACCTCGGGTCATAGCTCTAAGAAGAGCACCCAAAGTTTGGTTCACCACCTCGGTTTTCCCATCCGTTTGAGGGTGGTGGGATGTAGAAAACAACAACTTAGTGTGAAGAGCACCCCACGAACTCCTCCAAAAATAGCTAAGGAACTTACTGTCCCTATCACTCACAATGGTTTGATGCACACCATGCAACTTTAACACATGATCAATGAATAAAGAAGCAACGTGTTGTGCATCATCACACTTTTTGCATGGAATGAAGTGAGCCATCTTGGAAAACCTATCCACGACAACATAAGTGCTATCATGTCCCCCCTAGACCGTGGTAATCCCATAACAAAATCTATAGAAATATCCATCCATAGGCTAGTAGGTACGGGGAGAGGAGTATACAAACCATGGGGGTTCGATTTGGACATAGCATACTTGCAATCAAGGCAAGAATTACAAAGTCTCTCAACTTGCAACCCCATCTTAGGCCAATGGAATTGTTCCATGAGAATGGCCAAGGTCTTGTTTCTTCCAAAGTGACCCATCAAGCCCCCACAATGTGCTTCACGAACAAGCAACTCTCTCCATGAGGACTCAGGTACACAAACTCTACCATTTTTAAAGATATAGACATCTACTTATTGGTACTTCTCAACTCTTTCTCCTTTCTCAAGAGCTTCATGAATGCTCTTTAGCTTTGGGTCATGAGCATACATCAACTTAATGCTCTCAAAACCCATGAGCTTGGAGGCAAGAGTGGTGGCTTGAGCAAACTTTCTAGAAAGTGCATCATCCACAATATTTTCGGTTTCGCTCTTGTGTTGAATCACATAAGGGAAACTCTCAATGAACTCTACCCATTTGGCATGCCTCTATTTCAACTTCTCTTGGCCCTTAAGATGTTTGAGTGACTCATGATCACTCTTAATCAAAAATTCCATAGGCCAAAGATAATGTTGCCAGTGAGCAAGAGCTCTCACTAAGACATACAACTCCTTGTCATACGTAGAGTAGTTCAAGGTTGCACCCTTTAATTTTTCACTAAAGTAGGCTATGGGTTTCCCATCTTGCATGAGAACACCTCCAATTCCCACCCCCGAGGCATCACATTCAACCTCAAATGCCTTTCCAAAGTCGGGCAATTTCAACAAAGGGGCGGTACTCAACCTACTTTTCAATTCTTGGAAGGCCTTCTCTTGAGGCTCTCCCCACACAAAAGGTTGGTCTTTCTTCACCAATTCGGTGAGTGGAGCGGTAATGGAGCTAAAGTCCTTCACAAATCTCCTATAGAAGCTAGCAAGACCATGAAAGCTTCTCACTTGAGACACGGTAGTGGGAGTAGGCCAATCTCTAATGGCCTCTAACTTGGACTCATGGACTTCCACTCCTTGGGCACTCACAACAAAACCAAGAAAGACTACCTTTTCAACACGAAAGGCACATTTCTTATAATTAGCAAAGAGCTTTTTGGCTCTCAACACTTCAAGCATTTGCCTTAAATGATCAACATGGTCGTCTTATGACTTGCTATATATCAAAAAATCATCAAAGTAGACGACTACGTATTTGTTGATGAATGACTTCAACACATGATTCATTAGCCTCATGAAGGTACTAGGTGCATTGGAAAGGCCAAATGGCATCACCAACCATTCATATAGACCAAACTTCATCTTGAATGCGGTCTTCCACTCATCACCCGATTTCATACGGATTTGGTGGTAACCGGACCTAAGGTCTATCTTTGAGAAGATGCTAGAACCACTTAGCTCATCAAGCATATCATCTAAACGATGTATGGGATGTTGATATTTTACCGTGATTTTGTTGACCGCTCGACAATCCACACACATTCTCCATGTGCCATCCTTCTTTGGGACAAGTATTACAGGCACGGCACACGGACTTAAGCTCTCACGAACCAAGCTCTTGGTAAGCAACTCATCCACTTGCTTTTGCAACTCTTTTGTATCTTCAGGATTGCTTCTATAGGCCGGCTTGTTTGGGATTCGAGATCCCAGGACAAATTCAATTTGATGTTCAATCCCCCTCAATGGAGGTAAACCACTTGGCATCTCATCCGGGAACATATCCCCAAAAACCTTCAAAATATTTTCAATGGCACTAGGCAAAAGGTTAGAAGAATAATCAAATTCGGAAGATAAAACCATACCTTTGTGCACTAGGCAAATGAGCAATTTGGTGCAATCATTTCCTCTCAAAAGCTCACCCGGTTGCATCATGGCACAAATGCTACCAGTAGAAGATGGTTGAGCCACAACTAGGCTCTCGGCCAAAGGCCTAGTCTCCACAGTTGACTTAGCCTTTGCCGCTTCTTTCAAATCCCCCATACGCCTATAGTAATCACTAACTTGCTTGGGCATCAAGGGCTTGAGTACATACTTTTTCCCCTCATGCTTGACCGTATAGGTGTTAACACGACCATCATGTACCACGTTTCGATCATATTGTCATAGCCTACCAAACAAGAAATGGCAAGCTTGCATAGGCACCACATCAAACATGTGCTCATCTTGGTAGTTCCCAATCTTGAACTTGATCAAGACTTATTTAACCACCTTCAATTCCCCACACTCACTCAACCATTGCGAACGATAGGGGTTTGGATATTTCAAGATAGGTAATTTCAATTGTGACACCAAAATTTGCCTCACCACATTAGCAAAACTACCCGAATCTATTATCATTGAGCACACTTGCCCCATCACACGGTATCTAGCATGAAAGAGGTTTTCTCTTTGCACATTTTCACTCTCCTCTACAAGCATAGCACTTAAACTCCTCCTAACAACAAGAAACATGTTAGAGTCATCTCCTTCCGCTTCCTCTCCTCCCTCAACTAACTCACTCTCCTCCACTCCCTCATCCTCGGGCTTACTATCTTGTTCATACACCGTCCCATCATCTATAACAATCATGGTCTTTCGAGTAGGATAATCTCTAGCAAAGTGACAATACCCCTTACACTTGTGGCATTGAATAGAAAAAGAAGTAGGAGTGTTCAATTGAGTTTTAGAATTACCTCCCACATTTGGTGTTGGCTTCTCATAGGTCTTCTTCACATCTCGACTTGCACTTGCACCACTAGTGTTTGGAGTCTTCCATTCCTTTGGCTTACTCACGGGAGTAGAAGTAGTACTCCTAGAACGGGTGGACTTCTCTTCTTTAAGCCATTTCTCGGCCTCAACCGCGGCCTCAAATAGATCATGATGAGAAGTAAACTTGTGAAACCTCAATTGAGAGGCTATCTCTCAGTTCAATCCACTCTTGAATCGAATCACGGCTTGCTCATCTTCCTCCACATCAGGTCATTCAGATTTGCTCAAACTCATTGTAGTACTCCAACCGTCTTGTAGCTTTGTTTCAACTCATAAAGCCGTTTGAGTTGGTCTTAACGATATTGGTGAGTCACATACTTTTCATCTATCACACGTGTCAATTCATCCCATGTAAGGTTCACGGGCAAGGCATTCCTTCTTCTTGACCTCTTGGTTGACTCCCGCCAAGTGGAAGCAAAAGATTCAAAGGAAAATATAGCATATTTGGCTTTCTTCACCTCGGTCATGTCATTCATATCAAACACTATTTCCATGGTTACCTTCCACTCAAGATACTCAACCGGATCACTACCTCCCTTGAATGTAGGAATAGTGAGCTTCACACTATTGAGATTATTGTTGTCACGATCCCCTCGGTAAGGCTCCGGTTGACCCCCAAAGTTGTCACCATAAGCAGCATAATCCTTCTAACATTCCCTCCATCATTCCCCATGGGTGGCTCTCGACCTCGGCCTCTACCCCTATTCACTTCCCTGCCTCCATTCATAGCTCTCCTAATCGGATAGGGAGCTTCATAATCATCAACATCAAACTCGAACTCCTCCCCTTCTTGAGCTTCATCAACTTGCTCAAGAGATGCAATGTTTCTACGGGCTCTAGGAAGTTGGACATTTCCTTAGGGATTGCCCAAAAGGTGGGGAATGCCCACTTGTTGGGGATTGCCCAACGCACGCTCATTTCGAGTAAGATCATCCTTTAGCTTTTGTTGCTTAACCAATTCGGCAAATTGTTCCAAGGTAATGGTTGAGCCACTTGTACCCTCACCGGCTTCAAGCTGGACACTCGGGGTCCTTCTTTCAAGATTTTCAAGCCTTAGGCTCATTCCATCTAACTTGGCCATTATTGTAGCCAAGGCACCCTTAAGGGGATCAGCACCTTCACTATCCATAGTACCTACAAAAAAAGCAAACGGCTAATGAAATAACCTCACACACACATACCTCACTTGAATGTCAGTCGGGTACACTTGTTTAGTGGTGGGGGATATATCATTCAAGCTTGAACCAAAGGTATCACGTAGTTGAACCACGTTCCTAATCAACAACCAAACAATCCACAAGATCAAGCACTCTTCGGGATGAGTGGAATTAATGGGACTCTATGGACGCTAGGCTCAGTAAGTGCAGACTTGAAACAAATAGTTCTATGAGTCTTCTTTGAGCTCTACTCTCCACTAAGCACGATAATCCTCAAGGCTCAAATAATTAGTACTAATCGAGTAGAAATGTTACTCTAATAGTACTAACAGGAAGCAATGCAATCAAATAAAACACGAAAACCTAGAAGAAAACTACCCAAAACCACGCTATAGGGTTAGGCGGAGTGCCTGAGGGTCAGGCAGACCTCCTAGGGCGGAGCGCCTAACAAGTTGACCAGTAACCAATTAAGGCGGAGCGCCTAGATTCTGGGTGGAGCGCCTAGCGCTGTTTTTAAGCTTTTTCCAACAACGTGTTTCTTCCATTTTCACCCCAAGTTTTCGAAGATTTCACCTTGTTTTCTCAAAATCGAAGGTTCCCAAATTTATTTTTCACTAACCCCAACAAAATCCAATGATTTTTAACATCAAATATTTAATATCAAGATCAAAATCATAATTCAAAGTCGTCAAGCTAGGGTTTTAAAAGAGGGATTTTGATTCTTCAAATTTTTGTTTCACAACTCCAAATCACAAGATATTGGTACCAAATCGATGGGTTTTTGATAGAGAACAAACTCCAATAACAATCAATCAATGGGTCAATCAATCCAAGAAACACTAGCAAATTTTTGGTGTTTTAACATCTTTTTCAATTTTTTTGTATTTTTCTTCTTTTTCAACAACAAGAACAAGAATCTAAACTAGAAACCAACGTGGGCACGATGAACAAGGATCGAGGGTTTGTAGAGACAAATCCCGAGCCTTGCTCTGATACCAAACTGATAAGGATCAGTTAACGGAAGCGAAAAATAAAAGGATAGAAGCAAGACGAATCTTGAACTCCCTACGAAGTAGCTACGAGGAATGGGTCTCATAACACCCTCGATTCGGGTCAAGAACAGCCTATACTATTCGAATAGTCCTTAAGACGCATCCGGGTCTTGCAAATAGTCCGGTCGGGTTGGAATGGGACTCCACTAAATCCACTAATTGGTTTCAAGCCAAATGGTTCATTCATTCAAAGAGGATTCTCATCTCTCAAGTGTTTGTTTTCAATAATCAAAGTAAGCTAAAATGAAATAAAAAGGGCTTTGAGGTATTTATAGAGTTTTCCTCAAGCCTAAGTAGTTACAAAAACACCCCACAAGTTGGGTAATAGTAGCTAAGCCACGCAGGGCTATTTTAGTAAAAGACTACTCAAAATCCCGGAATTCAGCAAGTTTGGCGGAGCTCCTAGGCGGAGCGCCCACCTCCGCCTCAAAAATAGGCAAAATCTACCAGAGAGCTATTTGGGCAGAGCACCTGGTGGTGTAGGCGGAGCACCTAAGTCCTCAGAATGGCAGGCGGTCCGCCTCTCATCCTTGGGCAGAGCGCCTAGGCCTGTGAGCATCCGAATCATCCTCAAATCACCTCCACTGCTCTCATCTTCGAAGCCCCTCCTCACCAAGTATAGGTGAGCTTCTTGGACCTCCTTGGCTTGACTTCTAGTGAATGATCTTGTGGTGGTTTGCCCCACATCATCCTCCTCTTCTTGAGAGGATTTCGTCCTCGAAATCACGGCATCATCAACCATGGCCCCTTCATCACCTACATCAAAAGGAGTCAAGTCAGAAATGTTGAAAGTAGTGGAGACATTATACTCACCGGGTAAGTCAATCACGTAGGCATTGATGTTGATCTTGGAAAGCACTTGGAATGGGCCATCTCCTCAGGGTGCCAACTTCCCTTTTCTATGGTTTGCAAACCTCTCTTTGCGGAAGTGCACCTATACCCAATCTCCTTTCTTGAGCTCCAACTTCTTCCTTCCTTTGTTCTTCTTGGAGGCCTCCTTGGAATATGCTTCCTCCAAGTTCTTCCTTGCTTTGGCATGGATCTCAAGCATAGCTTTAGCTCGGCTCTTACCTTCAAAACTAACAATCACATCCTTGGGAAAAGGGGTTAGATCAAGTGGAATCAAAGGATTAAAGCCATAAACACACTCAAATGGAGTCATACCAATCATGCTATGCAAAGTACGGTTATATGCAAACTCCATATTAGGCAATTTTCAACCCAAGTCCCACCCTTACCTCCGGTCATAGCTCTAAGAAGAGCACCTAAAGTTTAGTTCACCACCTCGGTATGCCCATCCTTTTAAGGGTGGTGGGATGTAGAAAACAACAACTTGGTGCCAAGAGCACCCCACAAACTCCTCCAAAAATGGCTAAGGAACTTAGTCTCCCTATCACTCGCAATGGTTTGAGGCACACCATGCAACTTTAACACATAATCAATGAATAAAGAAGCAACATGTTGTTCATCATCACACTTTTTGTATGGAACGAAGTGAGCCATCTTGGAAACCTATCCACGAAAACATAAATGCTATTATGTCCCCCCTAGACCGTGGTAATCCCATAACAAGATCCATAGAAATATCCATCCACGGGCTGGTAGGTACGGGGAGAGGAGTATACAAACTATGGGGGTTCGATTTGGACATGGCATACTTGCAATCAAGGCAAGAACTAAAAAGTCTCTCAACTTGCAACCCCTTCTTAGGCCAATGGAATTGTTCCATGAGAATGGCCAAGGTCTTGTTTTTTCCAAAGTGACCCATCAAGCCCCCACAATGTGCTTCATAAACAAGCAACTCTCTCCATGAGGACTCGGGTACACAGACTCTACCATTCTTAAATTTATACCCATCTACCCATTGGTACTACTCAACTCTTTCTCCTTTCTCAAGAGCTTCGTGAATGCTCTTTAGCTTTGGGTCTTGAGCATACATCAACTTAATGCTCTCAAAACCCATGAGCTTGGAGACAAGAGTGGTGGCTAAAGCAAGAGCTCTCACTAGGGCATATAACTCCTTGTCATACGTAGAGTAGTTCAAGGTTGCACCCTTCAATTTTTCACTAAAGTAGGCTATGGGTTTCCCATCTTGCATGAGAACACCTCCAATTCCCACCCACGAGGCATCACATTCAACCTCAAATGCCTTTCCAAAGTCGGGCAATTGCAACAAAGGGGTGGTACGCAACCTACTTTTCAATTCTTGGAAGGCCTTCTCTTGAGGCTCTCCCAACACAAAAGGCTTATCTTTCTTCACCAATTCGGTGAGTGGAGCGGCAATGGAGCTAAAGTCATTCACAAATCTCCTATAGAAGCTAGCAAGACAATGAAAGCTTCTCACTTGAGACACGGTAGTGAGAGTAGGCCAATCTTTAATGGCCTCTACCTTGGACTCATCGACTTCAACTCCTTGGGCACTCACAACAAAATCAAGAAAGACTACCTTTTCAACACCAAAGGCACATTTTTTATAATTAGCAAAGGGCTTTTCGGCTCTCAACACTTCAAGCACTTGCCTTAAATGATCAACATTGTCATCTAATGACTTGCTATATATCAAAATATCATCAAAGTAGATGACCACGAATTTGTTGATTAATGGCTTCAACACATAATTCATTAGCCTCATGAAGGCACTAGGTGCGTTGGAGAGGCCAAAGGGCATCACCAACCATTCATATAGACCAAACTTGGTCTTGAATGCGGTCTTCCACTCATCACCTGGTTTCATACGGATTTGATGGTAACAGGACCTAAGGTCTATCTTTGAGAAGATTCTAGAACCACTTAGCTCATCAAGCATATTATCTAAACGAGGTATGGTATGTTGATAATTTACCGTGATTTTGTTGACCGCATTCTCCATGTGTCATCCTTTTTTGGGACAAGTATTAAGGGCATAGCACACGGACGTAAGCTCTCACGAACCAAGCCCTTGGTAAACAATTCATCCACTTGCTTTTGCAACTCCTTTGTATCTTTAGGATTGCTTCTATAGGCCGGCTTGCTTGGGATTTGGGATCCAGGGACAAAGTCAATTTGATGTTTAATCCCCCTCAATGGAGGTTAACCACTTTGCATCTCATCTGGGAACATATCCCCAAAAACCTTCAAAATATTTTCAGTAGCACTAGACAAAGGGTTAGAAGAATAATCAAATTCAGAAGATAAAACCATACCTTTGTGCACTAGGCAAATGAGCAATTTGGTGTCATCATTTCCTCTCAAACGCTCACCCGGTTGCATCATGGCACAAATGCTACCGATCGAAGATGGTGGAGCCACAACTAGGCTCTCGGCCAAAGGCCTAGTCTCCACAATTTACATAGCCTTTGCCGCTTCTTTCAACTCCCCCATACGCCTATAGTCATCACTAACTTGCTTGGGCATCAAGGGCTTGAGCACATACTTTTTCCCCTCATGCTTGACCGTATAGGTGTTAACATGACCATCATGCACCACATTTCGATCATATTTCCATAGCCTACCAAACAAGAGATGGCAAGCTTGCATAGGCACCACATCAAACATGTGCTCATCTTGGTAGTTCCCAATCTTGAACTTGATCAAGACTTGTTTAACCACCTTCAATTCCCCACACTCACTCAACCATTGCAAACGATAGGGGTTTGTATGTTTCAAGGTAGGCAATTTCAATTGTGACACCAAAGTTTGGCTCACCATATTAGCACAACTACCCGAATCTGTTATCATTGAGCACATTTGCCCATCACACGACATCTAGCATGAAAGAGGTTTTCTCTTTGCATATTTTCACTCTCTGATGGATATAATTTATTCATATATTTTCATATATTAAATATTAAGTATTTTAATAAAACATGAATAAATATATCCATTTCTCGCATATTTTCTAACATATTTTGCAGGAGGAAGAAGATATTCAAAAAAGAAGAAAATAACTATTGATGTTGCTATACGACTCTTAGTGCGATGATAACATTGATATTTACGTCCGTGATTTTTCTACTATGAAGAAACAGTTACAATTACGAATAAAGTCATTGTCGTAACTATATATCCGAGCAATTTGAATCTATGAAGTCATCAATTCAAGTCATTCAAGTTTATGGAAGAAGTCACAAATTCAAGTCACTCAAGTTTATGGAAAGTTTAATAGCTCAATGTTGGCATCTACGAGAAACTTAAAGATTCAAGCATAGTTGCATCTATGATCTTTTAGCTTTAAAACTTTTCTATAAATAGCTATTCTTTTTGTATGAAAAACCATCCCATTGTAGAGACAAGAACTAGTCTTGCTCTCGTCCTTTCTCTTTTAGTTTTTCTTTTTGCCTTATTAGGAATATTAATATTTTTCTTTAGTTTTTATCTTTTCTCCATAATGGAGTATTTTTCTTAGGTTGGGATATCAGATAAAGCTTGATAAAATTATTATAATAGATGTCCGAATTTTATTATCTTTTCATGTTAAGAGTCTTTCTTTATCATCTTTATACACTAGGTTTAGCCATAATATTTATCTTATTTCTTTCAATTCTAATTCTCACGGAGGAATCGACTCAAATAAGTTTATTGATTTAGTAAAAGCTAATCGAAAGAGGTTTTTGCTCACTTGGTGTACTCAACCGAAATACTACTTGTTTAAAGCCATTACTTTAATTGCTTAATAGTATAACGAGAGTGGTGCTATTAATCGGTTATTATTTAATGTCACTAACTTCAATAGATTAATAGTATAAGCGCAAGTGGTGCTACTATGAAATTGTTGTTATGTGGAGTGATTGAATTAGAAATAAGCAATTATTCTTTAAACAATGTCTCTATTTCACTGTTAATCAATTAATAGTATAAGCGCAAGTGGTGCTATTAATGGATTTCTTTTATGTGATTTGGTTGAATTAGAAATAAGCGATCATCTCATTAAATAGAGAAATAAATAATAAAGTTTTGGTTCTATTATGATATTTTTATTTTGCAGATTCAAAATATCACAACCTCTATTTTTTTTAGAAAACTAAAAAAAATATTTATTATTTGTAGTTTTATTTTTAGAACTCATAATAAACTCTCCTTATCAGCTTGATTCTCTCAAATAGTAACCAAGATAATATAAACTTGTAGCCTAGGTGGTTCCAATCTCCGTGGGACGATATCTTAAACTATATTAGAATTTGACAAGCATGAGCAGAAAAATACCATATACACTTTGGACTCGTCACTCTCTTCTACAAGCATAGCACTTAAACTCCTCCTAACAACAAGAAACATGTTAGGGTCATCTCCTTCTGCTTCCTCTCCTTCCTCAACTAACTCACTCTCCTCCACTCCCTCATCCTCGGACTCACTATCTTGTTCATACACCGTCCCATTATCAATAACAATCATGGTCTTTTTGAGTAGGACAATCTCTAGCAAAGTGATCATATTCACTTCCCGGCCTCCATTCATATTGGATAGAGAGCTTTATAATCATCAACATCAAACTCGGCCTCCTCCCCTTCTTGAGCTTCACCAACTTGCTCAAGAGGTGCAATGTTTCTACGGGTTCTAGGGAGTTGGACATTTCCTTGGGGATTGCCCAAAAGGTGGGGAGTGCCCACTAGTTGGGGATTGCCCAACACACGCTCATTTCGAGCAAGATCATCCTTTAGCTTTTGTTGCTTAACCAATTTAGCAAATTGTTCCGGGGTAATGGTTGAGCCACTTGTACCCTCACTGGCTTCAAGTTGGACACTCGGGGTCCTTCTTTCAAGATTTTCAAGCCTTAGGCTCATGCCATCCAACTTGGCCACTATAGTAGCCAAGGCACCCTTAAGGGGATCATAACCTTCACTAGCCATGGTACCTACAAAACAAGCAAACGGTTAGTGAAATAACTTCACACACACACCTCACTTGAATGTCACTCGAGTACACTTGTTTAGTGGTGGAGGATATATCACTCAAGCTTGAACCAAAGGTATCATGTAGTTGAACCACGTTACTAATCAACAACCAAACAATCCACAAGATCAAGCACTCTTCGGGACGAGTGGAATTAATGGGACTCGATGGACGCTAGGCTCTTTAAGTGCGGACTTGAAACAAATGGTTCTACGAGTCTTCTTTGAGCTCTACTCTCCACTAGGATTGATAATCCTAAAAGCTCAAATAATTAGTACTAATCGAGTAGGAATGTTACTCAAATAGTACTAAACGGAAGCAATGCAATCAAATAAAATACGAAAACCTAGAAGAAAACTACCCAAAACCATGCTACAGGGTTAGGCGGAGCGCCTACGGGTCAGGCGGACCTCCTAGGGCGGAGCCTATTGCAGGTGGAGCACCTAACAAGTTGACCAGTAACCAATTCAGGTGGAGCGCCTAGATTCTGGGCGGAGCGCCTGGCGCTGTTCTTCAGCTTTTTCCAACAACGTGTTTCTTCAATTTTCACCCCAATTTATAGATGATTTCACCTTGTTTTCTCAAAATCGAAGGTACCCAAAGTTGTTTTTCACTAACCCCAACAAATTCCAGTGGTTTTTAACATCAAACATTCAATATCAAGATCACAATCATGATTCAAAGTCTTCAAGCTAGGGTTTTAAAAGGGGGGTTTTGATTCTTCAAATTTTTATTTCACAACTCCAAATCACAAGATATTGGTACCAAATCGATGGGTTTTTGATAGAGAACAAATCCCAATTACAATCAATCAATGGGTTAATCAATCCAAGAAACACTAGCAAATTTTTGGTGTTTTTTCATCTTTTTCAATTTTTTTGTATTTTTCTTCTTTTTCAACAACAAGAACAATAATCTAAACTAGAAACTAACATAGGCACGATGAACAAGGATCGAGGGTTTGTAAAGACAAATCCCGAGCCTTGCTCTGATATCAAACTGATAAGGATCAGTTAACGGAAGCAAAAAATAAACGGATAGGAGCAAGACGAATCTTGAACTCCCTACGAAGTAGCTACGAGGAACGGGTGTCATAACACCCTTGATTCGGGTCAAGAACAACCTATACTATTCGAACAGTCCTAAATACACACCCAGGTCTTGCAAATAATTCGGTCGGGTTGGAATGAGACTCAACTAGATCCACTAATTGGTTTCAAGCCAAAAAGTTCATTTATTCAAAGAGGATTCTCATCTCTCAAGTGTTTGTTTTCAATAATCAAAGTAAGCTAAAATAAAATGAAAAGGGCTTTGAGGTATTTATAGAGTTTTCCTCAAACCTAAGTAGTTAGGAAAACACCCCACAAGTTGGGTGATAGTAGCTAAGCCACGCAGGGCTATTTTAGTAAAAGACTACTCAAAATCCCAGAATTCAGCAAGTTGGGTGGAGCTCCTAGGCGGAGCGCCCACCTCCACCTCTAAAATTGGCAAAATCGACCAGTGAGCTATTTGGGCAAAGCGCCTGGTGGTGTAGGCAGAGCGCTTAAGTCCTCAGAATGGCAGGCGGTCCGCCTCTCCTCCTTGGGCGGAGCGCCTAGGCCTATGAGCATCCAAATCATCCTCAAATCGCCTTCAATGCTCTCATCTTCAAAGCCCCTACTCACCAAGTATAGGTGAGCTTCTAGACCTCGTTGGCTTGACTTCTAGTGAATGGTCTTGTGGTGGTTTACCCCGCATCAAATGGGGCCAAGAAGGATGCACGAGATATGCCTGTGTCAGCCTTTATGGAGTCCATGCGAGCAAATCTTGAACTGTGCAACAATTGCAACAAGGAAGGTGCAGAAAATACATTCACAAGGCTTGGTAAAATATATAATGGTTTTCTGGATAAACATCGAGGCTTGAAACTCAAGACGATGGTAACATTACATTATACTATATCTTTATAGTTCTGTTTTACAAAAGTTACGCATTCTATATGGCAGCTGCATTACTTTTGCTTCAATAGAAAAAAATGGGTGATACCTTGTCTAAGTTTCTTCCTCTCTGTTATAGTTCTTTGTATTTAAGTGCATATAAAGTATTCTTATCAAGGATTATAGATAAATGTAGCAGTGTAGTGCTGTGTATGTATATTGTATACTTGTATATACATTGTAGTATTCTTCCATCTAATACTCAGAAGTCATTATAAAATTTTAACGGAAAATGTGTTTTTTATGATTATAGGTAAAAGTTTCATCATCTTACTCATATACAGTTTGGCATGGGGAAAAAAAATTCCCCGTGTCATTAACAGATCGAACATGCTGCTGTAGAAGGTTCCAAATGGACGAGCTGCTATGTGCACATGCAGTGGCGGTAATGAAGTCAAAGGCCATAGATGAGGAGTTGTATGCCTCTGTATACTACACAAAAGAATGTCTGATGAAGACATATGAATTGACTGTTAATTTTATCCTAGATGAAAGTAATTGGGGCATCCCTACCTACATTACTAATGAAGTTTTTCTACTCCCAACATGGAGAAGGACTCCGGGCAGACAAAAAAAGACCAGACACAAGCCATCTTAAGAGCTGCATCCTAAAGATCAAAGATGACATGTGGACTTGTGGGTGAGGGGCACAATAGAGCAACATGCACGAATCTGCCCAAGAGAAACTGAAACAAATTGTGGAAACTATTTGTTGTCATTTACAAACAAAACTAGACAATTATTACATCAGAATTGTTGAAAAAAATAAAATGTTGTAAATTGAAATGCATGGAACAATAAACATATTAAATAATTAGATTTTGTTCGGAAACCCAGTTGAAAATTTGGTTTAAATAATTAGATTTTGTGAAAATTTTGTTTGGCCAGTTACGTTATAATAAAGAGTTGTCAAATGTTATTTGTTAATCTACAGCTTATATAATATTCACTACAGTATGTATTGTGAATTACTTCTTATGTCCATGAAACTTGTATTATTGGGTAGCTAGGATGTATGCCAGGTTGCAGCGACATATATTCATTCAACGGTATGTGTAAAGCTTTATTATTTTATATGTCCATGCAACCTATGTTAATGGGTAACAAGGATGTATACTAGGTTGCATGGACATACATTTCGTTCAACGGTATACATAAAGCTGAATTATTTTGTTTGTCCATGCAACCTGTATTATTGGGTAGCTAGGATGTATGTCTGGTTGCATGGACATACATTTCATTCAACAATATGTATAGAGCTGAATTATTTTGTATGTCCATGCAACTTGTCTTAAATGGTGAGCTAGGATGTATGTCAGGTTGTATAACAAAAACTCTCGAACATGGACATACATTAATAATTTTTAAGTGCGTCAAATGAACTACAAGAAGATCAATAGATATGAATGAAAAATTCAAATGTATATATGTTGTATAAACTGTATGCCTGCAAGTGAACTACAATCAAATTCACATACTATGAATCAAAAAAGGAATAGAACGTCATTATATTATGAATTTTAAAATAAAACATCCAAACGTGAAAGTGTCAATGTAGAAACAAAATAGAACAACAATGTCTTCAAGAATAGTAGATTCCCAACTACTTAAACGTAAACATACTTAGTACAAAACCAACAAATAGAAACTACTTAATGATGAACTTCTCCCCTCTTTGTACCACCTTTTTTCTTGAAATGATTTTCCATCACCTCATCTCCACTGATGGAACATTCTTCCTGCTTTGTTTTCGCATAGTGCCAGAGTAGCGTCCCCAACCTGCTATACTGGATATCAACATCAAAGTCATGGGGTGGTCGATCGTATGCAGATGTGAAACACTCAGCATATGTTGTAATGTAGACACCACAATCACTGGAAAGACACAAAAATAAAATAGATAAAAGTAAAACAAAATACATACAAATATACTAACACAAGTGTATTTGTAAGATACATATGGTAATCCAAAAACTTATTTAGGTATATCTGTAATTGTAAAAACAGAGAATAGATCTGTCACCAGATTTTTCTTTGAATGCTGGGTTTGACTTCCAATGTGCTGGAAAATTAAAACAACACTATCAGGAAAATGGTATACGTAACTATCATTAAAAAATATATAGTTTAATATATCTCTTCATACGGGGTTATACAAGAATATAGATGCATGGTCATTCACAGTGCCTCCACTATGCAGTAAGGTGTAAAATCATTCCTTCCCTTCAACTTTCACAGCTCCTAGCTCAAAAGGCTTTGTAATTCTATTAGCTTCTCTCGGATAGAACGACTTCTTGGTGAATTAGGAAAAAGCAAGAAACATATCATGACAAGAAATAGCAAATAGGTACAACAAGGTAATAAAATAAAAGAACATCTATTGCTTGGCTCGATCCCATCCTCAACACATGCAACAAATACATTTTCTAGATCTTGGTCAATCTCAACATCGGCAATACTAATAAACAGATGTTTTGTCTGAAAGATTTTTGGTCCTAGTGAATTGAGAACCCAAGGAGACCTAACGTACCTCCCTGGACGTGTCATGCGTGCAATCAACTATGAAGGTGTAACAGAATCATCAGCATCACTCTCGAAAAAAACAATCTGGGACTCATGCCCGTCAACAATATTTGCATCTGGTTGACTAAATTCATCATCTGATCTGTCGTCAGAAGACACGTCTTTAGAAGCCGTATCTTCAGAATCGAGTTTTCCTTCAGTAAGCTACCAGGTGAGGCAACCACCACTGCCTTACACATAGAAATTACTTTTTTGATAGCAGCGTCAATCAGGACAAGTGCAGACGCATCAATTTCAAGAAAATTGGGATCAACATTAGTAGAAATCATGCTTGATTGATCACCATTGGCTTGTACAACATCAAATTCTCCCTTACTAACTGCCTAATACAATATTTAACATAGATGTGAAATATATAAATATACAAGAATTACACAAAAATATACGAAAATTGAAATAATGAAGTCAATTCAATATATGATGAATGTACATACTCTGTCCACCCGAGCTTCAGTTCCACATTGCACTAACCACCATCTTCAGACTCTTGACTAAACACCCCAAGCGCAAAACTTGGACTATTATATACTAAACAGGGAACATCTTTCTGATTATTTACTCTAAACATGCTACCTAGCATAATCTCTCCACTACCAGCCTGTCCAGTATGACTACCTACTTCAGTCTCAACAACATGATCAACAAAATAAATGGTTCAACATTTCATAAAAATATATAATAAGATATGTGTGTGTTCATGGACAACACACATACTGTATTACTAAGTGGGGGTTTCATTATGGTGCACATGATCACACTTTTGCAGTACTTCCATCCAAAACTTCAGCACCACATCTAGCAGATGGAACTTGAATATTGGCACTTCCAACACCCTGATAAAAAAAATGAAAAAACATCAGGAGAATAATACATACACAACCAATTTTTTTTTTTTAGAAAGTGCTATACACAACACTACATTTGTATATATTAGATAAAGAATACAAAATAACACAAGTGTATATAAAGAAGCAATACATAAATAAAAAAAATTGGCATCACTGTCCTTATGTTTCATAGAATGACCGGCTTCAACATGACTGCCACAGTAAGAATCAGCACCTCGGTTATCTAGTTGATCCTCAACAGGGCATCTTCCAACAACATGTTGAGAAAAAATTAATTACATAGACAATAAGAAATACAACAGTGCGTATATACAATAAAGTCAGTCATTAGAAGTACCTTCAATCGAGAAAAACTTTGGCAAATAATTCAGTAAGGCAACAACTAAGATTGGTAAATTGAGAATCAACCTAAAAATAAATGCAAAAGAAACATACATAAATATCAACTTGATGTCATGACAAATGATAGTTGGAAAAAAATCAAGGAGATGGTAACGTAAAAGCAACACTACATGCTTCTTGAAATTTTGAAAGTCAGTGTTCAATCGCTGCAGCTCAGACCCCAAGTCAACTTGATTCACAAGTGGGACACACGAGCAGGTTGTTTCTGATTTTGGACTTTTTGAGGGGGAATGGGTACAAACTCACGAGCAGGCACGCAAGTAGCAGTACTCTGACTAGGAGGCAATACATTTCCAACTACAGTGGAATAATCTAAAAGAGGCAAGTTGAAGTTGCATACCTCATCAGGTGTTGGAACAATATTCGTAAACACCAACTATAAAAAAAATAAAAAGAAGAAAAAAAGAAAAAGGAAACAAACCAGACAATAATTTTTTAGGGAATGTGCATATAGAGTCATACTGATGCAGCTCAAAGTGCTGATCAAGGACTCGATGACAATCAACCGAGGAGGCCATCACCGAAGGCAGTGACTGATCAACCGGGGAGACGAATCACCCGAAGTCAAGCTAAGCTGCTCCATGACATGCACGTCCAACTGACTATGATGGGAAGTAGCATGTGTTCGGAGAGGGAATTGCAAGGTGCTGAAACCAAGGGCTACATCTTCAAAATTGAGCCCGAGGACAAGGTTACCGAACAGCAGCTCTTGACCCCGGGCAGCTCAGAACCGAACACAACAACATGTGTTCGAAGCTAAGCCAGCGCCCGAAGAGGATTGTGTTCGAGCAGACATTCGAGAACCGAAGCCAAGGCTGACCGATGTCAAGGCTGCCGAGCACATTTCAACTCAGCCCTGCGTGGCTTATTTTTATTGGTCGACTGTGACCTATTTACTAGTTTACCCTTAGTATTTCCTATATAAACCTTATTTCCTTACATTGGAATAGTCAGTTGTTTTTGGATATTAAAATTGAATGAAAGTGCCGAGCACATTTCTTCTTGTCTCCGTCGTGAGCAAAACCCCGGTGAGGGCTTTTAAGGACTTGTGGCTTTCGGTTAGTCCGATTGAACATTCCTCTTGATCATTCAGTTTGCAAGAGGCAATGTTCTCTTGAGGATTGTTGCATAGTTAGGGTGATTCTTGTCTCCCTTTTGATCGAGCTTTGGGACAGGTTCCCCACTGTTCTTTCGAAAGAAGCAAGTTTTGTCTTGCTTTTATCTTCTTCTTTATTGGTTCTTGTTCCGCGTTTGTGCTAAGCAAACCCTTCGGGAATTGCCTTGCACCATCTTGGTATCAGAGCACGGTTTGGGCTTGTTTCTACAACCCCAAATCCTGTTCACGTTATCTTTATTTTCGTGCGTTGTGTCTTTGTTTTCCATTTCGTGTTCCTGTGTTGTTTTGGTTACTGTTGGTGTTCGTACAAAAAAAAAAAAAAAAAAAAAAAAAGTGTTAAAAAGAAAATTCAAAAATTGTGTTTGATTGTTGGATGTTTGGGAAAAACAATTTTGGATTCTTGTTCACCATCGAATTCTGATTCCAAAGAATACCTGACGTACTAATTTCGTGACTAGGGTTTTTTGGTGAATTTTTGGACTGATTTGAACTTCAGTGGTGACTGGAAATCGAACCCATCGTGATTGGAAGAAACCGATGAAGGTTGGTGGTTCTTGAGTGATTTGGGTCTGTTTTGTTGCTAGAAAAATCGAAGTTCTCAATTTGAATCGTGGACCGTACGCCGGAAACTTGTTACAAAATTTCGTAACAGTGTACGACACGACGAGCAAGCTCTTAGCTCGAAGAACTTCGTTTGATTATCTCCGTTGTTGCTGAGACCGGAGCTGAAAGGCGACCCAGATCCTGTTGAAATTCTTGGTCAGTGAACCGAAGTGAAATCATCCGTACGCCGGAGCAAGGTCACTGTTCCATTGAAGAAGAAGGGGTTAAAAGTTTGAACATTAAAACCCCAGGTGAAAATTGTCGGCTGAAAAAGGAAAGTGGATAAGGTAAAACCCTATCCGTACCAAAGGGGACCACTGTTGTACGGACAGGAGTGGGTGTGATCGAGAAAGATTCCAAAGGGAATCAAAGGGTAGATTCTCCTAGGTTCTCCCTTTCTTTCGTGTCAAAAATTCTGGTTGGTGGATCTCTCGAGCAATTGTCCTACTCGAGGTCGTACCAACTCCTTTGAGCTGATAGGAACTCGTGCGAAGGGGTGACCGAAGTCCCAACTTTCGTAGAAATTTCTTTTGCCTCCCCGTGCTCAGTTAAAAAAAAGCGTCCGTTCCATCGAGTCGAGCATCACTTCACTCTTTCCGAAGAGACAGTGACTATTGTCGAACTTGAAGGATCTTAGAGGACCGATCAATTGGACGAGCCACTGTTAACAAGTCTTTGAGTGAAACAAAACCGAACCCCTAAATTGAGTGGACCCGAGTGCCACCCATCAAAGGTGAGGGAGAGTGTGAGGTGATTTCTAACCTTAACATTTGTTTGATCTTTGACTTGTGCAGGTACCATGACTGGAAACGAAGGCAAGGGCATTGAAAAGGCCGAAGTGTCGTTAGCCGATCTCATGGCTGCGATCCAAGGCATCAGTGCCGAAGTAAGAGGAGTGAGTGCTCGAGTAGCTAACCTCGAGCAGGGAAGTGCGTCCGTGGCCAAAAATGGGTCCAAGGCCGGAACGAGTGAATCCACTCCGATGAAGCCTGAGCTGTATGCTGAGCTTCTTCGACAACATCAGTTGACGAGTGAAGCAATTCGAAGAGAGCTTAACTTGGGCAATCCCCAAGCACAACAAAATTTGGGCAATCCCCAAACTGGAAATCAACACTTGGGCATTCCCCGAGGAGAGAGGTTACCACCTCCAAGGATCCGAAGAGACCTTGGTGCTGTAGCCGAAGAGGCTGATGAAGAGGAATTTCCCGAGGACGAGTATGAGCGTGAGCTGCCATTCGCTCATCGAGGGCAAGCTCACCGAGGTCGTGGAAATTTCCGAGGTCGAGGCCGAGGCGCAAATTTTGGAAGAAATATTGAGCGTGAGGCTGATGATCGTGATGATGAGAATCCCGAACAGGTTCGTGGTGTTCGAGACTCCAATCTGAACAGTGTCAAGATCACTATTCCTCCCTTTAAAGGGACTAGTGATCCCGATGAGTATCTTGAATGGAAACTTAAAATGGAGCGCATCTTTGAAACCAATGAGATGACCGAGGAGAGAAAAGCAGCCCATGCCATTGCTTCGTTCGAAGCTTATGCATCAACATGGTGGGAATCTGACAAAAGGCATAGAAGGAGAAATGACTATCCAGTAGTCACTACTTGGCCACAGTTGATGAGAGCTATGGATGGTAAATATTTGAGTGCCAAGTACAGGCAAACTCAAATGCAGAAGTTATATGAGCTGAAACAAGGATCGAAGTCAGTTCAAGAGTACCACGATGAATTTGAAAAGGTTCGATTGAATCTTGATCTTACCGAAGACGAGGAGCAGGCCATTATCCGGTTTAAGAGTGGCTTGGCCAAAGATGTGTCATCTCAGTTGAGACTCCACGTGTACCACACGATGGAAGATTTGTTCGAAGCTGCCACCGAAGCTGAAAAATTGGTTAAGGAAGAAAAGGCAAGCCGGTATCGAGGAGTCACTACTTCTACTCCCTTGAACCGAGGTAAAGAATGGAAGAATCCTAACCAAACAAGTGCCAACGCTGTTCGAGATTCGAAGAGACCCTTCGAGAGGGGTGTGACCGTTAACCAACCGAGAGAAGTGGGAGGTAAAGTTCAACTAAACTCTCCTAGTGCTTCAAATATTCAGTGTCATAAATGCAGAGGTTATGGTCACATGGCAAAGGAGTGTCCAACTCGCAAAGTTATGCTTCTGCTCGAAGATGGAACCGTCCATGAGCAAGCGAGTGACACCGAGGAGGAATTAATCGAGGAGACTGACCGAGCTGAAAATGATGATGATCATGAGGCTGCCGAAGCTGATCATCCGGAAATGTTTCTTGTGGTTCGAAGGAATTTGAGCTGCATGACACTTGAAGAAGAGGACAACCAAAGAGAAAACCTCTTTCATGCCCGATGTCGAGTGAGGGGAAAGGTGTGTTCGATGATTATTGATTCTGGTAGTTGTGCCAATGTAGTGAGCCAAACTTTGGTCTCACAAATGGGATTACCAACGATGAAGCATTCCCACCCTTACAAATTACAATGGCTGAATGAGTGTGGAGAATTGAGAGTTGTCAAACAAGTGTGGATCAAGTTTAGAATCGGCGAGTATCAAGATGAAATGGTATTCGATGTGGTGCCGATGCAAGCTTGTCATTTGCTACTGGGTCGACCATGGCAATATGACCGAACAGCTGTTCACAATGGCAGATCCAACACTTACACCGTAAAGCTTGATGGGAAGAGTTTCATCCTCAAACCACTGTCTCCTAAGCAAGTCTCCGAGGACTATAAACGGATGAAAGAATTGAAAGAAGCGGCCAAAGCTAAGCTTCCGATGGGAGCAAAATTGATGGCCGAGGAGACAAACTCACCGACCGAAGAGAAAGGAATCTGTGCAATCATGCAACCCGGTGAGATCTTACGAGGCAACGACCACGGTCAGATGATGATTTGCCTCGTGCACAAGGGTATCTTTCTAAACTCTAATGATGAATTTTCTAATGATAACCCTTTGCCTTTGCCTGTTCGTAAAGTTTTGCAGGACTTCGAGGACATGTTTCCCGAGGAAATGCCAGGTGGATTGCCTCCGTTGAGAGGAATCGAGCACCAAATTGACTTCGTGCCGGGATCTCAAATCCCCAACAAACCTGCATACCGGTGTAATCCCGAGGACACCAAAGAACTCCAACGGCAGGTTGATGAATTGCTGAACAAGGGCCTCGTTCGAGAGAGCTTGAGTCCTTGCGCTGTTCCAGTTATCCTTGTCCCAAAGAAGGATGGAACATGGCGAATGTGTGTTGACTGTCGATCAGTCAACAAAATAACGGTAAAGTATCGTCATCCTATCCCTCGATTAGATGACATGCTAGATGAATTAAGCGGTTCTTCATGCTTTTCAAAGATTGATCTCAGGTCCGGTTACCACCAGATCCGAATGAAACCCGGTGACGAGTGGAAAACCGCATTCAAGACCAAATTCGGTCTCTATGAATGGTTGGTAATGCCATTTGGCTTATCCAACGCCCCGAGCACATTCATGCGATTGATGAACCATGTGCTCAAACCGTTCATAAACAAGTTCGTTGTCGTTTATTTCGATGACATACTTGTTTATAGTCGAACCATGGATGAACATGTCGAACACCTAAGGCTTGTGCTTGAAAAGCTTCGAGAAGAGAAGTTGTACGCCAACTTCAAGAAGTGCGCCTTCGGTGTCGATCGTGTAGTCTTTCTAGGATTCGTTGTCAGTGCTAATGGTGTCGAAGTCGACGAATCAAAAGTCGAAGCCATCAAAGATTGGCCAACTCCGACCTCGGTATCACAAGTTCGTAGCTTCCATGGGTTAGCTAGCTTTTACCGAAGGTTTGTTCGAGACTTTAGCACCGTGGCAGCTCCTTTGACCGAGCTGGTTAAGAGAGACAATCCATTTGTGTGGGGAGAGTCCCAAGAAGGGGCTTTCCAAGAATTGAAGCGGAGGCTTTGTTCTGCCCCGTTGTTGCAACTCCCTGACTTCGGCAAAGCATTCGAAGTCGAGTGTGACGCGTCTGGAGTTGGGATCGGAGGAGTGCTTATGCAAGAATCGAAGCCGATCGCTTACTTTAGCGAAAAGCTTAAGGGTGCAACTTTGAATTATTCAACATATGATAAAGAGTTGTATGCCCTCGTTCGAGCACTCGCCCATTGGCAGCATTATTTGTGGCCTCGAGAATTTGTGATCCGAAGTGATCATGAGTCCTTGAAGCATCTCCGGGGACAGGAGAAATTAAACCGAAGGCATGCCAAATGGGTTGAATTTATTGAGAGCTTTCCCTATGTAATTCATTACAAAAAGGGAAAAGACAATGTTGTGGCCGATGCGCTATCAAGGAAATTTGCCTTAGCGACCACTCTCGCCTCGAGGCTCATGGGATTCGAGAGCATCAAGCTAATGTACGATGATGATCCCAAGCTGAAATGCGTTCGTGACGCAATCTTGAGTGGCCGAAGGGTTGAGAAGTACCAGTGGCACGATGGCTACCTCTTCAAGAATGGGAGGGTTTGTGTGCCAGTGTCATCGTGGAGAGAGCTCCTTGTTCGAGAAGCTCACTCCCGTGGTCTAATGGGACACTTCGGTGTCGACAAAACTCTTGGTATCTTGACCGAGCAGTTCCATTGGCCCAAAATGCGACGAGATGTGGAAAAGCTTTGCAACACTTGTCTCGTTTGCAAGAAAGCTAAATCGAAGTCCAACCCTCATGGTTTGTACACCCCGTTGCCTGTGCCAGATCGACCTTGGGTTGATATATCCATGGATTTTGTCTTGGGGTTACCGAGGTCGGGGGGAGGACATGATAGCATCTTCGTTGTGGTTGATCGTTTTTCCAAAATGGCTCACTTTATTCCTTGCAAAAGTGTGATGATGCACAGCATGTAGCTACATTGTTTGTTTCTAATGTGTTGAAATTGCATGGTGTCCCTCGTACTATTGTGAGTGATCGAGACACAAAGTTCTTGAGTCATTTTTGGAAATGTTTGTGGGGTGCCCTCGGCACAAAACTACTATTCTCAACGTCTCACCATCCTCAGACTGATGGGCAGACCGAGGTAGTAAACCGAACCCTTGGATCGTTGCTTCGAGCAATGACCAAAGGCAAGGTCGGGAACTGGGCTGATCGTTTGCCCATGATGGAGTTTGCATACAATCGAACGATGCATCGAATGACTAACATGACCCCGTTCGAGTGTGTGTATGGATTTAACCCTTTAATTCCACTTGATCTGACCCCGTTGCCTCGAGATGTTGTTATCGATTTTGCAGGTACTCACCGAGCCAAAGCTCTGCTCGAGTTGCATGCGAAGGTGAAGAAGAACCTCGAGGACGCCTATGCAAAGGTGGCCGTAAAGAAAAACAAGGGGCGTAAAAAGTTGGAGTTAAAGAAGGGTGATTGGGTTTGGGTTCACTTCCGAAAGGAACGTTTCCCGAACCTAAGGAAAGGCAAATTGGCTCCTCGAGGGGATGGTCCATTTCAAGTGCTGAGCAAAATAAACAACAATGCTTATGTTATCGACCTCCCAGGTGAGTACAATGTGTCCAACACTTTCAATGTTGCTGATTTAGCTCCTTGTGCTGTAGGTCCAGTGTCGGAGATAGAGGATGAATCGATTTCGAGGACGAAATCCTCTCAAGAAGGGGAGGATGATGCAGCTCAAAGTGCTGATCAAGGACTCGATGACAATCAACCGAGGAGGCCATCACCGAAGGCAGTGACTGATCAACCGGGGAGACGAATCACCCGAAGTCAAGCTAAGCTGCTCCATGACATGCACGTCCAACTGACTATGATGGGAAGTAGCATGTGTTCGGAGAGGGAATTGCAAGGTGCTGAAACCAAGGGCTACATCTTCAAAATTGAGCCCGAGGACAAGGTTACCGAACAGCAGCTCTTGACCCCGGGCAGCTCAGAACCGAACACAACAACATGTGTTCGAAGCTAAGCCAGCGCCCGAAGAGGATTGTGTTCGAGCAGACATTCGAGAACCGAAGCCAAGGCTGACCGATGTCAAGGCTGCCGAGCACATTTCAACTCAGCCCTGCGTGGCTTATTTTTATTGGTCGACTGTGACCTATTTACTAGTTTACCCTTAGTATTTCCTATATAAACCTTATTTCCTTACATTGGAATAGTCAGTTGTTTTTGGATATTAAAATTGAATGAAAGTGCCGAGCACATTTCTTCTTGTCTCCGTCGTGAGCAAAACCCCGGTGAGGGCTTTTAAGGACTTGTGGCTTTCGGTTAGTCCGATTGAACATTCCTCTTGATCATTCAGTTTGCAAGAGGCAATGTTCTCTTGAGGATTGTTGCATAGTTAGGGTGATTCTTGTCTCCCTTTTGATCGAGCTTTGGGACAGGTTCCCCACTGTTCTTTCGAAAGAAGCAAGTTTTGTCTTGCTTTTATCTTCTTCTTTATTGGTTCTTGTTCCGCGTTTGTGCTAAGCAAACCCTTCGGGAATTGCCTTGCACCACATACAAATCCATATACAATAACTATAAAGTACATATAAATCATCTTGTATAATCATGTATTAATTTTCACCTATGATCTTGTCCCACTAAACATTCGTTTGGACAACTTGCTAAACCTCGGTTGATTGGAAGCAACTTTCCAATTGAGAATCCTTGGATTTAAGTTATCAACACGAATATCAACTTTCCATTCAACTTCAAAACAACAAGCATAAAACAAAACTTGAACTGCAAGCGGCAACCCACCAATCCTATATAATTTTAGAGGTGGAAATAACTTTTGACTAATCATTTCAAGCAATAATGTAAATGAACATTTGCCCCATGGATAAGTAAGACATTGTCCCAATTCAACCAAATCAAAGTGCTCCTTGGGTATGTTCTGACCACTGTCCGTCAGTGGTGTAGCCAGAAATTTTTTCAAGGGTGTTCAAGCTTCAAAAAAAAATCTTTTTTCAAAATCTATATGTTGTGATTTGATACTGGGTTATCTAGCTAAATCTGACCACCCTACATCACTAGGCTAGCACTATTAGTTGTGTAAAAGGTGTTCAAAATATAATATTTAGTCATAAAAAGTTAAATTTTACCCATGTACACGGTATAATTTTCTAGCGAAGGGCGGTCGCTGACCACCCTTACCCCTATGTGGCTCCGCCATTGCTGTCCGTTGATAACACGAATGCCTGTGGAAAATACAGAACAACAATCTTCACAACATCTTCATCACAAATTTACCTCTTACCAATGAAATATTTGATTAACTCACTCCTTCGCACCTTTTCTTGGCTGGGATTGAAATAAGTCTAATTGGAGTAGGATCAACAACAATAATATCATCCCTAATCAATTTAACCCCGTTATAACTGCAAATTCTCTTAGGCCGAAGCGCAATCGTGTACCATTAAGCATGATTGTAAAATCATTGGGGTCGTCCGATACGATCTCTCTTAACATCAAGTGGTGATAGTTGATATTGACCAAAACTTCTGGCATATCGAAGAAGATCTCAAAGCAGGTCTCCTTGAACGAGTTCAGCTGAACGGGTGTCAACGTATCTTTTAACTTTGTAACAATTTCATAATAGTTTGCCACAGTCCAGTGATCATCGATGGAAACTATATTTGCAGGAACATTAATTTTGCACACCTGGATATGCACAAATAAACCAGTAAAATTTACTTTATTGAAAGTAAATTTTAGGAGTTATATATAAATCACTAGACCAAGTAAAGTGTATTTTTTAGGGCACACTAACAAGTTCTAGTATGGGGTTAGGCATAGACCCCAACCTGTATATGAATAATAACAACATAAAAAGTACAAGTACAATTGAGGGGGACATACAGCTTACCTTCGAACCTATGATGGTAACCTATAGGAAAGGGAGTTGAATGTAGCATCAAAGGCTATCTCACTAGCCTAGGATAGGTGTCACCATCTATATAAAAAAGGAACCTAGGTGATAAATGAGAGATACTCTCCCTTTACAAAAAATGGGTATTCTATAAGTTAGATCTAATCTAAAAAATCAAGGTGGTCGATATGCAAGTTTTCATTTTGGCTATCACTTAATAATAGTGATAACCAAATTGAAGAGAGTACCTTTGATCAAAAGGTGAGAAGTAGGCAGAATCATCAACAACAGGGATGATGGCCAATTTGAGGAAAATCAGCTTGAGTAGTGAATCAGTAGGAACAACAACTTGTTTCTACCAGTGGCATCCAGTAACTTACAGTAGCAACAACATGCAGCACTATAGTACTGAGGTCTGCATTTTATGCAAGAGACCAGAAGCAGCTGCTGAACAGAGCTTGATACTGAGCAGAGCATAATAAGCCAGAAATAAGGAGCAACAACTACAGAGAGTAAGTAGCTTCATTATCATAATGGTATCATCAGTTTGTTAAAGTAGTTCAGAAAATACAGCAGCCTAACAGGAGCAAGAACAGTTGACATATTATTAACATTAGTAGAAGAGTAGAACAGCTGTAGAAACTATAGAAGCAACTAACAATAAGCAGCAACATATCAGTTATCAGGAGTAATCCTAAGTAGAATTGGCTGATTTTCTTTGAGTTGTACAGGTTCAGTACACATAGAAAAATAGTCAGCAACATATCAATGGCATGAAAGATTAAGAGCAGAAGCAGATCAGTATATAAGGGGTCTGTGATAAGCTGTAGACCCAGTGCTATCAATCCATTCTTCAAACTTCAAGTAGCATGAAATAAGAGGCTCAAAAGAGCTGTGCAGAGAAAATGGAGGTCTGGTACCCTCCTCAACATAATGAGAAGCTGTAAAAAATGAAAAAAAAAAGGTTAGTAAAAATTGTGTTCTGCCCTCTACTGCACCCTAGCTCTTTCTCATCTTCATAGATTTCCAAACTAAGGCCAGGTAGCATGAGCAGGACTAGGTAGGATTAGATAGCAGCAGAAGACAAGTAATATGTTTCCATATTTGAACTGATGGAGAACTAAGCTTGGACTGTAGGAGAATATAGTCGATGGCCGATTTCTCAAAGGGGTTCATAAATCTTCTTGATTTTCTTCTTCTTCTTTTGTTGTGAGTCTCCAACTTATCCATCCTTAAGTTTTTCAGAACCCTAGATGGTAAAACATATCCTGTAGTGAAAAACGTAGAAACACCCTTACATTGGTGAGAAAATTTTGAAAGGGCATTAGCTGTAGCATTTCCTTCTCTGAGAATGTGTGTAACTTTGACCTCCTCTAAGGACTGGACTATATCATAGATCTGAGCTAGAAAGTAGATAAGGTTCCAAGGTCCTATATCCTTCTTGTTGATCCAATGACCAAAAGATTGGAGTCAGACTCCATCTCCACTTTTGAATATCCCTGAGTTTTGCACCATGACAGGCCAATGAGTGCAGCTTGTACCTCAGCAAAGTTATTGGTTCCCTGACCCAATGGAATAGTATATGCCCAGATGATATTACCTAAATGATCTCTAACATTGAGGGTTTGTATACTCTGTTGCCCGTTCCTAATTGCCCTTGGGTTGATATATCCATGGATTTTGTGATGGGTTTACTGAGGTCGAGGGGTGGGCATGATAGCATCTTTGTTATGGTCGACCGTTTTTCTAAAATGGCTCACTTTATCCCGTGCAAGAAATGTGATGATGCACAACATATAGCTATTTTATTTATTTTTAATGTGTTGAAATTGCATGGCGTGCCTCGTACAATTGTGAGTGACCAGGACTAAGTTTTTGTGTCAGTTTCGAAAATGTCTATGGGGTGCCCTTGACACCAAACTACTATTCTCGACGTCTCACCATCCTCAAACTGATTGACTGACCGAGGTAGTGAACCGAACCTTGGGACTTCTGCTTCGAGCTTCGAGCGATGACCAAAGGTAAGGCCAGAATTTGGGCTGACCGTTTGTCTATAATGGAATTTGCATACAACCGTACTGTGCATCAAATGATTGGAATGACTCTGTTTGAGTGTATGTGTATTGTTTTAACCCTTTAATTCCTCTTGATTTAACCCCATTGTCTTGAGATGCTATTATTGATTTTGAAGGTACACGCCGAGCTACTGCTTTGCTCGAGCTACATGCCAAAGTGAGGAAGACTCTTGAGGAAGCTTATGCCAAAGTAGCTTCAAAGAAGAACAAGGGGCATAAGAAGTTGGAGTTAAAGAAGGGCTATTGGGTTTGGGTTCATTTTTGGAAGGAAAGGTTACCGAACTAGAGGAAAGGGAAGTTGGCTCGGGTAACTACTTTAACGTTGCTGACTTAATTCCTTGTGTTGCTGGCCGAGCACCGGTGACCAAAAAAGATACGATTTCGGGGATGAAATCTTCTCAAGAAGGGGAGGATGATGCAGCCCGTGTGCGTACTGGTCAAGTGCAAGTGTTCGAGCCATCGAGACCGGTCACACGAAGCCATGCCAAGATTCTGCATGATGTGCACATTCATCTAGCTTGGCCGGGAGGAAGCAACTATTTGGAGAATGAGTGGTCGGGTCCTAGATTTTGAAACTATGTTTACAAGCTTGAGTGGGAGGCTGAGCCCCCGAACTCTAATGAATAACGCTGAGCACTGAAGCGACCGAGGGCTACAACATACTCCCAAGGCAGAAGAGCATCCGTTCTCTCAAAATGAGCCAAAGACAGAAGAGCAACCGAGCATTGAAGCGCCCGAGCCCTCATTTAACTTCGGCCCTGCGTGGCTTCACTGGTCGAGTGTGACCATTTTACTATTTTATCCTTGGGGGATTCTGTATAAACCCCTTTGCCTTTCATTTGTAGGAGCACTTGTTGTTGAATATTGAATTTATCTGTTATGCTATTGAGTCTCCATCGAGAGCACAACCCTGTAGTAGGAACCTTTGTTAATGGACTTGTGGCTTTTGGTGGACTCCGGTTCAACGTTTCCTCTTTGATCATTCTGTTTCAAGAGGAAATGTTCTCTTGAGGATAGTTGCATAGTGTAAGTGTCTTTTCGTAATCTAACCTAGAGGCTCCAAGACTAGTTCATTGGTTTTGCTAGGTTGAGTATCTCGCAAATAAAATTGATTAGTGTTAATAACATAATAATAATAATAATAATAATAATAATAATAATAATAATAATAATAATAATAGCAATAATAGTAATAGTATTAATAAAACTAAAAATATTAGTAATAAATAATAGTAATAATAATAATGAAAATAAAAATATTAGTAATAATAATAATAATAGTTGTAATAATAATACAAAAAGAAAAATAGGAAAAAATGAAATTTTTAAAAGCTTAGACTCAGATTGGGTGATAGGGGGTTAAGGATATCGTCACGGCTGCAAACACGCTGGCCGATCGTGTTACCATGCCAAGTGCGGGTTCTGTTGCCAATCCCGTTTGTTTTGCAACATTGTATATAAATGTTATCGTCATCGCCTATTGTTTTTGGAGGGACACGTAGGGACATCGTATGTATACGGGATGAGACTGTTGGCCTCCAAATTATCATTGTTCGAATGGTATAGTATCTGTTCAAATCATTGCAAAGGCCTCAAAATTAGTAATATTTTTCATAGGCCTGTTTGCGTTAACACTGCACTGTTCACATCGGAGGCAACCAAGCAAGATAATGCGACAGAGGGGCGGTAAAATTGGTTCCATACGGGGATCCAACGAGTTAGTTTAAACAATATCAGTACACCTGCGAACAAATATCAGTACATGTTGACCAAAATGAAGTTAATGAGAACGGGCCAAAAAAGAGTTTCAACACCAGTTCCATGAAAAGGAACCATTTAAATGGAGAGACAAAATAACCAACGGGGAAGCGGTTGAGGCAAACAAGGAAAACTTGTGAGAGACAAAATCAGCCAGTGACCATCGCTGGTCGAGATTCCGATCAAATTCCGGTTAGAGACACATCAATACAGAGAGGAGATGATAACGAGTGAAGTGAACCAGCAAGGAGAGAAGGAGGAGCGACGCCAGCCAAGCTTTCCAGCGGGGGCGTCGCACCAACTCTGATCCCTTTTCCAATTATAGCAACAAGAACAAAAATACAGATACGACCACCGGCAATGGGGTTTCTCCGGCTAAAAATCAGACGTGTCCACCGTTAATCCCCTATCCCTACCTCCCTTTGTTTATAAATCTGTGAGTGTGTGTGTGTGTATATTGGTTTTCTGATAGAAAAATGGAGGAGAAGAAGAAGAAGGGGACTTCCCTATTTTTGGTACTGTTTGTTCTTGGTATGTATAAATCGGTGTGTGTGTGTGTGTGTGATTGGAGAAGGTACTGTATAAGGGAAGGAGATGGGGGGTTTGTGATGAAGAAGATGGGTGTGTGATGTGTGGGTGATGTATTGTACTGTGTATGGTGTATATGTCTACTGCTACCGGTATTGGGTATGTGTATAAGAGGGAAAATAAGGGTCGTTTGTGTAGGTGTCTTTGGCGTGTCCTATACTCTGTGTAATGTATCTCTATATAGCAACTTTTAGAGAAGAGTGTCGTTGGGAATTTTGAGTGGATTAAGGGAGAGTGATTGATTTTATGAACGTTGGGGAATCAAGGAAGATTGAAAAAGATTACGGGAGCTGATTAGGGGAGATTAGAAGAGATTAGGGAAATCTTTTGTTGGGGATTCTGATTTTGTGGAGATTGTGAGAGATTGAGGGAGATTTGGAGAATATGGCTACAATTGGGACTATTAAATTAGATTTTGAAACACATAAAAATGTATTTGGCCCAATGCTACGTCTAGGTTCAAGGTGAAGGTATAAGAACAATTTTAAACTTCTAAAAGAATTTGAATCTTAAAAGAATTAAAATTGGATTGAGATATTGGACTAATAATTAACTAAATGGTGCAACAAATGAAAATATAAGCATATATATATTGTATAATAAAGATAATAAAATGTACATATAAAGTAATTGGGAATTGATTAAGTATAAATAATCTCATATAATTAAATGATATAAATTCAATAAATTACACAAACAATCATAGTTTTTAAAAATAGCCTAAATGATGCGAAATTATGTAATATAGTGATATGTACGTATATAATTTATAAGTAGGGGATAACGCACGTAAATGCATGCCTTCTAATGCAGATTTGCTCAAATAGTTAAATTATAACCAATTATGGGAAAAAGAGGGACAAAACTGGGTGTCAACAGCTGCCACTGTTTGCCCAGGGATGATGAAAAGAATCTTCAGGCAAAGATAGTTGATGGAGTAGCCAATTTTATCATGACGGATAGAAAAATACTGGAAGGAAAAATGATTGTTTTGGGGTAGTTCAGCCGAACCCCGGTCTCTTAATTGACTACATATCTCGGGCTTCATGAGAATCAGGCCATGTGTAGTTCTAGAATGGCATGTTGCCTGTGTGAGATGTTAATGACGAACAATTTTAGATATCGGGAGTAAACTTGTCAGAGTATGCAAAGTTTACATTTGAATGTACTTTGAAATTTGCTGAGATATGATTGCTGGATATAACAAAGGCACCGTCGAAGACGAGGTAATTGATAGATCGAGCGTGGGAAAAGAGGCTTATAATCATCCTAGCTATGAAAATGTGGCATGCTACACATCCATAAAGAGGAGTTTATACGTACATAGTTTCCACTTCATCTCGATAAATGAGTCATCTTGCCTTCAATATTGTGTCGACCAAGCTGAAGAATATCGAGAAGTAAAGCATGGTAAATGCGCATGATTCAAACAGATGGGCACGATAAAGCACAAAAAACACACACAATTGACACAGATAGGCTTGAAAAGGAAGGAATATAAACTGACGTCCAATCAGGGATGAAAGATTAGGTAGATTACTTGGTGCGAGTATGGAAATATAGATTTGAGCGCTTTGGAACTCGGCAGAATAGATAGTTTGTGGGTATAGCAATGATATTGTCTAAAAGACTAAGCTTCTTGAATGGTGCATAGTACGTATTTGAGGTTTTGCGGTTGCACAATCTCGTGTGGGGTAGTGATTTGCGGAGCAAGGGTGAGAGTATGGCGTAGGGGTTTGACGAGAGATCGGAGATTGCCCTGTAGTAAAATAAAGCTAAATACAAATAGAGATAAAGATAAAGATAAAATAAACTTCCCTATTAAGATGAGGAGTTGTTGTATCTGTTTTCGAGTGCGTTCAGTGCTAGTGAATATGCGCCTCTCCTCTGAAGATATTTATTTGCTCGTCCGGAGATGCTAAGTGCCTCTCGTCAGGAGATAATCATTTGTCGCACCGGGCTGTATATCCTGGAACACTGTCACACTGTTTCCTGCAATAAAGGTGAGCTTGTTGCAAATAATATTTATAAATGTAAAGTAGACTTTCCTATCATTGGATCGTTTTTCCAGTGCCTCTCGTAAAGAGACCTATATGCTCGGCAGAACTACTACTGCCTCCTCGTAATGAGAACCTATGTGCTCGTCAGCACTGCTACTGCCTCCTCATAAAGAGAACCTACTGCTACTGCCTCTCGTTATGAGATGTACTGCCTCCTGGTAATGAGAACCTATGTGCTCGTCAGCATTACTACCACCTTCATTAATGAGAACCTACTGCTACTGCCTCTCTTCGTGATATGTTTGCCTGTCGTGTCGGGCAGTGTACCTTGCGAACAAAAGTAAAGTGAAGTGCTAAAATATAGAATAATGTTACCGTGCGTATAGTATTGCCTGGGGCACTATCATGCTGATTGTCATTTTATTGCGTCTTTGGGTCTTTGGTGAATTAACCTCAAAATTCTACCCCAGCGTCGGCTTGTGTCTTTTAGAATTTTTGAGAGAGTCCTTAGAAATTATGCCCCAGTTTATTGCCTTTGATAGATCGCCATATTGTAGTAGTGCCTGCGAGTCTTGTGATTGTGTGGAGAGATCTGCTCTCAAAGAAAGATTCTTTAGTCGAAACAAAGTGGTTGCATTGCACTAAACACCAATGTATTGGCTTGAATCAGCATTCGCTTTTTAGTGCGATGATTGGGTATTTCGATGACTCTGATTATGTAGGTACTTGCATTATCAGACTGAGGCTTGGTGTTTGGGTTTGCCGAATTTAGAGGCTGTCTAAAATTGTATTTGTTTTGGGTTGTACTGGGGTGTCTTCATGTTTCGTGCTTTTCTTTTAAAAAAGTCATGGAGCTAACTTTGATGGATTGGTGTGTATAGAAAATGTATTTGTGGTTTAGGAGTTATGGTTTCCATTTGTTGGTCATTGTTGTACCATTGGGTCAATCAGACTTTGAATTTTTTGTGTTTCAGTGCTGGATGTTTTGCGGTGTCATGTGATTGAATGTTTGGGTGATGAGTGTAGATCTTTGTCGGATCGAATTTTTCAATAGGTATCTAAGGAGTAGTTCTTTTGTTGGGTGCAATATCTTTTGATTGAGCTAAAGGAGTAAAGGTGTGGGGTTTTGTCTTTTTGTCTGTCCTTGATGGTGTTGAGCTTGATAAGGTTGTTTTTGAAAGTCTCGACAGAGTAGAGGTTGTTTATTGTGTAAGTTGGGTACGGTGTGAGGTTGTGAGTTTTGCCAGTTTCCGTTGTATAGTGATTGGATTTCTTTCTTGCGACTGTTGCATGGGTATAATGCCAGCTGATTTTGTTCATCCATACTACCAGTTGTACGGAAGTGGAACTAGGATTGTCTGGGTTCTCTCGATGCCATATGCTGGTGGTTCAAAAGGCTTTGTTCCAGAAGAAAAATATTTTCAGCTCGGCATGCCATTTCGGCTTTTTCTGAATGCAGACTCTTGACCAATTTCAGTGTGCAAGTGCAAAGCCACCGTAATAAAGTGACAAAATGCACAAAAGCACATTAGCAAAGATTTGAAGCAAAGACAACATATAAAGCCTAAGAGAATGCCTAGACCGCGGATGATAGATTAGCACTTGAATTTGGAGATTATAAAAAATTGTATAGAGATTCTAAAAGATTGCTCGAGTGCTTTATGTAGCAGTCTAGACAAGGATTTTGGTTAAATGACTGATGCTTGAGAAGTTGAATGTCAATAAAAAGCGATAAAGACGTTGTGTATGGAATAGGTTGTGTTGTGCGACAGAAAGGGAGGTTGACTTTTATCAAACACCAAGACTTTGAGTGCATTTTTCATCTTTCCTTGCAAATTTGTCTGTCCTGATGCCCGTGTGTCTTTGAAAGAGATACCCAGTGTCTTTGAAAGAGATACCCAATGTCTTTCATACTTGTCAACCAACTGCTGTAGTTCAATTTTTGTATCGATTTTCCTTATTGGGTAAGATTTATTGCAAAGGAAATGAACCTGGAGTAGGTTGCTTACGCATCATGTGTATTCTTAGATTGCTGCTTTAGTCAAAACCATTGTATAGGTTGGTCATATTGCATCTTCCTGTGCAATGTGGTTTGTCATGAGAATTCGCTCCAGTAACGCTTTCGACCAAAATTGCTCCAAGAAATCTATGTGCCCATGTCTTTGTATCAAATCAGTGCTTAGCCTTCTAAGTGTCTCAAATAACTTCGTCCTGAGTTCATTTTTTTGACTTAGTTTAGTCGGTCAAGATATGCTTTTTAAATACCCATGGAATTTTCATTTTCTGTCATGTAATGGGAGCTTTTGTCACTCATCTTTGTATTCCTTTCCAAGTTGAATCAGCCTGCTAATTTCGGTTGTTGTGCATGAACCTTTGTAACATCAATCGGGTTCCCCTCATTTCTCATTTCCTTAATGCCTTCTGATACCCGTTTGAACACCTTTTTGATCATGAATGGGTGCAAGTTTAAAATTTTTTGGATCGCCTTCAATAATGTGGACTGGAGCAACAAAAAGATCCTCCGACATTGGTGTCAAAAGGTATCGTGATAAGTCAGGTGCGCCTTTGAGTTTGACCAACATACCTCCTGCTAATTTTCTGTTCCATGTGCATAGTGCTTTTTGTAACAAACTCTTCTTGTTTTAACAAATCAATGACAAATGCACTTCACTTAACCATATCTTCTATATTGGTATTCAACTTGAGCCAACTTTTGGATAAGTGGTTTTTGAGTTGCAAAAGATTTCGGATAGGATAGGGAAAGGAGGCGCTTTGGTAGGAAATTAGATTTGGGAAGGGATTGACTTAGGTGGAAAGAGACCTAGAGCAACAAACCAATTTATGCAATGCACACATATCAAATAAGAAATGTATCCTATAATGCGATGGACTGCTTTATACACGATGATTTGAAAAATGCTTTGTGCCACATGTATCATTTCATTTTCTACAAAATGCGGAGTCTAAAAGAGAATATTATATTTATCCAACATTGGTCTTTATTACAATGGTTGATATTGAAACAATGTAAGAGAAGGAAAAGACTAAACATTGCTAGAAAATTAGATCATGGCCAACCAAACATCTTTCATACTGGTCCATCCCCAAAAGATTCTTCGTCTTCTTCGGACGAGTCTCCCTCGGACAAGCTTGCCTCTGACGAGTCTCCTTGAAAAATGATATCTTCTGCATCAGTTAAGAGCCGGGATATGTCAAATAGGAGATTTTTCAATATTTCCCAAGTCTTCTTTCCTTTTTTCTCTATTCCTTTGTCAGCCACATAATTCATTCCCTCGCTAGCCCATACACCTATAGACTCTATGCATTTTGTCAACAGTTCTGCCTTATTGCGCCATTTGTCTTTTCTTTGTTCTTTGCTTCGACCAAACTTTGCTTTCTTGTTATTTTATCTCGAACCCTCGCCAGTTGTTTGTGTAGCCTCTTGCACTCGGATTCTAACTCATCAGCATTTCTTTTCCTTTTTTTTTTGTGGCTCTTAGTTGAACTACCCCTGCTATATCTTTCCTGAGCCAGTCTGGATAATCTTCATCATAGCCTGCATCAAACCTGTCTCGTCTAACAGTCTCGAATTCCATTCAATGCCTTGATTTCCAAAGTTCTAATATCTTGTCTTTGAATGGTATCATTCCTCCGAAAATAACTGCTTTGAAACTTCTGATGTCTGCAATTTGGGGTACAATATGCTTCCTCCCTGCTTGTTTTAAGTGCACTTAAAGGAATGTATGGGTAAACTCCTCTAAACCAAACCAAGATAAGAAATGAAGCTTCTTCCGACCGTGTGATCACTGTGATACTGGGAATGTAGTTAAACATCCATTCTATATTTTCAGATGTCAACTGAGAAAGCATGTGGTGCCAGCCTTTGACAGTTGTTGGCTAGTCCCATTTCTCGAGAGTGTTTTCCATGCAGGCGGTTGTTCATCTTTCGCAAATGTTCCATCAACCAAATTTGTAGAAGCAAATTACAACCTTCGAAAAAGTCAGCGCCCTTCTTGCATCTTTCTAAAGCTCGGTACACTTCTGTAACAATCATAGGCACCAAAGTGTATTTCTTGTCAAAGTCCTTGAGTAGGGCCTCAACAATTGATACCATGCAAACAACAACTCGTCCTTTATGTTCTGAAAACACGATAGTCCCTAAAAAGCTGGTGACAAAAGTGAGTACCCTTCGCTCTTGCTAATCTGCCTTGTTAATGCTGAAATTATCTTGAAATTCTTGAAATGCTTCTTCATACCCAAACTTAACGTAGCGGGAAGTTAGAGAAATTCCTGACTGTCTTATGTTATCTGTGCACAATTCAGGCTTGAGTCCCACCATTTCGAAGAACTCATCGGGTGTAATGTTCTTAAGCATCAATAACACACCACTATCAAATGAGAATTGAGTCAATCCGCCTATTTCCTCCAGCAACGATGTCAACTCTACACCTCTAAAATGGAAAACCGCTCTGTCTGCATCCTAATAGTGTACTGCTGCTTCGACTATCCCTTTTACTGCAGTGTGCTCCATTAGTGAAATCAGATTCCCCAACACTATTTTGACTTGATTTTGTTAATATATGCTTAGATTTCCTCACCAATCTTTGAGCAACTGAGGGATTTCAGCAACCATATCAAATGTTCTAGTGGCCATGATCTTTTGGAAAAGGTGAAGGACGATAGGAAAAGAGATAAGAAAATACCTAAAATTTGCTTTATTGTGAGCAAACGATCAATGTGTGGCACAAGTTTTTTTGAAAACAATGAAGCATGGAATATGAAGAAATGTGTCGTTGTGGGTTGAGAACCCTCTGGACACTGGACAAGGTTTCTAATGAGTTTTTGACATACCAAGGATGTCAAGTCTTTATATATAATGCTTAAAGGATAAATGTGCGTTATGTATCATCCCGTCTATCAAACTGTCATTTCTGCTTCAAATTGGGCTTTTAATTCCTACCTTTATGCCTTTGAATGGCATTGAATACAGAATAATTCTGACTGTTTAGGAATAAATAATCGTTTCTGATTCAATTTGGGATTTTGATCCCTCTTCGGTTACCTTTTGTTCCTTTGAATAGCATTGAACGCAGAATAATTTCGATAGTTTGGAACTCGTTTCTGCTTCAATTTGGGCTTTGATGCCTTTTTGGTTACCTTTTGTGCCTTTGAAGGGCTTTGAACACAGAATAAGCCCAATAAATGATCCACGTTTCATGTTCAATCCTTTAGGTAAATGCAAATAAATCACGTTCAACGCTCTTTGGGGGTCAAGGACCCATTTGGATTGTTTGAATAAGTTGGCCTATCGGACTTGAGAACAAGTTGACAAATAATATGTCATAATGCATGGTCCTAGAGTTACCACTAAGAGCTGGGTTGACTTAGACCGAGTTTTGTTATCCTCCCAAACGAACGACTCAGGAGTGGAAACATCACGGACCAAATAGATTTCAAGTCATTCCCCCTAGTAGAATTTTTGTGAGGGAGAGGTGGTCGTAACCACCGTACTTTTCAACGCACGATTTGAAAATGCCAGGAGTGGCGGGAAGTATGAGCGGTATGCACAAGTTTAAAAATGTACAGGTTTTGAAAGAAAATGCACATGTTTTCTTAAAATGTGTAAGATTTGAAAAATGATGCACATGTTGAAGTAATTCACAAAATAACTTGTAAAAAGAAAAACACAACAAACAAGTTAGTTCCGAAAAATAGGATAATAGGAACAAGACAATATTAAAAATGCAAAAAGAATCATGGAGTGAAACCATTTTAAAAAAAAGATTTAACAAACTTGTGGAGGATTTGAAAACTGTTGAAGCATGGAATGTGATGCCTTCTCCTAAAAGAAACTTCTAAGAATGGGTTTCTAGGCAAGTTATGGTTCCCCCAGGCGGATAACCAAGGGGGTGAGAACATTTAGAATTGTTTATTGTACCACGGACCAACTAGATTCCAAACCGTTCTCCCTAAAGGGTGATTTGAGAGTGGAGCGACCGTGAGATCCACGTAATCTTTCATGGTGTGTGCAAGTGTAAACTTTCCAGTAGTGGAGGAAGTACCAAGAAAACTCAACAAAATTAAAATAATAAAAGAAGTGCCAAGGAAACGAAGTTTCATTCCTGCAAAAAAAGGGAAAAAAGGTAGTCTCAAAAATAAAATAAATAAGAGAGAAAATCCCAATATAAAGTCCGTTATGGTTTGAACCTCGATATCCCCAGCGGAGTCGCCATTCTATCGATACCCATTTTTTCCCGAACCGGTTAAAGTTCAAAATAAGATTCGACTTATTGGAACTCACGGGTAAGACATGGAGTCGCCACCTAACATATTTTTTAACTAGGCGTATTAGGGTACCTACTTTGTTTCTAGTCAATTTTATAATTAACTTCGAAACCATGGTCTTGCGAACTAAAGATTCTAGGTAAGGATTCAAGTTAACCCGAAAGGAAGGTGTTAGGCACCTCTCGGGTTACACCAAACATGGTTACCGGCCGGACAATATAATTGAGATTCTAAACAATTAAAAGTAACTAAGCAAATAAACTAACTAAAACTAGACAAATAATTAAATGACTACTATAATATGTATTTTAAATATAATATTTTTCATATGAAACAAATCAATTGTCTTCTCCGACAATTTCCACTTTATAAGAATTTATCCAGTGTACCTTGCAATTAAAACGACTTAGTTAGTGTGTCAATATATGAAGTAAAAAATGAAATAAAAGGTGAGACGAGTAAAATCATATAAAGGAAACAATAATAATTGTAAAATGTTGGATTTGTCCAATAGTGTCATCCTTAACGAATTTTTCCGGGAGGTACCTCGTAAATAAAAATTTTTAGTGTTAATAATAATAATAATAATAATAATAATAATAATAATAATAATATAATAGCAATAATAGTAATAGTAATAATAAAAATAAAAATGTTAGTAGTAATAATAATAATAATAATAATAGTAATAGTAATAAAATAATAGTAATGATAATAATGAAAATAAAAATGTTAGTAATAATAATAATAATAACATTAGTAATAATAATATTAAAAGGAAACTAGGAAAAAAGAGAATTTTTGAAAGCTTAGGCTCAGATTGAGTGATAGGGGTTAAGGATACCGTCACGGCTGCAAACACGCCGGTCGGTCGTGTTGCCATGCCAAGTGCGGGTCCCGTTTCCTATCCCGTTTGTTTTTGAGACATTTGCCTATCCCGTTTGTTTTTGAGACATTGTATATAAATGTTATCGTCATCGCCTATTGTTTTTGGAGGGACACGTAGGGACATCGTATGTATACGGGACGGGATGGTTGGCCTCCAACATTTCATTGGTCGAACGGTATAGTATCCATTCAAATTAGTGCAAAGGCCTCAAATTAGTAATATTTTTCATAGGCCTGTTTGCGTTAACACTGCACTGTTCACATCAGAGGCAACCAAGCGAGATAATGCGACAGAGGGGCAGTAAAATTGCTTGCATACGGGGATCCAACGAGTCAGTTTAAACAAAATTAGTACACCTTCGAACAAATATCAGTACATGTTGACCAAAATGAAGTTAATGAGAACGGGCCAAAAAAGAGTTTCAACACCAGTTCCATGAAAAGGAACCATTCAAATGGCGGGACAAAATAACCAACGGGGAAGCGGGTGAGGCAAACAAGCAAAACTTGTGAGAGACAAAATCAGCCACTGACCATCGCTGGTCGAGATTTCGATCAAATTCCGGTTAGAGACACAGCATTACAGAGAGGAGATGATAAGGAGTGAAGTGAACCAGTAAGGAAAGAAGGAGGAGTGACGCCAGCCAAGCTTTCTAGCGGCAGCGTCGCTGCAACTCCAATCCTTTTTCCAGTTTCAGCAACAAGAACAAAAATAGAGAAACGACCACTAGCAATGGGGTCTCTCCAGCTAAAAATTAGATGTGTCCACCGTTAATCCCCTATCCCGATCTCGCTCTATTTCAGATCTGTGAGTGTGTGTATGTGTATTGGTTTTCAGATAGGAAAATAGAGGAGAAGAAGAAGATGGGGTCTTCCCCATTTTTGGTACTGTTTGTTCTTGGTATGTATAAATTGGCGTGTGTGTGTGTAATTGGAGAGGGTACTGTATAAGGGAAAGAGATGGGGGGTTTGTGATGAAGAAGATGGGTGTGTGATGTATGGGTGACGTATTGTACTGTGTATGGTGTATATGTCTGTTGCTACCGGTGTTGGGTATGTGTATAAGAGGGAAAATGATGGTCATTTGTTTGGGTGTCTTTGGCGTGTCCTATACTCTGTGTAATGTGCCTCTATATAGCAACTTTTAGAGAAGAGTGCCGTTGGGAATTTTAAGTGGATTAAGGGAGAGTGATTGATTTTATGAACGTTGGGGAATCAAGCGAGATTGAAAAAATTAGGGGAGATTAGAAGAGATTAGCGAAACTTTTTGTTGGGGATTCTGATTTTGTGGAGATTGTGAGAGATTGAAGGAGATTTAAAGAATATAGCTGAGAATACTAAATCAGATTTTGAAACACATAAAAATGTATTTGGCCCAATGCTATGTCTAGGTTCAAGGTGAAGACATAGGAACAATTTTAAACTTTTAAAAGAATTTGAATCTTAAAAGAATTAAAATTAGATTGAGATACTGAACTAATAATTAACTCAATGGTGCAACAAATGAAAATATAAGCATATATATTATGTATAATAAAGATAATAAAATGCACATATAAAGTAATAGGGAATAGATTAAGTATAAATAATCATATATAATTAAATGATTTAAATTCACTATATTGCACAAACAATCATAGTTTTGACAAAATAGCCTAAATGATGTAAAATTATGTAATATAGCCATATTTATGTATATAATTTATAAGCAGGGGATAACACACGTAAATGCATGCCTTCTAACACAAATTTGCTCAAATAGTTAACTTGCATCTTTAACTTAAATTATAGCCAATTATGTGATAAGGAGGGACAAAATTGGGTGTCAACAACCATTTGTGTGGGGAGAGCCTCAAGAGAAGGCTTTCCAAGAATTGAAAAGTAGGTTGAGTACCGCCCCTTTGTTGCAATTGCCCGACTTTGGAAAGGCATTTGAGGTTGAATGTGATGCGTTGGGGGTTGGTATTGGAGGTGTTCTCATGCAAGATGGGAAACCCTTTGCCTACTTTAGTGAAAAGTTAAAGGGTGCAACCTTGAATTACTCTACGTATGACAAGGAGTTGTATGCCCTAGTGAGAGCTCTAGCTCATTGGCAACACTATCTTTGGCTTAGGGAATTTGTGATTAAGAGTGATCATGAGTCACTCAAACATCTTATGGGCCAAGAGAAGTTGAAAAAAAGGGATGCCAAGTGGGTAGAGTTCATTGAGAGTTTCCCTTATGTAGTTCATTACAAGAGGGGAACCGAGAATGTTATGGCCGATGCACTTTCTAGAAAGTATGCTCTAGCCACCACTTTTGCTTCTAGGCTCATGGGTTTTGAGAGTATCTAATTGATGTATGCTCATGACCCAAAGCTAAATAGCATTCATGATCCTCTTGAGAAAGGAGAAAGAGTTGAGAAGTACTAATGGGTAGATGGCTATATCTTCAAGAATGGGAGGGTATGTGTACCCGATTCCTCATGGAGAGAATTTTCTTGTACATGAGGCACATTGTGGGGGCTGTATGGGTCACTTTGGGGTGGACAAGACTTTAGCCATACTTCAAGAGAAATTTCATTGGCCTAAAATGAGGCCTCTTGTTGAACGCTTTTGCAATGCTTATTAAGATTGCAAGAAGACTAAGTCTAGGTCAAACACCCATGGCTTGTACACTCCCTTGCCCGTACCTACTAGTCCGTGGGTTGATATGTCTATGGATTTTGTTATGTGATTTCCATGGACTAGAGGAGGATGCAATAGCATTTATGTTGTCATTGATAGGTTCTCCAAGATGACACAACTTCCTTTTATCATAATCAGTATGCAAATTCTTTCCAGCCTCCTTTTCATCACTTTCACTTTCAGCCTCCTCCTCTTGATTCTCAGCTTCTCCTTCAGACTCGGTACTTTCATCTATTAAGGCCCCCCAAGAAGATCTTGTTCTCTTTGACACAGGACCATCACTAGAAGATCTCTCATCAGTTTGTGCAGACCTCCTTTGAGATGTTCTTCTTTTCCTGGTCAAAGGAACAGTTTCTTTTTCCTCCTCCTCAGAATCATCAACTGGCACAACAACCTCAGGAACCTGATTGCTTACCCTTTCTGTTTTTCTCAAGAGTTTCAGCCATTTGTGCATCATCAGCTTTTACAGAACCTCTGGTTCTCCTAACACTACTTGCAGGAGTCTAGGTAGAAGGAACAGTTCCTTTACCCTTGCCAAAACTTTTTTTTTTTACTTTTCTTCTGAATTCCAGGCTTATAATTATCACTGATCATTTTAAGCTTAGCATTTATTTCAGCAAGTTCAGCAAGATCAACATGCCCTGCTTTGTTAACTTACTCTTCAAACCTCTCACATTAATTAAATCAATAAGTGGCCTATCACTGTCACTAATTGCCTCATCTACATCCACCATTTCTACATCATTCATGGGTGCTCTAGAAGCAGCCACTGGAGACCCAGAAAACTCATGCATGGGAGCCTCTATTCTCCTCATAGCCTCATTTTCACCCTCACTTTCTGGACCAGAGTCACCTAACCCTTCTACCTTTTCTCCCTTATCATCAACAACATTTAGAGGTTCAATATAGTTTACCTTAAATTCATACATGATCATAGCCCTAGACAAGTCCTCCATATGTTCCAGTGTCTCAGCAACAGATGGACCTGATCCTTCCCCCTGAATTTCAGAACCAGGGTTTTGAGGGTTGTGGTTTTCTGGGTGAGGTGAATTTATTTGCATGGGTGAAGTAGGGTTTGCAACTGGTAGTTGTTCAGTGGTAGGGTTGGGTGAGGTGTTTTCAGGTGAGATAGACATGGCAATAATTCGATTTAAAAGATAATTAATCACTCTTTCTGAAATTTTAAAAACTTAAAATGAGAATATGAGATGAGAGCTTAAGAGTTTATATAAAAGCAGAGAGTAGTGATAGAGATGGAGTCTAAAATGATTTACCTTCAGTTTCCTTGTTTAAATAGAGTTTCAGACTGATTAGGTCACTTGAACGTTACAATTATAGCCATTATGATTAGAGTTCAAGTGGGAGATTGAGTGTGGAACGGTTCCTTGATGGGACTATTTTTAGAGAGATAGAGTTTGAGTAGGACTTAAACTCGTTTAACTACCTAATACCTTCAAACTCTAAAAGTTCCGAATAATAAAGTAGTACATACCTGAAAATGTGACAAGGAACAGTTCCCATACCCAATTTCAATCAAATTGCATAATCTGAAATTCTAAGAGTATAAGGGTAACATCATTAAAATTTACCAAACTTTAAGTAGAAATCATGGCATAGAGTAAACAGTTAAGTATGAAACTGAGCTGAAACTTCAAATTGACTTAGATTTATTCAAATTTTTAGACCAAATTTTCTAGCAAATTTTTGAAGTAAAGCTATGTAGATTTAGGTAAATTTAATCATTCCTAATTCTAACCTGTTCCTTTCAAAATGATCTCTACTTAATGCCTTTGTGAAAATATTAGCAAGTTGTTTATCAATGGGGCAAAAGGCAATAGTGATCAACCCCTTCTCATAATTGTCCCTCAAGAAATATGCCTTATATCAATGTGTTTAGTCCTTTTGTGATGCACTGGATTCTTAGTCATGTTTATTGCACGAGTGTTATCACAATAGATAGGAACAGTTCCTACATTAATACTAAAATCTTGTAATTGTTGCTTTATCCACAACAATTGAGAACAATATGAGGCAGCAACCACATACTCAGCTTCTGCAGTGGAGAGTGCTACTGAATTTTATTTCTTGGTTCCCCATGAAACCAAACATTCACCAAGAAAGTATGCCATACCTGAGGTACTTTTTCTATCAACAAGAAATCCTGCATAGCAGCATCAGTATATCCAACAAGATTAAAGTTTCTACCTTTAAGATATGTCAAGATTCTTTTTAAAACTTTCAAATGTGATTCGTTTGGATCTGATTGAAACCCCTTTATAAGCAGTTTCTTTACATATTTTTTACCCCCGCGGCTCATTGTTCTCATTGGTCCACAAAGATCCATATAGACCAGTTCCAAAGGCTTGGTAGTACTAACTTGTTTGTTGGGTTTAAACGAAGACTTTACCTGCTTCCCTCTAGCACAAGCCTCACAAAATTTTTCTTTCTTGAACTTAATGTTAGGAAGACATATCACCAAGTCCTTAGAAACAAGCTTGTTCAACTGTGAATGACTAGCATGACCAAATCTTTTGTGCCATATGAGGGGATCATTTTGCATCACACTTAGACAACTCATGCTACAATCAGTCACTGACAAGAGATCTACTTTGTAAATATTTCCATGTCTATTTCCCTGCAAAATAATCTCTCCAAATGATTGGTTAGCTACCTTACAATTAGTAGAAGAGAAATTCACATTGTTACCTTTGTCACACAATTAAGATATGCTAACTAGACAATGCATCAATCCATCCGCCAAAAATACATTATCAATGTTATGTGAGTCAAACTTACTTACCTTTCCAATGCCAATAATTTTCCCTTTCTTACTATTACCGAAGGAAATACTTCCTCCTTGAAAAGCTGAGAGTGAAAGGAACAGTTCTTTGTATCCTGTCATGTGCCTTGAGCAACCACTATCCATGTACCACTTGTGGTTCCTCACTTTCACTCCAGCCTGCAAAAGAAAACCAAGGGTTAATTTTAAGAACCCATTCCTTGAGAAAAATGATGAATAAGATCTCTCTTAGCCCAGAATGGTAATGCTTTCTTTGTGTGAACAGTTCTCTTTGCCACATAATTTTGAACAGGTTTATAGGACCTGTTCCTTTGTGCAGCCTTTGCCAGAGATTGGCAATTTCTTTTCAAGTAACCAGTGTTCCCACAGTGTGTGCATAACCAATTTTTAGGAAGAGTAAGATACTTACTCTTTTGATCCCATTTAGACAATGACTGAGATTTCATAAACCCAATACCCTTCCTATTACTACAATAATTTTCATGTAACCATTCTAATGCTTCAGAGGACTTGTTCCATTTTACAGTTTTGCTTAACTCTTTTTTTAATTTAACTAAGTCCTATTCCAAAGATCTTATCTTTTCATTTTTATTATACAGTTCGTCAACTGTGACTTTCAATTTCTCTTCAACAATGAGCTGATGAGAATTAGCAATGCCCTTACCATTTTCAACTATTTTGACTTCCAATTTCTCATTTTCTAGTTCTTGAACAGTTGATTTAAGTGTGAGGACCAAATAAGTTGGTATTTTACTAACTTAAAGACTACTTTAAACTTTTGTTTTTGAATCCAAAGGCTATATTTAGTGTGACTAATGCCATGAATTGCTTAGTTTCAGGTCACAGTGAATTCACATGAACACGAGTTGAAGATCGAAGCTAGAGAGCAAGAAGTAGAGCCAAAGTGATGAAGGAAGGACATTAAGAGTGGGCGGACCGCCTATGTAAACAGGCAGGCCGCCTACTGAGCTCAGAAAATTAGCATGAAAGTGGGAGGACCGCCTGTGTACAGGGGCGGACCACCTACTAAACTTCAGAGAGTTAGGTAGGCGGACCGCCTACTTCCTGTCCCAGCAATTCCCCCTTTGTATAAATAGCTTGAGACAAGGTTTTAAAGACACACTTTCCATATTACGTTTTCTACTTATTTTGGGGCGATTTTTGGGAGCTAAGTAGGAGTCTTAACATTACTTTGTAAGCTTCCAATCTTGTATCTTTGAATCTTATTCCATATATCAATTCAAAACTCATGTTTAACATGATTCCATCATTTCATTACATCTTTATTGCTTTGATTCAGACCCTAGTTATGAGTAGCTAAATTCATAACTAGGGGTGTAAATAGGCTATAGTGATAGAAAATCAATGAGTGTTGTTCCATTTCACTAATTATAACACAAGTAACAATTATCCAACTCCCCATTACCATAACATCAAAACTCCAAAATCTATGATATTTGGGATTTCTTGTCTACATTGCTAGTTAAAGACTCGGAAGAGATTAACTAGTGTAGAATAGTGGAGTTGGCGAGGATTTGAGTTGATAAGCTATTTATATAGACTAACTCATCTAAAAGGAGTTACGCTCGGAATAGGTCTCCTTTCCTTGGGTCTTTGAGTAGCGCTTTGATTATTCAACTAAGGCTTTGACGAGCGGGTTGTGAAAGATCTCTTCAAGGCCGGAAGGATTCTAGAGATCAAAATCGGAATACTCGACCATAATTATATTTGAGTTGGGAAAGTGAAGGGAAGACACCCGTTGGTTGGAAATCACTATTAGTTGTTTGCACCCTAGTCTCGTAATATCGAATCAACTTACTTGCTTAATTTGTATGCATTGTAGTTAATTGTAGCGTTATTTTAAACAAATCCCATCTCTAGGACTCAATATTAAACTTCATTTGACTTTCTATTTGCGACTCTCTTACTTGACGAGCTAGTTCCCTTGAGAAATCGACCCCGACTCATATCAGGTATTATATTTTGACGACCGCCCCTCACCATTAAAGGTGTAGGATTGAGCGTGGATCAGGACCTGTTCCTTTAGCATGTTATTTTTCCTTTTGAAAGTGCCATTTTTAATTACAGCTTTTTTGTATTCAGTTTCTAAACTTTCAGTTTCATCATGCAGTTGATCTTTACTATCCCTCAGATATTTAAACTCATTTAACACAGTGTGAAACACTTTAACTAATTTCTCTCTAGGCATGTTTTTCACATCCTCTTTGAGTTTAGAAACAAATACCTCAACATCTTCTTCATTATCTGAATCTTTAAGAGCTATTAGAGCAAGCTCATCATCCAGATCATCATCAGATTGCTCATCTTCACTATCTTGCCAACCAGCAACCATAGCTTTTAGATTTCCACTGTTCTTGCGGACCTGTTCCTTAGCCTTTCTTCTTTCCTCAACATATCTCTTTCTCCATTCTCTTTCTATGACTGGACATTTTCTAATGTAGTATTCCATGCTTCTACATTTAAAGCATTCTCCAGCCTGTTTCATGTTAGAAGATCTACCCTGTCCACTAGCCCTCTTTTTTTTATTCAGGTATCGTTGGACACTCTTAGCTATTATGACCAGTTCCTTATCGTCAACAGACTTATCAGCAGCAGTTAAGGCTAGGTTAGGTTCAGTTTTAACTGGTTCACTTATGTTCTTAACCTTTTTACTTAGTTCATAAGTTTTTAGATTACCTATAAGCTCATCTAAGGAAAGTGTGGTAAATTTTTTACTTTCAATAATGGCACAAGCCTTAATTTTCCAAGAGTCTGGAAGAGCTCTAGCTAGGATTTTTTCAACTCTATCTTCAACAGTTAAAACCCTCCCCAAAGAGATAAGTTCAGATGAAATAGCATTAAACCTAGTATACATTTCAGAAATTGATTCTCCTTCTTTCATTTTAAAACTTTCATATTCAGCAAAAAGAAGTGTACCTCTAGATCTTTTCACTTGACTTGTTCCTTCATGAGTAATCTGCAAAGCATCCCAAATTTCTTTGACAGTGGTGCACCCTCGAATCCTAGTGCACTCATCATGACTAAGTCCACAAACAAGCCACTTTCTAGCTTTGGAATTCTTTTCCCATTGCCTCAAGTCTTCACCTGTGCATTCCTTTCTGGTTTTGGGAACATCATTTCCCTTAGCATCTTTCTTCATTGGAATCATGGGACCTTCAGTGACTATGTCCTATAACTTATAGTCCTCGTCTTGAAGATGATCTCTCATCCTTTTTTTACCATGAGTAGTACTTTTCATTGAACAAAGGTGCCCTAACATTAGACTGACCCTCACCATTTTCTTGTGATGTACTCATTCTAATCCTAGGTGTTAGCCTCTTCAAGGATAACCCGCTCTGATACTAATTGTTATTTCTCAAGACACACTACTTATTACTTAAGGACCAGTTTCTTCAATGTATTCCTTTACTTTATTAAATGCGGAATTAGATAAACTGTAAGTAAATGAACACTTGATTTTAGCGTGAAAAAACCCCATTAACTAGGGATCAAAAACCGCGACCTACTCTCTCAAGTAGGATTTCAACTTCACTATTTGAAAGACTCACTTGGTTACAAGACTACCTTCTTACTAACCGAGGACTAATTTTAATCCTATAGTGACCTCTTTCACAACCAGTGAAGTTTTTCCAAGTACAAGACTTGAATGATGTGTACTTTTACAGAACTTCTATGAAAGCAAATAGTACAACTCGATAGATCCTACTACAGATGAACTAAGACTGAGAATAATAAAAACTCAATCCTAAGGAACAGGTTCTTCACTTAGTTCTCTGTAGCTAGACGACTGCTCAAATATAATTTAGAATGACTTCTATGTTGCTGCTCTAAACTCTCTATATTTGTGTGTATCCTTAACAGCTGAAATGCTTCTTAATTTATAGCCTTGAATACTTGAGAAGTCTTGAGTAATTAGAACTCCAAAGCTCTTCAAGTGTTTGAGTCCTAATTAAACTCCTTGCTTATCTTCAAGCCTTATCCCAAACTTATTCTATCTTTTCTTAATTTGTACATCCCTGCATGATTTTCAAGATTAACATTAGATTCTAGGATAATAATTAGTGTTTCCACTTAAATGATTTTGCATAATTATTTATTCAGCTGCAGTGATCCAAAGGAACACGTCCTTGGATCTGTTCCTTCGTCATCAGTTAAAACTTTAAGCTAATTCAAGCTAACACATGTGTAAAGCAAATATGAGTGAGACCTAGTTTTCTGCAGTTAGGATGAAATTTAAAGTCTTCACTTAAGCCCAACTGCCTCATTTCTCTTTGGAGGTACTCCATAGCAATCCCAAAAAGGTAAGGAGACATTAGATCTCCTTGTCTGAGCCTCCATTTATGACAAGTGAGAGTGATACTGTGGTTAGGCATTCCATTATCCACTGGATGAACTTGCAGGGGAATCCAATGTCAGCTAGCATTTGTCTCATGAAACTCCATTCAATTATATCATAGGCATTTTTTAGGACTACTTTCAACACACACATGAGTGACATACCTTTCCTTCCATAGCCCCTGAATAGCTCATGACTAAAGACGATGTTGTCCATGATGGTTCTGCCTTGTAGGAAAGCAGACTGGGATTAGCCAATGATATCATCAATAACCAGCTTTATCCTCCTAGTTAATACCTTGGAGATGATCTTATACAATGTTCTACAACATGCTATTTTTATGTACTCCTTCACTTGGGTAGGTGAAGGAACCTTAGGTACCAGAGTAATGACTGTCACATTTATAGTCATGTACAACTTTCCTGTCTAAGAGAAATTGTGGACAACTTTCAAAATCTCATTTTTTATCACTTCCCAATTCTTCTTGAAAAAACTCAATAGGATATCCATCAACTCCAGGTGCCTTATCCATAGGCATATCCTTTACAGCTTCCATTATCTCCTCATTTGTCACTTCCTGGATCAAATGACACTTCTGAGCATGAGTGAGACATAGTCCAGCTCTAATACTCTCTAAGTTTGGATAGGGAAGTTCAGCTACTGTATCCCCCATTAAGTTGGCGAAAAAGGAGATGAATTCCTTTTCCACCTATGTAGGGTCAATCAAGTTTATACCATTAGATGTATAAATAGAGGTGATGGCATTTCTGGAGGTTCTAATCTTGAGTTGTGCATGAAAGTATCTTGTATTTGCATCACCACATTTTATCCAAGTTGCTCTGGATTTCTATCCGAAAACCTGCTCTTCCACTTGACTCCACTTCTCAATTTCAACCAAGAGTTTCCTCTCATGTTGTATTAGGGAAGCATCAAACAATTGTCTAACCAAGTTGTGTTGCACCATCTCGAGATCAAACAATTGTCTAACCAAGTTGTGTTGCACCATCTCGAGATCTCTTCTAGCCTGGTCCAGTTTCTGGCTATATTAGGCCATATAAGCATATAGCTCCTTCATTTCTTCCATAAGGTTGTGCAGTTTTCTCCAGATTCCACACAGTGCATCCCTTGTACTGTTTTGATGCCAGACAAAGTTCAACATAGTGTAAAACTTAGGCTCATCTGTCACATGTGGGAATAGTTTGAATGGTTTTAGCATGAGATGCACTCTTTGGTCACACTCTATCAGGATTGGTGAGTGATAAGATACACCTGGATCCATATAGTCAGCTACTATCTGTCCAAACTGTTGAATCCATAGGAGATTCCCTATTGCCTGGTCAATTTTTCTGTACACTCTACTATCACCTTATTGCTTGTTACACCAGGTAAAGTGTCTCCTTGTTGATCTCAGGGGAGTAAGCTGCAAGTTATCTAGGCATGTTTTAAACCCCTGAAGGTCTGCATCTGTGAGTGGAGCCCCAAGTTTTTCATCTGATGATAGAATATTAACCAAGGCCCTGGCGTATTTTTCCCCTTCATTTGTAAGTCTTGCCACAGTGGTTCCCTCTATTAAGTCTCATTCTTAGCATATACAACAGTAAGGAATATAGTAGTCTGAGCATCTTTCACTAAGCTATGGATTAGATGGTCAGTAACATTCAGTACCTGCACTTGAAGGTGAGACTTCCACAAGATCCATATTCTCCCATTAATAGCATGTGAGTAGTTACAATGCACACTGCATCCAGGAGCCAACTATTGTTCTACTTGCTCTATGTTCCTTTACTCTAGTTTCAACATATCCTACTGCATCTACTTTATTCTTAGTGAAAAATAGCTTCATTAAGCCCTCTTATATTCCAAGTAGATATGATCATGGAGGCTGATGGGTCCCCTCTCCTTTCCAAAACTTTCTGGGTTGGTCAGAGCCTGAATCTATTTAGAGTATGCATAGTTGGTTGTTACTCTAACTCTCCATCATTTTCACCTGAGGCTGTCAATTGGCCTTGCCGACATTGAATTGGCTATTTCTCCATAGCTTGAATTTGTCTTGCAGCTAGTATTAAGTCCCCTAGTTACTGTTGTGGTAGGTTTGCTACTTGCTCAACCTGTGCTTGTACCTTCTTTTCCATAGGTTCACGTTCAGCTTGTGTCTGCACTCCCCCTATCTGATGCCATTCAGCTTTTGTCTGCTGAGTGTTGTTATTGTTCCTCCTTTTCTTTTTCTTTTGTTGCTGAAAATCTTTCTCCTTCTCCTTACTTGTCTTAGGTTCATGTTTTTTACTTCTCCAACAGGTGGTCACGGAGTGTCCAAATCTCATACAATCAGTACAATACTGTGGTCTCCAATAATAATCAACTGTATGTTTAAAACTGCCCTCTAAGGTTTCTAGTTCAATTGTTTCAAAGAGTAGTTGCGACACATCAACTTCAACTAGTATCCTTACATAAGATATTCTCTTCATATTTGATGTAATTCTATCTGTATAGAGAGGTCTCCCCACAACACTAGCTAATTTGCTAAGTGCCTCCGTAGACCAGTATCCTACAGCCAACCCAGGAAAAACAACCCACAATAGGATTGTTGTAAGGCATTCAAGATCAAAGGTGAAATTTATGTCCCACATCTAAAGGATCAAGGGCTTCTTGTGGAAATAGTTCGGTCCAGATTGCATCACTAGCTCACAATCATTAGTTGTTTGCAACTTAAAGATGAAGTACCCTTCCTCATGTTTATAGATCTGCGGTTTTGCCACCAAATTCTAGATATTGCTTACATAGTTCTCCATTGATTTCTGATATGGTGAATCTCCAATTACATAACCTATAAGTGCATTTCTCCAGTATTCCTCTTGTGCTTTGGTGTCTTCCTATTTTATTTAACCACTATTTTCCCATTTCTGTTTAAAAGAGGAATGTTAGCTAAGGGATTACCCATAGACGAGCTTCGATTTCCTTGACTAGTAGTTTTACGAGAAGTTTACGCTGATGATGTTGTTGAATCAGAGAATAAAAGCTTCCGACCAGCTAGCTCCTCTTTGATTTCAGTTCCTATGCCCTTCATCTTAGCTGGGTATTCATGTTTTACTTGCTCCAGATTCTCATCCTCTTCCGCAATCATAAGCATCGGGGGAAGAAAACTTCCAAAAGTGAGGGGTGGCCGAGGTTTCTATATCTCATCCGCCGGTGTAACGAAAATTTTCAGCGTAGTTTGGATGGTTTCAGTTACTTTACGGTGTTGGGGCATGGTCTTTTGCGTACGTTAGCAAATCCTAGTTAACGTGCACCGAGATGACATTTCCCTATCCCAAAATTGTACGTCTTCAACTTTCAAAAGACACAAAGGTCAGTGTTCTATTTCCTAGGGCCCCTGGGCAGCCCGCATATAGCAGTAGCATTGCTGCACATTTTTTACCAACTCACGGCCTTTTTAGGCTATGAAATTTACCACTTTACTTCCATGTTTGAGCAATAGTGTTGAGTTGGATATTTTGAAGAATGACAAACGAAGGACTTAGTGATTTGGAGAAGAACTTAATCCTTGATGAGAAGGGCACGACTGATCGAAAAGATTTTGTGAAATGCAAATCCATGCAGAACTAGGAGTAGTGGCGCGTAGGCTTATGCGCATCCTGGTAAACTAAAAGAAGTTGTGTCGCGGCTGTCATATTGAAGTGTGAAAAAGAGTTAGTGCTGAACAAGGAAAGTATCACAGGAAAATTTGGACTTGCCATGTTTATAATTTTTCCTAGTGAAACACTGCTAGAGTTACAAAGCCCATATAAAAGAAAGTAATTGAGGCAGCCGATCTCAGTTATTCACAACAAGAGTTGAGAGAAAACACAAGGCGAATTCAATAACTCTTAAAGTGACATAACTGTGGAAGACAACCAGTGAAGAACTAAGAGCACAAGTAGTGAATCAGTTTAGGTTCTTTATTGTAGTTGTCATAGTTTTTATGTTTTGATTGTATTACCTATCTGCTTATGTTAGAAGCCATTGTAATAGGTGGGCCTTAAGTGATTGCTTTGTAAAGCAAGAGTTTAGCTTTGTTAAGTGATAAGGGTCTAGAGTTTAGCCCCTTGGTTACAGAGTTTGTAATCTAAAACTTGCTCTTTGTGTTAGTGAAGTGGTTTCAAAATCCCAGAGTGTGGGTCGTAGTTTTTCTCCCTTAAGCAAGGAGTTCTCCACATAAAAATACTGTGTCTTTTGGTTTGCTGTTTACTTTTGTGTTTGTTTTTTTCCCGTGGAGGCAACAGCTAAAGAATAGGGTTCTTGCGATTAAGAGTCAGGTTCTTCGGTGAAAATTGGAGGACACTATTCAACCTCCCCCTTCTGGTGTCCACAGGAGGTGCTTAGAGTATAACAAGTGGTATTAGAGCGGGTCTTCTCATTTTAGGTTAACACCTTGAGAAGGATCAAATCATGAGTGCACCACCTACAATTACTGAAGGACAATCGGTTCTAAGGCCTCCACAGTTCAATGGGCAATTCTACGCTTGATGGAAGAACAAAATAGAGAATTATATCTGTGTAGAAGATTATCAACCATGGATAATAGTTTTTGAAGGAAATTTGACTTCTACCAAAGTTGTTGGTGAAGGAGCTGCTGCTCGTACTGAACCAAAGAAAAGATATGAGAATAATGATGCTGATTACAAGATGATAGAAAAGAATCACAAGGCCAAGAGGCTTGTAATCTTCGGACTAGGTCCTGAAGAGTTCAACGGGGTTTCATCTTACAACACTGCTAAAGAAATTTGCGATGCCTTGGAAAACGCTCATGAAAGAACCACTGAAGTCAAAGACTCAAAAAGAAGATTTCTAAAAAAATAATTCGAGCTGTTCACAATGGGTGAAAATGAGTCAGTACAGGATATGATGACAAGGCTAACCATCATCACAAATGAGATGAGATCTCTGGATATGGAACTCCCAGAAGTTGAAATAGTTGATAAAGTGCTGAATGTCCTTCCTGACGTTTGGGAACCAAAGATGACTGCTATAATTGAGTCAAAACCACTGAAATATATCAAGTTAGAAGAACTAGTGGGTAGTTTGAAGACTCATGAGATGATGAAGGAGTCGAAGAACAAATCAGTGACTAAGAAGGACGAGACCCTCGCACTTGAGGCAATTGAGGAACCTGAACAGTACGTGGACTTACAATTAGTTGAAGCAGCTATGGTCAGTGCTCTCAGACAGAAGTTCAATTTGGGTAAGTTCCAGGGGTTCAAGAAAACACCAAAGGTAAAGCTGGGAGAAAGAACATAGTTGACTGTCCAGACTACTCATGGTGCTTTAAATGCTTCAAGAAGGATCATGCTGTTGTGGATTATCCAATGTGGGAAGTTGAGTGGATGAAAACCAGAGCCACAAAGGAGAAGGATTCTTCCAAAGACAGCGATAAGGACAAAAGGAAAGTCAGACGTCCATCTAACTTCAGAGCTGAAAGAAGGAAGAGGAAGGAAGCTTTTTATGCAACCTGGGGACCAACTGATAGTGAGTCTGACAGAGAAAAGGAATCTGATGCCGGGCAAACTAGCTCGAGACCATTCACTCGAAGTCAAGCCAAGGATATACAAGACGCTCACCTACACTTGGTTTGGAGAGGCGTGGATGATACGAGCTCGGGAGAGGACTTGAAGACAATGCATTGGAGCTCAATCCATGTGGAAACAGGGCAGGAAACAGTGCAGGAAGCAGGGGAGCAAAACAGGGCAAAACAGGGGAACACCTGCTGAGCTTACTGCCTGACGCTGAACTTTTGTTCTTCGCGATCGCGTGCAACACCTTCGCAATCGCGTAGGGTCCTTTTTTGTTCTTCGCCTTCACGCCTTGTCTCGCGCGATCGCGAACCTCAGCATTTAGTTCTCCACGCGATCGCATTACTTGTTGCGCGATCGCGCAGAGAACTTAGGCAGTAGCGGACCAGAATGTTGTAAACATTGTAATGGGGTGTTATAAATACACCCCACCTTTCATTTATTGCTCTTCACCTTACATTGAACACAAAACATTAAATGAGCAATGCTCTTGAACCTTGTAACACTTTTGGCTTGAAATCAATTGGATGAATCCAAGTTGCTCTTCAATCCGTCTTCGATCATTCTATTTGCTCGAGCCTCGTGTTTCTTGAGGATAGTTGTATAGTGTTAGGTGATTCTTTCCAATCGTTTGGGGTGTAACGGAACAAGTTCTTCGTTGCTACTCGAACTTTAGTGTAAGTCTCGTCTCGCTTTTATCTCTTTATCGCTTTCGTAGGTTTACCCTGCATCAGTTGGTATCAGAGCAAGGCTAGGGTTGCGTTCTTACGAACCCTCGTCCTACTCTTCGTGCTTTTCATCTTTGTTTCTTGCTTATTCCCTTGTTCTTGTTCTTGTTTTATTGAAAAAGAAGAAAAAAAAATCAAAAACTAGAAAACCCAAAAATATGCTAGAAATTGTTGTTTGTTATGATTTTGTTGGTGTTGATTATCGGGGATTGTTTGTTTATGTAATCTCGACAATTGGGAACCAACAAAACACGTTTTGAAGTTGAAAATCAAAGGTTGAAAATTTTGAACCCTAGGTTGAATATTTTGCAAAATTTGCCAAAACTTGTTTGATGTTATGATTTTGTGGATGTTTGGTATCGGGGATTGTTCCTTATAGTTACCCCGTCGTTTTGATACCAACATAACATCATTTGGAGTATTGGAGTGAAAATCAAAATTTGGGTTCTTGAAGGTTTGAACATTTTGAAGAACTTGACCAAAATTCATTGATAACAAGTTGTTTGATGGTTGTTTGTTTGTTTAAACCATTTGGAATTGTTTACTACCGCTGAAAACACCATTTGAAAGCTTGAAAACTGAAACAAGTTGGATTTGGGTTGTTGTGTGTGCCAAAACTGCAGTTTTCTATCGAGTTTCTGGTTCTGCTGAACAGACCTGCGCGATCGCGCAAGCTCTCGCGCTGTCGCGCCATTTCTGCATTTTTATACATCGCGATCGCGCCTCTCTGCACGCGATCGCGAAGGGTACCTATTTCCAGAAAATCCTGAAGTGGGACAGAATGTTCGCAAAGGCGTCGTAACAGTTTCCAACCACCAAAACTCCCATAGCATCATCAAATATGGTGAGTTTCTAGATCACAAACCAAAATTCATCCAATTCCGAATCCGTTTAGTGACGATTCGATCTTTGAACATTTGATCGCGTCACTTCCGGCTAGTACTTTGAGGGTAACACTTCTACCCAATAAGTACTAATCCCTTGTGCGAATAGGATACTCGTGCCTAGAAGGAGAGTAGAATTCAAAGAAGATTCGTAGTTAATTGTTTGGTTCAAGTGCACACCAAATAGCTTAGCGTTGATCGAGTCCCATTGAATCCACTCTTCCCGAAGAGCATTTGGTTCTTGTATTTTGGATTGATCTTTGAGGAGGTTGCGCAACTACGAGGAGGCCATTGATTTCAAGTTTGAGTGAAACCAACCCCAAGCTTGAGAGAACCCGAGCGACAAACAAAAGTGAGGGAGTGAGTGAGGACTTTTACTCTAATCTTCCTTTCTTGTTTTTGATTGTTGTAGGTACATGGCGGAGGAGAAAGCAAAGAGTACCATTGAGGTTCCAACCGACGTCTTGGCTAGCTTATTAGCCGAGGTGAAGGCTCTAAACCTTAAAATGGAGGCTCTTGAAAAGGAGAGGACCCCGAGTGTCCCAAAAGATACCGATGAAGGCACTAGTGATGATTCAATCATGAAACCGGATCAATATGCGGAGTTAGTTCGTCGACAACGGTTAAGGGATGAGGCTCTTGCTAGAGAAAGATTGTTGGGCAATCCCCAACCCTTGGGCAATCCCCAACCCTTGGGCAATCCCTAAGGAGATGTTCCATTCCTAAGGCCTCGGAGAAACATTGCACCCCTTGAGCAAGTTGATGAAGCTCAAGAAGGGGAGGGTCTCGGACTTGATGATGAATACTTTGATGCTCCCTATCCAACTAGGAGGGCGATGAATGGAGTCCGAGGTGTAGATAGAGGTCGTGGGAGAGGTCGAGGACCTCCAAGAGCTTATATGGGAAGAAATTTGGGAAGGGAATATGAAGATGTTGATGACAACTATGGGGTTCAACCGGAACAACACCGTGGGGGTCGAGACACTAATCTCAATAGTGTGAAAATCACTATCCCACCTTTCAAAGGGACTAGTGATCCGGAAGCATTACTTGAATGGAAGGTCCAATTGGAGCGGGTCTTTGACACAAATGATATGTCCGAGGAGAAAAAGGCCACTTATGCCATAGCTTCATTTGAGTCCTATGCTTCTACATGGTGGGAATCCATCAAGCGATCAAGGAGAAGACTTGGGTTACGGATGAACATCACTTGGGAAGAGTTGAAAGAAGTCATGAACAACAAGTATGTGACTCCCAAGTATCGACAAGAGCAACTCAAAAAGCTCTATGAATTGAAGCAAGGCTACAAGTCCGTTGATGAATATTTCAACGACTTTGAGAAAAACCGGATGGCTCTTGATATGGAAACGGAGGATGAGGAATAAGCTATCATCCGTTTCAAAAGTGGCTTGAGTAGGGAGATTGCTTCCCAATTGAGACTTCACATCTTCGCCTTACAAGATGTTTGTGATGCCGCGGTTGAAGCCGAGAAGTGGCTCAAGGAGGAGAAAGCTCCTCGCTATAGGAGTACTACCACTACCACTCCATCAACTCGCGCCAAAGAATGGAAGAGCCCGTATGCTAGTGGGGCAAGTGGGAGCCGAGAAGTAAAGAAGCCTTTTGAAAAGGCTACCCCGAAGAGCGACCACAAAGAAGTTGGAGGTAATTCTAAAACTACTTTAAATACTCCTTCTCCTTCTTCTTTCCAATGTCATAAATGCAAGGGTTATGGCCACTTTTCCAAAGAGTGCCCTACCCGGAAAACAATGATTGTGATGGATGATGGGTTGGTCTATGAGGGTGAAAGTGAGTCCGAGGGTGAAGTTGAGGAGGAGGTTGAGGAAGTTAAGGGTGAAGAGAGAGCGACGGAGGGGGATGATCCCAATATGTTCCTTGTGGTGCGTCGCATTTTGGGAACTATGTTGAGTGAGGAGAGGGAGGATGAACAAAGGGAAAACTTGTTCCATGCCCGGTGTAGAGTGAAGGGACAAGTTTGTTCCATGATAATTGACTCGGGTAGTTGTGCAAATGTGGTGAGCCAATCTTTGGTCTCACAATTGAAGTTGACTACAATGAAACACCCAAACCCCTACCGTTTGCAATGGTTGAGTGAATATGGGGAGTTGAGGGTAGTGAAGCAAGTCTTGATTAGATTCAAGATTGGGAACTATCAAGATGAACACATGTTTGACGTGGTGCCAATGCAAGCTTGCCACCTTTTGTTTGGAAGGCCTTGGCAATACGACAAACAAGTGGTTCATGATGGCCGGGCCAACACTTACACGGTTAGGCATGAGGGGAAGAGGTTTGTGCTTACACCTTTGACCCCAAAACAAGTAAGTGAAGACTATCGGCGCATGAAAGAGTTGAGGGAAGCGGCTAAGGCCAAGTCCCCGATTGTGGCCAAATCTTTGGCCGAGACTCCACCATCTTCCACCGGTCGCATGTGTGCCATGATGCAACCGGGTGAGTATTTGAGAGGTAATGATGGCACCAAGATGCTCATATGCCTAGTGCACAAAGGTATGGTTTTAAATTCCGAAAGTGATTATTTATCTAACCCTAACCCTTTGCCTAGTGCTATTGACAATGTTTTGAAGGTCTATGAGGACATGTTCCTGGAGGAGATGCCGGATGGATTACCTCCCTTGAGGGGTATTGAGCATCAAATTGACTTTGTCTCGGGATCTCAAATTCCCAACAAGCCGGCATATAGAAGTAATCCCGAGGACACAAGGGAGTTACAAAAGCAAATTGATGAATTGCTTACCAAAGGCTTGGTGAGGGAGAGCTTGAGTCCTTGTGCCGTGCCCGTGATCCTTGTTCCAAAGAAGGATGGCACTTGGAGGATGTGTGTGGATTGTCGAGCGGTCAACAAGATCACGGTAAAGTATCGACATCCCATACCTCGTTTGGATGATATGTTGGATGAGCTTAGTGGTTCTAGTGTCTTTTCAAAAATAGACCTTAGGTCCGGCTACCATCAAATCCGGATGAAACCCGGGGATGAATGGAAAACCGCATTCAAGACCAAATTTGGTCTTTATGAATGGTTGGTGATGCCTTTCGGCCTCTCCAACGCACCTAGTACCTTCATGAGGCTAATGAACCACGTACTAAAGCCATTCATCAACAAATTCGTGGTTGTCTACTTTGACGACATATTGATTTATAGCAAGTCAATAGATGACCACGTTGGCCACTTGAGTCAAGTGCTTGAAGTGCTACGAGCCGAAAAGCTCTATGCCAACTTTAAGAAGTGTGCCTTTTGTGTTGAAAAGGTTGTCTTTTTGGGCTTTGTTGTTAATGCCAATGGTGTAGAAGTTGATGAGTCCAAAGTTGAAGCCATTAGAGATTGGCCTACTCCTACCACCGTTTCTCATGTGAGGAGTTTCCATGGCTTAGCTAGTTTCTATAGGCACTTTGTTAGAGACTTTAGCTCCATTGCCGCACCACTCACCGAGTTGGTGAAAAAAGATAAGCCTTTTGTGTGGGGAGAGCCTCAAGAGAGATGATAAGACCCAAACCGCTACAAGACCTCTCACTCGGAGCCAAGCTAAGTTGATCCAAGACGTCCATCTTCATTTGATATGGAAGGGCATGGAAGAAGGCTCCAAGAGCGACTTGAAGACTGTGCTTTGGTGTGCCATGGATGGGGAACCTTCGAGTACACTTGACGAGGGGTCCGGAGCACGTTTGGAGGCGTTTCAAGAGACCACAGCACTAGGCGGACCGCCTACTCAACTAGGCCGGCCGCCTAGTTTGTAGCAGCTCTCTGGATTCCATGTAGGCGGACCGCCTCTGCAAACCAGGCGGCCGCCTACTCCTTCAGCAGGTGGAAAACAGGCGGGGCGCCTACATTAAGTAGGCTGGGCGCCTACTTTGTGACCAGGATGCGGGAATTGCTAGTTTTTGACTATGTTTTGGACAAGTTTAGCCCTACGTGGCCTTTATTGTTTAAACCCACTTTAGGGGTATTTTTGAGCTTTCATTACAATTAGGTGAAGTCTATAAATACTTCACAAACCTCTTTCAAACAATTACCTTACACTTTGATAATTATTGATTGAATGAAAATAGAGTTGAACTCTTGGAAACACCTTTGTCTCTTGGTTGCTTGAATTCACTAGTGTAACCTAGTTGAGTCTTGAACCGCTAACCCGACCATTTGACTTGCGAGTCCAGTGTTGTCTCGAGGGTCGTTGCATAGTGTAGGTCCTCCTTGACGCCGATTCGAGGGTATCTCGGGACAAGTTCCCCGTGGTTACTTCGAAGGGAGTTCGAGAAGTGTCTCGCTCTTCTATCTTTTTGTTCCGCGTATTTGATTCCTATCATCTTGGTATCAGAGCAAGGCTCGGGTATCGTTTCTACGAACCCCCGACCCTTGATTCTTCGTGCCTAGGTTAGTTTCGTTTTAGGTTCTTGTTATTGCTTTTGAAAAGAAGAAAAACTACAAAAAAAATTGAAAAGAAGAAAAAAACACCAAAAATTTTTAATCATAGATTCTTGGATTGTTGCATTCGTTGTTGAATTGTTATTGGGGTTTGTTCCTTATTGGAAACCCGTTCTTTTGGTACCCTATACGTTTGATTTGGAGTTGAAACACGAGAATTGGAAATTTTGAATCCCTTGAAAATTGAAAAGATTGAAACCCTAGCTATGATTATGGTAGATTGTTGAATTTTTGATTGGGGTTTGATTAAAATTGATTGGGGTTCGTTCTTTGTGGTTGAAACAACATTGGGGTACCTTTAAATTGCTAAAACAACATTGGAATCGTTGGATTTTTGGGTGAGAAACCAAAAAACTTCGTGTTTGAATCTGGGCTGGAATTGTTTTAGGCGGGGCGCCTACTGAGACAGGCGGACCGCCCCTTTTTGCCCACTCTCTGGATTTTGGAGTAGGCGGACCGCCCACTTACAGAGGCGGACCGCCCACTCCCCACTGAAGCTTTCAGGCGGACCACCTACTTGAAAAGGGTGGGGCGCCTACTTTGGGTGGTTTTGGTGTCGGGTAGAATTCTTCTAGGATCGCTTGTTTGTTTGATTGCATCGCATCTAGTTAGCACTACATCAAGTAATCTTGCCTACTTGAATTGTGCTAACCCTTCTAAGCTATTAGGAAACTCAAGCCTAGACCGGAGATTAGAACTCAAAGAAGACTCGTAGTCTCTTTTGACTCAAGTCCGCACTTAAAGAGCTATCGTTCCGATAGAGTCCTATTAACTCCACTCACCCCGGAGCTCATTGGGCTTTGAGTTGAGTGATCTAGTTGAGGTTTACTATTCAACTTAGTGAAGCTTTTGGGTTCAAGCAAGAGTGAAAAATCCACCACCCACTATACGAGTGATCCGAGTGAAACTTGTGAGGGAGTGTGTGAGGTTGTTTTCGCTAACGTTTGTTGCTTGTGCAGGTACAATGTCTACCGAAGGACAAGATTTCATAAAGGAGGCCTTGGCTAATCTTCTTACCAAGGTAGACCTCATTAGCCAAAGAGTTGAGTCTCTTGAAAAGGGTGCCTCAAGTGCCCTAGTTGAGCAAGAGACTTCCAATGCCCAGTCGGAGAAAGGGACCCCGAGTGTCCAAGCAGAGAAAGGGACCCCGAGTGTCCAAGTTGAAGTCTCGAGTAATCCAAACTTTACCCCGGAGCAATTGAGCCTTGTCATTGATATGTTCAGTCAACAACGGGTAAAGGAGGAACGAGAGAGAGTTGATCCAATGTTGGGCAATCCCCAACGAACGGGCATTCCCCGTATCTTAGACAACCCTCCAAGAAACATTCCACTACCACAACCCATCCGAAATGTGCAACCTCTTGGGCAAGTTGATGACGCTCAAGAAGGGGAGGAAACTAATGATGGAGATGACATGTATGGGTATGATGATCACTTTCAACCGAGGAGAGGTATGAATTGGGGTCGGAATGTAGATAGAGGTAGGGGCCGAGGTCGAGGGCACCCTATGGGGTATGTTGGGGGGGATGCTAGGAGAGATTATGGGGGTTATGGTGGTTATGGGGATCACTATGGGGGCCAACCGGAGCCTTTCCAAGGGGGTCGTGATAACAACAACAACCTCAATAGTGTGAAGCTCACTATTCCTTCTTTCAAAGGAAGTAGTGACCCGGTGGAGTACAAAAATTGGAAGCTGGCCATGGAACGGATATTTGAAACCAATGACATGCCCGAGGTGAAGAAAACCAAGTATGCAATATCTTCCTTCGAGTCTTTTGCTTCTACTTGGTGGGAGTCGGTGAAAAGAAATAGGAGGAGGACGGGAATGGCTATTAACCTTACTTGGGAAGAGTTGATTCGGGTGATGGATGAGAAATACTTGACTAATCAATACCGGGTTGAGCAACAAAAGCGTCTCTATGAGTTGAAACAAGGTTCCAATTCGGTTGGGGAGTACTTCAATGAATTCGAGCAAATCCGAATGAACCTTGACATAGATGATGAAGACCATGAGTTGGCCATGATCCGTTTCAAAGGGGGCTTGAACCGAGACCTAGCATCACAATTGAAGTTCCACAAATATGATGATCTCTACAAGTTATGTGAGGATGCGGTTGAAGCCGAGAAATGGGTCAAAGAGGAGAAATCCTTCCGCTACAAGAGTAGCACTACTACTCCAACAAGCAATACAAAGGGGTGGAAGACTCCTACCACAAATGCAAGGTTCCCGAGTGCAAGTGGGACAAGTGGGGCCAGTGCAAGCAAGGATGTGAAGAAGCCATTTGAGAAGCACACACCCAATGTGGGAGGTAATTCTAAAACCCAATTAAATACTCCTACTTCTTCTTCCATTCAATGTCACAAGTGCAAGGGCTATGGGCACTTTTCTAGGGAATGTCCCACGAAGAGGACCATGGTTGTTGTTGGCAATGATGTTTATGAAAAGGAGAGTGAATCGGAGGACGAGGGGGTAGAGGGAGTAGAGGGAGATGAGGGAGTAGTGGAGGATGGTGAAGATGACACGGTGGAGGATGAGGAACCTCATACTTTTCTAGTAGTGAGGAGGAGCTTAGGAGCTATGATTGCGGAGGATGGTGAGACCTTGCAAAGGGAGAACCTCTTCCATGCTAGGTGTCGTGTTAAGGGTGTAGTGTGCTCTATGATCATTGATTCCGGGAGTTGTACTAATGTGGTAAGTCAATCTCTCATAACTCAATTGAAGTTGCCTACCATGAAGCATCCCAAGCCATACCGGTTACAATGGCTTAGTGAATGTGGGGAGCTCAAGGTAGTGAAACAAGCAATGATCAAGTTTAAGATGGGAAGTTATGTTGATGAACACTTGTTCGACGTTGTGCCCATGCAAGCTTGCCACCTTCTCTTTGGAAGGCCTTGGCAATTTGACCGGCAAGTGGTTCACAATGGACGTGTTAACACTTACACGCTCCAACATGAAGGAAGAAAGTTTGTGTTGAAGCCCCTAACTCCTAAACAAGTGAGTGACGACTACAACCGAATGAAGGAGTTGAGGGAAGCGGCAAAGGCCAAGTCAATCATTGAGACTAGCCCGTTGCCCAAAAACATGGTGGCAATCCCACCTACTTCATCCACCGGTGGCATGTGTGCCATGATGCAACCGGGCGAGCTCCTAAGAGGTAATGATGGCAACAAGTTTCTCCTATGCTTAGTGCACAAAGGTATGGCTCTTAACTCTAATCATGATGTTTCTTCTAGTCCTTTACCTAGTGCTTTGAAAAATGTTTTGGAGAACTTTGGGGACATGTTCCCGGATGAGATGCCCGATGGCTTACCTCCCTTGAGAGGTATTGAACATCAAATTGATTTTATTCCGGGCTCTCAAATCCCAAATAAGCCGGCCTATAGAAGCAATCCCGAGGATACGAGGGAGTTGCAAAAACAAGTTGATGACTTGCTTTCAAAGGGCTTGGTGAGGGAAAGTTTGAGTCCTTGTGCCGTACCGGTCATTCTTGTTCCAAAGAAAGACGGCACTTGGAGAATGTGTGTAGATTGCCGAGCCGTGAATAAGATAACGATCAAGTATCGTCACCCTATTCCCCGGCTTGATGATATGTTGGATGAATTGAGTGGGTCGCGTGTCTTTTCTAAAATCGACCTTAGGTCCGGCTACCATCAAATCCGGATGAAACCCGGGGATGAATGGAAAACCGCATTCAAGACCAAATTCGGTCTCTATGAATGGTTGGTAATGCCCTTCGGGCTTTCCAACGCACCTAGCACCTTCATGCGACTCATGAATCATGTTTTGAAGCCTTTTATCAACAAGTTTGTCGTTGTCTATTTTGATGATATCTTGATCTATAGTAGGACAATTGATGAACATGTTGACCACCTTAGGCAAGTGCTTGAAACCTTGAGAGCCGAAAAGCTCTATGCTAACTTCAAAAAGTGTGCCTTTGGTGTAGAGAAGGTTGTCTTTCTTGGGTTTGTTGTGAGTGCCCAAGGAGTGGAGGTGGATGAGTCTAAGGTAGAGGCCATACGTGATTGGCCTACTCCTACTACCGTGACTCAAGTAAGGAGCTTTCATGGTCTTGCTAGTTTTTATAGACGATTTGTGAGAGACTTTAGCTCCATAGCCGCTCCACTCACCGAATTGGTCAAGAAAGACCAACCCTTTGTTTGGGGAGAGCCTCAAGAGAAGGCTTTCCAAGAGTTGAAAGGTAGGTTGAGTACCGCCCCTTTATTACAATTGCCCGACTTTGGAAAAGCATTTGAGGTTGAGTGTGATGCCTCGGGGGTGGGAATCGGTGGTGTGTTAATGCAAGATAGTAAACCCATCGCCTACTTTAGTGAAAAGATGAAAGGGGCCTCCTTGAATTATTCTACATATGACAAGGAGTTGTATGCCCTTGTGAGAGCCCTTGCCCATTGGCAACATTACCTTTGGCCTCGTGAGTTTGTAATCAAGAGTGACCATGAGTCACTCAAGCACTTGAGAGGCCAAGAGAAGCTCAATAAGAGACATGCCAAGTGGGTTGAGTTTATTGAGTCCTTTCCCTATGTGATCCATTACAAGAAAGGGAAGGACAATGTTGTGGCGGACGCGCTTTCAAGAAAGTTCGCTCTTGCCACCACTCTCACCTCTCAGCTCATGGGATTCGAGAGCATCAAGTTGATGTATGCTCAAGATCCTAAGCTAAAGAGTGTCTATGATGCTCTAGAGAAAGGGGAGAGAGTTGCAAAGTACCAATGGTCTAATGGATTCATCTTTAAAAATGGTAGAGTGTGCATACCCGAGTCCTCATGGAGGGAATTGCTTGTGCAAGAGGCCCATTGTGGGGGACTCATGGGTCACTTTGGGGTAAGAAAGACTTTGGCCGTTCTTCAAGAACAATTCTATTGGCCGAAGATGAGGGTGCATGTGGAGAAGTTTTGCACTAATTGCCTTGAGTGCAAGCGTGCCAAATCTAAATCCCACCCTCATGGGTTATACACCCCACTCCCCATACCTACTAGTCCGTGGTTGGATATATCAATGGACTTTGTCATGGGATTACCAAGGACTAGGGGGGCCACGATAGCATCTTTGTTGTTGTGGATAGGTTCTCAAAGATGGCTCATTTCATTCCGTGCAAAAAATGTGATGACGCCCAACATGTAGCTTCCTTGTTTGTTGAGAATGTTTTGAAGCTACATGGTGTGCCTCAAACTATAGTGAGTGACAGGGACACTAAGTTCCTAAGCCATTTTTGGCGAAGTTTATGGGGTGATTTAGGCACCAAGCTCTTGTTTTCTACGTCCCACCACCCACAAACCGATGGTCAAACCGAAGTGGTAAACCGGACTTTGGGTGCTCTTCTTAGGGCCATGACCCGAGGTAAGGCCGGGACGTGGATTGATAAATTGCCTATGATGGAGTTTGCCTACAATCGTACATTGCATAGCGCTATTGGCATGACTCCTTTTGAATGTGTTTATGGTTTTAACCCCTTGATTCCCCTTGATCTAACCCCTTTGCCAAGGGAAATGGTTGTTAATTTTGAAGGTAAAGCTCGAGCCAAGGCTTTGATGGAGCTACATGCTAAGGCGAAGAAGAACTTGGAGGAATCTTATGCTAAGGTTGCCTCTAAGAAGAACAAGGGACGAAAGAAGGTGGAACTCAAGAAGGGTGACTATGTGTGGGTGCACTTCCGGAAAGAAAGGTTTCCAAACCTTAGGAAAGGGAAGTTGGCACCCCGGGGAGATGGTCCTTTCCAAGTGCTCTCAAAGATCAACAACAATGCCTATGTGGTCGACTTGCCAAGTGAGTATCAAGTTTCTAATACTTTCAATGTTAGTGACTTGGTTCCTTTGAATGTAGGTAATGAAGAGGTCGTGAGTGATGATGGAGAGGTCGTGAATGATGATGCAGAGGTCGTGGATGATGCTTCGATTTCGAGGACGAAATCCTCTCAAGAAGGGGAGGATGATAAGACCCAAACCGCTACAAGACCTCTCACTCGGAGCCAAGCTAAGTTGATCCAAGACGTCCATCTTCATTTGATATGGAAGGGCATGGAAGAAGGCTCCAAGAGCGACTTGAAGACTGTGCTTTGGTGTGCCATGGATGGGGAACCTTCGAGTACACTTGACGAGGGGTCCGGAGCACATTTGGAGGCGTTTCAAGAGACCACAGCACTAGGCGGACCGCCTACTCAACTAGGCCGGCCGCCTAGTTTGTAGCAGCTCTCTGGATTCCATGTAGGCGGACCGCCTCTGCAAACCAGGCGGCCGCCTACTCCTTCAGCAGGTGGAAAACAGGCGGGGCGCCTACATTAAGTAGGCTGGGCGCCTACTTTGTGACCAGGATGCGGGAATTGCTAGTTTTTTACTATGTTTTGGACAAGTTTAGCCCTACGTGGCCTTTATTGTTTAAACCCACTTTAGGGGTATTTTTGAGCTTTCATTACAATTAGGTGAAGTCTATAAATACTTCACAAACCTCTTTCAAACAATTACCTTACACTTTGATAATTATTGATTGAATGAAAATAGAGTTGAACTCTTGGAAACACCTTTGTCTCTTGGTTGCTTGAATTCACTAGTGTAACCTAGTTGAGTCTTGAACCGCTAACCCGACCATTCGACTTGCGAGTCCAGTGTTGTCTCGAGGGTCGTTGCATAGTGTAGGTCCTCCTTGACGCCGATTCGAGGGTATCTCGGGACAAGTTCCCCGTGGTTACTTCGAAGGGAGTTCGAGAAGTGTCTCGCTCTTCTATCTTTTTGTTCCGCGTATTTGATTCCTATCAAGAGAGCTTTCCAAGAATTGAAAAGTAGGTTGAGTACCGCCCCCTTGCTACAATTGCCCGACTTCGGGAAGGCTTTTGAGGTTGAATGTGATGCCTCGAGGGTGGGAATTGGGGGTGTCCTTATGCAAGAAGGGAAACCCGTTGCCTACTTTAGTGAAAAGTTAAAGGGTGCAACCTTGAATTACTCCACGTATGACAAGGAGTTGTATGCCCTCGTGAGAGCTTTAGCCCATTGGCAACACTATCTATGGCCTCGGGAATTTGGGATCAAGAGTGACCATGAGTCACTCAAGCATCTAAGAGGTCAAGAAAAGTTGAACAAGAGACACGCCAAGTGGGTGGAGTTTATTGAGTCTTTTCCCTATGTAATTCATTACAAGAAGGGTAAGGACAATGTTGTAGCCGATGCGCTTTCTAGGAAGTTCGCCCTTGCTACCACTCTTGCTTCTAAACTTACGGGTTTTGAGAGTATAAAATCCTTGTATGAACATGACCCAAAGTTCAAGAGCATTCATGATGCTCTAGTGAGTGGGAAGCGGGTGGAGAAGTACCAATGGGTGGATGGCTACATTTTCAAGAAAGGGAGAGTATGTGTCCCCGAGTCCTCTTGGCGAGAATTGCTAGTGCGTAAAGCAAATTGTGGAGGCTTGATGGGTCACTTTGGGAGGGATAAGACTTTGGCTATTCTTATGGAGCAATTCCATTGGCCTAAGATGGGGTTGCATGTTGAGCGGCTATGCAATGCTTGTTTAGATTGCAAGCACGCCAAGTCTAAGTCGAATTCCCAAGGCTTGTATACTCCTTTGCCTATTCCTACTAGCCCGTGGGTAGATATTTCGATGGATTTTGTTATGGGACTACCACGGACTAGAGGGGGACATGATAGCATTTATGTTGTCGTGGATAGGTTCTCCAAAATGGCTCACTTCATTCCTTGTAAAAAGAGTAGTGATGCACACCATGTAGCTTCTTTGTTCATTGATAATGTGTTAAAATTGCATGGCGTGCCTCAAACCATTGTGAGTGATAGGGACACCAAGTTCCTAAGCCATTTTTGGAGATGCTTGTGGGGTACCCTTGGCACCAAATTGTTGTTCTCTACGTCCCACCACCCTCAAACGGATGGTCAAACCGAGGTGATGAACCGAACCTTGGGGTCTCTTCTTAGAGCTATGACCCGAGGTAAGGCCGGGACTTGGATGGAGAAGTTACCACTCATGGAGTTTGCATATAACCGCACCTTGCATAGAATGATTGGCATGACTCCATTTGAGTGCGTTTATGGTTTTAATCCTTTGATTCCACTTGATCTTACCCCTTTGCTAAGGGAAATAGTTGTTGATGTTGCAGGAACAAGCTGAGCTAAGGCCTTGATGGAACTCCATGCCAAAGCAAAGAAGAACTTGGAGGAAGCTTATGAAAAGCTAGCCACCAAGAAGAACAAGGGGAGGAAGAAGGTGGAATTCAAGAAAGGAGATTGGGTGTGGGTGCACTTCCGGAAATAAAGATTTCCAAGCATTCGAAAAGGGAAGTTGGCACCCCGAGGAGATGGCCCGTTCCAAGTGATATCCAAGATCAACAACAATGCCTATGTGATTGATCTACCCGGTGAGTACAATGTTTCAAATACTTTCAATGTTAGTGACTTGGCTCCTTGTGATGTAGGTGATACTGTGGAGGATGACGCCTTAATTTCGAGGACGAAATCTTCTCAAGAAGGGGAGGATGATGCCGGGAAAACTAGCTCGAGACCATTCACTCGAAGTCAAGCCAAGGATATACAAGACGCTCACCTACACTTGGTTTGGAGAGGCGTGGATGATACGAGCTCGGGAGAAGACTTAAAGACAATGCATTGGAGCTCAATCCATGTGGAAACAGGGCAGGAAACAGTGCAGGAAGCAGGGGAGCAAAACAGGGCAAAACAGGGGAACACCTGCTGAGCTTACTGCCTGACGCTGAACTTTTGTTCTTCGCGATCGCGTGCAACACCTTCGCAATCGCGTAGGGTCCTTTTTTGTTCTTCGCCTTCGCGCCTTGTCTCGCGCGATCGCGAACCTCAGCATTTAGTTCTCCACGCGATCGCATTACTTGTTGCGCGATCGCGCAGAGAACTTAGGCAGTAGCGGACCAGAATGTTGTAAACATTGTAATGGGGTGTTATAAATACACCCCACCTTTCATTTATTGCTCTTCACCTTACATTGAACACAAAACATTAAATGAGCAATGCTCTTGAACCTTGTAACACTTTTGGCTTGAAATCAATTGGATGAATCCAAGTTGCTCTTCAATCCGTCTTCGATCATTCTATTTGCTCGAGCCTCGTGTCTCTTGAGGATAGTTGCATAGTGTTAGGTGATTCTTTCCAATCGTTTGGGGTGTAACGGAACAAATTCTTTGTTGCTACTCGAACTTTAGTGTAAGTCTCGTCTCGCTTTTATCTCTTTATCGCTTTCGTAGGTTTACCCTGCATCAGAATCAGAGGATGAATCTCCTCTAGTGTTGACAGTACTAATAGGTGAAGACTCAGATAGGGCTGGTTCACCTGAAATAAGAGAAGGAAGAAATCCTTTCAAACCTCCCCTGTTTGATGGAATTAATTATAAAAGATGGAGGAAGCAAAGGAAAGTATTTCTTCATGCCATGGACTACAGCCTTTGGTTGATCGTAAAACGAGGACCCCATGTCCCTATGAAGACAGCTGCCAATTGATCCCTGATTCCAAAACTTGTAGAAGAACTGGATCCACAAGACTTAGATTGGCTTCAACCAAACGCCAAAGCTATGTTGTATCTCAAGAATGGAATGAATTTTGATGTACTAGCTAAGGTGATGGATTGCAAATCTGCCAAAGAAATCTGGGAGAAACTGAAGGAGTTCTACAATGGAGATAGTCAGAAGAAAGAAGCTGCTCTTATGGAAACCGATGGAGAGGAAACGACTCACTCAGCTGAGGTATGTTCCTTTGAATCGAAATAAAAATTACATACATACTCACCTGACAATCTGATAGTGATACTGATAACTGTCACCTTAATTGAGGGCTATGAAAAGGTAGAGTCTAAGAAAGATAAACTATCTGATACTTTGTTTAACTTAAAAACTAGATGCAAGAACCTTGAAGAAGCAAATGTTGAATTTGAAGAAATTAATGCTTCTCTAAAGGGACAGGCTCTTATATCTAATTCTAAGATCTCAGAACTTGAATTTGAACTAAATAAGATGAAGAATGCAAATGGTAAGCAGGTGATCAGTGAGGTTCAAACTTTTTTCGAGAATGAGCTTAAAAGAACAAATGAGATTCTTTGTCAGAAAACTGAAAAGAACAGAGTTCTTAGAGAAAAGGTTGAAAAGGCTGAATATGAACTCACCAGATTAACTAAGTGGAACAAATCTTCAGAGAAAATGAATTGGGTTCTTGAAAACTAAGTCCAAGGAAAGAAAGGTTTAGGTTATAGGAAACAACTGCCTCCCTATAATCCCAAAAGCAAATATGTAGGTCTGCCTTGCAACATGCTTTGTACCCTCTGTGGTAACACAGGTCACTTGAAAGAAAACTGCATAAAAATGAGCAAGGCTAAATCTAAAAAACAAAAAGTTTTCTTTACCTGATTGGGCTAAGAAGGACTTAATTTATCCATTCTCTTATAAGAAGGGACCCAAGCTTGTCTGGTTTCCTAAATCTAGCCCTTAATTTGTTTTGCAGACTGGAGTGAGAGCGAACAACCCAAGCTGGATTCTAGATAGTGGGTGTTCAAGGCATATGACAGGAGACAAAAGAAATTTCTCTCACTCGTAGCATTTCAAGGAGGCAGTATAGCCTTCGGATGAGGAAAGAGTGGCCAGATTGTTGGCATAAGAAAAGTTGGGAGATCTATGGATCATGCTATTGAAAATGTATACTGTGTTGACGGTCTCAGACACAATCTACTAAGTATCTCTCAACTATGTGACAGAGAAAATGAAGTTAGTTTTTCATCTGTGGAATGTATTGTGAAGAACCTACAGAGTGGAGAAGTGGTCATGGAAGGAAAGAGAGTGAACAATATTTACAAGGCATCATTGGGATCACTTCCTGAGAACAATTTAACTTGTTTGAATGTTCAAGAGAGTGATGCACAGCTGTGGCACAAAAGGTGGGGCATGCGAGTCTTTCACAGCTTAACAAGCTAGCATCGAAGGAACTGGTTCTTGGACTACCTTCAAAGAAGTTTGAAGAGATTAAGATGTGTGATGCTTGTGCCACGGGGAAGCATGTGAGATCATCCTTCAAGTCAAAGAAAGTGGTGAGCACTTAAAAACCACTTGAGCTGATTCATATGGACTTATGTGGATCGATGAGAGTTAGAAGCAGAGGGGGAAAAAGGTTCGTGTTCGTGATAGTTGATGATTACTCGAGGTATACATGGACTCTGTTCCTAGTATTCAAAGATGAAGCATTTGACAGTTTCGAAGAATGGGCTGGGATTGTGCAGAAAAGATTAAGCTTGGAATTGATAAGTATCAGATCAGATCATGGCACAGAATTTGAAAATGCTAAATTCTCTGAGTACTTTACTAAATAAAGTATTGATCACAACTTCTCAGCACCAAGAACCCCACAACAAAATGGAGTTGTAGAGAAGAAGAACATATCTTTGGAAGATATGGCAAGAACCATGTTGTTATCAAGTGGTCTTGCAAGAAATTTCTGGGCTGAAGCAGTCAACACAGCATGTTACTTGTTTAATAGGTGTTCTATAAGAGCTATTCTTAACAAAACCCCTTATGAACTTCTCAGAGGAAGAAAGCCAAATATTTCTCACTTGAGGCCATTTGGTTGCAAGTGTTTTGTACACAATAATGGTAAGGAGGCTCTAGGTAAATTTGATGCAAGAAGTGATGAAGCAATATCTCTGGGATATTCCAATCCTAGTAAAGTTTATAAAGTGTTCAACAAAAGAACTCAGACAGTTGAGGAAAGCATGCATGTGGTGTTTGATGAGTCAGACAAAGCAGTTGCTGAAAAGGAAAGAGATGATCAGGCCATAGGTCTTGCTCGAGAAGACCCTGCTAAAAGCTTGGAGAATCCAGAAGGAAAGGAAGACACATGTGATGAAAATGGAGAATTGACTCAGGAGGAACAAGGAGTCAATATGTCAGGGGGAACGGCTGATCAGGATGATGAACCAACTGAGGAAGAAGGACCTACTCAAAATGCAGATGCAGGTCCTTTCCACCAAATACAGTCAAGACCCTGGAAGTATAAAAGCTCACATCCTTTGGAAAATGTGTTATCGGAGTTGGATGCTGGGATTATGACTAGGTCTGCTTTGAAGAACTTCTGTGCGTTCTTTGCTTTCCTATCTTTTATAGAACCAAAGAATGTAAAGGAAGCTCTTTAGGATCCAGTGTGTGTAATAGCAATGCAGGAGGAGCTGCATCAATTCGAGAGGAGCAAGGTGTAGCATCTGGTTCTAATACCTAAGGACAGATCAATCATTGGAACCAAATGGGCGTTTAGAAATAAATTGGATGAACATGGCATAGTTACCAGGAACAAAGCCAGGTTAGTAGTTCAGGGTTGCAGCCAAGAGGAAGGAATTGACTATGATGAGACTTTTGCACCAGTGGCTAGGATGGAAGCCATAAGAATGCTGATTGCCTTTGCTACATATATGGAATTTGCACTATATCAGATGGATGTAAAGAGTGCATTCTTAAATGGCTATCTGAATGAGGAAGTATATGTGGTACAACCACCTGGGTTCTTGAATAGTGATTTTCTTGATCATGTATACAAACTCGATAAGGCTCTCTGTAGGCTGAAACAAGCACCCAGAGCTTGGTATGAGAGGTTATCAGGTTTCTTGCTCAAAAGTAGTTTCTCTAGAAGAAAAATTGACAACACACTGTTCTTGAAAAAAAAAGGAAAGGACTTATTGGTGGTCCAAGTTTATGTCGATGATATCATATTTGGAGCTACTGATGAGGACTTGTGTAAGGAATTTGCTGAGTTGATGGGTCGTGAGTTCGAAATGAGCATGATGGGAGAACAAAATTTCTTTTTGGGGTTACAGATCAAACAGACTCCTGAAGGAACCATGATCCATCAACAGAAGTATGTCAAGGAGCTGCTATAGAAGTTCGACATGGAAGGAGCTAAGGAAATGACTACTCCTATCGCTCCTAGAATAAAGCTGGATATGGATGAACTTGATCCATCCACAAATGAGACCAAGGATAGAGGAATCATTGGGTTCCTTCTCTATCTTACTGCAAGTCGTCCTGATATTGTTTACAGTGTAGGACTCTGTGCTAGATTTCAATCAAAACCCAAAGAGTCTCACCTAACTGTTTTCAAGAGGATATTGAGATATTTGAAGGGAACTCAAGACCTATGTCTACGGTACCCCAGAGGTGGTACATTTGAGCTAATTGGTTTTGCAGATGCAGATTATGCAGGGCATCTAGTAGACAGAAAGAGCACTTGAGGAATGGCACATTTCTTTGGTCCTTGTCTGGTTTCTTGGGCTACAAAGAAGCAGAACTCAATAGCCCTCTCCACTGCTGAGGCTGAATATGTTGTTGCTGCATCCTCTTCTTCTTAGTTGCTATGGATCAAACAACAACTGGAGGACTTTGGAATAAAATATGGAGCTGTGCTTATCTTCTGTGACAATACAAGTGCTGTGAATATTGCCAAGAACCCAGTCCAGCATAAGAGAACCAAACACATTGATATTAGACATCATTTTCTAAGGGATAATGTTGTAAAAGGTCTAATTACTATGAATTCATGCAGGACTGAAGATCAAATTGCTGACATCTTCACCAAGGCGTTGACCAGAGTTCAATTTGAGAGGAACATGTTGGAGTTAGGGATGACCAAAATACATGGATGACCCAGCACCTGATTCCCAAGGTTTGGCTAGTTAAGTGTTTATTATTCTGCTTGTGAATATTGTTGTTATAGTCCAGACTAAAATTATACTTTGTAAGTATACATAGTTAACTAAGTCAACATTGTAATATCTAATGAGTTCGCAATAAAGAATCAACTGAACATGTAGAAGAAACCACTTTCGGCATGAGGAACCATGTTCAGGTACATCTATGTAGCTATTTATGTTAAGTACTATGACTGATAATGAATTGTTCTTGAACGTGCATCTTAAAAACCTTCCATATTTGTGTAACTGCCTTATTCTATGAAAAATTCCTTTTCAGTTACACTTTCAAAATTTAAACCTACCCCACTTAGACTAGGAGACTTAATGATAATTCTCCTATAACAGTCACATCACTACTTTGCCAGTTTCACAAGAAGTCAAAATGGTGTTCTGCTTTTATTGTCATCATTATTCCCCACTTTCTAGATTACCATAACCTCTCCTTCCTAACTCTCTTTCTCTCATAATTCATCCAAAACAAGACAATCCTCCTTCTCAGAATCTCTCTCTTTGCAAACCATTCAAAGTAAGGAAATCGTCTTCGCTGAAAATCTTTTCAAGAATTTACTAAAATGTCTCAAGCGCAGTCTTCTTCCGCTTCACCGAAAAAAATATCAGAGATCCAAACCTCCAAGAAACCCTCTCTCAAACCTCCACCCACTACCTTGGCCGAAAGAATCGTCAGGGCACGATCGAAGATTCATAAGAAGGTTGGAAAAAAGATTTCCAGGAAGACAACATCAAAACCCTCTGCTTCGGTGACTGCACCTGTGGTTTCTGACATGCAATCAGTTGAGGTAAGGCCTGACTCAACCCAGACTTGTACTACTGCTTTAGACCTCATATTTAGCCCTGAGAAGCTTAATACTGAAATTCTAGTAATTGGTATGGATGAAATTGTAAAAACGGTAGAGTCTGGTGGTGCAACTGATAGGGGAAAAATATAGAGCTGCAAGAGGGGAATGTTGTGGGAAAAACTATTGAGTTGAAGGAATTGCCGAGGTAGATGCTGTGAAAAATATGTTGGAAAAACTGAGAGAGAAGGAATCAGTTGAGTTTCAAAAGGGCCTGGTCGAGGAACCTAGTTCAGAGGCTGCTCCCTTAGAGAAAGTACAGGGGGAGGCTATTTTGGTTGGTCTAGTTGGTGAAGGACCAAGTTCTATTGAAATTGTCAAGAAACCTGAGAAAGAATTCGGTTCTTCCGCAGTTCCTGATGCAATTGATGATGCAGAACTGGATTGGTATGATTTAGAGGAAAAGAAAGAAAAGGTGACTCAGATAGAAGATACAAGTGCTGGGGAGGTTGAGAAAATTCAAAAGAAAAATATCAAGAGAAAATCTGGTGAAGAAGATGAAAAATTGCTGAAGGAAGAAGAGGAGGAAGAGGTAGTGTTTGTGAGTGAAACAAAGGCTGTGAAAGAAAAGAAGAGAAGGATGGTTAAAGGAGGAAGAGTAGTGTCTCAGAGGGGATTAATTGAAGAGAGTGAGGATGAGGACTCTCAGACTGGTGGTGAGAGTGTGAAGGAGCCTGCTGTTTCTGCAGCCCCTAGAAAGGTAGCTACAAGGTCTGCACTGAAGCAGCAACTTGAGAATTTAAAAAAAAATTGGCTAAAGTAGATACAAACAAGCATTGAGGAAAAGAAAGTTGACTGATGATAAGGCGAATAGTGATGAGGATGGGGACTATGTGGAACTAAGTGATTCAGACTCTGACAGTGAAGAGGACACAAAGAAAAAGAAAAAAGAAAACCAGGATGATGTAGACAGGATGGCCTTCTTTGGTAGGCATCAGGTGCTAGCTGGTAGCATTTGGTGTGATCTAGAGGAGCGTGAGATGAAGCCCTTGGTCAGGAAGGTGAAGGACCAATGGTAGATCAAGCTTTTCACAAAGGAGGACAGGTGTCTGTATGCTGATGAAGTGAGGGAGTTTTATATGAATTGTAGTATAGCTGGAAGGAGAGTATTCTCAGTAGTGAAGGGTGTTGAGTTGGAGTTTGGTAGAGAAAAGCTTGGAGTCATACTTGATGTGCCTGCTGAAGGCTATTGCAGGTATGTAAGGTTAAAATGGCCAAAGAGAACTGATAAGGTTACTCCTCTGGATGTTGTGAAGAAATTCACCGGTAATCCCAGGCTCAGGAAAGAAAGGAAAGTTGATAAGAATAAGATGGAACCAGCTCATCAGCTGATATTTGAGTTTGTACATAGGTTCTTGTTGCCTATAGGGGAGAGGAACAATGAAGCTTGTGCTTTTGACATGACCTACAGGACTTGCTGGATAGAGGAATTAAAATTAACCTGCCTGGGCTGATAATTAGGCACATAAAAGGATTGCAGACACAGACAACAAGCCACATTCTCTTGTGCATTCCTACATATTGCAGCAAGTGTTTGAACATTTTGGAGTGCCCCTTGCAAATGGGAAGAAGTCCACACATCATCAGATGTTTGGGAAGAATATCCTGAGTACATATGATTTCTTCAAGGAAAAGAGAGCCTTCAAACGTTCAGTGCAAGTCAAGACAGGAGAAGCTGATGAAAGTGAGGAGTTTGGGTCAGAGGAAGCAGTTGAATCAGTGCAGGAATTGAAGCAGCACCTGTTGGAGCTAAATAAGGAAATGGCAGATTTGAAGAAATAGCTGCAGGTGAAGGATCAAGAAATTGATCGCCTGACTATTGAGTGCAACAAGCATGAGGCCGAACTGGTGGTAGAAAAGGCCAAAAATTCAAAGAATCTCGAAGCACTTGTCAAGCACTTCAACCTGAGGAGCTGAAGCCTGCTTATTCCCTTGTCCTGTTCCTGCTCAAATTCTTTCCTTACTTCCTCCCCTATTCCTTTCATTTGATGCACTTTTAAGACAATTCACATTTTGGTCTGTATCTAATTTGAGCTACATATATGTGTGCTCTGGATGATTGGTTTTAAATTATTTTTGTTGTTTTTGCGGTTTCTTTTCTAGTTTTACTAGTTCTGGTTGGGCCCTTGGATTATTCATTGTGTTCTTAGTTAACTTGTTGACTTGTGCTGTAGTCTGGACTGTACTAACTTGTTCTTACAAGATTTTAAATCTTTTCGATGATGCCAAAAGGGGGAAGAAGGAAAATTTTGTTGGGATGTTTGTGACCTAACTCATCTGTTTTAAATTCTTTCAAGTGTATTTTTGTTTTTTTTTTTTTTTTGTCTTGGTGTTTGTATGTACAGGTTCTTAGGCAATATTTGTTTGTCATCATCAAAAAGGGGGAACTTATTGAATTGGATGTTTTGAAGAATGACAAACGAAGAACTTAGTGACTTGGAGAAGAACTTAGTCCTTGATGAGAAGGGCACGACTGATCGAAAAGATTTTGTGGAATGAAAATCCATGCAAAACTAGGAGTAGTGGCACGTAGTCAGTTAAAATAAGTTGTGTCGGGGCTGTCTCATTGAAATGTGAACAAGAGTTAGTGCTGGACAAGGAAAGTATCACAGGGAAATCTGGACTTTCCATGTTTACAAGGTTCCCTAGTGAAACACTGATAAGGTTACAAAGCCCATATAAAAGCAAGTAATTGAGGCAGCCGATCTTAGTTATTCACCACGAGAGTTGAGAGCAAACACAAGGCGAATTCAATAACTCTTAAAGTGACATAAATCTGGAAGACAACCAGTGAAGAACTAAGAGCACAAGTAGTGAATCAGTTTAGGTTCTTTATTGTAGTTGTCATAGTTTTTATGTTTTGATTGTTTTACCTATATGCTTATGTTAGAAGCCATTGTAATAGGTGAACCTTGAGTGATTGCTTTGTAAAGCTAGAGTTTAGCTTTGTTGAGTGATTAGAGTCTAGAGTGTAGCCGCTTGGTTACAGAGTTTGTAATCTAAAACTTGCTCTTTGTGTTAGTGAAGTGGTTTCAAAATCCCAGAGTGTGGGTCGTGAGTTTTCTCCCTTGAGCAAAGGAGTTTTTCACGTAAAAGCACTGTGTCTTTTGGTTTGCTGTTTACTTTTGTGTGTGTATTTTTTCCGTAGAGGCAACAACTAAAGAACAGGGTTTGTGCGATTAAGAGTCAGGTTCTTCGGTGAAAAATGGAGGATACTATTCAATCCCCCCTCTCTTCTAGTATCCATAGGAGGTGCTTAGAGTATAACAAATAGATATATATATACAAACAAGATTCCTAACGAATACATCATGACATGGGTCTAGGGGACTAAAGAGGGTGATAGAAAGGTGTCATGTATACATCATTAACTACTTTAGCCTTCATTTTCCTTAGTTCACCTTTCTGAGAACATATGAAAGGGAACTACCAAAAGAAAGTTCTAATCACTACATAAAATTTGTTAGCTTTAATTCTCTTGGTGTCCCTACATAGCATATTTTACTACTTTTCCTGCAAAAAACAAAAGAATAGTATAGCCCTTTGAAGAATATCCTAGACTACTCAAGGGGTTAAGGTTTGGCCAAAGGAAGGCCCACACTCATATATACATAAGTACATCAATTTACTATCACAACAAGTTTTCAAGTGGAGATTTTAAGTATTATACCTTTAGAGAGTAATACTTGACACTGGGAATAGGTGCCACTAAACAAGACCAAATAATCAAAGTGTTTCTTTAGTTTGAAATTAGACAAACCAAGCAGAACAAACAAAGAGCTAGAAAAGAAGTAAGTTAGAAAGGGGTGATGGAGGATATTTTCAGCGTGTGAAATAGGGTGGTGAAAGGTTGTTTAAATAGTTATAGCTAGGGGCTGATTTTAGTTAGCTTTCACACAAGAAGAAATCAATAAAAGCTAAATAAAGTAAGAAATCAATTTCAATTGACCAGTTTTAAGAAAATTCTAGGTGTGCACAATAAACCCCATAAAACAAGGAAAGAGGGAAATCTTATATCAGACAACGAAAAATTAGGAGTCAATCAAAATAACTAATATCTTGCACTAATTAAATTAAATTTCGAGATTAAAGCATTTTCCGCTTCTCCTTTTTACGTGAAAGAGTCCAAAAAAAAGTCACATAATAACTACATGCTGAACCTCCTAAAAATAAACCCCAACTAACTCAAATTTCGAATTTTAAACAGCCATTATTCCCTCTTCTGATCAATTTCAAATTCATGTATTGAACATATACTTTCCTTTTAACTCAAACTTGGCAAAGTCAAGGGGAAAGGAAAGAAACTATAGTGTTCATATGAAAAAATTGATAGAATATGCCTAGTATCCAAGTATACACAAAATGAAAAGGAATTTGAATCTGTTTTGCTAATTAACAGAAATAACCATGACATATTTTGTATTCTACCACAAACCTTTGCCAAATACAAGCATAAAGATGTAGGTGCAAACTAAACCCAAGAAACACTTGATATCATATTTCCAAAGACACTTCGAAATTTTAAGAAATGAGCATGCTTAATTTCAGGATGCCATATATGATAAAGAAAGAATTCTAATTTATTCAAACTGTTACACATTATTCAACTAATCATACTAATCTTCAAACTTCCATAAACAAGTATATTAATTTTCTAATCAAAGTGTTGTGGTTTTAGGGCTTCTAATCATGTTTCAATAATAAGCGTAATGTATAATGTTAACTATGTCACGAATCAAGTCACGAAGTTAATTTAACATGTAGAAAACTCAAAAGACACTGATAGAAACTGCAAAAATAAAAGTGAGTGCACCCGTTTGGAACCCCAATCGGATCGCGTCAGGCCTGACTCGTTTTGCCTTTGCTTTGTACATCTTTTATTGGATTACCTTTGCTTCTCCTTGTGTGTACGCGACTTAGATTTTCTAATTTAAAAACCTGAATGAACTCATCCACTGCTCCGTTGATAGCGGCAAAACGGGACAGGGTCAATGTTTGGACCTCTTTGTCTCATGAAATTGATTCAGGGGTTTTGTAGAAGGAAGTGAGGGAGTCAAAAAAATATATTTTTTTTTTGGATTTCAGCTGTGGAAGTGGACAAAAATGGTGATTGACATGGTGGGGCTAGGGTTTGGTTTAAGAGAAAAGCGAGAGAACGAAGAGAGAGAGGCGGCGGGACTTTTAGTGGAAATAAGATGAGGGTTTTTTGATTGGGGGCATTTGGTATAACTAAAAAAGGAAATAAGGTTTATGATCTTTGGATCAAGATGCGGAGGGATCAGATGTAGCCACGTGTGCTCCTGTGGGGTGAGTGTATATATAAATAAGTGTATATATAGTGTATATGTGCGTATATGAGAATTAAATTGGTCAATAATTACCTCAAAAATGCTAATAAATGAAACAATAATTAGTAAAATATAGGGAATAACATAGAAGACTTAGAAAAATAACAATTAACTCAAAATAATTATAAGTAAATTTAAATAATATTAATTAAGTGTAAATAATCGCAAAATAGATAATTAAGTGTATTAATTGTACAAATAATCATAAATTGATTATGTCCTTAGAAAATGATCTAAATGATGCAATTATGTAATATAATCACATTTAAATAGATATTTATATAAATAGGGATCAATGATAGGGATTACACAGATAAACGCATGATATGTAATGCAATTTTGTCTCAGAAATTAACATGGCACTTCTAAGTTAAATACATCCAATTATGAAGAGGGGGAGAAAAAATTGGGGGTCAAGCAAAATGGCCTCCCCTTGGTTTGTAGGCAACACTTCAAGTTTTTCCTTTTAGGAAGAAGTCAAGTGGCAAGTTAAGCAACACTTCAAGATATTTAGGAGAATGCGAGAAAAATTTGAAGGGGCAAATGCTGTCCAGGCAACACTTTATATGGGAGAATATGAAATTCAATGGCAGTGTTGCCTAGGGAACTGCTGACCCCTAGACAATACTTACGGATAAAGGGAGGGCAATGATACGGTTTTCATTACAAGATTCATGGGGTATTTCCATCTAGAACTTATTCACTAAACCAAGAGGATGGGGATTTTACTGAGCCACTGTTATGTGGGGGAAAAGACAAACCATTGCCTATGGTGTCATAGTTCCACAAATTGGCCCACCTACCCTACTGTTAGCCCCTTGACACTTGACTTAGAGAGGCACGGCTTTGCTAAGGGTTTGGCATGTTGTCCCTTGGCATTGGCCTAAGTGTTGGTGAAAACAATATGTTGTGTGAGCTAACTTAGAGTGTTGGCATTGTGCTTACAAGGCTTAGGCCTTGGCGTGTGGAGTGGAAGTGGTGTCAAACGGAGGCTTAGGGCCAATAGTTGAGTATTGGCATAGGCTGGCGCATTATGATTGTCTGGCAGGAACATGTCTACTCCTGAGACTTGGGATTAATTTTTAAGGACATATATAAGGGGGGGTAGAGGTGTTGAAGGGCCGACATGGCTAAAGTTGGGGGCCGTGCCAAGGGCCTTCCTAGGCAGCTGTGAACTATGTCAATGAGTTTGATGGTGGCTCATGACACTACTTTGTGGGAAACGGCCATGCCGGTGGTGGTGGACGTCGGTGACCGGTGGGCGGCGGTGGCAGCCTTGAGCTGGGCAAGGCGACTGCGTGTGGCTATATGTGGGCTACGTTTGTGCGCTAAGATGAGCATGTCATGGCGTCGTGTGAGCATGACATGGGTGGCAAACGATGGGCAAGACTAGGCCATGGCATGAGGCCAAGGCGAGGCGAGGCGAGGCAGTGGGCAACGTAGGCAAGGGCATGACATTGGCATGGCATTGGCTATGCGTGATTGTGGGCAAACGTTGTGGGCGTGGCATTGGCTTGTGCGAGCATGGGAGAGCTGAGGCAGCGGCATCGGCGATGATGTGCGAGTTTTGGATGTCAGCTATGCGCAAATGAGCGTCAGCCTTGGGCGCTGACAAGAGCTTGGGCGCGCAGGCATGCAGTGCACGTGAGCGGGCACTGACGAGGCCAAGCGCCGAGAAAAACGCGGATCATGGACCAAAACGTGGCTGACTGGGCGCTGATGTGTGTCAAAACTGCCCTGGCATGTGCCAGGCACGCCCCATTCCCTTGTAAACTACCCAAGGCAGTCTCCCATTGTATATATTCGATTTATTAGCCAATTTTGTAGCTATATGTGAGAATTTTTCAGTGAGGAAAAATGAGGGTGAGTGTCATAGACCGTTGAGGGTCAAATCCTTTATATTGTATTGTTGAGAATATTAATATAAAGGTTGGGAAAGCGTTTCCCGTATATGTGCTGTGTTGCCTTACGTTTTATATCATTGTGTGTGTTAGAATTTCTATCAAACATTGCTGCAAACGTCCCTATTTTGTGAGCCAACTTCAAGACTGCCTATTTTGGCTAAGTGTTGCAAGGGCTGAGCCAAGCGTGTAGGCTTGACTGCCACACAGGTTGGTACTATTTTCAGTCACGAAAACTACCCCCTATGACAACTGGTATCAGAGCGTGGTTGAGGCGAGATCTTGATGATGGCGGGTGGCACGACGAATGCAGAACTTCGTCAAAGAGTGGAACAACTCGAGGCATTGATTGGGCAGGCACAAGAGATGGGTAAGTTGGCTTCTGTTTTTGTTAGAATGGCTCATATGGAGGCAGAATTTGCTGCATCTAAAGAGGAGTCACGGGCTGAAATCTAAACAATTCACAATGAGAAGGAAGATCTTAGATCCGAGGTGTTGCTGTTGCGGAGGGCTTTGAGTGGGACTGTTCCTAGAAGTGACGATCTTCCTAAGGTTAAAATTCCAGAACCTAAGGCATTTGAGGGAACGAGAAGTGCTGTTGTGCTTGAAAATTTCTTATGGGACATGGAGCAATATTTTGAGACTGCTCGTGTCAAAGATGAAGAAAAGGTGTCAATGACAACGGCTTACTTAGCGGGGGATACAAAACTTTGGTAGAGAACTCGTGTCAATGAGGACTTAAATGCGGGCAGGCCTAAGATCGAGTCTTGGGAGTTGCTGAAAAAAGAGTTGAAAGACCAATTTTTGCCTAGTAACTATTCTTGGGTTGCTAGAAACAAACTGAAAAGTTTGAAACTTGTGAGTTCGTTGAGGGGTCAAAGAGTTTTCTTCTTTGATTCTGAGTATAAGTAACATGTCGGAGGAGGACAAGTTGCACAATTTTATGTTTGGACTACAAGGGTGGGCACAAATGGAGTTGCATAGGCAGAATGTGAAAGACCTAGCAAGTGCTATTGCTTCTGCGGACGCTTTGGGTGATTTCAGACAGGAGGATGCTGAAATTTCCACTTCTAAGTCTAAAAATGTGAATAAAGAGAAGACTAAGGAGTGGAAGAACGAGGGGAAAAGTGTTGTGAATGTTGCTGCACCAATTGAGAAGAATAAGCATGTGGCTAACTCTTCTAGTTGGAAAGAGAAAAACAAGAAGGGAGGTGGCTGTTTTACTTGTGGCGGACCTCATTTTGCAAGAGACTGACCTAAGAGAGAGACGGTGAATGCAATGCTTGCTGAAAAAGAGAAGATGCAAGACGGGAAGGAGGTTGATGAGCCAGAATGTATCTATACAATGTTCACGGGTCCCGTAGGTTTGATAACTAGCAGCGACATTGGTTCGACGAGGGCGTCGAACTCAGCTGGTCGGGGTGGTTTGTTAGCCCCTTGACACTTGACTTAGAGCGGCACGGCTTTGCTAAGGGTTTGGCATGTTGTCCCTTGGCATTGGCCTAAGTGTTGGTGAAAACAATATGTTGTGTGAGCTAATTTAGAGTGTTGGCATTGTGCTTACAAGGCTTAGGCCTTTGCGTGTGGAGTGGAAGTGGTGTCAAACAGAGGCTTAGGGCCAATAGTTGAGTATTAACATAGGCTGGCGCAGTATGATTGTCTGGCAGGAACATGTCTACTCCTGAGACTTGGGATTAATTTTTAAGGACATATATAAGGGGGGTAGAGGTGTTGAAGGGCCGACATGGCCAAAGTTGGGGGCCGCGCCAAGGGCCTTCCTAGGCAGCTGTGGGCTATGTCAGTGAGCGGTGGGCGGCGGTGGCAGCCTTGAGCTGGGCAAGGCGACTGCGTGTGGCTATGTGTGGGCTACGTTTGTGGGTTAAGATGAGCATGTCATGGCGTCGTGTGAGCATGACATGGGTGGCAAACGATGGGCAAGACTAGGCCATGGCATGAGGCCAAGGCGAGGCGAGGGCAGTGGGAAACGTAGGCAAGGGCATGACATTGGCATGGCATTGGTTATGCGTGATTGTGGGCAAACGTTGTGGGCGTGGCATTGGCTTGTGCGAGCATGGGCGAGCTGAGGCAGCGGCATCGGCAAGGATGTGCGAGTTTTGGATGTCAGCTGTGAGCAAATGAGTGTCAGCCTTGGGCGCTGACAAGAGCTTGGGCACGCAGGCATACATTGCACGTGAGCGGGCGCTGACGAGGCCAAGCGCCGAGAAAAACGCGGATCATGGACCAAAACGTGGCTGACTGGGCGCTGATGTATGTCAAAACTGCCCTGGCATGTGCCAGGCATGCCCCATCCCCTTGTAAACTGCCCAAGGCAGTCTCCCATTGTATATATTCGATTTATTAGCCAATTTTGTAGCTATATGTAAGAGTTTTTCAGTGAGGAAAAATGAGGGTGAGTGTCATAGACCATTGAGGATTAAATCCTTTGTATTGTATTGTTGAGAATATTAATATAAAGGTTGGGAAAGCGTTTCCCGTATATGTGCTGTGTTGCCTTACGTTTTATATCATTGTGTGTGTTGGAATTTCTATCAAACATTGCTGCAAACGTCCCTATTTCGTGAGCCAACTTGAAGACTGCCTATTTTGGCTAAGTGTTGCGAGGGCTGAGCCAAGCGTGTAGGCTTGACTGCCGCACCGGTTGGTGCTATTTCAGTCACGAAAACCACCCCCGTGACACCCACCATAGTCTCTCTCTATGGTTAATGTGACCATTATACATAGTTGTACTAGTATTCATGCTTTATCTACATAAGCAGGATGCTGTTGAACAGTCGGACAAATCGATAATCATCTCAAATTGAAGAAAAATTTGTAAAAATTTCGCCCAGCGGCCACTTTTAATACCGGTATTTAGTTTGAGGCCACTATTTTCTTTGGTCTTACACTAGAGGCCACTTTTAGGCCTTTACTAAATAAACATTGACTTAAGATCTTATCGTTGACTGAAGTTCTGTCCACAGGGCCCTGGACTGAAGTTCTATCTTTAAAGACTGAACTTCAATCCATATGGCCATGGACTTAAGTTCTATCTTTAAGGACTGAACTTCAGTCAACATGGCCCTGGACTGAAGTTCTATCTTTAAGGACTGAACTTCAATCCATATGGCCCTGGACTGAAGTTTTATCTTTAAGGACAAAAATTCAGTCAACATGGCCCTGGACTGAAGTTCTATCTTTAAGGAGTGAACTTCAATCCATATGGCCCTGGACTGAAGTTCTATCTTTAAGGACTGAACTTCAATCCAGGGCCCTGGACTGAAATTCAGTCAACATGGCCCTGGACTGAAGTTTTATCTTTAAGGAGTGAACTTCAATCCATATGGCCCTGAACGGAAGTTCTATCTTTTAAGCGAAAGTGGCCACAAACTAAATATTTTGGTATTAATGGCCTGTGCCCAAAGACCAGTGGCATTTCGTGCACTTACCCCGAAAAATTTGTTATATTTCTTTTTAAAATTTAAAAAATTGATAAATTTTGATTTGGTTAAGTTTTTATGTAAAATAATTGAAAAACTAAACCAAATCCCACTAGTTAAAAAAATTATACATACATATATAAATATGTGTATATTTTTATTAAAAATTACTTTATACGTTATTTTCTGCGCTCGTGAGTTCTAGTTTATTTTTTTTTGCCTTTACATTAACATACTCCATTTCCTTTACACTCCAATTTGATTTGCAATCATTATTTTAATAGGCCCAATAATCTATTTCATATTAAAAAACTTGTCTTTAAATTCTTAAATCATTCATCACCTTTTATTTCAATTATTATCACAATATCTTGATATAATAACACTTCAATTTTCTGCACAGAAGAGTCTTTTAAAAGGAGTCTTATTAAATTCTTTGGAAATAATTAAATGCTTAGAAAGTGCATGCAGTTTTCTTGCTGAAATCATTTATGTAACTTCGATTGCACCTGTAGTTTCTTCTTTCTTAAGGAGTAAATAATTTGGTAGTATTATGTTGGAATTTGTTGTTGGCAATGTGTGTGACATATTAGAACGAATTTTGATAATGATAGAACAAATCGAAGAAACTGACAAAACTAACAAGAATCGAAAAAAATCAACTCAATTAGTTTGTTTATGTTATGGATTTTGTTTTTACAAAAAGGATTTGTAGAGAAGAGAGAGGGAGATTTTGTTTTCCTTTTTTTACAGATTTTTGAATAGAATATAATTGCAAAGTGTATAAGAAAAGAAAGTTTGTATGACTTAAACATACGAGGAGACATCTATAATATCCGTTTTTATTTTTCATTATTATCGTTCTATGTTCTATTCGGGGAACATAGATTGTGCTCTATATTAAAAAATTAACTTGATGGATTTAATTTTTATTTTAGAGAAAAAACCATCTTAAACCGAACCATAACCCCCTAGACATAAGATAGGGTAATTTATATGAATAAGATAGGATAATTTATTGAAATAAGACCTTTCATTGCCATTGTTTGGCTTTTGATTAGACCGAAAAACCTTTTACAAAAATAGCAGAAATTTGAGGTCATATCCTGGCGGGATCGTGGTGGATCCCTAGGACAAAAAAATTCGAGCAATGAATAGCCATTTTTGTCAGTGGTATTTGGTTTGAGGCCACCTTTTTTTACTGATTTTGCATGAGAGACCACTTTTTAGAACTTCAATCCTTGTGGGTTGAACTTTACACAAGTTCAACCCACAAGGGTTGAAGTTCAATTTCAGTTCACAAGAGTTGAAATTTACGCATTTATGCCTAAAAGTTCAGCCCTTACGGATTGAAGTTGAACTTCATAACTTAGGCATGAAGTTCAACCCACAAGGTTTGAACTTCAGCCCACAAAGATTGAAGTTCCAAAAAGTGACCTCTCATGTAAAATCAATAAAAAAAAGTGGCTTCAAACCAAATAACAGTGGCAAAAGTGGCCTGTGGGCAAAATTTTTACAAAAAATTCTCACAAACTTCCATACAAGCTATCTTGAAAAAGTTTTTCCTTCAATGCTAAAGTTTAAATGGCAGGCGCTAGGAAGGTCGCCCAACATACAAACTTGCACAATGACACCATAAGTAATGATTTGCCTTTTTGACCTACATTATGATGGTTTAGCAAAAATGATATCTATTTAATTGAATGAATAAGTTTTGAATAGAAACAACCCTATGAATATTATAAATGACTCGCGGTATTCCCTTTCTAATTTTTCTACATCTATTAAATAAAGTGCTCGTGCTCCGCACGAGTGCCGGAGTATCTTTTACATCTAAAATTAGAAGTTATAGAAGCTAATTGAAATATTCATAATTTTACATTCTACTAAATTATTTTTTTATTAATCAACGGTGTATGAACAACCTTCTCAAATGGCTCTAGTACACGTTCTTCTGAGCCTGTCATATATATTCACGGATAAAATAATCCTGAGAGTTCTCAATGGTGATCTTTCATCAAGAATAGCTTCAAGCTTTTTTGTTGGAGTTAGAGGGGTGTGTGGTCTGCTTGTTCACTTTAACAGGGTCAATGGTTCCTTTCTCCTTTCCAAGCTTGTTCCCAACCTAGTGTTGTCACAGTTTTGAAGAATTTCTGCTAGTCACCCTACACAATAGTTACATAATAGTTGTTTTGTGCTGCAAGACACTTTAGACACAATATTTAGAGTGTAATCATGAACTCCTAATCACAAAAAATAGGGTAAGTGTGTCTCAACATTACAGAACACATAGCAAACTCATGTGAGTCGTACTAAAAACCTGAACAGGCATTGGATTAGTGAAAACTCCCATCTGCACCAATACACACGAACAAAATATCCAAAGGCAATGAAAAATGATATTATAACTATTTAAAAAATGATAGAAATTTTCTTACCTTGTGAGTGGCAACTATTGCTTTCAAAATCTTATATTTGAAAGGTTAAAATTCAACATCTACACTTAACCTGCAGTTGTGCAATCTATTTGTCACTGTATAAACATCACTGCATGAGATTTGAAGTAAATGTGACTTGGATGCATAAGTCCATCTTTGATCACTATCTCTGTTAGGAGAAAGAGCGCACACTAAAGTCTCAGTTGTACTTGGTATTTAGTTGGTCTTTAAATTTTACCAAAACCAAAGTTGAAAGCATAGTACATAGGACTGAAATGTAACAAAATTTGTGCCATGGATAGTATACCAGTTCATCTTTCATCAAGATATAAAATAACAAGTTCTTTCTTCTATTACAAAAAAATGGAAAAGAAGAACAGAAAAAAGATTAATTGAAAAGAAGATTCATAAAGAACGAACAAGAAACATGGCCTTGAAACTGAAGGCTAAGCAGTTGACAGCAAATTTCATTCCATGCAAGTAATCACTGCATGACATTCCAATATAATCCGGATTACATCACCATTAAGTTGTGTATCTATTTCAGTAACATGATTGTAATGAGTATTCATAAGAAATTTCAAGATGAGAGCTCATTTTCTCGATCAAATTGACAAAACCATTAAGAAGCTGAAAATCCTTAGCTATTTACGTTTATGCATACAATTTTACCCTCAAGTCTGCAATAAGCATAAAAGTTGATTTCATAGCTCAACAAAAAATAAAAGAAATAACACATTTTCTTTATTATAAACTCTAAACAAAGAAGAAAAGTTTAATTTTTTTCATAAACTAATTACTTGATTTGTTTGGCAAGGACTCATGACTATTGACGCCCACTTTCATTTTCTACTAAGATAGAAGCAACAACTTTTTCCCCGACCCCAACAAACAATCAAGAATGCAAACAAAAAGAAAAATTATTGGCAGAATTTTTAAAGACAAAAGTGAAAATCTACCTTATATCATTGATGTTGGTATTGATGTTCTTTTGGGATACCTAAAAAATAGTGGTAAATACTTGTGCTCAAATATTCACTACGTACTCAAATTATACTAAGTCCTAAAGCGAGAGAATATCTTGCATAAGTAAAGGTCAACCTACTCTTAATTTTAACAACTAAGGTGGTAAATAGAGCTAGTATTCCATGACTACATTTGACTTAATTAGTTTAACGTGTTATGAAGTTAACCAATACCATGGCTAGTCATCTGGCTTTTCGAGGTTCATCTCCTAAGAATTCTTATAGTATAAATAAAATCTAGATACATAGTAACTAAGCTTACCAAGAGCGTCAAGTACTCGAAGGACAAAACAAAAAAAGGATACCTGCAACGCCAATGAAAATTTAAAAGCTGGGTTATAAAAAAACAAGTATCAAGAAAATAGCTAAATAAACAGAATTTATAACTGTGATTCAGAGCAATTCCGATCAATTCAGAAGCATGGGGAAAATAATTATCTCCTCAATTGTATTCTAAATAAGCAATATATTCAAAACTTCGCATATGACGTAACTATAAACTGAATTTACACGGAATACATGAAATAGCCACAAATAAGTTAAGATAGAAATATCGGAACAAATTGAAGCACATGAATGCAAGAAATCAGCCAACAGAAAGAGAAATTTTAAATTAAAGCTAAAGATCTTACCGCATCTCACTGGAAAGATGCAAACACTAAAAGAGGCTATGCAGAATGACACGTGAGTCTTTGTTATAACATAAAAGAAGGACACGTGAGCTAAGGTAGCAATAAGTAGTCCACTTGTTTATGAGTGGAAGCCAGATGTTTTATATAATATATGAAAGAACTATGCTAACCTTGATCGTACAGTCAACTTGCCTTGAAGTACAAATGTTTGAAGCTAAAATTCTGATGTATTTAAAGCTAGATTTTTTATATTTACTGTTTTACCCTTTGTCGTACACCAGACTCACATTTCTATATAATAGAAAAAATTCTAGTCAAGACAACACTTGCTTCCCACTCCTTCCCACAATGTCCAAACTAATAATTTGAATTTTTTTTAGGCAACACTTGCCCTCGACCCCAATATTCCTGTTAGTTGCCTTAAAGTCCAACCTAGACAACACTTGCCCCTCGGCCCCTTTCCCCATTCTCCAGCTAAATGCCTTGAAGTATAGCCTAGACAACACTTGTCCTCAACTCCTCTCCCAAGCTTCCTAGGAAGCACTTGTCCATGACCTCTTCCCACAATTTTCTCGCTAGTAGCCTTGCAGTCTTTTCGCTAGGTAGCACTTCCTCGAATATATTTAGCCTAGGCAGCAGTTGTCCTCAATCGTTTTCCACATTGGTACATCTAATTATTTGAAACTCATGCTTAGGCAACACTTCAAATGAAAAAAAAAAAAAGAAGAAGGGATAGAAGAGCTCATTTTGCTAAAATTGTCAAAAGTGGGGACAAAAACTCTCATAACTAGTCAAATTTACGTACATCGAGTGAAATTGTCGGTAGATATTTGTTTCTTGATGGCAGTTGAACTTCGCCACTAGTTGCCACGATACCTATTTGCAATAGCTTTACCTGAATAAGCAAAAAAGAGCATGTTCTTGAGAGATTGAGCACTTTAAAGGCGGTTTGTAAATATTGGTACTTTTCGTAATTACAAAAATATCACCGTACTTTAATAAAGCCGCAATTATAAAATGTCACCGCACTTTAATGAAGTCGTAATTACAAAAATGCTAATGCTCCCTATAAAGCAGAAAATAACGCCATGCCGTCTGTAGTTATGCATATATTTAACCAAAAATCATGCACATTTTATAAAGAAATAACGCCAAATCAGAATCACTTTGCATATCCTCAAAAAACATAGCTTTAAGTGCTGAATATTTGAAAATAACGATAATCTGGTCGCACTTATTCATACAATGAGTAAAATGCTGCGTACATTTTGAAAATAAATGTGGCCAAATTATCAACATATTCACTCATACATAAAAATACATTTGAAAACATAAAATCAAGACAATCTAGTAATACTTATGGATAAGGAAAATACTCTGTATATTCTACTAATAAATGAGACCAAATTGTCATCACTTCACTCATATACAAAAATTAAAGCAAAACATAACATAAGGTCAATTCAGCATCATTTATTTATAGTGTTAAGTAAAATACTCTGTAATTTTACAAATAAATAAAGGCAAATCATCACCACTTTTTATAATTAAGCAATTCAATACAAATACCATTCTGCTAGCTGAGAGACTAAATTGCCACTTAAATTAGTTGTTGTGATAACGACAAACTTCTCCAACCACTGAACCCATTGGGGAACACAAACCTCCACCGTCGTCTCCATCCTCCAGCTCCGCCATCCATGACGGATATACTGTAATATCATTGATGAATTCTGTTGGATTTATCTGTTTAAGAGTCCACCCATAAAGGGGTGCTCTTAAAGCTTATCCAGGTAAAATAGATAATTACCTAGTAGAGTCCTATAAGAAGACAACTATTTTATGTAAGTTATAAATATACAGTAAAACACAGAGAAAAATACGTACTTTCTACTGTTCTCTCTACTACTCCTCTCTACCAAATATTAGGTGTTTAGACTGTGGAGAAAGGGGTTGCTCTGTTACTGTGACAACTACCGACGACCAGTAATTCCAGCCGTAGTAAAGATCCTACCGCTTCCGCTTATAAGGAGAACAAGTAAGTTCTCTGATTTATGTTTAATTAATCTATTTAGTATAGATTTTTGATAATATGCATATGAATCCTTCATTGGTATCAAATATTATAAGGCTGGTTTTCTGGTCCGTGTAGAATGATCGGGTAGTATTTAAATTCTGCATGAATCTTAATTACTACACATCTAAACAACAGTATACATATATATAAGTTGTTTCGTTCGCACCGAATTTTGCAATAATTCTGACCTTTCCATGATAACTTTTTTTCTTGCACTATTCCTTTATGTGTATGGACGAGAACAATAACTGAATTTTTTCTTAAAGCAGAAAGAATTTGGTAGATATTTTGATTTCAAAACAGTTTCGAAATCAGATCAGAATTAATTTTTTTTTCGCCAAAAAGCTGGCATGAAACACCTGGACGCCACCGGAAAAAGCTCCGGCAAGGTTCAAAAATCAGTCATCGTTAAAAAAAAAAAAGGAAACAGTTCTATATGTTTTTTTTAACGATCTGCACAAGTAGTTGCGTCAAAATTAAAAATAAAATGGTGGAGTTTGGTACTCCATGGGCAAGGCTGATTTGAAAGGAAGAGGAAGAAATAAGTTTTAGTCTCCTTCCATAAAATTGACGGCGGCAGTACCAAAAGAGAAGATGATATGGTCAACTAGGGTTTTTTTTTCTCTTCTAAAATTATATTCTGAAATATTAAAAAAATATATATATATGAAACGAAGTGTTTCTGCAATTCAAATAGTTGGGAAGGAAAAGGAAAGACTAGAACAGTAGGTTATTCTCTTACTAATTCCTAGGAAGGTCTTATTACTTTTAATTATTTTTAAATAAAAGTATCTTATAGTATTTGCTGATTTAGTATATAATGGGCTAAAGAGGCCTACGTGTATCAGTTCTATTTATTGGGCAAATGGCTTAAATAAAATGAAAGCTAGTTCTGAATTTTATTTAATAAATTCAGATTATAAAGTTTTGGACATATTCTGTATTCCTCTAAATTAGCAGATAATGGTTGTTTTGTAGAAACAACATGAAAATCTACGCGGTTTCTAAAAAGTAATAATTGGTAGATGCTCCTATATGGGCAAAAGGCCCACTAAGAGAATGCTATAAGCCCACTTAAAGGCAAGAATACTTACAGAATTGGGTGAATGGCCCATTTTGGAATTTTCTTTAAGATACGGCCTAAATAGATTTTGTAGTTGGTTCTGAATTTATTGAATGACCTTAAGAAAATTAGTTAAGTGGACTTAATTTTTATTGAATATAAATTTAGTATTTATATTCTTAAAAAAATATTTTTACGATCCCAATTACCTAAAATGTTAACTAGTTTAACATTTATTTTTTTGAAATGTTAATTTGTTTAACATTAAGTATATTTGTTAATCAATTTGAGATGAAAGATATGGGTGAAGCTGCATATATTCTTGGAATTAAGATTTCAAGAGATCATCCTAAGAAACTATTATATCTCTCTCAGGAGAATTACATTAAGAAAATTCTTGAACGATTTAATATGCAAAATAGCAACCCAATTGACACTCCTATCAGCAAAGGCCCTAACTTGAGAAATTATTTGTGTCCTCAGACTCCTGAAGAGACAGAAAAGATGAAGCGAGTCCCTTATAGAAGCGCAGTTGGATGTCTAATGTATGCTATGGTGTGTACTAGACCTGATATTTGTCAAGCAGTTGGCTTGGTAAGTAGATATCAATCCGATCCAGGTCCAGCATATTGGCAAGCAGTAAATAGGATCATGAGATATCTGAGAGGAACAGCTGACTACGCACTTTGCTATGAAGGTGGCAAAGATTTGCGATTAGTTGGATACACTTATGCTGATCATGGAGGAGACTTAGATGAGAGAATGTCTACTTTAGGATATGTCTTCTTGCTTAGTAATGGTGCCATATCATGGAGGAGTAAGAAGCAATCATGTGTGGCACTATCCACGATGGAAGCCGAATATGTGGCTCTGTCAAAAGCAACACAAGAAGCTGTTTGGTTGAATAGGCTCTTGAAAAGCTTGTTGGGTAACATTGATGATGAACCAGTATTGGTCTACTGTGATAGTAAGGCTGCAGTTGATGCAACCAAGAATCCTAAGCATCATTGTGATACTAAGCACATAGATATCCAGTATAACTATGCAAGAGACATGCATAAATGCAAGAGGTTGAACCTGGTGAAAATATCTATAGAAGATGTGGTAGCAGACCCACTGACCAAGCCTTTAGCTAGAGATGCATTTGTGAGACACACTAGGTCTCAAGGCTTGCGTAGACTTTGAGTGATTTTGTATTATTCTTTGTTTTTTCTCCAATTGTTCACAAAACTTTGTTCTTTGATAATCAATAAAGTTGATTTACTTACATACATATTCATGATTTATTGAGTGTTTAGTACATTCTTCAATTTTATTTTAGTATGTCGGGTAGACAAGAGGTTGGCCTTCTTACACAGGCAACCGCCTCCTTATCTTAGTGATTAGTGGAGATGAGACTTGATTTTAAAAAAAAATTATCAAATGGATAATTTGAGAGCTATGCTTAAAATCAGTAGAATCGCTTAAATAATGACATAAGGTTATTAAGGTGAAAGGATGTTCACCTAGTCTACTTTGTGAGCTAGATGTGAGTTTAAGGAACTCGAATTTAGATACGTATGGTGTCTGAATTTCATCTATACAGCATTATTTATGAAGACATACGCTCCTTAAGGAAAGGAGAAAAATGTTGTAGCACGTGTTTCATACCATGTGTGCAATGTCGACCACGGGTTAACATAAGTTTAATCTCAACTTACTGTTGCGTGAGACCCAGAGCCTTATGATGGCTCAAAATGTGTACCCTCAGTGACTCCGATCAGATACTTGAGACTTAGTCTAATGTTAGCTATCTTAGTATGTTTCCAAAAGACCATGAAAATGGATGCGGTCTGGCGGGACATATCTAGAAAAGCAGTTGAGCTAATGTTAAAAGAATCGTGAGAAGAGGAATATCATTAATGGAATCTCATTAATTTGTGTTCACAGGTGCACCAGTTATAACTTATGATTTATAATTGTGAATACAAGGAATAATGATATTTGAGATTCTGAGAGAATATCAAAATGTTATTCATATGATCTAGAGTATTGTATACTTTATAATCTACTTGCAGGTTTGTACTCGACGAGAGGCTATATACTCCTAACAGATGTATAGCACGTAGCTCTCATAGTATGATGGTCGCACGGTCTATTTCATTGTATGAATATTTGTAGGGAAGAGGTGAGAATATGTTTCTCAGATTATAAGAGCACTCCCATTATGTGTGAGTGGGAGATGTTGGATTTATCTTTTTAAGAGTCCACCCATAAAGGGGTGCTCTTAAAGCTTATCCAGGTAAAATAGATAATTACCTAGTAGAGTCCTATAAGAGGACAACTATTTTATATAAGTTATAAATATACAGTAAAACACAGAGAAAAATATATACTTTTCTACTGTTCTCTCTACTACTCTCTATCTGTGGATAAAGGGGTTGCTCCGTTACTGTGACAACCACCGACGACCAGTGATTCCAGCCGTGGTAAAGATCCTACCGCTTCCGCTTATAAGAAGAACAAGTAAGTTCTCTGATTTATGTTTAATTAATCTATTTAGTATATATTTGTGATAATATGCATATCAATCCTTCAAATTCGAAGTTCTCAGCCTTGATATTCCATGACACTCCGTGCCATCCTCGAAAAGGTCACCCCTGACTTTTCACATGCGACGTGTAAGATCTAGAATTACATAGCATCTGATCGTGAAATGCAAACTAAAGCATTTAAAGCTCCTTGGAAAACCAAGGATAAATCCTTTGTATGGAAGCTTCTGGAGGATTTAATAATATTAAATATAATATGAACTTAAAAGGAGGAGTTGGTTACACATTTTGATTCCTTTCTCGTAAATTCTCTCTCTCTCTCCTCCACAAAATAGAAGCGATTTAAGAATCCAATTTGGCTGATCGATGGAATCAGCTCAGTTGCATCCTTTTATAACTTGATGGCGCACATAAGGAGGTAGAGAAACCACAATTAGCACTAACTTCCTGTTTACGAAGCAATAATGGCGGTAATAAACCGGTGGATGAGGTAGTCATGGATGACGGTGTGGATGCTCCGACGAGGTTCATTGTACTGGAGAAAGAGGATATATGGGAGATGTTTCTAGAGAGTGAAATTATAGAAGGATAAGTTGTCAAGTAATTGTACAAAAGTGCTTAAAAAAGGATATATGGGAGATGTTTCTAGAGAGTGAAATCATAGAAGGATAAATTGTCAAGTAATTGTACAAAAGTGCTTAAAAATTTGATTCCATGAAAAAGTGCTTAAGACTTCAAAATTAAGTTCAAATATGTTCAATTCACACAAATTATTCTTAAAATTAAACAAGCTTTTGTACTCAGTGGCCTTTTCACCCTAATATTTATGGCCTCCTTAAGAAAATTATTTGGGCTTTATCTCCAAGTCGCAACAAATTGGCAGAATTTTGGAAAATCGCCAACTCCGCATAGACTCTTTATACTGAGTTTCCTAACAACTTGCCATGAATTTCAGAAACTTCTAGCAATATGACACTGAAAAGTAAAAAGTATCTTACAGGGCATAGAATTGTGAGAGGACGCCCAAAGTGTTCTATTTCAATAAATCTTCTAAATAGAAAGAAGACAAACGACATAAGCAACTTTGCTTATATTGTTCATGTTATTGGAGATAAAAGTTGTAAATTTGCCTTTACACTATCTAATCGTAAGATTCAATTTTATCAAACGTTTTAATATTTTTCTTTTATTTTTGATTTGTTTTTTATAAAATATGTTTGCATAAGTTTTTACAAGAAACTTCATAAAGGAATTATTTTTAATTAATCGTTTCTATCGAAAAGTTTGGCTTTAGAGTACTTTGGAAAATATTCTTCTATTCACAAACACTAACCAAATTTTCAAAAAAGATAACTTATTCGATCGCGTTTTTTTTCTACACATTTTTTTTTGAAAAAAGTTTAATAATATTTTTCTCAAAACTTGTTCAAACTACAAAAAGTATATAGTTTTAATACTTGGATTCTAGATTCTCTCTTAACAGAGCGAAATTAAAATAAGAAATGATCATTTGTATGATTATTTTCCCTTCCATTGTCCATACATCATGCTAAATTTTTCTATTAACCTGAATTCTTAACAAAGATTAACTCATATTAGTGTCGCACTCATTTTTTACCGCTTAAGAAAGGGCGTTTCGGGTTTAAAGAGCTTTGTGGTATTAACTTGTTAAATTGTTATTTTTCGGGAAAAGATTTCTATTTAAGGAAGTGACGGTGTTATAAGGTATACAAATTATTATTAAAATCAGAGTCACTGACAAGTTTAAGGTATGGGAAGTCACTAAAGAGGTGTACCTTAGAGCACCTTTGACTCGTTAGTGGTCTGTGTTAGAGTTCCGGATAAAGATCTCGGTTGACTGTCGGGAAGATGTTAGGCACCCTCGAGTTCTGTGCCAAGCGCGATTGCTTTATTTGACGCATTTCGACTATTGAAAATTTTTATCGTTTCTTGCCATTTTTTATTACACTTTGATTTAGTATGAACACATGCTTATTGATGGAAATTCTATCGGATATTATCCGCGGACTTATTTCCTGTTCGAATCTTCAAAAAGTGAGTTCATGTAAATATTTTGGCAACTTTTAATAATTAATCAATTTTGCTTCAACCTATTACTTGCCTACCTGTGTGAATCTTTTACACATTTGCTTATGTTTAAATTATAAAAAGCTGCCCGAGCTTCTTTGTTGGGCGAAATGCACCAAAGGCCATTTTTTGCTGTGGTCTTTGGTTTGAAGTCATTTTTTTATTGATATTATATGATGCCACTTTTTGAAACTTCAATTCTTTTGGGTTGAGCTTCACACAAGTTCAGCCCACAAGGATTGAAGTTCAACTTCAGTCCACCACAAGGATTGAAGTTCAACTTCAGCTCACAAGGGTTGAAATTTACGCATCTATACCTAAAAGTTCAGCCCTTACAGATTGAACTTGGAACTTCATAATTTAGGCATGAAGTTCAACCCACAAGGTTGGAACTTCAGCCCACAAAGATTGAAGTTCCAAAAAGTGGCCTCTCATGCAAGACCAGTAAAAAAGTGGCTTCAAACTAAATACCAGTGATAAAAGTGGCATGTGGGTGAAAATTTTACTTCGTTGTTTTAGCACAATACTTGATTTTTTATTTTAATATTGGGTGGAATAATTCACGCTATAACCCTGAGATTCGCCAACCTTTGAATTGTTTGTATTTGTGTCCTAACCTTACCTGTTAGTTTTAATTCTATCCCATTTTCACACATATATTCCTTTTGTTTGAAGATCTGGCCCTTTTGGCTTAAAACAAAGGGTTTTCTACACTATATACCTATAAAATTTAAAGTATTTTTAAGTTCTACCCATTAAAAATTATACTACCCATGAAATTAAAAGTATTTACCAACCTACCCATTTATTACTGTACACCTTTGTTATACTTTATGGGTATACCTTTAAGGTATACTGTATAAATAATAGTATACAAGTCTAGATATTGTTGTATACTTTTAAGGTATAATGCATAAATAATAGTATACAAGTCTAGATGGGTAGGACATGAAAATAGTTTATGGGTAGAACTTGTAAATATGAAACTTATGGGTAGAGGTGGGTAAATATTTTTATTTTGATGGGTATTTTCGTAAACCTCCCTCAAACAAACAATAAATTCTAAATCAAGGTAATAAAGAGACTCAACAGAGGACTGGCCTAAATCAAAGTTTGAAATGGACCAGATCTAGTCCTATTCGAGTTCTAGCCTAAATAGAACTTGAGCTAAGGTCTGGACTGTGGTCCAAAGTAAGTCAGATGGCCCAAAGATTCCTAACTTTTAAGCTTTCTTTGATTTTAGCCAACAGCAACACCGAAACATACATACATACAAGTAAAGAAGTTATATTTGAATTCAAAACATTGCACTGTTCACATTTTAGACCTTTGAATATTTTAAAAAAAATACATTAAAAGATAAAGCAAGCTTGAAACAAATTATCTAATGTCAAAGTTCCACAAGCATAGCAAATGTTGCTCCAACAAAGCCCAACCAGCAGCAAAAAACACAACAACTTAAACCCTTCAAAGAGCCTTTAAACACAAACCTTTTAAACTCTTCTACACTTAATTGTTCTATCCTCTAATTTTCTCTCAAATATTTTTACTTTCTTTTTCCTCTCAAGTATTGTCAAATATTTTCAGACTTGAAAGTGGGGTTTTAGAGTTGTGAATGTGTGAATGTTAAAGTATTTTTCAGATCTAAAGGTGTGTGTGTTAGGAGGTGTGAAGGGCCCTCTTAAACAGAGTAAAATAGAGCTGTTGGACCAGCCATGATGTAAAGCCCCAACAATATTAAATGCAATGAAGCATGCTTCACTAGCCAACAAAAGTAGGCAGGGGAATCATTGCTTTATGAAAGCACATTTTATTTCTTCTTTGACTATTTTACTCTCCTTAAAAAGGATAGCTGAATCGGAAATTTAAAATAAATAGGCTTGAACTTGCTAAAGTTCAAACCTAAATCCCTTTATTTTTGACCTAAATATGACTCTTTATCCAAACTTACTTATCTGACCAAACAACTAACTTAAAATAACCCAACTAACCGGACATGGTCTAAATAAAGAAAATTCAGAACTTAAATGTATAATTATTTGTCCTCTTTCATCCCGACTAAGGCTCGATAACACACCAAACTGTCCAAATCCATTCCATGGTTGAATCCAAACTTACTTGAGTCCAAAATAATGTCCTAGTGAGCTTTTGGACTCTAAATTGTTGTAGGCCGAAAGTGGGTCTATTCCTAGGAAAGGGATATGTCTCGGGTTGGTAGTGGTGAGAGCGTGGACAAGGTTCGTTCTAGCACGCAGCCCGCGTTAGGATCGTGCCTGCTGAAAGAGAGCTTAAAGAGTTGATTCGCGCCTCTACTATCAGCTTAAGCTTTTAATAGAATGGTTGGCTACTCACTCTTAAGGTTTGGTATCAGAGCTGGTCCTAGGTTCAAATCTCGCTTACACTATGCGCAGGTTCGAGGACGAACCTCTGCAAAGAAATAGGGAATGATGTAGGCCCAAAGTGGGTGCATTCCTCAGAAAGGGATATGTTTCGGGTTTGCCGTGGTGGGGGCGTGGACCCAGTTCGATCCAGCATGCATCCCACGTTAGGGTCGTGCCTACTAAAAAGGGCTTATATGAGTTGAGTTTTGCCTCTATTATCAGGTTAAGCTTTTTGTAAAATGGTTGGAAGCTCACTCTTAAGGTTTGATATCAAGGCATGGTTTGAAATTTGTTTTTACAAATCCAATCATGTCCTTCATGCGTTTGTTTTGTTTTCTGTTTTCGTTTTCGTGTTCCTGTTTTTGTGTTGTTGTTGTTCTTATAAAAAGAAGAAAAAAAGAAAAGCTCAAAATTTTTTATCACTGTTGGTTGTTTTTGTTTGGAAAACAACCGTGGTATTGTTGTTACTACCGGAGTCAGTCGTGTTGTGGTTTTTCATACAACGACTATAGTGATATTGAACAAGGGTTTTGAATATGTCAGGCATTGGGGTTTTGATGCAATGCAAAATGCAGAAGCAATTAAAATGGACGCGGAAGCAAGTAAAACACGATAACAAGAAAGTCGAGACTAGGAAGAACAGAAATAGAAGAAAGAATGGATAAAACGATTCAAATCATGATTGATTATCCAAAGGGAGAAGTGAAACTCGAACCTTACAAGGATTTCATACTAGGATGAAATCCACATGATTTCAAATCAAGAGATAAACGAAGCTTCAAGCTTCAAACACGAGAGGCCAAGCCACTTCTATGTTCTATTTTTCAATGTCAAATTCTAACTAATGAACTTTCATTATCAAGGGAGTGCCCTAATTGCAGAAAAAACTCTTCCATTATAAAGGGTGTACCCTGATTGCTGAAATAAACAAGCTTCCATTATAAGGGGAGTGCCCCATTTGCTGAAACAAACATCTTCCATTTTAAAAGGTGTGCCTTGATTGCTGAAACATTATAAAGGGTGTGCCCTAATTGCTTAACTTAAAATCTTCCATTATCAAGAGCGTGCCCTTATTGCTGAACATTTCTATTATCAAGGGAGTGCCCTAATTACTGAAATTGAACTCTTGCAGTGTCAGGGGTGTGTCCCAATTAGCTAAAATTTTTCATTATCAAGGGTGTGTTCTAATTACTGAAGTCAATTGTTATCCTAAAAGACAGAGTTTTGCAAATCTCTTTCGTTGCTCATGTAAAATTAGGTACGAAAGGGCAAAGAGTTAATAGTAAGGTAAGATAAAAAAAATTACAGAAAGTTTAAGGGCGAAATTTGTTTGAACAAGGAATGCCTTTCTGAAAAGAGAAACTTATCTGGCAACATATTAGCGGCCTTTGATGATCATGACATGTATCTTGGGTGACTCCCGTTCAATCAGTACTGCTTGTTTACTGAAAGTTGCTCCATGCAAATATCAGACAATAACTGAACACAGTTGAGGTGACTCTCAGGTCGACTTGCAGCGCCCTCTCGGGTGTTCGCCAACTAGTCTCTCTCTTTAATATTTTGCCTCACTTTTGTCTTGCGGCGCCCTTTCGGGTTTTCACCAGTAAGAAGTCATTTATTTTTTCTTCTTTTTTTCTTTCTTTTCTGCTTTTTTTTATTGTTTTTTTTCTTTTTTTTCTTTTCTTTTCTTTTCCTGATGTCAAACATTACTTTACAAAGCAAAACTTTGTTATTTCGATGACGCCCTTGACTTGCTAGAAAAGAAGGTTCGGCATAAACGCCAAAAATGCATCATCGGGTAACTGGGTAAAATTCACCACCTTTGGAAACATCTCCTTTAAAAATAAAAATAAAATTCTGCCCCAGTTTAGAATAAATTAGGGCTCTTTGGGATAACCGGGGCGAATGACCCGCCCCTTGAATTATTTATTAAAAAAAATAAAAAATTCTGCCCCAGTTTAGTATAAACCGGGGTTCTGAATTTTCTTTAGTATTGGCTGCAAACTTGGAGGCAAGGATTTGCGTCAATGTGAGACAGGGGAAAAATAAACTTTTGCCTGTCATGACTGCACCCGAATGGTTACCTACGTATCCTTTAAAGAGGAATCAGGTCAAGATGTAGCTCTGGGCTAAATGCAAGCCTTTCTTTTGATACTTTTCGATTTCATTTCATTTTCAGTACAATTACATTGATTCCATCTGAGGATATGCCACAAAAAGTACAAAACTCAAAGACTAGAAAGGGATACAATTTTGGATAGCAAAAATGAGAACATTCCATCATCTCGTTTTGAAGATACTTCACAAAAATATGCTGCCTTGGAGTTAAATGTAGTACCTCTTGACTGCATCTATATTGACGGGTATCTCGGTTGTCCTGCTTTCTGGATCTGTAAGGTACAAGGCACCATTTGGCAATACTTTCTTTACCAGGTATGGCCCTTGCAAATTTGGAGCAAATTTTCCTTTAGCTTCTACCTGATAAGGAAGGATTCGCTCAAAACCAATTGCCCTTTTTTCAAATCACGAAGGAAAACTTTCTTATTGTATGCACGGGCTATTCTTTGTTGATATAATTGAATGTGACAAACTGCATTGAGTCTTTTCTCATCAATGAATGACAATTGTTCTAGTCGGGTTTTGACCCACTCTTCATCCTCAATCTCTACTTCTATAATGATTCTAAGAGATGGTATTTCAACCTCTGCGGGTATGATTGCTTCAGTTCCGTATACCAATAAATACGGGGTCGCACCTATGAAAGTGCGCACAGTTGTGCGGTAACTAAGCAAAGTAAACGACAAATTTTCATGCTAGTCGCGGGATCTTTGCACCATTTTCCTAAGGATCTTCTTGATGTTCTTATTTGCTGCTTTGACTGCACCATTCGCCTTTGGCCGGTAAGGTGTGGAATTTCTATTCATGATCTTGAATATTTCGCACACTTCTCTCATCAAATGACTGTTCAGATTTGCCGCATTATCAGTGATTATGGTATTTCGGATACCAAAGCGACATACAATGTTTGAATGAACAAAATTTACCACGGCTTTCCTGGTCACAGACTTGAGAGTGATAGCCTCGACCCATTTGGTGAAGTAATCTATTGCAACCAAAATAACTCTGTGCCCATTTGAGGCTTTTGGATCAATTGGTCCGATAACATCCATGCCCCATGCTGTAAAAGGCCAAGGAGCTGATATTGTGTACAACTCTAAAGGAGGTGAATGTATCAAATCGCCGTGTACTTGACACTGATGACACTTTCGTACAAAAGTGATGCATTCATGTTCCATGGTAAGTCAGAAGTATCCTACTCTGAGGACTTTCTTAGCTAACACGAACCCGTTCATGTGGCGTCCATATATCCCTGAATGCGTGTCATTAAGAATCTTCATGGCCTCATTTGTATCCACGCATCTTAATAGTCCCAAATCTGGTGTTCTTTTGTATACCACTCCCCCAGTAAAAATGAAACCACTTGCTAGTCGTCGAAGGGTTCTATTCTGATTGCTTTCTGCTATTGACGGATACATCCCATCTTGAAAAAAATTCTTGATATCAAAATACCATGGTTGGCCATCAATTTCTTCATCAACCACATTGCAATAAGCATGTTGACTTTGGACCTGGATTTCCAACGGATCAATATGGACCTTATCAGGATGGACAAGCATCGAGGCTAGTGTAGCCAATGCATCAGCCAGTACATTGTGCATTCTGAGAATATGTCTGAACTTTATAACATCAAACTTTTGATGAAGATTGTCTATACACTGCTTATACATGCAACTTAAGGTCTCGAGTTTCCCATTCACCCTTCATTTGGCGCATCAAAAGGTCAGAATCTCCAATCACAAGTAACTCTTTGATGTCCATGTCTAATGCTATACTTAGACCCATTATGCATGCTTCATACTCGGATGTGTTATTAGTGCAACTGAAACGGAGCTGGGCTGCCGCCGGGTAATAATGTCCTGTGAGAGAGATGAGGACCGCTCCAACACCGTGATCTTTTGAGTTAGAAGCACCATCAAAGTACATTTTCCATACGTGCTCTTCTTCGTTAATCAATTCTTCAAGCACATCTACCTCTTCATCAGGGAAGTAGCTTCTCAATTGTTCATAGTCATCATCTACCGGATTCTCAGCCAAATGATCAGCTAAGGCTTGAGCTTTCAATGCAGTTATGGTGACATAAACTATGTCGAATTCCGTGAGGAAGATCTGCCATTTTTCAAGTTTTCCAGTTGGCATTGGCTTTTGAAATATGTACTTCAATTGGTCCATCCGGGAAATGAGATAAGTGGTGGAAGACTATTGACACTTAATTTTGTCCCTCCTGTTTCAATAGCCATTTTTCAAATGAAATTGCACTGATAACCATTCAATTATCCTCGCTCTAACCCCTATTCAAAATCATTATCTCACACAAGCACGCCAATTAAAGCTATTTTTAAGGACACTGGCACAAACTACGGCTATTTACAAAATTCGCACGTTTAATTATAAATTTTTGTAATTACTTCTATTTTAGCAAAATTGCAAAAATTTCAAAATAATAGTCTTCCTTAGCCCTTTAACCTTCAAAATTAGTTTTTTAATTTTTTTCTATAATTTTATGAGCATTTTATACAATTTTCTACACATTTTATAGGTATTTATACCCATTTATACACAATATATACACTTTTATACACATATACATATACACCTCAACATTTGTACACCTCACACTCCTACTTATACATATCGGTGCCAAGTCACACCTACGTGGCTTCATCTCTACGGTCCAATATTTGATCCAACGGCTCAGAACCCCCTTTCCTTTTTTAATTACACTCAACCCCCCCAAACCCTAAAGACCCCTCTCATTTTTCTCACAAAGTCTCAGCCGCCACTCCCCTTCACACACTCTCTCTCTCTCTCTCTCATGAACCCTTGCTACCACTGCCATGGCTATTTCCGGTCGACTCCGCCGGTGAGACGCCGTAAAAAATACACTATCACACTCCTTGCGCCTTCCGCTACAAAACCCCCTTGCCAATATTTCCATTTGGCGGAGGTCAAAACTAGAACTCTCATTGATCCATGTCACTATCGCCGGAAAGAGAACTCCGGTCATGGCTAAGCAAAGCCTAAAGTGTCACTACCAGAAAAATGAGAAAATCCCCACGCATGGGTAAATCAGAGTGAGTTCAAGGCTGACCCGACTCCGACCTTAAACGAGTAACCCTTGTTTCTTCTTCGATGATCCCTAAACTTCGTGATAGTCATGCCTAAAACTTGCCTTGTTTTTATAGGTGTTAACATGTTTGTATGTTACTCGATTAGTTGAAACTCATGTGATTTTTAATCTCAGTTAAGTTCAATGATTTAATTGAGTACTTCTTTGAGTTTTGCATACTCTTGTGCCCTTGGCTGTTCCTATTAGCTTCGTGATAATTTGTAAACTAATTCTAGTCGTTCAATGCTTTGCAATGTGTTTTCCCTTCTATTTTGTCAAAATACATTGATTTACATGATCATATGGCTCATTTAGGATGAAAACTGAATTAGTAAGATGATTTGAACATGATTTAAGGAATCTTGACTAGGCATAATATGAATTTGTGCTAGTATGGAAATTGGTTATTTGTTTAATCTAGTATCAATTGGAGCCTCTTTAGGCTCTGCTGAATTATTTTGAGCCTAAGACTTGCTTGTACACTAATTCTTGAATCTAGACATTGTCAAAGTTAAGGGGAGGGAGTCCAAATTGGTTTCGGATTGGATTTTTCCTTTATTTTTTGAGACTGATTGGTCTATTTTTGAAAGAGACACCTATGGGTGTCTTCCTTATTTTTGGACGAAATATTCCCCTGACTTTTACGTGTTACCCGTTTGAATTCTAACCCTCACCCTTTTTACCTATATAAACTGGTCTTGCTTTCATTCACATACACACAGTTCTCTCTTCAAAGCACTGTATATGTATTAATAACACTTTCTTCTTACTCTTAAAGTTCCTGGAAAATTTTGCTCTCCCTCTCTCTTTCTGGATACTGCTTCTAAGGGCATCTGAAATTTCTTTAGTATTGGCTGCAAACTTGGAGGCAAGGATTTGCGTCAATGTGAGACAGGGGAAAAATAAAATTTTGCCTGTCATGACTTCACCCGAATGGTTACCTATGTATCCTTTAAAGAGGAATCAGGTCAAGACGTAGCTCTGCGCTAAATGCAAGCCTTTCTTTTGATGCATTTTGATTTCATTTCATTTTCAGTACAGTTACATTGATTCCATCTGAGGATATGCCATAAAAAGTACAAAACTCAAAGACTAGAAAGGGATACAGTTTTGGATAGCAAAAATGAGAGCATTCCATCATCTTGTTTTGAAGATACTTCACAAAAATATGCTGCCTTGGAGTTAAATGTAGTACCTCTTGACTGCATCTATATTGATGGGTATCTCGGTTGTCCCGCTTTCTGGATCTGTAAGGTACAAGGCACCATTTGGCAATACTTTCTTTACCAGGTATGGCCCTTGCCAATTTGGAGCAAATTTTCCTTTAGCTTCTACCTGATGAGGAAGGATTCGTTTCAAAACCAATTGCCCTTCTTTAAAATCACAGAGAAAAACTTTCTTATTGTATGCACGGGCTATTCTTTGTTGATATAATTGAATGTGACAAACTGCATTGAGTCTTTTCTCATCAATGAATGACAATTGTTCTAGTCGGGTTTTGACCCACTCTTCATCCTCAATCTCTACTTCTATAATGATTCTAAGAGATGGTATTTCAACCTCTGCGGGTATGATTGCTTCAGTTCCGTATACCAATAAATACGGGGTCGCACCTATGAAAGTGCGCACAGTTGTGCGGTAACTAAGCAAAGTAAACGACAAATTTTCATGCTAGTCGCGGGATCTTTGCACCATTTTCCTAAGGATCTTCTTGATGTTCTTATTTGCTGCTTTGACTGCACCATTCGCCTTTGGCCGGTAAGGTGTGGAATTTCTATTCATGATCTTGAATATTTCGCACACTTCTCTCATCAAATGACTGTTCAGATTTGCCGCATTATCAGTGATTATGGTATTTCGGATACCAAAGCGACATACAATGTTTGAATGAACAAAATTTACCACGGCTTTCCTGGTCACAGACTTGAGAGTGATAGCCTCGACCCATTTGGTGAAGTAATCTATTGCAACTAAAATAACTCTGTGCCCATTTGAGGCTTTTGGATCAATTGGTCCGATAACATCCATGCCCCATGCTGTAAAAGGCCAAGGAGCTGATATTGTGTACAACTCTAAAGGAGGTGAATGTATCAAATCGCCGTGTACTTGACACTGATGACACTTTCGTACAAAAGTGATGCATTCATGTTCCATGGTAAGTCAGAAGTATCCTACTCTGAGGACTTTCTTAGCTAACACGAACCCGTTCATGTGGGGTCCATATATCCTTGAATGCATGTCATTAAGAATCTTCATGGCCTCATTTGCATCCAGGCATCTTTATAGTCCCAAATCTGGTGTTCTTTTGTATACCACTCCCTCAGTAAAAATAAAACCACTTGCTAGTCGTCGAAGGGTTCTTTTCTGATTGCTTTCTGCTATTGACGGATACGTCCCATCTTGAAAAAAATTCTTGATATCAAAATACCATGGTTGGCCATCAATTTTTTCTTAAACTACATTGCAATAAGCATGTTGACTTTGGACCTGGATTTCCAACGGATCAATATGGACCATATCAGGATGGACATGCATCGAGGCTAGTGTAGCCAATGCATCAGCCAGTACATTGTGCATTCTGAGAATATGTCTGAACTTTATAACATCAAACTTTTGATGAAGATTGTCTATACACTGCTTATACATGCAACTTAAGGTCTCGAGTTTCCCATTCACCCTTCATTTGGCGCATCAAAAGGTCAGAATCTCCAATCACAAGTAACTCTTTGAAATCCATGTCTAATGCTATACTTAGACCCATTATGCATGCTTCATACTCGGATGTGTTATTAGTGCAACTGAAACGGAGCTGGGCTGCCGCCGGGTAATAATGTCCTGTGAGAGAGATGAGGACCGCTCCAACACCGTGATCTTTTGAGTTAGAAGCACCATCAAAGTACATTTTCCACACGTGCTCTTCTTTGTTAATCAATTCTTCAAGCACATCTACCTGTTCATCAGGGAAGTAGCTTCTCAATTGTTCATAGTCATCATCTACCGGATTCTCAGCCAAATGATCAGCTAAGGCTTGAGCTTTCAATGCAGTTATGGTGACATAAACTATGTCGAATTCCGTGAGGAAGATCTTCCATTTTTCAAGTTTTCCAGTTGGCATTGGCTTTTGAAATATGTACTTCAATTGGTCCATCCGGGAAATGAGATAAGTGGTGGAAGACTATTGACACCTAATTTTGTCCCTCCTGTTTCAATAGCCATTTTTCAAATGAAATTGCACTGATAACCATTCAATTATCCTTGCTCTAACCCCTATTCAAAATCATTATCTCACACAAGCATGCCAATTAAAGCTATTTTTAAGGACACTGGCACAAACTACGGCTATTTACAAAATTCGCACGTTTAATTATAAATTTTTGGAATTACTTCTATTTTAGCAAAATTGCAAAAATTTCAAAATAATAGTCTTCCTTAGCCCTTTAACCTTCAAAATTAGTTTTTTAATTTTTTTCTATAATTTTATGAGCATTTTATACAATTTTCTACACATTTTATAGGTATTTATACCCATTTATACACAATATATACACTTTTATACACATATACATATACACCTCAACATTTGTACACCTCACACTCCTACCTATACACATCAGTGCCAAGTCACACCTACGTGGCTTCATCTCTACCGTCCAATATTTGATCCAACGGCTCAGAACCCCCTTTCCTTTTTTAATTACACTCAACCCCCCAAACCCTAAAGACCCCTCTCATTTTTCTCACAAAGTCTCAGCCGCCACTCCCCTTCACACTCTCTCTCTCTCTCTCAGGAACCCTTGCTACCACTGCCATGGCTATTTCCGGTCGACTCCGCCGGTGAGACGCCGTAAAAACTACACTATCACACTCCTTACGCCTTCCGCTACAAAACCCCCTTGCCAATATTTCTATTTGGCGGAGGTCAAAACTAGAACTCTCATTGATCCATGTCTCTATCGCCGGAAAGAGAACTCCGGTCATGGCTAAGCAAAGCCTAAACTGTCACTACCAGAAAAACGAGAAAAGCCCCACGCATGGGTAAATCAGAGTGAGTTCAAGGCTGACCCGACTCCGACCTTAAACGAGTAACCCTTGTTTCTTCTTTGATGATCCCTAAACTTCGTGATAGTCATGCCTAAAACTTGCCTTGTTTTTATAGGTGTTAACATGTTTGTATGTTACTCGATTAGTTGAAACTCATGTGATTTTTAATCTCAGTTAAGTTCAATGATTTAATTGAGTACTTCTTTGAGTTTTGCATACTCTTGTGCCCTTGGTTGTTCCTATTAGCTTCGTGATAATTTGTAAACTGATTCTAGTCGTTCAATGCTTTGCAGTGTGTTTGCCCTTCTATTTTGTCAAAATACAATGATTTACATGATCATATGGCTCATTTAGGATGAAAATTGAATTAGTAAGGTGATTTGATTTTGTTTAATCTAGTATCAATTGGAGCCTCTTTAGGATCTGCTGAATTATTTTGAGCCTAAGACTTGCTTGTACACTAATTCTTGAATCTAGACATTGTCAAAGTTAAGGAGAGGGAGTCCAAATTGGTTTCAGATTGGATTTTTCCTTTATTTTTTGAGACTGATTGGTCTATTTTTGGAAGAGACACCTATGGGTGTCTTCCTTATTTTTTGACGAAATATTCCCCTGACTTTTACGTATTACCCGTTTGAATTCAAACCCTCACCCTTTTTACCTATATAAACTGGTCTTGCTTTCATTCACATACACACAGTTCTCTCTTCAAAGCACTGTATAACTATTAATAACACTTTCTTCTTACTCTTAAAGTTCCTGGAAAATTTTGCTCTCCCTCTCTCTTTCTGGATACTGCTTCTAAGGGCATCTGAAATTGCCTAACATTGTTTGCTTGTTATTGTTGCTTCTGACAAAGGTATAATTCTATGCCCAAACCTGTGATGCTCTTTGCTTGAACCTGTTCATGCCTACACCCCTGTTTAATGCTTGTTTATCTATGTCTGCTTGTTGGGCTTTCCTTTAGCCCTTGCTAACTCTTTCTATGTAGCTTGGTTGGATGGTCTTAGAACAAATCATACAAGTTTATTAACTGTAGGGTTTGGGGTTTGTAATGCTTATTGATTACACCAGGTTTAATGTTAGATTCTGGGAGTATGATCCCTAAGGTTATGGCTCGCGTAGGCAATGGCAGGGCCTTTACTTACCTCTTTATCCCTTTTAGAACCCCCTGTGCATTGTATTTTATAGGATTTCCTGTGTGTAAAGCGTTTAAAACAGGTCACATAGCGATGAGCTATGTGTGTGGCTATTCAGGGGCCCTTCCTTTACCTCACTCCTTTGTTTGCTAGCATCATATCTCACAAAATGGTAAAATCACATTTTCATAATTAACATTACAAGGTTTTATTAAGTATTACATGCGAAAATCCTAAAAGTTGACAACAGGGGCTAAATGTGAAATGCTTGCCTAATTTGAAACTATTTTCGTAAAACTAAAACTGCCTCTCTTTGCATAAGCAATACAGGCCCAAAACAATTTTTTAAATGTGGCCTTTTATGTGTTAAATTGATTTTTGGCTTAATTAACTCTTCTATACACTAATCTAATAGTGTATAGGGGAGTATAAGTGTGGGGTCACTCATACCATCTTCTATACGTATTTTCTAAAAGTATATTACCACTTATTCATGTATTTGCATGCTTATACACTTATATTTACGTGTGACAGCCCCCTTATGTGCATTTGTGTGCTTTGGTGAATCCTGTTTTTCTAAAACAGCCCCAATACTATATATATTTTTGAAACTGACCCCAAAATCAAATAGCCATTAAGGTTAGGGCTCGGCAATTAATGTCAAGTCACACCGACCCTAAATGGCTAACATCTTCTTTACAAAATAACCCCAATTTGGTTTGTGAAAAAATCTAAAAGTATTTTCAAAATTGGTTATTTCTGCAAAGCCTATTCGACACTGAAATTGCGCAAATAAATTGATTTGAACTGATCCTTGCGATATTAGCCCGACTAAACCTATGTTTCACGTGATCTTCAGTCATTCTAGACTTGATAATCACGTCATCCACATACACTTCTATTTCTTTATGCATTATATAGTGGAAAATGACAGTCATTGCCCTCACGTAGGTTGCCCCAGCATTTTTCAAACCAAACGGCATCACTCTATAGTAATAAGTTCCCCAAGGCGTAGTGAATACCGTTTTGTATGCATCATCTTCATCCATCTAGATCTGGCGGTATCCGGCATAGCAATCAACAAAGGATTGTATCTCATATTTGGCACAATTGTCTACGAGAGTGTGAATATTAGGCAACGGAAACTTGTCTTTGGGACTTGCCTTATTCAAATCTCGATAGTCGACACATATCATTGTTTTCCATCTTTCTTAGGTACTGGAACAACATTCGTAACCCAAGTAGTGTACTGGACCGGTTGAATGACTTTCGCCTCCAACTGTTTCATGATTTCCTCACGAATTTTCTTGATCATATCAGTTTTGAAATTTCGCTGCATTTGTCTCACTGGAGGGAAACCAGGTTGGATCGGTAGCTTGTGGACTATCAAATCCAAGCTTAAACCCGGCATTTCATCATATGACCATGCAAAAACATCTCGATATTCAAAAAGCACTTGCAAAATATCGTCTTTCACTTTAGGATTGGCATACATGCTTATCTTGGTTTCCCTCACATCATCAGGGCTCCCAAGGTTAACATCTTCTGTATCAGCCAAATTGGGTTTAGGCTTGCCCTCATGGCGTTCCACTTCCAAACTTATTTCAAAATCGGCCTTTTTTCATCATACTCAACCCCATTAACGAATTCCTCACTATGTTCTTCTTCACTTTAAACCTCAACTATGGTTATAGAGCAAAACTCAGGTCGCGGTTCCTGGATGGATGGTAAGTTCCTTGCACATGTCATGATATCAAGACCAACAGGCATATCACTACAGATAAACGAAAGTAGAACAAAATTAGGAACAGAGATTGAATGAAATCTTGGCTCTCAGGCCTTTCATTGATGAAAAAGGATTTGAACTACAAAAAAGATGAGCAAAATAATACACTTGGCATACGACCCTTAGAATATCCAAGTGTATTCAAAAGAGAACTGCAAAACAAACAGTCTATAAGGACCCTCTCCTGATAGGGAGGGGAGTTGCATTCCAGTTGGTCGGTGCACATCCGGGACAATGTATTGTATTGAAGCATTGCTGGAGCCTTCACCCAGCTGGACCATGCAGATTTCAAAGATTCCACCCAAGTCAAAGGGTGCATCATGATCATCTTTCACTGTGTTTACATCTTCAGCAGCAGCTTTTGGTTTCAGACATAGCCCACAAAAGATTGGACAAGACACGGAATTGGCTTAGGGAGAGACCAAACTTCCAGCTTCTTCTTTGCTTGCTTGCGATAAACTGCTTTTGGCTTGAATCCTAGTCCTCACATGCCTAGCACGCCAATTGGTTACACCGGGTTCACTCTACCTTGTAGCGATGCTCCCAAACTTTTCCCAAATTTGAAACCATGTTTCAGCATTTTAGAAGCCATCATAATGGACGTCTCTGACATTCTTGGAATGGGCATAGGCTTTCCTTCTGTTACTTTTTCTATATAAATCACGTTAGAGGTTTGATACATGATAGTCGGACGCGTGGTGACAACTTCAAGGGCTGGTACATCTAGATTGTTGTCAAACTACAAGTCATCCTCTCCAAAAACCACAACAGCTTGATTGTTCCAAGTGAACTTGACCGCCTGATGAACCGTGGAAGGTACAACACATGCCATGTAGATCCATGTTCGACCCAATAACAGATTGTAAGATGCATCCGTTTCCATGACTTGAAATTCAATGATGAAGGTTGCAAGACCAATGATTAACTTAAGATTAATGATGCCCAAATATTCTCGAACCCGTCCATCAAAAGCACGGATAGCAGAGGAACTGGCTCTGATTTTGCTAATGTCCACCTTTAGACTTTTCAGTATAGACAAAGGACAAATGTTCAATCCTGCACCGCCATCTATTAGAACACGTGTGACATAAGAATTTTCACACTTAACTAAAATATAAAGTGCCCGATTATGACCAGTTCCTTCTGCTGGTAGCTCCTCATCGGTGAACGTCACACGATTAGTCTCAAATACTCTACTAGCAAGTGCTTCCAGATTAGCCACAGTATTTTGCTCTGGAATGTAAGCCTCATTCAGTATTTTCAATAATGCATTTCAGTGTGATTAAGAGTTCATAAGCAATGACAAAAGTAATATCTGAGCTAAAGTTTTTTCCAATTGTTTGACGATAGAATAATATGTCGCTCTCATTTTCTTTAGAAATTCTTCAGCTTCTTTCTCAGACACTAGCTCTTTGATTAGTCCTTGGTTCTCTCGATCTGGCCTAGCCTTTCTCAATTCTGCCGGGGTGAAACATCTCCCGGATTGAGTCAAACCATTTACATCAGCAACAACCTCCATAATTTCCTTCCCTTTATAAGACATGATCATCTCCTTGTAGTTCCAAGGATCAGCCTTTGTACTTTTGACGGGAAGTTGTGTTGCCTGTGTGATGATAACCGGTTCACACTTCTTTGCCTTGACTTCAAAGGCCGGAGCCATCTGGTATGATGCCCCTTGCACAGTAAACACTGGCCCACTAGCATGAACTTTTTCTTGCTTTGCGGCCGGGATTGTGAAACTTGGTTCAACATCCACATCTTGCTTTGCCTTGTTGACAACAAAGGCACTTGGCTTCGCGACCAATATAACAATAAACGGCTCATGGCCTCTAATGTCAGTAGAAGGACAAGTTGCTACAATCTGTTTAGCAGTTTTCCCTTTTACATCATCTTCCGTGTATACCATTGGTACCATGTGCACATCATTCTGAACATTATGAACTGGCAAAGGATTTTGATTCATATTCTGCGTCTCATCTCCCACGACTTTTATCTGATTGTTATCAATCATTTCTTGGATCACCCTTTTAAGTTCCCAAGAAGACTCTGTGTCATGTCCAGGCGCTCCAGAATGAAATGCACAATGACGTGAGTGATCAATTCTCCCAGTCGGGTTCATGTTTCCCGTGATTGCCTTCAACAAATTAGCTTGTTGCAGTTTTTCAAATAGATTGGTGTAAGTTTCCCCCCAATGAGGTGAGCTGTTTCCTTTCTTGATGTGTGTTCCTTTGCTGCATGTTTGGACGAAAACTTGGTGGACCTTGTGATCGATAAGGCATCTCTCGCTGAACCAGGAATTGACCATGTGCCTATTGATTGTTATACTGGACTAGGGTGGTGGGTGCACGCCATTGTGGACCTGACATTTGTTGAGCATAAGATGTTGCACATACAGGAAATGAGAACTGTGGAATAATGTATTATTGGTCGTGTGGCGGATAAAATTGTTTCAACAAACTTGTTTGATTGTACCCTGGACGGTCATTGTATCTTCCATCACTTCTTCTTGGCCCCGATCCTACCATTGCCACCTCTTCTTTCTTCTCTTTCTTTTTTCCTAAACCATTTGATCCAGACTGCAGTGCCTGGGTAGCGGATCTCAAAGCTGTTTGACTAACAATTTTACTAGTCTTGATTCCTCTTTCAATCATTTTGCCTATTCGTATAGTTTCACTGAAATGCTTTCTAGGCCATAGCTTGGTAGTATGTCTGATCAGGCACCTCGACAAACTCTTCAACCATCTTATCATCTAGGGTCAAAGGACTAACACGTGCCGCCTGGTCACACAATCTGTAGGCATACTCTCTGAAACTTTCACTTGGTTTCTTTATGATCATCTTCAAAGAAGAACGATCAGGAGACTCTTCTATTTGGTAATCAAAATGGTTTAGAAGGCGTCTGCCATGGTATCAAAGATGACCCACTTTGAAATATCTTGTTGTATGAACCATTCTGTTATCGGTCCTCCCAAACTATCAACAAAGTACGCCATCAGTAACTCATCTTTCTCAATGTCCCTCATTTTGTTACGGTAGATCTTCAAGTGGATCCCCGGGTCGCTTTGTCCAATGTACAGATCAAACTTGGGTACAACAAAACCTTCAGGCAATGGCACATGAGGGAACAAGCACAAGTCTTTGTATGAAACATTAGCTTTACCCCCTTGTCTCTATATGTTTTTTCACAGTTTGCTCTAAACATTTCACATTCCGAGCCAAATCATTCTCTTCTTCTTTCCCAATCTGTCAATACCACCATGTGACTCTAAGTGGTGCCCTTGATCATATGTCTCAGTCGAGCGGAGAACATTCCCCTGAGCTTGACCGAATTGTTGATCTTGGTTCCTTAACTGTGGGTCGCCGTTCGACCATTGCAAAGTAGATCCCCCACGAATTGTGAATTCTTGGGCATGAACTTGGGGTGGGCCATGTTGTACTTGTTGTGGGAGTTGTGCATGAGGGCGCATTTCAGTTTTATTTGTTATTCCATGTGCAATTCCTGCACTGGGGGGATATGACAGATACTTGGGTGCCGCAGATGTGCCTGGTGCTTGCAAGAACTCTGTTGGTACGAGCCCATCTAGGAGGGATAGCTTAGGAGTAGGTGCATGTCCTGTGTTCACTGCGTGATGCATGTCAACCAAGAATTGTTTCAAGCTTTGGACCTCTTCATTCAACTTTTCATTTTCTAATGTCAATAGTTCCTGTGAAGTGGTCTCAGACTTCTCTCCGTCGAATGGCATGGCGAAAATTGTAGTTAAAGGTCCTTTTGATCCACTTGTGTAATAGCGGGATGCTGCCAGAGTGCTATGCCAAAATCATTGGTAATCAAAGCTAGTGTGCAAACAGAGCAGGTTAGGAAATAACATATTTTACGAACAAAGCGTGCCCAGATGCTTAAAAGTCGTCATGCGTCATCCTGAAGTGGTTTGGATTAGATTCCCAAGTGTATTGTTTGATTCTTCTTCTTTCTTTTTTTTTTTCAAGAGAGGCCACAGGGTGAAATAAATTAACACATGAAAAGTTAGCAAAAGAATTTTTCATTTTCTTTACTAGACAAAATACAGACAGTGCTTTATACTGACAAACCAAAAGCACGACCAAAAAGCAACAACTGAAATAGAAATATATTACAACTACTAAGTTCAAACAGTGCTTTATACAGACAAACCAAAAGCACGACCAAAAGGTGAAAACCAACAGCTGAAATAGAAATATATTACAACTACTAAGTTCAAAAAAAGCAACATAAAGTACAACATGCCGAGATCCTAAATAATGTGACAAAAACAAAGCAATAAGCTGCATCATCTCAGACTACTATGTCTGCAAACTACTGACCATTGGATGCGAGATCTGGCTGCTAGGGTGATCTGAGATCTGACTAAGCCTGCTCCCAGGATCTGACTAAAGTGGCTCCTCGAGATCTTCCTCGTCTGGTGACAGAGGCTGGCTCAAAACATCACGCAATATGTGAACCCGCTGAAACACATTCTTGATGTAATGAGGGATTTTAATGATAATAGTCTTATTTGACGAGAGCTTATGATCTAGGCACATTTGAGACAAATAGTTCGCCAGCTCTAACACATGCTGATGACCTTGATCGATCACTTTCTCAGCCATGGCTATTTGCTGAAGCGAGTCTGTTCCCAATCTCAATGCTTCATCTTTCAAAATCAATGCCTCATCATACAGATTATGTAGGCGGTCAATAGTCTCAAGGCGGTGACATGCTAATCTCTCACTCTCAGCCAGAGCAGCTCGGGCAGTGTCCCTCTCTGTCAATGCCTTATGGTGCAATTCGTAGAGTCATCTCACAGTATCTAGGTGCTGGTGTGTCATGCCTTCACTCTCAAATTGAGCAGCTCGAGCGGCATCCCTTTCCATGACTAAACTCTTTATAGTAGCATGGTACTCACCCTAAATCTCACGCCTAGCAATCTGAACCTGCATTTCCAACCTGGCCTCAATTTCGATCGAGCATGTTCCCGATCTTACTGGCATCTCTCTGGGTATAGGCTGGTGGCGATACCACAACTCGTACTCCCGAGCGACCTCTTCCCTGAGTCCATTCTAAACCTGTGTCCCTGTTGGGAGGTGCCTCCTAGTGCAGAACATTGGCTGGGCGGTCCGCCTGGCCCTTAGGCGGAGCGCCTAACTGCAGGTGGCTCAGGGCTGAGCGCCTGGCTCCTCTGGGCGGGGCGCCTGGGCAGAGATCAATGTATACTTCTTCCAATTGCTTCCATCTTCGAGTCCTTTCCTCTCCAAGTGTAAATGTACCTCTTGGACCTTCTTGGCTTGACTCCGAGTGAAGAGTCTCGTAACGGATTGCCCGGCATCATCCTCCCCTTCTTGGGAAGATTTCGTCCTCGAAATCCAAGCGTCATCACCCTCGGCTCCAACATCTCCGACATCAAGAGGAGTCAAGTCAGAAACATTAGAAGTGTTAGAGACATTATACTCACTTGGCAAGTCGACCACATAAGCGTTGTTGTTGATCTTTGAAAGCACTTGGAAGGGCCCATCTCCTCGAGGTGCTAACTTCCCTTTCCTAAGGTTTGGAAACCTTTCTTTGCGGAAGTGCACCCACACATAGTCGCCCTTCTTGAGTTCCACCTTCTTTCATCCCTTGTTCTTCTTGGAGGCCACCTTTTCATAAGCTTCCTCCAAGTTCTTCTTCGCCTTAGCATGGAGTTCAACCAAAGCCTTAGCTCGGCTTTTACCTTCAAAATTAACAACCACTTTCCTTGGCAAAGGGGTTAGATCAAGGGGAATCAAGGGGTTAAAGCCATAAACACACTCAGATGGAGTCATGCCAATCATTCTATGCAAAGTGTAGTTGTATGCAAACTCCATAAGAGGTAACTTGTCAATCCAAGCCCCACCCTTACCTCGGGTCATAGCTCTAAGAAGAGCACCCAAAGTTCGGTTCACCACCTCGGTTTGTCCATCGGTTTGAGGGTGGTGGGACGTAGAAAACAACAATTTGGTGCCAAGAGCACCCCACAAACTTCTCCAAAAATGGATAAGGAACTTAGTGTCCCATCACTCACAATTGTTTGAGGCACACCATGCAACTTTAACACATTATCAATGAATAAAGAAGCAACATGTTGTGCATCATCACACTTTTTACAAGGAATGAAGTGAGCCATCTTGAAGAACCTATCCACGACAACATAAATGCTATCATATCCCCCCTAGACCGTGGTAATCCCATAACAAAATCCATAGAAATATCCATCCACGGGCTAGTAGTTACGGAGAGAGGGGTATACAAACCATGGGGGTTCGATTTGGACTTAGCATACTTGCACTTAAGGCAAGAATTGCAAAGTCTCTCAACTTGCAACTCCATTTTAGGCTAATAGAATTGCCCTATAAGAATGGCCAAGGTTTTATCCCTACCAAAGTGACCCATGAGTCCTCCACTATGTGCTTCTTGAACAAGCAATTCTCTCCATGAGGACTCAGGTATGCAAACTCTACTATTTTTAAAGATATAGCCATTTACCCATTGGTACTTCTCAACTCTTTCTCCTTTCTCAAGAGCTTCATGAATGATTTTTAGCTTAGGGTCATGAGCATACATCAACTTGATGCTCTCAAACCCCATGAGCTTGGAGGCAAGAATGGTGGCTAGAGCCAACTTCCTAGAAAGTGCATCTGCCACAACATTGTTTTTCTCTTTTTTGTATTGAATAACATAGGGAAAAGACTCAATGAACTCTACCCATTTGGCATGTCTCTTGTTCAACTTCTCTTGGCCCCTAAGATGCTTGAGTGACTTATGATCACTCTTAATCACAAATTTCCTAGGCCAAAGATAATGTTGCCAATAAGCAAGAGCTCTCACTAGGGCATACAACTCCTTGTCATACGTAGAGTAATTCAAGGTTGCACCCTTCAACTTTTCACTAAAGTAGGCTATGGGTTTTCCATCTTGCATTAAAACACCACCAATTCCCACCCCCGAGGCATCATATTCAACCTCAAATACCTTTCCGAAATTGGGTAATTGCAATAGAGGGGCGGTACTCAACCTACTTTTCAATTCTTAGAAGGCCTTCTCTTGAGGCTCTCCCCACACAAAAGGTTTGTCTTTCTTCACCAATTCGGTGAGTGGAGCGGTAATAGACTAAAGCCCCTCACAAATCTCCTATAGATGCTAGCAAGACCATGAAAGCTTCTAACTTGAGACACGGTAGTGGGAGTAGGCCAGTCTCGAATGGCCTCTACCTTGGACTCATCCACTTCCACACCTTGGGAACTCACAACAAACCCAAGAAAGACTACATTTTCAACACCAAAGGCACATTTCTTATAATTAGCAAGAGCTTTTAGGCTCTCAAGACTTCAAGCACTTGCCTTAAATGTTCAACATGGTCGTCTAATGATTTGCTATATATCAAAATGTCATCAAAGTAGACGACCACAAATTTGTTTATGAATGGCTTCAACACATGATTCATTAGCCTCATGAAGGTACTAGGGGCATTGGAGAGGCCAAAGGGCATCACCAACCATTCATATAGACCAAATTTGATCTTGAATGCGGTCTTCCACTCATCACCTGGTTTCAAACGAATTTGGTGGTAACCGGACCTAAGGTCTATCTTTGAGAAGATGCTAGAACCACTTAGTTCAAAAAGCATATCATCTAAACGAGGTATGGGATGTCGATACTTTACCGTGATCTTGTTGACCACTCGCAATCCACACACATTCTCCATGTGCCATCTTTCTTTGGGACAAGTATGATAGGCACGACACACGGACTTAAGCCCTCACAAACCAAGCCCTTAGTAAGCAATTCATCCACTTGCCTTTGCAACTCCTTTGTATCTTCGGGATTGCTTCTATAAGCCGGCTTGTTTTGGATTTGGGATCCCGGAACAAAGTTAATTTGATGTTCAATACCCCTCAAGGGAGGTAAACCATTTGGCATCTCATTCGGGAACATTTCCCCAAAAACCTTCAAAACACTTTCAAGAGCACTAGGCAAAGGGTTAGAAGAATAATCAAATTCGGAAGTAAATGAGTAGTTTGTTGCCATCATTCCCTTTCAAAAGCTCACCCGGTTGTGTCATGGCACAAATGCTACCGGTAGAAGATGGTGGAGTCACCATCAAGCTCTCGGCCAAAGGGCTAGTCTCAACAACCGACTTGGCCTTTGTCGCTTCTCTCAACTCCCTCATGCGCCTATAATCTTCACTTACTTGCTTGGGTGACAAGGGTTTGAGCACATACTTTCTTCCCTCATGAGTGGCCGTATAGGTGTTGGCACGACCATCATGTACAATATTACGATCAAATTGCCATGGCCTTCCAAATAGGAACCACATCAAACATGTGTTCATCCACATAGTTCCCCATCTTGAATTTAATCATCACTTGTTTCACCACTTTCAATTCACCACACTCACTAAGCCATTGTAAATGATAAGGATTGGGATGTTTCAAAGTGGGTAATTTCAATTGGGAAACTAGTGTTTGACTAACAACGTTAGCATAACTTCCCGAGTCAATAATCATGGAACAAACTACACCCATGACTCGGCATCTAGCATGGAAGAGGTTTTCTCTTTGCAAATTTTCACTATCCTCCACAAGCATAGCACTTAAACTCCTTCTCACAACAAGGAAGGCATGAGGGTCATCTTCCTCAACCGTATCCTCCTCTACAACAACCGCTTCATCTCCCTCTACTCCCTCATCCTCGGGTTCACAATCTTGTTCATACACCATATCACCTACCACAATCATGGTCTTTCGAGTAGGACAATATCTAGCAAAATGACCATACCCTTTGCACTTATAGCATTGAGTAGAAGTAGGATTGCTTAAGTGAGTTTTAGAATTACCTCCCACATTTGGTGTGGACTTCTCGTATGGTTTCTTCACATCTCTACAAGAACTTGTACCACTTGCACTTGGAAATTTTGCATTTGGAGTCTTCCACTCCTTTGGCTTACTCATGGGAGTAGGAGTGCTACTCTTGTAGCGAGTGGACTTCTCTTCCTTGAGCCATTTCTCGGCTTCAACCGCGGCATCATATAGCTCATAATGATTGTCATACTTGTGAAACTTCAATTGAGAGGCTATCTCTCGGTTCAACCCACTGTTGACACCCAATTTTGTCCCCCCTTTTTCTAAAATTGGCTATAATTTAACTTAAAGGTGTAATTGGACTATTTGTGCAAAATGTGTATTAGAAATCATGCATTTACGTGCGTTATCTCTGCTTGTATATTACATACCTAAATGTGGCCATATTACGTAATTTTATATTATTTAGGCTATTTGTCAAAACTGTAAGTATTTGTGCAAATTAGTACATTTATAATATTCGTTGCTATATTATATAATTGCATCACTTAGGCTACATATCAAGTTTATTTCAATTTGTGATTATTTGCGCAAATTAGTAATTATCTGTGATTACCTATATTTAAATAATTTTATTTGAGTTTATTTAATAATTATTTGTGTATTTTATAAAATACATATATCTATATTTTTTATTTACACCTTCAAGTTGAACATTAGCCAATTTAAAAGAAAATGTCCATTTTTATTTTTATTTGCTTATTTTCCTTCTCCTTTTGTTAAAAGTCTCCTACGAACCTGGACAAGAGTCCGTGTAGGTACATCCATTCTGTTAGAAATCAATTGCGATTTTCTTCCCATCATTTAGTTCAAATTCTCTTGAATATTCATATAATTATTTTATTCCGAAATATTTCTTTTTTAATTATTTTAAAATCCTCCTTTGTCTTGAACCAAGACAAATGTTCGTCTAGATACGTTCATAGTTGTATTTAAAATTTCATTTTCCTCCTATTTTATTTTGGATTAAATCATTCCTAAATCCCTGTAATTATTTTCGTATCGAACCTAGACCAAAATTCTAACCAAATACATCCCTACTATTTGAATTTTTGAAGGGAATATTTCTCAAATCTTTCCTTGATTTTTTGTTATCTTTTAATTAAATCCCCATATTACTCTCTTAATTTCCTCCCTAATTTTCATACAAAATCCAATAATTATCTCTCCAATTCCCCAATTCTATTTCCATTACATAAACACACTACACCCTTATACATTCATCAGCACATATCCAAGCCTAAAAATATAACACACGACACTCCCTCTTCACATACAACAGTACTTCATCTTCCCCACACAACTCTTTTCTCCATTACATACTTACACATACACACCTCACTTCTCTTCTTCCCAAAACAAATCAACAGACACAGTACAAAACCAAAGCGCAATACACACATAACCATCCACACACACTAATACACATACACTGATTCCTCTTTCCCGTCTATTGTCACCCCATATATCATATACATATAACCAAGTACACCCCAAAATCTCCAGTCACACGCACGAAAAAGCAAACCATCAGAACACCTATCCCCCTCCTCGATCGATCTTCTTCTTCAACACCACATACATCGACCCCTTTTCTTACCCATTTATTCACATACACCAACACATACCCATATCGATCAAACACAAAATATCAAAACAGAAAAAAATCGGGGACGGGGGTTACAGATCGGTGATGGGGAATACAACAGTGGTGACGCGTCCACCACTATTGGAGTTTATTGGGCCGGAAAACTCCATGCCCGCTTCGCTGTTATTTCCTTCGCTGGATTCTGCTGAAACTCAATTGGATTAATAGCGGGTGGATTTGCAGTGACGCCGACAAGGGTCGCTGGAATCTCCATCGGAGACCCGCCAGGCAGTCGCTCATCTTCGTTGCTTGGATATTGCTCTATTTCGTTGTTTTCACTGGGTTGTTTGAGTTTGATTTACCCAATAGGAAGTTCGTTTGGGAAACAATTTTTAGGGTTATTTTGGATTAGCCCCTTGTTTGCTTTGACTGGCCTTTGTTTGAGCAGTGGTGACCTCGCCGGCGAATTGCTGTTGTTACTGCTGTTTCCGCTCGGTGTCTCATCATTGGCTTCAATCGAAAATTTGCTATTCATTCCTTTTGCCTTTATTTTAATGCACTGGTTATATCTGTTTACATTATTTGTCTATTTGACTCGATTTTGTTGACTTTATTTGGGTCAACATTATGCTTATTTGGAAGTAGTACTGGCGTGGTCTATGTTGTTTCTTGCAGGACCCTTGGACGAATGCTATACATTGCCGGACCCACTGAAATTGCATAGATACTACACAAGAAATTGACGGACACACAATGAATCGACGGATGCTATATCAATTATGGCCAAGAAAAATAATTATTTATTTGAGGCTTATTTGATTAAATTGAACACGATACTACATTTGAACGACCCATCCCCGCGTCCCTAAAAAAAAGAGGCGATGAGGAAAAATACGAAAACAAAAACCCTTTTATTACTATTATTATTATTTTATTATTATTATTATTATTAGTTATTACTATTATTATTTATTATTTATTATTATTATTGAACTAATTCATTTTCCTCTTTTTGCGAGGTGAAATTCTCCAAGGAGGAAACCATTAGCAAATCACACTTTTTATTTAATACTATATGCATATTTTACTAGTCGTTCAAATTATTTGCCTATTCTTAGTTACTTAGTTTATTTGCTTAGCTGTTTTAGTTTAAATCCCAATTATAAATCCGGCCGGTAACTACATTTGGTGGAGCTCTAGAGGTGCCTAACCCCTTCCTCTCGTGTTAACTTGAACCTCTTACCTAGAATTTTAGTTCGTAGATTAAGTTTCGGAGTTAATTGTAAAATTAGCAAGAAACAAAATAGGTGCCCTATTACGCCTAGTTAAAAAATATGTTAGGTGGCGACTCCAACTTTTTACCCGTGAGTTACCCACTAAGTCGAGCCCTATTTCGAACTTTAACCGGTTCGGATAAAAATAGGATGCGACACCCACTCCTAAATCGAATCACGGCCGGTTCATCTTCCTCCGCATCCATGTCTAAGGCCATCCGGATTTTCTCAAACTCATTGAAGTACTCCCCAACCGTCTTGTAGCCTTGTTTCAACTCATAAAGACGTTTGAGTTGGTCTTGACGATATTGTTGAGTCAAATACTTCTCATCCTATCACACGAGTCAATTCACCCCAAGTAAGATTGATGGCTATAGCATTTCTCCTTCTATTCCTCTTGGCCGACTGATGCAATCCAAATTGGGCTTAGGTCCCAACCATCAGGAACCAGGAATGAAGGATGCAAGGAGCATGAGGTCACGAGCATTGGAGAAGCATTTGGAAGCATTTTGAAGACCAAAAGGTCGGATGACAGCCCATGATGCAGCCCGAAGTGCAGACACGAAGCCTAGCCAAATTGCTACATGATATGCATATTCAGTTGGCTTGGTCGGGAGGAAGTATGTGTTCGAAGGAAGAGTGGCAAAGTGCTAGAGCCGAAGGCTACATTCTCAAACTTGAGCTCGATCCAAAAATTTCTAACAAAAATTTGTCATCATAACGGCGTAAAATTTGGTCCAAAAGAATTTCTAGGCCAACCAGTGCTCTTTGAAATTCTTTGAAAAAATTTGGCCATAATAACGACACAAAAATTATCTCTGAAAAAGAATTTCCAACAATGACATTTAGTATAAAATTTCGGCATTGCGACGACGCAAAAAATGACGCCAAGAAAAGTATTTTACAAAAATTCGCCGGCATAACGGCGTGAAAAACTGGATCCCAAAAAAAAATTCTGACATCAATACACATGTATTTTGAAAAAAATTTGCCATTATACTGACGTAAATACTGACGCCAAAAGTCTTTTTTGACTTTTGAGTATTAAGTGAAAATTCGTCATTATAAAGACATAAAACTAACATATACAAAATCGGCTAATACTGACACTAACAAATATTCCTTAAAAATTCACCATTACAGTGGTATGATTTAAAATTACAAACAAGACATCTAAGAAAAATCTGTATTCACTCTACTTCCTCTCTTTTTCATTTTTTTTTTGTTTTTTACATTTTTCTCTTTTCTTTTGAAACCTGTTCCTCTCTAGTTCGGTCAGCATAACAACTTTTCCTAGGCGCATGCAACACATAAAATGCCTCAGACGTGTCTTTCTCGGGAAGTGGGCCCCGTTCAGACACAAAGATGGTCAGCCTAGACAAGTATACCGCTGTACCGCACATCACTAAGTCAGATGGAATGCAAATAATTGGGCCTAAAGGTTTAACTCTAGATGACTCAACTGACTTGGTGTCTAGACTGGTTGAAAATCCGGTGGACAAACCAGGCGAAAAATGCATCGGGGCCATCCGGCAACAGTATCTCTGGCCTAAAATCCCAACACACCTTCCTACTAAATCATGGGCAATTTTAGTAAGAAAGTTCCCAGATGCCACAAGCAATATGGTAAGTGTACGTGTGCATGTGTTCAGAGACTCAGAGGTGTACGCGGAGAAGACAGTATATATATACAGTCCAAATAATATCAAAGCGGTAACATTCATATTTTCATGTGAACATGGCAATAAAAACAACAACTAATATTTAATAAAAAATAAAACGATAATTCAAAAAGCCGGAGTTTCTAATTTTCACTATTTTTTCCAGCAGAGTCGCCAAGCTGTCATGCCTTCAAAAAATTTAATTTAAAAAGTTTGTTTATTTTAAAAGGCTGTGACTAGTGTTTCAAAAAGTACAAAAATTATGAGATTCGGAGTCGCCACTTGACAAGTTCAAAGGTGTGCCAGGTCACCCAGAACACTAATGACTCGTCAATGGTCTGCATTAGAGAATCCGAGTAAGGATCTCGATTGACTCGCGAGAAGTTATTAGGCATCCTCGAATCCTGTGCTAAGCACATCTGCTTTATTGTTGTGCTTTGATTTGTTAAATATCTGATTGTTTAATTTTGCAGTTAAAATCGCGCTTAGATTTTTAACTGTTTAAAATAAAGATTGCCACAAGACTCCTGCTTGGTAGACTTTAACACAACTTTGTACGAAACTTACCTGAAAGCATATTTTTTTTAAAAAAACAAGTTGATTTTTCTAGTTAATTTCGTCGTTTCCTAATAAGTAGATCCGTGCTTATCAATTTGCCTAATCGTATTATATTGTGTTATATTATTAAATAATAACTTTCGATTTTAAAATAAAATTTAACAAAATGAGATGGAAGCCAAAATGATTTTATAACAATTGATGACTATTTGTCAAAATAATAACTGTTTATCCAAAACTTACTAAATAATAGATTATTTTTGCAAAATGTTAGGCCCAGCTTTCATAAACGATATGTTAATTTTTGCACAGAACAACCCACTCATGTTGTTTCTTTTAGATTTTGGCCAAGCTTTGCAATTTCAGATTTAAAAGTTTCCTTTGAACAAATAAGTTTTTTTTAGAAATTGTTTTGCAAATATGTAATACATTTCTATTTCTCAACAGTTGCTGTTTTTGGAAAATTGTTTAGTGATAGAAGATAAAAAAATATAAACTCATCAAGTGGGAAACTTTACAAAAAGATTGGCATATTTGAGTAAGCCAACTTTGCAAAAGATTGACTTATGCACATTTATCTACTAAATACTGTTTTTCAGGTTCATTGATGCAAAAACTTCACCGTCCATATTTTTTTTCGTTTTAACATTGTCTATGTTTTGCAGTAGCTTCTTTTACAGATTTGAATAAAGAAAATGTCCTAAACTTGCATAACAGTTTGATATTCTGGCCAGATTTCATAAAGTTGCACTATGTGACCATATTCAAAAGAGTCCGATAGGAAAACATGTGAAATTTTCTAAAGAAAATCAATCTGAAATTACAGCTAAAAATGCTCAATTCCCTGCATCTGAATTGCCACTTTATCAAGCATACATTGTTTAACAACAACAAACATAAAGCTGTTAAATATGTAGAAGCTAACAACTTCTTATCTTCCTATGATTTCATCAAGAGACAAACAACACATCAGAATATTTTAGGCCATAAAAATAGGCTGATTTATATGATTTCATAGTAAAATATTCAAGATAAACAGAAAGTTGATTTGTGTTTACCTATACGCCGAAAATCCAAAGCCAAATACCAAATTAAAGCAGCACGCCAAAGGCCAAACAACCAGCAACTAAAAAAATCTTGAACCCCTCTAAAATATGACTTGAACTCAAGAACTTAAAACTCAAAAGACTCTTGGAGTAGTAGACTTTTAGTTAAATTTTTTTTCTCAAACTCACTGTTTTTTTTCTCTTTTGTTCTTACCAATTTCATATATGTTTTTGATGTTCTCTCCTGATGCAACCCGACGCTCATCCAAACCTTTCACAAGGAGCCAAGCTCGGGAGTGGCAACAACTACAGGCAATGTTCATACAACTGGAGCTGATTGGACAAGTATTGGAGGTTCCAGGGCAGTTCTGCATGCTCACTGCCTTTGGAATTGAAAATACTCATCGCGAGTGCACAAATGCGATTGTGAAGAGCTATAAGGAAAGATACGCGATCGCGGGAAGCCAGATGCGATCGCGGAAGAGCAAATGGCAATGCAGCGCGATCGCGCGTCCACAGAGGAAATCGCGCAAGAGGCTGGTTGAAGCCTTTGCCTGCGCGATCGCGAGACCACAGCCGCGATCGCGAGGTTATGAATTAATGCTCAGCGCGATGGCGACCATCACTGCGCGATCGCGCTGAGACGAGGATCAGAAGGCCCAACAGTAGCTAATGACTTGAAGGCCCATTGTTAAGGATTAATTAAGGCATTTGTGCCATAGTATAAATACTCCTAAAGTCATTAGCATACCTAGTTTTTTATGATTATTGATATTTTAAGGATTTGGCTAAGCTTGTTTGGTTTAGCACATTAAATTTCCTTGATTTGCAATTAGTTTAAACTAATTGAGGATCAATTAGTAGTGGTTCTTTTGTTTAGGTGATTAAGGGGGTGATTAGGTTAATTTTTTCTAATCCATTTTCTTAACTCTTCTCTAATCAATTGGGTCTTACTTTATTTCTTGTCTTTTCCTTTTTGTGTCTTTAATTTTCTTATCATTTGGTATCAGAGCTAGATTAGTATTTGTTTTAACAATCACTAAACCAATTCTTGTTCATCAAGTCAAAAAAAAAAAAGAGTAAAAAAAAATTCAAAAATATGAGTCTTAGGATTAGGTTTCTTTTGGGTGAAATTTTTGGTACCAATTGAAGATTTGGTTGTCTTAGAAACTACTCCAAAAAGAAATTGATCAAACAACAACAATTTGGGGCTGAATTGAAGGCTTGAAAGATTGGGGTTCTTCATCCAGAATTTGGGGCTTTTGAATTTGGTTGTTGCTATTGAAGATTCAGCTACTGGGGTTTGTTCACGGACCAACAAGGAGTATACATCTCAAATTTGGAGCAAAATCATGGTGGTTTGTGAAGATTCAAGTTGAAAAGTGAGCTTCAAAATCGGGTTCTTCTTCAAACCTAGAAGCTTACGCGATCGCGCCACTTCCAGCGCTATCGCGCAAGCCATTAATTAAAAGGCCTACGCGATCGCGACAGTCACACGCGATCACGCCAGTACCACAAGCAAAGCTGCACGAACGCGACCCAAGCTCGCGATCGCGCTGAACAACAATTTCCCTTTACAACAGATTCTTAGACAGATTGTTTGCAACAGCCCCGTAACAGTTTCCAATCAGCCGGAACTTAATTTCAGCATCAAGAACAGTGAGTTTCTAGATCATAAACCAAATTTCATCCAATTCTGAATCCGATTCGTGCCAATTCGATTCGTACCTTTCTTTCTTTCCTTTCTTTAAAATTTCCTAAAGTGCTTTCATCAGTTTCAATTGTCCGTGTCTTGTCAGAACAACTCCTTCCGATCCTGAATTAGTTGAGTTTGATTGTCAAGTTGGAATTAGTGTGCGAAGAACAAACTTGCAATAACCAAGAGTGGAAAAAGGCAAGTGTAGTGAGAGCGTTAGAGTGAGTAAATGCCGAACGTTGAGTGCAAACACGAGTGAATTGAGTGACATCAATTGGAGTGTAAACACTTAGGGAGCGACTCAGTGAGGACACTTTCTACTAACCTTATTTGTTTACTTGTTTGTAGGTACAATGGCTCAAAAAGGAGTTGAGGCGGACATAGAACTTAAAACCATGATGCAAGCCGTGATGACAAATATGAGCTTAATGCAAGATAAGTTTGATGGGATGAAAGAGACGGTTGATGAGCTATCTCGAAAAGATAAGCTTCGGGAAATGGGTAAGCAAGTGGTTGGCACATCTCCAACCATGGGGGTGCGAGGTGATGGACCAAGCCAAATCTCTCGGGCCAATGACCGCTACTCCAACATGGTGGTTCAAGATACCTATTCGCTGAATGTCACTCCACAAGCAAGGGATCCTACTCATGATCTCCCATGAAATGAACAACCAAGGAATGACACTCCAAGGCCACTTGATGTTGAGGCTTTCCATGAGGATGAGAACTATGATAATGAACCATTTCGCTATCCGGGTGAAGGCCAACAAGGGGGAGCTAGGGGTCGAGGTGGTCAATTTGGGGGAGGTTACCAAGGGAGAGTGGATCGTGATGGAGACTACTATGACCACGGGGGTTGTGGTGGACAACGGAGGTATCAAGATGAAAGGGGGTTGAACACTATCAAGGTCAACCTACCTCCCTTCCAAGGTGAGAGTGATCCGGATAAGTATATGGAGTGGGCGGTCACGACGGAGAGAATCTTTCAAAACAACAACGTCCAAGATGCTACAAGGGTGAAGTATGCTATCTCCCAATTTGAAAGCTATGCTTCTACTTGGTGGGAGTCCAAGAGAAGACAAAGGGAAACACAAGGGCTCATTGCCAATGGGGGTTAGGCAGCTTTGAAAGCCATGATGGAGGCTCGATTTCTACCTCCAAACTATGAGGATGAATTACTCAAAAGGTTCTACAATTTGAGGCAAGGAACAAAGAGCGTGGTGGAGTATTTTGGTGAATTTGAGAGGACTAGGACAAGGGCTAACATGCTAGATGGTTACCGGTCTCTCATACCAAAGTTTATAGGTGGTTTGAATAGGGAGATCTCTTCTCCAATGGAATTGCACCGGTTTGAATGCTTGAATGATACATTCCAAGCGGCTCTCAAGGTAAAGAACGGGATTAAGTTAGACAAGTCTTACAAAGCCAAAAACATCCCTTCCACTTGGAACACAGGAAAGGATAATGTGAAGGCTTATACCCCATGGGATAAAGCTAAGGAGCCCAAGCGTGACTTCAAAGGCAACTTTGAAAGAACCAAGCCCAAGGAGGAGCCCAAGGTGAGAGGTAATAAAGATAAACTTGAAAACTTATCCAACATTCAATGTTACAAGTGTAATGGCCGTGGCCACATGATGAGAGATTCTCCCAATAAGAGGACTATTATTGCTTTGGGTGATGGGGGCTATGAAACGGTTGTGAGTGATGATGGAGATAGATAGGGGTATTCCATGTGACGATGATTTTGAGGAGCCGATGGATAGTGAGCAATTAGATGATGTATATGCTACTCTTGTGGTGAGAAGAATAATGGGGGTACAAGCGAAGGAGGAGTCGAGCCAAAGGGAGAATTTATTCCATGCCTATTGTAAGGTTCTAGGGACTACTTTCTCTCTAATTATCGATAGTGGTAGTTGTGTCAACGTGGTGAGCACCACCTTGATTGAGAAACTCAAACTACCCACTAGAAAGCATCCACAATCTTACAAACTCCAATGGTTGAATGAGTGTGGTGAACTAAAGGTAACCAAGCAAGCCTTGATTAAATTCAAGATTGGGGACTACCATGATGAGCTTCTATTTGATGTGGTTCCTATGCAAGCTTGTCATATCTTGCTTTGAAGGTCTTGGCAATATGACCGCTTGGCAAGGCATGATGGCAAGACTAATAGATATGCCTTGGAAGTGGGGGGGTCGGAAGTTTGTTCTAAACCCATTGACCCCGGCACAAGTGAGTGAGGGTTATAGGAAGATGAGAGAGTTAAAGTTGAAAAGAGAGAAAGAAAAGAAAGAGGGAGTTGTGGAGGAAGGGAGAGTGAGAGTTGTTACTCAAAAGGGTGAAGAACCAAAAAGGGGAGTGAACTTGATCTTGTCTAGGAAGGAATGTTTGAAAGACATGGAGGAAGGAGCACCCATGATTCTCCTCCTACACAAGGAACATGTTTTGCTTACTAAAGAACTAACCCCTTCTTTGCCTAGCTCTATTTCTTCTCTTTTGCAAGGTTATGAAGACATCTTCCCCGAGGAGTTGCCTAGTGAATTGCCACCACTAAAAGGCATTGAGCATCAAATTGACCTTCTTCCGAGTTCCCAATTGCCCAACAAAGCCGCTTATAGAAGCAACCCGGAAGTTACCGAAGAACTCCAAAAGCAAGTGGAGGAGTTACTTGGGAGAGGACTTGTGCAAGAAAGCTTGAGCCCATGTGCGGTCCCGGTCATCCTAGTGCCAAAGAAATATGGGACTTGGCGAATGTGTGTGGATTGTAAAGCCATCAACAAGATCACGATAAAGTATCGTCATCCTATTCCTAGGTTAGATGATATGCTTGATGAGTTATGTGGATCTTGTGTGTTCTCTAAAATTGATTTGAGGAGTGGATACCACCAAATCTGGATGAAACCGGGTGATGAGTGGAAGACGGCCTTTAAGACTAACTTTGGTCTTTATGAATGGCTTGTCATACCTTTTGGCTTGTCCAATGCTCCTTCAACCTTCATGAGGTTGATGAATCATGTGCTCAAATCCTTCATTAGAAAATTCGTTGTAGTTTACTTGGATGATATCCTTATCTATAGAAAATCCATTGATGAGAATGCTAATCATTTGAAACAAGTGTTTGATGTCTTGAGAAAGGAACAACTATTTGCTAATTTGAAAAAGTGTTCTTTTTTTGTTGAAAAGGTTGTTTTCCTTGGTTTTGTGGTGAGTGCAAATGGTGTGGAAGTAGATGAGGCTAAGGTGGAGGCTATTAGAGATTGGCCTACTCCTAAAAGCATTGGTGATATGAAAAGCTTTCATGGGTTGGCTAGCTTTTATAGGAGGTTTGTGAGGGGATTTAGCACTATAACCGCACCATTGACCGAAGTGATAAGGAAGGAAAAAGCGTTTGTGTGGGGGAAAGAGCAAGAAGAGGCTTTTGCAAAATTGAAGGAAGTCCTTAGTTCCACACCTCTTCTTCAATTGCCAAACTTTGATAAGACCTTTGAGATTGAATGTGATGCTAGTGGGGTAGGCATTGGGACTGTGTTGATGCAATAACAAAAGCCTATTGCATATTTTAGTGAGAAACTCAAGGGAGCAACCACTAAATATTCCACTTATGACAAAGAGTTGTATGCCTTAGTGAGGGCATTGGCTCATTGGCAACATTATCTTTGGTCCAAAGAATTTGTTATTAGAACCGACCACCAATCCTTAAAGCACCTCAAATCTCAAGAAAAATTGAATGTGAGACATGCCAAATGGGTGGAGTTTCTTGAGACCTTTCCATATGTCATCCATTACAAAAAGGGGAAAGAGAATGTGGTGACGGATGCCTTGTCAAGAAAGTTTGTGTTTCAACCAAGAAGGCACTTGTTGTTGAATACTTTGGGGTCCAATCTCATGGGCTTTAAGAGTATGAAGGAGATGTATGTTAATGATCCGGAGTTTGGAGAACTTTATGCTAATTGTGAAGTGGAGGAAAGGGGTAGATGAAACGGCCTCGGTCAGTCGTTTCAGAAGTTAGGACTCCGATTGGCGTGCTGATAATTTTAAAATATTCGTAAGGTCCATTAGGACCTGTCTGTAAAATTTGAGCTAAATCAGACCTCGTTTGGTAGGCATCGGAAGAAGGTTTCAGTTTTTATTGTCGATAAATATTAAAAAGAGATTTTTGAGCTCGGTTTTGGCGAATGAGCTCCGATTCGAAATCCGAAAGCGCCGATACGTTTGTATGATTATTTGTGACTTTTGTGATTTTTCAAAAGTGAATTTCGATGTTGTTCGGCTAGTTTCCGCTAAAATACCGAAAGTTAAATAATTTGACCTTTTTCCTTTAAATTCGCATCTTGAGTTTCGGGAGTCCGATTTGAGATCCGTCTTCGTGAGTATGTTACATATATTTTGTATAACTTACTTAAAAAATTTGGAATCATTTTGACTTCTCTAGAGTTCCATTTTAATTTTAATCGTCGTAGCGAATTTATTAAAAAAAAACTAAATCACATTGTCGGTTAAGCTAAGGGATTAAATCCCTTAGCATCATCAATTACATACAAGCAGAAACATTCGACCATATACAGAGAAAAGAGAAATTAGGAAAAGAAAGAGGAAAAAAGGGAAAAAGAGGTGGAAAATAGTGGAATTTTTACCCCAAATCTTCAGGTAATGATGTTAACTCATTATCTTAGCTTATTACGTGTGCTTGAATATATTTTTACGGTAAAAATAGGGATATTAGACATCGCCCTAATGACTTAAATTGATAGCTTAAAGGGTCAATTGGACCCCGATGATGGAAATGATTATATATTCGTACTCAGTAAGTTATGGCCAACATATAAATGTAATTTATTTAGGGTTTGGTTATGGAACTTTGAACCCAGTACATAGGCTTGGCCTGCGCATTGCGTATGCGAATAGGGTATCAGGTTCCTAACTGGATTTCCCTAAGACATAAGGAATGAAGCCTTTAGCTTTATTTGATATAATTTTTCTGCTTATTGAATAGAGCGGGATCGTTTGGCAGTTAATCCAAAGGAAAAAGCAGTTGTTAAATAACAGGGCTAGCTTTGGAATACGGTAAGTGTTTATATCCATTTCTTTGGAGGCACTTGGCCTCGTGGATTTTCTACCACGTGTTCCTTACATGTGTAGCTGCCGATAGGCGTACTCATTATGCCTCAGCTTTACATTTTATCGGGTGCAGGAGTATTCCGCCCCAGGAGAGTGCAGGAGTATTCCGCCTCTGGTTTATATTATATCGGGTGCAGGAGTATTCCGCCTCAGGACGAGCAGGAGTATTCCGCTCCAGTTGGTTAGTAGATTGGATTCCCCTCGAATGCAGGAGTATTCCGCTTCGGGATGGGATTACGGGCACATGTGACCCTTTGCATCATGTTTCATTTAATTTCATTTCATCTCACGTCATTTCATTTCATCTCATTCCATTTCATTTCATACTATTGTGTAGATTTTCTGTACATGACTACTGTTCTATTTATATGTGCATTGCTTATTTGTTGATTGTTGTCTGGTTCCGTTTCCCTGACTAGCGTATCTATATTTCGAGGTTGCTAGTTTGTTCGCACTTATTGAGTCCTTATGACTCACCCCTATTTGTTCTTGTGTTTTCTTTTTGTTCGGCAGATTCTGCTCCAGGACCCAGCCAGTCGCGTCGTGATTGAGGAGTAGTACGTTTTCAGCTGTCTACGGTGAGCCATCCTGTACATTGCGGCCACACACTTCAGATATTACAGTTTTCCTTACTTTTGCTCCCTTCGGGAGGTGTGTATATCTTTTGGCCTTCTTAGATGTCTAATCTGGAAACCTTTAAAACTGTGTATTCTAGGTAGTTAGTTGTATTATTCAGACAGCTTATATGTTTGTCTATCCTTGAGAGTTATCTCATGTTGTTAAAGTTTGGTTCATTTTCAATTCAAGGTAATTCTTCATAATTTATATCGATTCAGTCAATAGGGTACGCCCGACAGGTTTAGGGGAGATGGTCGGGTGCCCGCACGGCCTAACCGAGAATTCGGGTCGTGTCAGTTGGTATCAGAGCCCGGTTTAGAGTCTTTTCAAATCATGACAGTGTCTAATAGAGTCTCGCTGATCGGGTGGAGACGTCCGTACCTATCTACGAGATGTTATGATGGCATTTAGGCAGTTTCCCTTCTTTCTTTCCTCTTCGTGCGTGAGTCTTCTTATCTAAAATTAAATATTTTTTATTCTCCGCAGTAAATGGTGAGAACGCGCACGAATGTTCAGCGAGAGGCGGAGGAGCCAGCGGTCGCCCCTATGCCTGCTGCTCCGCGAGGTAGTGCTGTTGGCCACGGTAGAGGTCGTGGTCGAGGCAGAGGTAGAGTTGTCCAGGCCGTGAGGATGGTGGATCATGTTGATCCTGCTGCAGAGGTTCCGGTAGTGCCAGCTTTTCTGGACAGGGGGAGCAGGGCTTATTCGTTCCCCCCGCACTTCATGACGCTTTTATGAGATTCTTAGCGACGCAGACGCCCCAGGGACCTCCTATTCCTTAGGCTGCCGTAGATGCTCCTATTCCTCAGGCTGCTGTAAATGCTCCTATTCCTCAGGCTGTCGTAGATGCTCCTATCCCTCAGGCAGCTCCTCAGGCTGCGGTAGATATTGGTTCTCAGGTTCAGGAAGCCCCCATTCCAGCTCCACATGTAGCCCCAACAGTTCATGTTCCAGGTGGTCATGTTCCAGAGGTAGCGGGTGTTATACCTCCGGTTGTTCAGGCTGGTCAGCCAGTCCAGGTAGCAGGTCAAGTTGATGATCCGGCAAGGCTGCATTATTTTACCCGACTTAGTCCTCCGAAGTTCTCTGGTCAGAAATAAGATAATCTTATGCCTCGTGAGTTTCTTGATCAATGTCAGCGTATCTTAGAGGCCCTTGGATATCTTGAGCAGTATGGAGCTGATTATACCGCCTTCCAGCTTGAGGGTCCGGCTTTAGCTTGGTGGACCGCACTCCGATCAGCTAGGAAGGGCTTACCTAAGCTGACCTGGAGTGAGTTCTCCCATCAATTCATGGAGAAGTTTTTCCCTCGCAGTCAGCAGGATGAGAAGAGGAGACAGTTTGAGAGGATTGGACAGGGTAACCTGTCAGTCATGGAGTACGACCTTTTGTTTTCAGAGATGTCCAGTTATGCTCCAGATCTCGTGCAGGAGCCCTCTAAGAGGGTCAGACATTTTATTGATGGACTTTCCCCTCATTTGCGGTCCCAGATGGCTCGTGAGATTGAGGCTGGTACTCTATTTGATGTCGCTGTTGATATTGCCAGGAGGTATGAGGCCTATCATAGATTGGAGATGGAGGAGTTAGAGCGGGAGAGTAAGAGATCTCGTGGTCCAGGGCATTCTAGTACCTCGTATGGAGGTTGGAGTTATCAGCAGCAGAGTAGGCCTCCTGTCAGACCAGCTCAGTTTCTAGCGCGTGGTTCTCAGAACGCGCCTACTTCTTCTCAGGGTCAGTTTTGGTTTCGCCCGCGAGATCAGTCTCAGTTTGATCAGCGTAGATTTGCTCCAGGGTGCTTTATCAGTCAGGATCCAGGGCATCATAAGAAGGATTGCCCTTATCTCCTTCAGCAGGGTAGTAGCCACCCTTTCCCTCGCCTTCCAGCGCCTATGCAGCAGCAGCCTCAGGGTGCCCCTCCAGGGTCTCAGCCAGCTAGAGGTGCACCACCACCCGGTTGAGGTCGTGGACGTGCTCCTAGTGGTCCCTCTAGAGGTGGTCGTCAGGGTAGCGGCTCAGCTCAGCCGCAGAGACAGCTATATGCACTGCCTGTCAGGTAGGATGCCGAGGCATCTCCAGCTGTTGTTACAGGTATTTTATCTGTTTGTGATCGAGATACATATTCTTTGGTGGATCCGGGGTCTACATATTCATATGTATCTCCTTATTTTACTTCGGGCTTTCATGTTGTTTATATGCATCTTCGTGATCCATTATGTGTTTCTACTCCTATTGGAGACATTATCATTGTGAATCGGGTTTATCCAGCTTGTACCATATCTTTTGGGGGTCGTGAGACACTAGTAGATCTTCTAATTCTAGATATGGTTGATTTTGATGTTATTATTGGCATGGATTGGCTGACGTCGTGTCATGCCACATTAGATTGTCATGCCAAGTCTCTTCAGTTGTCTCTTCCTTGTTCAGCACCGGTGGTGTGGCAGGGATCTTATTTGCCACCCATGGGGCATGTTATTTCTTTCCTGAAGGCAAAGCGGATGATGGATAAAGGGTGTTCAGCGTATCTTGCCATGGTTCGAGATACCACTGTGGAGATTCCATCTCTTGATTCTATTCCTGTCGTTAGGGAGTTCCCCGACGTGTTTCCAGATGATTTGCCAAGACTTCCTCCTGATCGAGAGATCAAGTTTGGCATTGATATAGTGCCAGGGACTCAGCCTATTTCTATCCCTCCTTATCGCATGGCTCCATCAGAGTTAAAGGAGCTGAAGGAACAGTTGCAGGATTTGCTTGATAAGGGGTTCATTAGGCCGAGTATTTCTCCGTGGGGTGCTCCTGTTCTATTCGTGAAAAAGAAAGATGGGACTATGCGGATGTGTATTGATTATCGTCAGCTAAATAAGGTCACCATCAAGAATAAGTATCCCTTGCCTCGTATTGATGATTTATTTGATCAGTTACAGGGTGCCAAATTATTTTCTAAGATTGATCTGCGATCTGGTTATCATCAGCTGAAGATTCGTGAGTCAGATATCCTGAAGACTGCTTTTAGGACTCGTTACGGCCATTACGAGTTCCTAGTTATGTCTTTTGGGCTGACTAATGCCCCTGCAACTTTTATGGATCTCATGAACCGGTTGTTTAAGCCATTCCTTGATTCCTTTGTCATTATCTTCATTGATGATATTCTTATTTATTCTCGTAGCCGCGAGGAGCATGATTATCATCTGAGGGTGGTTCTTCAGACCCTCCGTGATCGTAAGTTGTATGCCAAGTTCTCGAAATGTGAGTTTTGGCTTGATTCTGTGGCATTTTTGGGTCACGTGGTATCTAGTGAAGGTATCAAGGTTGATCCGAAGAAGAATGAAGCAGTGCAGAAATGGCCTCGTCCTACCACTCCGACGGAGATTCGCAGCTTCCTTGGATTGACAGGTTATTATCGGAGGTTTGTGGAAAAGTTCTCTACTATTGCAGCTCCCCTGACTCGTCTGACACAGAAGGCAGTTCAGTTTCGATGGTCCGATGAGTGTGAGGCAAGCTTCCAGAAGCTTAAGGCCTTATTGACTTCAGCTCCAGTGTTATCCCTTCCTTCGAGCACTGGTGGATTTGTAGTCTATTGTGATGCATCTCGTGTGGGCCTTGGTTGTGTTCTTATGCAGCACGGGAAGGTAATTGCTTATGCTTCCAGACAGTTGAAGCCGAATGAGAAGAATTATTCGACTCACAATTTAGAATTCGCAGCTGTGGTCTTTGCTTTGAAGATATGGAGGCATTATCTTTATGGCGAGCCTTGTGAGGTGTATACGGATCATAAAAGTCTGCAATATCTTCTCTCTCAGAAGGATCTTAATGGCCGGCAGCGGAGGTGGCTCGAATTAATTAAAGATTATGATCTCACCATCCATTATCATCCTGGGGAGGCGAACGTGGTAGCAGATGCTTTGAGCAGGAAGTCCATGGGCAGCATGGCTTTTCTTTATGCTGACATGAGACCATTGGCCCGAGAATTGCAGTCCCTTGGCGACTTTGGTGTGAGATTTCTTCTTCCAGACTCCAGTCGAGTCTTAACATGTATTGCAGCTCAATCTTCCTTGGTCAATCAGATTAAGGGAAGACAGTTCGAGGATCCTCATCTGCAGGAGTTGCATGGTCGTGTCCTAAGTGGAGGAGTTCCCTTCTTCGAGCTTGATTCAGATAGAATTCTTTGGTTTAATGGTCGACTCTGTGTTCCTGATGTTGGGGATTTGAGGCAGTTAGTGCTCGGTGAAGCTCATAGCTCGCGCTATTCTATTCATCCTGGTATTACAAAAATGTATCAGGACCTCTGAGAGCTATATTGGTGGAAAGGGATGAAGAGAGATGTATTTGATTATGTATCTCGTTGCTTGAACTGTCCGCAGGTTAAGTTCGAGCACCGGAGACCAGCAGGGTTAGCCCAGGCATTGCCCATTCCCGAGTGGAAGTGGGAGCACATCACAATGGATTTTATAGTTGGTCTGCCAAAGACCCTGCGGCGCCACGATTAAGTCTGGGTCATTGTCGACAGACTGACTAAATCAGCTCACTTTATCCCTGTAAAGACTACTGCTCCAGCTCAGAGATTCGCTCGAATTTTCATTGAGCAGGTGGTTAGGCTGCATGGTACTCCTGTATCTATTATCTCAGATCGTGGTTCCCAGTTTACTTCTCAGTTCTGGCAGTCTTTTCAGAGGGAGTTGGGGACCCAGGTGTAGCTTAGCACAGCATTCCATCCTCAGACTGACGGTCAGTCCGAGCGGGTTATTCAAATTCTGGAGGACATGTTGAGAGCTTGTGCACTGGACTTGGGGGGTTACTGGGATGATCATTTGGCGTTAGCAGAGTGCTCTTACAATAATAGCTACCAGTCTTCTATTCATATGGCTCCATTTGAGGCCTTATATGGTCGTCGATGTCGTTCTCCTATTGGCTGGTTTGAATCTCGAGATGCCGAGGTGATGAGTTCAGATATGGTTCGTCAGACTCTTGAGGTTGTTCGTGTTATTCAGGATCGTTTACGGACCGCCCAGAGTAGGCAGATTTCATATTCGAACCGGAGGAGCCGAGAGTTAGAGTTCGAGGTCGGGGACATGGTATTTCTGAAAGTGTCACCGATGCGAGGTGTAAAGCGATTTGGTAGGAAAGGAAAGCTTAGTCCCAGGTTCATTGGCCCTTTCCGTATCGAGAAGCGTATTGGTAAGGTAGCTTATCGACTCGACTTGCCAGCTTCTATGCCAGTTCACCCAGTTTTCCATGTATCGATGCTCCGGAAGTGTATCCGAGATCCTTCCGAAATAATCGAAGTAGATCCTGCTCAGCTAGATGTGAACCTGGCTTACGAGGAGTTCCCAGTTGCTATAGTTGCCCGTGATGTCCGGAAACTTCGTTCGAAGCAGATTCCGATGGTTCGAGTGCGATGGAATAATCTCATCGTGAGGAGGACACTTGGGAGCTTGAGTCCAGTATGCGTGAGAGGTATCCTTACCTCTTCGATGATTCAGGTTCGAACTTGGTCTTTAAAGCCTAAAGGTTCTTATCATTGTATATGATTTTGGTTTCGTAGTAAATGTCATTGAAAAATTCGTGTAAGCATTCTTATTAGAGGTGTGAAATCTATTTTAGACTCTTGCTCGTTCGAGGACGAACGAGAGTCTAAGTGGAGGAGAATGAAACGACCTCGGTCAGTCGTTTCAGAAGTTAGGACTCTGATTGGCATGCCGATAATTTTAAAATATTTGAAAGGTCCATTAGGACATGTCTGTAAAATTTGAGCTAAATCAGACCTCGTTTGGTAGGCATCGGAAGAAGGTTTCAGTTTTTATTGTCGATAAATATTAAAAAGATATTTTTGAGCTCGGTTTTGGCGAATGAGCTCCGATTCCAAATCCGAAAGAGCCGTTAGGTTCGTATGATTATTTGTGACTTTTGTGATTTTTCGAAAGTGAATTTCGATGTTGTTCGGCTAGTTTCCGCTAAAATGCCGAAAGTTAAATAATTTGACCTTTTTCCTTTAAATTCGCATCTTGAGTTTCGGGAGTTCGATTTGAGATCCGTCTTCGCGAGTATGTTACATATATTTTGTATAACTTACTTGAAAAATTTGGGATCATTTCGACTTCTCTAGGGTTCCATTTTAATTTTAATCGTCGTAGCGAATTTATTTAAAAAAAAACTAAATCACATTGTCGGTTAAGCTAAGGGATTAAATCCCTTAGCATGATCAATTACACACAAGTAGAAACATTCGACCATATACAGAGAAAAGAGAAATTAGGAAAAGAAAGAGGAAAAAAGGGAAAAAGAGGTGGAAAAATAGTGGAATTTTTACGCCAAATCTTCAGGTAATGATGTTAACTCATTATCTTAGCTTATTACGTGTGTTTGAATATATTTTTACGGTAAAAATAGGGATATTAGACATCGCCCTAATGACTTAAATTGATAGCTCAAAGGGTCAATTGGACCCCGATGATGGAAATGATTATATATTCGTACTCAGTAAGTTATGGGCAACATATAAATGTAATTTATTTAGGGTTTGGTTATGGGACTTTGAACCCTATACATAGGCCTGGCCTGCGTATTGCGTATTGCGAATAGGGTATCAGGTTCCTAACTGGATTGCCCTAAGACATAAGGAATGAAGCCTTTAGCTTTATTTGATATAATTTTTCTGCTTATTGAATAGAGCGGGATCGTTTGGCAGTTAATCCAAAGGAAAAAGCAGTTGTTGAATAACAGGGCTAGCTTTGGAATACGGTAAGTGTTTATATCCATTTCTTTGGAGGCACTTGGCCTCGTGGATTTTCTACCACGTGTTCCTTACGTGTGTAGCTGCCGATAGGAGTACTCATTACGCCTCAGCTTTATATTTTATCGGGTGCAGGAGTATTCCGCCCCAGAATATGAGTATTCCGCTCCAGTTGGTTAGCAGATTGGATTCCCCTCGAATGCAGGAGTATTCCGCTTCGGGATGGGATTACGGGCACATGTGACCCTTTGCATCATGTTTCATTTCATTTCATTTCATCTCACGTCATTTCATGTCATACTATTGTGTAGATTTTCTGTACATGACTACTGTTCTGCTTATATGTGCATTGCTTATTTGTTGATTGTTGTCTGGTTCCGTTTCCCTGACTAGCATATCTATTTTTCGAGGTTGCTAGTTTGTTCGCACTTATTGAGTCCTTATGACTCACCCCTATTTGTTCTTGTGTTTTCTTTTTGTTCGGCAGATTCTGCTCTAGGACCCAGCCAGTCGCGTCGTGATTGAGGAGTAGTACGTTTTCAGCTGTCTACGGTGAGCCATCCTGTTCATTGCGGCCACACACTTCAGATATTACAGTTTTCCTGACTTTTGCTCCCTTCGGGAGGTGTGTATAACTTTTGGCCTTCTTAGATGTCTCATCTGGAAACCTTTAAAACTGTGTATTCTGGGTAGTTAGTTGTATTATTCAGACAGCTTGTATGTTTGTGTATCCTTGAGAGTTATCTTATGTTGTTAAAGTTTGGTTCATTTCAATTCAAGGTAATTCTTCATAATTTATATCGATTCAATCAATAGGGTACGCCCGACAGGTTTAGGGGAGATGGTCGGGTGCCCGCATGGCCTAACCGAGAATTCAGATCGTGTCAGTAGAAGAGTCAATCGATTGTGTGGTGAGGAGGAACTTAGTGGTGATGTGGAGAAAAAGAGATTCACAAGTTTGATGGCTTCTTGTTTAGGAATGGGAAGTTATGTATGCCTAATTTATCTTGGAGGGAATTGCTAGTGAGAGAGGCCCAAAGTGGGGGACTAATGGGGCATTTTGGTATGGGCAAGACAATGAAGATTCTTAAGGAGCAATTTTATTGGCCCAAAATGAGAGTGGATGTTGTGAGGGTGTGTGGCCAATGCTTGGAGTGTAGGCAAGCCAAGTCAAAGCTACTTCAACATGGTTTGTACTCACCCCTTCCCATTCCCTTGGGTCCTTGGCTTGACATTTCTGTGGATTTTGTCCTTGGGTTGCCTAGGACCAAAATGGGAAAGGATAGCATTTTTGTGGTTGTTGATAGATTTTCTAAAATGGCTCATTTCATTCCATGCCACAAGGTTGATGATGCATCTCACATTGCTAACTTGTTTGTTGATAATGTGCTTAAATTGCGTGGGGTCCCAAAAACTATTGTTAGTGATAGGGATCCCAAGTTCCTTAGTCATTTTGGGAAGGAGCTTTGGGAGAGGCTTGGCACTAAGTTGTTGTTCTCCACTTCTTACCACCTCCAAACCGATGGCCAAACCGAGGTTGTTAATAGAACCTTGGGTGCCATGCTTAGAGCAATAGTTAAGGGGAAACTAGCTTCTTGGGAAGAACATCTACCTTTGATTGAATTTGCTTATAATAGGACCATGCACACATCTACTTGCATGACACCTTTTGAAGTTGTATATGGCTGTAATCCCCTTACCCCCTTGAATCTTATGCCTTTGTCTAGTGATGTAGTCTTAAGCTTAGATGCCAAGGTGAGAGCTCAAGAGATGAAGCAACTTCATGAGCAAGTAAGGAAACAACTTGAGAAGAAAAACCAAGAAGTTGAAAAGAAGGCGAACAAAGGAAGGAAGAAGATCATTTTTGAGCCCGGTGATTGGGTGTGGGTTCATTTCCGGAAGGATAGGTTCCAAAACAAGAGGACGAGCAAATTGATGCCTAGAAGCGATGGCCCTTTTCAAGTCCTTGAACGCCTCAATGACAACGCGTACAAGGTGGACTTGCCAAGCAATTACCAAGTACACAACACGTTCAACGTGTGTAAGTCTCCCTTCGAAGTAAAAGATCAAGTGAATCGGTGGACGGATTCTTCTCAAGACAGGGAGAATGATACAACCCGACGCTCATCCAAACCTTTCACAAGGAGCCAAGCTCGGGAGTTGCAACAGCTACAGGTAATGTTCACACAACTGGCGCTGATTGGACAAGTATTGGAGGTTCCAAGGCAGTTCTGCATGCTCACTGCCTCTGGAATTAAAAATACTCATCGTGATCGCGAGTGCACAGACGCGATTGCGAAGAGCCAAAAGGAAGAGATACGCGATTGCGGGAAGCCAGACGCGATCGCGGAAGAGCAAATGGCAATGCAGCCCGATCACACGTCCACAGACGTGATCGCGCAAGAGGCTGGTTGAAGCCTTTGCCTGCGCGATCGCGAGACCATAGCCGCGATCGCAAGGCTATGAATTAATGCTCAGCGTGATGGCGACCATCACTGCGCGATCGCGCTGAGACGAGGATCAGGAGGCCCAACAGTAGTTAATGACTTGAAGGCCCATTGTTAAGGGTTAATTACGGCATTTGTGCCATAGTATAAATACTCCTAAAGTCATTAACATACCTAGTTTTTGATGATTATTGATATTGTAAGGATTTGGCTAAGCTTGTTTGCTTTAGCACATTAAACTTCCTTGATTTACAATTAGTTTAAACTAATTGAGGATCAATTAGTAGTGGTTCTTTTGTTTAGGTGATTAAGGGGGTGATTAGGTTAATTTTTCCTAATCCATTTCCTTAACTCTTCTCTAATCAATTGAGTCTTACTTTATTTCTTGTTTTTTCCTTTTTGTGTCTTTAATTTTCATATCATTTCCTCAGATGTCTCTCTATTTTCAGCTTATATTTTTTGTGTTTTCTCTCTATTTTCAGCTCACACTCTCTCTCTCTATATGTTGCTGCCTCCTTCCTCCTTTTGTGTGTGTTTCTATTTATAGAAAGAAAAAAGGGTGTGGTGGGGTGATGTCACCCTTTTGCCACACCCCCACACCCTTCTAATGAGTGTGTCCCAAGTCCTATTTTCAAGGTATCTTGGGCTATGGATAGCCTCCTAACTTTTTTAAAAGCTGAAAAATGCAGGTTGTCACATAAAGTGACAAACCATGGGCTGGATTAAAAGGCTATTGGGCCTATTGGGCTCATTGTTAAGCCTAAAATTCCTTTTATACTGTACTGGACATATCTGAAATTAATTAATTCAGTGCAAAAACTACACTTAAACTTGTATATATGTCAAAAATCAGTCCCAGGCTGACTTGGACTCAGACAAGATTCAAACACCCAAACAAAATAAAGAAAGCAGATACTATTAGCTAATCTAGCTAACAAGACCTGAAAGTCTAAGCGACAAGTTTATCATTTCCTACTTGACTCAACTGGATAATAGACTACGCTTGTGCTTAAATGCACTTCATTCATTGACCCAGAGCATATCATACACTTTAATATATACAACATACTCACATACACATGTGAGCTTTGCTAAAGCGATGCAAAGTGACACAAACATACCTACATACTAGTTCAAGACAAGCGAATAGCTTAAGTGGAAATTAACCAAAGGATGTTTGTACTAGTGTCTATTTTAATATTCAATTGGTAGGGTATTTGAATCCATTTATAGCCCTATTTGCTTCCTCCACTTGCCTACAGTTTACTTTGAACAAAACTTTGCACTAAACTAGTTCTACAAACAAGGTTTCATTCATTCGTCATGCTTTAACCGACCACAAATTACTCACAACAAGGCAGCCACCAATTCAACAGATGAACATCAAAGCAATTACATGGCGAAGACAAGGAAACGAAAAAAAAATCAGAGGACAAGACGCTCATGCTCAAACAACGGATAGGAATAGATAATAAAGAACTTGCGAAACACGAAAAATTATTAGGAAGCAGCAAAAGCAGACATCTCCCCACAATTTCCCTTTTCATTTCTTAAAACAAATAAACACACGGAAAGCGACAAAAGCCGAAATCTCCCACAAAACATACATACACACATTGTACTTGAATTCTTTTGTTTAAATAAGATGGGGACAGCTATCAAGTTAAACCAACTGAGTAAAATGCTTAGAGGACAATCAGTTTTATACTCAAAGTTATGGCCAAACAAAACAAACTCGAGCGTACAACACGCTTAGATAGAACTTAGATGCCAAACCAAAAATCATTCAAGCTTCGATATATGACTAGATGAAATAGCTTATACAACCTCACGTTAGCGGCACTAAGAACTCACTCAATTGATCAGGCAACTCAAACAGAACTAAACACCAGCTAAACTAAACATGATCGAAAAAACTAAACAATACGATTTCATAATATTAGATACACATTTTATTTGTGACAGGATAAGCCTCATATTCAAGCTAATTCATACAACTCCATCATACAAAGGCTAACGGCTAATCAGGAACACGCAAAAGCTCGGCCAAACTCATTCTTATAACTGGACAAACCAAACTTTGCAACTTTAAATTTTCAAGCTTCAATACTAACACAAGTTAACAAATTGATTGCTAAGACCAAACTAAACTAAACAAATTCAGGCTTGAAATAGGGATCAAAACTCAACATGTTCAATTCGTGCAACTTCACAGAGACAGCTATTTTTACATGATTTACACATTCAATCCAAACAACACCATTTTTTACCATTAAATATGATCTAAATTACAACGGAAATGAAAGGGAAAGGGCTTGAGGTTTTCAGCTAACCCGTGGAAAACTAATCGCCGCAACTGCTCGTGTTAACATGTCACCTCAGAATCAGCATCATTGATGTTGCCCTGCTGCTACACTTGTTGCTCTAAAGCGGTCACAGCTGCTACCCTCGTCGTAGTTAACTCGCCACCTCAAACCAGTTACAACATCACCCCTGCCTTGGCAGTACCATAACAGCCCCGTCGCAAATTATCATCACCATACATAAACACCCCTTTAGCATCACAAAAACAGCCCCCTTCCCGCTGTTCACCATCATACCACCATCTCATTACCACATTAACATAAGAAAAAAATAATCAGCAGCACCAAACAACACCAAAGCTGAACCAAACAGTCCCCATATCTACCTCCACCATTCACAAACATCCAACCATACCAAAAATAAAAACAACAACAAAAATAAAAAAATAAAAAGAATAAATGGGTAAGAGAAAGAAAAAAAGTGGTTTTTAGGTAATTGGGGTATGAGGGTTAAAGAAGAGAGTGAGAGGTAGAGGAAAAATCATAAACTTACCGAAATAAATGAAAATCCTCGGAGTTGGTGCCATGGCCGAAACTTTAAACTCAGATTTACGCTTATTTATTGAGAATTTGCCAAAAATACTAGAAAAAATGGATAGATGGGCTTGAGAGCTTTCCAGAAAGATATAGGTTTGATTTTTTTGGGCCACCAGAAGGTGGCGGAAATGGTATTTTTTGGTGGAGGGTAAAAAAAATAGATAAATTTTGGCCAAGTCTTGAGGCTTGCTGTAGGAATGAGAGAAATGAAAGGATTTTTTGAAGCTTATAAGGGAATAGGGAGAATCTATGTGAGCCCTTAGATCAAGATAAAATCAAGGGTTAAGATTGGATTCAATTGGGCTAGTCAAAATGGCAAGTTGGGCTGCTATTTCACTTTTTCTTTTCATGAGTTGGGCTAGCCCAAAAATGCAATTTCACATATTTTATCAAAACAACATAGCTAATTTAACTCACAAAGACTAAATCAAATAAGAAATACATAACACCACAATTGAAATACTTAAATAATTAGTCGCATCAAAACAATTTTGGTATTTTTTTTGACACACCAGAAAAAGCAAAAAAGTGAAGGATAAAAATCCATGGGAATTAACATGACATCTAAGCAAAAAAAAAAAAAATTAATTAATTTGGTGCCAAAATTAGGTGATTACAGTCCCGAACACGACTGAGTTGGTATGTCGTCTTTCTGAGGTGCTGCGGAAGCAAGGAGGACCCCTGTGGCAGATACAAAGTTATTTAACAATGGCTCGGATGAACATTCAACTCCTGCAGATTCCAGTGATAACTGAACCAAAGACAGGTGCATACCTACTGTTATACGTTTCAATATCTGAGATAGCCTGGAATGCAGTCCTTGTATGAGAAAAGAATGGGCAGCAGTTTCCCGTGAAATACGCTAGCAGGATGCCGCAACGCATAGACATATTCCTGCCCTTGCTGCTCCAGTTCATAGCAACCGTGGTAATGGCCACACGAGAGTTGCGCTCATACTTTCAGGAACACTCGGCTAGTTTAGTCTCTTCGACACCGGTACAAGCTATTTTGTCTAAACCCGATCTGTCGAAAGATATGGCGAAGTAGACTGAAGAGTTGGGAGAGTACGACGGCATCTATCAATCCCGTACAGATTTCAAGTCGCAGGCATTGGAAGGTTTTACCTCAGATTTTGCAAAAGAACTTGAACGGAAAGCTGAAGAGTCACTCAGGAATAAAGCAGTGATCGAGTACGGTCATTGGGAGATTCGCACGGGAATGAATCCCAATGGGGAGGAGGTTGATCTATGGATCAGAACGCCGTCTGGAATGGTCTACCATCAAGCCACAAAAACTGATGACAATGAAGCAGAGTGTGAAGCCATAATTCAAGTTCTTGACTTAGCCTACACACTGGGGGCTAGGGAGACCAGCCTGTACAATGAATCTCAGCTGATGGTTAATCAACTAAGGGAAATATTCATATCTGAGGATATCTGCGAACCAGATTGAAAGAAGAAAATCAGGGCAATCCTAAAAAAATTTCATGCGTGGGAATTCATCCACCAAGAAGAGACCTCAGGAGACGCCGAAGCATCCGAGGATTCGTACGATTGGTGGACGATAGTTGAGCTAACCCCTGCAAGCCTGATGAACCTTGAAGTTCTAGATACAGGATCTTTCGCAGGGCAGCGTGATACGCTGATGAACTATCTGAGCAAATGAGATCTTCCTTGCATTAGCCTCTTATTCGGATAAGGTGGCTCATAATCATCAAAGTCATCAACATGTCCGGGTAACTCCCCCTTTTGAGTTGCAACCTCTTGCGTAATAGGTATCACATTCCTTCGGGGTCTAATAAGCGGTTGAACATTGCCTTGGAGAATGCCCAACGCACTATCATTCCGAGCAGCTTCTTCTCTCAACTGTTGTTGACGAGCTGCCTCATAAACTGATCTGGTTTTAAGGTATAAGAGTCACTAGTTCCTTCTCCGACATCCTTTGGAACTACGGATACCCTCTCCCTCTCAATACTCTCAATTCGAGTACTCATTGCCCTCATCTCGGCCAAGAGGTCGGTCAAGGTGATCTCAGGCACATCTCCGGTCTTATCTCCTTCTCCAGCCATGTACCAGCAAGTATCAAAGACTAAAGAAAAGATTAGTGTAATAAATACTCACATGCTCTCTCATTTTTTGTGTCACTCGGGGACACTCAATTTAGCAAGGTAGGATCACTCAAACTTGTTTAAAGAGGCTCCTCAATTTGAAAAACTTCCTCAATAATCTACCAAGTCCACAAGAATCACTAGTACTCTTTGGGAAGAGTGAGTTGATGCGACTCTAAAGACGGATGGCTATTTAACTGAGCATTTGAACCCAAAGAACTTCTACGAGTACTTCTTTGAAAAAATTCCAATACACACGAGTTATCCTAAAAGTTCAAAGAAGTAGTACTAAGTAAGTAGGAAGATTACTCAAGGAATACTAGCTAGAAGTATGCAAACCAAGAACAAACGAAAACCTAGACGAAAAACCACCCAGATGCAGATTTACTCTGGAGCGCCCCACCTTGGTATCTGGGCACTCCGCCCTAGGTGCTTGGGGGCGGTCCGCCTCTGACTGGGGCGCTCAGCCGTGTGAAACTCCTGCAACCTACAACTTTTTCCCAAGTCTGGTTTTTCCCATTTTTCACCACCTTTTCAACCGTTCTCACGTGTTTTTCCCTCACCAATGATGTTAAAAGATGTTCTTGATGTTTTCTAACAATATCCAATAACTACCAACCCTAATCAATCAATAACAACACTCAAAGTTCGAATTTGGAGCAATTTTTTAACTAGGGTTTCTTGAAGGTGGTTCTCAAACGACTGGGAAACTTCAACACGACAATCCCCAATAACAATCTACAAATGGGGAGTCGAATTCAATCATCTTTGTTCTTTTTTCAATTTTTTTTTTCAAAAATGAAAATCAAGAAAATCTAAAAGATGAAACTAACCTAGGCACGAAGAACAGGATTGAGATTCCACCTACCCATACACTCTCACAAGAGTAATACTCAGTATTCATCAATCAACTAGCTAATGAATAAACCCTAGAGTTAGGCGTAGCTAATTAAAATACAATGATAAATGGACTAAATAGCCCCTAGATTAATTCTGGCCGCACTTTAGGCGCTCTCCTGTTCGGGCGCTCTCCTGCTCGGGCATTCTCCAACTGGGGCGCTCTCCAGCTCGGGCGCTCGCCTGCTCGCTCGCTCGCCCGCTCGGGCGCTCCCTTGCTCGGGAGCTCTTCTGTCCGGGCGCTCTCCTGTTTCTTAGAACTTACTTTCCATACCCTCTTAAAGCACTCCAAGCTCTTGATATCGATTATGAATCCTCCACGATTTCGAGTGCTTATCCGGATAACACCATCTGTTTTCTGGTGTAAATTCACATACATCGAGATACGAGTTGGCTGGTAGTTGAGATACAACGAGATACGAGGTGGTTGGTAGTTGAGATATATCGAGATACAATGAGATACGAGGCGGATGGAGAGGGGAAGAGGAAAAGTAAAATTGGAGGAAATGAGAGGAAGAATGTAAGGTTTTGCTATGTTATACTTTCCTTTTTGCTATATTTTGTAATTAACTTTTTCTTTCCTCTATATTCGGTAATTTTGCTAAAATATTTCTATGTTTTGTAAATAACTTCACAAAATTTTACTTTTCTGTAAAAATTCCTATTTACATCCCTATAGTGAATATCAGCATTACAAATTTGTGCTTTAAAAAGGCTTATCTTGTGGGAAAATATTGACTTTTCTCGAATAATTGTGTAAAACTTGATAAGCACAAACAGACGTAGGCTGATCATGCAAGATTACTACTCAAAGCATATGATAAGATAATGATGATAATTAGTGGTGGAGACATCTTTCATAAAGGGTATCATCCCATCCAGCCTTCAGAAAAGTGTGTAAAAAAATACCCTTAAAACGAATATCTAAATTATTTCGATGCTCTATCGGCTTCTAATAAAAAAAGCCCTAAAAAAAGCCCGTTTGACTTTTCTCTCTAACATGGTGATTTTGGCGATTCTGCTATTTTGAGTTTCCATGGCCAACGCGCCTACTGGACAGCCCCCTACTGGGGTTGTCCAGGTTCCTACTACTAATTCTAACCCTCCTTTAACATCACAACCACAACTACAATCCTACAAATCCATTTTAAACCCTACTTCGATGCCTAATGAATCCACTGCCGCTGCGCCTTTGTTTGAACTTCATCATGGTGAGCCTTCTTTCCTTTGGGAAGACAAGGACGTGGATAACATGGTGGTTAGCGAAGAGTTACAATTTGCGGTGGTTGGAAAGTTTGCATACGGTATGCCGGACTTTCATGATATAAAGAAGCAAATCCCGTTGCAACTTGAGCTTAAAGGTGCATGTTATATTGGTTTGTTAGACTCTCGTCACATTCTAATTAGGCTCTCCATTTTGGAGGATTATGTTCATATACTTTCTAGGCCAGCCTTCTACGTCAAGATTGGTTTTACACTTCACCAAATGCGAGGGCTTAAGTATGAGGTTTGGTTTGATCCGAATGAAGAAACTTCGATTGGTGTTGCTTGGGTTTCCTTCCCTGGTTTACCACCCGTATTCTTTGGCAAGGAAACTGTTTTTTCATTAGCTAGGGCTATTGGTCGACCACTTCAACTAGATGCTGCCACCAATTCTAAATCTCGACCTAGTTGTGCGAAAGTTAAAGTCGAGCTTGATCTTTTGGCGTCTCGTCCACAACGGGTTCGTATAGGAATCAAAAACTCAACTACGGGTGAAGCAAGGTTTAAGTGGGTTCGTATTAGATATGACTATGTTCCTAAATATTGTACGGAATGTAGGCTTCAAGGCCATTGTGAGAGTGAATGCTATGTGCTGCATCCAGAGCTTGTGCAAAAGAATATTTTTGAAGGTTTGAAGGATGCGGCCGTGTGTGAAGAACCTGTTAAAATTTTAAAAAGTGGCAAGGTTGTAGGTAAACAAGTTGAGCCTACACAGCCCAACCAAAGTAAGAGTGATGAACATCTTGTAGCTGCGCAACCAGTGCGTGATCGAGGTAATAAAAAAAGGAATGGTGGAAGGGTTTTGCATCCAAACAAGAACCCTAATGCTTGGGTTCGTGTGGATTCCAAGAAGAAACAAGGACATGAAGCTGCTCAACAAGTTGAAGAGGCCCCAGGTACAACTGTTAATCGTGTGCATCAAAAAGAAACTCTCACAACTAGGAATGCTTTTGATCTTTTGGAGATGGATGAAGCTCTTGAAGTAGTTCAAGGCAAGGACGTGATTCTACATCAACAAATTGCTGTGGAGAAGGGTTTTGAGAATGATATTGTTGGTGATTTGATCGATTTTCAAAAGGAGAAGGAAAGTCGAGTTGCTGTCGAGATGCAAGTGAATCACGTTGAAATGGGTTTTAAAACAACAAACATGAACGTTGCAAACCTAGTTGCAAACCAACAAGGAGTTCAGACAAATAAGCGGGTTGAAGCTGCTTTTAAAAATCATCCCAAAGTTAATGAGGTTGGTGTGTCTGCAGTTTCAGGTAAATTCGTTGAATCGCGTGTTTTATCTGCTGTGGATTCGCAAGAGACTTTGGTTGTTGTAAAGCAGCCTTTTGCTTCTCCTGGTGACTTTGGAAGAGCGTTAAGTAATCCAGTTTGTACTGCTATTAATGACGTACAACAGCCTTCAGCTTTAGCGTTAAATGCAGTGGAGTCACGAGGGGAGTTTGTTGTAAAGCAACCTTCAGATTCTCTCCAAAGTCTTAAATCACATGCAGGTTTTAATGTAGTTGCTTCGCAGGCTTTTGAAGCTGAAGGTAAAATTATGTTGCCATGTGAGGGTGAAGTAAATGCTGTGGGTCCAGCTGGTTTTAATTCATTGTCACGTGAGGGTACACTCGTGGATCAACAGCCCTTAGCTTTAAGGGATGCAGCGTGTTTGGCTGATAATGATGCAGAAGTGACGAGTGTTTTTGAAGCTGCAGTGGACCCAGCTGCTTTTGGTTCTGAAACTAAATCTCTCAGCTTTAATGTTATTGATACCCAGCAGCCTTCACAATCTAGGGTGCATGTGCATGAAACTTCAACGTTTTTATTGGACAAGAAGAGTTCCCCTAACTTAATTAAAAATGTTTTAAGTCCTGTGGAGTCTCGAGGAGAGTTAAGGATTGATGAGCAGCCTTCAGCTTTATTGCCTAACGTGTATGGGAGTCCGTGTGGGATTAAGAAGTTGTCGGATGTTTTAATTGTTGAGGAATCACGTGGGGATGTTGTACCCTCACCTTCTTCTCCAGATTCACATGGGGGTGCATTTTTTGATGTAGCTAATGTTGATATTAATGAGGGTGTGGCTCAACAGCCTTCAGCTTTTAATGACAGTGTGGGTTTACAGCCTTCAGCTTTAATTCCTAGCGTGAATGAGACTGATGTTTTAAGTGTTGACGAATCACGTGGGGTTGTTGATGCAAAATTGCCTTCAGCTTATCCTTTAGCTCGTGGGAGCGCATTATTTACTCCAGCTATGCCTAGGAAAGATGCAGCGTCGGACTTAAGTACGCCTGCAATTTCTCCTACTGGTAAGGTTTTTCTTGCTGCAGCTGGGGTGCACGATTCCCACTCACCAAACGCTCCTCTTGTCGATGTGGGAGAGCAGATTGATGAGCTAAATTGTGAGGCTCTGAATGTAGCTGCAGTTTGTACTTCTCTAGTGGGTACTAATGATTCAGTGTTGGATGTTCGTGAGGTAGAAGGTGACATTGCGCGCCAAGGAATTTGCGTGGAAAATAAGCAAGCTTCCACAATTCCTTCACTCGAGGTTAGCACAACTTTGGACACTGTGAGTGTGACCAAGCCAAATTTTTTTGGAAAAGAGCTAATTCCAATGGTCCAGCTTGAACGTTTGTGTAGAAGTGCTTCTCCTAATTTTGGTAAGTCTTTTTTGAACATAAATGCTCCTTCCTTTGTGCCTAAATCCTTGATGCAGCTTGTCCCACTTTCAAAGTATTTACCCACGGATGATGAACTGGTCAAGCGTATGGATTTGAATGATACGAGAGGTATTTTGGCGCGGCAAGTGGGATCATTCCAAGAGAGGGTTCCTCAAGGACATTTTTTGGTGGAGGATGATGATTTGTTTGAAGAAGAGGAACTGGAGGAAGAGTCCCCCGCACATAATTTTAGCATGGTGGCTAGAGAAGGAGATTTGTCGCCTAGGGAAATTCATGATAATGCTCCAAAGAGAATAAGGAGGATAAGGCGCCCATTAGAGCCTACTATGGTGCAACCTACGAGGAGTAAAAAATCAAAATCCAAAAGGTCCAACAAGTCCAAGAACTCGAAGAAATGATGGATAGCATATATGATCGTGACAGAGAGCCGCAAATATCATTTTTTCAAGTTAGTATTGTAGGGCCTTTCTACATTTTCCATTTCATCACTTGTAGAAGGTGGTGCGGATTGTATAATTCCACTTTCTTTCTAGCTTTTATGTTATTTCATTATTCTAGTATTTTCATATGTAATATCATCATAGAGTGTGTTATAAACTCTGTGATGATCAAACTTTATTTGGTTCTGGCTAGTTCTTATTTAAAAAAAAAAAAAAAATTATTTCGACGACGCCTGAGACCTTGAAATAAAATAGTACTCCATATTTTAATTTGAGTCAGAGAAGTAAACACCAAAAAACCGACATCTTCCTAGTCCCAGAATTCTTACAAATCGAATTGCGAGTATAAACCAACACATAACTTAAGATTAATCTAATCATACATCGTAACAATAGTAACTTCGGCACAAATCCATAATTTTGACAACCAAAATTTTTTGAATGATATCGATTATAGTGGGCGAGTGAACTTGCATTAATTACTCGCTAGCATAGTAATTTGAGGGCAAATAGAAGAAAAATAAAACTATCATTCGCGTGAACATACCTAGAACCCAAGAAAATAATCGACTCGTAGCATGATCGTTAATAGAAGAAATCAGTGAGGTTTTGAATGCATCACACATTGTAAATTTCTATTATCGTCGTAAATTTTAGCAAGGCCGAATACATAAGGAGCCCTTTAAATTTGACACCAAATTTCACTTTGATACCTCAACTAAGATCTGTACCAATTAAACACTCCAACATCATTTAAAGTGTGCCTGTTGAGCACCTCATACATATGTGGCATAAGAGGTGATTTGCACTTGTTATTAAGCGCGTGAATAAGCATTGTAAGTTGAAACTTTTTTGGTTCAAATAATCTTTTTTCCTTTGGTCTTCTTTCTCTCTTTTTTATTTTTTATTTTTTGGTTTTTGTTTCCTTTCAGTCTTACACCGCCGACCAATGATTTAAAAAAAGAGAAATGCTATTTGACCAAACACACATGGCCATACTTTGGCCAAACATGCTGAAATATCTATTATACCCTTACAGTAATTTTTCCTCCAATATATCCCTCCAACAAAGAGTAATGATTACCTTTGACCAAACTAATTTTTCATGATTATCTATCATTTCTTGAAATTTTAAATAAAAATAAACTTTTAATCACATTTATATTTTTATTGAAATTCTTACTATATAGGACTTATATAATTTTAAGAAAAATATTTTTAAATCTCTAACCTTAACAAATTTAAATTCACTACCTTAATGGAATTTTTTATCCTACATGAACACTCACATCAATTTTATATTTTTTTAGACATATTTTCGTTTTTTCTTTCTCCAGCATTTAATGCATTTTTTTAATATTTAATATTTATATAGTAGTCCTTTACTTAAGCAATAGACAATACTCATAACTAAGTATTTACCATATTTAATCTAGAAGTAATCAATTAATTATAAAAGATAATTTACCAAACTCAAAAATAGTGAGAACATAGAACATTCGTCCTTACATAAATCATTATGATGACAAAGGGCTCACTTGCCGATTATTACTCCTTCAGCTACATATTACCATCATTATGAGATAAATAGTTTACATGAATTAAACTTAATTAATATTTTCTGAAAGCAACGAATTTATCTGGTAAAATCACATAATTTTATACTATTTATAATTTATAAAAGAAATTAAAAAAATGCATGCGTCCCAATTTTTAGCTATATTGTATTCAATACTTGTTCATTTAATAAGTTAAGATGTATTCAGTCAGTATCAGTCATGTATCCATCAATTATTCATAAATAATTTTTTTTTTAATTATAGTTATTATTAATAGGTTATGTGTTAAGCTAATATTCTATGTATATTTAATATTTGATTAACTAAATGGTTAAAAGGCATATGAAAGTTAAAGAATAAAAATTAAATGAACACATGCATTCTCGTTTTACTTTTGCTTCAAAACTATCTCTTTTCCCTCCAATTTATTTCACTTCAATTTGTTTCCCTCCAAAACTAACTATTTTCCCTCCAATTTGTTTTTCCTCCAAAACTAGTTCGTTTCCCTCCCATTGATGTATTATTTGCATGTTTGGACACTTTTTAAATTCTTTTTAACTTTGACCTAAACGGGTGACTTTAATCGTATTTGGTAATTCATGTGACGATTTGATCTTCTTCTATAATTTTGATTTTGACCCTATTTGACTACACATTAAAGTACAAAAAATAATCAATCGTACCAAATAAACTATTAATTTTTCTCAACATTGTAAAATTGGTCACAACTTACATTTAATTATGAATTTTAGTCAAAATTATAAAATGACATGATCAATTTTGGTCAAAATTATTGAAACTAGCCACATGTTACCTTTTAACTATAAAATTTGATGAATCTTACCAAATAGATGATATTTTTTGCCAAAATTATCAAAATTGATCACATGTTACATATAATTATGAATTTCAATCAACTTTAACAATGAGTTGATCAATTTCATTCAACATTATCAAAATTAGTCACTTGGTACCTTTTAATTATAATACTTGATCAATCTTACCAAATAAATAATCATTATTTGTCAACATTATCAAAATTAATCACGTGTACATGTAATTATGAATTTTGGTAAATATTATCAAATGAGATGATCATTTTTTATCAATGTTATCAAAATTGACCACAAGTTATTTTTCAATTATAAAATTTGAACAATCTTGCCAAACATATGATCAAAATATGAATCTTGGCCGATATTACCAAGTGAGATGATCAATTTTTGTCAACGTTATCAAAATGGACCACATGTTAACTTTTAATTACAAAATTTAATCAATCTTACCAAATAAATTATCAATTTTTTTCAGCAATATCCAAATTAGTCACAATTTACATATAATTATAATTTTAGTCAATACTACATAATGAGATGATCAATCTTGGTCAACATTATCAAATCAGTCATATGTTACCTTTTAAATATAATATTTGATTAATCTTACCAAATAGATGATCAATTTATAAACATTATCAAAATTGATTATTTATGACATGTAATTATGAGTTTTGATCAATTAATCCAAACGAGATGATCATTTTTTGTCGACATTACCAAGATCGATCACAATGTTGCCTTTTAATTATGAAGTTTTGTCAGCATTACCAAATGATTAATGTTTGTCAATGTCACCAAAATTGATTACATATTACATCTAGTTATGAATTTTGGTCAATATTACCAAATAAGATGATCAATTTTGGTCAATAATATTAAACTTGAACTTGACTAATCTTAACAAATAAATGACTAATTTTGGTAAACACTATCAAGTTGATCACACGTTACACCTAATTATTAAATTTAGTCAACACTACCAAATGGGAGTTTATAAATTTTGATCAACATTATCAAAATTGATCACATTTGATATCTAATTATGAATTTTAGTCAACATTACCATATTAAAATAGGTATAGAGTGGCTAGCTAGGTTGTTTAATGTCATCCCCAGGTCTGGTAAGATGCCTGAAGAATGGAGGTGGAGTACCATGATACCGTTGTATAAGAATAAGGGTGACATTCAAAATTATAACAACTATAGGAGTATAGGGGCATCAAGCTCCTAAGTCATACTATGAAAATCTGGGAGATGGTGATAGAGAAGAGGATGAGGAAGAAGGTGGAAATCTTAGAGAACCAATTTGGATTCATGCCAGGGCGGTCGACTACGGAGGCGATTCACCTTCTGAGGAGGTTGGTTGAGCAGTATAGGGACAAGAAGAGAAATTTACATATGGTGTTCGTCGATCTAGAGAAAGCATATGATAAAGTCCCTAGGGAAATTATTTGGAGATGTTTGGAAGCTAAAGGTGTACCTATAGCATATATTGGAGAAATTAAGGATATTTATGATAGAGCAATGACGTGAGTGAGGACAATAGGAGGCGATTCTGGTCACTTTCTCGTTGAGATGTGGTTACACCAGGGGTCAGCCCTTAGTCCATTTTTGTTTGCTCTGGTGATGGATGAATTAACCAGGATTATTCAAGGGGAGATTCCATGGTGTGTTGTTGTTTGCCGATGATATAGTTTTGGTTGATGAGACCCGCGTCAAGGTCAATGATAAGTTAGAGATGTGGAGGTAGACTCTAGAGTCAAAAGGGTTCAAGCTGAGCAGATCAAAGACGGAGTACATGGAGTGCAGGTTTAGTGATGTTCCCCAAGAGTCGGATATAGAAGTGACGCTTGATACACAAGTAATCCCCAAGAAAGGGAATTTCAAGTATCTTGGGTCAATTATACAGGGAAATGGAGAGATTGATGAGGATGTCACGCATCGGATAGGGGCTGGGTGGATGAAGTTGAGGCTATCTTCTGGAGTCTTATGCGATAAGAAAGTACCTCATAGGCTTAAAGGTAAGTTCTATAAAGCAGTAGTTAGACCTGCTTTAATGTACGGAGCGAAATGTTGGCCAGTAAAGGCCACCCACATCGAGAGGATGAGTGTAGCAGAGATGAGGATGCTTAGATGGATGTGTGAGCACACTAGGATGTACAAAATAAAGAACGAAGCCATTCGAGACAAGGCGGGAGTGGCTGCAGTGGTGGACAAGATGCGAGAAGCGAGGCTGAGATGGTTTGGGTATGTGAAGAGAAGGAGTTCAGATGCGCCGGTGAGGAAGTGTGAGGGGTTGACAGTGCTAACCCTTCGGAGAGGTAGAGGTAGACCAAAGAAAAATTGAGATGAGGTGATTAGGCGGGACATGGCCCACCTACAAATTACCGAGGACATGACCCTAGATAGGAAAAAATGGAGGTCGAAGATTTGGGTTGAGGGGTAGATAGTAATCGAGCGATTTTAGTATTGTATGCTTTCAGCTTATTCAGATTTTCTGTATTATTGGTGTTTTCTGTTTATCTTGAGTATGTTTGAGTGTTGTCCAGTTATATGTCATTTTCATTATTTTGATATTGTTATCTTGCTTCACTTGCTTATGTTTCCCACTAAAGTTTTCTAGCTGAGGGTCTATCGGGAACAGCCTCTCCACCAAAGGTGGAGGTAAGGTCTGCGTACATCTCACCCTTCCCATACCCCACATTGGTGGGGTACCACAGGGTATGTTGTTGTTGTTCACTACAACAAATATGGTATTTAGCTACGAAAAATTTAGTGACGCTGAAAATTTTGTCACTAATTATTCACTTTTAGTGACAAAGTTTACATTCCGTATCTAAATCTATAAGTCGTATATATTTAGTGACGAAACTCAAATTTCATAGCAAAAGTTTTGTCCACTAAACTTTCCCACCAAAAAAAAGGGTTGGCGCCATTTAATGACTAATATTAGCCACAAAATTAAATTAATTGGTGACGCTTTATTTCGTCTCTAATGATGCACACAATTTGTGACAAACTTACTATTTGTCTTTTTATTAGTTAATCTTTCGATACAAAAAAAATTCGTCACAAAAATATATTATCCCAATAGTGACAATTAAACTTCGTAGTTAAAAGGTGCAAATTTTTAGCCACAAAAATTTATAATTATTTGTGACCTTAATTTTTTTCACCAATAGTACATATATTTTGGGACGTTTATTTTATTGTCTCTATTACATCTAAGATTTAGCCATGAAAGTTAGGCTTATTTGTGATATTAATTTTTGTCACGAATAGTGCAAAGAATTAGGGACCTTTATTTCATCGTCTCTATTTAACCAAAAATATAGTCACAAAAGTGTGTACTTATTTGTGACATTAGTTTTTGTCACTAATAATGTAAAGAATTAGGGACGTTTGTTTTACTGTCTCTATTTAATTTAAAATTTAGCCACAAAAATTTATACACAATCCGTGACATTAGCTTCCGTTACTAATAGTGAAATGAATTAGATGCGATTATTTTATTGTCTTAATATAACTTACATTTTTGCTACAAAGTTTTATACTTATTTGTGACCTTAATTTTTGTCAATAATAATGCAAATGATTAGGAACGTTTATTTCATTGTCTTCATTTATCTCACTATTTCGTCACAAGAATTTATATAGAAACGTGACCTTAATTTTAGGTTATTAATAGTGCAAACAGTTAGTGACAATTCTGTTATTGTCTCTATTTAACCTACAATTAGCCACAAAATTTTTAAATTTATTTGGAACCTTATTTTTTGTCTCTAATAGTGCAATCAATTCGAGATGCTTATTTTATTTTTCCTAAATAACTTACAATTTAACCACAAATGATTAATACTTTTTCTTTTGGGACCTTAATTTTTTGTACTAATAATAGAAACAATTACTATGATTGAATAATCTGCACAGTGCGCAAGTCCCTAAAATCTCCTACATTTACAAATAACTTTTTGGTTTAATTATGGCTTCGGAACTACGGGATATATGAGATGGTAAAATTTCGCTCCAGTACCAAAACTGATATCGCGATGCATTTTACATATACCTTTAGCTAACTCATAACCATATTGAATAGTTTGGTTCATTTATCCGAGCATTTTTTTTTTCGAATATCACTAAGCTCAGGGCCTAGTGACAAATTTTATTAATAATGAGATCCAAAAAACAAAATCTTACAAAAAATAAAAATAAAGAAAAACAAGCGACATGTAGCAACTACATAAAGTATAGCTAACAACACCCTATATGCATGCCATTGAATTACACTTCCCCAATTGGGTTGAGCATTAAAAAATGCTAATACCACCAATGTGAGGTTACATAATACAATAGCAATGCATTTAACAATTAATATAGTAGCTATATCTAATTATGAGTAGCAAAATGCATTCGTGCAAAAGACCTTGCCAACTGTCCCAACGTGAATGAATGTGCATCTACACATATCAGCTCCCTTCAAACGATGAAGCAAGATGCTAAGATCTTCCACCAAGCAACATGTACCAAAGTAAAACCCAGGCAGTGACGATATTGAATAGTGAGGCACCGGTGTTCCACTGGCAAAACAATCGTGAAGCAAAGGTGCTCCACCGGCCACATAGGAACTGTGTGGTCCCTGTGAGACTTGACAAAGGGGGCCAACTGAAATTTGCCCAAGAGAAACATTGGCAATGTTGCAATGCAAGCAAGCAATACCAGTAAGCATCAAAGCTGCACCAAGGGAAGTAAATGTATAGCTCCTAATCGTAAAGCCAAGCAATTCTCACATCCATAGAATACCCAAGACATCCGAGCATTTATAATTATTGCACCAAGTAGCTTGTCGACAATGTAACTTAGAAAAAAACTTGATAGTAATTTAACATTCCTTTTCATTACTAGGCACGAGCTAACAAAATATTTATGAATGTGATTGCATATAATATCTATGGCACAAAAATCAAACATATCTATAGTTACACCATGTTTTATACTTTCAAATGTGTTAAAATATCTGAGGGAATCAAATTCTGAAAAATAGAAATAATAGAAGACATAATATCCCAAAGAAAAGATACACAAAATGTTTGTATCTTTCAAGCAAAACGCATTTTAACTAAACATCTCGAATGAGCAGGAGGCACCCTTAGCTATTCCAAAAACTACATCACATCGAGGAGTATTGAAGTACCTTCAAAAGCAAAACAAACACTAATCAACTAAAGAAACTGCAATGCCAAAATAGGTATATGTGAGTTATAAAGTAGAAGGTAGTACATATGTGGCTCCTAGTCTACAAATGTTCCCTCATTCCAGGGGAAAAATAAATATAGACATTCATAAAGTTAAATGCAAGCTTGTAGGAAGTCTTAACTGAAAAAATAAACCGCACTGTCAAAAATTATAGAAAATATGTCCGCATCTAGGCTGAGGTACCACTTCACTTTAGACCACTTGATGCTAGGAGGAACCTAAATATTTGGCAGAAATACAACATTGGCGTAGAAACTGCGGAAACGCAGTGCAGAAATTTCAGAAACGAATTGCAGAAATTCAAAGAAATGCAGTCCAGAAAAGCAAAGGCGCAGTGCAGAATTGCAGAAGCGCAATGCAGAAATGAAGAAACACGGTGCAGAAATTGCAGAAACGCAGTGTAGAAATGCAGAAACGCGGAAATTTCTGACATACAGTGCAGAAATTCCAAAATTGCAGCGCACAAATTGCAGAAATGCAGAAACGCAGTGCAGAAATGCAGTATCGCAGTGCAGAAAATGCAGAAATGCAGTACAGAAATGCAGTAACGCAGTCCAGAAAATGCGGAAACGCAGTGCAGAAATTCAGTAACATAGTGCAGAAAATACAGAAACGCAGTGCAGAGAATGCAGAAATGCAGTGCAGAAATGCAGTGCAGTAATGCAGAAACGCAGTGCAGAAATTTCAGAAATACAGTGCAGAAATTTCAGAAACGCAGTGCAGAAATTTCAGAAAACGCAGTGCAGAAATGCAAACGCGCAGTGCAGAATTGTGGAAACGCAGTACAGAAATGTAGCAAACACAATGCAGAAACGCGGATTGACTGTGCAGAAGTGCAAAAAAACATACTGAAAATATAGTAACACCGCAAAAATGTTGAAACACACAAATACATAAAATTACACAGATGCAAAATCACAGTGCAGAAAATGCGGAAACGTAGATACACTATGCAGAAACGCAATACATTATGCTGAAAATGCAGAAAAACTATCATTGTGCAGAAAATGTATATTACATAGGAACTAATCAATCTTCAAATATTTTAGCATATACCTCAAAACATAATTTCATCAAGTCTAAGATTACATAGGCGAATCTAATTTTATAACTATAAACTTAATATAACTGACTGAGCGTATTTTGTAGGGAACCATATGTTTACTTCTTTGCTAATAATTCAAGGCTTTCTTAGTTAAATGTCAGTAAGAGAAGTAGTAACAGGGCAAATGCCAAAATAGTTACGTTTTTCTATATGTTTTGCCAAAATATTTACCTAAATCCATGTACCATAGTTTCTACACTGTCTCCTAGTTTTTATTTCTGCAAATGAATAAACATGGAAAGCACAAGATCCACGAACAAGAGGGAATTAAGGGAATTTTACAAAAGAAATAGAAGAGGAGCGGCAAAATTTCAAGGCTCTCTTAGAATCTCAAAGGAAGAATAGCAGCTCAATTCAAAGAGTAAGTTCATAGATAAAACGTGTTTCATCACAAAAGTAGTTGGAATAGTAGCTAGTCACTTTATTGAGATAGTTCATTATGCAACGATACAAACAAACACAACAAACATAGAAAACTAGGTTTTCGGATACATCAGCTGATTTTTCCCTTCAACAGTTACCTTTATCGAAGTACCAAGGGCTTTCACACTCATAGCGGCAATTGAACGACATTTTCAGATTGATATAATATGCAACAAGCAAGAGGAAAAAGAAGAGGAAAAAAATAAACAAAACTCAGAAGAACAATTAATAGGTTACTGACCTTACTATATAAGGTTATATCATTAATTAGTTTCATCATTGTCATCCGTAGTATCATCGTCCTCATCATTAGTGCTACTATTACTTTCATTCCCCTCATGATCAGTGATGTACTCTACCATAGTGTCATCCTCCTGGTCTGAATCTTCTTGATTGGAACCAACTTCATGATCTGCTGGAGCCTCCAATTCAATTGCATTTGCATCTAAAGTAGTAGGCTCAACATCATCTCTATGTAACTCACTTGGCATATCTTCTTTATCATCGACAATTGTGTTACTCTCAGGTAACACATCTTGATACACTTCATCATTTGTAGGCAACACATCAATTTCTACGTCTGAATTTTGTTTCTCTGGCACATCATATAGGTGTCTATCTTGAAATTTTAGCACAATTCGCCAATTTTCCCCCAACTTTGGATCATCAATGTAAAATACTTGCCTTGCTTGAGTAGCTAATACAAAAGAATCATGTTCATACCAAAATCTACTAACATTAATACTCGTAAAGTATTTATCTTTCTGCATCCCCGTTTTCTTACGAAGATCAAACCACTTGCATCTAAATAGAACAACTCTATTGTTATCAACAAACTCCAACTCAACAATGCCAACTATAACGCCATAAAAATCAATCAACTCATTTTCATGATACCCTTCAACAACTATGCCGGAATTTTGACTTTTACGCGAGTCATCACGACTTTGAATATGGTACCTAACACCATTTACAATACAACCTGCATATGTCCTCACGCGCATATCAGGTCCCATTGCCAAAGGGTATAATTGCTTGATAGACATCGACTTTCCCTTATTATGTAATTGCATAATCTAAAACAAAAAATTAGTGCGTTCAATCAGTTAAAAATAAAAGAACAATTAAAATTTAAAATCAGCAAAATGATTTTATTATCTTATAAAGCACTTACTTTCCTTTTGAACCATAAATGAAATTGTTCTCTATGTTTAACTTCTATATCCACAACAACTTGGTTCGCCAACTCTCCTTTATGCTCTCTGCATGCCGAAAAAAATTATTATAAGAAATAGGTTAAAACAACAAAATACCAATATATATAAGTAATAAGCTACTTACTCAAGAAAAGGTTCTACTTCTTCGCAATTATTTAACACATACCACCTAGCCATAGCAAAATCACTCCTTGGTATTTCATCATAATCTTGTTCTGCAAATGGTCTAACATTCTTTGAAAATATGTCCAGAACAAGTTCATTTGTGTTGCTAGATCCATCATCATTTTGATCTTCGCGATTAAATCTAGTCTCAATGCCAGTAAGGTACATGGAGCAAAATGTCAGACATTCATCAATAAGATAACCTTCAGCAATAGAACCTTCTGCTCGTGCCTTGTTTCGCACATAACGCTTAAGCTTGCACAAAAACCTCTCAATTTTGTACATCCAACGATATTGTACTGGCCCCCCATACATAGCCTCTCGTGGTAAATGCACAGCCAAATGTACCATAACATCGAAAAAAGCAGGAGGAAAGAGCAACTCAAGCTTACACAATATAATATATATGTTCCTTTCAAGTTGTTCTAAGTCATCTCTCCTCAAAGTCTTGCAACATAATCGTTGAAAGAAATGACCTAACTCAATCAAGGCAGAAGAGACATCTTTATTTACAAATTTACGAACAGCAATAGGCAGCACTCTTTGTAACAAAACATGATAATCATGGCTTTTTAGTCCACTTAACTTCACTTCATCCTCACTTCCACATCGTGATATATTTGAAGCATAACCATCAGGAAATTTAACAGATTTTAGAAAAGCACAGAACTTTTTTATTTCTTTTGGTTTAATATGATAGCCAGCAAGGGGCATCTCACAAGTAGAACCATTATGCTTCAACCATAATTCTTTTCTTATGTTCATATCCTGAAGATCTTGCCTTGCTTTATACGTGTCTTTAGTTTTTCCATCATTTAACAATGTCCCCAAAATACTCTCACAAATATTCTTTTCAATATGCATGACATCTAAATTATGTCTCAATTTCAAGCTCTTCCAGTATGGTATCTCAAACAAAATACTTTTCCTCACCCAATTCAGCTCTTCTGGAAGACGTTTAATTTTCTTAGTATTGGGGTGCTTTCCGGGTCTATAAGTACTGAGAACATCCCACTGTTGTAAGATTTCATTTCCTGAGAGCTCTTTCGGTTTCGTTCTTTTTTCTATCTTCCCATCAAATTTTTTGCTTTTTCTCCATGTGTGATGGGGCTCAAGATATCGACGGTGACCCATATAACTGATTTTACTTCTTAACCTCTGGGAAGACGTATCCTTATTGCAAACAGGGCATGCCATGTACCCCTTAGTGCTCCATCCAGATAAGTTACCTTATTCACAAAAAAATAATTATGTTTAGTAGTAGCTTAAACACGTAAATTATATAAAACGTAAGTATTTTACTTGTTATGTTTGTCATTTCATATTAGTATAAAAGCATGAATCTAAAAAAGCCAAAAGTCATTTTATCATATCAGATTACCACTTATGGATTTATCATTCAAAGTGAAGATGTAGTTGCATGTATATATCCAGAGAGATGCAACTACATGAGAGATAGAAGATATATACATGCAACTATAATAAATACACTAATACAGTGAAGAAGATGGGCTTAATTTATTTCGGGGAAGAGATAGAAGATACCTCTTCAAGATTGTTTTCACTGGTGTACAAGGTATTGGTCAAGAACTTTGCACGAAGCCGAGCCACCAAAGCTGTGGTTGGAGTTGCCTCTAGTGTTGCAGGGTATACTGGAGAGAAAGCAGTGGTTGTAAAGGATGTAGTTGCTAGTGTTGGAATGAATGTTGTGGGATATGCAGGGATCAAGTTGGCTGATGCAAAGAATTATGTAGTTTCAACTGAAGGAAGTGCAGCAGATTATGCAGCTAGGAAGAAAGCTGAAGCTCAAAGGGAATTAGAAGACTCCAAGATAAACACAAGATCACTAATAGAGAACTTTTAATACTAATAATATTATTGTTACTGTTATATGTATATATCAAACTAACTTTTCACATTCCTATTTAGTATCATGGTTATATGAGTTGAGTTTAAATAGAAAAAATTGTCGTTGATGATTCATAAAGTTCGGATTGAGACATAGTTATTGTTGTCGAAGACTTCAATATACAGTTTTCATATTAATTTCAGATGACTTTAGCCATGACACATTAGATTTAATTTCGTTTACATGTTTGCAGGGAGAAACTGGAGGTGGGCTTTAGAGTGAGAAATACCAAGAAACAAAATGGGAACCAGAATGGGAAGAACCAGGAAGAGAGAAAAGCAATCAAGCAGCAACAGCAGGGATGAGGATTGCTGCATGTCATTGGTGAAACTATAGTCGAGACAGTACTATACTACTAATTCACGTGCAACGCATGTGCCGAGACACTAGTATAAAAAATATGATATTTAACTATTATTTTGACATAATGGACAGTAAGAAATTAAGTACTTACCATAAGCTGGAAAGTCATTTATGGTCCATAAAACAGCAGCATGCATCTTGAAGTGCTCCCCAGTTGATGCATCAAATATCTCTGCACCTTCGCTCCACAACTCTTTCAATTCATCCACCAAAGGACGCAAATAAACATCAATATCCTTTCCTGGTGCTTGGGGACCAGGAATGAGAAGTGACATCATCATAAATGGGTCCTTAAAACATTTCCAAGGAGGAAGATTATATGGAAATAAAATAACAGGCCACATGCTATAAGATGTGCTCATGTTACCAAATGGATTAAATCCATCAGTTGCAAGGCCGAGTCTAACATTACGAGGTTCTTGTGCAAACCACAGATGATTGTTATCAAACTCTTTCCACGCCTCAGAATCAGCAGAATGCCTTAAAATATTCTCCTCGTCGATATGTTTTTCTTTATGCCACCTCATGTCCACACTTGTTTTCTTGGACATAAATAACCTTTGTAGTCTCGGCTTTAAGGGAAAATAACGCAGGACTTTATGAGGAATTTTTTTATCCTTTCCTTTATCAGTTTTCCACCTCGAAGTACCACAATGTGGGCACTCTTGTCTATCCCTAAATTCACCCCAATAAAGCGCACAATCATACTTGCAAGCATGGATCGAAATATATCCTAAACCCAAGCCTTGAAGCATCTTTCTAGCATCATAATATGACTTGGGGAGTGTCTCACCATTAGGTAATGCCTCTCTTAGTAGCCCCAACAACATATTAAATGACTTGTTACTCCATTGGTTGTACACTTTCAAGTGGAGCAACTTCACAAGAAATGAAAGCTTTGAAAAATTATTACATCCCGGATATAATTCGCGTTCAGCTTCTTTCAATAATTTGTCAAAGTTTTTAGCTTCTTTCTCACTCATATCACCGCAGACATCATTATCGGTGTTTGTCTCATCCCGAAGATTGGAAAGTAAACTTCCACCAAATTCTTCTAACATGTCATGAATTCCATCACCACTCGGCATATCTTCTTCATTTTCATCTTCATTGTAAATTGCTTCATTATTGTCTCTCCTTTGTGGTTGTTCCCCATGGTGTACCCATTGAACGTAACTTTCCATAATTCCTCTTAGCAACAAGTGGTCATACACTACATCTTGTGTTTGAAAATATATATTTAAACAATCTGGGCATGGACATCGAACTTTAGAAGTTCGTTTAAAGCGAGACCGAACCAATTGCATAAAAGATTGAACACCCTTCACATGTCTTTGAGAGAACTTAGGTGCATGCATCCAGCCTTTATCCATGATCCGCTGCATAAACATACCAACCACCAAAAAAATTCAATAAATCAACATAAAAAATTCAATTTTTAATCCATTTCTTATAACAAATCAATTCATTAAGCCAAAATAATTTTCATCAAAAGCTCCATTTGGTTCGACTGTGTTTTGGTCAAAATTTTGGATCAACTCAATTCGATTAAAGCTCGGTCAAAACACGGCTTGATCAACCTTGCTCGGCTTAGTTCTGAATCAGGTAATAAATAAATTGAAAAAATTCATCCTTTAACCTCAAGACAAGTAGTAGTTGTATTTGAAGGATTATCTGAGATAATTTCTTAGTGAATGTAATACATAAGCTTGTATTATCTTTCACCTATTAAGGATAATAAATTTGTTCTAGTCAGTCTAGTTCTAACTCTGTTTTGCTTACATTGGCAGGCCAAGTTTTCATTCTTTCTTAGATGATTAGAACCCATAGGCGAACCTGCGTTTTCATAAAAAATGGCCAAGGTATGCACTTTTGTTAATTTTGTAATTTGGCCGTTGAAGTTCTCATATTCTTCCATCCTTTAAAGGTATTTGAATATCCTGAATTTCCAGTGAATGACTTTTTTATTTTATTTTTTGCTTTTGGTGTGGAGAATCCAAACAGTTTTGCGGTGTGACTATTTATATTTCACAGTTTTCCTCTCAATCTCAACCAAAATAAGCACTATTCAATTCACAATAATAATAATTCAAACTTCACTTCATTCCTCATAACATTATCGATTCACTAAACTTAAATCAGTATTTGGATGCTAAGAATCAGATAGAGAGGAGAAGGAAGTGCAACTGCAAGAATAAAGCTAAATTTGAAATAAAAGAGGAGACTTACCAGCGAGCTCTGATGGTGACGAACACAAGAGGACCAAGAGCAGCAAGATACAGCGTTGGGTGAGGGTTGAAGTAGCAAATTATATTATGATATGCGAAAGGAGACAAGTATGTTAAGGACTTGGGCATTCCTTATTTGACAAAAGGAGAAACCCGTAAGAGTTTGGAAAGGAAAAGAAAAGAAAATATGAGTAAGCAATTAAAATTTTTTTTTCCCAACTTGATTATAACTTGGTCGAAATCCGGCTCGTTCAACCTCGAACTTGATCGAGCTAGCACATCTTTTGTTTTATTTTTTTTTTGGCGTATGAAATTCGATTTATTCAATTGAATTTATTATACCTAGCATAAGTTTTAAGCTTTTTTGTCAATTTTTATCATAAGCCAATATAATTTTCATCAAAAATTCGGCTCGTTCAACCTCAGACTTGATCGAGCTAGCCAGCTTAGCTCTTTTGGTCTTTCGCTTCCTTTTGGCATATGAAATTAGCTTTAATCAATTGAATTTATTATGCGTAGCATAGGTTTTTCAATTTTTAGCATAAGCGGCCAATATAATTTTCATAAAGAATTTGGCTCGTTTAACCTCGGACTTGATCAAGGTAGCTCAGCTTAGCTCTGGTCTTTCACTTTATTTTGGCATATGAAATTCGATTTAATCAATTGAAATTATTATGACTAGCATAAGTTTTTTAATTTCTATCATAAGCAAACAAAAGTTTCATAAAAAAATTCGGTTCGTTCAACCTCGGACTTAATCGAGCTAGCCCAGCTTAGCTCGTTCTACCTCGTAGTAGCTTTGAAATCAGAATAAACTATTAATATGTATCATTCAGCGGCATTTGAATTCAACTGTTTAGTTAAGCTTGATAGTTTTTTTCTTAATGAGTTAGTTTATTATTAATTTAATTTCTTTAAAGTTATAACACGTAGAAATTATATATCGAAGAGTTAACTAACCGGTAGGTCGCATGACACACACGTGATATCTTCAACCACTACATTTTGGTAAAATCTCAACTTGGTTGAGCTATATTTTTGTCAATGTTTGTATCGACTCAACTCAATTAAAGCTCAGTCAAATCATAGCTCGATCAACCTCGATCTTGATCGGGCTAGCTTGGGTTAGTTATATTGGCTCGCTTTGAATTACGTAATTATTACATTAAACTTAAATTCATCCATTAATCAAAATGTTAAATGAACCGAATTTAGTTTGAATTCGGACTAAACTTATAATATATTTCATTCTGTCGCATTTGAATTGAATTATTTATTTAAGCTATTAATACTTAAATTTATTTATTTTGGCCAAAGTTGACTCGACTCGACTAAAGCTCGACTCTAAATTAAAGCTCATTCAAAACTCAACTTCATCAAACTCGAACCTATAATAAAACCTATCTTGCTCACCTTTAATAGCTCATTGAATCATGTAACTATTTCAATTTAACCAAAATTCATCCATTGTCTAAAATTATAGTTTGGATCAACTCAACTGATTAATACTTGTAAAAAAATATGTTAAAGAATTGATCCGTGCTTGGATCGAGTTCAATTATATTGTAACAAAGCTTGAACAACTAACTGGTGGGTCATGTGGCATACACATGATGTTCTCAACCACTATGTTTTAATAAAAGCTTGACTTGGCTTGGTTATTTTTTGATCAGCAAATTTTTATCGACTGAGCTCGATTAAGCTCGGTTTATATACAACTCAATCTACCTCGAGTTTGATCAAGCTAGGCTGGATTAGCTCTATTGGCTAATTTTGAATAACGTAAGTACCAAATTAAAACTAAAATCCATCCATTAACCTAAATATCAAATGTATCGAATTTAGTTTTAGTTCGGGTTGCACATATGTTACATTCAATCACATTTAAATTCAAACATTTATTTAAGATATCACTTCTTAAATTTATTTGTTTTGGTCAAGGTTGACTCGGCTCAACTCGATCAAAGTTCTGCTCGACCAAAGCTCGAAGTTTGCCTCAGCTCAACTCGATCAAAGTTCGGTTAAATCAAAGCTCATTGAAACTCGATTCGATCAAGCTCGAACCTAATAAAACTAGCTCGGCTCAGCTCTGTTAGCTCGTTGTGTCATATACTATTACAATTAACCAAAATTAATCCGTTGTGCTCATAAATAATTCTTTGTCAAATTTAATCGGAGTTCTAATAAACTAATAATATGCTTCATTCAACCATATTTGAAATCAATTATTTGTTTAAGTTATTAATTCTATTTTTCTTAGTAAATTAGTTTACTATTAATTTGTCAAAGGTCGAAAAGCTCTGGCACATGTGTGTGTGTGTGTGTGTGTGTATATATATTAACGAGTCGATTCGTGCTTGGCTCTTGGTAGGTTATATTGAAAGAAAACTCTTTTAAACTCGTCTCACTTGACTTGATGATGTGATCTCACATTAAGTTTTTTCCTTTTAAACAAAAAAAATAAAAGAAAAAAAGATCATTAATTTGTTGGGGCCGTATTATATTTATTCTGAATTTTAGTACGACTAGAAGATAAGTATTAGTGGGAATTGGAAAACCTTAGGATTAGAGTCCACCACTTCTCCATTTACAGAATTATAGGGTAAAATTCCTTCAAATTCGTTGTTTTGATTCCCACCGAAGACAAGATCTGTGTGAAAAAGAAAACCGTCTTTTGGCGCTTCAATTTTATGTTTTTGCCTCCAAATATTTTCAGGATAACCACTACCTATATATGAGCAACCAAATGGAAAAATTGAATAGCAAAGTGAAGCAGATTTCTGAACATGAAGCAACAGAGAAGGTAATCATTCCTCGTACTTTTACTTGAATTAGATTAAACAGATTGTTGTTGTGACCATAAAATATGGAATGATTAATTCAATGATTACTTTGTCAAATTCATCGATCTTGTTTTATCCTTGTTTCGTATGATTAATCTAACAGAAAGCAATCAATTAGAAGAATTTGACACAGATGAATTCTAATTTATTGTGTATATTTATAGCTGTTGTGTTGCACATAACTAGAGAATCATGAAAGTTTCAATTTTTAATATTTTAGCTCATTTGTTTAGCCAGGCGTGTGATTTGTACTTATGTTTTTAAGTTTAGCGACTTGACGTCATTTGGTGATTTATGAGCTATTTAATATCTTTATGACCATCTTGTCGTTTGAATTATTATCTGGTGATTGCTTTGCCTTTGATGCCTGTTATGATTGCCCCGACATAAAAACACTTTAACTTATATTTGGGTACATTGATAGCTATTGCTACCGTGCATTTCCAGATTTGGCAATTCATTGTGACACTTATTGTCGCGCTTTTAACTTTTGGTAGTAAAATTATAAGTTTACATCTTACAGATACTTACACAAATATTTATGTTTTTGACAGAATTCTTCAAAACCATGCCACCAGGAGGACGTATCTTCAGACAAAGGACACTTAATGGGGAAAGAATTCAAGTTACTCAACCAGAAGATGCATCAAATAGCAATACTCCTGCTACTAATAAAGGTTTTACCTTTTCTTATATTAATTGGCTTATAATGATTAGTTACCTTCTAAGTCGGAACAAAAAACATCAACGCCTGAAACTTTCACTTGTGTTATAGTTGTAACAGCAATTGTACTTTAGAAATTACTCTTTAAATATATGCACATACACGCGCACACGCACACTCCATCATCTTTTTGTATTTAGTATATTTGAATGACCTTTTTTCAATTAGATGACTCTATTGGAATCAAAAAAGGTCGCGGAAAAACTAGAGGAAAAGGTCTTGAAAAAATGAAGAAGTCCATGGGAAGAAAGTTGGCAATAGATATCCCTGTTGGTAAAGGGAGGCCAACTAACTCAATTCAGACAGCAAAGCTCTCAAATGAGCTAGGAATAATTGCTAGAAATTTTCTGTCACTTCCAAACAAATGGAAGGAACTCACAACAGAGGAGAAAGATGAAGCATTAATTAGATGCCACGTAAGAATTCAACTCTAGTAATTTTGTTACGTTGTAGTATGTTATTTTTTATTCATAAATCAAAGAGATTTTAATTATTTTGTACATTCCTTCATTGTTTCTCTCTTTCTAGGAGAGATTTGAAATTAAGTTAGATGACCATTACGTGAAAGATAGTTGCGAGGATATTTTGAAAAATAGAAGCCGACAATGGCGCTACAAGCTGAAAAAACTATTTGAAAGTGCAAGCTCTGAGGAAGAGGCTCGTAAAATTGAAGTTCCAGAGTTAACCCCAGAAAATTGGAACAGACTTTGTGACATGTTGTCTAATCCAGAGCATAAGGTAGATCATATTCAAAATAAATATATGCTTTATTAATTAGTCGCAATGCTATTTAACTTATATTTGTATCTTCTTTATAGAAACGATGCGAGATAAACAAGGTCAATCGAACTAAGCTTAAATCGAATCATTTCATGGGATCAAAAGCGTTTGTACCTGCTCGTGCTGAAATTGTAAGTTACATTAGTTTTTTATGTGATGATTTTTTAGTACTATTTCATCTGATTTTCTTTTTTTATAGGGTGAAAAGGAAAATAGGGAAGAGCCTAACAGGATTGAGTTTTATAAAACTACCCATTACAACAAAGACAAAGGGTGGTCCTCTCTAGAGGCAGAGACTAACTATGTAAGAGTTTTATGCCTTATAACATTGTCCAATGAATTTCTTCTAACAATCAATTCAAAATCTAATATATGTTTGCAGAACAAAATGCAAGATTTGAGGGTTCAATCTATTTCAGAAGAGAATCCAATGACACCTGATGAAATTGCTGATGTTGTACTTGGTAAAAGGTCGGGGTATGTTAAAGGCCTTGGCTATGGTCCAAAACCTAATACGACTAGAGCAACACAAAGGAGGACAGCGGAGTTAGAGGACGCTCTTAGAAAAGCAAAAGAGGATGCGGCTATTGCACAAAATGACTTACAAGAACGACTGGATGCTGCTGAAGCCATCGTAGCAAATCAAAGCAACAAGATAGCAGAATTAACTTCGCAGTTGGATACTGTATCAGCATGTCAAGAGAAAATTCTACGACAAATGGAACGTCTTACTAACTCACTGCCGTCAAGGTTAGTAGTACTATAACTTTGATTATTTCTATTATACTTCTATTTATAAGATATATGCTGTAAGTATTCTTTTCATTTTGTTTGCTTCTTCTAGTAAGATTAGGTGTTTGGTTTCCCTTAGTTTGTTAGTGTTGATTATATCAAGTTCTCCTTCCAAATAATTTAAAAAAGATACCAGTCAGAGTATAGTCAAAGAAATTACTTCAATTTACATTCTAAGAGATAATAAACATATGCGAGTTACTATGTTGTTGTAGAAAATTACTCCATTTGATTGTCCTAGCGTGTGCTTTGTACTTGACTGCAGAAACTTGCATCGCTTGGTGATTTCTATGATGTTAAATATTTTTGTGACCATCTTGTCATTTGAATTGTTATATGGTGATTGTTTCACCATTGTGTCTGTCACCACTGTCTCGACAAAAACCAAGTCAAAATCATCTGTGTGAAAGTTAAAACTCAGTGTACACTAACTTGAATGATTGAGCTTGACTGGTCTTTGATTTAGTCAATTGTATCACCTACTCTCCTGTTGATCCCAATTTTGAGTTGCTGGAATTGTTTTTTGCATCCAAGTCGTTACTTTACCTCATAATTCATTAGTGTAAGGACATCGAACATATAAATTATTTGTAGTCTTCCATGTAGCAATAACCACAAGGTGAAACTTCTGCAATATATTACTGTTACACTGTACTGGAATATAAAATTTAAACTTGGAAGTTTACTGGTATGTTATATACAAAATGCAAATTTCTCTTCTTTGACATTCTTCTCAGTTCTCACTCTTTGCCTGACCTATACTCAATCTTCTTCATCATATTCAACTTCTTTCTCCCCAAGTCAAAATTGTTTTATGCTTTGTCATTCCCATTGTTGGATTAGCAAATATATGTTGTATGCAATAATTCTAATGGTCATAGATGAATAAATGGCTACTATATATATGTGCTGGTTCAACAAGTAGTTCTGCACTACTTTTTTATGTACTGCACTATTTTTGTATGTTACTCATCCATGTCGCTCAGGTGCTTGTAAGGCTCGTACATGTGATAATTTAAAATATATGATATTTCTAAAGTTGGACTATCTCTGAAAAGTAGTTATAGTTAGCGAGATTGAGCATATTAAGGCATCCTTTACTTGGTATAGTGTAGCTTTTCCTCTGTATATGGCAAAGACCTGCTTTGCAGTCTATAATATATCAATACTCTTTTCCATCCATGTTACTTTTAATACTACTATCAGACTACTTAGTTAGATTGGGTTGAGAGATGAGTTTTAGAGGAGGAGCTACTGTCACTGCAACTTTCTAAAATTACTCATACTTTACTGCTACATTGCACGATACAGACTTAGCTCTTAGTTGTACTGGTGATTGTAATTGACTCGAATTAGAAAAGTCATCAAGTTGTGTTCTATATAAATTCCAGAGCATATCTTTCTAAGAAGGAGACCATATATCAGGTTCAAATTAAGTACAATAGAATTAAAAAAAGCCTCTCTGAATAGAACACTTTCTTGATAAATGCCTTGGATTTATCCCAGCAAATAAACTTTTCCATTCAAATTCAAAAGACAAAAAACCTTCTATCTGAAAGAGTAAGCTTAGTTTATCCCGTAATGGCTTCCAGGAGCTGTATAACTACTTGTGATGACTGTCCTTTGGACGAGACACCAACATGAGTTGTAGCTGTTATTTGCTTCATATTAGTTTCCATCTTCATTTTCGTTGAACAATGTATTCATCACCTTGGAGAGGTAAATATTCTTTTATCCTATATTCTATATCCCATTTTTGGTCCTTTTTCATTTTTGCTTGTCATCTTGCTGTAAGCTTAAGTATTTTTATACCTTTTGTTTGTTTCATATTCCAAATGCACGGCTATTAAGGTCGATGACTGTTAAGTATCTTTCACTTTGTTGTATCGAACTAGCATCTAACTTTGATTTTTTCATTTATGTGATGCAGCGCACAATGAACTCCACAATCATAATCAACTTTAGGTACATTACGCTTCACCAGTTCTCAATTATTATAACTTTCATAATTGTACTATTTGTTTCACCAATTAAAATTATATTATATTTATATCATGATGTCAAAGTATGTAATCCATTCTTAGTTTTTTTTCTCCCTCTTTTTCACAGGTATCTAAAGGTGGAACTAATCAAGACTAGTTGGTAGAAAATTGTTGCTGCATTGGTACCTTGAGAAGCAACCTCCACTTTTTAGTTTTAGTTTAATGGTAGTAGTACAGATCAATTAGACTTTCATGTTGGACATGTTTTTACTTATTTATTTCGTTTTAGCTATGGAGTTGTAATGAAATATTATCTCAATATAGTTTCACTTGTTCTTAGTTGTTGCTCCATGAGTTTTTCTTATAAAACCTTTTTGCTTACCCGTAAAATACGAAAAAATTTGTCACCATTTATAATTCTTCAATTATTTGGAAAACTAATCAAACAAAAATTATAGATTGTACAACTACAAATTTAAAGTTGTCACCAAACTGCTATTAATTAGTGACAATAATATTTATCCTTAAAGGCTCATTTTTTAACTACGGCTACAGTATATTTTTCAAGACGACTCGACTATCGTCACAGAACACATTAGTTAGTGACAAAAATGATTTTTGTCACAGATATCCCTTTCAATTGACTACGAATTAAAGTTTTGTTATGTGACAATTATAACCGTCTTTAATTATGACAGATTTTGTGATAATTTTGTTACGTCGGTAAAGACCATATTTTTAGTGACGATATTATAATTTTTAAGGACGAACTTCTTCACCATTTTTATGTCACTAATTAGAATAATTTGGGACAAAATATTTTTTGTATATAAAAGATAGTCTTTAGTGACGAAAAATGCATTTTTTACTACGAATTATGCATATTTTTAAAGACAATTTATGTCGTCACTAATAAAAATATTAGTTAGCGACAAAGTAGTTTCGTCAATATTAATAACCTCTTTAGTGACGAAAGCACACTATCAAGTACAAAATTGTATACTTTTATCGGCAAAAAAATTCGTCACAAATACTATATATTTTGGGACAAAATAAGTTTTCGTAGTTAATACAGTGATGTTTAGTGACGAAACACTAAGTCGTCTCTATATATTTTTAGTGACCCATGGTATAGGGACGAATGGTTGACAAAAAGAAATTCGTCGAAAATAATTTTTGGTGACAAAATATAAATTTTTGGTGACGAACTAATTCGTTGCTAAAAGCCACTTTTGTTGTAGTGGTTGTTGTTGTTATTGTAGTCAACATTACCATATTATATGATCAATTTTGGTCAATAATTTTAAAGTTTATGTTTAATTTATTTTTGTACTCTTTCGGTTACTTTTTGTATACCATATCATTTCTCCTTTGAAGAATACTATGTTTTGAAATAATATACTCTAGTTTTTTTGCTATAACTGTATATCTTTAGAGTAAAATGTATACTTTTATGATATAAAGTGTTATTTTTCTTTGATGAGTGCTATGTTTTAAAAAAGTAAACTCCAATACACCCTTGGAGTATATTGTATATTCTTGAAGTATATTGTATATCCTTGGAATATATTATATACCCTTGGAGTATACTATATACTTTTACCGTATACAATGCTATTGTTACCTTTGAATAATGATATGCTTTGGAATGATATACTGCAATTTTTTTGTTATCACTATATACTTTTAGAGTATAATGTATACTTTTACAGTATACAATATTATTTTTCAATTGAAGAATGTCACGTTTTGAAACTCTAATTTTTTGGTATTACAATATACTATTGGAGTATACTGTATACTTTTACAGTATACAATACTAACCTTTGAAAAATGGTATGTGAGACAGTATACTTCGAGGGTATAATATTATAAAATATAGTGAAAAGTAGTAGTGTGTACGGTAACACTATACGGTATACTATTGTAATACATAGTGATAACTATATAAAAAAGAAGAATAAGTTGGGGTATACAATATACTCTTACATCGTACAGTAATAACTAAGTGAATAATAAGTCAGACTATACAATGATAACAATCTAAAATAAAGAATAAGTAGGGGTTTATAGTATTTAACGATAATAATACAACAAGGGGAATGCCAAAAGACAATGGCTTGTTGATGCACTGGAAAAGGTATTGTAATACATTTAGAAATAGTCTACGACGGTAAGTGCCAGCAAAACTTGGAAAGAGATTGGAATATTTTAGTCTTTTTGAGTCATTCAACATATACTTATATACCTGTATGTTTGTGAATTTCCAAATGGTTAGGCGCAAGCAAGAAGCATACAATGTAGGGTGAAGAAAGATAAACTCAAAACTTTGCCGCATTACCTAAAATTCTTTGGTTTAGTGTAGTCAACTCATCCATCCTTAATTTTAAGTTGAGAAACTATGCAACTAGGGAAAAGGTATTGTAATACATTTAGAAATAGTCTAATTTTTTGTGCTTGATTTCCAATCAACCATATTCAAATTCCGCAATTCGTTGCTATGAGTTTCCTGCAATCTTTTTTGGTTGAACTTAGAAGTGGGAAAAATGATTTCTCACGATCGGCTAGAAGTTTACTGTAATTAATTTTTGATGAGTTTTTGTGAGATTTTCTTATGGGAAAAAACTTTGATTAAATTTAGCTTAATTTAATATTTATAAAAATGTAATTTATCTAAAACTGGATATGGTCGCGCAGACACTTCACCCGTTCGAGATCAACCGACTTTCAATTAATCGTACTTGAATTGATTGGATGTAAGATTGAGTTATGGATGTCCCTTTTTTAGCGTACTCATTTATTCTATACGTATCATTTATTCTTCATTTAAGTTTTGATTTGGTATATTATAACTTGAAAGAATTGCTAATTTATATTACACACCATTGTGCCCTTAAATTTAAAGGCTGAAATTAACTAAGCTAGATTTACAAAAATTTCGGCCCACTTGGTTTACTGTGGCATTATATTTAAAGGATGAAATTAAATTGAGCTGGACTTGCAAATTTTCGACCCATTTGGCTTGCTAACAGACCGTGCGTTAAATCTGCCTTTAAAGTAGATTGCACCAAATATCTTATTTTATCTATTTATTTCAAGATCTGGCCATATTTGTGAATTCAATTTCTACACGACTTTGCTTATTTTTTTCTCATAGTAAATTTACATAAACTAACTCATAGTAAATTTATATAAAACAAACTCATGTAGTTGATCTGAGCGCATTTTTACAATAGAAGCAGTACACGTTACTATTTTTTACATTCGTTTCAGCATGTTTGCGCAAATAGTCACCTTACTTACTTAAGTTTCAAATTTGACCCACGTTTACACGATGATGCTATTTTAGCAAAGCTGATTTATTTTTAAGACAAGTGATATGAAGATAGTCTCCATGGGACATACACAGTAGGTCTATGGAAATAAATAACTCAGAATACTTAGCATGGCTTGAAAGGAATCATTTATATAACATGAAGTCTATATATGATAAAATACTCCAAACAAAATACAAAGGAGGTAAATAAATACCTAATGAAGCAATAACCTCCCACAAAAAGCAAAACCAAATGACCAGAACCAGCCTCAAAGCAAACCAGAACTTCAACAGCAACTCAACCAACCGTAACTAAACTTGAAACCTCAGCTATAAACCCTTTTACATTAACCCAAACACACAGATCATTTTTATCTTTTCTTGTTATTGTTTCTTCTTTACTGCCTTTCTTTCTTTCTTCCTTTTCTAAAACTTTCAGATTTTAAGTGGTGGTTGGAGTGCCTTCAATGTCTTGTGTGTGTTGTAAATGACCTCTTTAAATAGAGGAAAGAGGAGGAGATGGTCATTGGACAGCTAAGGGTTTCAAAGCCCAAAGCAATGTTGCTTTTTCAGAAATCCTCTAGCATATCCAAGGCCATAAATGCAAGGCTTTGATCTTTGCTCAAATTAGAATGTTGGCATGGGAGGAGTGTTACTTCTTGCCCCAAAACCTTGCCATTCTCAGCTTATGAATCTGTCTCATTTAATGAGGCAGATTTGCCTCTTTTAATGGGACAGATTTTTTGAATTAGATGGGCCTAGGCTGACCCGAGTTCAAACTCAGCAAATCCAAAGCCAAATTGGTTCCACCTCAAAATAAAATGGACCTCAAACCCACAACTGGAACAAACCAACAGATCTCCTACTTTTCATCTTTAAAAACTTAAGCTTAATTAAATCCTAACTTAATCAGTAACAAACTATTAATCTAAGGCTTCTAAAATAAAATAAATAAAGAGTTATTCTTAGGCTAAGCTGCCGGCCATTTCACTCCCTTGCACAAGATTAAACCACCTAAACACACAAAACAAGACCAAATCACATTTCATATTCCCTACGCATCCTCAATGCAATATGCAGACACAATGCACACAAGTTCTCATGTTTTCAAGTTGATAAAAAGAACTCCAACTTGAGCTAAACTTACAGTAAGCCAAACAAGAGAAAACACAAGCTCACGAACTAGTCTAAATTGAGCAAAGACGATTATAAAAAACTGAATAATGGTGACACCGAAACAATCCAATCGCTCTACCTTATCGTTCAAACATTGACCATATAGCACACACATCTTTTACTATATAATTCATAACTCACAGTCACACTAGTCGGCAGGGCTGAAACATTATGAATCACTAAACTTGAATAAGAACTACATCCAAAAGGGAGATATGATATGGTTTCAAATGACAGATGTTACACCAACACAAACAAACCACGAGCACTACTATTATGTTGTCTTGAGAACACGTTTATCAAAACGACATGATTTGTAACATTGAACTGGTGCTGATCTCACACTAACTTACTACTGATTTGCTAACTACAGACCTAGTTGACAATGTAATGACAGCGAAGAAAACAAGCTTACTGCTCGAACCAATACACCGCAAACGTCATCACCACCGCTGCCTCGGGTCGACTAGCTTCACCATCGTACCAAATGCAGCATCAACGCCATGGTCGACTCTTCGAAATGCCTAAATGCCACACACACTGCCCAAACAGCGTCACAACACCATTGACACAACATCGCCACCATCGCTATGCCATGGTTGACTGCCTCTACTCAACCCCCATCACTGCCTCGACAAATCATCATCACAGCCTTGGAACCCTTGCCCCGCACGAGCTGCATCAATGCCTCGCATTAACACCATAGTAATGTCAATACGAAGTCATTGTAATAACCCAAAACAAACAAGCCAACATCCTACATAGTCACAGTCTCCACCACGCCAAACAGCCCCATTCGTGCATCAACCATTCGGATCTGTCAGCCTCTTTTTCTAACTGATACAATCCCATTTTCGTCCCATTTAGATAAGGAGAGGAACAGGATGAAGAAAACGAGAACAAACAGAGAAAGGAAACCATGGATGAGTTCTTACATGTACGAGTTTCAATGAAGAAGACAAGGGTCCCCAGAAATTTCTTTGACCGCGATATTCAAAACCCGATCTATGTGAAACTGGCGTTCGTTTTGGAAAATCAATGGTGAATCGGGGTAGAGGAGATTGAGGCGAATTTGAACATGTAATTTGGGATTTTTTCGGCGCCCGAAGGCTGGTGGTTCGACAGCGAGAGGATGGTTGTCCACGGCGGAGGTGATTTCTGGCCGTGTATTTACAAAATTGGCAAAGGTTTGTTTGGTCAGGAGACTAATTGAGAGAAATGACAAAAATGGCAATTGTTTTGCTTTTATATGAAGAGGCATTGGGCCGGGTCAATGGGAGTTGGGCCAACAGGTCAAAGGCTGTTTTCTTTAGCCCAAATGGCTTTTGAATTGTATCAAGTCCAACACTAATTAACTAGATTAATAAAGTACCATACTTATCTGATACAAACCACATAAAAGCACAATAACATTGAAATTGACCTCCAAAACATCACAAAAGTATTATCACATTCATTTCTTTTTTTTAGATATATTTTAGCATTTTCTTCCTAATTAAATAACCAAGATAACTAAAATAAAATACAAAATTCAAGAAAAACATGTGAAAATCCTCGCAAATTTAGTACAATTATATGGACAAATCATGTCAGCGCGTGGCCAAATTAGGTGATTACAGCTGCCCCTCTTTGTTCGGGAACATGAAGAGTTTTCTGACAAGACGTAATCAACAACAAATTTTGGCTCTTCGATTCTAGCCAAGATCATACAAAAATGGTGACCGTACCCTGACTACAAGGCTTCTATATACTCTCGGACAAAGGAATCAGGTTAGTGTAGTTCCTGACATGTGATACCTGGGACTACCGCTTCCTAGACTTTCAACATAGACACTTCTAAACTAAACAAGACTGATACCAAATACTTGGACTCCCTAAGACTGACACTAGACGCTTTCACCCATGCTAAATTGATGTAAGAAACTGCTAGACATACTCAGACTTGTTGTTGCTGGTTGCTGGATGCTCGTTGTTGGCTGGAGGTCGTTGCTTCTTAGAAGAAATGAAAATTAAAACATTGAAAAGTAACATTACAATTCTAGCCTAAGTCTTCATGCTTCCCGAGGTGAGCCTCTTGGCTTCTTGAAATGGATTCCCTCGTTCTTCAGGTTGGCCCCTTGACTTCTTCAAATATATTCCCTCATTTTTAAGGTGGGTGCCTTGGCTTCTTCAAATGTATTGCCTCGTTCTTCAGGTGGGCACCATGACTTCTTGGAATGAATTCCCTCATTTTTTAGGTGGGAGCCTTGACTTCTTCAAATGCATTCCCTCGTTCTTCAGGTGGGTGCCTTGACTTCTTGAAATAGATTCCCTCATTGTTCAGGTGGGTGTCTTGACTTCTTCAAATGTATTCCATCGTTCTTCAGGTGGGCGCCTTGACTTCTTGAAATGGATTTCCTCATTGTTCAGGTGGGCGCCTTGACTTTTAGAAATTGATTCCCTCGTTCTTCAGGTGAGCGCCTTGACTTGAAAGTAGTATTCCCTCGTTCTTCAGGTGGGCACCTTGACTTCTTCAAATCTATTCCCTCATTCTTCAGGTGGGCGCCTTGAATTGAAAGCTGTATTCCCTCGTTCTTCAAGTGGGCGCCTTGACTTCTTCAAATGTATTCCCTCATTCTTCAGGTGGACACCTTGACTTGAAAGCTTTATTCCCCCGTTCTTCAGGTACGCGCCTTGACTTCTTGAAATGTATTCCCTCGTTCTTCAGGTGGGCGCCTTGACTTCTTCCAATATATTCCAATTTCTACTTTCCTTATTTCTTTTCTTTCTCATTTTTCTTTCCCTTTCTTTCCATATTTCTTCCCGTCTTTCTTTGCTCCTAGAATTTTATCGCATTCCCTTTTGGATCCCTTGATGGTCCTTTTATGGAGCGAATCTATGGTGCGTCATTCTGTCTACCGAGATGCGGTGTTGGCGTTTATTACCCAGGCGGGTCCTGACTGTGCTCTGCTACAACTGCAAAATAAGTAAACAATTTTTTGCAAAACAATCTTTTGCTCGTTTTGATGTTATTTAAGAGGTGAAAGTGGAAAATTTACTGGATAAAGGACAATGAACGAGATATGTCCTTTTGAAGAAGAAAAAGAACTTATCTGGAGGTGGAAGAGATGACCCTAGTAGACATGACATGCCTCTTGTCCTCAAACCTTGATCATTCACAACAGTTCTTCCTCGATCTTGTCTCAATTTGAACATTGTGTACTTGCCAAGGTCAACATGATGACAATTATAATAGCCCTCATTCGGCTAGTGGTGCCCCATTTAGAGTTTTCACCGACTAACCTCTCTCTTTGTTCTTTTGCCTCACTATTTGTCATGTGATGTTGCGCATAAATCGTATATTTTGGCATTGATTTCTTACCACTCTTGACTTTATTTTGCGTGAATTAGGTGCCCAACAATGATCAAAGTGAGATATATTGCTAATGTGATGTGTTTGAATATTGTAGGAATGGAATGAAGTAGATTAGAGCTCATTTGAGACAAAAATAAGGAAGGAGCAGCTGAAACACCCGTCCATGCGTCGCATGGCTCGGTGTTTCACCTGGAAAAGCTAGAACGGAAGAATACAAAGGAGCAGCAGTTGAAATAGCGGATGGCGCGGGGCATGAGCGAGTGTTTCAACTGGAACTTTGTCCTAGACGACTTGGGAGAGGCGAAAAACGTGTCTCACTTATTCTATTCCATATATAAGCTCTCGTAAACATATTTTAGGGGGAACTAACCTACCTTGGAGGCAATAAACATACAAGGAGGCTAGAGCTTTGGAGATTTGACAAGACAAGAGTTTTTCCTAAAATTCTTTCTTCCTCTTTGTAATTTATTCATTCATGAATTATATTGCTATGACTATCATGAACATGACTAGCTAAGTTACCCATTCTAGGGTTGATTGAACCACTCCAATACTTATGTGTTATGAATTCCTGCGTTATTGAATGAAACTTGTTAACCTTCCTATCTAAGTGTTTATGATTTGTATGCTATTGATTGGTAGAGCTCCCAATTTATTGTGCCCTTTATTCTTGTGCATCTAGGGATAGATTCATAGGGTTAAACACTTAGCAATATTAACCTAAAACAAAGGCATTACTTAGGTTGTCAATAAGGTTATTTGTGTGAACCATACTTGTAGTCCTACATATCTTCATTAATTAATTGGAAAATTGGTTAGTGAAAGTTACAATTATTACACGGGAGTGAATAATTGTGAATTTGGAGCAAGTTTTCAATAGGAAGAACCAAGTTAAGTCCATTAAAGCATTGTTCTAACACATGAGTAGGAGTTGGGATGATCAATCCTAGGCCTCTAAACATTTGAATTAGTCTATTTCTTTCTACTTTTCTATTTACTTTGTTGTTAATTATTTGTTACATTGAAATCATCATTAAAATATAAACTTCCAAAGTTAATTGATTGAATAATTGAATAAGTTAGTTAGATTAACAACTAGATTTTGAGTGTTCTCTGTGGGATTCGACCTCGGGGCTTTAAATACCGAGCTATATTTGCCGCGACTGTTTACTCCCTTTTATAGGGCGTAGTTGGGCGTGATCAAATTTTGGCGCCGTTGCCGGGGACACAGTGTTATTTTAGTTGTTAAAATAACTAGTTTTATTTCTCAATTGACTTCACTTTTGTCATCTTGAATTAACTCTTTGGAGTTTGTGTGCTTCAGGTGTATGCGTAAGACAAGATCTCAGTCTGCAGAGTTGAAACTGTTTGACCCAGAGATTGAGAGGACATTCCACGCCTTAAAAATGGCGAATATTGTTGGCAATACACATAGAAAATCAGAAACCAAAGAAATTGAGATGGCTGAAGATTTGGCACTTAATGCTTTTGCTCAGCCTGTGGCTAGAAACTTGGCTTCTGCTATTCAGCTTCGGACTTTGAAGCTGAGAGTTTTTACGTCACTCAAACCATGGTTAGTCTGTTGTACAATACTGGATTGTTCGCGGGCAAATCCACTGATGATCCTCATAAGCATTTGAAAAAGTTTATGAGGGTGTGTGAAACTCAGAAGCATGCTCGAGTTCCGGTAGAGGTCGTGCGATTGATGCTATTTCCGTTCTCTTTGACGGAAAATGCTAGTGACTGGTTTGATTCTTTACCAGTCAATTCTATCACTTCGTGGGATGAGCTAGTGATCATGTTCATGAAGAAATTTTTCCCACAAAAAAAAAACTGCGAAAATGGTTGATGAGATACTCATGTTCAGGAAGAACCCGCTCGAGACTTTGCCAGAGGCTTGGGAGAGGTTCAAAAGTTGCTTGCGAAAGTGTCCCCGTCATGGAATTCCTGATCAGATGTTGGGACAAAGAATTTACATGGGCATGAATGATCATATCAAGGGTAATCTGGATGCAGAAGCTGGAGGAGCATTCTTGAGCAAAACATTTACTGACGTGAAAGCACTGCTCGATGTGATGGCTCAAAATTCAGGCTGGTTGACTAGAGATGTATCTGCTGGCTCAGGCTCAAAGGTTTTAGCTGCAGGAATTGATCATGGGGTTGAAGAATAAATGTCAAAGCTGCAAACTACACTGGATGTGGCCCTAAAACAATTTATGAAAATATGCTGAAACCTGTTAACCAAGTGGAGACACCTGATCCTGGTAACTTTGCTGACTCTGATTTATTGGTTATACTGAAGATGTGAATTTTCTGAATTATGGGCAGAGGCAGCAATACAATCAGCAGGCTCCAGTTAGGCAGACACAGCAGCCAGCTCCATACAACACTGCCAGACAGCAGGGACAACAAGTTCCTTACCAGAGACAAGCAGCTTATAATAACGAGCAGAAAATGGTATTACCTATACAACAAGCTAATGACATAGCTGACATTAAGAGTATGGTGCAGTCCATGGTGGGAGTACACAAGAAGTTACAAGATCAAGTTACAGCCCACGACACTGCCATTAAGGGGATAGAGATGTAGTTGGGACAACTAGACATTGCTCTGAATAATAGACCTCAAGGTGCTTTGCCGGGCGACACTATGGTAAATCCTAAAGATCCAAATCTTTATCAATTAATGGCAGTCACTTTGAGGAATGGTAGAGACTTGGAAAAAGAGCAAGAATTAGCTAAAGGTGCACTACCCATGATGCCAAACATTGAGCCTATTGACGACTCTGCCAAAGAGACCACTCTAAAACCTGGTACTGAGAAGGTAATTGCCAAGGAACCTATCAAAGAAGCTGAGAAGAGGGGTGATCCAGATAAAGTGTCAAGGGAGCAGAACTCCAAGGCGAAAATACCACCACCCCCTTTCCCGCAAAGGTTGGCAAAGCAACAAAAAGGTTTGAAGTTCACAAGATTTTTGATTTGTTGAAATAATTGAAGCTTACTATGCCTTTCATGGAGGTTATGCGAGAGGTACCTGGATATGCTAAATTGCTAAAGATCTTCTGTCTAAGAAGGTTGACTTTCATGAGGTAGAGATGGTTGAGTTGAATAAGGTATGTAGTGTTGTCATCACAAAGCCTGTAGCTAAAAAGAAGCAAGATCCTGGTAGTTTTATAGTCTCGTGCTCTATTGGTGATCTCACGATTGGTAAGGCCTTGTGTGACTCTGGTGCAAGCATTAATCTGATGCATTGAAAGTATACAGTAAGTTGGGTTTGACTGGCATGAGAGAGACTTCAATGCGAATCCAGCTGGCAGATAGAAGACAAAAGCGCCCCATTGGAATAGTTGAGGATGTACTAGTACATGTGGGTAGTTTCATGTTTCCAATAGATTTTGTGGTTCTTGATTGCCGTGTTGATAAAGATGTTCCAATAATCTTAGGTCGTCCGTTCTTGGCTACTGGTAGAGCAGTGATTCATGTTTATAAGGGGAAGATGAACTTGAAATTGTATGATGAAGAAATTATTGTTGACATTGGCAAATTGTTGAAGGGACATTGTGATGATATAAAATTGTTCGTGTGTGCATACATGCGAGCCTGGATGAGCCATGAGTTGAGCTGATTGAAGTCGTGCCACGACTATAACTAAGGCGCTTCATGGGAGGCAACCCATTTTTATTGCTTTCTATAGTTAGTTAGTCCATGTTTTTATTTTGAAAAAAAAAATTAAATTAAAAAAAATGGATTGTTGTGAGTATTGATGTGTTGTGTAGTATGTTTAAACAGGTGATGGAGGACCAATATATGAGATGAATGAGCAATGGTGAGCAATATTTAGTGGAAGAAAAAGTTGCACCAGGAAAAAAATGACATATTGGAGAAGTACTAGGTGAAACACCCTCCTATGCGCCGCATGGAGGGCTGTCTCAGCTGTTGGTTTTGAAATTTTTTTCGTAAATTCGATCAGTGTACAGTTGGTATAGCATGCACGGGTGTTCAATTATATTTGACAGCAGAATGTTCCAAACAGCAGCTGAGGCCTCGCGCCAACAGCTGTGTCAACTAAAGTTTCGAAATTTAGCAGAAAAAGGAGGTGAAACACTCGCTCACGCGACGCGCGGAAGGCTGTTTCGAATTAATTCAAAATAGCGCAAGTCGTCCAGTGTCAAAAATCAAAAGCATCCATCAGTGTTTCAAATTTTAGGTAAGTATTCTTCTTTGAATTAAACACACCACACACTTCACAAAATCTCACAACACAAGACACAAAACAGAGCAACAATGCTCACTGCCCTCTTCCGCCTTTGCTCTTCTCTCTTTTTACTAATCCTTTGATTCTTGATCAGATCCTCAGTGTTACCAGGTATGCTTCTCGTCCCCTTTTCTTTCTCTCACTGTCTCTCCTTAGTATTCTCTCATTACAATGTGTTTTTCCCCATCCTTTTTCCCCTTAGTTTAAACTATAAGTTCATATGTTTACCATGAGTTTTTGGTGAAATTATACATTGATTTAACTGGTATTTGAGAGTGGGGAGTGTGGTGGTACACTGTTAACATTGAAACATGAACGCTCCCGATGTTGGGAGGCTAAAACACGACCAAAACTCTCATATACAAGCTGCCCAGAACAGAGCACATAACGTGTTCGATGAAATTCCCCAATGAATTTTTGAGATGTTTGGCCAACTTTGAGTAATCCAATCTGTTATGGGACGAATGTTAAACATAGTTTGGTTAAAATCACGGTCCGGGGGCAGCGTTTAGGGCACATTAGCTTGAACAATACTCATTGCACGTCGGAGTGTCGCTTTGCATTCTAGCTACATGGATGGCTCTCCCATTGTACAATTTATGGGCTGCTCTCATTGTCTTGATTAACTGATGATTTTCCATGTTTTTGTGATAGATATTTGCATAAGTATGGGGTGTAACAACCCCGTTTTGCACACTTTAGAAATTTTAATTGCATGAATTGTTTGAAACAAGAGGTGCATGTGAGGAAAGTCTGAGTACCTCGTGATCGACATGTTGAGTGCTACTGATGGCACTACTGTAGAGTTAGCTCCTGGAACCACCACTGAGGAGGGTTCGTTGATCAAGGCTAGGGATGCATTTGGCACTACATTGTTAGATCCCTCCATTGCTCAGACCGCGGATTCAGACCGGCCTGCAGCAGCTCCAGACTCTACAGCTTGAGGGAGTTTTCTTGATACCCGCTCTTGTTATTATTTTTGTTTTTGTGCAATGGAGGCCATGCAATGTTTTAAGTGTGGGGTGGGGTATCATGAATTATAATTGTACCTTTACTGCTTTTATTGTTATATCTTTTTAGATTAGTGGCATAATCTTTCGATTTTCTTCAAACCACGGTTCTTTCCCGAGGATGCCATTTGTTTTGAACCGGGTGTTTTTAAAAAAAAATCAAAAAATTAAAAAATTCAAAAATACAAAAAAAAAATTATGAAATTGGAGTAGATAAGTGGTGAAGGACTCGTGCTCTTTGTGGCTTGTTTGATACTAGCATATTTAGCCCCTTGCATGCAAGTTAAACTTCTGTATAGATTTTTGTGTGAGTTTTAAATTGGATGGATCGATGATCTTGTTAGTGACTCTTCGGCTCAGGTTTCTGACTTTACTTGTTGACTGAATATTATGACTTTGTCTTGCCTGATCTTGTTAGGAGTTGGAATTGTTCCGTCTTGAGTAGTTCATGTGCCATGTGTGGTGAGGTATTTATATTGTTTTCTGGTGCTTGCGTAATTGGTCTAGAACTTGCCCTGATTGTTTTTGAGACGAAATTCTAGGATGTGCTCAGCTTAGGAAATGATAGTAGGCCTTTTTTGGCCCGTCTGAAATCTTTTCTAGCCTTCCCTTGATGATATTACCCTAGTCAGCCCCTTTGAGCCTTCAGCCTATTTATTGTTAGCCATATTACAAGCCTTGATATGTTTGATTCGAATTTCTTATCTTTTGAATACCTTATCTCCTTAAGCACTTATATGCACAATGAGCTGAAGAGCTAATGTTGGAGAAACAGGTTGGTTGGTTTGTGAAGTGGTGCCAAGTGTCATGTAAAAGGAGTGCTTGTAAAAAAAAAAAAGAAAAAAAACAGAAAAATGTTTGTCTTGAAAAGAAAAAAAATGCGAAGTTGAAAAAAAAAGAGCATTCTTGTTGAGTTGGAAAAAATATTCATTGGCGTAACTAAAAAGGGAATGACTTGGATGTTGGTTGAAATTGAAAAGGGAAGAATTCTATGAAAGAAAAAAAATGGTGATTGAGGTTTAAATATGTTTTGTAAGTGCTTAGGGAGGTGAAGTCACTGTTATCCATATAATTATCCTACCCGTCCCCTAGCCAACATTACAACCTTTATAAAGTCCTATTTGATTCTAGACCGAGTGTACCTACATTAGTAGAGAATTATAAGATGGGCAGGCCTATGGTACCGTTGTGTAGCACTTCAAGTTCTTTGTGATTGTGAGCGAATTCTTTCTATCTTTGAGTCCCTTAAAAATAAATTGATCTATTTGAGTGTGATTGGGACTAGTCTTTGATTGGTGAGGACACATGAATTATCAAAGATAGGAGCTTTTATTAGGCTCCCTAATCTTGAGCGAGTGAGCATGTCTTGAGTAAGTTGGTGAGTGGAGTCGATTCTTGATTTGGATGTCACTACTTGACTGTTTTGATAATTCAATGTTTTCAAATGGATAATGTGTAAATATGGGAAGTTGTGTGCTTGTATATTTGGTTATTAATTGTTGGTATCAACCAAAGTCATAGGTATGCGCTTCCTTGAATTTCTTGGTCTGGTAGGATGAGCTTGATTGAGTAAGTTATGTTGGGTTTTGTTTGTTCGAGGACAAACAAGGTCTAAGTGTGGGGTGTTGACGTCGCGCATAAATTGTATATTTTGGCATTGATTTCTTACCACTTTTGACTTTATTTTTCGTGAATTAGGTGCCCAACAATGATCAAAGAGAGATATATTGCTAATGTGATGTGTTTGAATGTTGTAGGAATGGAATGAAGTAGATTAGAGCTCATTTGGGACAAAAAGGAAGGAGCAGCTGAAACACCCCGCATGGCTCGGTGTTTCACCTGGAAAAGCTAGAACGGAAGAATACAAAGGAGCAGCAGTTGAAACAGCGGATGGCGCGGGGCATGAGCGAGTGTTTCAATTGGAACTTTGTCCTAGACGACTTGGGAGAGGCCAAAAACGTGTCTCACTTAATCTTTTCCATATATAAGCTCTTGTAAACATATTTTAGGGGGAACTAACCTACCTTGGAGGCAAGAAACATACAAGGAGGCTAGAGCTTTGGAGATTTGGGAAGACAAGAGTTTTTCCTAAAATTCTTTCTTTCTCTTTGTAATTTATTCATTCATGAATTATATTGCTATGACTATCATGAACATGAGTGTCTAAGTTACACATTCTAGGGTTGATTGAACCACTCCAATACTTATGTGTTATGAATTCTTGCGTTATTGAATGAAACTTGTTAACCTTCCTACCTAAGTGTTTATGATTTATATGCTATTGATTGGTAGAGCTCCCAATTTATTGTGCCCTTTATTCTTGTGCATCTAGGGATAGATTCATAGGGTTAAATACTTAGCAATATTTCAACCGAAAACAAAGGCATTACTTAGGTTGTCAATAAGGTTATTTGTGACCATTGACCCTGATTGTGAACCATACCTGTAGTCCTACATATCTTCATTAATTAATTGGAAAATTGGTTAGTGAAATTTACAATTATTACACGGGAGTGAATAATTGTGAATTTGGAGCAAGTGTTCAATAAGAAGAAGCAAGTTAAGTCCATTAAAGCATTGTTCTAACACATGAGTAGGAGTTGGGAAGATCAATCCTAGGCCTCTAAACCTTTGAATTAATCTATTTCTTTCTACTTTTCTGTTTACTTTGTTGTTAGTTATTTGTTACATTGAAATCATCATTAAAATATAAACTTTCGAAGTTAATTGATTGAATATGTTAGTTAGATTAACAACTAGATTTCGAGTGTTCTCTGTGGGATTCGATCTCGGGGCTTTAAATACCGAGCTATATTTGCCGCAACAGCTTAGTCCCTTTTATAGGGCGTAGTTGGGCGTGATCATCATGCGGCGCCTTTTTGGATTTTCACCGACAAGTCTTTATTTTTTTTCCCGGTTGATTTCCTCTTGGTCCACCCTTTGATGATGATTTTCTGGACGCTTAGCGCCTCTTCCCCATTTCATGGCTGATATGTTAAACGCTTCATGAAACTTACAAATAAATGGTATAGATAAATAGAAGTTTGTTTTTATTTTAGTTTATTTATAAAAATAAAATAAAAACAAACTTCTGCTCCAGTTTAGCAGAAACTGCGGATTTGAATTTTCTTTGACGTTGGCCGCAAACTTGAAGGCAAGTTTCACGTCGATATGAGGTAGGAGGAAAATGAACTTTTTCCTATTTTGACCGCACCCGAATGGTTGTCTACGTATCCTTTTGAGAGGAATCAGGTCAAACGTAGCTCTGACAACTTAATGCCAAATTTGTTGTTTTGAATCTTTCTTTCTTTCATTTCATTACAATTACAGGATTCCCAATAAGGGTTCACAAAAGGAAATACAAGGCTCAAAGGCCTAACAACGAGGTACAGTATTTGGGTAAGGGAAACAAAGTCTTCCACCATCCTTACCCGAGAATGCCTAGCTTAACCTAGAGTTGTCTCAGAGTAGTAGCTCTTAACAGCATCTGCATTGAGGATCATTTCAGCCATTGTGCCTTCGATGTCTGTCAAGAACAGAGCACCGTTGGGCAGCACTTTCTTCACCACATACAGTCCTTGCCAATTTAGAGCATATTTTCCCTTTGCCTCTTCTTGATGCGGGAAGATGTGTTTCAAGACTAAATGACCTTCACTAAACTTGCGTTGGCGCATTTTCTTGTTGTATGCCTTCGCAATTCTCTTCTGATATAATTGATCATAACAAACTACATTTAGCCTTTTCTCGTCAATTAAAGCCTACTGTTTCAAATGGGATTTGACCCATTCAGTGTCCTCGATTTCAGCTTCAACAATGATTCTCAAGGATGGTATTTCAACTTCTGCCGGAATGACCGTTTCAGTCCTACACACCAGTTCATATGGTTTGCGCCTATTGAGGTGCGCACAGTTGTGTGATAACCTAGAAGAGCAAATGGCAACTTCTCATACCAATCTCGAGATCCTTCCACCATTCTTCGAAGGATCTTCTTGATGTTTTTGTTTGCCGCTTCGACTGCGCTATTTGCTTTTTGCTGGTAAGATGTGGAATTGCAGTGCATAATTTTGAACCTTTCACATACCTCTCTCATCAAATGAATGTTCAGATTAGCCCCATTGTCGGTGATGATGTTGTTGGGGATACCGAATCGGCAAATGATGTTCGAATGAACAAAGTCGACCACAGCTTTCTTGGTTACTGACTAGAAGGTCACGGCTTCCACCCACTTGGTAAAATAGTCAATGGCGACCAAGATGAATCTATGCCCATTCGACGCTTTTGGTTCTATCGGTCCAATGACATACATTCCCCATGCAGCAAAAGGCCAAGGAGCCGACATTGTATGGAGCACTAAGGGAGGAAAATGTATCAAATCGCCGTGCACTTGACATTGTTGGTATTTTTGCACAAACCCTATGCAATCTCGCTCCATGATGAGCCCGAAATAAACCACTCTTAAGATCTTCTTGGCTAGCACATAGCCATTCATGTGTGGCCCACAAATTTAAGAATGTACCTCACTAAGAATTCTCGAGGCTTGTTGTGCGTCCACACATCACAACAATCCCAGATCCGGGGTTCTCTTATACAGTCTCCCTCCACATAGAAAAAAACCATTTGCAAGATGGCGAAGGGTTCTTTTCTAATTGCTCTCGGCTAGTGCTGAGTATTCCCCATTCTTGATGTAGTTTTTAATGTTCACGTACCATGGCTCGCCATCAAGTTCTTCTTCGACCATGTTGCAATAAGCATGTTGATCCCAGAACTGAATCTCGAGAGGATCAATATAAGTTTTGACAGGGTGACTAAGCATTGATGCTAATGTGGCCAAAGCATCGGCCAACTCATTGTGCATTCTTGGGATGTGCGGAAATTCAATAGAATCATATCATTGGCAAAGATTTTCCAGACACTGCTGATACATGATTAGTTTCCCATCTCGAGTTTCCCATTGACCCTTGATCTTATGTACTAGTAGGTCGGAATCTCCGAGCACTAGTAGTTCTTTGATGTCTATGTCTATCGCCAAGCGTAGACCCATCATGCAAGCTTCATATTCTGCCGTGTTATTGGTACACCAGAAACGATGTTGTGCAGCCGCCGAATAGTAATGTCCTTTTGGAGTTATGTAAAAATCCCCAATACCATCACCTTTGGAGTTAGAGCCCCATCAAAATAGAGCTTCCAATAATGATCATCGTCAGAAGGCATTTCCTCAATTATGTCTACCTCTTCATAATAAAAGTATGTCTTAAGAGGTTCATACTCATCATCCACCGGATTCTCGACCAAATGATCGGCCAAATCCTGGGCTTTCATTGCAGTTCGGGTGACATAGATTATCTCAAACTCTGTGAGTAACATTTGCCACTTGGCGAGCCTTCCCGTTGGCATTGGCTTCTAGAAGATGTACTTCAGTGGGTCCATCCGGGATATAAGGTAAGTAGTGTATGACAACAAATAATGCCTCAACTTTTGTGCTACCTAAGTGAGGGCACAACACATTCTTTCCAACAAAGTGTACTTGACCTCGTAATCTGTGAACTTTTTGCTCATGTAGTAGATAGCCTGCTCTTTCTTGCCTGTGGCATGCTGTTGCATCATGCTGCCTTAGTACACATCCGAATGAATTGTCCATCACCGATAAATAGAGGAACAAAGGTCGGCCAGGCTCCGGCGGGACCAGCACGGGTGGATTTAACAAGTATTGCTTGATTTAGTCAAAGGCCACTTGACATTCCTCGGTCCACATGACTGCAACATCTTTCTTTAGCAGCTTGAAGATTGGCTCACAAGTGGTGGTGAGTTGAGCAATGAACCGACTTATGTAGTTCAATCTCCCGAGGAAACTCACGACTTCCTTCTGGTTCTTTGGTGGAGGCAACTCTTGGATGGCTTTGATCTTTATAGGGTCTAACTCAATGCCTTGTCTGCTAACAATGAAACCTAACAACCTTCCAGCTGGAACGCCGAGTGCACATTTAGCCGGGTTCAACTTCAAATTGTACCTTCTGAGTCTTTCAAAAAATTTCCTGAGGTCTTTAACATGATCCTCTGCTATTCTTGATTTGACTATCACATCATCCATATACACCTCAATTTTTTTGTGTATCATATCACGGAAGATTGTTGTCATGGCTCTCATGTATGTTGCCCCAGCATTCTTCAAGCCGAACGGAATGACCCTGTAACAAAAGGTTCCCCAGGGCATGGTGAATGCCGACTTTTCTGCGTCATCTTCATCCATCAGGATCTGGTGATATCCAGATAACAATCCACAAAATATTGGATCTCGTGTTTAGCACAATTGTCGATGAGAATGTGAATATTAGGAAAAGGAAAATTATCCTTGGGACTGGCCTTGTTCAAATCTTGATAGTCAACACAAATTCTTGTCTTTCCATCTTTCTTAGGTACCGGCACGACATTGGCAGTGTTTAGCACAAGAAGCATGTCTTGCTTTTCATTGAATTTGAAAGATAGAAGGGTTTGACATCATAACGAGCAAAATAAATATACTTGGATTACAACCCTTAGAATAACCAAGTATACAGAAAGGATAACAAAAACTTGCTACCAATAGGCCCTCCTAGTGGGGAGGCGTGGATTCCTAGTTGTTCAACTACACATCAGGGCCAATGTCTTAGCTTTCTGCATTGCTAGGTCCTTTGCCGGTTTGCACCATGTTGATGCCAAAGACGTGCCTCAGGTCTGACAGTAGCTTCTTTTGTTCTTCAATTTCCTCAGCATTTTTAGAAATAGACTTGTCCCCATTGGACCTCGTGAAATATTGAGCGAGGCAAGGGACAGGCTTCTCAAGGGACCATTCTTATTTCTTCATTTTTCTGGCTCTTGCTCTGTCTGCATTTGTGGGCTTATATCCAAGACCCTAGGTACCTAAAATGCCAAGTGGATTAATTGTATGTGACATTCTTTGTAGTGATGCTCTAAGGCCTTTCCCGGGTTGGAAATCGTGCTTCAACATTTCTGTAGCCATCATGACTGCCGCTTCTGACAATCTTGCTTGGGGCAAAAGCTTGCCTTCAGGAACCTCCTCCACATGGACTGCTTCAAAGGGTTGGTACATCAGAGTTGGGCTATTTTTAGTGACCTCAATAACTGGAATGGATGGATCCTTGTAGATTGACAGATCTCCCTCTTTGTGTACCATGATCATCTCATGATTCCATTCAAACATAATAGTCTGGTGTAAGGTCGATGGTATTGCCCACCATATGGATCCATGGTCTTCCCAACAGCAAATTGTAGGACGAATCCATATCAAGAACTTGAAAATAAATAGCAAAATCCACAGGCCTCATTGTCAGTATCAATTCTATCTCACCAATCGATTGTCGTTTTTCTCCGTCAAAAGCACGGATACTCATGGTGTTGGTTCGAATTTTGTCCATGTGGACTTTCAATCTTTTAAGGGTAGACAATAGACATATGTTAAGACCAGACCCGCCATCAACCAGTACCCTTGTGACATAAGAATTGTCACACTTGACAGTCAGATGTAGTGCTTTGTTGTGACTAGTGCTTCCCATAGGTAGTTCTTCGTCAGTGAAAGTAATCCTGTTTACCTCTAAGATACGACTTGCGACTTTCTCGAGATTGCTGATGGTCATCTTCTCAAATACAAGAGCCTCATTCAAGATTTTCAGCATAGCATGACGGTGCGCCTCAGAATGCATCATTAAAGACAGCAATGAGATTTGAGCAGGGGTCTTTCTTAACTGCTCCACAATGGAGTAATCTTGCACTTTCATCTTTTTGAGAAATTCTTCCGCTTCTTTTTCCGTGACAGGTTCTTTTAATGGGCCTTGATTTTCCCTGGCTAGCTTTGCTTTTCTTAACTCTTCTGGGGTAAAGCACCGCCTAGAAAGAGTTAGACCATCCACTTGCGTTGTTTCTGCCACGACTTCCTTTCCCTGTTACGTTACCACTGCCTTAGCATAATTCCATGGGACAGCCTTGATATCTGTCACATGGAACTGTGGTACTTTCTTGATGACAATAATTTCACGTAGTTTCTTCAATTCATCTTCTCGAGATGCATTTTTGATAACCAACTTTGGTTTGGTAGCAGAATCTGCTTCCCCTTCCTTTCTGTTGGCCCTTTGGATCACCAACTTTGGTTTCTCAGGCACCTCTTCCCTTTTCTCAGCAGCTCGTTTTAATGTAAACACAGGCTTGTTCAGCTGGATAGATGGCTTTGTTACCCCAGAAAACCACAACAGGACTTGTCTTCGAAGAAATATACATCTTTTCCACCCCAATTGTTATGGAATCGACTGACACTATTGGCCTTGCCGATTCATCTTCAAACCCCCCTACGCATATACCCACTATGTGTACATCGTGGACTGGCAAAGGATTGCGATTAATGTTTGGCGTTTCTGCATCTTTAATTATGATTTGGTTGTTGTCAATCAGATCTTGCACTGCTCTCTTGAGATAATAGCAATCTTCGGTATCATGCCCTGGTGCACCCGAATGGTATTCAAAATGCCGAGAGTGGTCCACTTTCCCTTTAGGATGCATGTTTCCTTGAATTGGCTTTGTCATGTCTAAAGCTCGCAATTTCTCAAAGATACTGGTGTAACATTCCCCAATCGGTGTGAATTCTCTCTTTTTCTCTTCTCAAGCCTTCTTGAATTCAGCTTTTGGACGGAAGCCCGTGGGTCCTCTTGGTCAGTAGGTAGGGTTTGGCGGAGCCTGATAATGATTAGGTAGAGCTTGGTGAGTGGGATATGCAGGCTGTGGGGATGGCGCACGCCATTGTAGATAGGATGTTGGAGCATATGGTTGCACAGCATGTACAGAGTATTGGGGGTAGCGGTATGGAGTATTGAGTATTTTGTGGTGGGTAGTAGTGTTGTGATGGGAGTGTTTGTTGAACTTGGTATGAATTAGGTTGACTGTATCGCTCCTCGTTCCACTTTCGCAGACCCGATCCTACCATGACCACATCTTCTTTCTTTTCCTTAGCAAAACCCTGCTGCCCCAGTCTGCACAGCCTGTGTAGTCGCCTTCAATGCGGTCTGGCTCACGATCTTGCCAGTTTTGACTCCCCTCTGAATCATCTCTCCCATCATGATGACTTCACTAAATGGTTTCCCGAAGGCAGGAATCAATACACCATAGAATGCCTCATCTTGAGCTTCGATGAATAAATGTCTTCATCCGGTATTGCAGGGCTCACTCGAGCAACTTGTTCATGCCATCTGAGGGCATATTCCCTAAAGCTTTCACTGGGCTTCTTTTTTATCGCATCCAAGGAGGATCTATCCAGCACAACTTCAATGTGGTATTTGTACTGGTCATAAAATGCCTTTGCCATATCCTCGAATGCTGGCCATTTGGTTATGTCCTGTTTCATGAACCATTCAACGGCTGGACCTCCCAAGCTTTCAGAAAAATATGCTATCAACAGCTTATCCTTCCCAACTCCTCTTATTTTAGTGCAGTATGTTTTCATATGGAGCCTCGGATCTCCTTGTCCGGTGTGTAGCTCAAACTTTGGAATCACGAACCCCTTTGGCAGTTGCAATTCAGGGTAGGGGCAAAGATCCTTGAAAGAAGTGTTGGTATGATCTCCGTATCCCTTCATAATCTGCACAGCTTGCTCTAAGCCTTTTACTTTTCGCAGAACCTCGCTCTCATCCAGCTTTCCTAATCGTTCAACCTCAACCTGAGACTCGCGATGGAACCCCTGCTCATATGAGTCACTATGCCGGAAGTTAGGTTCATGGTGTGGATCATAATGATGATCACCAAACTGAATATGTGGGTCACTGTTGGATCTGGCCATGGCAGTCCTAGTCGGTCCCCGAAAAACTTGGAGATGTGCTGGAGGTTGGCTTTACTGCCCATGTGGTGGAGGTGGACTATACTGCCTCTGTGGTGGATGTGTACCATACTGCCCCTATGGTAGATGTTGACCATATTGCCCCTGTGGTGGAGGTGGTGGTGGCAGCACATGATGGCGCACTTCAGCCACTTTCATTGCACTATGGTTAGGGCCAAAACCAGGGGGATAGGTCGGATCCTCGACTGCTGTAGATGTGCCCGGTGCTCGCTGGATAGCTGTTGGCACAAGCCCATCCAGGAGGTTTGGCATGGGAGGAGGTGTTTGTCCCGTGGTCATCGCATGATGCATGTTTACCAAGAATTGCTTCAAACTTAGGACCTCTTCTGTCGTCCTTTCATTTTCCACGGAATCGGCATCAGATTTCTCTCCTTCAATTGCCATGATACCGGGTGGAATTTCAGGTCCCTTTGATTTAGTTGTGTAAGAGTGGGGTAATGCTAGAGCACTGCACCAAATTATGGGTAATCTAGTCTTGTCTGCAAACAAAACAGGTTAGGAAACACCATATTTTATGAGCAAAAGCGTGCCTACAAGCCTAAGGTCGTTATTCCTCATCCCGAATCAAGACAAAGCGGATCCTTATTTTCTCTTTTCTTCTTCTCTCTTTTTCTATTTCATCCTTCCCTTTTTCCTCTCTTTTTTTCCTTATTTTTTTAAAATTATTTTCATCATTTCATCATTTCATATATATTTTCTTTCAAATGTAAGATGGGTCCAAATATCAAATTGAAAAAAATGCATTTAAGAAAATAAAGAGACACAATTTTGGATTTTGTGATTTCCCTTTCATAAATACCGAAATAGTACAATACTGCAATAACAAGCCCTCCGACAACATGGGGCAATAGTAGTACTCCTACAAATTAAAACAAACAATCAAACCAGACAAATGTTCTTAGAAATACCAATACATAATGAAAAACTACAACATGTCCAAGATGCTAAATAAATGACAAAAAGGCAATGAGTTGCATCATCTCGGACTGATATATATCCGCTAAGGTGACCCGGGCTCTGCCTCAGCTGACTCCTCTGGATCTGACTCAAATGGTTCGTCGAGATCCTCCTCTAGTGGATCCTCGGGATCCGCTGGTGGGTCTTCCATCAAGGTGCGACGCAATTCACCCAAATTTTTTGCAACTCTGGTGACAATTGGAAGCACATGTGCGAGTAGGTCCTTCGCGGGCAGCCTCATATAGTCAATGCTAGTCTGCGCAACATACACAGCAGAGTCATTAACCTGCCGATAAGCTACACTGATAGTCTATCCTGCAGCTTGAACATCCCGAAGTCGGTCCTGTGCTAGCTCTCTAAACTGCACTCCTTGCTCCAATGCCCTGTCAAGTCGAGCTCGAGCATCTATGGCATCCTGACGGTGATGATCCTCCCTTCTCCTGCTCTCCACTAAAGCTGCCCCTTCGGCATCTCTCTCTGTCAATGTCTCGGAGTGCAAATCACGGAGTCGTCTGACTGTATCTAGGTGCTGATGTGCTAAGCCCTCACTCTCAACCAAAGCAACTCGAGCGCCATCCCTCTCTGAGCGAAGATGGTAGACTAAACCCGCATATCTCTCCTCAGTCTCTACCCTATGCATCTCTATCTTCATGTCGATCCTGAGTGCTTCATCATATGGTCCCTTAACTGTTCTCGCTGGCATAGCTCCCAAAGCAGGCTGTTGACCGTAGCAGAAAACATACTCGGCAGTGACCTTGCCTCTGAGTCGGTCCACAATCTGTGTGCTGGAGGTCAAAGGTCTCATATTATCCCAAAATGGAGTACCATTGCGTGTGCCTGGGAAACTCACCAATAGTATGCTCGAAGAAATACTCTCTCACAGCCTTTACCCTAGGGATACCCTGAACGCGCCCAAGATGTCGGAGCACACGCGCAGGGCAATAAGGCTCGGCTCACTTCTGACCCATCAATACCAGAAAGGACAGTTCATACTACTGTATATTCCCTCCTTTAAAGGGTACCAACAAACCTGCCACTGGATACTCTCCGAAGTGAGCTCGCTCAAATACTGTGCCCACCCAACAAAACTCTCACGTAGAACAAGGTGTCGAACACGAGTAATGGGTGTTCAAATTGCATTTAGACTCATCAAGTAGTGGAGTAGGGTCAGAACGCCCTAACAAATGCTCAACGAACCATACTTGCAACAACAAGTTGCAACCCTCGAAAAATCGGGCCCCTTTCTCTTTGCATCGGGTCAAAGAACGATAAATATTACCTAAGATCATCAACACAATAGTAGAATTTGGAACTCACCCACATAGAGCATTCACGACCTGAGAGAGATGGATAGAGATGTGTCCATTCTCCATCGGAAAGACCATAAGACCAAGGAAAGCGATCATGAAGGCTTTCCCCCTAAAGCGATTGAAACGACCTCGGTCAGTCGTTTCAGAAGTTAGGACTCCGATTGGTGTGCCGATAATTTTAAAATATTTAAGGTCCATTAGGATCTGTCTATAAAATTTGAGCTAAATCGGACCTCGTTTGGTACATATCGGAAGAAGATTTCATTTTTTATTGTTGATAAATATTAAAAAGAGATTTTCGAGCTCGGTTTTGGCGAATGAGCTTTGATTCGAAATCCAAAAGTGCCGTTAGGTTCGTATGATTATTTGTGACTTTTGTAATTTTTCGAAAGTGAATTTTGAGGTTGTTCGGCTAGTTTCCGCTAAAATGCCGAAAGTTAAATAATTTGACTTTTTTTCCATTTAATTAGCATTTTGATTTTCTGGAATCCGATTTGAGATCCGCCTTAGCGAGTACGTCACTTAAATTTGGTATAACTTGTATGCAAAAGTTGGAATTATTTTAAATATAGTAGGCTACCGTTTTAATTTTCGTAAAGAAACGAAAATAACATAAAAAGGAAAAGGAATAGAAAGAAAAAGACAAAATAATAAAGGAAAGAAAGAAATATAGATTGGCGTTGTAAGCTAGGGATGATAAACAGAGAAAGGAACATGAACGAGAAACAGAGAAACAAAAAATGAAACACACAGAAGAGAAAAATGCCAGAAATGAGAAAAGAGCCGGAAAAAGATAGAATTTTCACCCCAAAACATTCAGGTAATGATGTTTATGCATTATTTGAGTTTATTATGTGTGTTTAAATATATTTTAACGGTAAAAATTGGGATATTATACATCATTTTAATAAGTTCAACTGATAGTTTAAAGGGTCAATTGGACCCCGATAGTGGAATTGATTATATATTCGTACTCAATGAGTTATGGGCAACATATAAATGTAATTTATTTAGGGTTTGGTTATGTGACCTTAAGCCCTGTACATAGGAGTGGCCTGCGTATTGTGTATGCGAATTAACCGGATTGCCCTAAGATGTGAGGAATGAAGCCTTTATCCTAATTTGATATATTTTTCTGCTTATTGAATAGAGTGGGATCGTTTGCCAATGAAACCAAAGGATAAAGCGGTTGTTGATTAGCAATGCTAACTTTTGGAAGAGGTAAGTGTTTATATCAATTTCTTTGGAGGCACCTGGCCTCGTGGATTTTCTACCATGTGTTCCTTACGTGTGTAGCTGCCGATAGGCGTACTCATTACGCCTTAGCTTTGGATTTACATTATATATTATATGTTATGTCCTGTTGTTGGTATTGCATTGAGGATCTGAGCATTGTACTCTGGGTGTAAGTTGGCATCTACTTCCCGGCTGTCGATGAGAGTCACGCACCGATGAAGGATTATTATTGCATCATATTGCATTCATATGCATTATATGCCATTCATATGCATTACATTGCATATCATATTGGGTGCAGGAGTATTCCACCCCAGGAGAGTGCAGGAGTATTCTGCCTCTCGTTTACATTTTATCGGGTGCAGGAGTATTCCGCCCCAGGAGAGTGCAGGAGGATTCCGCCTCTGGTTTATATTATATTGGGTGCAGGAGTATTCCGCCCCAGGAGAGTGCAGGAGTATTCCGCCTTTGGTTTATATTATATTGGGTGCAGGAGCATTCCGCCCCAGGAGCAGGAGTATTCCGCTCTTATGTCAGATACTGAGTGCAGGAGTATTCTGCCTTAGCTTTACATTATATCGGGTGCAGGAGTATTCCGCCCAAGGAGAGTGCAGGAGTATTACGCCTCTGGTTTATATTATATCGGGCGCAGGAGTATTCCGCCCCAGGAGCAGGAGTATTCTGCTCCAGTTGGTTATCACATTGGATTCCCCTCGAATGCAGGAGTATTCCGCTTCGAGATGGGATTACGGGCAGATGTGACCCTTTGCATCATATTTCATTTTATTTCATTTCATCTCATTTCATTTCATTTCATACTATTGTGTAGTCTTGTGGTACATAACTACTGTTCTGCTTCTACGTGCATTGCTTATTTGTTGATATGTTTCTGGCTCGTATTCCTGGTTGAGTTTATGGTTTCATACGTGTTTTCAGTTATTATTTGGCTCTGCCTTTTTATAATTTAAATAAGAGGAATTTGGTTTATCTGTTTCTTCTCCCTGACTAGCTATCCTATTCTTTGAGGTGGCTAGTCTGCCCCACTTATTGAGTTCTTTTGACTCACCCTTGTTTGTTGTTTGTTTCTTGTCTATCTATTTTATTTCGGTAGGTTCGCTCCAGGATTGAGTTCTCCACGTTGTGAAGGACCGAAGACGACTTCAGCTGTCAGGGTGAGCCAGCTTTTATTCCGGATGGCCACCAGTTTATTGTTTATTATTTCAGTTGCATTTTGCTCCCTTCAGGAGGTATCTGTCTTCTTTCCTACTCTTAGATGTCTAGTCTGGATAGCCCTAAACCTAGTATGTCGGGTAGTCAGCTGTAATTTCTTTTGTACAGCTTAGAGGTATCAGTATGTCTGTTCTTTTTTTAAGTTTTGTCCTTATTTATGAATTGTTATATTTATTTTCCTGATTTAATTAGTAGGGGTTCGCCCGACGGGTCTAGGGGAGGATGTCGGGTGCCCGCACGGCCTAACCAGATTCCGGGTCATGTCAGCGATCCCACTAATCATAACTCTACTTAGTAATGAATTCCAACCGATAGTCTGTGTACCATCGCCCCGCCCATAGAGAGCATAAAGATACTCTAGACTAACTCAACCTGAGGCCAAACTTAGTAACTATGTATCAGAGCGCAGACTCATGTACTGTAGGATTTCATCGACCCTCAGAAAGCGGGGTACTATGCACTTCTTTTCCCTAAACACTGCATTAGTCAAACCCGTGATCTCTTCTAAAATAGGAGTCATCTCAACATCACCAAATACAAAGGTATTTTGATCCGGTTCCCAATACTGAATCAAAGCATTTGCCAGTTCTCGACGCGCGGAAAACTTGGGGCTTAGAAAATGTGACATTTCTCTAATTCTTGCATCCACAACCAACTTCTGATTTTCGCTCAGCTTGTACCACCAATCCCTCAACATCGAAGGACATTCGTCGACCATCTTAATGGGCAGCGGGGTAGAACCCTCAGGAAACTTCCTTTTCCCTACTCTAGATGATGATGCAGCCATGATACCTATTTTTATTTAAAGTAAAAATGAAAAACTAGGACAGTGAAAACTTTGGACAAAAATTTGTGAAAAAACACTAAAATGAACAAGCCGACTCAAACAAAATATTTACATGATTGACTAGCCTAGACAAATGGACACAAAAGCTTGTCGACATTTTACATAATAAGACGACTCTATCTGAATTTTCTTTGAACAAAATCTGACATGACAACGACACCAAAATTTGATCATTGACGCTGAGTTTTCACAAAATATTCCATTATAACGGCGTAAAATTGACTTTAAAACTTTTGACGACAACGACAAAAAGAGGAAATGACACGCTAATATTTTGAAAATCTGAAATTGTCCCTCTTAAACAAAATGTCTCCTCTCTTTTTCTTTTCTTTTTCATTTTTTTTCCAAACTAATCCGCTTTCCCTCGATAAACGGTTAGCATAACGACCTTCCTAAATGCAACACAGAAGATGCCACTATTGTATCTTTCTGGGGGTGTGGGTCCCATCTAGACTCTAAAGGGTCAGCCTAGATAAGTACGATACCCGTGTACCGCACCTCACTAAGTCCAATGTCATACAAATAATTCGGCCTAAAATAACCGCAGATTTAACTCTAGGTGACTCAATGGGTTCATGATCTAGTCTTCCAGCCATTTGGAAATGCCTCGGGGGGTACCGGTCGACAACGTCTAACGGCTTGACCCAGCGCACCTCCTCCTAATAAGGTTTAACTTTTTGTGTCCCGAGACACGACTGAAATTCCAGACGCCGAAGCAAAACTGGCGTGCATGTGTGCAGTGTTGAAGAAGACTTCGAGAAGTACGACAAAAAGCAGTTGTGTATATATACAATTCAACAATATCAGAGCAGTAACATTCAACTTATTAAGGCAATATACAAAAAAATATTCAAAAGCCGAAAGACGTCAAATTGTTAAAGCCTGAGATTCGTAGTTTTTTTACTGGTTTTTCCCCGGCGGAGTCACCAAGGCTGTCACACCCCTTTTTCCGCACACCCGCTTTGTGAAAGGGAGTTTCCGGTTTAGTAAGCGCTTATGGAATTTTTTGTGATTATTTGGCGCTATCCCAAGTTAGGGTTTCCATTTAAGGAAGTGACAATATTTCAAGGTACAAATTGTTTATTTTTTAACTCAGATTAACCATTTGACAAGTTTAAGGTGTGCCAAGTCACCCAAAGGGGTATCTTGGAATACCTATGACTCGTGAATGGTCTGCATCAGAGTTCCGGGTAAGGATCTCGGTTGACTCTCGGGAAGGGATTAAACATCCTCGAGTCCTGTGCCAAGCAAAGTTGCTTTATTGACGCATTCTGACTTTTATGGAATATTTTATTATATTTTTTTCCTTTATTATTCTCTTTGCCATGTTTTGATTTGGATTATTATTATTATTATTATTATTATTATTATTAATATTATTATTATTATTATTATTATTATTTATTTATTTTTTTTGTTCAGAGACCTGGTCGAATATTATCACGCGGGCGCTTCACCCGTTCGAATCCTTATCGACCTTGATTTGAGTTTCGATTTTAATTTTTTGGTTAAGCTCGGATTTATGATTCCGGCTTGATTTGGATTACATGTATCGCACTTGCTTTCAACATTTTTTGACTAAATGCGGCTTAATTTAATATTTACAAAAATATAATTTACCTAAAATTTGATATTGTCGCGCAGGCACTTCACCCGTTCGAGATCATCCGACTTAAAATAAATCGTACTTGAATTGATTGGATGTAGGATTCAGTTATGGATGTCCTTTTTTAGCGTACTCATTTATTCCATACATATCATTTATTCTTCACTTAAGTTTTGATTTTGTATATTATAACTTAAAAGAGTTGCTGATTTATATTACACACCATTGTGGCCTTAAATTTAAAGGCTGAAATTATCTGAGCTAGATTTGCAAGAATTTCGGCCCACTTGGTTTACTGTGTCCTTAAATTTAAGGGAAATTTTCAAAACTACTCATACATCACATCTTATTTACAAGGTTCTACCCATTATATTAATATCCATAACTTATTTACATCCTATACCCATTAGCTAATTTTTTTCTTATTTTGAGGCATAACACAAGGAACTCATGTCACTCTCTCCCCATATCTTTTATTATTTTTTTCTCCTTTTCTTTTGTCGTTCTTTTATTATTCTTTTCTCCTTTCAATTTTTACTCTTCTTCTTTTTTTCTTTTTTCTTTCTCCTATTCTAGCACTATTCATGTCTCCCCAATTTTTATTTCTTCATTTATTTTCTTTCTCTGTAATATTATTATACTCAAATTTTTATTTTTTTTCTTTTTCAAAAAATGTATACTTTGTTCAAAAATACAAAAATTGAAATATTTATTTGCTCGATGGCATCGCACACGTTGGTCCAAACACAAAAGAAAATACTAAAAGAGTATACAATATATCAAAAGGGTATACTTCTTTAAAAATAATAAAAATTAAAATATATTTGTGTACTAAAATATCTTGCACTTCGATCCAAACATAACAAAGTATACCAAAAGAGTATATAGTATACCAAAAGAGTATATAATATACATAAAGGGTATACTTTATTTAAAACAACAAAAATTGAAATATTTATTTGCTCGATAGGATCGCACACTTTGATACAAACATAAAAGAGTGTACCAAAAGAGTATAGAATATACCAAAAGGGTATATTTTGTTCAAAATAAAAAAAAATGAAATATTTATTTGTTACGTAGCATCACGCACTTTGATCCAAACAAAAAAAGGTATACCAAAAAAATATACAGTATACCAAAATGATATACAGTATACCAAAAAGGTATACTTTATTCAAAACAACAAAAATCGAAATATTTATTTGTTCGATAGGGTCACACACTTTGATTCAAGCACAAAAAAGTATACCAAAAGAGTATACAGTATACCAAAAAGATAAAATATGTTCAAAACAACAAAAATTAAAATATTTATTTGCTCGGTAGCGTCATACACTTTGATCCAAACATAACAGAGTATATCAAAAGAGTATACAGTGTACCAAAAAGGTATACTTTGTTCAAAACAATAAAAATTGAAATATTTATTTGCTTGATAGGGTTGCACACTTTTGTCCAAACACAAAAGAGTATACCAGAAGGGTATACTTTGTTCAAAACAACAAAAAAATAAAAAATTTATTTCTCGACAGCATCAAACATTTTGATCGAAATACAATCATTTGTTCAAAACAACAAAAATTGAAATATTTAGTTGCTCGATAAGGTCGCACATTTTGATCTAAAAACAATAATAATTAAAATATTTATTTGCTCGGTATCATCACACACTTTGATCCAAACACAAAAGGGTATACCAAAAGAGTATATAGTATACAAAAAGGGTATACTTTGTTCAAAACAACAAAAACTGAAATATTTATTTGCTCGATAGGATCACACAGTTTAATTCAAACACAAAAAGGGTATACCAAAAGAGTATATAATATATCAAAAGGGTATACTTTGTTCAAAATAATAAAAATTGAGAAGATAATAGAGAGTATGGTTAGAATACAAAGAAGAGTCGTAGAACTTTCTTTGGGCTCAAGTGTGAACTTCAAATAGCCGTCCGTCAATAGAGTCCCATTAACTCACTCCGAGCCAATACTTTGACATACTAGCTGTGATCACCGTGGTTTCTAAGAGATTAAGGCCTTGCCCTTGAGTGTTCATATACTGAGTGATACATGTGAGGGAGTGAATTTGTGAGGTTCTTTCTCTTATTGTTGCAACTATGTCGGATGATGATTATGGAGATTATGGTTCATTTGGGGATGATGCGAGTTGCTATGACTCGTATGGAGTTAATAGAGACTATGGTTCCTACAATGATGTTGAAGGGGGTTACTATGATGATTCGGGAAACCATGGCTCCTATGGTGATGGAGCGGTTTACTATGATGATCATGAGGTTGATGAAGACTATGAAGCTTATGAAGATGAATGTGTTGATCGTTATGCTTCTAGTCAAGAATACGAAGATGGTGACGCTTCAAGGTACAATGTTCCTACTTACTCTTCTTGTGATGAATTTGAAAATATTGATACTGAAATAGAGAGAATTGATGATGAGGTTGATTATAGAAATGTTTTGTTTGCATCTTCTCATTCCACGTACCTTTCCCATAAACTGAAATATTTATTTGCTCGATAGGATCACACAGTTTAATTCAAACACTAAAAGGGTATACCAAAAGAGTATATACTATATCAAAAAAGGTATACCGATGTCGATTCCACGTACCTTTCCCATAAACACCATTTAGTATGCCAAATCGTTTCATATCTCCAGGCGATAATTATATTGATTGTTTCATGCTCCATCTTTATCTCGTTCCTCCTATTAAGAGAGGCTTCATGATGAACGAAAACCACGATACTTTTATGGAAAACATATCTTCTCTCTCAAAGATTCCTTATTAAAAAATAATTTCTCTTCTTCCAAAATGTTTGCCTTTGATCGTAGTAGATATATTACCAGATGAAAATAAAGTGTCTCATTTAGAATGGATGGCATATGATAAAACTTTAAAGAAATGAACTCTCACGATTTTCTTCCTTTGTTTCTCCATCTATGATACAATGAATGGAGTCCCCCGAGTCATGAAGTTTGATCGGGATTCTAATGACGTTCTCCGAAATATCTTCTTTATGGAATGTGCACTGATTACGGTGCACGCATTTTCTAATACGACGATTGCTATGATATTCCTCTTTTTATATGGGGTCAGGATACTTAGCCCTTTCAACTGTCATAAGGCCTCTCTTCGAGGATGCTCCCGGCATTCAAGTAGCTCAATCGACGGCGTTGGGTTGATGCTTTAATGCCTGGCTCCGTTCCTCGGCTGGCAAGAGATCCCCTTCGGCCATTGGCTAATTAAGGAGTCACTAAGCTCTAAATCTGCTTGTGACTCGAGGTTGTCACCTTGCTCACCTGATTCGGCTGGATCATTATTGTGATGCTTCTACGGCCGCTAGTTGTGGACTACCTTGGGGAGGAACTCTTCTCTGGCATAGGTTTTGAGCTCAAGCCCTCTCGTCTTCAATGAGCTTCTGATTGTGCTTGACGATCGGTAGGATTATGCACTCCCGTTTGACTAGTAAAGATTGAAGCAGATCTTCAAGTTTGTTTGCTATGACAAGAGAAGGACACGCCCAGGCTCAAACGCTTTCGAGGTCCTTTGTTTTAGACGAGATGTTCGGGCGTTGGTTATATCAGAGACCATAGGGCGAAGAATGCTCGAGCTGATGTATCTCCTGATGCTATGAAAAACTTTGGGTTGCCTGTGGAATGGTAGCTACAATCCAGATGAAGGATCCTAGCCGCGTCAAATTCAGAGAAACTTGTAGTTTTAGCCTTTTTGAAGCCTTTTAGAGTCTTAAGAATACTTGTAATGAAGAATATTGTATTTGAAATAACTTGATTGTATATTGTGAGCCTACGGGCTATTGATATCAATGAAAATGGACGTTCATCAATACTTTATCCGTACTTGCGTAGTTACTTGTAGTGTAGTCAAGCAGCATGGTTTGGGTGGCTTTCTGTGTGTTTGTCTTTTAACGACGGGCGTGCAAACTGTTGGGTGTTTCTTTTGCATCAGTAAGTGATGGATTATATTTCGTCTGTGATAGACGGCTTTTAAGGTATGGCCCACGCCTACAAGGGGACTTCTTTAGCTCGTTGAATGTAACAGGGCATTTTTGTGTTCAAGCTAGAATGTCTTTGCTTGTCCACTCGAGTGCTTAAGTCTTAACTGGCACTATGCGGCCAGGCATCCCCACCGACAAGTTTGTGCAATTTGTTGAATTAACAATTTCAACTTACGAATAATGCCTGGCGGATTAATTAGAAGTGATCTAACTTTAAGCGAGTAGTTTACTCTACTTAAGTTGTGCCTGAGCTATGAATATTTAGATCGTGGATGGATCTGAATGTAAAACTGACTAAGAGGCTGTTTGGCCAAGCTTCTGAAAACTGCTTATTTGAGAAGTGCTTTTCTTCAAAAGTACTTTTCGTAAAAGTACTTTTGGAGAAAAGCAGATTATGTTTGGCCAACTCATTTGAGAAGCACTTCTGTCAACACTTAAGTAGTAATTTTATTTGACCAAGATTTTAATAAAGTACTTTGGAGTGTTAAATTACGAGTAAGGACATTTAAAGACTCATTTTACAGTTACTTAACTAGATGAATGATTTTAAACATTTATCGCAAACAATATATTTAATTTTTTATTTAGTTAAAATTTTTTAAAATACAGCATTCATAATTGAATATTCTAGACCTATACCTTAATAAAAGATATTATTTGATTAAAAGTTTGAAACAATAGTGATATAGGTGTACGTAGAAAAAATAGTGATTAAAAATGTAATGTACTATTTGTATATCATAATCATTAGGTTAAAATATATAGGGGTAATTAGGTATATAAGTATTTTTGATAAGGATATTTTTGGAATGAAAGAAATTAAAAACAACTTCTGCTTCTACTCAGAAGCAGTTTTAGGAAAAAGCTACTTTTTTCAGCTTGTCCCCCACAATAGAAAAATAGCTTCTGCTGTCACTCAAAAGCACTTATTTTTTCCTAGAAGCTTGACCAAACACCTCGATTTTTCAAAATAAGCATTTTCCCTAGAAGCTTTAACCAAACAGGCTCTAAGTAGAATAGTAGTTTTATTGATAAAAAAGGGCGCGGAGCCAATAAGATTTTAACTGCGACAGAAGAAGTACCCGTTTAAAAGTAATGATAAAAACAAAGGACAGAAAGGAGAAAATACATGTCCTGAGTATATTGGCCTAGTCGATCCTTTAAGAGTAACATTTCCTTAGCCAAGTAATAGTTGTCCCTTTTAAGACTTTGAATCCTTTCATCTTCCTGATAGCGCTGATCCATGCTTGACGAAGAATTAGCTTTCGGGAGGCCCAGAGGCATTTCCCGAGGATCCTTCACTTGCTGGACCCTTGATACGGCCTGTGTCCATGATGATCAAGTGTTCGAGCCATCGAGATCGGTCATACAAAGCCAAGCCAAGATTTTGCACGACATGCACATTCATCTAGCGTGGCTGGGAGGAAGACAATGTTCAGAGAATGAGTGGTCGAGTGCAAGATGTGAAAACTATATTTGCAAGCTCGAGCCCGAGTCTAGCAGTGCCTGAACCCTGAATAATGACGTCGAGCATAGAAGCGACCGAAGGGCAAAAGAGTGTCTGATCTCAAGTGTGTCGAGGCAGAAGAGCCCCCGAGCATTGAAGCACAAGAGCGCCCAAGCACACCCATTTAGTCCTGCCGTATGTGGCCTTGTTTCATGGTCGTCTGTGACCGTATTTACTATTTAGACCTTGGGGCTTTCTGTATAAACTCCCTTAGTATTTAATTTCAAGTATGTAGTTTTTGAATATTGATAAGCTTGTATGCTTTTGTCTCCACCGTGAGCGAACCCCGTCATAGGAACCTTTGTTAATGGAACTTGTGGCTTTCGGTGGATTAAGATTGAACATTTCGTCTGTGTGAATTCAGTTTGCAAGAGGCAATGTTCTCTTGAGGATTGTTGCGTAGTGTAGGCATCTTTTCATAATCTAACCGAGAGGCTCCAAGACTAGTTCTTTGTTTTTTCTTGGTTGAGTTGAGATTACGTGACACTTTTATCTTTTATTTTTTCCATTTAATTCTTCCGCGTCTGTAGTTCGTAGCTCATCCTATTTGGCTTGCACCATCTTGGTATCAGAGCACGATTCGGATTTTGTTCTTACTAATCCAATCCCGTTCTTTATTTTCGTGCCTTTGTGTCTTTCTATTTCGGTTTCGTATTCTTGTTTGTGTTGTAGTTTTAGTTTTGTTCTTACCCGGAAAAAAAATAGAAAAGGAAAATTTAAAAATTTGGTTGATTGTTGGTTGTTTGGATTAAACAACCACAGATTTGTTGTTATCGGCACCTGTAGAATCAGAAAATCACCCGTCGTACACCGTTAGATGACAAAGGGTTTCTACGTGTTTGAAGCTGTCAGATGTTGGAGATGCCTATTTGGTTATGTCTAGTGTTTTATGGTTGTTGGAGGTTGTTATCGGTTGATTTTGGTTGTGTGTTTATTTGAAAAACATCGAAACTCAGTCGTGAAACACCGTCCGTACACCGGAAAATTGTTAAATTGTTAATAGTGTACGGATGCCGAAGCTGTTCTTAGCTTTGCTTGGAGCTTAAGTTATTCCATTCATTGTAAGTTGAAGGAAAACAACCTGAGTCTTAACTTGATGTTTGGACTATGAACGAAGTTAAGTTTGTCCTTACACTGGTAAGGAAAAGTTCACTGTTCCATTGAAGAATAAAGGGTTTAACGCCGTTGCTAAAACCCCAGGTAAAAAGTTTCTTGTTGAAAAGAGGAAATTGAATAAGGTTTAACCATATTCGGTACCAAGGATGGACCACTTTCATTCCACACAGGGGTGATGTGTCCGAGGTTTCTAAAAAGGAAACAGTGGGTAGATTCTCCTAGGTTCTCTTTCTTTCTTTGTGTTCGTGAATTCTCGTTAGTAGGTCTCTGGAGTAATTCTTCTACTCGAGGTAATACTAACTTGTTTGAGCTTATAGGAACTCGTGCTTTGGGAACTGAAGTCCAAATTTCATAGTTTAATTCTTGACCTCCCGTGCGCAGTTAAATAGAGTCTGCTCCATCGAGTCGAACATCAGTTCACTCTTCTCGAAGAAGACTGTGAGTCTTGTCGAACTCAGAGGATTTTAGAGAAATTGATCAGTCTGAGGAAGCCATTGCAATAAGTTCTTGAGTGACCGAACCTATAAATTGAGTGGACCCGAGTGGCACCCGAAAAAGTGAGGGAGTGTGTGAGGTGATTTCTAACCTAACACTTTCTTAGTCTTTGAGTTTTGTAGGTACAATGGCTGGAAATGGAGAGAAAGGTATGGAAGCTCCTGAGTTGTCGTTAGCCGATCTCATGGCTACGGTACGAGGCATCACTGCCGAGGTAAAAGGAGTGGGTGTTCGAGTAGCCAAGCTCGAGCAAGAGCGAGTGCCCGTAGCCTTGCTAGGGTCCGGAGCAGGAACTAGCAATTTAACTCCTATGAAACCGGAGCAATTTTCTTAGCTGGCTCGTCAAAAACGGCTGAGAGTTGAAGCACCTCATGATGAACATACCTTTGGCAATCCCTGAGTTGATGAACAACACTTGGGCAATCCTCAAGCTGGCAGACTGAACTTGGGAAATCCCTAAGCTGATAGACCACTGCTTCTAAGGCCCAAAAGACATGTAATGGTCATTGATAAAGTAGGTGATGATTGAGAGTTTCCAAAGGCAGAGGCTAATTTTGAGCCACCATTCCTTCCACGAGAAAAGGTTCAACGAGGCTGTGGAAATCCTCGAGGTCGAGGCCGAAGCACATATGTTGATCATAATTTTGAGCGTGAGGCCAATGACTATTATGATGAGGTGCTCGAGGTTCAAACTTGAACAGTGTCAAGATCACTATTCCGCCGTTCAAAGGAACTAGTGATCTGAATCAATATCTTGATTGGAAGGTTCGTTTGGAACAAATCCTTTAGACAGATGAGATAGCTAAAGAGAGAACAGCTGCAAAAGTTATTGCTTCATTCGAGGCATATGCTTCTACTTGGTGGGAGTCTGAGAAGATAATGAAATGAAGGCATGCTCTTCCCGAGCGCCTTACATAAGTGAAGTTGAAAAGAGTGATGGATGCTATGTATATGACCACTGAACATCGTCAAGAGCAACTTCAGAAGATCTATGATTTGAAGCAAGGATCCAAATCAGTTGAAGAGTACTTTGACGAGTTTGAAAAGATTCGTTTGACTCTTGATATGGAAGAATATAAAGAACAAGCCATCATTTGGTTCAAAAATAGATTGACTCGAGATGTGTCATCTCAATTAAGACTACACATTGAAAGAAGCTTTCCATACAGCTGTTGATGCTGAGAAATGGGTTAAGGACGATAGAGAAAATTGGTACCGAGGGAGTACTACATCAACCCCTTTGAACCGGAGTAAAGATTGGAAGAGTTCTAATCCTACCAGTGCCAATACTGGCCGAGATCTGAAGAAACCCTTCGAGAAGGGAGTGACCGATAATAACTCCAAAGAGTTGAGAGGTAAAGCTCAACTCAATACTCCTAGTTCTTCAAATATTCAGTGTCATAAGTGCAGGGCTTATGGTCACATGGCAAGAGAGTGCCCGACTCGCAAAGCTATGATTTTGCTCGATGATAGAACCGTCCATGAGCAAGCGAGTGACTCAGAGGAGGAAAACACAGAGGAGTCTGACCGGGCTGAACCTAAAAATGATGGTCGAGAAGCAATCGAAGCTGACCATTTAGAAATATTTCTTATGGTTTGTATGAACTTTAGCGCTATGAACGTGGAAGAAAGGGATGCTAATGAGAGAGAAAATCTCTTCCATGTGAGGTGTCGAGTATGGGAAAAGCTGTGTTTGATGATTATTGATTCAGGAAGTTGTGCTAATGTGGTGATCCAAACTTTGGTTTCACAAATGGGACTGCCTACCTTGAAACATCCCCCTCCCTACCGTTTATAATGGTTGAATAAATGTGGAGAACTGAGAGTTTCTAAGCAGGTATTGATCAAATTTAAAGTGGGACTTTATCAAGATGAAATGATGTTTGATGTGGTTCTGATGCAAGCTTGTCCTTTGCCACTAGGGCGACCATGGCAGTATAATAGGTCTGTTGTCCATAACGGTCGACCCAAGAGTTACGCTGCTCTCGGAGGCAAGAGCTTCATACTCAAGCCTTTGTCGCCAAAACAAGTCAGTAAGGACTATAAATGAATGAGGGAGCTGAAAGAAGTGGCCAAAGCTAAGTCTCGCATGGGGACACAAATTGTGGCAGAGGACAAAGAAGTACCGCCCGTGGCAGGAAATATTTGTGCTATCATGCAGCCGGGTGAGTATTCACGAGGCAATGACAACAGTCAGCTGAAGATTTGTCTCGTGCACAAGGCTACCCTTCTGAACTTTAATGATGATTTTAATAATGATAACCCTTTGCCAAGTGCTAATCAAAGTGTTTTGAAGGAATCTGGGGACATATTTCCTGATGAAATACCAGGTGGATTGCCTCCGTAGAAAGGAATTGAGAACCTAATAGGTTTTGTCTCGGGGTCTCAAATCTCGAACAAGCCAGCCTACCGATGTAATCTTGAAGACACCGAAGAGCTCCAACGATAGGTGGACGAATTGCTGAACAAAGGACTAGCGCGAGAGAGCTTGAGTCCGTGCACTGTTCCTGTTATACTTGCCCCAAAGAAGGATGGAACGTAGCGAATGTGTGTTGATTGCCGAGCAGTAAACAAGATAATGATAAAGTATCATCATCCTATTCCTCGACTAGATGACATGCTTGACGAATGGAGTGGTTCAAGTTGCTTTTCAAATATTGACCTCAGGTCCGGTTACCACCAATTCCAAATGAAACCAGGTGATGAGTGGAAAACTACATTCAAGACCAAATTTGGTCTGTATGAATGGTTAGAGATGCCGTTTGGCCTCTCGAACGCCTTCACTTTTATGAGATTAATGAACCGTATGCTTAAACTGTTTATAAATAAATTTGTTGTGTATTTCGATGACATACTTATTTATAGTAAATCTGTGGATGAACATGTAGAACACTTAAGGCTTGTGCTTGATACTTTGAGAAATGAAAAGTTGTAAGCTAATTTCAAAAAGTGTGCCTTTGTGTTGAATGACTAGTCTTTCTAGGATTTGTTGTGCATGCTAGTGGTGTTGAAGTCAATGAATCAAAAGTCGAGGGTATTAAAGATTGTCCGACCCCTACTTTGGTGTCTCAAGTCCGTAGTTTAGTTTTTATTGGAGGTTTTTTCGTGACTTTAGCACCATGGCAGCTCCTTTAACTTAGCTGATCAAAAAGGACCAACCGTTTGTTTGGGGAGAGTCCCAAGAGAGGGCTTTCCAAGAGTTGAAGCAGAGGCTAAGATCTACCTCGTTGTTGCAACTCCCTGACTTTGGCAAAGTGTTCAAGGTCGAATGTGATGCGTCTGGAGTCAGGATTGGAGGAGTGCTCATGCAAGATGGGAAGCCGATCAGTTGCTTCAACGAGAAGCTTTAGGGTGCAACCTTGAATTACTCGATGTATGACAAGGAGTTGTATGCCCTAGTAAGAGAACTCGCCCATTGGCAACATTATTTGTGGCTGAGAGAGCTTGTGATTAAGAGTGATCATGAATCTTTAAAAATTCTCTAAGGCCAAGAGAAGTTGAATCGAAGGAATGCAAAGTGGGTGGAATTCATTGAGAGCTTTCCCTACGTAATTCATTACAAAAGGGGAAAAGACAATGTTGTGGCCGATGTGCTATCAAGAAAATTTTTCTTAGCGACCACTCTCGCTGCAAGATTTATGGGGTTCGAAAACATCAAGCTGATGTATGAACACAACCCTAAGTTTAAGAGCATCTGTGATGCTACACTAAGTGGCCGAAGGGTGGAAAAATATTAGTGGAACGATGGCTACCTCTTCAAGCGGGGGAGGGTTTATGTGCCCATGTCATCTTAGAGAGAGCTCTTAAATCGAGAAGCTCACTTTGGGGGCTTAATGGGACACTTCAGTGTGGATAAAACTCTTGGAATCTTGTTCGAGTAGTTCCATTGGCCCAAGATGCGACGAGATGTGGAAAAGCTTTGCAATACTTGTTTAGATTGCAAGAAAGCTAAATCGAGGTCCAACCCTCATGGTTTGTATACTCCATTGCCTATTCCTAATAGCCCGTGGGTTGATATATCCATGGATTTTGTGATAGATTTACCAAGGTCGAGGGGTGGGCATGATAGCATCTTTGTCGTGGTGGATCATTTTTTTCAAAATAGCTCACTTCATTCCGTGTAAGAAACGTGATGATGCACAACATGTAGCTGCACTGTTATTATTCGTTTCTTGAAATTGCATGGTGTGCCTTGTACTATTATGAGTGATCAGGATTCTAAGTTCTTGAGTCATTTTTGGAAATGCTTGTGGGGTGCCCTTTTCACCAAATTACTATTCTCGACATCTAACCATCCTCAGACTGATGGACAGATCGAGTCGTCAAACGAATTTTGGGAGCAATGCTTCGAACGATGACCAAATGTAAGGCCGGAAACTTGGCAGACCATTTGCCTATGATGGAATTTTAATACAACCATATTGTGCATAGAATGATTAAAATGGCTTCGTTTGAGTGTGTATATGGTTTTAACCCTTTAATTCTACTTGATTTAACCCCGTTGCCTCGAGATGCTATTGTTGATTTTGAAGGTAAACACCGAGCTACTGCTTTGTTCTAGCTCCATGCCAAAGTAAGGACAAATCTTGAGGAAGGTTATGCCAAGGTGGAATCAAAGAAGAACAGGGGGGCATAAGAAGTTGGAGTTAAAAAAAGGAGATTGGGTTTTGGTACACTTTTGCAAGGAGAGGTTCCCAAACCGAAGGAAAGGGAAGTTGGCTCCGAGAGGGGATGGTCCGTTCCAAGTGCTTAACAAGATGAACAACAATGCCTATGTGATCGACCTCCCAGGTGAGTATAATGTCTACAACACCTTTAACATTGCTGACTTAACTCTTTGTGTTGCAAGATGAGCAGCGGAGACCAAAGAAGACACAATTTCGAGGACAAAATCTTCTCAAGAAGGGGAGGATGATGCAGCCCGTGTCTGTGCTGATCAAGTGTTCGAGCCATCGCGACCGGTCATACGAAGCCAAGCCAAGATTCTGCATGACGTGTACATTCGTCTAGCGTGGCTGGGAGGAAGCAACTGTTCAGAGAATGAGTTGCCGAGCGCAAGATGTGAAAGCTATATTTACAAGCTCAAGCCCGAGGCTAGAAGTGTCCGAACCCAAAATAATGACGACGAGCATTGAAGCGACTGAATGATAGAAGAGCGTTCAATCTCAAGGCTAGTTTGCAAGAGGCAATGTTCTGTTGAAGATTGTTGGATAGTGTAGGTGTCTTTTAAAAATCTAACCCGAGAGGCTCTAAGACTAGTTCTTGATTTTGTTCGGTTGAGTTGAGATTACGTCTTACTTTTATCTTTTATTTTTTGGTTAATTCTTCTGCGTCTGTACTTCGTTGCTCATCTTATTTGGCTTGCACCAACCCCAGTGCAAACTGTCTTGGCTGTTATCCACCCGATGATATAGCTCTGTATTAATTAAACATTAATGAACTGCCTGCCTCACAGCTGTCTGCTTTCTACCTTGTCCCTAGCGAGTGTTCCCTTGTCCAAGTACTCAATTAATACATGTTGCCATTCTGGGATGGATCCTGTGTTTGGAACTTTGAGGTTCATCAGATCTGCGGGGGTTAATTCGATCACTGGTGCATCTGCTTCTGTGCATCCTTCCCAATAAATAAACTTCCATTGGTAATTTTTTTCAGAAACGCCCTTATTTTTGCTGGCTGCTCCTGCGTGCACACGCCTTCAGCTTTAAAGACTTCATTATTTGATGGACCACCAGCCGGGAGTCACTATGGAGATTGATCTCTCTGGCCTACAATATGTAGGCTAAGTCAAGGGCTTGAATTATGGCTTCATATTCTGCTTCGCTGCACGGGCATCTCGCAGCCTTGCAAAAGATCCTTCGGATCAGCGTTTCAACCCATAGATCAAGGTCGGCTTCCTCACCTTTGAATACCACACCCGTATGGATTACCCATTATCCAGGGTCAACTGTCTCCGCATTCTTTATCACTTTCTCTGCTTCTGGTGCCAACTCTGCGCTGAAATCCGTAGTAAAGTCCTCCAGGGCTTGCGCTCTGATGGCCGTTCGCGGCTGATAAATAATGTCATATTCTCCAAGTTCCACCGCCCACTCTAATAACCTGTTTGAGAATCCAGGCATGGACATACTGGTCCGTAACGGTTCATAAGAAACCACACCGACCAAATGATTAAGGAAATACGGACGAAACTCGTGTGTTGCCATTGCCATTGCTACCACGAACTTGACTGGCAGCGGAAGGCATGCATTAGCCCACAAAATCCCTTTACTAGAAATTTTTACAAAAAGTTGCCTCCCATCTTCTTCTCGTGTAAGGACTACATTCCACGCCACTTCCGAGATTGTGACGTACGATAGTAGGTGCTCCCCCCGAACCGGTTCAGTTTTCCTTGGAGGCTTTAAGAGGTTTATCTTTACTCGTGTCAACACCTGGCAGTAGTGTATTCACCATTTAGGATCTTCATGTTTTACTAGTAGTTCAGAGAGCTGATACCATAGTTCTGTGGCTCGTAGGACTAGATTTATCTTTTCTGATACCCGTTCTCTACGCTCTCCTATCGCTATTCTAACTTTTTTCTTAATGGATGCATCCTATAGTGGATCTCTTTCGACCATATTTACTTTCATTTTCACCTTGCATTACTATCCATATCAGGTGCTTGATTTTCTATGGGGATAGACCGCTCACTCCATAAGTCACCGATCCTTAGTAGGGTTGGGTATCTGAATACTTGGTGAAGTGTTGAGGGTACTTTTTTACTCTGTGTATCCAGGGTCTTCCTAGGATTACATCGTATGAGAGGCTGCAAGTCATCACCTGAAAATGTGTCATCCTCTTCAAATCCGGGATACAAACCGGCAGAGCTAGTTCCCCGATAAGTTTTTCATAAATGCTGTTGAAATATGTTATTTACAGGAGCTCAGGATTATTTGGAGATGCTGACTCATCTTCTGCACTACCCCTTATCAAATGATGTTGACATCACTTCCTGGGTCAACCAGATCTTGTTCAATCTAAAAGCCAAGTACCTTGATTGGGACTACAAGGCTTCTTGGTGGTCCCCCTCCTCATCTCCTGAGCTGAACATAGTCGAGCTTGCAGGTGGTACCGGTGTTGTAGTCTTCCATGTTTCGCCAAACCCGGGTGTAGCAAAGATCTCATTTATTGATGCCGGGAAAACTAGCTCGAGACCCTTTACGAGAAGCCAAGCCAAAGCTATCCATGATGCTCACCTTCACTTGGTATGGAGAGGCCTGGACGTGAAAGATGGGAGCTCCGGAACAACATTGAAGATCATGCATTGGAGCACCATGGAAGGAGGACCATCTCGGACACTTGGAGAGGCTCAAGGGCCACAAATTGAGACACCCCAAGAGGCTTCAGGAAGAGGCGGACCGCCTACCCAAATGGGCGGACTGCCTGAAAATTGTTCACTCTCTGGATCTGGGTTAGGCGGACCGCCTCCATGCTAGGGCGGACCGCCTCCTTGCTGGTTGCTCTTAGGAAGTTGATGAGGCGGAGCGCCTCCTAGGGGTGGGTGGACCGCCTACCCCTGTGCCGAGCCAATCCGAGTTTTTGTTATTTTTTCGCGTGTAATTCCAACTTTGGCCCTAAGTGGCTTCTATTATTTAAATCCACATAGGGGTATTTTAGACACTTCATTACAAGTTTGTAGAAGGCTATAAAAGCCTTCATTAGGTCTTGAACTCACTTCACCTATCTTTGAATACAAACACAAGGGAATACTCTCTATTGAAACCTTTGATTCTTGACTTGAATTTCAATTGGACGATTCCAAGTTGAACCTCAAACCTTTTCGATCACTCTATTTGCAAGGACCTCGTGATTCTTGAGGATAGTTGCATAACTTAGGTGTATCTTGCCATCGTTCAGGGTGTAACGAAACATCGTTCTTCGTTGCTACTTGAACAATCGTGTGAGTATCGTCTCGTTTTTATCTCTTTATCGTTTTCGTAGGTTTTCCCAACATCAGTTGGTATCAGAGCGAGGCTAGGGTTACGTTCTTGCGAGCCCTCGTCCTACTCTTCATGCTTGTCATCTTTGTTTCTTTTTTGTTTTCATGTTCTTATTTTTGTTAAAAAGAAGAAAAAAATTCAAAAATAAAAAAATCACAAAAAAATCACTAGTTGTTCTTGGTTATGATGTTTTCTTTGATGAATGTTACTGGGGATTGTTTGTTATCATATTCCCGTTGATTGAGTACCCACAAAACTCATTTTAAGGTTGTGAATCGAAAATTTGAAAATCAAAGCCCCAAAAGTTGAAAACCCTAGAAATTGTTCAAATTTTTCTTGATTTGGATTTTGGTTGGTTGAATGATGTTATAAACCATTGGGGATTGTTTGTAATAGTTGAATATACATTGGGGTACCATTGGATTGGAAAAACACCTTGAAAATATTGGAAAATCGGGTGCCTAAAACCAAGAACACGGAGTTGAAACGGTGCAGGAAAACGCAGTAGGCGGACCGCCCCCTCCTGGGAAGGTGTCCGGGTAGTTTGTTTCTTATGTTTTCGTGTTTTCTTTGCTTCCGTTACTTCCGGTTAGTACTTTGCGAGTAATTCTCCTACTCAACTAGTACTAATTCATTGAGCACTTAGGATATTCGTGCATGTTGGTGGTTGATAAATTCCAAGAAGACTCGTAGAATTTCTTTGGCTCCAGTGCTCACTTAAAAACCGAACGTCCATAGAGTCCCATTAACTCCACTCTTCCCGAAGAGCATTGGGAACTTGTTGAATTGTTTGGTTGTTGAGGTGGTTGTTCAACTCCGAGGAAGACTTTTGAAATCAAGCTTAAGTGAACCTACCCCCAAACTAGAGTGAACCCGAGAGACAATCAAAGGTGAGGGAGCGAGTGAGGACTTTTACTCTAATCTCTTTACTTGTTTTTGATTGTTGTAGGTACAATGGCGGACGAGAAAGCCAAGAATACCATTGAGGTTCCAACCGACGTCTTGGCTAGTCTATTGGCCGAGGTGAAGACTTTGAACCTTAGAATGGAAGTTTTTGAAAAGGGAAGGACTCCGAGTGTCCAAAAGGATGCCAATGAAGGCACAAGTGATGATTCAATCATGAAACCGGACCAATATGTGGAGCTAGTTCGTTGAAAACGGTTGAGGGATGAGGCTCTTGCTAGAGAAAGATTGTTGGGCAATCCCCAAGGAGATGTTCCACTCCTAAGGCCCCGAAGAAACATAGCACCCCTTGAGCAAGTTGATGAAGCTCAAGAAGGGGAGGGTCCCAGACTTGATGATGATTATGATGCTCCCTATCCAAATAGGAGGGCGATGAATGGAGGTCGTGGGCGAGGTCAAGGACCTCCAAGGGCTTTTGTGGGGAGGAACTTGAGACGAGAGTATGATGAGGTTGAAGATTACTACGGGGGTCAACCGGAACCAAACCGTGGGGGTCGTGACAAAAACCTCAATAGTGTGAAGATCATTATCCTACCTTTCAAAGGGACTAGTGACCCGGAAGCATTCTTAGAATGGAAGGTCCAATTGGAGCGGGTCTTTGACACGAATGATATGTCCGAAGAGAAGAAAGCTACTTATGCCATAGCTTCATTTGAGTCCTATGCTTCCGCATGGTGGGAATCCGTCAAGCACTCAAGGAGACGAGTTGGGTTGCGAATGAACATTACTTGGGAAGAATTGAAAGAAGTAATGAGCACCAAATATGTGACTCCTAAGTATAGACAAGAACAACTCAAGAGGCTCTATGAATTGAAACAAGGCTACAAGTTCGTTGATGAATATTTCAACGACTTTGAGAAAAATCAAATGGCCCTTGATATGGAAACGGAGGATGAGGAGCAAGCTATCATCCGCTCCAAGAATGGTTTGAGCCGGGAGATTGCTTCTCAATTGAGGCTACACATCTTCCACTCTCTACAAGATGTTTGTGATGCCGCGGTTGAAGCCGAGAAATGGCTCAAAGAAGAGAAAGTTCCTCGCTTTAGGAGTACTACTTCCACTCCAACAACCCGACCCAAAGAATGGAAGAACCCAAACACAAGTGGTGCAAGTGGGAGCCGAGATGTGAAGAAGCCCTTTGAAAAGGCTACCCCGAGAAGCGACTTCAAAGAAGATGGAGGTAATTCTAAAACTACTTTAAATACTCCTTCTTCTTCTTCTTTCCAATGCCACAAGTGCAAGGGTTATGGCCACTTTGCCAAAGAATGCCCTACCCGGAAAACAATGATTGTCATGGATGATGGGTTGGTATATGAGGAGGAAAGTGAGCCCAAGGGTGATGTTGAGGAGGAGAGTGAGGTAGTTGAGGGAGAAGAGAGAGCGGCGGAGGGGGATGATCCTAATATGTTCCTTATGGTACATCGTATTTTAGGTGCCATGGTGAGTGAAGAGAGGGAAGATGAGCAAAGGGAAAACTTGTTCCATACTAGGTGTAGAGTGAAGGGGCAAGTGTGCTCCATGATCATTGACTCGGGTAGTTGTGTAAATGTGGTGAGCCAATCTTTGGTCTCACAATTAAAGTTGCCTACCCTTAAGCACCCAAGCCCCTACCGTTTGCAATGGTTGAGTGAATGTGGGGAGTTGAGGGTAGTGAAGCAAGTCTTGATTAGGTTCAAGATTGGGAACTACCAAGATGAACACATATTTGACATGGTGCCAATGCAAGCTTGCCACCTCTTGTTTGGTAGGCCTTGGCAATACGACAAACAAGTGGTTCATGATGGCCGAGCCAACACTTACACGGTTAAACATGAGGGGAAGAAGTATATGCTTACACCCTTGATCCCAAAGCAAGTAAGTGAAGACTATCGGTGCATGAAGGAGTTGAGGGAAGCGGCTAAAGCCAAATCCCCCATTGTGGCCAAGCCTTTGGCCGAGACTCCACCATCTTCTACCGGTCGCATTTGTGCCATGATGCAACCGGGCGAGTACTTGAAGGGTAATGATGGCACCAAGATGCTCATTTGCCTAGTGTAGAAAGGTATGGTTTTAAATTCTGAAAGTGATTATTTATCTAACCCTAACCCTTTGCCTAGTGCTTTTGAAAATGTTTTGAAGGATTTTGGGGACATGTTCCTGGAAGAGATGACGGATGGATTACCTCCTTTGAGGGGTATTGAACATCAAATCGACTTTGTCCCGGGATCTCAAATCCCAAACAAGCCGGCATATAGAAGCAATTCCGAGGACACAAGGGAGTTACAAAGGCAAGTAGATGAATTGCTTACCAAAGGCTTGGTGTGGGAGAGCTTGAGTCCTTGTGCCGTGTCCGTGATCCTTGTTCCAAAGAAGGATGGCACTTGGAGGATGTTTGTGGATTGTCGAGCGGTCAACAAGATCATGGTAAAGTATCGACATCCCATACCTCGTTTAGATGATATGTTAGATGAGCTTAGTGGTTCTAGCATCTTCTCGAAGATAGACCTTAGGTCCGGTTACCATCAAATCTGGATGAAACCTGGGGATGAATGGAAAACTGCATTCAAGACCAAGTTTGGTCTATATGAATGGTTAGTGATGCCCTTTGGCCTCTCCAACGCACCTAGTACTTTCATGAGGCTAATGAACCATGTGCTAAAACCATTCATCAACAAGTTTGTGGTCGTCTACTTTGATGATATATTGATCTATAGCAAATCAATAGACGACCATGTTGATCACTTAAGGCAAGTGCTTGAAGTGTTGAGAGCTGAAAAGCTCTATGCTAATTTTAAGAAGTGTGCCTTTTGTGTTGAAAAGGTTGTCTTTTTGGGCTTTGTTGTTAGTGCAAATGGTGTAGAGGTTGATGAGTCCAAAGTTGAAGCCATTAGAGATTGGCCCACTCCTACCACCGTCTCTCATGTGAGGAGTTCCCATGGCCTTGCTAGTTTCTATAGGTGCTTTGTTAGGGACTTTAGCACCATTGCTACACCACTCACCGAGTTGGTGAAGAAAGACAAACCCTTTGCATGGGGAGATCCTCAAGAGAAGGCTTTCCAAGAGTTGAAAAGTAGGTTGAGTACCGCCCCATTGTTGCAATTGCCCGACTTCGGGAAGGCTTTTGAGGTTGAATGTGATGCCTCGGGGGTGGGTATTGGGGGTGTTCTCATGCAAGAAGGGAAACCCGTTGCCTACTTTAGTGAAAAGTTGAAGGGCGCAACCTTGAATTACTCCACGTATGACAAGGAGTTGTATGCCCTTGTGAGAGCTCTAGCTCATTGGCAACACTATCTATGGCCTCGGAAATTTGTGATCAAGAGTGACCATGAGTCACTCAAGCATCTAAGAGGCCAAGAGAAGTTAAACAAGAGACATGCCAAGTGGGTGGAGTTCACTGAGTCCTTCCCTTATGTAATTCATTACAAGAAGGGAAAGGACAATGTTGTAGCCGATGCGCTTTGTAGGAAGTTCGCCCTTGCTACCACTCTTGCTTCTAGACTTATGGGTTTTGAGAGTATAAAATATTTATATGAACATGACCCAAAGTTCAAGAGCATTCATGATGCTCTAGTGAGTGGGAAGAAGGTGGAGAAGTACCAATGGGTAGATGGCTACATTTTCAAGAATGGGAGAGTATGTGTCCCCGATTCCTCTTGGCGAGAATTGCTAGTGCGTGAAGGACATTGCGGAGGCTTGATGGGTCACTTTGGGAGGGATAAGACTTTGGCCATTCTTATGGAGCAATTACATTGGCCTAAGATGGGGTTGCATGTTGAGCGGCTATGCAATGCTTGTTTAGATTGCAAGCACGCCAAGTCTAAGTCGAATCGCCATGGCTTGTATACTCCTTTTCCTATTCCTACTAGCCCGTGGGTAGATATTTCGATGGATTTTGTTATGGGATTGCCACGGTCTAGAGGGGGACACGATAGCATTTATGTTGTCGTGGATAAGTTCTCCAAAATAGCTCACTTTATTCCTTGTAAAAAGAGTAGTGATGCACACCATGTAGCTTCTTTGTTCATTGATAATGTGTTAAAATTACACGGCGTGCCTCAAACCATTGTGAGTGATAGGAACACTAAGTTCCTAAGCCATTTTTGGAGATGTCTGTGGGGTGCCCTTGGCACCAAATTGTTGTTCTCTACGTCCCACTACCCTCAAACGGATGGTCAAACCGAGGTGGTGAACCGAACCTTGGGGTCTCTTCTTAAAGCTATGACCCGAGGTAAGGCCGGGACTTGGGTGGAGAAGTTACCACTCATGGAGTTTGCATATAATCGTACTTTGCATAGAATGATTGGCATGACTCCATTTGAGTGCGTTTATGGTTTTAATCTTTTGATTCCACTTGATCTTACCCATTTGCCAAGGGAAATGGTTGTTAATTTTGAAGGTAAAAGCCGAGCTAAGGCGTTGATTGAACTCCATGCTAAAGCAAAGAAGAACTTGGAGGAAGCTTATGAAAAGTTAGCCACCAAGAAGAACAAGGGGAGGAAGAAGGTGGAACTCAAGAAAGGGGATTGGGTGTGGGTGCACTTCTGAAAAGAAAGATTTCTAAACATTAGAAAAGGGAAGTTGGCACCTCGAGGAGATGGCCCGTTCCTAGTGATATCCAAGATCAACAACAACGCCTATGTGATTGATCTACCCGGTGAGTACAATGTTTTAAATACTTTCAATGTTAGTGACTTGGCTCCTTGTAATGTAGGTGATGCCGTGGAGGATGACGCCTTAATTTTGAGGACGAAATCTTCTCAAGAAGGGGAGGATGATGCCGGGCAAACTAGCTCGAGACCCTTTACGAGAAGCCAAGCAAAAGCTATCCATGATGCTCACCTTCACTTGGTATGGAGAGGCTTGGACGTGGAAGATGGGAGCTCTAGAACAACCTTGAAGATCATGCATTGGAGCACCATGGAAGGAGGACCATCTCGGACACTTGGAGAGGCTCAAGGGACACAAATTGAGACACCCCAAGAGGCTTCAGGAAGAGGCGGACCGCCTACCCAAATGGGCGGACCGCCTGAAAATTGTTCACTCTCTGGATCTGGGTGAGGCGGACCGCCTCCATGCTAGGGCGGACCGCCTCCTTGCTGGTTGCTCTCCGGAAGTTGATGAGGCGGAGCGCCTCCTAGGGGTGGGCGGACCGCCTACCCCTGTGCCTAGCCAATCCGAGTTTTTGTAATTTTTTCGCGTGTAATTCCAACTTTGGCCCTAAGTGGCTTCTATTGTTTAAACCCACTTAGGGGTATTTTAGACACTTCATTAATAGTTTGTAGAAGGCTATAAAAGCCTTCATTAGGTCTTGAACTCACTTCACCTCTCTTTGAATACAAACACAAGGGAATACTCTCTATTGAAACCTTTGATTCTTGGCTTGAATTTCAATTGGACGATTCCAAGTTGAACCTCAAACCTTTTCGATCACTCTATTTGCAAGGACCTCGTGATTCTTGAGGATAGTTGCATAACGTAGGTGTATCTTGCCATCATTCGGGGTGTAACGAAACATCGTTCTTCGTTGCTACTTGAACAATCGTGTGAGTATCGTCTCGTTTTTATCTCTTTATCGCTTTCGTAGGTTTTTCCTACATCATTTATACTCCGCACGTCCTTAGGGTTGAGTGCTATGGACCGTCTTGGCCCTTTTGTGATCAGGTGCTTGAGGTGTCCTTCCTTCCACAAGTGCTCAATCTCAAGCATCAGAGCTTTACAGTCAACTATAGTGTGGCCGTTACTTCGATGAAAATCATAGTAGGCCATTGAATTCATTCCAGTCGCGGTGTTGTGTACTTTTCTCCTTCCGCCAACTTCCCCATCTAGAGGTGGGCTACCTGCTCGCTTCCTCTAGATGTCTTCACTGGGCTCCAGAGTCGGCTCAAGTTCAAGGCAAATTTTTTCGTTATACAACTAGTGTAGGGCGTTCCGTGTCGTCACCGGTTGTGGAGTAAGACTTCATCGTAACTCCCGAGTGGCTAGTAGACCCCTGCAATTCAGAACTCTTGCCAAAAGCTACCATAGCAATATTGTCGGGAATTAGAGGGAGTTCCATGCGTTCCTCTAGAATCTCTCTAGGTAGTCTTTCAGTAGCTCGTTGTCACATTGTCGGTTCTCAAAGATATATTCCATGCGCTTCTCTCATTTGTAAGCTCCGGAATGCGCCTTCTTGAATAAATCCTGGATCTGGGTGAATGAATCGACTAATCCCTATGGTAGCTGGGTGTACCATATGAGGGTACCTTTGGTTAAGATCGAGCCAAACCTTTTCACCTAGGCGGATTGAGTCTCTTCCTCAGTAATATCGTTGCTTTTGATGGTTGTATAATAAGCAGCGATGTGCTCATTCGGATCAGTGGTTCCGTCATACTTGAGGTTCTCCGGTAGGTAGAAATGTTTGGGTATGAGGACTGGTGTACCACTCGCTTTGTATGCATTCTTGTAGAACTTTTGTTCCTCTACTGCAGTAATCTGTAGTGGAGAACCCGACATGTTACCGATCCGATCATGGATGACCTTCAGCTCTTTCAGGATGTCCTGAATGACAAGTGTTCATTCGAGATCTTGATTGCTGGCCACTGTGGAGCCTCCAGGGACGGCCTCCAAGTTGATCATTCGATTGGGGGCGGAAGTTAGTGACTCATTCATGGGCGCGGGTCCTCGTGGGGACGCTAGCCGCTGGGACAGACAAGCACTGATCGCTCCCAACTTCTGCATCATGCTTTCGACCAAGTTGGCCGAGTTTTGCTCTGCCTGTTCTTCCTATGTTTTGAAGAGACCTGTAAGGAAATCTTCAAGTTTGGAGTTGCTTCCACGTGGTTGATCGTCTTCTCCATCACTACCTATAAAGATTAGATCTCCGGTAGGGTGCTTAGATTGCCTGTTGGGATCGGTGGGATCCTTTGCGGAATCATTTACTGCATCAGTAGTGTTCTTTGAGATGTTATTGTTGTCGTTTGACATGATTGCTTTTTCCCCTTAATAGAAACCTACAATTGTCTGGGCCCCACGGTAGGCGCCAAACAGTTTATGCCTAAAATTGGTCATCTAGGTTAAACAATTAAATTTATTGATGTGTCACAAGCAATACATTAAATATGAAGGAAAATAAGTAAAACAGAGAGAAAAAGTAATAGACAAGAATGTAAATAGTTTTATTCTTTAGGAATAGCCAGATTCGGAATGAATTACTTGATTGTACAATAAAATGTAGGAGAGTATTTATGGCTACGATTTAACCAATCCTAATTATGGTAAAATACAAAGAGTAATAAGGTCGTGGACCTGTTTTCTCAAGGCGGTGGTGTATACTAAACCCTAACTAGGAGACTGTAAACCCTAAGACGGCGGAATGTATACCTTGCACCCTATAGCCTGTGACGGCTAAGCAGCCGTGGCTTGAGGAGCAGGCTTGTATCCTCTGCGCCTGGTGACTTGTAAGCTAAGTCTACTCTTGCTAGCTCGACTCGTATCCCGATAATCATAGGTGGCCTATTTTTACCCACACATTTATTGCATATATCTCCTAGTAGACGATGAGAGTCCTGCGCCAGAGATAGGTGTCGGGCACATGTGACCCCATTGTATCATGATATATTCATTTCATATATGTGTGTTTCAAGAACTATATGGACTCGTTGCATTATTTATTTGTAATTTACTAAGTTAATTGGTTGCTATGGTTCTTTTTCCCTGACTGGCGTATCTATCCCTCATGGTTGCTGGTTATTCCTGGCTTATTGAGTCCTTATGACCTACTCCCTTTTTGTTTCTTGTTGTTCTCTTCTTTTCGGCAGATTCTGCTCCAGAACCTAGCTGGCCGCAGCGTGATTTTTGGAGCAGGACGTTTCTAGCTGTCAGTGGTGAACCAGCTTGTCCATTGAGTTCGCCAGATGTAAATACTATAGTTTTATCCTCTTTCTCTCCTCTCGTTAGTTGTATATAATCTTTTGACTTCGTAGATGTCTGACATGAAAACCTCTAGACTTGTATTCTTGGTAGTCAACTGTCTTTATATGATTTGAGCTGTCTTATGTTAATTAAGTTGATTTTCAAGTATTTTCAAGTATATTTTATAGCATTTGTCTCGATTAAAGTTATAGAGTTCGCCCGATAGCTCTAGGAGAGGTAGTCGAGTACCCGCACGGCCCATTTGAAAATGTGGGTCGTATCATTTCAGCCTTTCTAAAATAGTTGCACCCGCTCTACAATATGCCTAGTAGGTTGTCCTATGATAGGACAACCCTATAGGCTGGGTTGGATAGGCCATTGAGCCTGGGCTTACTAATGTCTAGCCGAATACCCATTTACATCTTAACTACAACGGTTATTCACTTTTAGCTAATTGGACCAACTATAATGGACTAAAACTTAAGTCCCAACCTTGACCTTCCCAAGAACAATAACTGGACACAAGTCCAAAATACAAAAACCATCTTATCATTTTCACACAAACTTAAAGCCTGGACAGAGACATACTAACCTTTGAACACATACACTACTCGCATTTAAATGGAGAAACCAGTAACATGCTTGTGTATTTTTATGTTTAAGACAAAATTATAAAACGAAACTTCATACCCATATAAAAAAAACCTCCCCTTTTGGCTTTTCCCTTCAATTTTTCTCACTAACTCTTGCCTTTTTCCACTCAAATACTTTATAGATTTATAGTCAAACCTCAACTTGTATCAAGCCATTAGTAAAAAATAAATATCATGGATTTTTGGGCAACAAAAGAAAATAAAGAACCAAACTCTAAAAAGAGTAGAGTTGCGGTTGTAATGGGACACGAACGACATTGAAGTCTTTTAAAGGTATGATACAAAAGATTTAGAAAAATTGATTTTACCTTATTTTTATTGTCTAGGATCCCCTCTTCTTATTTCCCTCTTGATATGAAAATATTTAAAATAATAACAACAAAGCAACTTTTAAATAAAATAAAATTTCTTGGAGAGCAAGCAAATATAAATACTGTTTTTTTTATTTTTCTTTACTCTCTTAGTTTCTTTTTTTTTTTCGCTCTTAGTATTCAAGAAATCTTAAGATTGTCAAGAATAGAATCTTAGATAGGACCTACTCTGCTTCCACTTGATAATACAATGGATTGAAATCCAAGGCTAGACTAGAATACCATTAGCGGAAGGAATATTTTTAATTAAAAAAAAGAAATGAATAATTGCAAAATTTTAAAGCATATGGGAAGATATAAAGGACTAATTGAGATTTTCGAAGAACACAATATTTGTCTAAGTGATGACAAGATCCAAGTAATAATGTTTGATTTATTAAAGAAATCAATGTCTTTAATCAAGAAGTGAATCAATACTTAGATTGGGATCATATCTCTAAGTGAATGATTAATTAAAGACAATGATCTAATAACAAGTATTAGTCACCTTTTTGAAAATCAACACTACTGATCAAAAGATATCAAAGAAAAAAGTTGATCTTCTACCTTGAGCTATCAATTAGTTAAGGTTGCAAGATAAATCTTAAAGGTATAATCACACAAAGGTTAAAAAGAACTCACAAAGAAGTAATCCTTATTAATGATGAAGTAGTGAATAATCATGAAGGAGAATGATAGCATCAAGGACAAGGATGAAATTTGGAAGCACCTAGAAAATCATTGACAAGATGACAAGCTAAGGAATTGCAAGCAGAGTTTGATGGGCTTTAATTTCACATAAAGAAACTATTAGTTATGGAGGAAGAGCTCACAAAAGAAGAGGATTTAGCTAAGTGTTACAATTATTTAATGGTACAAGTCCAAGTCCAAGTCCAAGTCCAAGAAGAGATCGATTGGGGCTCAAAACTCAGCAACTAGTTGGGCTAAATGGCATCAGAAAGGAGGGTAAAGTGGGGCCCATATTTTTGGTCAAAGAGTCAACAAAGAGAAGCTTATGTAAGCCATAAATTAGGGTGGAGAGGCGTGGAAATCATCCTTGGATACTAGTCAACAAGTCAAAGTTAGTTAGGAGGAAACTACTAAAAGTTATTCTAGTTCGTTGGAGACTTATTATTCATTCCCTTTTACTTATTACTTAGTTTACCTAATTTGTATAGGATTTTAAGCTTTTTTGGCTGTCCCTTTCTCTATAAATAGGGGAATCTTTCATTATTATTTTTCAGCTAGACATTATTATTAATAAAATTGTGAGGTTCTTTTCTTGCATTTTTGAGTTTGATTGTTCTTGGATTTATTCTTCAGCCTTTAAGATTCAACTTAAGGTATTAAGAAATAAATTCTTCATAACTCTTAGATTACTTTTAGGCATTCAAGAAAGGCGGTAATTCTACTATTTTTCTTGTTACTCTAATGGGGGTCGGGGTTCCATAACCTATTTCTTGCTAAATTCTCTACCAAAGACGATTAGCTAGTTTAATTGTTGTTGTTAGGAATTCTTTTCAAGAATTAGACTTGTCTCAAATTTCTTGGCTTGTCCTTGAGATTTATGATCCGTTCTTGAATTCATTCTTTCTTTTTCGTTCTTTTCTGTTTCTACAATTTTGTTAGCTTCCGTAAATTTCTTTAAATTCTTAAATTTTATTATCAATTTATTGGATCCTTAACGAGTACGTATCAAGTAGTATCAGAGCGGGTCTATCAAGGTTCTGTTCTTTATAGTCTTGGGGGATTCATGAGAAAAGAAAACGTATTGTAGTACTCGTGAACAGTACCCGAAAAAAAAATTTGCTCATCTTTTTTTCATAATCCTATATTATTTAGTTTCCTAGTTAACAAAAGAAACAAAAAGAGGGGATCATAGTCTTTCATGAAAGAGGTAATATCTTTCCTTATTCCTTTGGGTGGGTTTTCTCATTCTTTCCTTTTCTTACTAATCCTATTCTACCTAGGTTTGGTCTTTCACTTTTCTTTTCTTTTGCTTATTCTAATTCTTATTATTTAGTGTTGTGATTAGTAGGGTTTAATTATAAATCCTAAGAACATCAACCAAAAGTTGATTAGAGGGAAGAGCTAAATATTATGAGTTTCACGTAACTTTCTTTTTAAAGATTTCTATTTTGGGTGATCATATGGATCCACAGAAACAACAATTCACTATGCAAGCCATGTATGATCAATTCAAGAGGTGGAATTTGCAATTTAAGGAGATGAAGGATACCATCGCTAAATTTAAAAGGGAAAATAATCCTAGGCCCCAAGTTAGAAGAAATATACCCGATGATGATTTTGATGATGATGCAAATAGGGTGGAAAATAGGAGGGGGCAAAGAGTTAGGGTGGAAGATGATAATCTAAGTAGCATAAAGATGAAGATGCCAAGTTTCAAAGGGACAAGAGATCTAGACTTGTACCTTGAATAGCAGAGAAAAGTAGAAGCTATCTTTGATTGTCATAACTATTCTGAAGGTATGAAAGTTAAGCCTGCAGTTGTATGTTGAGTTTTTCTGATTATGCTGCTATTTTGGTGGAAAAAGCTTTCTAAGGATAGAGAGCAAAAAGGAGAACCTCCAATTTCTACATGGGCCAATATGAAGGGAGTAATGAGGAAGAGGTCCGTTCCATCCTACTTTCAAAGAGATTTGCAGCAACATCTTCAAACTTTGAAGCAAGGATTAATGTCCGTTGATGATTATTTCAAGAAAATGGATATGGCTATGATCCAAGCTAATTGTAATGAAGATGAAGAGGCAGTTGACACCCAATTTTGTCCCAAACATTTCAATTAATATCTAATTATTTTATAAAATGTCGATTTTAGATTTGAAAATAAAATAATTTGAAATATGAAGAAAATAGGCTAAAATTGCACAACATAGCCCTAATTTTGGCCAACCTATGTAAACTCCTATACACCACCTAAATAACCCCCAAAATCAGAAAGTTCCTAAAAGAATCAAAACCCGATTTTCCCAAAAATCCCTAAAAACCCATCGACCCTACTCGGTTTCCCCAAATTCGAGCGTGAATCAGTCCAAATTCCAGCTGTTAAAATTCGTACATAAGCGAATCATTGAGCTCCAGCTTTGTCCTTTCGATTGTATGAGGAGCAAATCAAAATCGTCCAGCATTATAGCAAATCTGAGCGTCCATTTTGAATTCAAGATTGAATTCAACGTAGCTGATTTGTTTTCCTCACTTTACATATTTTCCCACATCGTTTTGCACCCTTTTTCAAGCCCTGAACTTCACCTATAAATACCCCATCGATTCACAGATTTGGGGGTCGGATTTTGGTTGAAGGAATCGAGGGACTTCGGAAACGAGGACCCTCTTAGTGCTTTTTTCAATAAGCGATTTTATTTTTCCTTCCTAATCTCCAACTTTTAAATTTTGTGAATCGTCGAATCATAGTCGCTTAGTCGAGTCGCATATGCTTCGGATCCCTCGCCCCGGATCACTGCTCCGCAAAAGGTAACAATCTCACATTAACATCTCTTGTTCTATTAGTTTCCTCCTAAATGTAATCTGTTTTATGCGAATAACTATATGTGTTTAGCACCTTAGTTTAAAGTGATGACCTTTCTATTGATTTGTTAAGGTCTCTATAGTTTCTTCTGTTTAACTTAACTGAAGTTCATGCCTTGATTCTAGTTTATGGTATTTGAGTTAGCATAGCTTAGTATTTTACATATAAGTTAGAGTGTTAAAATCTCATTTCGTCCTTAAAAAGAGAGGGCGCATTTATTCTTGAGCTGCTTCCGAGCCAGTAAAAGTATAATCTTGATGTACTTAAGAAAATAAAAGGTTTGTTCTTAAATTTACCCTGTTATTTGAAGATTGAGGTGAAAGATGTAATCTTTAGTTAGCATCTGAGATAATGTGTTTAGTTGAAAACAATGGCATGATTAGAAGTACGAGTTTTAAAAGGGATTTCAGTTTGTTCAAAGGGGCAAGGATTCTTGTCTTGTGTCCTGGGTTTGTTTCTTGTTGTTTCTGTGTGAGTAAGGGCCTGTATGTGTGAGATGTTCTTCCCTGTCGTGTAGTTGGTGTTGCAGGGTATGTAGGGTGTTTAGTTTAGGCTGCTCGTGTGGTTGCAGGTGTCCTGGAGGTTGTGAGATTGAGGGAATGATCAGGGAATTAGGCTTGGAAGTGGATGAGTGTTCCCAGGTGTTTGGTGAAATGTGTAGGGGGCATAGGAATAGTCTCTGATTGTTTGTTCAGGCTATTAGTTATTGGAATGCAGGACAGTGAAGGTATGTGAGTTTGGAGGCAGAGTAGAGTGTGCAGGTAGTTTTGATGTATGCAGGCAGGTCAGAGAGTTTGTGAGTTTGATGGAGTTCAGGAGTTTGAAGGGTTCCTGTCTGGTGGTCTTAGAAGTAGGTTTGGTTTCAGGGTCTGCTGTGTTTTTCTCTGTTTCTTAGAAGAGGCAGCAGGGTGTAATCCTGGTAGTTGGCAGTGGTGGCTTGGAGATAGTTTGTCTTGTGATGGCTGTGGTTGGCAGTTTTGAAGGGGTATAGGATGGTGCTGCAGGTGGTTTCAGGATGGTTCTAGGTGGAGATCTGGAGCAATGTGCTCTGTTTGGTTTTGGAGAGGTGTTGAAAATGTGGTGGAGTAGCTTATAGGTAGTGTGAGGGTGTGCTGTGTTTGTGGTTTGTTTCTGGAAAGAAGAAGATAGAGATGGTTAAGGAAGGAGCATAGAAACTTAGGAATCTGGCTGGAGTTCAGGTGAATGAGTGTGCAGGTTGCAGGGGTAAGAGGAGGATCCTAGGTATTTCCAGGAGTCAGTAAAGGGGTTGTTAATGTTGCTCTGTGCTTGCTGCAGGTTTCAGGGAGGTATTGGTTAGTTTTTTTTTAGTTGTGTGTGGTTGAGTGCTTGGTAGCAGGGAGTAGCAATAGTGCTTTCAAGTTTAAGCTTGGCTCTTTGTTTAGTTCTTTTTCAATCTCGGTATGTAAAAGATCTCTGTCTCGTTTTCTCTCATTATCTGGGTTGCGTCTGAGTATTATAATTGCTTTTTGGTTCATGGAAGATGAGATGTTGAAATAAAAGTCTCAGACAGTTTGGGCTAGTTCCTTAGCTATGTCTCTCTTGTTCATTAAAGATGGTCTGTCCTGAATTAAGTTTCAGTTTCAGCTTCAGCATGTTTTCTTTTGCTATTTGATGTAAGTTCCAAAGGGTTTGTTCATTCTTGGTTCTGGTTCTGTTAATAGATCAAGGTTCAGTGTTCCATTTGCCTGTTAAAATGGGTTTCATTCAGATCCATATTATGTGATTAGAAGCAGAAGTTTTCTATATCTGAGCTTGCTTAATTTCTACCTTTGAGCTTGCATGACCATTCTTTTACTGACAGTAGGAAAAGCTGCTTTAGTGTATTATAATTTTGAGTTGATGCTAATCCTTCTCTCCTCATTTCTTTGGCATGAAAATACTCCTTGGGACGAGTTGGCTAAACTCACAAATGGGAAAGTGCATTGCATTGGAGCCGCTTGGGGTCGAGTCCGGGCTCAAGATTCAAGAAGCAAAAGATTTTAAAAATGCTTTGTTGAGCCGCCTATTCTAACTTAGGCTCATGGGCGTAATGTAAAAAAATGAAAAATAGTCATTCATCCAAAATTCCGGGTTCTTCTTCTAAGCCTCCTCTTTCCCAATCCCTTAGAATTCGCATGTCACTAGGAATTTTCCCCTTTATTAGTTGTAGAATAATTTAATTGTTTATTTGCTAATGAATATTTATTTTGAGTTATTATGAATAAATTATTTTCTTTAGAATTGCCATCTTATTTACGAATTGTGAATCTTTTAGTTAAATAATGCGTGCAATAAAAAATTGAAATTAATAAAAAGTGTAACTTGGTTTACTTTATTAAAGTGCAACTTTTTTTCAAATTAATTGGCTTATTCCTATTTTTGGCGAAAAGTGCATTTTTAAGTCTAAATCCATTTGATTGGTATTTCTTTAAAGCATAATTTATTAATTTTAAACTCTTTAAATTAAATATTTAAAAATGCATTTATAAAGGTATTTTTGTGAAAACCGAAGGATTAACCACACTTTGTGGATTTTCGAAAGTGCTTTCAAATTGAAACCTTCTTTCGAAAATAACTGAACCTCTTACTTAGAATCTCTGAAAAGACCATTTTCCTTAAAACGGAAGAATTGCACGCATTATTTAATTAATTGGTTCCTAATAATCCTTAAATTAGGTGGCGACTCCAAAGAAAGCCCTTTGGAGTCCCATTTTGTTGAAATATACCCGAAACCTATCTTTTCTTAAAGAAAGGGTAATTTTTGGGGTTCAACAGCTTGGCGACTCCGCTGGGGATACCTTAAGGTTCTAACCGCAAGGTTTTCACAAGATAACTCTTTATTTGTTTATTATTTGCAAAATAGCATGTTTAGTTAATTTGATTATTTGCAATTGTTTGTCACTGAAAGCCTGTCACTACACTTTATTTGTGCACATATAAAACTGGCATTCCGTTCATATTTCCCCCACTCCTGGGAGCTTCTTCATGGTTACTTATACCCGCGAGGTGTATGCATATACACCCGCAACTCAAAAAAAAATCCTTTAAGAAAGAGTGCGCGTACCTGCGGGGTGAGCGGATAGTTTTACTACCGCGTGACCGCTTGCCACTCAAAATAGCCTTGTGTCTAGTAAACCCACTCTAGAGTTTTCGTTAGGAACATGCATGCATAAAACTTAGATTGGACCCGGTCCTTGGTACCGCCTCCATAGTTAGGAAAACCGCCCTTTTTCGTTGACGGGTTTAAACCCAACAACAGTGCATATTATGTGTTTATGTGATAACGGAACTTCAGTCCAAGCCAAGTTTTGCAATTAATTAAATTTAGAATACTTTTATTAATTTTGTAGACTAGAGGATACTTGAATTCAAGAGGTATTCAAATAGTCATCAAGTTGAAATTGAGAAGATACTTGCAAGAAGATAATAAGTTGGGGCAAGAGACGTCGAAAGGACGATAAGATGTTCGATCCATTTGATTGATGTTTGATTCAAACAAGTCTTTGGATGTAAACCACATTTGGGACCGGAGGTCAGAAATTACACCAATTGTGCAAGCAAGCAAGGATTGATCGAAACAGGCCCGCACTTCAGTTTCATTGCCTCCTCGAGCCTGATGCAGCGTAGTTATAGCAGTTATTTATATTTTCGTTGTACTCAAAACAATGTATTTAAATTATGTCCGGCACTTTCTATTTTTTATGTAACAGTAATGTACTCAAAATCAAGCTATAATGAAAGAAAATTATTATTACTGTATTTGTCACTTACTCTAAATTCGATTATTGCAAAACCGGCTTGGACTACTTTTCATTATCACCTATTTGGCGTCTTAGGCCCACCTCTGGCACAAAGAGGCCCCGTACAGGGTAGGATGCGCTTGCATTTTTATTTACGCTCAACTACTTGTGTTTGCCACATGTCAACTTGTTTAAAATGCAAAGCGCTACGTGATGCGCGCTACGTGATTTGTGTGCAATTTTGCCGATGACATGCAAACTAACATGGTTACTTTTGAATTTTTTTTCTTTTGTTTTGTTTATCCCCAAAACAGAGGTTTTGATTTGTGCTGATTTAAGCTGGCCGATCACTCCTATTACACAAGGGCAAAAGACCAATCTGCATACCGGTACACATTTCCACAACTGACAATGACTGGAATAGATGATGAACCTCGCAATACCGAGAAAAATCTTGCAACTCTTGAATCCTCAAAGAGAAATGTCATTATTGCTCAAGACGAAATGATTCTTGAAATGGCTAAGGAACTACAGATGCTAAAAGATGAACTGGCTGTGGTAAAAGGGCAAACTCCTAAAAACACGCCGCTGCGTGGGCCCGATGCATCCCACTCTCTAGGTCAAATGGGGCAATCTCTGAACTCGATTGATGGGGTCACCAATATGAACACACCTTTGAACACCCACAATTCTCTAAAAGCACCAGTCCACCAAAGCAACTTGCCACTTGTCCAAGCTCCACCTCCAAATAACGCTCAATCTAGCCAAACAATCAACCGACCACCCATCTACCCATCACATCAACAATACCCATCATACACCCCGCACCCTACCAATACTTATTATCAGACACACACTCCATATCCATACCAAACCTCCACTTACCAAAATGAACCCATCCCGCAAGCTTATACTGAAAATCCATCCGCACCATTAGTCCAAGTGGCGGTATCTGGTGGGCAAGATATTCCTATTGTGCAAATTGATGATTACACCAATCCTCCTTATGTGAAGTTTCAAAATGGTGTTAGAAGAGCCGAAAAAGCAGTCGATGGGGGTGAAGATTTGGAGAAAAAGGTACAAGGTTGGGTGATGAATGCTCTTAGCAAAGCATCGAAAGGCAAGGACAAGGAAAGTCTGGAATATGAAGACTTGTGTGTTCATCCTGGGATTGAATATCCAGAAGGGTACAAAGTACCAAAGTTTGTTAAGTTTGATGGCAAAGCCAACCCCCGAGCCCATTTGAGAAGGTACTGTGAAACCTTGGGAGTGGGGAAGAATGAAGAGCTCCGTATGAAATTATTCATTCATAGTCTTGAAGGCGAAGCTTTAGACTGGTACTCGGAGCAGGATCCCTCAAAATGGATTAACTGGAGGAGTATGGCTCACGACTTCATGGAGCGTTTTGGTTTCCATGCTGAAATACCATTAGATCGGTTGGCTATTGCACGGTTTAGGAAGAAGTCGACCGAGACCTTTAGGGAATACGCGGTACGTTGGAGGAGTGAGGCTGCCAAAGTTAAGCCTCCCATGAGTGAGGAAGAGTTTGTGGGACATTTTATCGAGACATTGGATGAATTCTACTATGATCGAATGGCATCCATGACTAACTCTACTTTTGCCAATCTAGTGAAAACGGGGGAGATGTATGAAGCTGGTTTGAAATCTGGTAGGATAAAAAATTTGGCCGCTTTGCAAGCTACAAGTAAGGCAATCCAGTCTGGGTCTGGTAATGGCTTTAACAAAAAGAAGAAAGAGGAAGTGGGAGCTGTTGTGGGAGACATCGAGCGTCAACCAGCTGGAAAGTTGAATTTTGACAATTCGTCTGCTTTTCCCACCTACCAAAGCCCGTATTACCCAAATTACCCCACTCACTACCAGATGCCACCTGTTCCTTATCCGGTTTACAATGCACAAGCAAATTACTACCAACCTAGAGCACATGCACCTAATCAATACCCTCGTCAGCCAAATTTTCAAGCACCCCAAAATTACCAGCCTCGTCCTCCTGTTCGTCCCAATGTGCAAGGGTTTAATCAGAATTACGAAAGGAGAGCAACCAAAACCTATACTCCTATAGCCGAGTCATATGGCCAGCTTTTTGAGAGATTAAGGAATGCAGGAGTTGTGCAGCCTATCCCTGATAACACCCCAAACCCTCGTCCAAATCGGTATGATGCAAATAAGCACTGTGCTTATCACTCAGGAGCAGCCGGCCATGATATTGAGAGATGTTATACTTTCAAAGACAAGGTCGAGGGTCTAATCAAAGCAGGCACCATTCAACTCACCGGCACTCAACCAAATGTGCATGATAATCCTCTTCCCAATCATGGTAACAATGCAGTTAATATGATTTCTCTTGAGGAAGAGCCAAATCTAAAGGGCACCATAGTCTCTATTTATGATGTAAAGGTTGATAATATTGCTTCTAAGGTACCTAAGCAAGCACTAACTCTGTTGCCAAAGAATGAGGGAACTTTTGGCCTAGGTGGCAACCCCGCTGAAGGAAAGATGGAAAGGGTTGAGTCTGAGAAGAAGCCGACTAGTGTCATGATACAGCCTCTTTTACCATTGAACCAGTCATTTGTCCAAGCACCAGAAATGGCCATGCAGAATTTGATGGAAGGTGTTGGCAGCCTATTCTTGAATGATGGATTGAAATGCAGTGCAACTATTAAAGATTTTGAGAAAGAGCCACATGTGCAGAATGCTGAACCAAGTGATGTGATGGCTAATTGGACTTGTGGTCCAAAAGAGACTTGATGAATGAACTCGTTATTTTTGTGTTGGCATCACAGTCAGCTTGAGGCCCTGAACTGTGTTTTGCACTTTGTTTATGTTATGTCTATGTCTTTCAAATAACTTTTTTAAATCCTGCATGTTTACTTTTATGTTGTATGCCTCCCTAAATTAGGTTTTGAATAAACAAATGCACTGCATTCCTACCTTATTATTTTGTTATACTTTAACTATTTATGTGCTTTATTATTTGCTTCTGATTAATATACTTACTACTGTTTCAAATTAAAAACAAAACCTGCTTGAACTTTGCTTGTGATCTATAACGAAACAGCTGAACGATTTAAGGATGATGCACTGGAAGGTTACTTTTTGCACTCTTTGGATATTACATTATCGTTAGAACTTCAAACTGGGGCAGCTTTATTTGCCGGCAATTGGAGCCGAAGCGTTTTATCTATACAAATGGAAGACCTTTATTTTAGAAACCATTCAAGAAGATAAGTTGGAAGATGTTGAATGCGCAAAGAGAAGATTTGAATAGTTTACTTCAAACCGGGGCAATTGGTGTTGAAGAAGCTCTTTCCTAATTAAGAAGAAACAACAGGAAAATTTGCATCAAGTTAGCAATGTCATTATGTGGAAGGACACTAATACTGGCAGATATTCGTGATCAAGTTTGGCCTACGATAATCAGCGTAGATTTTGTCAAGAGATACTATGTCTGAAGCAACCGCAAGTTAGCATTGGTTTGGATGTAAACTTTGATGTAATGCGAACTACGCGTAACCTGATTCCCGAGGCGGGATACGTAGGCAACTCATATAGAGTTCGGTTGCACTAGCACAGGAATCCCCTATTTCCTCTTTTATGTACTTTTAAACTACTTCTGACCTGATTCCTGGAATGGCAACAGGATAAGTAGGCAATCCTTATCGGATTCGGTCAAAATACTGTAACACTTTAGGCTTGTTTATCTTTTATGATGTAATGCCGAACCATGCGTCTGGGCAGATGTGTGGATTTTCTAATTCGGATGCGGCTTCGTACTTAGGTTGCCATATTTTCCCAAAAAAAAAAAAATCTTTATGTAAGCAGAACTACGCACAGTCTGATTCCCGTGGAGGGATACGTAGGCGCTCTTAACGGGCTCGACTCCATAATATTAAAATTTTCAGTCTCCCCTAAGGTAAGCAACTGTGGCAATTTTGCCAGATAATTCGAAGATTTGAGAGATAGCAACTGGGGCAATTTTTGCAAAAATAATTTGAAGACATGGAAGATAGAAGCTGCGGAAAATTTTGCAAAAAGTGGTTCGAGGGCATGAAGATTATAACTGGGGCAGATTTTTGCAAAAAATTGATTTGCTTATCAAAGGATGAAGCGGCAAACGTTCTAAAAGTATTCAAGATTAGCAAAAGTTGCAAATACAAAGGACGTTCAGTTTGTTTCGAGATATGTCATGAGTTTGAGTTAAAGCAGGAATTTTAAGTGCATTATAAACTTTTCATTTGCATATCAGTGATTACTTGCTTACTATTTTATCAAATTACTTTACTTTGCCTCTATCTTGAAATATTATACAATATTGAGTTCATAAGTCAAGTCTCTGAGTTAATTTGCTAGCCCAAGTCTAAAGAAGAACGAGGGAGCAGCGACAGCAAGTTTAAGATGAATCAGCACAAATCAAACACCCCTACCCAAAACTAACAAAATTTTCTTTGAGAGCAGGAACATGAAAGCTTGCAATGAAATGATCATTTGCACTATGGATGAATAATTTATTGAACGCACATCCAAAGTTGCCTTGCAGATTTCGTCGCATTGCCTTTTTCATGACTTAAAGCATTATGCTCTGTCATGAGTTATTGCCGAACAGGCGGCATTTCTACCCCTATGACTTTCATTCCTAATAGGCGACAAAGCCGAGGTTGGTTTTGTGTTTTCAAGACTAAGCCAAATAGGGCATCGCCTTGTTTTAGTTGATAATCCGCACAAGGCCATCCTTGCCGGATTATCTCGCCAATTGATTTATCAATGGTTATCGTACTGACTACATTTCCGCACTACTTTGCTTTGCACTTGCTTTTTTTAAAAAAAAAAGTTAATTCCTTGTTTTATTCTTTCAGGTTGACCACCAGGCGGGGCTTCTCCCTTGTTGGACTTTCATGCCTATTGATTCGCTAAATCGCTTTTGCGTTGCTTTACATTTTACGCTAAATTGCTTTGCACTTGCTTTCAATTATGCCTTTGCACTTGCTTTATATTATAACTTGCTTTACTTTCAGGTTAACAGGTCAGCCCCAAGACCCTCCTTGCTTCGTGTCGGACCGGATTGCCAGCTGGTTTGTCGACAATCAACCCCAAGACCCTCCTTGCTGCGTGCCCGACCGGCTTGCCAGTTGATTTGTCAAGATTGTTCAAATTACTTTGCACTTGCTTTAAATTATGCCTTCGCATTTTCTTTGTATTACGTCTTGTTTCACTTTTCAGGTTAACAGGTCAGCCCCGAGACCCTCCTTGCTACGTGCCGGACCGGTTCGCCAGCTGGTTTGTCGACAATCAACCCCAAGACCCTCCTTGCTTCATGCCCTACCGGCTTGCCAGTTGATTTGTCAAGATGTTCAAATTGCCTTGCACTTGCTTTCAATTATGACTTTGCACTTGCCTTATATTATGAACCTCTTTACTTTTAGCTTAACAGGTTAACAGGTCAGCCCCGAGACCCTCCTTGCTTTGTGCCGGACCGGATTGCCAGCTGATTTGTCGACAATCAACCCCAAGACCCTCCTTGCTGCGTGCCCGACCGGCTTGCCAGTTGATTTGTCAAGATGTTCAAACTTCCTTGCACTTGCTTTCAATTATGACTTCGCACTTGCTTTATATTATGAACCGCTTTACTTTTAGCTTCGCAGGTTAACAGGTTAACAAGTCAGTCCCGAGACCCTCCTTGCTTCGTGCCGGACCGGTTCGCCAGCTGATTTGTTCGACAATCAACCCCAAGACCCTCCTTGCTTCATGCCCGACCGGCTTGCCAGCTGATTTGTCAAGATTGTTGAAAATGCTTTGCATTATGCCTTCGCACTTGCTTTATTGCTTCGCCAGTTGATTGGAAGACCACTTATCAATGATATCGCAATCCGCACTTGCAAATTTGTATCATCAATATTTGATCATTCTTTACTTTTGATTATCATACTTTATTAGCAGTTGCTCGCTTACCATTTGTTGAGTTTATTACAGGACTTTAGCAGCACCGCAACAGCATTTGGAGCATAACGTGGAACTTTTCTTAGCAGTGAACTGGGGCAATCGTTGATATGAGCTAGACTCGCCAACGAGTATCTGAAGAATCGCACTCGAACAAACAATCTTACCTAATCTTTCATTCCAGATTAGGAGTCAGTCTGAATTCTTTCCTATTTGTGCGTCTTTTCCATCTAAGTGTCGTTGAACTACATATGACCTGATTCTCTTTCAGCCTGAGATATGTAGGCAACTCAGAAACTGGAGTTCGGCCATAAGCCTCGCCTTTTGGTTCTTGGAATCAAAAGTCTTTGGCTTTATTGTGACAAAATTGGCTTTTCCGTCAACTTCTTTACCCTGGAAACTCTTTCATCCTTTCCGGGTAAAGAGGGGCAGCTGTTGACACCCAATTTTGTCCCAAACATTTCAATTAATATCTAATTATTTTATAAAATGTCGATTTTAGATTTGAAAATAAAATAATTTGAAATATGAAGAAAATAGGCTAAAATTGCACAACATAGCCCTAATTTTGGCCTACCTATGTAAACTCCTATACACCACCTAAATAACCCCCAAAATCAGAAAGTTCCTAAAAGAATCAAAACCTGATTTTCCCAAAAATCCCTAAAAACCCATCGACCCTACTCGGTTTCCCCAAATTCGAGCGTGAATCAGTCCAAATTCCAGCTGTTAAATTCGTACATAAGCGAATCATTGAGCTCCAGCTTTGTCCTTTCGATTGTATGAGGAGCAAATCAAAATCGTCCAGCATTATAGCAAATCTGAGCGTCCATTTTGAATTCAAGATTGAATTCAACGTAGCTGATTTGTTTTTCTCACTTTACATATTTTCCCACATCGTTTTGCACCCTTTTGCAAGCCCTGAACTTCACCTATAAATACCCCATCGATTCACAGATTTGGGGGTCGGATTTTGGTTGAAGGAATCGAGGGACTTCGGAAACGAGGACCCTCTTAGTGCTTTTTTCAATAAGCGATTTTATTTTTCCTTCCCAATCTCCGACTTTTAAATTTTGTGAATCGTCGAATCATAGTCGTTTAGTCGAGTCGCATATGCTTCGGATCCCTCGCCCCGGATCACTGCTCCGCAAAAGGTAACAATCTCACATTAACATATTAGTTTCCTCCTAAATGTAATCTGTTTTATGCTAAGAACTATATGTGTTTAGCACCTTAGTTTAAAGTGATGACCTTTCTATTGATTTGTTTAGGTCTCTATAGTTTCTTCTGTTTAACTTAATTGAAGTTCATGCCTTGATTCTAGTTTATGGTATTTGAGTTAGCATAGCTTAGTATTTTACATATAAGTTAGAGTGTTAAAATCTCATTTCGTCCTTAAAAAGAGAGGGCGCATTTATTCTTGAGCTGCTTCCGAGCCAGTAAAAGTATAATCTTGATGTACTTAAGAAAATAAAAGGTTTGTTCTTAAATTTACCCTGTTATTTGAAGATTGAGGTGAAAGATGTAATCTTTAGTTAGCATCTGAGATAATGTGTTTAGTTGAAAACAATGGCATGATTAGAAGTACGAGTTTTAAAAGGGATTTCAGTTTGTTCAAAGAGGCAAGGATTCTTGTCTTGTGTCCTGGGTTTGTTTCTTGTTGTTTCTGTGTGAGTAAGGGCCTGTATGTGTGAGATGTTCTTCCCTGTCGTGTAGTTGGTGTTGCAGGGTATGTAGGGTGTTTAGTTTAGGCTGCTCGTGTGGTTGCAGGTGTCCTGGAGGTTGTGAGATTGAGGGAATGATCAGGGAATTAGGCTTGGAAGTGGATGAGTGTTCCCAGGTGTTTGGTGAAGTGTGTAGGGGGCATAGGAATAGTCTCTGATTGTTTGTTCAGGCTATTAGTTATTGGAATGCAGGACAGTGAAGGTATGTGAGTTTGGAGGCAGAGTAGAGTGTGCAGGTAGTTTTGATGTATGCAGGCAGGTCAGAGAGTTTGTGAGTTTGATGGAGTTCAGGAGTTTGAAGGGTTCCTGTCTGGTGGTCTTAGAAGTAGGTTTGGTTTCAGGGTCTGCTGTGTTTTTCTCTGTTTCTTAGAAGAGGCAGCAGGGTGTAATCCTGGTAGTTGGCAGTGGTGGCTTGGAAATAGTTTGTCTTGTGATGGCTGTGGCTGGCAGTTTTGAAGGGGTATAGGATGGTGCTGCAGGTGGTTTCAGGATGGTTCTAGGTTGAGATCTGGAGCAATGTGCTCTGTTTGTTTTTGAAGAGGTGTTGAAAATATGGTGGAGTAGCTTATAGGTAGTGTGAGGGTGTGCTGTGTTTGTGGTTGTTTCTGGAAAGAAGAAGATAGAGATGGTTAAGGAAGGAGCATAGAAACTTAGGAACCTGGCTGGAGTTCAGGTGAATGAGTGTGCAGGTTGCTGGGGTAAGAGGAGGATCCTAGGTATTTCCAGGAGTCAGTAAAGGGGTTGTTAATGTTGCTCTGTGCTTGCTGCAGGTTTCAGGGAGGTATTGGTTAGTTTTTTTTTAGTTGTGTGTGGTTGAGTGCTTGGTAGCAGGGAGTAGCAATAGTGCTTTCAAGTTTAAGCTTGGCTCTTTGTTTAGTTCTTTTTCAATCTCGGTATGTAAAAGATCTCTGTCTCGTTTTCTCTCATTATCTGGGTTGCGTCTGAGTATTATAATTGCTTTTTGGTTCATGGAAGATGAGATGTTGAAATAAAAGTCTCAGACAGTTTGGGCTAGTTCCTTAGCTATGTCTCTCTTGTTCATTAAAGATGGCCTGTCCTGAATTAAGTTTCAGTTTCAGCTTCAGCATGTTTTCTTTTGCTATTTGATGTAAGTTCCAAAGGGTTTGTTCATTCTTGGTTCTGGTTCTGTTAATAGATCAAGGTTCAGTGTTCCATTTGCCTGTTAAAATGGGTTTCATTCAGATCCATATTATGTGATTAGAAGCAGAAGTTTTCTATATCTGAGCTTGCTTAATTTCTACCTTTGAGCTTGCATGACCATTCTTTTACTGACAGTAGGAAAAGCTGCTTTAGTGTATTATAATTTTGAGTTGATGCTAATCCTTCTCTCCTCATTTCTTTGGCATGAAAATACTCCTTGGGACGAGTTGGCTAAACTCACAAATGGAAAAGTGCGTTGCATTGGAGCCGCTTGGGGTCGAGTCCGGGCTCAAGATTCAAGAAGCAAAAGATTTTAAAAATGCTTTGTTGAGCCGCCTATTCTAACTTAGGCTCATGGGCGTAATGTAAAAAAATGAAAAATAGTCATTCATCCAAAATTCCGGGTTCTTCTTCTAAGCTTCCTCTTTCCCAATCCCTTAGAATTCGCATGTCACTAGGAATTTTTCCGTTTATTAGTTGTAGAATAATTTAATTGTTTATTTGCTAATGAATATTTATTTTGAGTTATTATGAATAAATTATTTTCTTTAGAATTGCCATCTTATTTACGAATTGTGAATCTTTTAGTTAAATAATGCGTGCAATCAAAGTGTAACTTGGTTTTCTTTATTAAAGTGCAACTTCTTTTCAAATTAATTGGCTTATTCCTCTTTTTGGCGAAAAGTGCATTTTTAAGTCTAAATCCATTTGATTGGTATTTCTTTAAAGCATAATTTATTAATTTTAAACTCTTTAAATTAAATATTTAAAAATGCATTTATAAAGGTATTTTTGTGAAAACCGAAGGATTAACCACACTTTGTGGATTTTCGAAAGTGCTTTCAAATTGAAACCTTCTTTTGAAAATAACTGAACCTCTTACTTAGAATCTCTGAAAAGACCATTTTCCTTAAAACGGAGGAATTGCACGCATTATTTAATTAATTGGTTCCTAATAATCCTTAAATTAGGTGGCGACTCCAAAGAAAGCCCTTTGGAGTCCCATTTTGTTGAAATATACCCGAAACCTATCTTTTCTTAAAGAAAGGGTAATTTTTGGGGTTCAACAGAGGCTACTATGGCTAGGTTTTTTAATGACTTAAATAGGGAGATTGCATATGTAGTAGAAATACAACAATATGCAAGCCTAGATGAGGTAGTTGATTTAGCTATTAAAGTAGTGAGGCAAAATAAAAAGAGGCGGCAAGCTAGCTCTTGGAAGAGTCGTCCAACACCTACACCAAAGAAGACATGGCCGAGCAAGGAAGAGAAAACCATGCCTAAACGTAATGATGATAATGGTAAGGAAAAGTAGGGGCTAAAGATGGGGGTAGAGTTCCTAATCCTAAATCTTCTCTTCCTACTAGTTCTATGGAATGTTTTAAATGTAAGAGAAGATGGCATAAGGCATATGAATGCCCAAATAGGAGCGCTATTCTTATTAGGAATGATGAGGGATTTGAGAGTGAAAAAAGTGAAAGTGAGGGAGAAGTAGAAGAGGGTGTTGATGGTGATAAGGAAGACGAGGAAGACATGGTTAATGAGGGCTTGAATTGTGTGGTTAGGAGAATCATAAACGTTAATTGGGGAAATTCTCATGAAGAATAAAAGGTAAATATTTTCCACACTAGATGTGGGATAAAGGAGAGGAGATTTGCTTGATGATTATAGATAGTGGGAGTTGTGCTAATGTTGTGAGCGATTATTAAGTGGAAAAATTAGGGTTGGAGCTGATTAGGCATCCCACTACTTATAGATTGCAATGGTTGAATTATAATTGTGAGCTTAGGATTAATACGAAATGCTTGATATCGTTCATTGTGGGAAAGTATGCTGATGAAGTTATTTGTGATGTGATACCCAGATACCCATGCAAGCTTGTCATATCTTGCTTAGACGTCGTTGGTAATTTGATAGAAGGGTTGTTCATGATGGAAGGAGGAATAGATATTCTCTCAAGGGCAAGAATTTTACTCATGCACCATTAACTCATTCCCAAATGTATGAAGATCGGAAGTAATTGAGGGAATAAAGGGGAGGGGCAAAAAGGTGAGCTTGAGAGAAAAGCAAAAAAAGAAAAAAAGAGAGAAAATCGTGAGGAGAGAGCAATGTGAGAGATAAAGAAATGGGGAAGAGTGACACAAAAGAGAGCATTGGTGAGAGACAAGAGGCTAAGCTTGAAAAAAGGGTGAGTCTTGTAAATGTCAAAGAGTGTTTGAGAGCAAAAAAAAGAAAGGCTATCCATAATACTTCTTACTTATAGGGAAGTTTTACTTAATGTTGAGTTAATAACTTCTTCTTTGCCTAGTAGTGTCTTAAATTGATTTTGTGTCCGGATCTCAACATCCAAATAGGCCAGATTTTAGGAGTAATCCCAAAGAAACTAAGGAGCTGCAAAGACAATGATGCGGGGCAAACCACCACGAGACCCTTTACTAGGAGCCAAGCCAAAGCAATCCATGATGCTCACCTTCACTTCGTATGGAAAGGCTTGGACGTGGAAGATGGGAGCTCCGGAAGCACCTTGAAGATCATGAATTGGAGCACCATGGAAGGAGGACCATCTAGGCCACAAGAAGGGGCTCAAGAGACACAAATTGAGGCGCCTCAAGAGGCTACAGGAAGGGGCGGACCGCCTAAATTTTGAGCAACTCTCTGGATCTCCACTGGGTGGACCGTCCCTGTGCTTGGGCGGACCGCACACTTCACAGCACACTCCAACAGAGGCAGACCGCCTCCCAGTATGGGTGGGGTGCCTACTTTGTTGTGCAATCATCCGAATTTTCTATTTTTTTGTTGTGTAATTCCAACTTTAGCCCTAAGTGGCTTATATTGTTTTGACCCACTTTACAGGTATTTTAGACCTTTTATTCATGTTTGTAGAAGACTATAAGAGTCTTCATTAGGTCTAAAACTCATTACCTTACTTTGAATACTTAAACACAAGAGAAATCCTCTCTATTGAAACTTATGAAATTTGGCTTGATTTCAATTGGATGATTCCAAGTTGAACTTCAATCCTCTCCGATTATTCTATTTGCAAGGACCTCTGATTCTTGAGGATAGTTGCATAGTGTAGGTGATTCTTGACCTTCGTTCGGGGTGTAACGAAACATCGTTCTTCGTTGCTACTTGAATAATCGTGCGAGTCTCGTCTCATTTTTTTTATCTTTTATCACTTCTGTTGTTTGCCCCTTATCAGTTGGTATCAGAGCAAGGTTAGGGTTTCATTCCTACAAACCCTAGCCCTACTCTTCGTGCCTTTTATCTTTATTTCTTGTTGTTTCTCATGTTCTTGTTCTTGTTTTATTGAAAAATAAGAAAAAAAATTCAAAAACTAGAAAATCACAAAAAATTGCTAGATGTTCTTGGTTATGATGATTTCTTTGATGTTTGATATCGGGGATTGTTTGTTATCGTATTCCTGTGAATCAAAACTTTGAAAATCAAAATCTCCAAAGTTTGAAAAATCCTAGAATTTGCTCAAAATTTCTTGATTTGGGATTTGATAAGGGGAAAACTACGGAAGCGATAAACAAGATAAAAACGAGACGAGACTCACACGATTGTTCAAGTAGCAATGAAGAACGATTTTTCGTTACACCCCAAATGAAGGTCAAGAATCACCTACGCTATGCAACTATCCTCAAGAATCACGAGGTCCTTGCAAATAGAATGATCGGAAAGGTTTGATTTTCAACTTGGAATCTTCCAATTGAATCAAGCCAAAGTTACAAGGTTTCAAGAGAGAATATCTCATGTGTTTTGTGTATTCAAAGTAGTGTAAATGAGTTCAAGACCTAATGAAGACTCTTATAGTCTTCTACATACATGAAATGAAAGGTCTAAAATACCCCCTATGTGGGTTAAAACAATAGAAGCCACTTAGGGCCATAGTTGGAATTACACAACAAAAGATAGAAAATTTGGATTGGCTTACATCAGGGGTAGGTGGTCCGCCCACCCCCTCTAGGCGCTCCGCCCTATGGCTTCTACAGCAGAGTGGGCAGTCCGCCTCTGCAGAGGGGCAGTCCGCCAACTCAAAATCCAGAGATCATGCAATTTCACACTTAGCCGCATTCTGCCCCTTTTTCAAGTAGGCGCTCCGCCTCCTCCTAGGATGTGTTGGGGTTGTTCCCCTTGTAGCCTAAGCGATCCTCCTTCCATGGCGCTCCAATGCATGATCTTCAAGGTGGTTTCGGAGCGCTCATCTTCCACATGTCCAAGCCTTTACATACCAAGTGAAGGTGAGCATCATGGATTGCTTTGGCTTGGCTCCTAGTTAGGGTCTTGTGTTGGTTTTCCCCGCATCATCCTCCCCTTCTTGAGAAGATTTCGTCCTCGAAATTAAGGCGTCATCCTCCACGGCATCATTACCTACATCAAGAGGAGCCAAGTCACTAACATTAAAATTAATTGAAACATTGTACTCACCGGGTAAATCAATCACATAGGCATTGTTGTTGATCTTGGATAGCACTTGGAATGGACCATCTCCTCGGGGTGCCAACTTTCCTTTCCTAAGGTTTAGAAATCTCTCTATGCGGAAGTGCACCCACACCCAATCTCCTTTCTTGAGTTCCAACTTCTTCCTTCCCTTGTTCTTCTTGAAGGCCACCTTAGCATAGGCTTCATCCAAACTCTTCTTTGCCTTGGCTTGGATCTCAAGCATTGCCTTAGCTCGGCTTTTACCTTCAAAACTAACAATCATATATTTGGGCAAAGGGGTTAGATCAAGTGGAATCAAAGGATTGAAATCATAAACACACTCAAATGGAGTCAAGCCAATCATGCTATGCAATGTATGGTTATATGCAAATTCCATAAGAGGAAACCTTTCAATCCAAGTCCCGGCCTTACCCCGGGTCATAGCTCTAAGTAGAGCACCCAAAGCTCGGTTCACCACTTCGGGTTGACAATCCGTTTGAGGGTGCTGGGATGTAGAAAACAACAACTTGGTGCCAAGAGCACCCCAAAGACACCTCTAAAAATAACTAAGGAACTTAGAGTCCCTATCACTCACAATGGTTTGAGGCACACCATGCAACTTTAACACATTATCAATGGACAAAGAAGCTACATGCTGTGCATCATGACTCTTTTTACAAGGAATGAAGTGAGCCATTTTGGAGAACTTATCCACGACAACATAAATGCTATCATGTTCCCCCTTAGACCGTGGCAATCCCATAACAAAATCCATAGAAATATCTATCCACGGGCTAGTAGGAATAGGGAGGGGAGTGTACAAACAAGTATTGCATAGTCGCTCAACTTGCAACCTCATCTTTGGCCAATGGAATTGCTCCATGAGAATGGCCAAGGTTTATTTCTCCCAAAGTTACCCATCAAGCCCCCACAATGTGCTTCACGATCAAGCAACTCCCTCCACGAGGGCTCGGGCACACAAACTCTACCATTTTTAAAGATATAGCCATCAACCCATTGGTACTTCTCAACTCTTTCTCCCTTCTTAAGAGCTTCATAAATTCTCTTTAGCTTAGGGTCTTGAGCATACATCAGCTTAATACTCTCAAAACCCATGAGCTTGGAAGCAAGAGTGGTGGCTAGAGCAAACTTTCTAGAAAGTGCATCGGCCACAACATTGTCTTTCCGTTTCTTGTGATGAATCACATAGGGAAAAGACTTAATGAACTCCACCCATTTGGCATGCTTTTTGTTCAACTTCTCTTGGCCTCTAAGATGCTTGAGTGACTCATGGTCACTCTTGAACAAAAATTCCCTAGGCCATAGATAGTGTTGCCAATGAGCTAGAGCTCTCACAAGGGCATACAACTCTTTGTCATACGTGGAGTAATTCAAGGTTGTACCCTTTAAATTTTTACTAAAGTAGGCAATGGGTTTCCCTTCTTGCATGAGAACACCCCCAATACATACCCCCAAGACATCACATTCAACTTCAAAAGACTTCCCGAAGTCGGGCAATTGCAACAAAGGGGTGGTACTCAACCTACTTTTCAACTCTTGGAAAGCCTTCTCTTGAGGCTCTCCCCGTACAAAGGGCTTGTCTTTCTTCACCAACTCGGTGAGTGGTGCGGCAATGGTTCTAAAGACCCTAACAAAGCACCTATAGAAACTAGCAAGGCCATGGAAACTCCTCACATGAGACACAGTGGTAGGAGTAGGCCAATCTCTAATGGCTTCAACTTTGGACTCATCAACCTCTACACCATTTGCACTAACAACAAAGCCCAAAAAGACAACATTTTCAACACAAAAGGCACACTTCTTAAAATTGGCATAGAGCTTTTCGGCACTTAGAACTTCAAGGACTTGACTTAAGTGGTCAACATGATCATCTATTGATTTGCTATATATCAAGATATCATCAAAATAGACAACTACAAATTTGTTGATAAACGGTTTCAAGACATAGTTCATCAACCTCATGAAAGTGCTAGGTGCGTTGGAGATGCCAAAAGGGCATCACCAACCATTCATCGAGACCAAACTTTGTCTTGAATGCGGTCTTCCACTCATCACCCTGTTTCATCCGGATTTGGTGGTAGCCGGACCTAAGATCTATCTTAGAAAAGACAGTAGAACCTCTCAATTCATCAAGCATGTCATCAAGTCTAGGAATGGGATGATGATACTTTACCGTTAACTTGTTGACCGCACGGCAATCAACACACATCCTCCATGTCTCGTCCTTCTTTGGCACAAGAATGACCGGTACGACATACGAACTCAAGCTTTCACGAACCAAGCCTTTGTTAAGCAACTCATCCACTTGCTTTTGCAACTCCTTAGTATCCTCGGGATTGCTCCTATAGGCCGACTTGTTTGGGATTTGGGACCCCGGGACAAAATCAATTTGGTGCTCAATTCCCCTCAATGGAGGAAGGCCACTCGGCATCTCCTCCGGGAACATGTCCTCAAAACCATCAAGATATTCTCAATAGTACTAGGCAAAGGGTTAGGGTTAGAAAAATAATCACTAACGGAATTTAGAACCATACCTTTGTGCACTAGGGAAATGAGCATTTTGGTGCCATCATTACCTCTCAAGTACTCACCCGGTTGCATCATGGCACAAATGCCACCAGTAGAAGATGGTGGAGTCTCGACCAAAGACTTGGTCACCACGGGGGACTTAGCTTTATCCGCTTCCTTCAACTCCCTCATGCTCCTATAGTCATCACTCACTTGCTTCGGCGTCAAGGCGTAAGCACATACTTCTTGCCCTCATGTTTAACCGTGTAAGTGTTGGCTCGGCCATCATGAACCACATGCTTGTCATATTGCCAAGGCCTACCAAACAAGAGGTGGCATTGGCACAACATCAAATATGTGCTCATCTTGATAGTTCCCAATCTGGAACTTTATCAAGACTTGCTTTACCACCTTCAATTCCCTACACTCAATAAACCATTGGAAACGGTAGGGGCTTGGGCGTTTAAGGGTAGGCAATTTCAATTGTGAGGCCAAAGATTGGCTCAACACATTTGCACAACTTCCCGAGTCAAATCATGGAGCACACTTGTCCCCTCACTCTACACCTAGCATGGAACAAGTTCTCTCTTTGCATATCTACTTCCTCCTAGCTCACCATGGCACTCAAACTACGACGGACCACTAGAAACATGTTAGGATCATCACCCTCCGCCGCTCTTTCTTCTCCCTCAACTACCTCACTCTCCTTAACAATCTCACCCTCGGGCTCACTTTCTTCCTCATACACCAACCCATCATCCATGACTATCATTATTTTTTGGTTGGGGCATTCTATGGCAAAGTGACCATAGCCTTTACACTTGTGACATTGAAAAGAAGAAGAAGAAGAAGAAGGAGTATTTAATTGAGTTTTAGAGTTACCTCCCACTTCTTTGAAGTCGCTTCTTGGAGTGGCCTTCTCAAAAGGCTTCTTCATATCACGACTCCCACCAGCACCACTTGTGTTTGGGCTTTTCCATTCTTTGGGTCGAGTCATGGGAGTAGAAATAGTACTCCTATAGCGAGGAGCTTTCTCTTCCTTGAGCCACATTTCGGCTTCAACCGCGGCATCAAAAACATCTTGAAGAGAATGAAAGATCTGTAACCTCAATTGAGAAGCAATCTCCCGGTTTAAACCATTCTTGAATTGAATGATAGCTTGCTCCTCATCTTTCATTTCCATGTCAAGGGCCATTCGGTTCTTTTCAAATTCATTGAAGTACTCATCAACCGACTTGAAGCCTTGTTTCAACTCATAAAGTCTTTTGAGTTGTTCTTGGCGGTACTTAGGTGTCACATATTTTGTGCTCATCACCTCTTTCAATTCTTCCCAAGCAATGTTAATTGGCATCCCAACTCTTCTTCTTGACCTCTTGACGGATTCCCACCAAGTGGAAGCACATGACTCAAATGAAGCAATGGCATAAGTAGCTTTCTTCTCCTCGGACATGTCACTTGTATCAAACACCCGCTCCAATTGAACCTTTTACTCTAGAAACTTCTCCGGATCACTAGTCCCTTTGAAATGGTGGATAGTGATTCACACTATTGAGGTTGTTGTCACGACCTCCACGGTTTGGTTTCGGTTGACCCCCATAGTAGTCATCAACTTCATCATACTCACGCCTCAAGTTCCTCCCCACATAAGCCCTTGGAGGTCCACGACCTTACCCATGACCTCTATCCGTTCCCTGGCCTCAATTCATTGCCCTCCTATTTGGATAGGGAGCATCAATATCATCATAGTTGTCACCAAGTCCGGGGCCCTCACCTTCTTGAGCCTCAACAACTTGCTCAAGGGGTGTTATGTTTCTTCGGAGCCTCATGAGTGGAACTTCACCTTGGGGATTGCCCAAGGGTTGGGTATTGCCCAACATTCTTTCACGAATAAGAGCTTCTTCCCTCAACCGTTGTTGACGAGCTAGCTTGGAAATTGTTCCGGCTTCACGGTTGAGCCATCACTTGTGCCTTCCCCGGAAACTTTGTAGACACTCGGGATCCTTTCTCTTTCAAAGGTCTCCATTTTTAGGTTTAGAGCCTTTACCTCGGCCAAGAGACTAGCCAAGATGTTTTTTGGGACATCAACGGTATCTTTTCCTTTTTTTTCCGCCATGTACCTACAAGCAATCAAAAATAAGAAAAGAGATTAGAGTATAAGTCCTCACGCACTTCCTTACTTTTGAATGTCACTTGGGTACACTTAAGTTTGGGGTATGTTCATTCGTGCTTGATTCAAGAGGCTTCCTCAGAGTTGAACAACCTCCTCAACGACCAAACAATTCCACAAGTTCCAAGTACTCTTCGGAAGAGTGGAGTTAATGGGACTCTATGGGCGTTCGGCTTTATAAGTGAGCACTTGAGCCAAAGAGATTCTACGAGTCTTCTTGGAATATTCAACCACCAACACGCACGAACATCCTAAGCGCTAAATGAATTAGTACTAATCGAGTAGGAGAATTACTCTCAAAGTACGAACCGGAAGTAATGGAAGCAAACAAAACATGAAAACCTACGAATTTCAACTACCTGGACACCTACCAGAAGTAGGCGCCCCGCCCTGTCTCAGGGGCGGTTCGCCCAGAGAAAATACAGAGAGCAACACACTAAGGAGGCGGTCCGCCTCAGCAGTAGGCGCTCCGCCTACTGGTTTTTCCAACAAAGTTCAAGATCGTGTTCTTGGTTCTTGGCACCCAATTTTCCAATGTTTTCAAGGTTTTTTCCAATACAAAGGTACCCCAATGTTTTTTATACTACTACAAACAAAACCCAATGATTTATAACAACAAACAACCAACAACAAACTTGATTCATGATTTGAGCAAATTTTTCCAAGGGTTTTCAAGAAATTTGAGATTTCAAAATTTCGATTTTCACTCCGCAACACCAGTTGACGTAATAGGGGGTATCAAAACAATGGGTTAACATCATAGAACATTCCCCGATAACAAACATTCAAGAAATCACTACAACCAACAAGATCTAGTAATTTTTTTGTAATTTTCAAGTTTTTGAATTTTTTTGCTTTTCTTCAAACTAAGAACGCCAAGATGACAAGGATAACAATAACAACAAAGAAACACAATGAACAAGGAATCAACGGTTTATGAGAACAACACCCGTGCCTTGCTCTGATACCAACTAATAAGGGAAAAACTACAGAAGCGATAAATAAGATAAAAACGAGACGAGACTCACACGATTGTTCAAGTAGCAATGAAGAACGATGTTTCGTTACACCCCGAACGAAGGTCAAGAATCACCTACGCTATGCAACTATCCTCAAGACTCACGAGGTCCTTGCAAATAGAATGATCGGAAAAGGTTTGATGTTCAACTTGGAATCTTCCAATTGAATTAAGCCAAAGTTACAAGGTTTCCAGAGAGAATATCTCATGTGTTTTGTGTATTCAAAGTAGTGTAAATGAGTTTAAGACCTAATGAAGACTCTTATAGTCTTCTACATACATGAAATGAAAGGTCTAAAATACCCCCTATGTGGGTTAAAACAATAGAAGCCACTTAGGGCCATAGTTGGAATTACACAACAAAAGATAGAAAATTTGGATTGGCTTACATCAGGGGTAGGTGGTCCGCCCACCCCCTCTAGGCATTTCGCCCTATGGCTTCTACAGCAGAGTGGGCAGTCCGCCTCTACAGAGGGGCAGCCCGCCAACTCAAAATCCAGAGCTCATGCAATTTCACACTTAGCCGCATTTTGCCCCTTTTTCAAGTAGGTGCTCCACCCACTTCAAGAGGCGCTCCGCCTCCTCCTAGGATGTGTTGGGGTGCTTCAAAATGAGCTTGGGGTGGCTCCCCTTGTAGCCTAAGCGGTCCTCGTTCCATGGCGCTCCAATGCATGATCTTCAAGGTGGTTCCGGAGCTCTCATCTTCCACACGTCCAAGCCTTTCCATACCAAGTGAAGGTGAGCATCATGGATTGCTTTGGATTGGCTCTTAGTAAAGGGTCTTGTGGTGGTTTGCCCCGCATCAGGATTTGTGTTGACAGGGTGTTGTTATAAATCATTAGGGTTTTCTTTTAGTAGTTGAAAAACACATTGGGGAACCCTTGGATTGGGAAAATACATTGAAACATTGGAAAATTGTGTTCCTAAAGACCAAGAACACGTTTTTGGACTGTGCTGAAATACACAAAAGGTGGAGCACCTAGTATAGGAGGCGGACCGCCCCCTTTGAAATCAGCTCTCTATATTTGCTATAGGCGTACCACCCACTCTGCACCACTCTGCAGAGGTGGACCGCCCACTCCTAAAGGGGTGTTCGAGTAGTTCGTTTCATAGGTTTTCTTGTTTCTTTTGCTTCTGTTACTTCCTGTTAGTACTTTGAGAGTAATTCTCCTACTTAGGATATTCGTGCGTGTTGGTGGTTGAAAAATTCCAAGAAGACTTGTAGAATCTCTGTGGCTCAAGTACTCACTTATAAAGCCAAACGTCCATAGAGTCCCATTAACTCCACTCTTCCCGAAGAGCACTTGGAACTTGTGGAATTGTGTGGTCATTGAGGAGGTTT